>OY728146.1:430402312-431744812 GCA_963277665.1 Viscum album
TGATTAACTCGTATAAGATTCCATGGATGATGTTTTAGATGTAATTTATAACGGCATGAGTATATTTTAGGAATCATGGAGTTGTTTTAATAATGTCTTAAAAGTAATATATTTAAGCTAAAAATGATAAAGGAAAATATCATTTGGAGAGGCTAGCATAAGAAAATTGATCTATGAAGAAGAACTTTGATGAATAGGAAAAGGAAAATATAATACATGTTTCTATTATCATATGTATTTTTTGATCCCCATATGATATTTTACTAAATTCAAATTATTATTTGGATCCATGCATTAAAATTTATCTACATGGTTAGAGGATGAATGATAATTGATAAAGGTATTTATCATACACATATGTGGTTTAATGATCTAATAAGATAGTTTATATTATTAAATTAAGATAATTATGGGTTTGTAATATTATTGAGATACATAAAAAATTAATATGCTAATTCATCTATATAGAGTGCATACAATGATTTACATACTGTAATTCTGAGAATATATAATCGATAATTGTGAAAAATATAATTAAAATGAGATATATTCAAATATGAATATTTAGATAAAATTAAGTTTGAATTTTACAATGTATGATTTATGTTATCCAAGGATAAAACATCATTATCGAACACATGATCATGATTCCTGATTATATCAATGGAATAACAACTATAATAGAATGCGGAGGTGTTGAGATGCTTTTCAAACTAGAGAATTAAATTCAAAGTCACCATATCTATATGGAAATATTAGGAAAACTAAAATGAAAATATTTCACAAATTATGGTAATTTATATAAAGATCATGATAATGTAAATATCGTACCGAGGAATGAGTTGAGCCTTTAGTAAAAAATTGAGGATATTGTGAAGAAACCACAAAATAAAATATTATGAATTTGAATGAGTAAATCCAAGACACCATAAATCAAGGTAGGTATTTATAAAAAATTTAAACAACATTTATGAATTATTTTATGAATATTAATAATAATAAATGATATAAGAAAGTATTCTAATAATCTTTTTAGATATTTTGTTGTATTGAAGGTAAAAAATGAATTGAAAACATATGATGAGATTGATTTCCAAGGTAGAGAAAGACCATCGTCTGAGGTATATATAGAGACTCATATTCTAATTTATTAGCATACTTTAGAATAATTCATATATTATATTTTGATGAAATAATATAATTGTTTGTTTCAAAAAAATTGCATGATTTCATGGTGATGCCATTGCTTGAGTTCCTTTAGATAATAAGAAGGGAAATATATATGTGGGATAATAAGCATACATATCTAGGGATGTAGTTTTCTGGAAGGAGGAAAACATTATTAACAAACATGTTGTGTCATTATATTTTTTATATCACTTAGTATGTTTGGAGATGTGATTCAAAATATCAATAGAGGAAGGTATTTAAAATAAGTATACATACTGATTTACCTATATCTAAGTGTGTACCACCTTTCATGTGATCATAAAATTTGTATCAAATCACATGGTGAATTTCTTATCTCTCGGGTATATTATAAGTATTAACATAATTTTAGTGACAATGAATGTAACGACCCAAAATTTTGAATAAATCTTGTTTTCTAATTTTGTGTGTTATTTTATTTTTCATACTCAACAAAACTATTTAATTTGATAACATCAGTATAAATAAAATGAGACTGGTGGGTTTTGACTATTATATGACCATTAGTCAGTATGACCGTTGAAAACTGAACGTTGCGACTTTTGTCTCTAAATACAAGTGACCTTGGTTAATTAATATATAAAGGAGATTTGATGGCCTCATCCAGTAGTCTCGGGCCAATCGATGCCCATCTAACGGAACTTGGGAAGGAGGTAGCACCACTGGGCTTTCCTCTGGACCAAACCCAAACCGAACATCATCGTGTTAAGCTAGAACGGAATAGCCTTCGCGAGAAGTTCAAACTGATAGAAATTACTACTTGTGCGATGTTGGCCGAGCCTCCCTCATATTCTCCCACCATAGCACACCTTACACTTAGTTCTTATGCTGGTGTGATAATGGGCTATATAAGGAGACCGTAACTGCCTTGCGTAATCCTTTGTTTTAAATAAAAATTTTGATTTCTTCTTATGATGAAGTTTATGAATTTTTAAATGTCCGAATAAATATAGAATTCATATTTTTGATGAATTTTAGAGAAAGGATACTTTAAATATGATTATGTAAACCTTAAATAATTAAAAGTGGGTAATGATTTTCAAAAAATGGTCTTCTACAATTATGTTCCTTAAGAAATTTAGAGTCTAATAAGATCAACTTAATTTATGATTAATAGTGAATTATGAATAGTGATTTTATGCTTAGGATTAGTAATGTGATCAAATGGATTAGTAATCTTGCATAAAGAAAGTATTAATATAATCTAGACACCTTGATTAAGTAATGTGATTCAATAAAATGGGTAAATAATGGGTTCATAAATTATTAGTCAAGTATTAGTTTTTTCGGGTGAATAATGTTTTTTAATTAAAAAGTAAATTAAAAATATTTAGAAAAATATTTTTATAAAATGGATTTCATTTTTGAACTCAGAGAATCGATATTATGTTAAGGTAATGTTTGGGGATTTTTTCTGAAAAGAATGAATTTTTGGTGAATAGTGTATTTATTTAAAAATTAAATTAAAAATATTTAGAAAACTATTTTTATAAAATGGAGTTCATTTTTGAAATCAGAGCATCGATATTTGGTTAAGGTGAAATTTTGGGATTTTTCTGAGAAAGTTGAATTTTCGATGAATAATGAAAATACAGTTTTAAGGTTTCGGTATGTTTAATGACATCATAACTGTGTCATGACGATGTCATGAAATATTTTAAGGGTTGTCCGACCAAAGTTTAGGAAGTATTGTATGGGTTGACCTATGTGGCCAATACCATGGGAAAATACCATGGGCAAGCCCATGGTTTTGCCAAAACCACCAATGAGGTGTCCCTTGGCCATTAATGACTTGTCCCCTCACTTTCCCTATAAATACCAAGCCATCCACTCAAGGATACCCCAAGCCCTCAAGGTCCCAACCATTGAGTTTTAAGAGGTACGTTTTAAAGTAAGGGATCCAAACTCTCTCTTTCTTTTCAAATGCTCTCTTTTAAGTCATTTCTTTTATGCTCCATGTTCTTATGTTGGAGGATGTTATTTTATATTCCTCTTACTTCCCTTATCATGTTCATATAATGAGATATCCCCTCTTACTCTCATTATTTAGTTTTATGAATGTTTCAGTGGCGTCGTTAGGCTGCTGAAATTTTTGTAACGGATTCTTTTTCCCTTCTCTTTTTTCAAGATCTATTTTCATGTAAAGTCTTTAAAGTCCCATTTTATTATCTTGTGGTATGATATCTATATCTATCATACTGATATTTTATGATCATATGATGAGAGACCCCATTTTATCTCTTCAATTCAGTATTTTGAAGTTTTAAGTGGCGTCGTTAGGCTGCCGAATTTTTAAGTGGTTATTTCACCCTTCTCAAGTTCTATTTTCATGTCAAGTATTTCAAGTTCCTTTTTATTTTTTTGGGGTATAATATCTATATCTAGAATACTGATCTTTTATGTTCATATGATGAGAGACCCTATTTGATCTCTTCAACTCAGTATTTTGATGTTTTAAGTGGCGTCGTTAGGCTGTCGAATTTTTAAGGGATTTGTTCACCTTTCTCATTTTTCAATGATCTACTTTCATGTCAAGTCTTTCAAGTTACTTTTTATTATGTTGGGGTATGATATTTATATCTATCATACTGATCTTTTATGTTCATATGATGAGAGACCCTATTTGATCTCGTCAATTCATTTTTGTTGAAGTTTGGGTGACGCCGTTAGGATGCCGAATTTTCAAGGGATTTGTTCACCTTTCTCATTTTTCAAAGTTCTACTTTCATGTCAAGTATTTCAAGTTACTTTTTATTTTGTTGGGGTATGATCTCTATATCTATCATACCGATCTTTTATGTTAATATGATGAGAGACCCTTTTTGATCTCATCAATTCATTTTTCTTGAAGTTTGGGTGACGCCGTTAGGCTGCTGAATATTCAAGGGATTCGTTCACCTTTCTCATTTTTCAAAGTTCTACTTTCATGTCAAGTATTTAGAGTTCCTTTTTATTATGTTGGGGTATGATATATATATCTATCAGACTGATCTTTTATGTTCATATGATGGGAGACCCTATTTTATCTCGTCAATTCTTTTTTTTAAGTTTATGTGACGCCGTTAGGCTGCTGAATTTTCATAAGAGAAATATTATTTTTGACTTCCTTTCATGTACTTCATTTCATATGGTATATCTTTAAAATTTTAATACCATGTTCTTAAATCCATTATATTATATCCCCCTACTGTTTTATGGATCATTTATGAGTTCATGACCCATATCCCCTCTCTTTTCAATGTTTTCCAAAACCTCGTAACATAACCGTTATGCTTCAGAATTTACGTCTCAAAATGTCTCTCTCTTATTCTCAAATTTATTTATTTTATTAAGTGAATACTCAAATATCTTTCTTCTAAAGGGGTATTCACATATATATCAAAATTTTCTATTTTAATTCTGGGATTTACATACACGAAACCCGCTTTCCTTTTCATGGGTTTAAAGTGACATAAATATCATGTCCTTAAGCAGTTTTTAAAACGTTATGATTATGAAAGGAACCCCATTTCTTTTATACTATATGGGTTGTTTATGAAATTTATGATGATGATATATGTGAATCACATGAAAATAAATACATATTTAAGGGTGCGCCCTGATAGCGCTCCAATACATTGGGAAAGCCCAATGGCATCCAATGGTTCACATGGTCTTCTTTACATGAAGTAGAAGATTTAAATTGGTTTTTCTCAAAATATCCAAATATACACTAGAATATGCTCCCCACAAACAACCATGAAAACACAAATTAAGATATAAACCACATACCTTGGACATTTATATGTAGGCACATCCGATATAGAGCTCCAATTCAATGTAGATCAGAATAGATCATATTTTCCTTCCAAAACAATGGAAATATGGTTAAAAAACTCATATATATTTAGTAACCTATGAATAAAAAACTAGGTGGATGAGAAGAATGAATTTTTATAGCCTTACGAACAAGTATTCAGTGTTACCAACATATCTGAAATCGGAGTTCAAATAGAGAGATTGGATCAAAATTGACCAGATGGGTGGAGGATTATGGTTCATCTTATACAGTGCATGACCAAGGAATATAAAAGGAGGAAATTAAAGAAAACATATTTATTTAGAACATATAAAAATATCATGTATAAGACGCACTTTTTAGTCGCACTGTTTTCCAAACCATGTTCAAGCAATGTGAGATATAGTGCAGATGTACTGTGTATGTGGTTGTACCCATGTGACCTTCCACATTGATTTCGAAAACAGTGCAAAAACTATATGTAATCATCTGAAATTATAGCGGGGATCATATAATGATTTTGTGCCTCCCTCTCACTATTTACTAAAACTGTTCAATAGTTTAAAATGTGTTGCACAATTAATTTAAAGGGGCGGACAGATTTACCAAAATATGATATTTGGACATTGATAATATTAAAACCAAACTAAATCACTTTAATCAAAAAAAAATATCTATAATAACCCAAAAAATATAATGAATATTAAACTCTCAAAATTGGGTTTTGATAATCATATTAAAAAATGGCATAACCACCATTTCAAAAAATGAAAAAAGAATATATATACAACCTGATCCAAAAACTGCAGATGTTACGATCTCACCACCATAACATATTTAATCCTCAAGGTATATTAAAATTAATTGATATGGTACCTAATATACCCATCCTAATAAAAGCTATCTTGTACTACCATAATATCAAGGGTATTGGCTAGTTTCTTCAAGGGTCTCCCCACCTTAAGAATTTACAAAACCAATCCAATAAGACCAAAAGAACAAATCAATCAACACCCAGTAACCCACTCCAGGACTCCAATATTAATAATATTAATATTGATATCAATAATAATAATAACAAACACTATAATAATAAAAACAACTTTAATAATAATCAAAAAATGATAAAAATAATAATTTCAATAGTAAAAATTCTTCAATAATAATATTATATTATTATTCATGAAAAAATAATACAATTACTTCAGTAGGTCATTTGTTTATCTAAATTTTAATTTTAATAAGTTTTTTTCAACTTATTTAATTTATTCAATTTGTCTGATTCTAAAGCTGCAACCATGCAGGTTCCCTAGATAACAGCATGGCTTCCGCTCGTCATGCGGTGCCCGCACACCGACCCAAATAATAATAATAATAATAATAATAATAATAATTACAATAATAGTAATAATAATAATTATAAAAAAGTGTTCATTTCATTTCAATAATAATAAATTTATTAATAAAAATAAACAATTTAAATGACACAATAATTAACATTCATTTCAATTACAAAATTTATACATTTTAATTAATTTTATTTTTATTTTAATGATGGGAAGGATGCGCATAGTCTGGGTGAAGCCATGTAGGGTTTCCAAAATATTCTTCACATGTGTTCCCAACGACGTCAAACCCAAAATGCACACTTTTTAACATTAACTCAAAATTTATGTATGGGACCCAACCCGAGCCATGACAAAAAATTGAAAAGCCAGAAAATAATTAAAAAACAAACACATGGGTTGGGGTGTGAAAATTCTCCCCACCATAATGCTTTCCACCCTAGGAAATCCACAACAAGATTTAGTCCCAATGATAAAACTTCTTATGTGTCACCCACATCCAAAATTTTAAGCACTTCTAGTTGATCGATCCAAACAGACACCGAAATCCCACAAGTTACAACTCATACTCAAAATAAGAACACCTTATCCACTACCAAAAAGTTCCTAAACCATCCATTTCAACCTAAGAACAAACAATGTTAAAATATATCTAATAATTATTCTGATAATCCTAGTCTAACAGAATCGTTGGGTGTACTCTAATCCCAATGATTACTCAAGAGGAAGAATGTAAGATTATGTGCTTCCACACGAGACCACCCGCCACCAAAACGATAAATGAAATGAAACTCTAATACAGGCACAAGGAGGCCCGAATTGACTTCCCACTATAAGGATCATGATAACACTAAATTACTTCAGGTGTAACTCTATGAGACCCACAATGGGTCCCCCCACTATAAGAACTGACATGGTTAACCAAACATGAAAACTCCACACACAGACCAAAAACTGCCACCACAAGGGGTAAGGAAGGGAAGTGACATACTAATAGAGCATAAAAAATGAATAAAATTTCAAGATAAACAACATCACACTAAGAACAAAGATTAAACCAAGGACCATTTTCACGGTTGGGGTTCTATGTACTATGAGTCAGCTTCACTCTAGGACCTATGGTTGGAGCACTGATGATGGAAGCATCTCCTACCTCACAGTCAGGCTTCATAGATTTCCTAACATAACACCCAAAAAATAATTTTACCAAACACACTTCCATTAAATTAAAACATTCAATGAGGTTCGACAAAAAAACATTCTTACAACGAAAGGAAAATAAATATCATAGGAAACTACAAGAGACAACAACTACATCTAGGGAAAACGTAAAAGAAAAAACCCCAAAATAATCCCAAAGATTGTCCTACTCCCACTGATGGGATGAGGTGACCTTTGACGAGCTAGATCTAGGTTCAGTACAATTCTTGGAGACACCTCCACAAAATCACTGCAAGTGACACAGATGTCCAGATGTGTGGTAGGGTCTCGGAGTACTATGGTACATAGGCTTCCTCAAACCCTACCCATCACACTGGTGAAATATCAAAACATTTATCTATGAAGAAGATGATTTAAGGTCTAAAGGCCTCTTGATTCCTCTATTAGAGCCACCATCATCTGGATACTTCGCATTCTTTCTATCACCATCCTCTGCACTGCTTCCAAAGGACGAGGGAGGATTCACCACCTCATGTTCTTTTTCTAACTCAGCTTCGACCAGAATGGCTTTCCCCACAACATATGAGATGGTGGTTAGGTTGAGTTTTCCACTTTTAACCATAGTTCAAGTCGGAACCCAAACATAAATTTCCAAGCCTTTTTGGGATTGTTTGCAAAAAACAATTTTTTCATATGTATCTTGGTCTAAGAAACATCAATAGAAGTCTAGTACTTATTCAATGCCCTCCTAAACACAACACAACACAACACCATCATCTTCCTCTACTTCGTCAACTCAGAGAAATATTTTGTTGGATAAATTAATACTTCAAGAACTCCCATGTGAGATCTTATCAAGGCTTTCTTCGAGACATGTACTTCTGCTATTTCCAGGTTGGACCTTCAAGCATATAGGTATCCAACATCACCTTCAATGACTATGGAAACCTGATGAAGCTTAATTTCTTATAAATCTTCCACAATCACTCTTCCGCCTCAAGAGGATCTATTTGACCATAAAATAGTTGAGGGTTCAACTTCCAAAATTCAAAAACATAGTCTATAGGTTGATCAACTAGAGGATTTTCTATGGCCGCACAAACAGAAGGTGCACCTTGGGCATTCATCAAACCATCGTGGGGGGAACAATACGGAATAAGGAAAAAACCATAATCAAAACATGTTAATTTCCATTTAAGATGAAAAAATAACACTTTTCACAATAGTTTTTAGAATTAAGGAAAACATAAATGATTCACTAGTGGGAAAGTAATATTGATGGGTGACTCAGACATATGGTTGGTGGAAATACACCAGTAATTCCACCATCAAAGATATAATACTAGGGTATTGTCCATAGATCCACATGGATTTCTAGACTATGAGATCCCACATGGCTGCCTTTCCAACCCCCTTTTCATTTCCCAACATAAAATAATTCAAAAGAACCAACATGAAGCTAACAAACTAAACATCCCATGGTAACTTGTGGTTCCGAATGAGAAAGGTTTCATGATTTCCTTCCCATACTTACACCTCAAGTCCGAAAAATTATACTCCTTATACTCTGACAACCCCAATTAATGACTGTCATTCTGAAAATCACGGTCCACTAAAGAATCTATTGGCTTTGATACCATTTTTTCATGAACCAAACCGGTTCGACCCTGGAAAGGTCACCCGAGATGATCTGTGGTAAGGCCCGAGAGGTGTTCTTGATCCTTCCGTGTAGGAAACAAGCACCAGGGAATCAACAGAGAACAATATGGGAACGATTTCACCCAAAAAATGAACTAAGAATCAGAAATAAAATAGAACAATGGAAAAAAATAAACGAATTGAAAGAGAAAGAAGGGACAACAACACATACTATCCTGACCATGAAAAAAACTCCACTTAACCCTGAGAGTCACTCTCAAACACCCCAAACAAACATCTCCCAATGTGTTCCAAAAAAGAGTTATAACCTATAGGAGAAACTAAAAAAAGAAAACACTGTAGTCGGGAGTATTAAAACTCAGTAGGCATGCCAAAAAAAATATTCCCAAAGCACTACTTTTAATTATTGAATTTACTAATTCACAGTTTCAAATAATTATATGAAATATGGGTTTCCACAGACACTATCATTTCTGAAACAAGTAACAATACAATTCCCTTTTTAATTTAAAAATAAGTATAATGTTTGAAGGGAAAAGTTGAATTACATTTTAATATATTTTCACGAAAAATTTAAAATATAACAATTTAGTTGTTAGTCTAGAGGAAGACCACACACAACACAAAACATAAAATAAGGGAAATGGGAATGTAGAAAATAGGGACAATCAACTGAACTAGACCCCTCAGTCGTCCACCATATACAAATAAGCACTAAAGAAAACATTGGATGATCCTAGGAGCTCGTGAACAATCCAGAAGGTACTATATATGTGACTCATCCGGAAGGCATGGCCTACTCAATGACATCATAATTCCCAAACACTCAGTGTTTCCCTACCTGGACTAACTGAGGGGCCAAATCCCCTTATTGGTCGAAGTTCGTACTTAGTGACTCTAGCTAGTGCATAATCTAAACTAGTGCAAAAATCGTTCTCAGAATATTCACTTACTATTATAGGTTCCCATGCTGAGAACTAAATGAACAGAGGGGAGGGTCAACAATGTTAATCAAGAAACCAGTCATCGTGAATGAAAGTCACGTGCAACCACTCACAAAAACAACATACATAGAAAGATCACCCATGAGTCTCCTCAAAGAGAGTCTTTAAAAATAATTTATTTTTTTAAAGTGCTAAACGGGCCTTAACCAACCACTCAACCCCAACCTATTTCCAGAAGAACAAACACACACCAAATCACTTCTAATGAATGAGAGAAACACCATTTTCAATATCAAAATCATATGAAACCCCATTTAAGAATTCTATTTTAGAAACCCAAACACATTGGAAACCCAAGACACTCTTTCAAAGAAACATAATTTACATACAAAGGCCAACCGATAATTTTATCATCACTAATTTTTCCTATTTGAAAGAAAACATTTTTTTGTAATTCAAGTACAAGAGAGAACCACTTTCTTTCACAAAAAAAATTATATCTAAAACCAATTTCTTAATATAATTTACCATTTATTTAAAATCATTGAAATTCCAAGAAATTAATAAATTATAAATATAATGGTATGTGTAGTGGGGTACCTGTCTCGACTCGCAGTCCAAACACAATGATGTGACACATCTCACACATGTGCACAAGCACGCAAAAGCCGATGACCGCAGTATCATGGGGTTACCATGATAATGCCCTGAAACAAATTCCCAACAACTTAAATTCATAAAAACAGACTTAAAAAATCCCAAAAAACAAACAGTGAAAAAGAACCACCTCTACATGTATTCAAAACACAACTCACACAACCTACATTATTTACTAAACCACATTAAAATTTATGATACAATATTAAAAAAGTATCTCATAGATTCACCCACCCAAAAACCCTTTCAAAAACCTCATTTATGATCAAACACACATCCTCAACATACCAAAATTGAAAACACATGGCACACATTGTCGGAATAACTAAATACACATTTTAATGTAAAGATATTATAAATCATAAAACATGTTTCCTAAAAAACACAGCTTATTTCACATAAAAATGTCACAATATATCAAACTCAAACTCGATTATTTTAAAAACTAATGTCTCACTAATTTAATTTAACACAACATAGGCTAAATAAATCATATTGTATTCAAGAAAGAACTAGCACAAACCACACCTTGACACGGAGAAGTGTTTGACCAGCAGGGTCACGCGACAATTGGAAAGGGGCGGCACACACTAGCAGAGATTTTCATTGTCTAAAAAAGAGTGTGTGACACACCGAAGGAGGCTAGATGGAGAAACGAAGGGGAATATTCTAGTGACTTGATGGTTGAGGGGCGCAAGGAGGATTCCAGAAAGTGCTACGGTGAATGTTGTGGCCACACCGAAAAATCACTGGAGATTGGAGAGCCTGTCGGGTAGGGGAGATGCACTGGAGAGGTGCCAGAGGTGGAGGAGTTCTCAAGAAGTGAGATCCATAGGTGGGGGGGGGGTCATTTCTAGAGAATGGAAAGGGTGTACGAGGCATGAATAATTTTTTTTTCAAGGTTTTTGCTTTTTTTTCCTAAATAGGTTAGGGTATAAAATATTTTTAAAAATGGGTCCAAGATGCGTGAACCCCGTTCATGCATCACTGACTCCGGGAAGATGTGTGAACAGGGTTCACGCATCATAACCGCACTGAAAGATGCGTGAAACCTGTTCACACATCCTTCACGAAGTTGACGAAGGATGGGTGAACGAGGTTCACACATCCTACATAAACTTTTTTTTACAATTTTTTTAAAATTTTTTATTTTTTGTTTTGTTTTGTTATATATATATATATATCTGTGTGTGTATAGAAAGAAAACAAAAAATTCAGTAGATTTTATATGTTATCTAATATCCAGCAGTTCTGCCATTACAATAGTCTGGATTCTGACATAAACACTCACCCATGGCTCTCTTTTATAAGAGGGCTGGTCCAGGAAATCATTCTGCATTTTCGATGTGGGATTCAGGTTCTCTTTTTCCTGCGCAGAATATTCTGCATTTCCGATGCGGGATTCTATTTCAATTACGTGACTTTGAAAGAATGTAAAATAAAAACTATATGACCAATATAAATGAAACATAAAACATGGATTAAACATATATAAAATAGTTGAAAATAAAAAGAATTTCTTAAAAAGGGTTGATTAGTAATAATTTATATGCTTTCAAAACCACCAACTTGAAACTTAAAAATGTTTTAAGTACGTGACATTTAAAGACTATAAAATAAAAACTACAAGACTAATATGAATGAAAATTAAAACATGGATTAAACATACAATAAGTAGTTGAAAATAAAAATAATTTCATAAAAATGATGATGAATAATAATTTATAAGATTTCAAAACCACCAAGTTGAAACTTACAAATGTTTCAAGTACGTGTCTTTGAAAGATTATAAAATACAAAGTATAAGACCAACAAGAATGAAACATAATATACGGATTAAACATATTAAAAATAGTTGAAAATAAAAATAATTTCATAAAAAATAATGATCAAAAATAATTTATAAGCTTTCAAAACCACCAACATGAATCTTGAAAATGTTTACGTGCCATTGAATGCCTATAAAATAAAAACTATAAAACTAATATAAATGAAAATTAAAACATGGATTAAATATATAAGAAATTGTTAATAATTATTTAGTTAATTAGTAATATAATTATTAATTAGTTAATAATTAATATAATTATTAATTATTAATTACTAATATAAAATAATTAATTAGTTAATTAGTAATATAATTATATAATAATTAATTAGTTAACTAGTAATATAATTATTAATTGATAATTACTTAGTTAATTTGTAATATAATTCTTAATTATAATTAATAATTAATAATTATTATTTATATAATAATTAAATAGTTAATTAGTAATATAATTATTAAATATAATTATTTATTATTTATTATATAATAATTAATTTGTTAATTAGTAAAATATTTATTAATTATAATTATTTATTATTTATCACATAATAATTAATTAGTTAATTTGTAATATAATTATTAATTATAAAATACATAATTAATTAATTAATAATATAATTAGTAATTATAATTATTTATTATAATTATTAATTATTAACTATTACTTAGTAATTATTAATTATATAATAATTGGGTAGCTAATTACTAAAATAATTATTAACTATTAAAAATTAAATAGTTAATTAGTAATATAATTATTAATTATAATTATTAAATATTAATTTGTAATATAATTATTAATTATAATTAGTAATATAATTATTAATTATAATTAGTGATTATTAATTATATAATAATTAATTAGTTAATTACCAATATAATTATTAATTATTAATAACTAATTATATAATAATTAATTAGTTAATTAGTAATATAATTATTAATTATTAATTATAAATTATTAATTATTTAATAATTAATTAGTTAATCAGTAATATAATTATTAATTATAAAATTAATAATTAAAATAATAATTAAAATTTATATTACTAATTGACTAATTAATTATTATATAATTAATAATTATATTACTAATTAACTAATTAATTATTATATAATTCATTATTAATAATTAATAACTAATAATTGTAATGAATAGTTTTAATTATTTATTATATTACTAATTTACAAATTAACTAGTGAATTATTATATAATTAATCATTATATTACTAACTAAATATTTAAATATTATATAATTAATAATTATATTACTAATTAACTAATTAATTATTATGTAATTAATAATTATATTACAAATTAACAAATTAATTATTATATAATTAATACTGATAATACTAACTAACTAATTATTAACTAATTAATAATTATAATACTAATTAACTTACTAATTATTAACTATTTTTTATATGTTTAATCCATGTTTTAATTTTCATTATATTTTTTATTTTATAGGTTTTTAAAGCCACATACTTGAACGTTTTTTAAGTTTCAAGTTGGTGGTTTTGAAAGCTTATAAATTATTATTCATCAACATTTGTTGTGAAATTCTTTTTATTATAAACTATTTCTTGTATGTTTAATCCATGTTTTATGTTTCATTCATATTGGTCTTATAGTTTTTATTTTATATTCTTTCAAAGTCACGTACTTGAAACATTTTTAAGTTTCAAGTTGGTGGTTTTGAAAGCTTATAAATTATTATTCATCAACCCTTTTTAGAAAATTCTTTTTATTTTTAACTATTTATTTTATGTTTAATCCATGTTTTATGTTTCATTTATATTAGTCATATAGTTTGTATTTTACAGTCTTTCAAAGTCACATACTTGAAACAGAATCCCACATCGGAAATGAAGAATGTTCTGCGCAGGAAAAAGAGAACCTGAATCCCACATCGGAAATGCAGAATGATTTCCTGGGAAAGCCCTCTTATAAAAGAGAGTCATGTGTGAGGGCTTCTATCAGAATCCACACTGCTGTAATGGAAGTACTACTGGATATTAAATATCAGATAAATTCTGCTGAATTTTTTGTTTTATTTGTATATATGTATACATATATATGACAAAACAAAACAAAAAATAAAAATTAAAAAAAATTAAAAAAAATTGTAAAAAAAGGTTTCTGTAGAATGCGTGAACCATGTTTACGCATCCTTCATCAACTTCGTGAAGGATTCGTGAATGGGGATCACACATATTTTAGGGAGATTATGATACATGAACCTCGTTCATGCATCTTCCCGGAGTCAGTGATGTCTGAACGGGGTTCACGCATCTTGGACCCATTTTAAAAAATATTTTCTACCCTATCCCATTTAGGCAATAAAACTCAAAAACCCAGAAAAAAAATATCCTTGAAGCATCATAGCCGGTCAGGAGAGCCTGTGGAGTCGCACTAGGAGGCTGTAAGCAGGTTAGACGGTGGATGTCAGTTGGTTGTGGGGCCACGCTAGAGGGCACACATAAAAGGAGTCGGCCAGGATTCTGGTCGGAAGATGGGTGCAAGGTAGGGGCAAGTCGAATAGGTGCATGGCAGGAGTGTGGGGTCTGAGCATGTTGGTTGGGGAGCACGTGAAAGGAGGTGGTGTCGGAGGGCTCAGAGGGTTGTACTGCAAGGGTAAGGCCAGTTAAGGGTGTTGGGTGGCTCGAGGCAGATTGAAGGTCGGCGAGCTGGCGACACCGGGAAAGGAGGACGGCGTGAGGCCTGAGCAGGCAGGAGGGGAACCAAGGTCGCGGACGGTGCACTGCACCGCTGGCAGAGGGAGATGGGGCGACTGGGGCATGTGATGCGTGATGAAGAATTGAATAGGAGGTGGGGATTATCGTGACATGATGAGAGACAATGAAGAGGCAACATGTAACGACTATAGGAGAAGAATTATGGGAGTTAGGGTTAAGGAAGAAAGAAAGAAAAAAAGAAGAAAAAAAAAGAAAAGAAAAAGGGAAAAATTAATGTTAATATTATTAATACTACCAATAATAATAACATTAATCTATATTAAAAATAATAATTTTTATATCAATAATAAAAATAATACAAATTATATTAATAAAAAATATTTACTAATAATCTAAAAATGAAAAAAAAATTGGTAATAAAAATTCTTTAATAAAAATATAATATTATTATTCGTGAAAAAATAAAACTATTCCTAAAGTTGGTTATTTATTTAACTAAATTTTAATTTTAATTATTTTATTTCAAATCATTTTATTTATTTTAGTTGGTCCATTGAAAAGCTGCCACCACGCACGTGTCCAGGCTTACCGCACAACTTTTTCTCGTTATGCAGTTCCCACACACCGACCCAAATGTTAATCGTAATAATAATAATAATATGATATAATTAGAGTTTATGAGAGGTATATTTCCACAAAAGTGTCATCATGGAAGTATAACATATGATATGACATAATAATGTGAAAAAATTACGAAATAATAACGAGTTATGGATCACAACATATGCATGTTTCCTAAAATAGAAAAATATGTCTCTAGAATAATCATAAGAATAAAATTGTTGTGAACAAGGAAAACTACCATTAGATTCACATATATTATTATGAAGAAAGCTACTAACCATTATGTTTACACACAAATTTGTGACAAAATATAATTATCTTCAAGTTCAATAATAAATTTTTGATCAAAGATAATGTCTATTAGGTTCAAATATATTAATATTAACAAATCTAATTGCCATCAAGTATATACAAAACATCATTATCCCTTGAGATACAAAGGTTAATCTAATAAATTAAAAGTATATTTTAGTCCCACTGATCACATAATGATAAACCATACATATTTATTCCACATGAAATCAATAATTCATCTCATCATTAAGATAACCCATGGAAATAAGTTGGGTTATCTAACACATTTAAATGGTATCGTAGAAAATTGTATCATGAATTAGATCAGTTGATAGCCAAAATATAATCACCCAAAATGATTATATCATAAGAGGTATTAGTGGTTAATTCATGAAACATAACCCCATAGATTATAGATCATTTTGGGAGATATAGGGGAAAGTGGAAAAGAAATCATAAAAATATGTTTCATAAATCATTTTTAAAATTATCATAAAACGATGATGTTATAAGTGTCGTCCAAAAATAATTTTTGGAAGGTGAAAATATGAGTTTTTGAAAACATTATTTTAATATAGTCCCAAATAATTTATGATTTATTTGAAAATAATGGTTACATAAATAAATTTCAAATTAAGGACACAAAATATAAAAAAGAGAAAAGGCATTTTTTATGGTTTTTAGGACATTTTAGAGAAAATCAACAATATAGAAGGGTTTATTAAATTTCCTTTCAAAGGAAGATAAAGAGAATTATATAGAGTATAGAAAATAATAAATAAATTAATTTAAAATAATAATAGATAAAATTAGATGAATTAAATAACATGAATACGGAGGAGAAACTGCTAATATATATGATGCAAATTATTCTTAACAACATCATATTCTTGGGATGAAATAAATCCATAAAATAATAATACCTTGATATAGAAATGTAATTTCCCTAAATGGAAAGAGATGATACCATAATAAATATAATAATTGTAATATATAATAAATATAGAATGAAATTGTCAAAAAACAAGGATTGTGTCCAAATGAGATAAAAATGGAGAAACAAATCCTTTTTATTAATTTTGATTTTAAAAGGAAATAATTTATAAAAATTGAGAATATAAATTACTTTGAAACACCTTGAATTTTTTTAATTAAATATTTGTAGATTAAATTAATGTAGAAGATGAGAAAATGTGAATATATAGAAACTATTGAAAAATGATTAGAACTGTAGAAAAATATTTATTCAAAAAGAACCATAAAACTTTGATAATGGGTAAGGAAATTGAAAATGAATGATATAAAATGGGAATGAAATTTAAATACCGCAGATAAAAGGGAATTATGATAAAAAAATATCAATGAAGTAGTATATAAACCCTATAAATTAAAAAGATACATTAAATGAAACATGTCTCAAAGAAGGGAATCCAAAAAAACAGTACCTTATATTCCCTTTTTGTTAGATATGCACTAAAATTGTTAATAAATTTATTATTAATCAAAATATTATCATTAAAAAAATTTAGGATTAAATCATTCTACCAAAGGCTACCGAATAAAGGGAGGATTTAGCAAAGGAAAATGGGATAAGATTCAAGGGGAACCCAACTGATATGAGTTGTTTGGAGCGGTAGAATATAGATCCTTTTATAAGTAAAAATGAGGGACATTTATTTGGAAATTGATATTTAGTGAAGGGTAAAGATGAAATCTCATGAATGAAATGTGAGTTACTTAAGGGTATTTTGGTGAGACATCTAGGTTTCATTCTCCCACTTACAAATGATTTCTTAATCATCCATGGAAAATAAACATAAAAGGAAGCCTTGCGATCTTTCAAACAAAGTAGATACCTTTGAAAAGGTTTTCAAAAGAATATCAAATTATATAGAAGTAGATTAATATTTGGATCCTCCTCATATTTTAAGGTCTAAAGATGGAATATTACCCAGTTCTGTAAGCTAATATACATTGATAAGAGAATTTATGTTTATAATTTTTATATTATTTTCCACATAATCCATATAATGATGGATAATCCAAAAAATATGGAAAATAAAATTCTTTTAATATAAAAAACATGGATATATTATGGTTTTAGGATCATTCATATTGATAAGGAATATTTAATAATCATTTTCCAATCATAGATCCCATATTGTACTTTTATGGATTCAAATTTCATTTACCTCATACTGGTGATTTTTTGAATCTCAACAGAGGATATTAACTTTAAATTTAACAAATAGTGTCATACTAAGGACTATATTTGGGTAGGGTTCTATATAATTATTTGGTTATTTTACCATCAACATATTTTGGATGATATTTCTTATATAATTGGATATTTATTATTGTTCTATGATAACATCATCATAAGTATGTTTGGGTAAAATAACCAAGTTCATGATGATATTTATGTTGACCTTATCAATACACTACTATATAGTGTCACATTGGTGTTCAATGTTGAAAAACGTTAGGTGAATTTTGAAGATTAATTCATCTATCTTTATTCAATTAATCTAATATTTTATGAATTATATTACTCTTCCCATGAATGTATAAAATTTGAAACTAAACAAATTAGGGCCTATAAATAATTTGACTAATGGGAATGTGTAGAAATATACAAAAATGGTAGGATACTATAAATTGGTTCTTCATATAAGGCCCATGGGTTTCAAAATAACCATATTTATACTAGGAATAGTGAAAATAATAATGTTGAATCATTTGGAAATTTCAATTCTGGGAACACTTTTATTACAAAAAAAGAACTCAAAATGAGAAGTCTCCTTTGAATATTAATATCCTTACTATAGATTAGTATTTAACAAGTTTGTAGTTTAGTTCTTTATTGGTGAGGATCATGTATCCTCAAAGGCCATGGTGAAATGGGATCACTCACATACTAAAGAGTTAGACCTCCCAACTCAAGATTCTTCCCTTGTATGAGATAAAAGGGATATTTGTTCCCTTCTCCATAAACAGGGAATATAAGGACCTATAAATGGGGATTACTCTAAAAAGGTGATATCATCCTCCACTCTCTCTTCCACCCATTAAACTAATAAGAGTAGTCTTATGGGTCCTTCTTCTTTTATTTATTCAGATTGTTCTAATTTTCAAGACTTAGTGAGAACCATCTCCATGGAATACCCCTCTAATGAAATTTACAAGGATCTAGAATCCAATAATAAAATAACTATTCTTCCATATCAATCAGAGTTTTATCTTCCAATTCTAAAAAAAATTAAGGAATTTTACACCTCGATCAAAGGTTAGAGTGGTTCTAAATGGAATTATATTTCCAAATCACCATAATAAATATGAAAGTAAGGTAGGCCCATTGGTTCAATAATAATGAAGCCACCTTTAAGTGGAAGGAAGTAAATAAATCCATAAGTACTAAAAAATGGGTGTATTATTTAAGAATTATCTAGGGTTAGAAAACTCTATTACTATTATCAAATGAAAATATTTTTTCAATACCCTTAACACATAATTGATAAAGATTTAGGAACCCATGGATAATCTGTTTTCATTTAATGTTTTTTATTTTAGATCCCTAGGATATGATTCTGTTGTAATTGATCATAATTATATGAATGTTTAAGCCCTTTGGGGACTTTTTTCCAACAATGTGTCTAATCTAAACATCATTCTATGTAGTAAGAATATGTAAAGCAATAAAATTATATTTCAATGCAACACTTTAATTTATTTCATTAATCATTGTGTTAAACTAAAATCATGCTATGTGGCCTATTTGGCTTGAGATAATGAATCTTAAATCAATTATCTAGGTTCCTTGGTTTCTTATAGAGGATTTTAATGTTATCATGAGCATTTTAAGAAATAATGACGAACCTTATATTTATATTTATATTAGAAAATTTTGAGATTTTATTTAATTTAATGACTTGGTTGAGGTTTTCATTATAAGAGGAAAAATAAAATGGGACTAGAAATTATATTTATAGTATTTTTCAAACAAAATTGAAAGAATATTTGGGATTTTTTATGATTTTGATAAATTGGAAGAAATTAAATACATTACTATCTTGATGATTAATCTTTATCAGTATTAGGTTATCACATTAATAATTAATGTTAAATAATGTTTTCCCTTCCTTTTAGTTTTAATAATGTTTATGATAAGTGCCTATATTGTAGGGATATTTCTGATGAGAATGAGGAGAATTCCTCTAGCACTAATGATTTAGCAACTGTCTATTCTTTTTTTCTTCCGAATAATACAATATTGATGAAGATGATAAATATATTTAAAAAGGTTAATAAGGGGAAAATAATGGTTATATACAATTGACTAAGACTCATGTAACTCAATTTTTGTATGTTTAATTATATTGTCAAACCGAGGCCAACCATGGGTCAAATAATGTAGTTAGAAATCATATAATATTTGATCATAATTCACCTGGAAATGTAGTTGGACATGTTGTTTTTTAACATAGTGGAAAAGAACCTATAAAATAGTGAAGGAACTTGTCATAATAGTTCATTAATAACCCTGTATTCATGTTTTTTTATCAAATTTCTAATGAAAATTTAAGTGACTATGCTCTTGTAGGTCCACAATTCATGGAAGAACATAATAAAAAATGGGGTTTAAACATAATTGTTGGTAGTTTAGAATATGTGGAACATGATGAGACATCACAAAAGAACACTTACAAGGGTTCTATTTTTAAGGAGAATGTAAATGGTATTTATTGTTACTCATTGAATCCAATGAAGAATTCAAGTCTATGAAATGAATAGTCTCATCTAATGTCCATTGGGATAACTAGATCAACATATATAAAATGATAGAAATTGTTTAAGGATAATTACATTAGTTATATTAAAGAGTATTGTAAATAGTATGTGGATTATGATGATTTTAATTATATAGAATTGGATAATTTATTTTATCTATTATGGTCTTGGTTCTCAAATGAGGGATGATAATGTCTTTTCTGACCCCATTCCCATCCTCTTTGGTTTTTTATCTTTTTTATTTAATAACAGATGTTTCACCTCACTTTGTATATACATAATCATAAATATTATAGAAAATAACATTTTTTAAATTCAAATGAGGAACTTATAGCCATGTAATGTGATCTTGAAACTCTTCAAAATAGTTATGGATATGTGTTTGGCACTTCAGATTTCAAAAAATAAGTTGACATGTCTTCCAAAATAAACTAAAATATCAATATGAAAAAAAAACAGTCCTAAGAAATATTTTTAGAATAAATTTTTTTCAATTGGGTGATGAAAAACATCTATTTTCTCAGTATCCAAAAAAGGGTTAAGAAATTCACTAGGCCTCTCAACTACCTCTTTGATGGTAGTCAAACTAACCATGATATATATTGTCTTAAGGATTACATCATTTAGTACTTTAGTGATTTATTCAATAAGTCTTATATTTTAAATGTAAGAATCATTTTTGTTGTTATTAATATACATCTTAATAGATATTATAACAATATTATTTTCCAAATTTCTTTCCTTCATTATGTTAGGGTGGTTATTTTTCTTCTTAACCCCTACAGTGCTCCAGGCTTAAATGGGTTTCCCCAAAATGTTTTTCATGTTTTTTGTGATATTTTTCATTGTGATCTTGATAAAATGACTCTTATATTTTTTTTAAAATTAAATATTTACTAAATTTACAAAATATTAATTTTTTATTCTTTTTACCAAGGATTATTATGCTGATAATTTATATTTTTAAGAAATTATTACTCTCTCTAATAGGGTTTATAAAATTATGGGTGAAATCTGGGAAATATAACATCCTAATTCAAGGTTAAGTAAATCTCTATTGAATAATTTTAGATTTTAGTTTGGAATAAAATAATAAGAATAATTTGTTTACACTTCAAAATATATATACCCACTACATACAAAAAAGTAAAAACTAGTCACATTTTTCTTAAATGTTGTGTCACTTAAAATATTAACAATATATATTAGGAATTCATGTTTAAAGTTCTTTTGATATTTGGTTTTAGTGATCATTTTACAAGTTGGAAAAAGTAATTATTTTTATTGATTAATTTTTATATTCTTACTAATGGAACTCTCTTGGGATATTTATATTACTCATATATAGTTAAACATGCTGATCAAATTTCTTTCATTCTCTTTAGTATTACAAAGTACTACCTAAGTAGGATTGTTATTTTAAAATTTTAACCATGGAATCATCAAGCCCATCCAATATGATAGGGAACTAAAAAACCTTACTAATATATTTTTTTTTAATAAAATAATATTCATATATCAGGGTAATTATAGAAACATTAATGAAATCACATATTCAATTGGACATTATGCTTTGGTCTCTGTTTAATTTATCAATTAGAAAAAATAATTCATTTTATTAAGCAATGGATTTCTGAGAAAATATAAGGGGATTATTCTTATACTCTTTTACATCAAAGAAGACTCACATATTTTAAGTATATATTAGTTCCTATATTTTATAGATGTTCAAGGGTATACCGCTTCAATTAAGATATTGGCTAAATCAAAGACCAGCATTGTGCTTAGAAAATAAATTCATTATCCCTTTTTGGACATATTTACCTCGTTAGAGTCATATTAATTACCCAATTTACGTACTCTTTCATGTTTCAAAAATAGCCCCTCTCCATGCTTAAGTGGATGGAAAAAAACATTTAATGAAATTTTTTAGGACTATAATAATTTTTGAAAATTAATTGATTTTCGTATCCTGGAGAAAATTTTGAAAATATATTCAGGATGGAAAAATATGGATGAGGAGAATAAAAATATGAAATTATGTTCTTTAAGATTATATCATTCTCATCCTCATGATAGTCCATAATGAGGGTAATTTTTTTATTAGAGTCAGATTCCTCAAATTCCTGAAATTCAGAATGTTTTATTTGGTGGGATTCTCTATCCAACTTTTATTAAAGTAGGTCTATTATATTTTTATGAATCACTCTTTATGGATTCCTTGACTAAAATATGATCAGTATTTTTGGGATGATAATTGGTTGGGATTGTATTTATAGGGTTTTCTCAAGATAAATATTCTAATATTATCGTCAAAGTCAAGGACATGATCGATATCTGAATATATAATATTCCTTCCTCAGTTAATGATTTGGTTTACTATTACCACTTTCAACCAAATAAATACATTCTCTGTTGGGAACTGATCAGGAATACGTATCTTACTTCTAATGTTTTCAATAATTTTATCTATGGATGCCCCACTGCTGTCTAAAAATGGTTATATCATTTTTAAAAGCCTTTTTATTCATCTTCTAAATAAATATTTCTTTTGATACATGATTATAAGATATTTACTACTAATATGAGGAATATGAAATATGGGTTTCCATTATGTCCTATGTGCATATTTTTTATGAAAATAAATAAATAAATTATAGAATTTTCTTATATTATGGAATTTCTAATGCACTTCGGTCCTATTTTTTATTATTAGTAAATACAAACATCATATTATTTTTATCATAGGATTTCTCTCGTTTTACTGTAACTTACACCTCTTGAAAAATTTGATAACTTTTTCAAGATAGCTACTACAAATTGTATTAAACTAATTTGGAAAACTAGTAATTGAATTAGATATGGAAATTTGGAATTCAATTTATTGTTTTCCAGGTCTGGTGTTTTCACATTAGCAAGACTTTAAATCTCATTACTAGTGGACATTTCATGGAATTATATACACGAACATACTATTTTTGATAGATTTCATATTATTGGAAAATTTAAATCTTATAATAGTAACTTTTCAATTATTTTGAAATATCCAGTAGTAGAGTGCATAAAATTTAAGAAGAATGTAGCATATAATGGAAGACGAAGTCTAGCAAGCAGTGTGGGAAATTTCTATAACTCCAAAGTCTAGGCCCTGAATTTATTTGAAAAAGAATATAGAAATGATACTACTTTTGATGTTACATGTGATTTTGTTCTCTAATCCTATCAAAATTCAATGAATATCTTATGTAATTTATTATTTCTTGATGTTGATTCCAATTAAATTATTAATGTGATAAAAGGAAATTTTGATGGACACACTAGGGGAATGGTAGCTTCTTGGGAAGAATGTCTCCACTACTATAAGAATATTGAAATTATTATCTCTTTTATCTATAGAGAGGGTAATATTGCAGCTATAACACATCTATCCTAGGGGTGTGTGCAAGTCATTCTATCTAGAATGTTTTTATGCCAATGAGAATTTAATAACTTATCTACTTATATGTCTATAAAAATCCATATTTTTTATTGTTAAAAAAATAATTATAGAATTTTCAATAATGATAATGTTTAAAAAATATAAATAATAAATATTCAAATTAAATATAATCTTGTTCTTTCATTCAATAATTATATACTCTATATGAATTAGATAAATTTTCAATTATCGTTAAAAATTTCACAACATCTATTAACATATTAGATATTAGTTTATATAATTTGTATATATCCAATGACCCAATATCCAATGGATATATGTCCAATGATCATATGTCTAAAAGGAGAAATATAGAATGACTATATTTTCTTCTTATATAATTCATTTTATATATATCTGAAATCAGTCATCCTATTTATTCACTTTATACAAAATGTATGTTTTATATATACTTTTTTTTAATATTTACATAGTTATAATATGGGGTATGATCTTCAATGAAAACCATGTGGAAAAATATTTCATCTTCATGGTCTTTTTATTTACTTGTGGTGTTATTCCTCTCATAGTTTTCTTAATTATTTCCATATTAAATTATTATAATTAATTAATTTTTATATTGAATTCTAATATTTTATCAAAATAAAATATATCTTCCAACATTTTAATTTAGTGTTTAATATATTATAATCAATTGAACATACCCCATTTATTTAATTATAAATACCAAATAAAATATCCGGATATTACATTCTACCCCCTTAAAAAATTATCCCTTAAAATTTTGTAACTCTAATTTAAACAAATGAGGGTACATCTGCCTCATTAAATATTCAGGTTCTCATATAGTTTCTTCAAACATAAGAATACTCTATTGTAAATTAACCAGATCGATGGTTTTTTTCCACATAACATTATATCTATAATCCAATATTCCAATCAGTTGTTCCCTATAATAGAGATAATGATCTATTGATACTACCTCAGTGTTTAGTATATATGAAGGATTAAGTATACACTTCTAAAAAAGTTATACATGGATCACACAATACACTTCTGATAGGTTTGGTGTAAGTAAAATATGATAAGATACCTTCCCCACGTGATTGAGGACTTTTAAGGGGTCAAATTATCTAGGGATTAATTTTCCTTTTTCTCGAATGCCATAATCCTCTTAAATTGTGACATTTGAAATAATACCTTATATTCAGCCACAAAATTTAAATTTATTTGTTGATTATTTTCTTATAAGTTCTATTGAATTTGGGTAGTTTAAATTTTTTTTATAAATGGTTTGAATTTTTTCTAACATTTATAGTGAAATATATTGTCTTACTTGCTTATAGTCTATATATTTATATAAATATGTTTGAGTTATTCACATCTCCCTAATAAAGCCTCATATAGTTCCATTTTAATGTTAGAATGGAAATTTGTTTTTTTATGATAACTCGACCAAGGCAGGTAATTGATCCGAACATTCTATGAAATATATAGAACATGAAATCATTATATCCATTAGAGTTAGATCAATCCTTTCGGATTTACCATCAGTCGAAGACTAATATAAAATTTTATTACTCAGATATGTATCCAATTCTGGTTGAATACTTCGAATAAAAATTGAGTTAAACATTGGGTATAAATTAAATAAAATTGGGAGTGGTAATCCAAGTAACCTTTACACTACATTTATGTATATTTTGGGAATTTTATCAAGTGATAATTCTACTTGAATAGTAATAAAATGCATTGATTTCAATAGATGTTCAAGTACAACCCAAATGGAATTAAATACTTTTGAATTAATTAGAAGTACAATATTGAAATCCATGGAGGTGGTATCCCATTATAATATAGGTATCAGTAGTTTTTGCATCATCCCTATTGATGTTTTTCATTCCACCTCAACTAACAGGAATACCAAGAACTCGTATATATACACTATAATCTCCATCTTCATATTGACACTCCAAAAATGATATATGAGTTCCATATACATATTTTTTCTTCCTGTATGGATAAATAATGATGATATATGTGCATCATCCTATAGTTACTTCTACAATTAAAGTATTTAAGGGTCACATATTAATTTCTTGAATCTTATAATCCCCTCATTGTCATTGTTGAATAATAAAATACTCCCTATAATATTTTAAAGATCCATATTCCCCTATACATATTTGATCTTTACATGGATTAATAGTGGAGATTTAATTTTGAAAATATAGGATTTTTACCCTTTTTTTGTGATTCTACGATCTATTATTATTAAATCCATTATTATTGGGTTTCATTCAATCCACATATTTGATATGATATCATGATCATTCTATAATTTTCTAATATAGAAAATTTTATCACTGAGAGGAGGAAGGGGTGAATTAGTGATAATGTTTTATTTTATGTTTTCTTGAAAATGAAACAACCCTCACCTCTAGTAAAATATTTAATACTATGCTAGAAATATTTGAAACACACATCCATAGGAACACAAGAATTTACAATGTTCACTATTCAATAATAATAGCTACACACTTTGTATGGTATGTAAATGATCCAATACCAAACAATACACTAGAAAACAATACATTTTATGTGAAAAATAATAAGTAGGATATTCCATTATAGTTGTGTAGCATAATATAAACAATTAAATAGTGTGTGTGCTCATTCTAGAAAAAATGATGAAATACAATTTTTTTTAAAAACATGTAACCTGTGACCCTTTTTAACATCCACAAATGAATTCATTTTTTTAAAAAATATAGTCAATTTATTAAAAATAAGATTTATAGAACTTCACGTACTTTGAAATAGATCTCAGTTTAATTTTTAATTCATATCATCCCAGTCTAATTATTCTCATCTGATTTCCTAATACAAAAAAAATATAACTCTTTCTGAATGCAATTGAGACAATTCAGAAAACCATATTACTTAGTCTAGAAATCCTAATATATAGATCTGGATTCAATTGTCTAGCCTGATATGATGACAATAAAAATTTGATGAAAATAACAATACGATAGATAGCTAAATACATTGATCATTGAATGCGATGATCAGTTGAATATGTTTTACTCTCGTCTCATATTCATTATCTTGTATCCATCGAAACTTCTTCATCAAATCTTAATACCAAAAAAATATTCTCTCCATAGAAAGTTAGAGATTCTCTCTCTTCCTCTCTGAATAGAACATTTTTTAGAAAAAGTAAAAAGTAATTTTTCCTTTTATAAAAGATCCAAAACTCGTTTTGGATATAATCTTAAATTGTATCCCGCTCAATCAAATTACCCTAAATCTCGATTTACCTTGAATTTCAGGTGCATCATAACTTTGTCAACACCTTTTAATTATAATCAATTGTTATTGAATCTTATGAAAATATCATATTTTTTTATACCTTCTTTTACAAATTCTATTCTGATTCCAATTCCCCATTCTGATTTCAGAATATGATTCTCTCCTTGAAAACACTTTCAAAAATCTTCTTCAAACTCTTAAAACACTCAAGTCCAATTCCAATTTGGATTAAGATCTGTCTCATTGAAATGAGAAAAAATTTAAAATAATAGATTCTTATTCATATTATCTCTTTAAACATGAAATAAAAACTTATTATTCATCACTTATATTGACCCACTTGTATGGTAAACAATGATATTAAACCCCTTTTAAATGGTTGACTAAATTTTTATATTAAACTCTAAAATATATTCTCATATTGGTGACTCCATTCTTTTAATTTATTATCATTTATTAGTCCTGACCAATTCTTCCTCTGATTTCAAAAACACACTTAGTCTTATAGACCAATATCAGCAGCTTCTTTCTCTTTTGAATATGATAACACAGTAAAATTATTTTTCTTTTCCCATCAACATCATTCTCTGATGATTTCTTTCTTTTGGATTTTGGTCTAACTAAAAACCACAATCATTATTTTTTCACACTTTCCAAAAATGTTCTGAGCCATTATGAATCTGATGAGCCTATTTTGATGATCATAACTCTTTGGATTCACCAACATTCATTATTTTTCTTCTTGTTATTAAAACTTTATCTTGTATCATGACCTAATTTATGAATATTAGCAAATTGAATATTATCCTCTTAATTTTAATACTTTCATTGGAAATTATTATGCCTTCCCATTATCTCAACATAACATTTCTTTCCACATATGCCTGAATATGATTGTTTTGAATGTAATTGGCCTGAATACGATCGGGCTGAATATAATCTCCCACACCCTTTTTCAATCTCTCCATCTAGATATGATCAATATAAATGTGTTTGGCAGTATTTCTTTCACCACCCTTCCTTTCATCAAGCTTGAATATCAAATTTTACCACTAACTTATGATTTATAATAATTTTAAGATCACAAAGTCATTATCACATTTATTTTATCATAATCATGAAGACTCTGATTCTCCAGCATTTTGATTTCCGTATCCATTCTATGTTCAGGGTGAATATAATGACCCTTTATTTTCTAGTAGATAATTCCTCAATATGTACTAAAATTCAATCTGTATCTAATGTGAATTTGATAAAACCTTTCTTCCAGCTTGCTTCTCATGAATATGATGTAAATTTTAAAGGAATGTGAGTATGACTATCCAAATACAATGGCGATTCTAAAATTCACCAAATCTTAAGTGATGTGATTTATTTTCTTCTTAAAAAAATATTTGACATAAAATATACATTACCATTAAAAAAACTTCATTAATTTACAGAAAGCTTCTCCAGCAAACATGGCCCCAAAAATATCCCCCTTTAGATTTTTTGTCATCCAAGATTCATATCAGAATGAAATTTTTATCCTAAAAAAATTTATTATATATCAAAAATTCTAATCCTACAAGAGCTAGCTCATTATGGAAAACAAGAATTATTTATTGCGTAGCCATGTAGTCCAAAAGTAGTGATTATAAAAAAAAATACTCAACTTTCTTCCTCATATTTCCAACATTCCTAGAATAAAAAAATAAATTATTTCCTTCAACCACTCTAATAAATAGTTTGAATAGTTCATACACAATATAATGTTGAATTCACATCTTACCCAAAAATCCCCCATTTTACATGCATTGAAAAAGATATATTTATGAAACAATTATCCCCCTTGAAAACACTATCATATGGTAGGATGAGAGAGAAAAAAGAGACACATACCTCAACCTTGATGAGAATGTGTTTGAACACTCATTCCCAACCTCAATTTAGAAAATTATTCCTTCAGTAATAATATTATGAAAATTTCAACAATTTGTTCCTATGTAATAACGTATTCTAGCATCAGTTAATTCTACTCCACATGCTCTTTGATTAGATGATATTTGATATCAATATATTTTGAAAGAAAATTTTGAACTGTATTAATAGTGATATTGATTTTACATTGATTATCACAATCCATGAGTAAGGGTAACATCACTTCAATAAGTAAATATTCTATTTGAGTCTGCATCCGCATAAGTTGGGTAACAAATTGAGTTGCAACAACCTAATCCACTCCAAACATACCGAGATTTACTGGATTATATTTCCCTAAATTCCAACTAACAAAAATCATTTCAAAAAATAATACACCCTCAAACATGGATCTTCTATCATCAACATTTCCTGTGTAACCAGCATTTGAATACCCCAAAAGAATCAATACTTTCAGAGATATCATACCATATTATGAACTTTTTTGTACCATTGATGTATCTAAGAAATATATTTCCAGTATATAAAGGGGATTCTTTCTAAGTACTCTGAAATATTGTAGATAATTTAAACACATAAAAACTTTAGTTCTTGAGGATATAAAATACAAAAAACTTCTAATCAACTTTCTGAATTCATTTTTTCACCTTTTTTCCCCACTCCATATTTAAAAAACCTTTTCCCATTAAATCATTATGGAAACATGTTTTGAGTTTTCTATTCTAAACATATTTAGAATTTCACTATCATAATATTCATGAGAAAAAATATATGTTTATTCTTTTTTGGAATTTTTAACCAAAGAATGTATTTCATTTCCCCTAGCATTGAAATTTCAAACAATTTCTTCATTTCTTCAGAAAATCATTATACAATCAAAGTTGTGTGATATTAAATAATATGATAATCCTAATATTACAAAATGAAAATACTATCAAATAATAATTTATTTTATTTTAGGATTATCAAAATAGTGTCATAAAAAAATATCGAAGAATGATTTTTTGAAATTATCGAATAATGATTATGATGATTTATAAAATGATTATTTCATCATATTATTGAGAATTGATTATAATAGTTATAACATGAAAATTTCAATGAATTATCGTCAATCAAAGGATGATGTATTATAAAAATATAATTTTGAAAAATTATCAAATACTAATTGTCTAAAATTATAAACTATAATGGAGGGTATTATCAGGCAATAATTAAAACAAATTATCATAATATAATTGATAATTAAAAATTTGTAAGGATTAATTATTATAATATAGTTATAGAAATTATTAAAGTGTAATTTCACTAAATTATCCAAGGATAATTTTTGGAAAACAAATTATCATTAGAAAATTGTGAAATAATAATTTGTGAGGAATAATTATTAGATTATAATTATTTAATTTATTTTGAAATGTTAATTTCATACACTTGAATTTTTTTTAAATGATAATTTAAAATAATAATTATAAAATTATCCAATAGTGAGATGAATTATTATCGTATGTGATAATTTGGATGATAGTTTTATAATTATCTAATAAGGGTAATTATCATCGCACGTGATAATAAAAATAATAATTAAAGAATTATTAAGGAGAGAAAATATCTCCGCACGTGATGTTTTAATAAAGAATTTAAAATTTTTTCTTCAAAGAGAAATGTAAAATAACATAAACTATTTTTTCTTCTAGAAATAAAATTGTTTTTTTGGTTTTAGGAAACCCATTAATAACTTGATCATCAATGTGCCGACAACTTGAAAATTTGACGTATCACTTTTGGGAACAACAAAACAAAAAAGATGTTTTCCCAAAATTTGAGGTATGTAGTTTCTTAACCTTCTTGGATTGTTTAGAAATGATTTCCCTTAATATGATTATGCATAGACATGTTAAATGACCATGCTATATACTTAATGAATGTAATTATGTGTGTAGCCCCAGAATCTCTATATTAAAATTGATGTCATTAGTACTTGTAGATGTTTATTCACACTATTATGTAATTACATGTACATTGTGCGATAATTTACTCCTGATGGTGTGTTATTCGTTCATATATATATATATATATCGTTTCATTATATGTATACCTTGTGTTTTTGTTCTTGGATCCAAGAAAGGTGGACCGTGAACTAGAATTATCTTTTGAAGGAGGGATTCACATTATTGATGCTTAGGGTTCAATGCATTGGGTAGGCACAGGAAGATGCTTAGGGGAAGCCATACATTGGACCATTGTGACTTGTGTTATACTTTGGAGGAGATATGTTCATGATTGACAATGAGTGTCTGATACATAAGAAAGGTACATGATAATCCCATGGGATTTAATCAATGAAGATGGGATGCTGACTAGCTCTTGGTCCCTAGTATGTTACTCGATAGTGTGCTTCGATGAATAGTGGACACCAATTATCTCTTGTTACTTAGTATGTTGACTCAATGTTTAAGGGAAGATAATTTGATCGTTTTCCCCTTTCACACATAAAGTACATAACTTCTGAAGATCATCGATACTAAATCACACTAAGACGCTGAGAACCATGATTCATTATCCATGTGGTTAATCATTGATTCATTTGACACCTTGGTTATCCATCCGACATAGAGTGGATGCAAGTACGATCAGTGGTTGTGGTAGCTTGGTAAGTGAACAACTTATCAGTTTGGGATTGTGTCTTTACTTCACATTATTCATTATAAAATACACTTTTATTTTGAGTACAATAGGTTATGATGCATTGGTTTTGTCTTATAGAGTATTTTACTCACACCCTACTTGGTCATTTTTGTGTTCTTGTAGATTTCATGATCCGAGATCTGATGAAGGACAAGGGCCCTATGCTAGATGGTTGAGCAGTGGAGCATAGAGTTGGAGAAAATTGGGACAAGAAGTGGAGCACTTTGAAATGAATTTTTTGTTTACTTTCTTGTTTTCCATCTCCTACTTACAAATATTTCATTCCACTTTGGGAGTTGTTACATTACATGTATGCCATCTTTTCTTACTACATTTTTAATTCTTATTTTTTATATTAATTTTTTTTTAATATCTGATCCTATAAATGGTATAGAGGGAATAGTCTCCCAAAGGTTCCACTTGATATCCTCACTGCTAGTTTAACCCTATTGCATATGGGGAGGTGTGCCTGAGGCCATGTAGAATTCTATCTTGAACCTAGTGATTCAGGTAAGGATGTTACAATAGGTTATCATAAGTTCATGATCTACTAAAAAGTTTCTTCTCTTATGTTGGTTTGGGAAAAGATAGATAGGATATAGGAAATTGGGACTCGAGTAGGGGTACTATGTCAGTGTCTGGCCATCACCATATAGCCTACCTCTGAGTTACCGTAAAAATGGAAAATTATGTTTTGTTGTTATTACTGGTTATACTCACCTTAGGTGATTCACATGGTGTTGATTTTTGATTTATGAGATTTTGAATATGTTCATTCAATATGAATAGGCACGTCGGTTCACATGACATATATATACATGTTGTTGTGTTTCATAATAGTTCATTATTAAATCCCTTGATTTGTGCTATCTGTTTAGGATAGTTTCTCTTGACTAATATATTTGTGTTGTCATCTTTTGTGAAATATATTTATTTGCATTAATTAGTCAAACAGAGAATGTTGCTGTGTTATTATATATATGATGACTGTGATAAAAATACTGGGACAAAAAATCATTGTTTGTGCTAGGAGGGTTATACCATCGGTTAAGGGTAGACTCAGAGGAAAACCTTGTTTGATCACATTTACTATTAAGAGAAACATTGTGTGATCACATAGAATTGTTAGCATTTATCCTAATGAAATTTTTTCTTTTTTAAAGTGTTTCATTCACATTATAGAAGATGTATCCCTGACATTGATTATGGAATTACTAGGGAATTAGGAAAATTTGATTATATAAATAAATAGCTTTCATCATTACCACTAGATGTATATGAGAATATAATTTAGATTTATCCAACAACTGCTCTATGGTATAGGTGGAAGGGCCGCTTCCACCAAAATTCTTACACATAATGCCTATCATAGGCATAAGAGTTTTGAGAAATGGTCAAGTATTCTATGATTTTCAAATACATCATTCTTCATCCATTAAGAGCATAGAAGGCTCTTAGGATGCTGAGGATTGTATTGAAATATATTTGTGAATCATTGACCTAGTCAAGAATATATAGGATTGAAACATTAAGTTGTGATTGAGATCATGTAGGTAGCATATCCTTTTTAATACCCTTATTATATGGTGCTAATAGAGATGAATGAGTCCAAGGTTTAGATGGATGAATTGGAAAAAATGAGATTCATAAAGCTGAGTAATTTACCATGGGGTTCATAGTTCTGCTTTCCCAGAAGGCAAATGATAGTCTTCAACTATGTATTGATTACTAGAATATAAACTTGGTGAAAGTGAAGAACCAATATCCATTGCATAGAATTTATGTTATATTTTATAAACTATTGGGAGATTGGGGTTTCTCTAATATTGATCATCGATCATCCCACCACCAATTGTGAGTCATGGAGGTGGAAATTAAAAAGACAGTGTTTAAAAGAAGATATGAATTGTAGGAATACTTCGTGATGTTGTTCGGGCTGAAAAATGTACCAGAGGTGTTCAAGGACCTCGTGAATCATATTATTCTTCCAAACATGGTTTATTTCATCATAATGTTCTATAGTGACATTCTTATTTACTCTTCAACACTAGATAGCCCTGATAGGAACCTAGATATAATCCCGAGTATTCTTAAAGAACATAAGATTTACACAAAGCTATTGAAATGTGAATTTAGTATTAAATATGTAAAGTTCCTAGTACATGTGGTTTATATGACTAGTATATCAGTAAACTCAGAGAAGGTATAGGAAAGCATGACTCAGACATGTCTCTGACGTGTTTTTGAGATTATGAGCTGTCTAGGTTTGGGAAGATATCACCAAAGTTTTATCATGGAATTATCCTTATTATCAACACCCTTGATAGAAATGAAAAAAGGGAGTAATTTTTTAGTGTACATAGTATTGTGTATATGTTTTACTTGAGCAAAATAAACGGTTGAAGAGTGCTCCATTAGTAACACTCCACAAGAGTTGGATTGGTTATGCAGTGTATTCTGATGTATCAATAGTTGATGTGTGAATAGTACTAATGAAAATAGAAAATGTTGTGGCCTATGGGTCTCGTCAGATAAAACCCCATGAGAAGATCTACCCTATCCATAACTTGGAGTTGGCAGTAGTGGTCCAATAACTAAAATTATGGAGACATTATCTCTTTGGGGAGTTATTTATAGTTCACACAGATCAAAAAAATCCATTGCTATATCTTCACTCGGTGTGATATGAATCTAAGGAAGAGGGATTAGGTTGAGTATAAATATAAATTCCACTTTGAGATTACATATTACCCTAGAAAGGTAAATTTCGTAGCATATGGCCTTAGCTGTAGGACCCAGGATGAGTAGGAACTTGATGAGAAGTTATCAGATATGCAGTAGTGTTTGATGTGATTATTAGTTGATGGGAGGGTTGATGACTTGGAATATCAAGTATATATGATTTAATCTACCTTGATGATTACATATTCTCTTATATAAAGTATGGGGACTACTCAAGATTCGGACCTGGAGTGTACTATGTTGAGAGAACATCTTTCTAGAGGTGACTCGAAACCTGGATGGTTGATGGGAAATAATGATGTGATATTGGTAGATGGGTGAATACTAATAACTACTTACATCAAAGAGGATATCATGAAGAATTACCATACCTCTATATAGAAAGTACACCCTAGTGCCACCAATATATATCATGACTTCATAAAACATATCTTGTGGCCAAGATAAAGAGAGACATTTTTTGTTTTCTCTCTTGATGTCTCACATGTCAAAGGGTGAAGGTTGAGCACCAGCGTCATGGTGGGTTGTTACAGACACCTCTGAAACCTTTTTGTATGTGGTAAGACATAATGATGGACTTTTTAATGGGTTACCTAGGACCCCAAGATGTCGTGACATGTTTTGGGTGATTTCTAATTGGATAAATGAAGACTTCTCACTTTGTAACAATCTGAGAGACTCGCTCGGTGGAAGAGCTGGGAAAGATATATGTTTGAGAGATCATGTTCTTACATGAAGTCCCTTTGAGAATTTTTTTCATATATAGATGTATGTTTTACATTGAAAATTAGGTATATCTTGTGAAAAACCTTAAATACTTAGCTGATATTGAGCACCATGTTCCATCCTTAGACTAACAGATAGTTGGAGTAGACCATATTCATATTAGAGTATATTCTTTGAGATGGCGTTCTAGAACTCGGTAAATCATGTGATGATCACAAATATTTGATAGAGTTAGAATAAAATAATAGTTATCAATCTTTTATTCTGATGACACCTTTTGAGGTTCTTTATTGGAGACCATGTCACTCACCACTCTTTTGGCATGAGGCAGGTGAGGCAGTGGTTGTTGGCCCAAGTATGGTTTTGGATACCAATGAGAGAGTGCATTTGATATAGAAGTGATTGATCACCTAAAATAAGAGACAAAGATCATATTCCGACTATAGGAGGAGACCGTTAGATTTTTTTTGGGAGTTCATATTTTCTTGAGAGTGACTCCATGGTTGGGGCACATATATTTGATGGTGAAGAGAAAACTAGCACAATGTTTTGTTGGACCCTTAAAAATCACCTAGCAGATAGTAGTAGTGGCGCATCGTCTAGAACACCTTTATTATTATCGAAGTATACACGATGTGTTCCATGTTATAGAGCTTTGGAGGCACATATCTGACCCTGATGATGTTATTAACTGTGAGGATGTTGAGATGGAGACCGACACATATTTTGAAGAGCTTCTGGTGTCAATCATTGATCGAATAAAGAAAATGTTATGAGGGAAGATGATACCACTAGTCCGGATTCAGTGGCAGCATGGAGGGATCCAAGAAGAGGCATGGGATCATGAGTCTGATGTTCGAGGTCAGTGGTCTGAGTTTTTATAGCAATAATACTATAGATACTTCTCTATGATGAGAAGTCAATAAAGGGAGATAATTTTAATATCCTGATTTTTATAATGATAATAAAAACACAATTTTTGATAAATTATAATTTACTTAAATGAGAAAATTACTTATCAATGAAAAATGACAAAAAATGTGTTAAATGATTTTCATAAGGTTATAAGGCCCATTTAACATTTTGGAATATTCACTCGAATATTTTCATAGTAAGACAATAAGTTAGTGCAAGATTTTGAGGCTTGTAAGTATCAAACAAGATAGAGTCAAAATATTAAATATATTATTTTAAGAAAAAAATTATTCAAAATAATTAAATATCTCCAAAATGGTGAATCATATGTGAAATAAGTGACCACTATTACGTCTGAAATGTGGTGTTTACCCTAAGAGGAGTATTACATTCAAAATATCTGGAGGTTTGGACGCCTCGCTCGGTAGATAATTTTATTAAACCATAATTAATTTATTATTTTAATGAAAATAATTATATATTTCCCAAACGGTGCTTCATATGGGAAATATGAGACCATCGATAGGTCTAAGACATGGTTTTCACCTTAATTGGGGTATAACATTTATAGGAGTTGGACACATGATCGCCTCACTCACTTAAAGTAAACCTTTTTATTTTATTTAATTATTTAATCCATTTTTCAATAATAAATTATTAATATCTCTCCAAAAGTGTGCCATATGAGGTATATGATACCACTTTTGGATCTAGAACGCAATGTTTACCATAGGTTGGGAATAACATTTATGTATTGTGCATGTTTGGTTGGGTCACTTGTTCATTTAAATTTATTTTAATGTTTATATTAAATTATTATTATTCATTGTTAAAAAATTGAGTATTGTTCCCTTTCTTCCCCAAAACTACTGAATGCAGTGATTTATTTTAGGGTTATAAATAATTGAAAATTTTTAAATGGGGGCATGTTTTTTCCACTGGGTTTCAGTAACCTTATATCCTTCTTTTCACCCCAATTGATTTGATTACATTTCATCCTCTAGATCGAGGGGATGAGTGTGGCTACCCCCTTCCTTGTGTGGTGAACATAACTAGGTTCTTCTTGGCTATTTATTTTTAAAATTTATTGTAGTTTTTTATTCCTTATCAAAATATAAAGGAAACAATTATGGAATTCATATAAATTCATAAATTTCTAAATTATCATAGATAAATAACTAATTTATTGAAGGAAATTTTTTAAGACAATCAAGGGAACTTCTAAAAAAATATTTATGTTATTAAATAATAGGACAATACTAATATTATCAAACGATAATATTTTCAAATGATAATTTACTTAATTTTTGGATTATCATAATATATATTTAAAAAAAATGAATAATTGTATAAAATTTTAAATGATAATTATAGATATTTATATAATGATAATTTCATCAAATTATTGAGATATGATTATAAGAGTTTTAAGATGATAATTTCATGGAATTATGGGAAATTATAAAGTGATAATTTATAAGAAGTTGATATAACATTAATTTCAATGGGTAATTTATCTAAACGTTCAAAGGATTATTTATTATAAAAGGATAATTTTGAAAAACTATCTAATGATAATTCTATAAAATCATAAACTATAATTGTGAGTAATTATCAAGAGATAATTACAAAAAAATTATCATAAGATAATTGAAAAATGATTATTTGTATTGATAGATTATTAGAATATTTTAATGAATCTTTTTAAAGAATAATTTCACTAAATTATCAAAGAATAATTTGTGGATAAAAATTATCATAATAAAATAGTAAAATGATAATTTCTGAGGAATAATTATTAGATTATAATTATTCACTTTATTTTAATTACATAATTTGAAACACATTCATTGTTTTGAAATGATTATTTTAAATGATTATTTTAAAATTATCCAATATTGAGATAAATTATCACTGCATTTGATAATTTAGATAATAATTTTAAAATTATCCAGGAAGGATAGGTATCATCACATATGATAATATAAATAATCATTCCAGAATTATTCAGGTGAGAAAATATCATCGCATGTGTTGTTTTAATAAATAATTCAAAAAATCATGAAAGAGAAATATATGATCACTTAAACTATTTTATTTTTTTATTAAAATAAAATAGTTATTTGGGTTCTAGTAAACCCTTTATATACCTCGATGATCGACATGTAGGCAACTCAATACATTGTCATATCGCATTTGATGAAAAAAACGAAATGCATTTTAACAACTTTTGTGGTAGGAAGTTCCTTAACCTTTTAGGCATATTTATAAATTACTATCATGAATATTATTATGTATATAAATGTTAAATGAGCTTGAAAGATAATGAATTCATGGAGGTCTGTGTGTAGCCCCAAAAACTCTATATAACACTTGATTTCAAGAGTACTCGAAGCTGTTTATTCACACTACAATGTGATTTTGTCTACATTTTGTTATTATTTACTTAGGATGATGTGTTATTACTGCATATATATATATATATCCTTATGTGAAATGTATACCTTGTGGTTTTTTGTTGGATCTGTGATAGGTGGATGATCAAATTTAATTATCCTTTGGTGGTGGGATGTGGATGACTGAGGACAAGGGTCTGATTCATGGGATAAGCAAATGAAGATTCCTTGGGGTTTCCATGTAGTGGACCACCATAACTTGTGTTATCCTTTTGTGGAGGGATGGACATGGCTGATGAAGAGGGTCCAATACACGAGGAAAGCACATGATGATGTCTTGGGATGCACTTAATGAAGAGGGGACAATGATTAGATCTTAGTCCCTAGTATGTTACTCGATTGTGTGCTACAATGACTAAAGGATGATGATCAGCTCTTAGTACTTAGTATATCAACATGAAGATTAAAGGATACGAATTAGCTCTAATTTCCATTTCACACCAATAGTAAATATCATCTTATAGAGAATTTATTCTATGTCTCATGACAATGCTGAGAAACATGATTCATTATCCAAGTGGCTAATCATTGATTCATCTGACACTTCGATTATCCATCCGACATAGAGACGAAGCAAGTATAGTCGAGGGTTGTGGCAGCTTGGTTAGCACACAAACACTTGGTTTTGGATTGTGTGTTTACATATCATTATTTATTATGTAAGAAACTTGTATTTTAATCACATTAGTTTTTGGAAGAATTGGTGGTGTCCTACTGAGTCATATACTCACACACTATTTGTGAATTTTCATGCACTTGTAAATTTCCTGACCACGGATCTAATGATAGCAATGGGCCCTTAGAGGATAATTTAGAAGTGAATCATGGAGAAGGAGGGGAGTAAGATAGGCACTAGAGCACTTTTTGGATGAGTTTTCATTAACTTTCTAGTTTTGTTTCTACAACTAACTTGGTTTACATGCCCCTTTGGGAGTCGTTACATCACATGTTTTCCATATTTACATTCCGCATTTTTTATGATAATTTATTATATTATAATTTTTTTATTATCTGATTCTATGACATGGTATAATGGGTACATTACCACCAATGTTCCACTTAAGACTATCATTACTAGTCGAAAAACTCTTACATACAGGGAGGCCTGCATGTGGATATGTAGTATTCCAGCTCGAACCAAGTGATTCAGTTCGAGATGTTACAAATGGGATCACTATTAAATCTTAATGTCTATATATTTTATAAAATATTACCTTTGGTATATCTTATATATTCACCCCTAATTGATGATATCAAGATATATGGTCAATCTTTGTGAATTATAGATCCCCTCATAGTTGATTTAAAAATACATCAATATAGGGTAGAGTATAATTGTTATTGATGGTAATCATTTAGTGTTCATGATAATCAATACAGATATATGTTTATATATCTTTCTTCTTATTAAGAATAATTGGTTCACCCCATGGGGAAACACATGGGTATATAAAACACTTATCCATATTCTCTTTGATTTTCTTTTCAATTCCTCTAATTCAATGGGGGATATTCCATAAGGAGCCATTGATATTGGCACCACACTAGGTATGAGTTCAACTAAAAAATAATCCTCATCTTCTAGTAAAAGACTATAAAAATATTCTTGAAATACATAGATATATTACTAAAAAATACCAATATCTTTAATATCACATTTTTTCCTCCCAATTATGATAAATGAACATTATTATTATAGGATCCATATAGGAAAAGAAAGTTCTATAAGGAGTTCATGGACATAATTTTATTGATAAATGGTCATAGGTTTATTTGGGATTTTAAATATGACTTACTTATCTCAATAATTGATACATGATCTATGCCTATAGAGTCAACCAAAGGAAAAAATCACATCATATATAATAAGATGGAGACAAAAAATATTTTAATGTATAAAATATCCATAAAATTATATTAGAGATGAGTTATAGACATGGTGTGCACTAATCACACCATAAGGATTTTTTTCACCAATAATTTTATATTGAATCACTGGGGATATAAATTAGTATTATTATAAACATTTAAAAATATAAAATTAATTCATAAAATATAGACCAAATAATATGTTTTATGTATTGTTTTTTCCGGGCACCACCCATATTTCATGATTTTATCTTTCTTCCCCACCAAAAATAATAATTTTTATTGTGAGTACCAATAAATAATGTCAAAGGTAACAAATTATGTGATAATGAAAATTAATCCATTGATATCCTAAATTATGTCACCTTTATTTCATCCTATGATATGTTAGGTTCATCCTATAACACTTTTGGTTCATTATAGATTATTTTATGATCTTTCCTATTATTATTCATATACTATCCCCAAAAATAACAAAAGGCTACTCAAATACCCATTACACCCTAGTGAATGATGTATTTTATTTAAATATATGTTTTAGTGTGACGATCAATGTGATAATATTTAATGGAGATATAAAAAGTGTTGTAGAGATGAAAATATTATCTATAAGATATTATATAGATATTTATGTGAAACTAGTATGAAAAAATTTGAGAGTTGTTGGTTATAATGTTGAGAGTTATCCCAAATGGAAGTCAAATGAGTTTATGAAATGGAGAATTCATACTAGGTCAATTGAGTTTGATTAACTCGTATAAGATTCCATGGATGATGTTTTAGATGTAATTTATAACGGTATGAGTTTATTTTAGGAATCATGGAGTTGTTTTAATAATGTATTAAAAGTAATATATTTAAGCTAAAAATGATAAAGGAAAATATCATTTGGAGAGGCTAGCATAAGAAAATTGATCTACGGAGAAGAACTTTGATGAATGGGAAAAGGAAAATATAATACATGTTTCTATTATCATATGTATTTTTTGATCCCCATATGATATTTTACTAAATTCAAATTATCATTTGGATCCATGCATTAAAATTTATCTACATGGTTAGAGGATGAATGATAATTGATAAAGGTATTTATCATACACATATGTGGTTTAATGATCTAATAAGATAGTTTATATTATTAAATTAAGATAATTATGGGTTTGTAATATTATTGAGATTCATAAAAAAATTAATATGCTAATTCATCTATATAGAGTGCATACGATGATTTACATACTGTAATTCTAAGAATACATAATCGAGAATTGTTAAAAATATAATTAAAATGAGATATATTCAAAAATGAATATTTAGATAAAAATAAGTTTGAATTTTACAATGTATGATTGATGTTATCCAAGGATAAAACATCATTATCAAACACATGATCATGATTCCTGATTATATCAATGGAATAACAACTATAATAGAATGCGGAGGTGTTGAGATGATTTTCAAACTAGATAATTAAATTCAAAGTCACCATATCTATATGGAAATATTAGGAAAATTAAAATGAAAATATTTCACAAATTATGGTAATTTATATAAAGATCATGATAATGTAAATATCGTACCGAGAAATGAGTTGAGCCTTTAGTAAAAAATTGAGGATATTGTGAAGAAACCACAAAATAAAATATTATGAATTTGAATGAGTAAATCCAAGACACCATAAATCAAGGTAGGTATTTAAAAAAAATTAAACAACATTTATGAATTATTTTATGAATATTAATAATAATAAATGATATAAGAGAGTATTCTAATAATCTTTTTAGATATTTTGTTGTATTGAAGGTAAAAAATGAATTGAAAACATATGCTGAGATTGATTTCCAAGGAAGAGAAAGACCATCGTCTGAGGTATATATAGAGACTCAGATTCTAATTTATTAAAATACTTTAGAATAATTCATATATTATATTTTGATGAAATAATATAATTGTTTGTTTCAAAAAATTGCATGATTTCAAGGTGATACCATTCCTTGAGTTCCTTTAGATAATAAGAAGGGAAATATATATGTGGGATAATAAGCATACATATCTAGGGATGTAGTTTTCTGGAAGGAGGAAAACATTATTAACAAACATGTTGTGTCATTATATTTTTTATATCACTTAGTATGTTGGGAGAGGTGATTCAAAATATCAATAGAGGAAGGTATTTAAAATAAGTATACATACTGATTTACCCATGTCTAAGTGTGTACCACCTTTCATGTGATCATAAAATTTGTATCAAATCACATGGTGAATTTCTTATCTCTCAGGTATATTATAAGTATTAACATAATTTTAGTGACAATGAATGTAACGACCCAAAATTGTGAATAAATCTTGTTTTCTAATTTTGTGTGTTATTTTATTTTTCATACTCAACAAAACTATTTCATTTGATAACATCAGTATAACTAAAATGAGACTGGTGGGTTTTGACTATTATATGACCGTTAGTCAGTATGACCGTTGAAAACTGAACGTTGCAACTTTTGTATCTGAATACAAGTGACCTTGGTTAATTAATTTAGAAAGGAGATTTGATGGCCTCATCCAGTAGTCTCGGGCCAATCGATTCCCATCTAACGGAACTTGGGAAGGAGGTAGCACCACTGGGCTTTCCTCTAGACCAAACCCAAACCGAATATCATTGTGTTAAGCTAGAACGGAATAGCCTTTGCGAGAAGTTCAAACTGATAGAAATTACTACTTGTGCGATGTTGGCCGAGCCTCCCTCAGATTCTCCCACCTTAGCACACCTTACACTTAGTTCTTATTCTGGTGTGATAAGGGGCTATGTAAGGAGACCGTAACTGCCTTGCGTAATCCTTTGTTTTAAATAAAAAAATTTATTTCTTCTTATGATGAAGTTTATGAATTTTTAAATGTCTGAATAAATATAGAATGCATATTTTTTATGAATTTTAGAGAAAGGATACTTTAAATATGATTATGTAAACCTTAAATAATTAAAAATGGGTAATGATTTTCAAAAAATGGTCTTTTACAATTATGTTCCTTAAGAAATTTAGAGTCTAATAAGATCAACATAATTTATGATGAATAGTGAATTATGAATAGTGATTTTATTCTTAGGATTAGTAATGTGATCAAATTGATTAGTAATCTCGCTTAAAGAAAGTATTAATATAATATAGGCACCTTGATTAAGTAATGTGATTCAATAAAATGGGTAAATAATGGGTTCATAAATTATTAGTCAAGTATTAGTTTTTTCAGGTGAATAATGTTTTTTAATTAAAAAGTAAATTAAAAATATTTAGAAAAATATTTTTATAAATTGGATTTCATTTTTGAACTCATAGCATCGATATTATGTTAAGGTAATGTTTGGGGATTTTTTCTGAAAAGAATGAATTTTCGGTGAATAGTGTATTTATTTAAAAATTAAATTAAAAATATTTAGAAAACTATTTCTATAAAATGGAGTTCATTTTTGAAATCAGAGCATCGATATTTGGTTAAGGTGAAATTTTGGGATTTTTCTGAGAAAGTTGAATTTTCGATGAATAATGAAAATACAGTTTTAGGGTTTCAGTATGTTTAATGACATCATAACTGTGTCATGACGATGTCATGAGATATTTTAAGGGTTGGACGACCAAAGTTTAGGAATTATTGTATGGGTTGACCCATGTGGCCAATACCATGGGAAAATACCATGGGCAAGCCCATGGTTTTGCCAAAACCACCAAAGAGGTGTCCCTTGGCCATTAATGCCTTGTCCCCTCACTTTCCCTATAAATACCAAGACATCCTCCCATCCATTCGACTCCCAACTCTCCCCCAACGAATCTCTGGTCTCATTACCTCCCAAGGAGTCCTCTCAAGGAGCCCCCAAGCCCTCAAGGTCCCAACCATTGAGTTTTAAGAGGTACGTTTTAAAGTAAGGGATCCAAAGTCTCTCTTTCTTTTCAAATGCTCTCTTTTAAGTAATTTCTTTTATGATCCATGTTCTTATGTTGGAGGATGTTATTTTATATTCCTCTTACTTCCCTTCTCATGTTCATATAATTAGAGATCCCCTCTTACTCTCATTATTTAGTTTTATGAATGTTTCAGTGGCGTCGTTAGGCTGCTGAAATTTTTGTAACGGATTCTTTCTCCCTTCTCTTTTTTAAAGATCTATTTTCATGTAAAGTCTTTAAAGTACCTTTTTATTATGTTGTGGTATGATATCTATATCTATCATACTGATATTTTATGATCATATGATGAGAGACCCCATTTTATCTCTTCAATTCCGTATTTTGAAGTTTTAAGTGGCGTCGTTAGGCTGCCGAATTTTTAAGTGGTTCTTTCACCCTTCTCAAGTTCTATTTTCATGTCAAGTATTTCAAGTTCCTTTTTATTTTTTTGGGGTATGATATCTATATCTAGAATACTGATATTTTATGTTCATATGATGAGAGACCCTATTTTATCTCTTCAATTCAGTATTTTGATGTTTTAAGTGGCGTCGTTAGGCTGTCGAATTTTTAAGGGATTTGTTCACCTTTCTCATTTTTCAAAGATCTACTTTCATGTCAAGTCTTTCAAGTTACTTTTTATTATGTTGGGGTATGATATCTATATCTATCATACTGATCTCTTATGTTCATATGATTAGATACCCTATTTGATCTCGTCAATTCATTTTTGTTGAAGTTTGGGTGACACAGTTAGGATGCCGAATTTTCAAGGGATTTGTTCACCTTTCTCATTTTTCAAAGTTCTACTTTCCTGTCAAGTCTTTCAAGTTCCTTTTTATTTTGTTGGGTTATTATCTCTATATCTATCATACCGATCTTATATGTTCATATGATGAGAGACCCTTTTTGATCTCTTCAATTCATTTTTGTTGAAGTTTGGGTGACGCCGTTAGGCTGCTGAATTTTCAAGGGATTCGTTCACCTTTCTCATTTTTCGAAGTTCTACTTTCATGTCAAGTATTTAGAGTTCCTTTTTATTATGTTGGGGTATGATATCTATATCTATCAGACTGATCTTTTATGTTCATATGATGGGAGACCCTATTTGATCTCGTCAATTCTTTTTTTTAAGTTTATGTGACGCCGTTAGGCTGCAGAATTTTCAAAAGAGAAATCTTATTTTTGACTTCCTTTCATGTACTTCATTTCATATGGTATATCTTTAAAATTTTAATACCATGTTATTAAATCCATTATATTCTATCCCCCTACTGTTTTATGGATCATTTATGAGTTCGTGACCCATGTCCCCTCTCTTTTCAATGTTTTCCAAAACCTCGTAACACAACCGTTATGCTTCAGAATTTACGTCTCAAAATGTCTCTCTCTTATACTCAAATTTATTTATTTTATTAAGTGAATACTCAAAGATCTTTCTTCTAAAGGGGTATTCACATATATATCAAAATGTTCTATTTTAATTCTTGGATTTACATACACGAAACCCGCTTTCCTTTTTCATGGGTTTAAAGTTACATAAATATCATGTCTTTAAAGCAGTTTTTAAAACGTTATGATTATGAAAGGAAACCCATTTCTTTTATAATATATGGGTTGTTTATTAAATTTATGATGATGATATATGTGGATCACATGAGAATAAAGACATATTTAAGGGTGCGCCCTGATAGCGCTCCAATACATTGGGTAAAGACTTAATCTATAGAGATGACCATTTTGACTGATACCTTGGTGAATAACCTTGGTAATTTTTGTCGACACCATGGGGATGGACCTTGGTGAAATTGAAATGATTGTCTATGTTAAATGTTGTAGCCACATCTTCGAGTTATGAAATACGTTATTTTTTTATGATATTCCTCATGATTTCATTCTCGTGCCTTAAAGTTCTTTTCATGACTTTATTGATGTATCTCAAGTTCACATGTTAAATGTTTCCACGGTTTCCCTTACTGGACCTTCTTCTCACCCTTTCTTTTGATGTATGTACCCAGGTTTTGAGATGTAGTAATGAACCTAGGATGAACATAAGGATAAGCCTTTCAAGTGTTTAAGAAGAATGTTTTTTTGTTTCATGTATTATGTTCCTGGTTTATAAGACACTAAACCTTAAAGATCCTCAGTTTTGTATAATGTAATAAAAGTTTATGTGACAAAAAGGCGGGATGGTATAGTTGGTATCAAAGGATGGTTTAGTTATTTGTGTAAATTTGGATATGAAAACATTAGGAAGAACCCTATAGAAAATTTTAAATAAAGGAAATCTTCCTGGTATTTTGGGCAGTATTGAGTAAGGGGTTTCCAAGAAAATACATCCCCCTCTGGATAAGAGCAGGTAGAGGTGGCTCTGGAACAGATGTACATAGGGGAAAAACCCGAAAACACCGCTTTGAGCTAGACTTCAATGGGAACTAGTACACGACAACGGTCCTTGCTGCACTCTTGGTTACGACACTCCCGGGGGATATGCTTTGGTAAATTCATAAGCTTAGTATGAACCATTATTAAAGGAACAAAGATAAAATAAAATAAAGATTCACATAAGAATATATGATATTGGATAACATAGATTGGAACCTAGGGGATCACAAGTTAGGGTATAATTTTCTACTACAAGTTATCCTTCTATGCATTAAGTTACTTTTCATGATTATTGGCTAAGTATTTAAGCCCCTAAATGTACTTTCTTTTCTTAGTTAATGGTGGGAAATGGAAGAAAATGTCCCAACAACAAATGTGATAGGAAATGTGACGATTTCTGTATTAATATGACAGAGACGACTAGGGGATTAAAAGATGATTATTATTTTGGAAGACGTTCACTATTTTGGGAACCCTATTTGATCGAGGTAAATATATTACTAAGGTATTTTCTTTGAGGAGTAAAGGATGACTTATATTTGTAAGAATCGATGAATTTAAGGTGGACTTATAGTAATTTAGGTTACATATGGAAATGATTAACCTATCTTGTGTAAAATATGTTTAGGTTAGCTACTTTTTTAGGAGTGGTTGATGTTGTTTGGAGATGAGTGATAAAATTTATCTTGGAAGACGATGTTATCAAATCCTTATTGAATTTGGGTTTCAATAATAGTTTGGTTTATCTCGAGAATTTTAAGGACAGTTATTTATGGAATGGTCTTTGATGAACTTTGGGTAGTACCATGGAACTTTGAATATTTAAAGTAGTTCCCCTTCCACTGGGGTTCTTTATTTTGGAAGAGTTGTTTTATCTTACCCTTTCTGTTTTTGGGATAATCATTAAAGATAGAAGAAATAGATAGTTAATCTTTGGTGGATTATGTGATTCTATATAAGATGATTCTTGTGCTTTGATGAGACCAAGTAGTTTTGAATGCTCATCATTTGGAGAAAAGATTAGTTTTGGTAGAAACTTATTAAAGGATGAAACTCTACTTGAAGGTAGGTATATTTCCTTATGTTTTTATTCTTTGTAGTAAATTAATTCCTCAAAACTATGAAAAGGAATGTAAAACAAAAATGTTGTGTGTTACCGTTTTCTACTGTGTAATTAAAGACTATTTACACACATTATAAGTTTGTGATTTTCTTATTGTCAAATTTCTCCTAATCATGTTTTCTACCACTCTCCCTCAGAACGTGACCCTTTTTTTCTCCTCCATGTCCATTTTTTCCTGCACGGAATACAAGTATGGGTTAAATCGAGTGACCTTTGTACTTCCTTTTCTTTCTTTTAGTGTAATAGTGTTACTGACTCTTTTTCCGATGTGGGACTTTAAATTAAATTTAAAAACCCAATTTTTAAAAATTGCGAGGATGCAATTTCTTAAGGGGGAAAGATTGTAACAACCTGAAATTTTGAATAAATCTTGTTTCCTAATTTGGTGTGTTATTTTATTTTTCATACTCAACAAAACTGTTTCATTTGATAACATCAGTATAATTAAAATGAGACTGTTGGGTTTTGACTATTATATGACTGTTAGTCAGTATGACCATTGAAAACTGAATTTTACGAATTTTGTATCTAAATACAAGTGACCTTGGTTAATTAATATAGAAAGGAGATTCGATGGCCTCATCCAGTAGTCTCGGTCCAATCGAATCCCATCTAACAGAACTTGGGAATGAAGGTAGCACCACCGGGCTTTGCTCTGGACCAAACCCAAGCCGAACTTCATCGTGTGAAGCTAGAACGGAATCGCCTTCACGAGAAGTTCAAACTGATATAAATTACTACTCGTGTGATGTTGGCCGAGCCTCCCTCGGATTCTCTCACCTTAGCACACCTTACACTTAGGTCCTATGCTTGTGTGATAAGGGGCTATGTAAGGAGACTGTAACTGCCTTGTGTAATCCTTTGTTTCAAATAAAAATTTTGATTTCTTCTTATGATGATGTTTATGAATTTTCAAATGTCTAAATAAATATAGTATGCATATTTTTGATGATTTTAGAGAAAGGATACTTTAAAAAAGGTTATGTAAACCTTAAATAATTAAAAATGTGTCATGATTATCAAAAAATGGTCTTCTACAATTATGTTCAGTAATAAATTTAGAGTCTAATAAGATCAACTAAATTTTTGATGAATAGTTAATTATGAATAGTGATTTTATGCTTAGGATTAGTAATGTGACCAAATGGATTATTAATCTCACTCAAATAAAGTATTAATATAATCTAAGCACCCTGATTAAGTAATGTGATTCAATAAAATTGGTAAATAATGGTTTCATAAATTATTAGTCAAGTATTAGTTTATTCGGGCGAATAGTTTTTTTTAATTACAAATTATATTAAAAATATTTAGAAAAATATTTTTATAAAATAGATTTCATTTTTTAACTTAGAGCATTGATATTATGTTAAGGTAATTTTTGGGGATTTTTCTGAAAAGAATGAATTTTCGGTGAGTAGTGTATTTATTTAAAAATTAAATTAAAATTATTTAGAAAATTATCTTTCTAAAATGGAGTTCATTTTTGAAATCATAGCATCAATATTTGGTTAAGGTAAAATTTCGGGATTTTTTTGAGAAAGTTGAATTTTCGATGAATAGTGAAAATACAGTTTTAGGGTTTCGGTATGTTTAATGACATCATAACTGTGTCATGATGATTTCATTAGATATTTTAAGGGTTAGCCGACCAAAGGTGATGAATTATTGTATGGGGGACCCATGTGGCCAATACCATGGGCAAATACCATGGGCAGGCCCATGGTTTTGCCAAAACCACCAATGAGGTGTCCCTTGGCCATTAATGCCTTGTCCCCTCACTTTCCCTATACATACCAAGCCATACTCTCATCCATTCGACTCCCAAATATCCCCAAATTAATAACTAACCTCATTACCTCCCAAGGAGTCTTCTCAAGGTTCCCCCAATCCCTCAAGGTCCTAACCTTTGAGTTTTAAGAGTTACGTTTTAAGGTAAGGGATCCAAACTCTCTCTTTCTTTTCAAATGCTCTCTTTTAAGTCATTTGTTTTATTCTCAATGTTCTTATGTTGGAGGATGTTATTTTATATTCCTATTAATTCCCTTCTCTTGTTAATATAATAATATATCCCCTCTTACTCTCATTATTTAGTTTTATGAATGTTTAAGTGGCGTCATTAGGCTGCCGAAATTTTTGTAACAGATTATTTCTCCCTTCTCTTTTTTCAATATCTATTTTCATGTAAAGTCTTTAAAGTATCTTTTTATTATGTTGGGGTATGATCTCTATATATATCATAATTTTCTTTTATTATCATATTATGAGAGACCCCATTTGATCTCTTCAATTCATTATTTTTAAGTTTTAAGTGGCGCTGTTAGGCTGCGGAATTTTTAAGTGGTTCTTTCACCCCTCTCAAGTTCTATTTTCATGTCAAGTATTTCAAGTTCCTTTTTATTTTTTTGGGGAATGATCTATCTATATATAATACTGATATTTTATGTTCATATGATTAGAGACCCTATTTTATCCCTTCAATTCAGTATTTTGAAGTTTTAAGTGGCGTCGTTAGGCTGCCGGATTTTTAAGGGATTCATTTACCTTTCTCATTTTTCAAAGTTCTACTTTCATGTCAAGTCTTTCAAGTTCCTTTTTATTATGGTGGGGTATGATCTATATATCTATCATACTGATATTTTATGTTCATATGATGAGAGACCCTATTTGAACTCGTCAATTCATTTTTGTTGAAGTTTGGGTGACGTCGTTAGGATGCCGGATTTTTAAGGGATTCGTTCACCTTTCTCACTTTTCAAAGTTCTACTTTAATGTCAAGTCATTAAAGTTACTTTTTATTTTGTTGGGATATTATCTCTATATATATCATAATTATCTTTTATTTTCATATGATGAGAGACCCTATGTTATCTCTTTAATTCATTTTTTTTGAAGTTTAGGTGACGCCGTTAGGCTGCCGAATTTTTAAGGGATTCGTTCACCTTTCTCATTTTTCAAAGTTCTACTTTCATGTAAAGTCTTTCAAGTTCCTTTTTATTATTTTGGGTTATGATATATATATCTATCATACTGATATTTTATTTTCATATGATGAGATACCCTATTTGATCTCGTCAATTCTTTTTTTTTTTTGAAGTTTATGTGATGCCGGTAGGCTACCGAATTTTCATAAGAGAAATCTTATTTTTTACTACCTTTAATGTTCTTCATTTCATATGGTATATATTCAAAATTTCAATACCATGTTATTAAATCCTTTATATTCTGTCCCCTACTATTTTATGGATCATTTATGAGTTCGTGACCCATGTCCCCTCCCTTTTCAATGTTTTCTAAAACCTCGTTACATAGCTGTTATGCTGCAGAATTTCCATCTCAAAATGTCTCTCTCTTATTCTCAAATTCATTTATTTTATTAATTGAATACTCAAAGATCATTCTTCTAAAGGGGTATTCACATATATATCAAAATGTTCTCTTTTAATTCTGGGATTTACATACACGAAACCCGCTTTCCTTTTTCGTGGGTTTAAAGTGACATAAAGATCATGTCTTTAAAGTAGTTTTTAAAACGTTATGACTATGAAAGGAAACCCATTTATTTTATGCTATATAGGTTGTCTATGAATTTTTTGATGATGATATATGTGGATCACATGAAAATAAATAAAAATTTAAGGGTGCGCCCTGATAGCGCTCCAATGCATTGGGTAAAGACTTAATCTCAAGAGATGACTATTTTGACTGATACCTTGGTGAATAACCTTGGTAATTTTTTTTGACACCTTGGGGATGGACCTTGGTGGAATGGAAATTATTATATTTGTTAAATGTTGTAGCCATATCTTCAAGTTATGAAATACATTATTTTTATTATGATATGCCTCATGATTTCATTCTCATGCCTTAAAGTTCTTTTCATGACTTTATTGTTGTTTCTCAAGTTCACATGTTAAATGTTTCCCTTGTTTCCCTTACTGGGCCTTCTGCTCACCCTTTGTTTTGATGTATGTACCCAGGTTATGAGATGCATAAATTAACCTAGGATGAACATAAAGATAATCCTTTCAAGTGTTTAAGAAGAATGATTTTTTTGTTTCATGTATTAGGTTCCTGGTTTCCAAGACACTAAACCATAAAGATCCTCAGTTTTGTATAATGTAATGAAAGTTTATGTGACAAAAAGGTGGGATGCTATAATGAAGTAATCTAAAAATATTACAAAAAATGGTTTCACATATATAGAGATAAAATGGTAACCTATATTATTTCTTTAAGGTGTGATTTTATTGATTCCATTTAAATTGGATTGACATTTCAAGACGAAAACTCAGCATCATGTCTGACAGAAAAATATATATTTAAATTTATGAGAAATATATAAATACTTTATTATCTTATATATTAGAAAATAATTTGACTATGTTCATGTGTTTTAGAAATAGTAATTCTATGTGGATGAAACTAAATAGTATTTATAAAGGAACATAATGTGAATAAAGTAAAGATGAAACATAGTTGAAAACTATGTGAAGATATCAGAATGTAGGATGAATATAGTATTGATGAAATATCTAATAAAGTAATTTTTCTTGTGTGAAATATTAAAGGGTTAAAAGAAACTTCAAGAGGCTCTGATACAGTGAAATTGTTGACAATAATATTTCCATATAAATTTGATGCAAATATCTCAATACAAGAAGATAGATATCTTGATGAATTCACCATCGTTGAACGTTGTGATACTCTCATTGACTATGAAATGATAATAGTATATACTATTAATATAAAAGTTAATATGGAAAAGAATATTTATTTTTTGGTACAAAACTATTATAATATTGGAGAGAGATAAGATGACTATGGTAAGGGATAAACCAAATAATATTTTTTTGAAATTAATTCCCTCAAAATATGTAGAAGAGGTTTTCATAGAGTTAAAATGCATTTTAAATGTTTTAATTATGGAATATTTTGCCATTTTTATATGTGAAAGTAATAAGAGGAAATGATTATGTTAAAGCTTCAGTATTACCATCTCTAGAAATACAACTTATTATTCAAAAAGGATGGAGGCATTTTTTAACTAGTTCATTCAGATGGAACTTTTTCCCACATGATGAAGATGTTTCTGATAGTGAATAATATGGTGATGAGAATGTTCTTATAGATATATCTTAGAAATTTATTATAGAAATATATAAAGAAGAGGTAAATCCATTAGAAAATGAATATAATTGTGAGAAATCCGTAGAATAATTAAAAAATATTAATGAACATACCATGAAAATGTTGATAAATAATTGTTTAAAAGAAATTTGAGGGTTAAGAAAAGTCAACACTTAAATAAAGGGAGAGTCCAGGGAGAAAATTATATTTCATTATAAACAAGAAAACCTTATTGATGAAATTTTTATGTTGAATCATGAAATTGAAAATAAGAATGAAATTATTGATTTCATGACTCACACCATCATCTTATGGGATAAATAATTATAAACTCATAAGGAATAATAATTAATATAAAATGTTGGATGAGAAAATTAAATACTAAAAGAGAAAGTTTATTTGAGAATAAAGTTAATTTTCTACGAAACCTAAAAAAAATTGATACTCTATTCAAGATTCTAGATGAAAAGAAAATGTATATAGAAGTTCTAGTGAATAAGAAGAATACTTTTACTGAATAAATACATGATATATTGAAATATACAATTGTTGAATGATTTCAAGAATGAATCAAAGAGTCTCAAATATTAATATAAATATTATCTGAAAAATATCTTTCTTTATGTTCAAATATTAGAATGTAAAATTAAAAAAAAATTGAGTAATCTACATATTCATAAGAAAAGAATATAGTAAAAAATAGCACATTCGATAGGATAATTATTTATTAAATAGAATATTTCAGGGATACTACTAGTGGTGTGGAATGTTTGAAAATAATTATTATAACTACTAGTATAATATATATCTTCTTGGACTGATAAGATAGCACGAAATAGGGGGAATATATAAAATTCAAGTGATTACTAAAAAAATTCATTAATAATTTAAAAATAAAATTTAAATGATAGTCATATTTGAATGGTTTTAAGAAGTCTATGGAATTTGGGATTAAGAATGGAAAAACTCAAATTTATTTGTTTCTTTTAACCTATTTTAGCTGAATATAAGTCCTGATTTTTATGGTAACTAAAAAAATACATTTTTGGAAATATACATTTATAGTTTATGTAACATTTAAAAAATATAAAGTTTAATGTCCTTGAATCAGGGATAGTGGGTGTTCACCTCATAGGGCATGTGATCTAAATAATATGAAAAATATTTAGAAATAATAAATAAGAGTTGTCACATTTGTTAATTTTAGGTCGCAAAAGAATAAGTTATTTAAAATAACATTAGTAAAAAAATCAGTCCATACGTTTTGTTGTTTGAATATGGAGGAAAGAAAAAAATGAGAAAATAAAAATTGTGTGATTATGTAAGTGAGTTATTCTTATAAAAAATGAATATTTTGTCAAAATAATGAAATATGTGGATCTTATTAAAAATATAATAAGAATATTGGGAAATCTATTTCAAATTTGGGAAGCCATTTCAGGTTGTTACTTATGAAGACAAGTAGAAAATGAGTTATGAAACAAAAGTTGTGGTCACCTAGGACAAAATAATATGAATAAAATGATCCCTTATGAAGCTAGGAGGAATCATCCGTAAATAAAATATGACACCATCACAATTTTAAAAATATTGAAATTGAAAAAATGTTGAACAAGAAACATAAAGTAGTTGGAATAAAAACTTTGATGCCTCTAGAACTGATTCACTCCAATGTGTGTAGTCTTATGACTATGAAGTAAAAAATAGAGAAGTATACTTCTAGTACTCTCATAGATGATTTCAAAAGGATTACATAATTATTTTCATGTAACAAAATCATTGGATGTGGATAGTTTCTATATTTTTTGAAGGCATACAGAGAAACAAATAGGTTTTTAATTAAAGAGGTTGAGATCAAACAGTGGGAGTGAGTGTGAGAATAAATAGTTTATCAAGTATCTTAACTATAATAGAATTATATATGAATACAATAATACATATACACCTAAATAAAATTTAGTTTCTTAATGGAAAAATATAATTCTAGTTGATATGGCTAAAACTAGGATGGAAGAACATGAAACCTTAGAGTATTAAAAGTCATAGACCATCAAACCTATTGGAATAATTATGAAAATATGCATATTATGTCCAAAATCATAAAATAATCCCATTGAATTGTAGTTTTAAAGGTAGCTCATTGTCAAATATTTTATGGTCTTTGTAAGTTGAGGATTAATCAATAAAAAGAAAATAGTTATAAGAATTTTTTATGTTAAGTTTGAAGATGGAATCTTTCATGAGTATAGACCAACTGAAAAATCATATAGGTGTTACAAGAAGATGTATAAATTAATTATTAATAGTAATTAAATCATATATTATGAGAATAAATAAGAAACAAGGTACACAATATTTTTGAATGATGAGTGTGATTTTTCCTGCTTAAAACCTTTAAAAATATATACAAAACATAAGGGTTTAGACCGAGGACGGAGATTCTATATTTTCCAATGATAATTATGTAAAACTAAATGCAAAAATAAAAATTACAAGGATAAAAATAGATTGATATTAAGAACATCATTGTGTAGCAGAATCAGGTCTAAAACTAAAAAGGAAGACCATAGAAAATGGTTATACTAGTATTTGTTTAAAAGATAATCCCATAATAGTTAAAGAACAATCAGAATGTAAGGAATGAGTTCAGGTAATTAATTAAGAACAAGACTAGATTGAAAAAATGAATATTGGGAACTCCTTCACAGATCCATATATAATAAAGTTATTAGGTCCAAATGGGTTTTCCTAAATAATTCTCATGAGGATGGTGATATTTCTAGAAACAATGTTAGAAATATATAGAAGGGATGATAACAAATTGAGGGGTTTGACTTTAATGATACATTTACTTATGTTGATAGACTATATTCTATCAGTATATTCCTTTATATACTAGATCATATAAGATTACAGATATTTCAAGAGGGTGTTAAAATATTATTTTTCAATGGTGAGTATTGTGACCCAAACATTACATACATAGATACTATATCATATTTTGTGAATATTCATCAATTTTCTTAACCACACACACATGTAGACTATAAAGACACAACTTATTTGGAGACTAGATAAATAATTTTTTTTTGAAATATCTTCAACATCTCCTTCAAATTCATCTCATATAATATAGCCAAAAGTCAACCACTATTTTAAACCTTTCTTAAAAACATAGGAAAAGTAAAAATAAGAAAGGGTGGTCTCATATGATCATTAAGGATGAAAATGATAGACATCAATCAATGAGAATAATGTAAGAGTAAGGGTAAGATATCATGATAATAACAATTATAAATCACACCAAAAAACTCATATATCATAAACATGAATCATGACATAAATCATTGGAACTTCAGATGACATGAATAATAAGATAATTAAAGACCAGTATCCATTGAAATATAAATATCTCATATGAACTTGTCATAATAGAGTTGAATAAATTGATTCATAATCATATTCATAAAAATATTGTGTCAAATCTACCCACCAAGAAATTCAACACATGTTTGGCCTGGGATAACCTCCCTTATACCCTCTTTGGGATTGAGAAACCATCATGTTGGGACCAAGTTGGATAGATAAGAAATTAAGAAGAGTTTTCTGTTAGAAAGTGTTTTTTTTTGTCAAAGAAGCTAAATAAATTCACTTTGTAAAGGACTTGAAAACTATGATTATGCTTTACTGATTTTTATTTCACAATCATCGTATGTTTGGAGAACCAGTGATGCAAACCTTATGAAGGATATGGAGAGTAAAAGAAGTGTTTTTGGAAAAGGAAAGAATGTGGCGTGCAATTCAAAAGTGGTGCGCAAGTTAAAGATTGGTGCGGAAGTCAAAAGCGGAATGCAAGTGTGTCGTGCAAGTATATGTGGTGCGCAAGTGTAGGTTGCATAAAAGTCATATTTCAACATCATCATATCAAAATATGAGAAAGGAAATAAAGTTTCGTGCAATTGCTGGAGTGGCTCACAAGTGTATGTGGCGCCCAGGTCCCCAAAATTCCTATAAATAGACGATTAGCCTCATCATTTTTTAAGGCTCAACACTTAAGGAAAAATTGTGAGCTTTGATCGTGCAAGTAGTAGAAAGTGTCTTGCAAACTGAAGTGACGCGCAAGTAGAAGTGGCACGCAAGTTGACGGTTATTTATAAAGGTGCGCAAGTAGGGAGGCATTCAATTTTTCAGAGGCGTGCAAGCAGGGAGGTGTCTTCAAGAAGTGTGTTGTGTATAAGTCAAAGGTGGCATGCAAGTTGTGGGTTTTTCACAATAGTGGCGTGCAGGTTGTGGCACGCAAGTTGCAGCGCGCAAGTAGGTGGTGCACAAGCTGAGTGGCATGAAAGCAGGTGGCGCGCAAGTAGAAGTGGCATGCAAACATGTGGCGTGCAAGTAGGGATTCAAGCAAACAGGGAGTGGCGTGCAAGAAAGGAGTGGCACACAAGTTGTTTGCACCAGGAGGTTCTTACCAGCTTCTGGGTAGGAAAGTGAAGAATTGTTTTGAAATATTTTATTTTTGAAAGTTCATTAAGAAGCACAGAATCATTACATTACCCTATTTGTGCTACGAGGGAGCACCCACACTATTTTATTGATTCGAAAGTGCTACACGAGTGTAAGGGTATATCCTACTCATTATATTCTACATCAAAAAAAAATTTCTAGTGGATTGTGTAGTACTAGATTGTTTCTGTACCATACCAAGGACATAGCAACTATTGTTGAGTAGTGAACCTTGTAAATATCATGTTCCTGTGGTTGTGTGTGTTCAGCAGGGAAGAAACTCTTTAACAGGAGGTAAGGTTGTTTTAAAAAGGGTAAATGTAAAAAAGAAAAGGATATCACTGATTCACCCCTCCCCCTCTCAGTGATACTTGGATCCTGACTGGGAACTTCAATTGGTATTTGAGAGACAGGTTCCCTTCATTTATTCGTTGTTGAAGTGGTCAAAGAAAAGTTGTGATGGAGAATCTAAATTGCGTGAACAGTAAGGGGATTCCAATTTTTTATGGAAAGAACTATCACATATGGAAGGATATAATGATGCCTTATATTATGTCTCTTGGATATGAAATTCTTGAAACTAAAATAGATGGATTTCTTGCTATTGATGACGAGGTTCCTCTTACCCCTGTCAATAATAAGAATCTTGAGAATGATGGAAGATCTAAATTTTTTTTAATCTCATCTCTTTCTGAGAGTGAATTTTTAAGATTGAAAGTTTTTTCTACAGCCAAATGAATCTTGGAGAAACTGAGGTACATCTATGTAGGAAATACAAAAGTAAAGATGGCTAAACTATAAATCTGGAGACTGAAGTATGAAGACTTGAAAATGGGAGAATCTGAATCTGTTGGGGATTTCATTACCAGGATAAATTATATTATCAATACAATCAGATGTCTTGGTGAAATGTTGGAGGATTTTACTATTGTTGAAAAGATCTTGAGAATTATACCTTACAATTTTGATGCTAAAGTTTCTTTATTAGAAGATAGAGACCCTGAAACATTATCTTTGGATGATTTTCATAGCACTCTCATTACTTATGAGATGAGGAGGGAGAATACTTTTAAGGTAAAAACAAAAGCTGATAGAGAAATGTCATTCAAGGCTATAATGAGAGAGAATTCAAAGAAGAATCTTATTGAAGATGATGTTGTTGAATCTGATTCTGAAGATGAAGAATGTAAAAATCTTGGTGAATTTTTATCATTATTTTCTATGAATGTGAAAATAGGAACAAGGAAATACAAGGGTAAACATCCCTTTAAATGTTTTGAGTGTGGAGCCATTGGTCACTTTTCAGATAACTATCCTTGAAAGAATAAATAAGAAGACAATGATGATGATAACAGAAGGCCAAGACGGTTTTGGAAGAAACAAGCTGGCAAAGATAAATATTTTTCAAAGGGGAAGGATAAAAAGTTCATCAGATCAAAAATAAGAAGCTTTTTATCTAAAGATTAAGATGAATAAGACAGCAAAGATGAATCCAAGAAATTATTTACTGAAAAACTAGAGAGAATATCTTTATTACTGCAGTATATAATGAAGATTATGAGAGAAACAGTTTAGAAGAAGAAGAAAATCAACTTGAATATCATCTAAAATAAGAGTTGAAATAATTATTAAAGAAGATCAAAAGGCTTGAGAAGGAAGAAAACAAGCTGATAAATGAAAATTCTGCATTAAACAATCAAGAAGGTTTTACTGATGAGAAAATCAAGATGGAAAAGGAGACTGATTATATGAAAAACTCTCCTGAGAATACAAAGAATCGTAATGATCATCTTCAAGTAAATTTGAAGGAAAAAGAAGAAGAGTTGGAACTTGTCCAACAGAAAATTTATAAAGCTAAAGAAATGAATATCAGTTTCAAAAAATCTATCTCAGAAGTTGGTGAATGTTCCAATAAGAATTAACCAAACAAGGATCCACAAAACTTACCTTCAAAGGTTGAAATGAAAGACAAAATAGGTTTTGATAAGAACAAGGATGGAAATACCAGGTATGTGGTCAAAGTCATCAATGATGAAAAATCAGAAGTGCGTAAAAATCGTGAGTCTAAAAAGACTTATAATACTTCTGGTTCTATTAAATCTGAACTAAGAAAGGGAGTTACAAATGAAAATAGAGGGTTGATGGTAAGCATAGTTATATTAAGAAGGCTTTTGAGAAGCGTGTTCACAAATCTGGTTATTATAGAAGTTTCAGAGGAAAATAATCTTTCTATGGTTACTACTGGTATTGTTGTGGATTCAGACACATGGAAAATATGTGTTGGTTCAACCAACAACATTACAACCATTCCACAAGTTTTGAAATAGAAGGATTGAGGGGGAGTCAACCCTTTCAAAATATAAAGGCTCCAAATAAATTTCATAAGGTATCTGAGAAGACTGGTGTGAAAGTTGAGAATAGGTTCCAACCACTAGAAACAATTTTTGAAAGATGTGATCGACCTGGAAATCTTTCCAAGGGCTTCCTTGGTGTGTTACCAAAGGAACAATATATTCTTAATTATTCTCAACAATCAGAGTTTTTAAAAGATAAAAGAGGCAGTTCTAATAAGTCCGAAAATAAAGAGTACATGGATTCCTGGCCAGAACACATTGACGTGGCTTGGAAATTGGAGGAAGCGCAGTAGGAAGTCAAGGAAAATGAAGAAAAAAAATCTCTTTTTGTCGAAACTTCTTTGAAATATACAAAAGGAGAACATCCATGGATTCTTGATAGTGGATGTTCCTCTCATATGATAGGATACTTAGAGCTGATGAAGAATGTGAAAGACTTCAAATAAGGAACAATGACATTTGGAAATGATGAATCTCTAAGAATCAAAGTTGTTGATCGGCCATCATTTAAAAAGAAAAGATGAAATATAAGAAAACAATATATGTTGATGGGATAAAACATAACCTTCTTAGTGTGTCACAAATTTGTGACGAGGTAAACAAAGTTATCTTCAGAAAAGATGGATATTTTGTGAAAAGTGAAAATGATGGAAATATAGTTACAAGGGGCCAACGTACAAGAGGGAATTATTTCCAAGTTGGTGAAGTGAATAACTCTTGTTACATGGGTGTAGTGGATGAAAATTAGTTATGTAATAAAAGGCTGGGACATATGTGTCAGAGAAATATGTGCAAGTTATCAACGTGAGACAATGTCTGAGATATGCCTGATTTATCAACAAGAAGAGATTGGTGCTGCACTATTTGTGAAAAAAGGAATATTACAAACTCTTTTCATAAGAGAGTTGAAATTGATTCTAAACAACCCTTGGAACATATAAATTCTGATATATGTGGACCAATGAGCAAGAAATCAAAAAATGGAGATATTTACTTCATTAATTTCATTGATGACTTTACTCACATTACTTGTGTTATGTACATGAGACATAAGTTAGATGCTCTGAAAATGTTTAAGAGTTTTAGGAGGAAAATAGAAAAGTAATGTGGGTATTCATTGAAGAATTTGATAACTAATAATGGTGGTGATTATAAGAATGAAGATTTTGATTGTTATCTTTAGAATCATGGAATTCGGAATGAGTTCAGTTCACCATACACACCTCAATAAAATGGGGTTCCTGAATGAAAAAATCGATGTTTGATGAAAATGGGGAGAACAATGTTGCTTGAGCATAATATTTCTCATTATTATTAGAGGCAAGCCATGAGCACTTCTGTGTATATTTAGAACTGATGCTTCTTTAGACCAAACTCAGATATGACTCCTTATGAAATGTTCTATGAAAAAACTCCATGTCTGAAACACTTAAGAGTTTTTGTGAGTCTATGAATTATAAAACAGAACGGTGGAATCATTGGAAAATTTAAAAAAATAGGAGATGATGGAATTTTTCATGGCTATGCTTGAGAAGGGAGAGTATATAGATGTTTCAACAAAGGAACATGTAGAATTATTGATTCTTCAGATGTAAAATTTGTTGAAAATGTTGAGAAAAAAAAGCAATCATATGTTGATGTGGATGTTGAGCAGGATAGAGAAGATTTTGTTAAAAATTATGATAATGCTATAGACTGTGTTAATCCTACCCGAGAAGACGAATCTAACTCATAAATCTCAAGTGATAAAGATGGAGTTCAAACAACTCATCCTAGGTTGAGGAAGATAGTGGAGGCTCAGAACATTATTGGAGATAAAAATCAGAGGGTTCAAACAAGAAGAACATTTAATGCTATATCACACATATCTCTTTATTCAAAAGTTGAACCGAATAATGTAAATGAAGCATTTTATCATCCATAATGTGTTCATGAAATGAATTAAGATATTTATCAGATAGAGACGAATAATACTTGGGAACTAGTACTCAAGCCGGACAACAAGAACATCATTGGTACAAAGTGAGTTTTCTAGAACAAGCTGAATGAAGAAGGTAAAGTAATAAGAAACAAAGTAAGATTGGTTTGTAAAGGGTATTCACAAATTGAAGGAATTTATTTTGATGAAACCATTTCTCCGGTGTCATGATTAGAAAAAATCAGAATCTTTCTTACTATTTCTGCACAACAAGGTTGGAAAATCATTCAAATGCATGTAAAATACACATTTTTGAATGGTGAATTTTATGAGGAAGTCTAAATTGATCAACCTTGTAGATTTTTTTTCGAAAGGATGAAAGTTATGTGTTCAGGTTGAAGAAGGATTTGTATGGGCTAAAATAGGCTCTGAGAGAATGGCATTCTAAATTAGATACTTTCTTAAAGTAGATGAACTTTATGAAAGGGAGAGTTGACAACAATATCTACATCAAGGAATGTTAGGATTTTTCACTGATCATTATTGTTTATGTTGATGATATTATATTTTCTATAAATGATGAAATATAATGTGAAAAAAATTTCTGAGGAGATGAAGAAGTTATTTGAGATGTCCATGCTGGGAGAAATTAAGTACTTTCTTGAGCTACAAATTTCACAGATGAAGAATCACATTTTTCTGTCTCAATAAAAATATGATACGGAACATCTGAAGTAGTTTGGAATGGAAAATTTGAAACCTTTTTCCACACCAATTTCAGTGGGAACCAAGTTTTCTAAAGATGGAGAATGAAAGAAGTTGATCAGAAAGAGTTTCAAAAGCTGATTAGAAGTCTGTTGTATCCGACTGCCTCAATACCTGACATTGCCTATGATGTCACTTTATGTGAAAGATTTCAGAGTGCTCCTGAAGAATCACATCTGATTTATGTAAAAATAATTCTCAGATATATCTATGGCAGAATAAATTTTGGAATCATGTATGATGGCTCAGGAAATATTGAACTATTTGGGTATTCTGATACTGATTGGGCAAGAAATGTTTATGATTGAAGATCCACATCTGTTGGAGTTTTCTTTTTGGGGAAAAGTTTTGTTAGTTGGCATACCAAGAAATAGAATTCAGTAACTCTTAGCACAACTAAATCGGAGTATGTTGTTGCTACTCAAGCTGCAACTCAACTAATGTGGATGAAGACTTAGCTGGAATATCTACTTGTTGAAGTAAAGCTACCATTGATCTTGGGTTGTGATAATCAGAATGCAATAAATATTATAAGAAATACGTTATAGCATTCTTGTCCAAAACATATTGATATAAAGTACCAATTCATCAAAGAGCGGGTGGAGAAGAATGAATTGAGGCTGGAGTATGTTCCTACATCTAAACAAGTGGTTGATATATTCCCAAAACATTTACCGATGGAACCATTTGAAAAATTAAGGTTGAACATGGGTGTCCAACCTCCTTTAATCAGGGTTAAGGTACGTGTTTCTATCCCCACTCTCATCTTTCCTTTGGATAGTGTTTTCAAGGGGGATAATTGTTTCATAAATCTATCCTTATAGATGTGTTCATAAAGGGGGATTTGTGGGTAAGCTTTGAATCCAACATGTATGTGTGTGAACTATTTTAATTGTTTATTGGAGTGGTTGTAGGAAAAAAGTTTGTTTTCTAGGGAAGTTGAATAAGTGATGAATTCTATGATTGAATGATATTCTGAAGAAGGATGAGGAGATAAAATCATTCGATTTCATAGTCACTACTTTTGGACAACATTGTTTTGGCTATTAATAATTCTTGTTTCCTACAATGAGTTAGCTCACGTAGGCTTAGAGTTTTTGATAAGTAATCCGTTGCTTAAGGTTAAAAAGTTTAGTGATTTATGAATCTTTGTTAATAAAAAAATACAATGGGGGATATTATTGGGACCAAGTTGGATGGATAAGATAGTAAGAAGAATTTGTAGTTACAATGTGTTATTTTTTGTTGTCAAAGAAGCTAAATTGATTCACTTTGTAATGGACTTGTAAACTGTGATGATGCTTTGCTGATTTGAATTTCGCAAATATCATAAGTTTGGAGAACTTGTGATCCAATACTTATGATGATTAGGGAGTGTAAAAGAAGTGTGTTCGGCAAAGGAAAGAAAGTGGCATGCAAGTCAAAATTGGCGCGCAAGTTAAAGATTGGCGCACAAGTCAAAAGCGGCGCGCAAGTGTGGCATGAAAATATATGTGGCGTGCATGTTTATGTTGCATTAAAGTCATATTTCAACATCATTATATAAAAATATGACAAAGTAAATAAAGTTTCGCGCAATTTCTAGAGCGGCGATCAAGTGATGGAGCGGCACACAAGTGCTGGGGTGATGCACAAGTGCTGGAGTGGCGTGCAAGTGTTGGACCGGTGCGCAAGTGCATGTGGTGTAAAAGTCACCAAAATTCCTATAAATAGAAGAATAAACTTCTCATTCTTTAAGGATCAACACTTATGGAAGAATTGTGAGCTCTGATCACACAAGTAGTAGGAAGTGGCTTACAGACTGAAGTGAGGTGCAATAGAAGTGGCGGGCAAGTTGAGGGTTATTTATAAAGGCGCTGAAGTAGGGCGGCGCGCAAGTGGCGGCGCACAAGTTGTCAGAGGTGCACAAGCAGGGAGGTGTCTTCATGAAGTGTGTTGTATATAATTCAAAGGTGGTGCACAAGTTGTGAGCTACGCACAATAGTGCCAGGAAAGTTGTGGAGCACAAGGAGGTGGCTTGCATGCTGAGTGGCACGCAAGTAGGTGGCGTGCAAGTAGATGTGGTGCACAAACAGGTGGCATGCAAGTAGGGAGTCATGCAAGCAGGGAGTGGCGTGCAAGCAGGGAGTTGAGTGTAAGCTGTTTTCACCAGGAGGTTCTTACCAGCTTCTGGGTAGAAAAGTGAAGAATTGTTTTGAAATATTTGATTTTTGAAAGTCCATTAAGAAGCACAAAATCATTACATTACCCTATTTGTGATAAGAAGGAGCACACACACTATTAGATTTTTTCCAAAGTGCTACACTAGTTTAAGGGTATATCCTACTCATTGTATTCCATAACAAAGGATTGTTTTCTAGTGGATTGTGTGGTACTGGATTGTTTCTGTACCATACCAAGGACATAGCTACTCTTGTTGAGTAGGGATCCTTGTAAATCATGTATTCATGTGGTTGTGTGTTCTCAGTAGGTAAGATAATCTTTAATAGGAGGAAAAGGTAGTTTCAAAAAGGGGAAACCTAAAAATAAAAAGATATCATTGATTCACCCCCCCCCCCTCTCAGTGATACTTGGATCCAGACTAGGAACTTCACATCCCTTGTACCCTATTTTAGGAATGAGATAACTTTTAATGTATCATATTCTAGGCTTAGAATAACCTACCATACACCCTTTGATTTCATAAATCATTAATATTTAGTCAAGGTATTGTATAGATATAACGGACCCACCAATCATTTAATAATAATCCACTTATATGTATCCCACTAGACCACGAAAACAATTATCATTAGATCAAAGATTATACCATGGAAAATAAAAAGTGTTCCAACAATATTTCTTCATCATAATCATAAACCATAGATAGAGTGAATAAATATGGTATCATTTTATCATATCCATAGTAAATAATAAGAAATATCAAATGATGTTGTTATAGATGAGAATATGTTAAAATTTTCAATAGAATATTTGATGATGAAAAAACCCATTTCATTTTTAAATCACCAAATTAAAATAAAAAATATCTACAATATTATGGAAAAAATTTAAAATGAAAAAAACGATGGAAATTTATAATTTAAGGATTAATGTAAGTGTAGTCATGATAGTGGGATAGCAGTTAATGTCGTTCACTTTTAAACAAAGATTCATTAAAAACCATCAGGTGAAATTAAAAAGTACCTCATAACAAAATAATGAGAAGCTTCATTTTAAAAAAATTATAGAAATAAAAAAATATTAAAAAAATTAATAAACCTTTATAGTATATAAAAAAATGGATGAAAAAAATTTAAATAGAATACAGACATTGAAGAAAAATATTCTTGTCCAAAGAGAGAAATAAATTTGGTTTTCTGTAAAAACATTATTTTAGACTTTGAGTACATAAATAGTGGAATTGATAGAACAATATAGAATTTATAGTAATAACCATAGGATAAGTAAATAAAAATTATTTTTTATAGATATATCATATATTTTTTCCAACATATATTTATATATAAACAATCCCAAAAAAATTGATTGTGTAATGTAAAACTCTTTCCACTATGGTACCTTTTGAATCATAATCCCCATGGGAGAAAGAAATTTAAATGAAAATTAAAATTACCCTATAATAGTGATATTAATGATACAACATTTCATGTGGGTATTAGTTTCACATCATAATAGAGGATAGGTGTATAACATAACATATGTCCAAAAGAAAGCAATTTGAGATGATAATCACTTACCATTTTGGTATCCTTAAAATGTAAAACGATTTGATTATATAAATTTAATTTTAACATTAAATACCATTAATTAATAATTAACTATGATATAAAATGTCAATATAGTAGTATATACACATCATTAGCATAAATATGTGTGTAACATCAAACATGACTGAACAAAATAATATTTAGAGGGAGAACCCTTACCTTATATCCAACTTGATTCGAAATCTATCTAACCTACTTTTTAGTAAATTCAGATTTATTATAACCATTTTCCAGAATAATATTCATACCAATAAAATTATATTTGATCCACTTATAAAATTTTAAGACTTATTTATCAACAATTCCATAATAGCATCCTGTTTTCATGTGCCAACTATTTCATTTCTCATATTGTTTTGTTTCGACCACTGAAGACCCTTCAATTTGATCATGGCTCCATAATATACAGATAATTATAATTTAATGACTATAATATTTAATAATTATATAAAATTTTATAATCATTTATATAAATTATTTATGGAAAATAAATTACATCACTATGTGGAGATGGTAGTATGTACGTACGCATGAGTGATATTTCCATTTTTTGACGAATGGAATGAAAGAAAGGTAAATAATTATTCAGATTTATAAAATAATTATTATATAATAAATATCATATATATATATATACATATACATTTAATCTATTATAATAACCATCCATGAAATACGATGATGGTAAATATATCATATCATTATATGGAGGCAGTTGGTCACACATGTGCACACGCGAGACATTAATCTTCCATTTGATAGAGAAGAGACGGAAAATGGTTATTCCATCATTAAAATAAAATGAAAAAATATTTTATATACTTTATTAATAACGTTATCCTAGAAATAATAGGGTTAGGGGAATTATAAAAAAGAAATAAAATTTGATGATATAGGTTAAGATTTACACCTCTTCTTTGAGAGACCTCCTTTGGATTACAACTTCAGCCTGGAAGATTAGTCTTAAGAGAATAAAAAAAGATATAGGATAAAGGTAATGAATCTTGGAATAATTTTGACGTGGGATTTTATGAGAAAGAATGTCTAAATTTTGTGAATATAGGAAGTGAAGAGGTTCCCTTTTATATGTGTGGGCATGGACACATGGAACTTTCATAAAATATTTCCATAATATATGTTAACATTCCTGTGAAATTGGATAAATATATAAATTAATTGGAATTTGGTATTATATAAGGTCTAAATAACATCAAAAAATAAAAATTAGGCATTATTTTCTTGAATTACTACCCTCATTTCTTAGTTTAACCCATTATAAACCAGTTTTAACCTTATCCTTAGTAACACAATTTTATTATTTTTAAAATTAATTATCAAAAAAAAATTTAAACCATTTAATATAATTTAATTTTTCAAATTATAAATATGGAATCTATTTTAATAGATTAATTTTTTATATGTGGATGAATTTAATTTTAAATAAGTGCACAAAACACAATGAAAATCTGATTTTCATAAATGTATTTCTTGAATAAACCATTATTTAGATCCAATAATTGACTTGTAACACCCATAAAATGAATGTTAAAATAAATTATTTGATATATAATATATATATATTTAATTAAAACCATTAATAAATAGATATTAATTTAATTTATTAAGAGAAAAACACATTTTTTATAGCAGTAGTTTCTAGAAACATTTGGTTTATGCCAAAAAATGAACTTATAACAACATCTGGATTTATACAAATTCCTACATAAATAATTATATTGTTTAAAACTAATAGATACTTATATAAATTTATGATATAAATTAAATACAATGTAAAATTTTAAACTATATTATTTAATGAAAATAAATTGCCATTTTCAAAAAAAAAATATTTTAAATATTCATTGGAAAATAAATCTTTTTAGAAAAATAATAAAAACCCCTAAGAAATAATTGAATTACAATTTTTTAAAATTAATATTTATTTAATAAATTAAAATAACTAAAAATATAATAAATTTATTATATTTTTCCTGAAATTAAAAAAATGATGAAAACATATTTCGTGGCATAGAATAAATTTATTCCAAATTTAGCACTTATTTATTACACATTAATCAATACGTTTGAATTATTTAAAATATTTATCACTTTTTTATAATTTTTTTTTATTTCTATTGAAACCATACAATTTAACATCACGATTATAATTTCTCATTATATCATGGTAAATTTTGAATCAGGGACGCATGTAATTAAATCGATCAAATTCATCATGTTTATTTCAAAGGAAATAAATATAAAATTTGGGGATTTTATATTATACACCCCTTAAAATGATTTTTTACAAAATATTCATTCACTTTGATGAAATTTGTTTGGATATATATGTTTCATTACATCATCAGGTTCAAATAAAGCATCACTTATTTTTTGATTCCTCCAAAGAACATTAACTTGGTAACTAGCCTTTTTCTTTTTAAATTTATCTATACAATAAAATATTTAGACTCAATTTTATTCATAGTAAAAACAAGATCTTGAGGAAAATACTCTATGTTTAGTACATGTGAATTATTAGTTATTTAATTTATCATAAGAGATACATGGAACACATCATGAACTTGAAAGTGGTTCGGTAGAAGTTTGAAATGATAATTTGCAATCCCTACCCGATCAAGAATATAGAAGGGATCAATACTACTTATGAATACCATAACCTTATTACATGAAAAAATTAAAAGTAATACCTTGAAACTAATATAAAATTCCAAATCTAATGAACGATTATCAACATTACTCTTTTTTCAACATTGAGCTGCCCAGATCTATTGTTCATTAGATCTAACAGTCCTAACCATTTCATCCACTAGAATAGGTATCAATAGAATTATATCTCTATATTCATCGATTAACATTAATTTTTTTACTTTGTTTCACGTAAGTATTCGTAAGGGTCCATCCAAATACTTGATTAAAATTTAGTTTTTATGAAAAAACAACTAGAAAAATTTATTAATCCCAAACACCTTTGAAATTCGGAAAAAGGTTCTCAAAATATCATATAGGGTTTGAATGTTCCTCTTAAACTAGCTATATTTGTAATGATTTTAATTAGTATAGAAGAAAATATATGTATACATAACTTCATGAATTCTCCACCATAACATCCAGGTAAACATTGGATCTAGATCATATAAAATAGAATGAGGTACTTTATAAAACATTGCAACTTCCATAATATATATCCTAGAAAAATGATCAAAATAAAAATAACATCTAATAGTAATTAAGTGTGATTAAATCATAAGGTGAATTATTTTATCCCAAACAGCATTATAGACTTCATAAGTTTTGGGGGATCTAATGATAAAACCTATGGTATTGGTTTTCACTTCCATTAAGTGAAGGGTAATGTGTTTAACACCCCCTTAGACTTATGTCACAAAAAATTAACTTTCTAACATACCAGGAACCAAGATACTTCTTCCACAATATCACTCTTAAGGTTTTTAAGTCAAAAACACTCTTTAGGATCTCTATGCATTTTCATGCATCCCTGATTAATAAATAACAATGAGATATGTACTTATTATACTATAAATTTCATTATGTATCATATTTATGGGGCACATAATTGGTTAACGAACATTATTATTCCTTGCAAAAAAATTAGTTAGGAATATTTCTCACCTTATTTTGTATTTCTACATCATCCTTCTACACAACTTTAATCTTTACATGGATGTATGGTTGAGCCCCTATTTGAGAAATACAATATTTATCCACTTTATTCAAGATTTCAAGGCCCATCGATTACAAATACAAAAATATTGGATCTTCTATGATCCTCATCCTAGTTAAGTAATTATGTTCTTTTTATCTCAAACAATCATCCCTCATGTCTTTTTCTTGGGGTGGTAATGTATAGAATAGTTATAATATTTAATAAACTCAAACCATGTTCTCATATGTATATTTAAATATTTATTAGTGAATATATAAAATAATCTATTATGATCAGTATATATGCAAAACCTTTATCTATATATATAATTCATCCAAATAATTAATTCAAATATCACCACAACTTACTCCAAATATTGAGTTGGGTATCTTTTATCCTGAACGTTAAATTTTTGTGAGGAATAATATATCAATATATTATTCTATATAAGAAGACATGAAATCTTTTCTCAAATTAATCACCATAAATAAAAATACTGTTTGCAATGCATGGTTGTGGGATCATTGGGTTCCCTGACTAACCATATCTTTAGTTCCATAATATTTCATTCCTATTAATTAGTCTAAAGGAACATGATTCTCATTCATGTTAACATTGTTATTGTATTATACATATGTGATTAATTATTCAAAATTTTCAATAATATAGAGCCAATCCAAGAAAACTATGGATCTCAATCACCATGGTTGGTCTGGGCCATCATAAAATATATTTTATTTTTTATGGATTTACTAATATACTCTATATCGAGAATATATAACAAAAAATGAATAATTATATACCCAAAATTAAGACTTCGTAAAATTTTTCATATAAATTATCATTCCCTGGGGTCCTTAGTACAATCCTCAAGTGATAATTATTTCTTTCCTTGCACATGGAATATATAAAAATATCATCTATAAATACTTCAACAAACTAAACAAGGAAATATCAAAAGAATCTATTCATTAAATCAATGAAGAAAGCTATGGAATCAGTAAGAACAAATGAAATTATAATAAATTAATATTATCAAAACATAGAATCAAATGATATATTGGGAATACCTTCCCTTTTTTCCCATAACTTTTTGTATTCATATCAAAGTTCAGTCAAATAATATTTTTTAACTCTTCATAATCAATAGAAAATCATCAATACATGGTAGAGGATACTTATTATTGATTGTGATCCTATTATGTTCTTAATAATCATTACAGAGATGCATTTATCCATATTTCCTATTATCAATAAGAATATCTTCAACCCCAGATGACACGCTTAACTTGATGAATCCCATATCAAAATCATCCTAGTGTTTCTTCTTCAATTTCGAAAGCTAATTTGAAGCAATTCCATATGGAGTCATTGAATTATTTCTCGAACTAGGTTTCAGTTATATTGAAAACTAAACATTAATATTTATAAGAAGTCTAAAAAATACTCTATAATGATAAAAAAAAATTCTAGTACCAAAAGTATGTATGTTATGTTTATTTTGTACCCAACTAACTAACATAATTACCCATTTTTAATAGAAATAATTACCCATACAATGGATGTAATATCCATTATAATTTCAAATTTATCTTCACCCTAAATAATATTCATAGGTTGGTTAAAAATATTAAACATGACTTACTATGTTTGGTAATTTTGATGGTATTTATTTAAATTAATCCAATTCATTCCTATAACTACATCAAATTAAAATAGATTTAGAATATCGATATTTATAGTAAGAACATTCCCATAAACTTTAAACGGTTAAATATCATAGAATTGAGATATGATCCTAATAACAGTAATATTTTTATATCTAATTGAACATATAATAATTATGGAAATGAATTAAAAATCATTGATATAAAAAAATTCATATAAATAATATCACATAGGGTATTTTAATATTTGATAAAACATATGACCATAGAAACTCTATCATTCTATCTTCAACCCCTTAATAAAAAAATCATAATTTGAGAAATAATAATCAAATTGTGAAAACATATAATCATGAATATTATTTATAGGGTGTATAAATCATGAAGCATTTTTTTAAATCTATGACACCTTATGTTTAACATAGACCATCCTTGGTCATTATCTATTCACATATTCCATTATGGATTCTAATGTGAATTAACACAGGCATATCCCTTAGGAGTGTTTAAAAAACTATACAGTCCTTAGACCACTCATCATGCACTTGTGATGACCAAGTTAATATGTAATCCAACCCATGCATATTTGTTTCCTTAATATCCATCTTTTCCAAGGCCAAATCCATTTTTTATTATCTATAGAGGGATTTATTTTCTAGGAAAATCATACTCCTTTGATTACCATAACATATGATTCTCTTTGATACTCCAAAAAATCGTTTTATAAAACCAACTATAGTGACCCAACAATTACATACATAAATATTACATAATATTTGATGAATATTCAATATATTTTACAATAATTTAAACATAGGGATCAAAAATGCATAGGGTCTTTGGAAAATAGATACATAAACATATTATTTAATAAATAATATTCAATTATCCCATAATTTATTCTAACATGGTATACGTATTATTTATTCCCTACTTAATATAATTCATAATATCATAGGGAAAGGAAACATATAATATGGTGAGCTCAGATTCTCAGTAAGGGTGTATGTGGGAGATAAAATTCAACGATCATGAGTGATAAAAAGATAAGTATAAAGGGTAAGAGAGTAACAGATTAGAATTATAATATCATATAGAACAATTCAAATAGAATGAAATGAATCGTGAAATAAAATTATGAAAATTCATAAAACATGAATTATAATATAATCAAAGGTCGTGATCCATGAGAAAATAACTTTAGCATAAGAACGTTTCATAATTTTAAATATATTGTATCAAGAATACCCACCAAGACAATCATCACGTGTTGGGCTTGGGATAACCTATCATTTATCCACTCTTGGGCTTGGGTTAACCTCACATGTACCTTCTTTTTTCCTTTGGATTACTAGTTGTGCACCTTATTTTGGACTTGCAAAAACCTCGTGTGTATCCCCTTTTTTCCTTGGGATAACCTTAAATGTTCTTTGTTATGGGATTGGGATAAAATAATGTGTTCCTACCTTTAGGATTGGTAAAACATCCCATATTCCATACTAACTCATAAAATATTAATATTATCCCAATTCATTGGTGGGACAAAACGAACACACTTGACAGGTGATCATAATCCATTAATATGTATTCCAAAATATCATTGAAACATTTATCAATACATTAATGTTTTACATATAGAAATCAAAATTATTTTTATCAATATTTCATCATCATAATTAAAAACCATCTATATAAAGAATAAATACAGTTAAATTTTATTATATCCTTAGAAAATAATAATAAGAATCAATGTATTTTTTTATTTGATAATACTGTTAAAATATAATAGGAACAATTCTTAAGGAAAATTGCCTTTTCATTTTAGTATAACTTATTAAAAATATATAAATTTCCAAAATAATTTGTAAATAATTTTATTTGAAAATAATAAAGGAAAATTATAATTTAATTTTAAAATAATGGATTAATCATGTTAGTAGGAAATGTTATTTTTGTAGTGTATTTTAAAAAAATATTTCTTCTTCATTTTGGTTAATACCCAAAAGCACCATATTAAAAATATGATGAGAATATTCATTTTAATGTTTTTATATAATTTCAAAATTTGTTAATAATTAATTTAAAAAATAATTAGAGAATATAAAAATATTTCTTGAAAACATTCTATAGTAAATTTTAACATGGAAGAAAATGATTCTTAAATGAAGAGAAAAATAAATATTGTTTTCTATTAAAAAATTCATACGTTGAGTAATTAGGGATCAAAAAATGAGGAAAGCATATTAATTATTACAAATTACTATAGGATAATAAAATACATATTATTTTTGAAATATATATTAGATATTTTCACATTAAAATATTTAATAATAATAAATTATAATAAAAATGATATTGTAACATAAAACTATTACCACTATTGTTAAATTTTAACCATAATCACCATGAATTAAATATTAAAAAGAAATTAATAAAATTATTATAATTATATTCATGATAAAAAATAAAAAATAGGAATTAGGTATATCCCATAAAATAAGATAGTTTAATAACATAACATATGTCCAATAGAAGACAATTCTTGAACATAAACCAATAAGAATTTGGTAACATTTGAATCAAAACCCCTTGGATGGAATTATTTTAATTTTAAATTTAAATTCCATGTATTAATAAATATCCATGATATAACTCATAAAATTATAATTATTTACCCCTCATAATCATAAATAGTTGTATACCATCAAACGTGTGTCCAAAAACCTATATTGAGATGGAAAACTGTTGCACTATATCTAACTTGATTCATAAGAACCATATGTTCAATTATAAAAACTTTATATGTATTGTAAATATTTATAAAAATTATATTTTTACTAATATTATCAAATTTTATTCATTTATAACATTTGAACACCCATTTATTAACAATTATTTATTAAAGTAAGTATTTCAGGTGTTAACAACATCATTTCTCATGTATGTTTGGTTTCAGTAGTTTTGATCCTTACACTTTGTTAACAGTTCCATAATCTAAATAATAATACTCACATAATAAGTATAATATTTAATTAAAATATAAATTTTTATAACCATTCATAAAAAGTGTTTATGGAAAATTAATTACATAACTACACAGATACTATAGTCCGCATATACACCTGAGTGATGTATCAATTTTTCAGTGGAAGGGATTTAATAAAGGTGAATAATAAATAACCATTAATGAATAAATATTATATAATAAATGTTATATATATACATTTAATGGAATAAATTAATAATAATGTTCTTATTGAGAAAACCATTTTTGAGGAAAACATATTTTTAAATCATAAAATGACTTTATTAAAATTTGAGTACTTATTTTTTATGCATTAATAAATAAAATTGGATTATTTTAAACCTTAATAAATATTTTTTTAAATGTGGTAATTACTATTCATTATTTCCTATTTTTTATCTAAGTTATAAAGGATCACTACATCACTTATCATTTATAATAGTGGTTGCACGTAATGTAATTTATTGAATACCAAATGATTATTTTAAAATAAAGGCATATAAATTATTGTGGTGTTATCGTGAGATCGATGAGGAAGTGTATATAGAAAAAATAAAAGGATTTATGTATTATTTTAATAGTATAATTTTATAGAATATGAAGAAGTATCTCAATGGATTGAAGTATTATCAAATATAATGGTATTTAAATCTTGATGAATAACTTAAAGGTTTTAGTTTTCAGAAAGGATAGGTAGATAAAAATATGTATGTAAATAAGAAAGGCAGCCCCATAGCGATTTATGACTGTGTGTGTTGAATATATAATTATTTCAATAAATAAGGAATAATTATTTTATGAGGTATCAAGATACATCAATGAAATATTTGAGATATTAATGCTTGGATAAATGAGGTTTTCCTTAGGATTAAAAATTTTATAATAGGAAGATTGCATATTTTTTTCATAAGAGAAATTTGATAAAGAACTCTTGATAAAGGTTGAAATTCATGAATATAGAGAGGTTTACATGCCAATTTAAGGGGGTATAAATTTGATGAATGATGATAATGGGATAAACATTAGTTAGAAGTAGTTTTTAATCTTGTTTAGATGAATCATGTGTTTGTTAGCCACCATACCATATATTATATATATTGTTACACATTGTTCCAGTTTTTAATCCAACCCCAATTAATCATAATTATTACACACAAATAGAATATTTAGATTATTTTCTACTAATTTCAATAATGGTATGACATATAAAAATAATAGTGAGTTTGATATAAGAGTATTTACTAATTCATATTGGGTAGGAGATGTAGATGATATAAAATCTAGATATGGGGTTGAATTTTTTATTGATAAATTCTATGATTTATAAAAATAATGAAATAAAACGTCAATTATATTTATCTCTTGTAAATAGAGTATGTGTGTGGAACACTAGAATTGGAATAGATGATATGGATGATGACAAAGATATATGAATAAAATATTGAATCTAATTTTCCTCTGATCTTGAGTTATGGTAACCAAAGTGTGATTAATTTTTCCCAGAATCTAATAAAAAAATACCTATCGAAACCCATTGATATAAATTTTCTTTTTATAAAAGATAATTTGAATATGAAATTATGAAACTAGTGTTTCTCCTTAATAAATAATTATAGACTGATATTATTACAAAAATATCGCAACTGAATAGATTGAGGAGCTCAAACATTAAAACAGAGTGCAACCCATTCCTTCATATTTAGATAAAATCCTCTGAAATCATAGTTTTATTTTACTGATGATATAACATGGTTGAGTTTATTTTTTATGGAAATAATTGATGATTTTTAATAAATATTTATCTAAAATGATCTTTCTCACCTAGCCATAGAGACGGTTGATTAATGATTCATTTTATAACTATTATTTGAGTTGATCCCTTACAGTCCCTCTATTTAGTTTTATTATAAATCATGGTGGATGTTGTTAATGACAATAAATTCAATGGGTAGATTATTGATCAATATAAGGAGATGACCTTTTTTTATAAATGATTATATTTTCTAATAGATGTGTTAATATTCAATAACGGTATGAATACTTTCATGTATTTGAGAGCACTATCAATAATAGTTTAGAAGAAGTTTAATTTGCAGATTTTGTGAACAACTTTAATAGATAATGATTATAATTTTGGGAGTTCAACCAAATGGATGGTATACAAGTAGAATCAATATATAAACCATCCCATGTATGATGATCTTGATACACACTAAGAAGATTCCATGAATTTTCATTTTTCTGTAATTGAGAAGGGATGTAGCTTCTTTGAAGAAGTTGAATATTGTTATAGATTTATTTGATGTTTCAGGTTGAAGCTAAAAAAAATAAAATATATCCTCCTATGTGGTTAACATAAGACAATTGATCTGAAAAAAGGTGTTTGATGAAGCTAGAATAGAAAATATCATATGTGTTTCTCCTCTCCAATGACTTTTTGGATCTATAGATACTATTTTGAGAAGTCTGTATGATAATTTGGATCAACATACAATAATTATTCTATGTAGTTCTGGAGTTTTAAATTGAAAATAAGCTAATTTACATTTCACACATAAGACACTTAAGGGGTCTATAAGATAATTTACTTAAATGAATTGATCATAAGATAATTTATCAAAGAAGAGTGCATGTGATGATTTTCTTAGTGAAATTATGATAACTTAGAATTAATACTTGTAATTAATAGAATTAAATGAGATATATTGAATCTAAAATATTCTGATAAAATATTTTTTATTTTTATGGTGGTTTTTTGATATTGTTTATGGATAAAAGATATAGATCGAAAATTGATATTGATTCCTACTAAAATTAAAGGAATTATAGATGGAGGTTAATATTGTGGTGTTGAGATGAGTTGTACACCATAGAATGTGATTCTACATCCCTATTCCTATGTTGAAATATCAACAAAATTACATGTTTAAAATTTTAGAGAGAAATTTAATTTATATATAGACTATTAGAACTAAAATATCACACCTGAGAAATAGCGAAGCCTTGAATAGAAAAACACAAATGTTTTGAGAGAACCTATTCATACAGGGTTATGAAAATGTATGAGTTAATCCATGCCTTTAAAAATCAAGGTTGGTTCCCATAATAAATTGTATAAAAACATTTATTTATTATTTTATGACTATAAATAACAATAAATGATGTATGATACTATTTTGTGAATCCAGTATGATCCGAATCTATATTGAAGGAAAAAAGGAATAATTGATAATAGATGCTTGATATTGTTGTTGAAGGAAGAGGAAGATCATCATATGTTGTCTGTGTGTCAGCTCATGTACTCATAAGTGAACACTCTTCAGAAGGAGTCATCTGTGCTTTGTTGATCCAATATTATAACTTGATTGTTATAACAGATTATATGAGTTCATGTTTAAAATATTTATCAAGTTTCTTTATATAATATTATGGGGACATTGTAGGGGGATAATAACCAAATTTAACTATGTATGTATTCATATATATGGAGGTGAACCTCATTAAAAAAACTTGTTCTGCCATTCTATTTTATGATTCAGTGAGTATCTTATGAGAGGTGTTGAAAATGTCTGATATTTGAAGGGATTTAAAATTATCATACACACTGATTCACCTCATTCTCAGCATATACCATCCTTCATGTGATCCAACAATACCAACTAAGATAACCCAACCTTAATATACCTACATAACACATCATTTATCATGAATATTGATTACATATCACATATAAATGCATAGTCTTAGAACCCAATGGATTATTTTCTTTGGATACCTTCTACATAAATGTCTTATTTAACATTATTTCCTCAGCACCTCCAAAAAATAACCTTCTCACAAGTTATCCTACAAGATACACCATACCTAAAACCGTTATTAATTTACTGGGTAATGTAAACATAAAAAGGTTTCATAAAAAATTATTATTATTGAAAAAATAACATTATTTTGTAAATTGTTATATTATAATCATGTGAGAAAATATAGATATGGGATAAATATTATATTTAAAAAACATTATTTCATAAGAGTTGTATATAATGACATTAATATAGCCTCAAATTTATTTTTATAGATTCCTTAACATATACAAATGATAAGAATTCAAAAGCATATGTAAATAATAATAATCCATGGAGTATAACATAGGCATGTTTCATAATATTGAAATGATGCATAAGTATAATTATAAGAATAATAAGATTGTGAATAAAGATGTCTTCCATCGGGTTCATGTGCAATATTGTAAATAAAAATACCAATATTCATGTTCCCTTAAAATGTTGTTGATTAATCTAACTACCATTATATTCATAGATAATGTTTTGAATAAAACTAAACCCCACATCGGTCATAGATAATGTTGTGAATAAATTTATCCACCATCAAGTTCCACATAACATCATTATCCTATGAGAGAAAAATCTTTACCAAATGCATTGGATGACTATAACAAACCTTCCCATATCATAATGATAATATATAAAAATGTGAAACTTTTCAAATAAATCATACATATAGAAAACACATTTAAAGAATATGAGTGACGTAACACTTTCAAAAGGAATCACCTAAATTGACCTCAAGAGTTAGATTGATTGATACTAAAAATTCAATCACCAAAGTTAATTATATCATAAAAAAATTAGATGGAGATTCAAGAAACATAAAGAAAGAGGTTTATATTTTAAATATAAAGATAAAAATGTATTCGAAATTATAAAATGGGATTTTATAAAATATATTAAGCATTATCATTATGAGAATAAATTAAAATTCTCTTTCAAAAATCAATTTTTAGAATGTGACTAAAATACTTTTAAAGGTCATTATTTTAAAAGAGTAAATAATAAAAGAAACCTGAAAAAATAAATATTTTCTAATGAGTTATGTGGTAGAAGATTCAAAATTTACAAAAGTGAAAAGAAATATCATTTTAATATTATTTAGGATATTTTTGAGAAATATGTCATTAATGAAAGAGTTTATAAAATATATCATTGAAAATATATAAAGTTAAATATAAAGAGTACATAAGATAATATATATTTGGTTTTTAAAATAGGAAAATATAATATTTGGGTTAATAAAGAATATATACAAGGAGGATAATCTAATAATATATAGAATGATAATTATTATTAACTATGTTATAATTTAATGCAGAAATAAATAAACCAAAGAATAAGATGTTATGACGAAATGTAATTTCCATAAATATAATGATAAAATACATTTGAAATTAATGGAATAGAATATTGTAACATACTTATATGAAAATAGTAATAAGATATTACAACCCAATGAAATGTAAATTAAGCCAATAAAATCCTTACTTTATAATAACAATTACTAAAAATGGAAATAATTTGTGAAATAATGTGAATAGAAATTTCATTGTAAAAATAATAATTCTAGGAGTTTATGATTAATAGATAAAACTACAGTGGTTTTTGGAAAATGAGATCATGAAAAATACATTAAAACATGATTGTGACTCATATAAAGGATATTAAGCTAAAAACCCACTTTTGTTTTATGAAATGATTAATAAAATTGAAAATTAAGGAGATAAAAATGAATTGAACTTTAAATAGAATGAACATAATGGAAATTATGATAAAAGATGTCAAAAGAGGTAATATACACACCATATAAATGGAAATACTTTCATTATATAAATATTTTATCAAAGTACGTAAATTGATATGAAAATACCTTAGCATGGATTCTCTCTTGGAGAGACGTGTTATAAAATCATTGATGGAATTTCTCTTTCATACAACATCTTTCTCTAGAATGAACAGTGTATTCCTCCTACTTGAGACCAAAGGATTCCAAATATTGTAGAGGAATATAGGTGGGTAAAATTTCAAATTCATTTAACATATAAATTATGGATATGTGTATCTTGGAGTGGGTGTAAGATATATCCTTCTATAGGAGAAAATGAGGGGCATTTCATTGGGAACATTAATCAGGTGAAGTGAAAAGATGGAATCACTTGGGAGTTAGGTGAGTTAGGAAAGGAAATTCCAATAAGACATGAAGGTTTTAATTTAATACCTAAAAAATACATATATAATATCTTTCAATTGAATTCATTACATAAAATTTGGTCCATTCTAATTTACCTATTTTAATCCCATTTACCTTGTTTAATTATTTCACACGGTTATTTTTTTAATAAAATCATAATATCATCCCTCATACAAAATTTTAATGGGATAATTATTACATTGGACTTCATTTCATCCTATATACATTTTAAATTAGTTAAACTTATCTTTTAAAAGAAAACATAAAATATATTGAAAAACTATTTCTATATTAAAAGTAAATTTTATGATTTAAGTGTTCCCAATAATATTTCCTATCAATTACTAATTAAATTATTTCTAATCTATTTTTTTAAATAATAATATTTTAGTAGAATAATCTTTTCAAAGTGATCAATTTAATTTATTATTATCAAAATGGACAACACATACAAAACGATTCATTGAAAAATACCCCCTTTTAGATGTTCAATGATTTTAATCATTTCCCTTAATAATAACTTATGGAACATGTAACCATTAAATTTTAATAATACACTATTAGTATATTGATTCATTTTTTTTATCAGAACATAAATTCATTCCTTTTTAATAATAAATAGAAAATTTCAGTCACCAAACATACTAAGTCCTAGGGGTTTATTAAATAAAATCCTAGTGATGATTTTATAACGAGTGTGTATAAATCCAGAAGTTAATTTCACCCATATAATCCAAATCTTACAAGGATGAAAGAGTTTTTCATGTCAAAAAAGGACCATATGAATATAACATCAATAATAATTTTCATCAATAACACATATTCCACTTCATTTTATACTCTTTAAAAATTGTGTCATTTATAGGTCTGGTTCATCAGTGGTTTTGGGGCATTTGAACCATTATAAAAGAAGCTTCCATGGTAATTTTATTTATATATTCTTTAAAACATCTATAGAATGTGTTGAGTCATATATAACCCATATGAACACCCATCCAATGTGAGAAAAATATTTAATATCTGGAATTATATCCTAATGTTATGATGCATATATGAATCTGTAACGCCCCGACCCCAGCTACCCAGAGTCGGTGCATTACTTCATAACATTGGCATGATCACAAGAAGATCAAATCTCGAAAGACCGATTGGTTTAGTAGCCTTGGAAACACTAGATATATTCATAAGTTTTACATTACAAAAAAAAACTACTACAACAACATAATGTTTCCACAGTCCACACTATAATCCCCTCATAATATCCCTGCAGGTCATTCATAACTTACATCTTCACTTCCTGGGAAAAATAAAACATAGAAAAGGGGTGAGCTCAAATGCCCAGTAAGGATAACAATATAGCGGAAACTTTCATAAATAAGAATAAACATTTAAGGCAATGTATAACTAAAACAAAATCCTTTTAAACATGAACTTTCAACATGGTATGGCATAAATAAAATGAAATAATGCCATTTACTTATTCACATGGATATTCTACTAATCAAATAATCACATGCAAAAATCAATAACCACTTTCATAATGTTGGAATGCATAATGTCAAACGTTAATTTCATTGTCTAGGCCTCATCCCAAGACCTAGGGGTTACTTCTAACCGGAACCCAACCCGGAGTGCCTCTAATAACCGGACACCAACCCGGAGTGCCTCTAATAACCGGACACCAACCCGGAGTGCCTCTAATAACCGGACACCAACCCGGAGTACCTCTAATAACCGGAGACCAAACCGGAGGGCTTACTTTTACCAGTCCCTAACCTGGAGGGCTTACTTTAACCAGTCCCCAACCTGGAGGGCTTACTTTTACCGGTCCCCAACCCGGAACATACTTGTTTAGCACATTCATCTGAAGAAAAGTTTGAATTATAACATAAACATTCGGGTTAAAACTAGCATACGAAATGTCAATAGTTTCACCATAAACTATGAATGGTATAAAATAGCACATCCACATTCAAACATATCACAAAACCTTCAATACAATATAGAAGTTTTGTATTATAATAAATCAACTTCAAATAATCTTAAAATCCATCAAAGGATGTTGACATAGATGAAATCAAAATTCTTTTAAAAGAAGTATCTCCTTTTATTTTGAAATCATTTAAGATCCATATAAAATAAAACATTTTCTTTGAAAATATTCTTATAAGCTTGTAAGGAAAGCTTCGACGATTTTATAACGGCGGAAAATAACCGCACCCGCCGTATAAGTTAAAAAAACATTCTTACCTCAATTCTGTCGAAAAGGTTAAAAAGGACCTTGTTTTGAAAACGACGGAAATATTCCTTTATAAACCTCTTATAAAAAGTCAAACAAGGGTATAAATGACTTTAACCCATATTCTTGTAAATAGTAGAAATGTTTTGAAATACATTTCGAAGAAACATGGATGTGGATGATAAAGAGATCCCAGTAGATTATTACGTATAATACAACCTCGGATAATGAAGAGATTGTGAAATAACCCTTACCTTGTAATTTTCCTTTGTTGGGGTAGGTTAACCTCCTGTATAATGGTGAAATAATTATTATTAAATTAATACAAGAATCATATACATTAATATGATATCATATATGATCTTTTAACATTGCTTTATTAATAATATCTTAGTATTATCGTCGTTTCGGGTGATAATCGATTCGTTCTTCTTAAATGTTTGGTTACGTAAGACATGTTTGTAATGGATAGATTATATCTTATTCATAATAAGAATGATATTAACATTATTTTTAACCCTAAAATGAGAATAATACTTGAATGGATATGATGGAGAATGAATCTTATCGCGTTCGTGGAGACGGTAGTCCGTACGTACGCACGAACGCTACTTCCATTTAATTTTCATTTTAAAAGAATCAAATCCAAATGAGACATAGGTATATTACTATTCCAGTATAATATAATATTTTATATATGTTACTTAAGTTCATTAACACCATCCTTTATACGTTCCATGTGTGGTATGAACGAGTCATATCATTTTAAGGGGGCGGTAGTCCGCACTTCCTCAAATGAAATTATCGTATGTATATACAACATGAAACGAATAATGGTATGAAATAAAATGGAATTACAGAAGCTTATATATAAAATATATATCATTAATATCATATTTAATTACAGTTCCATCATAATGGCCACCATGAGAGGTGGTAAGATGTATTTGAACAATCATCGTTTCATGAGGCGTTAGTTTGCCATCCACAGAAACATTATGTTCATCATCCATTAGATGGAGTTGTGTGAATGTGTAGTTTGAATCCTTATTATAACAACATCCTAGTATATTGTGGATACTGGTGTTGTTACAAAAGAAAGGAAATAAAAAGAGTTTGGGGGTTGGAGAAGCAAAATAAATGAAAATAATTTAAGAGAAATCGTTACCTTTAATCTAGGTAACTCACTTTGGTTGGAACCAAAGGACTTCTTGAAATGCTTTCTGCCTAAGGGGAAGCTTCAAGGAGGAGTAGAGGGATGTGGGGAGCTTATTTGGGCAGAGTTTGGACGAGCCAAGTGGCTTGAGAGGTGTGAGGAAAAGTGAAGGAGGAGTGCGCTTTTATAAGAGGGGTGAGGGGCACCTTTGGAAAAGTTAGAAATATTAATTTATAATAAATTCATATTCGGTTTCTAAAGGCTCCAAAGTTGATTATTCAATGGTTAAGGTTGGTATAGGTCGAAAACCACTCAACCAATAGAATTTAGACAGGTTTGGGTACTTATATTAACCTTATCATTAAGTATTAACTCTAAGTTAATTAGTTTCACTTTTACAATGTCTCTTTGTATTTTTATATAATATGGTTAATAAACATACTATATACATCCAAGCGACCCCCAAGTGGTCCATTAATGATGAACCTATCCTTATATAAGTCTCTTGGCCGAACCTTAGATTTTTAGGAATTTAATATCAATTAATAATATAATATTTGTTTTAAAAACTCTTTTATGTCAATTTTGACACTATTCAATAGTTGATTTTTGTGAAACTCATAACAGATTGATTAATTCAAACAAAGTCAATTAAATAAATCCTAATATATCATATTATCCTAGAAAATTAGTTTAATTCATTAAAAGTTTCATATTATATTTTTTTGGGTATTTATAATATCAATTATTTTAATTTTTCACTATTATAGTAATTACTGCATCATCATTGTGTCATAAATAAAATAAATTATTTAATGTCTAAAAATTATAAATAAAATATCATTATGTAGGAAATCTTTTTATCTTTCTAATTAATATTTATAATCTAAAATCCAACTTATATAACCCTATGTAACAACTATTTTTCTAAAAGATATATGCTTGTCTCATTTTTGTATTCATTTTGACTTAATTAAAATAAAGTGTCATTATCACTTACAAGTGGATCCATGGGGTCCCAAAATTGACACAAAGATGCCCATGGTCGACCATTTATCAACCAATAGGGTTAAGACACGTTTTAGGGTAATTTAGTATTATTATAATATTATTTTTTAACCCTTATTTACCGGATTTACCCTTAACCATGGTAAATAAAATATTTACCGCAGTAATTATTCAAAATGTCTAAAAATAAAAGTTACCTATTTACACAATTTGAACATACTGATTCCAAATATGGAATCCATTTTCCTAAATTCAAAACACAGAAGTGGCAGAAATTAATTTAAAATTAATTCCCGCTGTCAAAACAAAAAGCGTGTTTTTAAGAGATAATAACTATCAAAAGATTGACACTTGTTTATGTTCGGTTTAATTGTAAAATTATGTCCAATGACCAACATTATATTATGTGGTAAAAATATATTCTAAATATACTTTAAAACCACTCAAATTAATAATTTATCACTATTAATTATTTTGATTAAAAAAGTTGTTTTTAATTAAAATTTAGTAATTTTCACTATTCATCAAAATATAAAAGTTTTCCGAAAAGTACCAAAATTTCACCCTAGGTTAATTTCGATATTCCAAATCCAAAAATGAAGTCCATTTTAAAATATAAAATATATATAATTTCAAAAAGTAGGTATTACTATTCATAACGGCTAGTTTGATCGGTTGTGGTGTGTGTTAAAACTCGACGTTGCGTACAACACACGCTACTGTTTTATTCAAAGGAAAGCGTACCGTGGAAGCTTGGGATGTTTTATTTTAAATTTTTTGATGTCTCCATTTAGTCAAAAAGTTTAAAATATTGTATTTAAAAAGGTTTCACTATCAAAAGTTGATAAAAGTGCAATACTGAAAATGAATCTGTTCTTGCATTATGACTAAGAAACTCATAATATGGATTCTAAAATTATAAGGATTACATAAAGTTAAAAAATGTAGATAATGCTATTCATGACCTCTTTTAATGGATTTTTTTTTTGGTAAGTCCTGGTGCAATTGAACTCGGTGTTGCTTGTAGTGCAAGTTATTGAATTATTTTGAAGAAATAACACACTATGAAATCTTGGGGTGTTACATTCTCTCCTCCTTCAATAAATTGCGTCCTCGCAATTTGAAATTGTTATTAGAAAATAAAAGGTTGAAAATAGATAATATATTTGTGGGAAAATCCACATCGGAAATTGGGTTACTAAAATTTATTCTTAATATGAGGAAAAGAGAAATGAAAGGGTCACCACCAAATTATGATCTCGATTAGGAGAACATTGGTGGCAATTAGAGATATATAATTGGAGGAAAAACGTAAATATTTATAGGTAGTGATTGAGGTCATCAATCACAAACAAGTGTATAATTGAGGTCCTTAAACTCATCAATCTATGATGATTTGAAGTACCATCGGTTCAACAAAATATAGGGTATTTGGATAACACATTTTTGACGTTTCAAAATATCTTAGTTGAAATCCCACATCGAAAAATGAATTAACGAGGCCTCTATTTAAAATAAAGAGTCGAAAGTATGAAGATTACCGAAAATAACACATACTAGGGTTCCATGTAGGAAAATATGGATATGGAAGAGAAATTTAACCATCAATTATCTGATGAAGAGTGGTAGAGAACATGGCTATGAAAAGGCCAACAATCCCAAAGCCATAAATTAGTGATGATTTAAGGTACCATCTAGGGAAACATTTTTGTTCTAAGTTACTTTTATTAAAGTTGAGGAATTTATTTATGAGATTGGATAAGATTATAAGGAGATATACTTACTTTATAATCAGAGTTTTATCCATTAATAAGTTTCTACCACAAACTCATCTTTCACTCTAAAAGATAATAGAATGTAATTTTTTATTTATTTATACTATTCGTACAGGGTTCCAAAATAAATGAATTTATAATTCATCTACCAGATCTTTAAAAAAAAACAAAATTATTTAATCCAGGACATCTCGTGGGATAGTGGTAGGTGATACACCTTTGTCTCCCTTTGGTTGCGGGTTCAAGTCTCGCAGCCTTGCCGGACGCGACGGGTTGCCTCCCGACCTCCGGGATGTCCTTTTATGGAAATCCAAAATAATCCAAACTAGAACTATCCAAAATACTTCTGTCCAAACTCACAGTCCAACATTCATAAGGAAGGTAAACATAATATAGATCCTTTTTACCCCGTAATAGCATATGAATACCTTCATCATGTATTACCATATTCCTTATTGATTACATTCATGCTCCCTTATTCCATATAGAATGCTGGATATACTTCATTAATCCAAAAATGTTTTAAACCCCAACAATGATGGAATATACAAATCATTAATCAGTTCCAAGGTAGTCAAGAATATCCAATATAATTTATCCAAAACAATCACATATTATTCCAAAATCACTACCTCAGTATCAGAACTATATTATGATTTATCATTCTCTCAACCATATATTTTCCAAAAATTTATCCTGCTATTGAGTCACTTTTCTTTGTTCCACACAATCTCAAGTCCTTAATGAAATAGTACTGCAGTACAATCCTTATATACTCCATAATTATTATAACAAGTACATTGTTGATACAACACTCAATTGACATAATCAACATAAGAACTCTAATCATTCTTCTTCATCTGTGGTAGTATCATAACTTGATTATTATCCAATAGCATCATTTGTGGCATAGTCTGATGACTGGGACATAGGTTCGCGTAGTGTCCAAACTCCTTGCAAATGAAGCATTGTACATTTGAAACCATTTTCTTACCCTTGCAGTCATGTACTTTGTGCCCTTTTCCTCCACACTTATAACAAACTCCCATTCCTTTCAGGCAATTTCCAGGGTGTTTCTTTCCACAGTTACCACATATGGGAAAATTCTTCTTTTCCCTCTTCCCTTTATCCATTTTTCTCTCTTCCATCCTTTTCTTCTCTTGCTTCCCTTCAAAGCCATAGGACTCAGTAAACTCTTTACTTATCTTATCAACACATGATATTATTTCTTCATATGATGATAATACATGGGAGACTATTTCTCTTATAAATTCTAGCTTAAGACCATGAAAGATATGATCCTTCCTTCTCTTTGGATCATGTGCATTTCTGGAGTTCTCATTTCTTCTACTGGGCGCCATTTCTAAACAATGGCATACACTAGATCAGTTTATGAATCAAAATACATAGTCCCATACTTATAAAACACCTAACATAAATTGAACTATTTATGGATATAATCCATAATCATAAGAATGTTTTCTTCTAGGAAGTATATACTCATAATCCCTTCAAAATGATTTGTAAAGAAAATGAGAGTTATCCTAAGCATATCCCCCGGGAGTGTCGTAACCAAGAGTGCAGCAAGGCCCGTTGTCATGCACCAGTTCCCGTTCGAGTCTAGCTCAAAGTGGTGTTTTCGGGTTTTACCCCTAGGTACATCTGTGCCAGAGCCGCCTCTACCTGCTCGTATCCAGACAGGGATGAATTGCTCGGAAAACTCACAAAATCTCTACAATACCAAAATTCTAGGAAGTTCTTCAATACTAATCCTCAAAGTTCATCTTAGGTCTACGTGCTCTAATCAGAGTTTATCTAAATCTAGCTTCCAAGGTTTGTACTAAACTTCCTCTGATACCAACTGTAACGCCCCGACCCCAGCTACCCAGAGTCGGTGCATTACTTCATAACATTGGCATGATCACAAGAAGATCAAATCTCGAAAGACCGATTGGTTTAGTAGCCTTGGAAACACTAGATATATTCATAAGTTTTACATTACAAAAAAAAAACTACTACAACAACATAATGTTTCCACAGTCCACACTATAATCCCCTCATAATATCCCTGCAGGTCATTCATAACTTACATCTTCACTTCCTGGGAAAAATAAAACATAGAAAAGGGGTGAGCTCAAATGCCCAGTAAGGATAACAATATAGCGGAAACTTTCATAAATAAGAATAAACATTTAAGGCAATGTATAACTAAAACAAAAGCCTTTTAAACATGAACTTTCAACATGGTATGGCATAAATAAAATGAAATAATGTCATTTACTTATTCACATGGATATTCTACTAATCAAATAATCACATGCAAAAATCAATAACCACTTTCATAATGTTGGAATGCATAATGTCAAACGTTAATTTCATTGTCTAGGCCTCATCCCAAGACCTAGGGGTTACTTCTAACCGGAACCCAACCCGGAGTGCCTCTAATAACCGGACACCAACCCGGAGTGCCTCTAATAACCGGACACCAACCCGGAGTGCCTCTAATAACCGGACAGCAACCCGGAGTACCTCTAATAACCGGAGACCAAACCGGAGGGCTTACTTTTACCAGTCCCTAACCTGGAGGGCTTACTTTAACCAGTCCCCAACCTGGATATGACAACCCTGCTTTTTATTACAACTTAAACATGCTTTATTACATAAAACTTCACTTGATACAACAAAGAAGATCGAGAGGTTTAGTGTCTTTGGGGCTTAGGATCATTACATAAAAACTTTAAACATGAAATACAACATCCTTATTGAAAACGTCCTTTACATGACCACTACAATCCTTCGTACTTAGCATTGCATGGGATAACCTGAGGACATGCATAAGAAAAGGGTGAGCTATAAAGCCCAGTAAGGGAGTACACAATGAATAACGTGAGGAGTACAATACATGTTAGGCAATAGGCATATCAATAGAGCATAAGAGAGACATGAACATAAAGGCATGATAAAGCATGATAATCATAACATGGAAATGTGGCAACAACACTTAACATTGAATTAGCATGAGCCAAGGCTCATTGCACATGGAGCATGAGTAAACCCTCATTGCACTTGAAGCACGAGTAAACCCTCGTTGCACTTGAATTAGCATGAGTCAACACTCATTGCACATGACGTATCATGATACTATACTTTACCCAATGCATTGGAGCGCTATAAAGGGCGCACCCTTCTTAAACATTTCATTTCATGCATAAGTGTGCCACATGGATCATAAAACATGGATTCATAAAACATAATCATTTCATCCACGATAAAGGAATGTGGAATTCATACATGAAACTTTATAATCAATATGTAAATTTGCATAAAGGCGAATATCCTTGATGGAGAAATGGGCATGGTATTCACTACACAAAGACATTGGCTTAGAAAATCGGCGTGATTTCGGCAGCGTAACGGCGTGACATAAGAATTCATAAAAAAGGTTGATGAGAGAGAAAGGGGTTCCTCATCATATTTACATGTAATGGACAGTAAGAAGATCATATATATACATGTCCCAACAATAGAAATGGAATTTAGATTCATGATACAAAAGTATTTCATGAATGTAAAAAAAGAGAGAGAAGTTCCTTTCGGAATTTCGGCATAGTAACGGGTGTACATGGGAGGCATTTAATGAGAGAGAAAGGGTTCTCCCATCATTCAAACAATAAGAGGGAAGTATGGGGGAGGTGCAAAACCATACCCCAACATTCATAAATGAAATTAAAAGGGCAATACAACTTAAAGAAAATTGACAAAAATGAGAAAGGAAGAAAAACCCTTACTTGGAAGTGTGCTTCCAAAGGCTAGAGAGAGGCTTGTGAGAGGCTTCTTGGGAGCTTGGGGCACCTTGAGAGGATTCTAGAGAGAGTAGGGCAGAGGTTGGACGAACTTCAAGGGATTTGGGTGAGGAGGAAGTGGGAGCTTGGGTGGGTTTATATAGGAAAGGTGAGAGAATTCTTTATTATTTAGGTTTGGGACCCCTTATATTAAAATAATCCAAACCACAAACCATCCCATGGTATTTGCCCATGGTTTCTGGAAAAGGAGAGAGGAAAACAATATTTTACAAGGCCAAGGTCCGAACTTATTAAAAAATTAGGGTTGCTTATGTGGAGGTGAGTCACACTCCCATGGAAATTAATTTAAAAAGGCAAAGTGTTGAATAAGTCTTGAGGGCTCCATTAATGCTTTGAAAAGTGAGTCAAACAAACCCAAAACCTCATTATTTTAATGATAAAACATATATTGGCCGAACCTAAGGATTATGGTATTTTATTACATCACCATTGGGTCATTATGATGTCATAAAACACATTATATATTTAAATGATATTTAATTTTTACCCAAAAATTTGACTGTCTCAGAAAATTATGAAAAATTCACCGTTGGATAATTTCGACGTCCTGATTCCAAAAATAATATTTATTTTATCTAAATAATTTTCTAAATATGTGAATTTTCACTTTTAAAATAAAAACCGACATTTATAAAGAAATTCACGGGTTTTGACAGAAATGGCTTTCAAACCTTAATAAACATTTTAATTGCATTCATAAAATTATAAGATCATTTATATTTAATGACAATTAATTTAATATTAATAATAATATTTTATTAAAATATTATTTAATTCAAAAATCCTCTAATTTAATAAAATATAATTCTTAAATAAATAATAACTAAAAACACCATTTGTACTTTAAAAACTAATTACAATGTATCAAAAATGACTAGAAATTATATTCATTATTATATATAAAAAAAATAATGTACATGAACATGGTTCTACTTATTTGTTACATAGCCCCTTAAAATAGCCGCATAAGACCTAAGGGTAAGGTGCACGATGGTGACAGACTCTTGGGGCTGCTCGGATAACATCGCTCGAGTGGTAATCTCTATCAACTTCCATTTTTCCCGTAGACGATCACGTTCGAGCTTGACTTGATGAAGCTCAGCTTGGGCTTGGTCAAGGGCAAAGCCCAAAGACGCCACCTCTTTACCGAGCTCCGACAAATGGGCTTCGTAAGGGGCAATTCTACTGGATGAGGCCATCGCTTCCTTTGTCTGAGTAGAAAAATTGGTTCGTTAAAGCCTTATATTTAAACTACCCAGATGATCACTGTTCAACGGCTATAAAAGTAACGGTCACAAATCTTAACGTAAAACTTAATGAAGTTGACATCTTATAAAAACATAAAGAAACATTTAACTGGATCAAGAGGGATTTTCCATTAATGAAAATTTGGGTCGTTACAACATTCCCCCCTTAAGAAATTTCGCCCTCGAAATTTTCCTTTTCCCACACTAAAACAAATGTGGGTAACTTAGCTTCATCATATCTTCCGACTCCCAAGTTGCTTCTTCAAACTTGTGGTTTCTCCACAACACCTTGACGAGGGGCATTGTCTTATTTCGTAGAACTTTTTCTCTACGATCCAAGATCTTCACTGGTTGCTCCTCATAAGAAAGATCATCTTCTAATTGTACCACCTCAGAAGAGAGTACATGTGAAGGGTCTGGTATGTACTTCCTTAAGAGGGATACATGGAAGACATCATGCACCTTGGCCATAGTAGGTGGAAGTGCTAGTCGATAGGCCACAGCCCCAACACGATCAAGAATCTCGAAGGGGCCGATGTACCTTGGACATAACTTCCCTTTCTTTCCAAACCTCATGACCTTCTTCCACGGAGATATGCGTAAAAACACCATGTCTCCGACTTTAAACTCAAGGTCTCGTCGACGATTATCTGCATAACTCTTCTGTCGACTTTGGGCTGCCTTGATATGCTGCTGCATGGTTTTCACCTTCTCCACCATTTCTTCGACCATTTCTGGTCCAAGAAGCTTACGTTCACCGACCTCATCCCAACATGCCGGTGTTCTACACCTTTTCCCATACAGGGCTTCATATGGTGCCATTTGGATGCTCGAGTGGAAACTATTATTATAAGAGAACTCAACTAGAGGAAGATGTTGATCCCATCCTCCTTTAAAGTCCATTGAGCACGCTCTCAACATATCCTCAAGTGTTTGGATAGTCCGCTCGGATTGGCCATCAGTTTGAGGATGATAGGCCGTACTGAAGTTCAGTTCAGTATTCAGAGCATGTTGAAGACTCTTCCAAAACTTAGAGGTAAATCTTGGATCTCGGTCCGACACAATAGACATTGGTACCCCATGCAACCGTACCACTTCCCTGATATATAATCGTGCCAGTTGATCCAAAGAAAAATCCTCTCGAATAGCAATGAAGTGTGCAGTCTTTGTAAGACAATCCACAATAACCCAGATTGCATTGTTGCTTTTGGATGTCCTTGGAAGTCCAGTGACGAAGTCCATGGTGATGTTCTCCCATTTCCATTCTGGTATGGGCAATGGTTGTATCATCCCCTTAGACTTTTGCCTCTCTGCCTTCACTTGCTGACACACCAGGCACTTTGATGTATATTCGGCGATCTCCTTCTTCATATTATCCCACCAAAAGTTTTCTCGGAGATCTCGATACATCTTTGTGCTCCCTGGGTGAATAGAGAAATTTGAACTATGTGCATCATCCAAAAGTTCCTTCTTCATCTCCGAACTTGATGGGACACATAGTCTTTTCCCAAACCGCACAATTCCTTCTTCATTAACATTAAACTCTGAGGATTTTCCCTTTTTGATAGCTTCCACTTTTTCTTGGATTCTCGCATCATCCTTTTGAGCATCCTTTAACCTTTCCAAAAGAGATGGTTGAGCAATCATTTGTGAAAGGATTGATGATGTTCCCTTCTTTATGATTCCTACGTCCATCTTCATCAAGTCTAAGAAGATTGGATCCTTCTCAATTCTCATCATTGATAGAATTGCTGGATCCTTTCTACTTAGGGCATCTGCCACCTTGTTCGCCTTCCCAGGGTGGTAATGTATTGAACAATCATAATCCTTTATGAGCTCTATCCATCTTCTCTGGCGCATATTAAGCTCTTTCTGTGTGAATATATATTTAAGACTCTTGTGGTCAGTATATATCTCACATTTCTCTCCATAGAGATAATGCCGCCAGATTTTCAAGGCAAAGATCACCGCCGCCAACTCCAGATCATGCGTTGGATAGTTTCGCTCATGGATTTTCAACTGTCTTGAGGCATAGGATATCACTTTATCATTCTGCATCAGCACACATCCTAAGCCCTTCTTTGAAGCATCACTGAATACCACAAAAAGCTCCCCACTTGTGGGTAAAGTGAGCACAGGTGCAGTGATAAGCCTCCTTTTCAACTCCTTGAAGCTTTCTTCGCATTCATCACTCCAAGCAAACTTTACTCCCTTTCGAGTTAGCTTGGTAAGAGGGTTGGACAATCGTGAGAAGTTTCTCACAAATCGTCGATAATATCCAGCTAACCCCAAGAAGCTACGGATATCAGTTACCGATGTTGGCCTCGGCCATCCCTCAATTGCATCTGTTTTGGAGGGGTCCACAGATATCCCATTGCTTGTGATGATATGGCCCAAGAATGAGACCTCCTTCAACCAGAACTCACACTTGCTGTACTTGGCATAGAGCTTCTCCTTGCGCAAAGTCTCCAGTACAGTTCTTAAATTCTCCTCATGGTCCTCCTTGGTTTTGGAGTATATTATAATATCATCTATAAAGACTACCACAAATTTATCTAGGTAATCTCTAAAGACTCTATTCATCAAGTCCATGAATATTGCTGGAGCATTGGTGAGTCCAAAAGGCATTACTATGAATTCATAGTGCCCGTACCTTGTACGAAAAGCAGTCTTGGGGATATCTTCCTTCTTCACCCTTACTTGATAATATCCCGACCGCAAGTCGACCTTGGAGAAGTATTGTGCTCCACGCAGCTGATCAAACAAGTCATCGATTCTTGGGAGAGGATACTTGTTCTTTATCGTGATTTTGTTAAGTTCACGATAATCGATGCAAAGCCGCATTGACCCATCCTTCTTCTTGACGAAGAGGACTGGTGCACCCCATGGTGATGCACTTGGGCGTATAAACCCTTTATCCAGATTCTCCTGTAGTTGTTTCTTCAGTTCTTCAAGCTCAACCACAGCCATTCTATATGGAGTCTTGGATATTGGTAGCGCCCCAGGTATAAGTTCAATTGAGAACTCAACATCTCTTCTTGGAGGAAGACCAGGAAGTTCCTCGGGAAATACTTCAGCGAATTCCCTCACAATAGGCATTTCTTCAAGGGTGGTTTCTTCCTTGGACTCAATCATCTGATCCAGATATGCATGCTCATAAGGCATTAATATCCATGCTTGAGATGATGGAGCTAAAGGAGATTCATCTTCCTCCTGACACTTGTAAAGAATCGGGGGTCGATTCTCCATATGGAGTGTGATTTCCCTCTCCCGACAATTTATGTTGGCTCTATATAAGGAAAGCCAATCCATGCCAAGAATTGCATCAAATTACACCAAAGGGAGTATGACGAGGTTCGCTGGGAAATTCAATCCACAGATTATAACAGGGGAGGACTTATACTCATGGGATGCAATGATTGCCCCATTTGCCGTACTCACTGACATCTTTACTTCCAGGATTTGTGGTGGTGCAGGGATTGTTCTACTAAACTTTTGAGATATAAAAGAATGCGTAGAACCTGAATCAAAAAGTACGTTCGCTATTCTTGAATGAATAACTAGCGTACCTGTCACCACTTCGTTGTCGGGGTTCACTTCGGCAGAAGTGATGGCAAAAGCTCTTCCTTGCTGTCTTGGAGGTTGTTGATTGCCTCCGATAACCCTTGGATTAGGGCACTGATTCGCAAAATGACCCGGTTCTTTGCATTTGAAGCATTGAACAACGCGTTGAGGTTCGAACGGAGCGTTCCTCCCCTCCGTCGCAGCCGCGGGTCCTTCTTGCTGACAGTTAACAGCTAGGTGCCCTTCTCTTCCACACTTGAAGCATTTTCTTGTCCCCCTAAGGCAATTTCCAGGGTGCTTCTTTCCACACTTTTGGCAAGTGGGGTGCTGGAATTTCTTAGCGCCGTTGGATTTATCCATCGGACCACCAGCATTGAAGTCCACCTTCCGCTTCTTGTCCCCATGATACCCCTGTGATTCTCCGATCTCCATTTCAACCTTGAGGGCACATCGGACAATTTCCTCATAGCTGTCGAAGTCACGGATCGCTAAAGCTTTCCGCAAGCTAGGCTTCAGCCCACCAAAGAAGCGGTCAACCTTGCATTCGGGGGTAACGACAAAGCCGGAAGCGTATCGTGCAAGCCTTGTGAAGTTTGCCTCGTACGCTCCCACAGATTCCTCATATTTCTGCTTGAGGGAAAGGAAGTCCCTTTCCATCTTGAGACGGAGGGTGCGTGGAAAATATTTATCGAAAAACATCTTCCGGAATACCTTCCATTCCAAAGCCTCGATCTCCTCCTCAGGCTTCGTATTTTTGATCAATGTCCACCATTGATCAGCTTCACCCTCCATACGATAAGTCGCCAGGAGGACTTTCTCTTTTTCAGAGCATTGGAGGATGGAGAATATATTTTCAATGGAGTTGATCCATTGTTCAGCAATCGTGGGATCGGATGATCCACTAAACGTAGGAGGCCTTTGTCTCATGAAGCTTTCAATAGCGACTTGTTCTTTCTTAGGGGGGGTTGAACGTTCCTCTTGACCAGTGTTTCTATTCAAAACTTGAGTTAGCTGAGAGAGAAGCGTGACAAAGTTCGCGATTCCCGCTCCCATCGGATTGGGCATCTCATTAGTACAATCATCGCACTGATCTTCACAACGGTTGTTAGCCCGAGTTCTCCTATTACCGGCCATTGGCTGGAATAAAAGGAAAGTTAGGGGTAACACATAAAGGGTAATCCAAAGACAAAAGTTGATGACTTATAAATAAACTTTAATCTCTTTAACTCATGAGTCTATAGGATTCAATCCAGGATTTTCATGATCTTCCTTCTAACATATATTCTTAGGGGCATTTTTCCCTTAATAAGGGTTCATACTAAGATTGTGAATTTATCAAAACATATCCCCCGGGAGTGTCGTAACCAAGAGTGCAGCAAGGCCCGTTGTCGTGCACCAGTTCCCGTTCGAGTCTAGCTCAAAGCGGTGTTTTCGGGTTTTACCCTTAGGATACATCTGTGCCAGAGCCGCCTCTACCTGCTCATATCCAGACAGGGATGTATTTGTTTGATAAACCACTTACTTAGTATTTACCAAAACTTAGGGATGTTTTTATTATGCTTAGTCTTGTATCTAAGGATTTACTAGGGTTTCCTAATCCCAAAAATAACTAAACCTATCCTCTGATACCAACTATGACAACCCTGCTTTTTATTACAACTTAAACATGCTTTATTACATAAAACTTCACTTGATACAACAAAGAAGATCGAGAGGTTTAGTGTCTTTGGGGCTTAGGATCATTACATAAAAACTTTAAACATGAAATACAACATCCTTATTGAAAACTTCCTTTACATGACCACTACAATCCTTCGTACTTAGCATTGCATGGGATAACCTGAGGACATGCATAAGAAAAGGGTGAGCTATAAAGCCCAGTAAGGGAGTACATAATGAATAACGTGAGGAGTACAATACATGTTAGGCAATAGGCATATCAATAGAGCATAAGAGAGACATGAACATAAAGGCATGATAAAGCATGATAATCATAACATGGAAATGTGGCAACAACACTTAACATTGAATTAGCATGAGCCAAGGCTCATTGCACATGGAGCATGAGTAAACCCTCATTGCACTTGAAGCACGAGTAAACCCTCGTTGCACTTGAATTAGCATGAGTCAACACTCATTGCACATGACGTATCATGATACTATACTTTACCCAATGCATTGGAGCGCTATAAAGGGCGCACCCTTCTTAAACATTTCATTTCATGCATAAGTGTGCCACATGGATCATAAAACATGGATTCATAAAACATAATCATTTCATCCACGATAAAGGAATGTGGAATTCATACATGAAACTTTATAATCAATATGTAAATGTGCATAAAGGTGAATACCCTTGATGGAGAAATGGGCATGGTATTCACTACACAAAGACATTGGCTTAGAAAATCGGCGTGATTTCGGCAGCGTAACGGCGTGACATAAGAATTCATAAAAAAGGTTGATGAGAGAGAAAGGGGTTCCTCATCATATTTACATGTAATGGACAGTAAGAAGATCATATATATACATGTCCCAACAATAGAAATGGAATTTAGATTCATGATACAAAAGTATTGCATGAATGTAAAAAAAGAGAGAGAAGTTCCTTTCGGAATTTCGGCATAGTAACGGGTGTACATGGGAGGCATTTAATGAGAGAGAAAGGGTTCTCCCATCATTCAAACAATAAGAGGGAAGTATGGGGGAGGTGCAAAACCATACCCCAACATTCATAAATGAAATTAAAAGGGCAATACAACTTAAAGAAAATTGACAAAAATGAGAAAGGAAGAAAAACCCTTACTTGGAAGTGTGCTTCCAAAGGCTAGAGAGAGGCTTGTGAGAGGCTTATTGGGAGCTTGGGGCACCTTGAGAGGATTCTAGAGAGAGTAGGGCAGAGGTTGGACGAACTTCAAGGGATTTGGGTGAGGAGGAAGTGGGAGCTTGGGTGGGTTTATATAGGAAAGGTGAGAGAATTCTTTATTATTTAGGTTTGGGACCCCTTATATTAAAATAATCCAAACCACAAACCATCCCATGGTATTTGCCCATGGTTTCTGGAAAAGGAGAGAGGAAAACAATATTTTACAAGGCCAAGGTCCGAACTTATTAAAAAATTAGGGTTGCTTATGTGGAGGTGAGTCACACTCCCATGGAAATTAATTTAAAAAGGCAAAGTGTTGAATAAGTCTTGAGGGCTCCATTAATGCTTTGAAAAGTGAGTCAAACAAACCCAAAACCTCATTATTTTAATGATAAAACATATATTGGCCGAACCTAAGGATTATGGTATTTTATTACATCACCATTGGGTCATTATGATGTCATAAAACACATTATATATTTAAATGATATTTAATTTTTACCCAAAAATTTGACTGTCTCAGAAAATTATGAAAAATTCACCGTTGGATTATTTCGACGTCCTGATTCCAAAAATAATATTTATTTTATCTAAATAATTTTCTAAATATGTGAATTTTCACTTTTAAAATAAAAACCGACATTTATAAAGAAATTCACGGGTTTTGACAGAAATGGCTTTCAAACCTTAATAAACATTTTAATTGCATTCATAAAATTATAAGATCATTTATATTTAATGACAATTAATTTAATATTAATAATAATATTTTATTAAAATATTATTTAATTCAAAAATCCTCTAATTTAATAAAATATAATTCTTAAATAAATAATAACTAAAAACACCATTTGTACTTTAAAAACTAATTACAATGTATCAAAAATGACTAGAAATTATATTCATTATTATATATAAAAAAAATAATGTACATGAACATGGTTCTACTTATTTGTTACATAACCCCTTAAAATAGCCGCATAAGACCTAAGGGTAAGGTGCGCGATGGTGACAGACTCTTGGGGCTGCTCGGATAACATCGCTCGAGTGGTAATCTCTATCAACTTCCATTTTTCCCGTAGACGATCACGTTCGAGCTTGACTTGATGAAGCTCAGCTTGGGCTTGGTCAAGGGCAAAGCCCAAAGACGCCACCTCTTTACCGAGCTCCGACAAATGGGCTTCGTAAGGGGCAATTCTACTGGATGAGGCCATCGCTTCCTTTGTCTGAGTAGAAAAATTGGTTCGTTAAAGCCTTATATTTAAACTACCCAGATGATCACTGTTCAACGACTATAAAAGTAACGGTCACAAATCTTAACGTAAAACTTAAAGAAGTTGACATCTTATAAAAACATAAAGAAACATTTAACTGGATCAAGAGGGATTTTCCATTAATGAAAATTTGGGTCGTTACACTGGAGGGCTTACTTTTACCGGTCCCCAACCCGGAACATACTTGTTTAGCACATTCATCTGAAGAAAAGTTTGAATTATAACATAAACATTCGGGTTAAAACTAGCATACGAAATGTCAATAGTTTCACCATAAACTATGAATGGTATAAAATAGCACATCCACATTCAAACATATCACAAAACCTTCAATACAATATAGAAGTTTTGTATTATAATAAATCAACTTCAAATAATCTTAAAATCCATCAAAGGATGTTGACATAGATGAAATCAAAATTCTTTTAAAAGAAGTATCTCCTTTTATTTTGAAATCATTTAAGATCCATATAAAATAAAACATTTTCTTTGAAAATATTCTTATAAGCTTGTAAGGAAAGCTTCGACGATTTTATAACGGCGGAAAATAACCGCACCCGCCGTATAAGTTAAAAAAACATTCTTACCTCAATTCTGTCGAAAAGGTTAAAAAGGACCTTGTTTTGAAAACGACGGAAATATTCCTTTATAAACCTCTTATAAAAAGTCAAACAAGGGTATAAATGACTTTAACCCATATTCTTGTAAATAGTAGAAATGTTTTGAAATACATTTCGAAGAAACATGGATGTGGATGATAAAGAGATCCCAGTAGATTATTACGTATAATACAACCTCGGATAATGAAGAGATTGTGAAATAACCCTTACCTTGTAATTTTCCTTTGTTGGGGTAGGTTAACCTCCTGTATAATGGTGAAATAATTATTATTAAATTAATACAAGAATCATATACATTAATATGATATCATATATGATCTTTTAACATTGCTTTATTAATAATATCTTAGTATTATCGTCGTTTCGGGTGATAATCGATTCGTTCTTCTTAAATGTTTGGTTACGTAAGACATGTTTGTAATGGATAGATTATATCTTATTCAGAATAAGAATGATATTAACATTATTTTTAACCCTAAAATGAGAATAATACTTGAATGGATATGATGGAGAATGAATCTTATCGCGTTCGTGGAGACGGTAGTCCGTACGTACGCACGAACGCTACTTCCATTTAATTTTCATTTTAAAAGAATCAAATCCAAATGAGACATAGGTATATTACTATTCCAGTATAATATAATATTTTATATATGTTACTTAAGTTCATTAACACCATCCTTTATACGTTCCATGTGTGGTATGAACGAGTCATATCATTTTAAGGGGGCGGTAGTCCGCACTTCCTCAAATGAAATTATCGTATGTATATACAACATGAAACGAATAATGGTATGAAATAAAATGGAATTACAGAAGCTTATATATAAAATATATATCATTAATATCATATTTAATTACAGTTCCATCATAATGGCCACCATGAGAGGTGGTAAGATGTATTTGAACAATCATCGTTTCATGAGGCGTTAGTTTGCCATCCACAGAAACATTATGTTCATCATCCATTAGATGGAGTTGTGTGAATGTGTAGTTTTAATCCTTCTTATAACAACATCCTAGTATATTGTGGATACTGGTTTTGTTACAAAAGAAAGGAAATAAAAAGAGTTTGGGGGTTGGAGAAGCAAAATAAATGAAAATAATTTAAGAGAAATCGTTACCTTTAATCTAGGTAACTCACTTTGGTTGGAACCAAAGGACTTCTTGAAATGCTTTCTGCCTAAGGGGAAGCTTCAAGGAGGAGTAGAGGGATGTGGGGAGCTTATTTGGGCAGAGTTTGGACGAGCCAAGTGGCTTGAGAGGTGTGAGGAAAAGTGAAGTAGGAGTGCGCTTTTATAAGAGGGGTGAGGGGCACCTTTGGAAAAGTTAGAAATATTAATTTATAATAAATTCATATTCGGTTTCTAAAGGCTCCAAAGTTGATTATTCAAAGGTTAAGGTGGGTATAGGTCGAAAACCACTCAACCAATAGAATTTATACAGGTTTGGGTACTTATATTAACCTTATCATTAAGTATTAACTCTAAGTTAATTAGTTTCACTTTTACAATGTCTCTTTGTATTTTTATATAATATGGTTAATAAACATACTATATACATCCAAGCGACCCCCAAGTGGTCCATTAATGATGAACCTATCCTTATATAAGTCTCTTGGCCGAACCTTAGATTTTTAGGAATTTAATATCAATTAATAATATAATATTTGTTTTAAAAACTCTTTTATGTCAATTTTGACACTATTCAATAGTTGATTTTTGTGAAACTCATAACAGATTGATTACTTCAAACAAAGTCAATTAAATAAATCCTAATATATCATATTATCCTAGAAAATTAGTTTAATTCATTAAAAGTTTCATATTATATTTTTTTGGGTATTTATAATATCAATTATTTTAATTTTTCACTATTATAGTAATTACTGCATCATCATTGTGTCATAAATAAAATAAATTATTTAATGTCTAAAAATTATAAATAAAATATCATTATGTAGGAAATATTTTTATCTTTCTAATTAATATTTATAATCTAAAATCCAACTTATATAACCCTATGTAACAACTGTTTTTCTAAAAGATATATGCTTGTCTCGTTTTTGTATTCATTTTGACTTAATTAATATAAAGTGTCATTATCACTTACAAGTGGATCCATGGGGTCCCAAAATTGACACAAAGATGCCCATGGTCGACCATGTATCAACCAATAGGGTTAAGACACGTTTTAGGGTAATTTAGTATTATTATAATATTATTTTTTAACCCTTATTTACCGGATTTACCCTTAACCATGGTAAATAAAATATTTACCGCAGTAATTATTCAAAATGTCTAAAAATAAAAGTTACCTATTTACACAATTTGAACATCCTGATTCCAAATATGGAATCCATTTTCCTAAATTCAAAACACAGAAGTGGCAGAAATTAATTTAAAATTAATTCCCGCTGTCAAAACAAAAAGCGTGTTTTTAAGAGATAATAACTATCAAAAGATTGACACTTGTTTATGTTCGGTTTAATTGTAAAATTATGTCCAATGACCAACATTATATTATGTGGTAAAAATATATTCTAAATATACTTTAAAACCACTCAAATTAATAATTTATCACTATTAATTATTTTGATTAAAAAAGTTGTTTTTAATTAAAATTTAGTAATTTTCACTATTCATCAAAATATAAAAGTTTTCCGAAAAGTACCAAAATTTCACCCTAGGTTAATTTCGATATTCCAAATCCAAAAATGAAGTCCATTTTCAAATATAAAATATATATAATTTCAAAAATTAGGTATTACTATTCATAACGGCTAGTTTGATCGGTTGTGGTGTGTGTTAAAACTCGACGTTGCGTACAACACACGCTACTGTTTTATTCAAAGGAAAGCGTACCGTGGAAGCTTGGGATGTTTTATTTTAAATTTTTTGATGTCTCCATTTAGTCAAAAAGTTTAAAATATTGTATTTAAAAAGGTTTCACTATCAAAAGTTGATAAAAGTGCAATACTGAAAATGAATCTGTTCTTGCATTATGACTAAGAAACTCATAATATGGATTCTAAAATTATAAGGATTACATAAAGTTAAAAAATGTAGTTAATGCTATTCATGACCTCTTTTAATGGATTTTTTTTTTGGTAAGTCCTGGTGCAATTGAACTCGGTGTTGCTTGTAGTGCAAGTTATTGAATTATTTTGAAGAAATAACACACTATGAAATCTTGGGGTGTTACAGAATCCATTCTTAATTTAATTATACAAGCTTCTATTGAAAATTAATTTTTTGGTTCAGAACACACCCCCACAACTTAAGGATCGTATGACACCTGAAGATGCACAATCTATATTAACCATAATCAAGGATTTAATTAGTTGAATCCCCAATATTAACATCATTAAAGGATCAAGTTTTGTTTTCATATACAATAATAAATAATAGAATAGTTAAATAAGATATATAACTATTCATAAATCCTATTTGTATTTGGAAGGTTATTTGTATTTATTTATGGATTTTAGTGACACATTTTTATAATGAAGTTGTGTGTTTGTCAAAAAGAATTATATTCCTCACATTCCATATCAATGAAATAGTCATGTCTATAGATTCTAAGAAGAGATTAGAAATCTAATCGATAATGGAAGATTCATTGATGGAAACCATAATATCAGAAACTTTATTTCTCATGAACATTTTGATGTTCAATATATTTTGTACGTAATACCACAACTTAATCATAATCCATCAATTGAAAAATTGATGATGAATTTTTAAAAAGCTTTGAGGATGAAATCATAGGTTGAGAAAAGTGATATTATAGATTTTTAAATCCAATCCTCAAGAAACACTAGATTTCTCTACAAAATTCGTATAAAAAGAAATTTATATGGTGTAATGAATAGGTTTTTTAAATTAACAATCCATCTAGGAACATTTTTTTTCATAGTGATATTTCAATCTATAATGATCAATGGTATTAAGGAATACAATGATACATGGTGTCCAAATCAATAGATCCCTATTAGTATATACATAATTCATTATATTAAAGATGAATTCATAAGGTGTAATACAATAAAATTCAGCAATATACTGATTCACATCATCAATTGATAGACACGTGTTTTTCAATGGAACTACTTTAAGATCATTTATTGGAATTTCCATCCAATTAGGGCTCTGGTAGTTGAGTTAAAACTTATTGAAGACCATATATTTTTGAGGAATTCATTTTTTCATGATATTATTTTTTCAATATTTTATAAACGGTTGAAGAGATATAGATATAAAACACATATTTAAGCATTAAGATAAAGTTTATTTTCAGAAACATTTTTCCCTAATCCTTTTAAGTTATGATATTATATGAAAATTTAGTGAGAAAAGATTCATCGAATTTTTGGGAGTATTTATTCCCTAAAAACCCATTTCAAGGGATTTAGTTCCTTAATTTCATGAAATGAAGATTGAAAAGCTTCTATGAATGAACCCATTTCCAAAAAACCATGTTAATGTTATAGAGCATCTTAATGAGGTTATAAGTACATATATACATTCATAATGTATAAATAAATGTGAATGCGATCAATGAATTCACCAAACAAATCCCAGCATTAGAGGATATTCTATTGTTTTCTAATTATCAATTTTATCTATAATATTAGAGTAAATTTTCACCATTTTAAAGCTCTTAACATTACCCAAAAATAGGGGGTACATCAATAATAAAATAAAATAGTCGCTCTCCTCCCTCTGAGGGCCATGTAAACTATTTTTATTAGAGATAAAATTACCCTTTACAACCACTATGGAGGATTTATTTTAATTAATGGATTGACCAAAAACATCCCCATAATGACTATATATTTATTTGATATAGTATTATTTATTTTTAGATTCTTCCCCAAAAACATTAATTTTACCTATATACAGATGGTTTGAATGCACAATAAATTTTCTTCTAACCCTTATCTACTTATAAAATCTATCATGTTAAATACCATTGAGACATATACTCAACTATTCCTATGAAATTACAAATAGATAACTTGAGAGACGGTATCCTTATATAACACCTATAGATACCCAGAAATCCCCTCTTAGGGATCCATTAATGACGATAGACAGTCTAGATCTATTAAGTATAACACTAATCATTTTGATGAAGTCATTGGATATTCCATATTTATTAATGAAAATAAAAAATAAACTCAATCTTATTATATTAAAGGGAATGTAAATGAAAATCATTAAAGAAAAATTTACATCCTTAACCCTTTTCTTTAAAACATCTATATATTTTTAATGAGAGAATAAGAAATTTTGATTGCTCCTACCAGGGAAAAATAAAATATTATTAGGTGTTATAATACCACTAATTCTTTTTCCAAGCATATGTGAAAAAGTTTTAATAATAACCATGGGAAATGTGTTCCAAATGGAAACCAACCAAAAATAATTTTATAAACAATATGTGCCTTCTTCATAAGTAATCCAATAAATTGGTAATTAGAACCATATAACATTAATGAAAAGAAAAATATTTTTCTCCCAACATGTTTTATTTCAACATGTAAAATTTCTCAAAAAAACATGATGAAATTATTCATAAATCCATCTAGAACTATCGTTCTATCCATGTTTCAATATAATAATGAAGATTTTATTTTATTCATAGGAGGAGAAATAGATAGTATATGATTATAATGATATTAAATGCATAATGGATGAATATCAATCAACTAGGGGATAAGTTATTTCCCATAGTTGGTATATAATCATTGAAAATAATCCACCACAAAATTCATAATATTTGTTTTAGTGGTGATAATAAATTTATAAAATCACACATCATTGATTCCTTTCTTGACCTTTGTCTCCATAGAAATACAATGAAAAAACATGGAATTTCTATGATTATCTTAAAACCATTTATCATTATATTTATTTTTAACCAATATTTCTTTAAGTTATTGAAGGAAATCATGTTTCCAGTGTAATTAAATCTCTTCCTAAGAAGGCACAACAAGTATTATTTCGTTTATTTGATAGTTGGGAAGAGGATATTTAGCTATATTAATATCATCATCTAGTTTAGATAAAGAAACCATGATCCTTTACTATAAAAAAGATTTCATGTTATTCATATTTCCATCTAAACCATGGAGAGGGAAACAGATACACATTATCTTCCACTCATACATAACAATTTCCACACATCCAAGAATCGTTAGTCACACATTATTAAATTTGATTAGAAAAGGTGATGACCTTATTAAATTCACACAATATTCAATAATAAGTGGGTTGTGATCAGAATTGAATCACAGAATTTTTAATCTAGATAAATAAATATATATTTTGTTATAATTAATATAATATTGGAATCTATAAAATTTTTTCCTTTTTCCCTTTCACTGTGTATATTACCCAAGTGAAGTCAACACTAAAAATAATACTTAAATATGTTTTCAAGAATCAATCCAAGAAAATTTTATTAGAATCTATATTGGGGATGTTAGAGTAAATCATTTATTCTAGACATAAGATAGTAATGATGTCAAAAAAGGTATCCATATTTAGTTATATTGTCTTTACATAATATCAATGTCTCTACATAAAACTATTCTATTTATATATTATTTATATAAATATATTAATGAGAAATTTTCATTTGAAACCCTCACAAAAACTCATAAAGAGACATGTTGAGAAATCATACAGTATAAATGAACCTATAAACTTTTATACTTCATGACACATTAGTTTTCCTCTATACTATCATATAGACAATTTGAGACAATATAATAACCAAGAGAGGCCCAATAAATATCATTCCAATTTTCAAACATCATCAACGGTTCTATTATTCCTACCAATATGGGCTAGTTGGTATTAAGGAAATGTCTAAGGGGTGTAATTGTGAGATCATTATTAAGACGTTAACTATTTCAAAACATAATATTAATTTTAAATTTGAAGATAATATACACCTTTACTAGGGAAAGTTATTATAATCTACCTATATATATGGATTCTTTCCATTCCCTTTACCCCTTTCCCATTTTCTTATTATTAGACCTCTCAACCAGGCTTTCAAATTTCTCACAACTTTGATATTACTCATATTCATGAAACATGTTAGTTATAGTGAGGATATGATAAATCCTAAAATCATATACCTAAAATTGTACACCAAGGGACTGAATTTGTTTCTAGAGGTCTCAATTCTTGAAGGTGTAGCCTCAAAAGGATTCACTCTTGAATATTTATCTAATACACTAGGGTGAAAGGTTCTTAATAATTATTATGAGAGGGAGTCTTTTCCAATGTCCCATGATTAATCTTCTCTAGTTTATTAACTTATTCGACAATAAATTCTGATGCCTAGATATACCCCATTGTAAATTTAGAAAGCTCATCCAAAGTTACAGATTTGTCGAATGTCAAGTTATAAAATGGGAATATGATCCACAACACAAGTTAATTCATATTTTTTGTCTATATAAAATGTCCATATGTCCAATATAAATAGATCTAATAAGAATATGTCCAAGGACCATATATCCAATGATTATATATATAATGGTAATTTTATTTTCTTATATGTATATATACACTTTTATACATCTCTAGAACCAATCATCATATTTATTTACATGATTCAAAAATTCTTTTATATTTCTATTGTTTTTTCCTTAGTTAAATAGACATAATACAAGTTATGATCTTGAATAAAAACCATACGGGAACAGATTTCATGTTTGGGGTATTTTTAATTACATGTGGTTTTATTCCTTGTTATGATACTTATAATGATGATTAAAATTACATTACGATAATTTATTAATGTTTTTATATCATTTTAATATTTTATCTAAACAAAAAAAATCACTGTTTATTTTAGGTCAGTGTTGTGTGTATTATAATCTATTTAATATACAACATTTATTTAAATGAATTTACATACAAAAATATCAATATGCCACAATTTTAATTGAGTTATCACTATCCAAAATTCCTCATGGAGTATTACTGGTTGTGATAAAATTCTGTGTTTAACATGAGTTTGATTATTTTATTATGATACATAATATTATCGCGAAAAAAATAGACGACCCCCAAAGTACACCTCATGGAGTATCGTACATAATGTATTTAAAATAATAGGGGTCCATGGGTCATGTTTGGAGTCCCAACTACATGAGGATGGTGAGATACATACCATTATAACCACCATACATTGATACCTTTCTTATGTATTAAATGTGGATTTCATAATTTTGTTTTTGGGTATGGTACTAATCATTTCATGGATTGGAATATAATAATGATGGTATTTTCCCTTTCATATCATGTGTATGACATCTGTCCCTTCAAATGAGATAGGTTGAGGAAGTTTATGGTTGTCCCTATATAGTATACACCATGTTCTTATATATTTAGGAAAGTTACATGTGATGTGATCATCTATAATGTTAAACAAATTGTGATGTATTCATCGACCTGTTTATTATATTTGTGGAGAATAGAGAACTTTTGAGTAGGCAATATGGCATCGAAATGCCATATCTCCCACGGTCACTCAATTTCTTTGATAAAGGGATTAGATGAGAATGAATTCTTACATATGATGTAATAGTTTTATATTAGTTTATATATAAATGTGTTTGAATGATTTTAATCTATAAAACATTATATCTTAAGTAGCATAGATTCTTTTATTGAGGCTAGTATGTTATTACATTGAAATATCCAATTATTTATATTTGTTTTCAATGAAATAAATTCTTAGGAGATCAAACCCTATGTTTGAATTAATTGGTATTGAATTGGTTATAAGGGGTTTACCTAAAATTATTTTAGAGTTTATTCAAAAGAGTTTTGGATGAGTATTTAAAATGTATTTCATACGATGTGGTAGATGGTGGAGTTGAAGATAACTATCATGCATCTTGTTAATATTTTTCAAAAAATAATTATATATGATAAGATAAAATATTAAATTAAATGTAAGTATTTTAGGCTTTCGTTAAAGTGAATGATTGAATTAAATGTGTCCACAGCTAGGTTTTATGGTATAATATGATATGGTATGTCGAAGTGTATGACATACATATGAAATATGACTTATTCTAATCATTTAGGGTATATAATATTTTATGTTATAAGAATACAGTATACAAACTTCTTTATTTATTTATATTATAAAAAAGGATGAATCACAGTGCCATGTATGATATTGTATGATTCCTTTAGCATTGTTGTAATTCACGGGTGTAAATGGACTGATAACAAGATTACATTCACATTTTCTACATGAAAGTTACCATTTATAAGACTTTTCAAACAATAAAATGGATGGGGGTTGAAATATAATAGGGTCATAACTTTATCATGCATTAAATATTAAAATAAAAGTTACAACACATTCATTGATGGATCATCCTTGAGGTCTATATAAGGGGGAATTCACCATGTGATAGTGATTTTTTTGGCTAACCTAATCCACTTAAGATGTTCTCATACACATATATCTATTATCAAGAATTATTTACATTAGTATTCACTAACATTCCATGAATGGAGAAAGAATCTAGTTCATATATTGATTGATTTTTTACAACCTATGGAAACAAAAAGGAAAGTGGAGTGTGATGGACTCCATTTAATGTTCATAATCAAACACTTTTAGTGGAAGATCATATTACTAGAGATATGTTCTGTGGTATATAACCATTGTTTTCTTGATTTGTAGTATTCTTGATTTCATTTATCTATCAAGGTTATTTAGAGATTTGGGTGTCTGTTTTGATTCCACTTTATTTAATGGGTGTTGTTATATCCTTTAAAACCTATTACTTTGGATATTTGAGGATATAATTTGAGAGAGAATCCAATATTCTTGCAGATTGTGAGAGAACTATCTACAACTAGTATAGTTATTCAACTAATCAGGTATCTATTTAGATATAATACTTAAAAATGTTGTATGGGATGCTTTTTTTATAACATTTTCTCTAGATATAGGTATGTTAATCATATAATTCTAGACCGAGTCTCATATAAGTGATTGAATTGTGTATTTATATGATTATGAAAAATAATTATACTTTACAAAGAAGGAACTGATCATACAATGACTAGCATAGACTAACACTTGAGTTCAAGGTCAGTGACTGGGTATTTTTTATAGTGTCTACTAGATTGGAGCATAGGTGGATTTAGATAAGTATGAATAGTTAGGGTTTATATTTTTTTAATCCATTTTGGATCATAGATAGGATTAGGTTAATTATATATATGTTGGATCTACCTCATAGATACAATAATATCAATGATGTGTTGAATATATCACGACATCATTGATATCATCCCAAACATTATCATATGATTAGTGTCGATGATATCAAGGGGAGGATGATGCACTATTTGAGGAATGACTGATACTAATAGTGGGTTGAACTAAGAAGATTCTTGAAATAAATATGGAACCCTAGTAAATGTGTTGTGGAAACATGAACATATATAAGAGGTGACTTCAGAGAAGGATGTAAATACCCAAACCCTATTTTCCTAGTTTTTTGGGTTAAATTATTACATTGGTACAACATATTTGAAATTTCATCCCAAAGGGTCAAATGTTTTAGTATTCTCTATAATTTGGATACATACATGATTCCAACATTTCATTTCAAAATATAAAATATAACATAGAATTTTTTGGGACCATCTTTATTCACATTAAAATACACATAAATATCAATCATAAAATGTTTAATATAATCCTAGTGAAAGGAAAAACAAGAAATGTGTGATCATAGATACTAAATAAGGTAATTCATATAGAGGAAGCTAAATAAGATATATATAATATAGAAGGAATAAATAATGATCAGATAATTCCATATAATTATTCATTCTTGTTTGAATATTATCAATGGATACGAAAATCAATTCAAATAAACTCATGTAGATCAATAACTTATTTTATAATGATGTATTGAATAATTTCAGACATCTAAACATACCATCGGGGCCAAGTTCAAAGACATCTAAAAATACCAACAAGGCCTCGTGTTAAGAAATATATATAAATGGGTAAGACCTTGTCCAACTACCCAATATATCTTGTCTCAGGAGAGCTAATGATGCATCAAGGGGTTATGTAATTATAGTCCTAAAACATTAGTTAATAATTCCAATTCATTCATAATTTTAATAAACACGATATCATAATCAACATGGCCTAAAAATAAATAGTTGTTTGTATTAGAATAACTATAATATATAATATCAATACATTCCCCAATTAATCTGATCATCAACCATATATAGAAATATGTAAAATTGTATCATAAGAGTATGACCTAAAAAATATTAATATTCAAAAAAATATGTTGACATAGATGAAAATACCAAAAACAATTTCACTGATTTCTTTAGCAATATAAGCATTTATAATTTTAGAAACTTTTTTAATTCCAAAAATATTCCAAAATATTAAGAATTTTTTTTTCAAAAATATATGAAAAATTGTAAATTAATATTCAAATAAATGGGTGGTCATGATTGCAAGAAATTCTATTGATGCTATATATGATAAAAACACATTACATTCATTAATTTTTAAAATGGTTAAAAAGTAACTCATTTGGAAAATGACAAGAATATACCTTATAATGAAAAACTAAAAAAATAAAACATGGGAAATTTTTTTTATTAAATCATTGTAAAATGTTAAAAATATCCTTCTATAAATTTTATGGAAAATATGGACATGAAAGACAAATATTCACAACTAAGTAGAAAAACAATGTCAATTTTCCTTAAAAACATTATTTATTTATCTTGAATAATGAAATATATGAAAATGAATGGAAAAAATTAATTTATAAAAATAAAAAAATTATAATATGACACATTGGTTTTATTATGTAATGATAAAATATTTCTCCCATCATAGACTTAAACATAAACTATCATGAATATAGTCGAGATTTTAAAATAAACCCTTGCCTCATTTTCTAATTCCTTCTTATTTTTATTAACGTCCTGTATAATAAATATATATATATTATAAATATATTTCATAACTATAACCATAATTATCATAAAATATATGATTTACTTATAATATTTTATCTTATTTTTAATAACAATTCTATGTTAAAATTAATTTTTTGGTAATAACTACTTCATTTTTCATGTGTGTTGGGATTGGTAGTTTCAGTCATTTAACTTTTATCATAATTATGTGCTATAAAAAAATTTAACCATAATATAAATATCATATTTATTCTTTATATATATATATATATGTACTAATCCAAAATATATATATATAGAAAAATGAATTACACCATTTGTGGAGATAATAGGTTGTTCGTATGCATGAAATTTTTTTTCACTTTTCCAATGATACAATTAGAGAAAGGTAAATAATAATTAACCATTAAAAAATATTTATTATATCATATATAGAATTTATATATACTAAATATAACCTTACTATTTTCATATTGGATCATATATGAAAACAAATCACATCAGTTCAGGGAGGTGGTTTCCCACACATACACACGAGCAATGTTATTGTTTTCCAAAAGATTGGAATGTAAGAAGGTATATGTGATTTTATAATTAAATAAGTATAATTATGTAATAAATATCCTATATAAACATTAAACACATAATAGTAACCATCCATGAATTATGGTTGTGGAAAATAAATTGTACTGATACATAGAGATGGAAAGTTTTACATATACACGTGATAACCATCCACTTCTCATTTGACAGGAATGAGGATAGATAATAGTTATTTCATAAAAATAATAATATTTAAGTATAATTAGTAAAATAATTTTATTATTTTATAAAATATATCTTATATTTATAGGGGTTAAAGAATAAATAAAAATAATGTGATCAGTTAAGGCTATTACCCCTTCTTTGAAAGAACTCCTTTAGATATCCACTTAATATTCATAGGGTTCAGCTTTTGGGTAGACAAGAACCTGTAGAGTGTGGATAAGGATGTTTAGAAGAGAAATGGTAATATCTTTTTTGATATAGGTTTCACAATGTGCTGTAAAGAAAATAAGTAAGGAAGGGAAAGAACACACTTAGAATTACTAAAAATAATAAAAGTTAACTAAGTATTTCTCAATCAAAATGATCCCAAATGGCCATATATTCGAATATAATGTAGGATATGGTTTAAATATCGCCAAAAAAATTATAGGATTAAGTTATATTAAAGATTTATCATTTATTTTGACACCTTAATTAACTTATTTTAACCATAACCATGATAGTGAATTTTTCACTCTTAAGAGGTTATAATTTTAATTATACTACTAAAATTGGATCAAAAATAGAAAATAGATGAAATTTTAGAACATATATTATCCCCTTGTACTATTTTAATGTAACATCACCTTACCGATCCGACAGGTATGCCTTAAAACTTGTCATGATTTCCCCTTTATATGACCAGGAATGGTTGAGAATTAATTAAAAGGATATGTATAATTATGAAGTCATAGATTTTTTGGAATCTCAACTTAATCCAACCATTTGTGCCAGCTTCCAGAGTGCTACACGTCATGCAACTGGGCTACATGACGTGTAATGATCGATGGGTGCATACTGAGAAAGGTTCACACTATAAAAACTAAACTTCATGTAGATCCTTAAAACAACATGAGTTATTTAATGAACGAGTTTTGAATTTAGAACAAAACATTTTTGGTGGTTTTGGATATTAACTATTTCATAATTTATAGGGGGATTACACATCAAGTAATAACCAGACTACAGTTTTTTATAATAAGTGTGGCGGTTATTTTACTTTTGGGTCCACTCCAGTTTAATCTCCCTCAAACCAAATCCTTCTCCAAGAGATCTGGAAGCTCTTCAACCCTTACAAATAATATATTTTGTCTTTTGATCATCATTTTTTCAAACGGTGTGATTGTCGATTAAGCATTCTACTTCATTATTCTTTTTTATCACTTTATAATCCTTTGGAATTTTAATATATAATCTTGAAATTATTATATATATGCTTCTTTATGATGGATATTACTTCTAGGTTGAGTTTTTAGGTCTTATTTTCCTTTTTTTTCTCATTCACAGGAGCCATTTTTAGTGTTTATATTTTTCAACATGTAGGTGATTCGATCCTGTTTAGCCATAATGATTAACATTGAATTTACTAATTTATTTCAGCTGTTAATTTTAATTCAATTGATTAAACATTCTTTCAATTGATGAAATAAAATCCAATTCTAGTTAATTGGGACATTTGAATGGGTTTTGGTAAGAGAATTTAGAAAAACCCCCCATTCTATTGAATTGGGGTGTGTTTATAGAAATTGGTTAATTTAAATTGGTAAATTTAAATTGTGTATTAGATGGAAATGATTTATATTAATTTTTTTAATTGTGGAAATGAACTGTGAAATGGATGGAATTGGTTTTGAATGGATTTATAACTTACAGAAATGTATTAGAAATATTTGATAGAAACCCTATGGTTTTTTCTTCTGAAATTGGAATTTTTTTATTAAAATCCATTTCGGTTTTAAATGTATAATTGGCATTGAAATGGAATAATGGGATTTAATTTTAATTTAAGTAGTCTTAAACTAAGTTTACCATCATTTATTATGTAAGATAACATGCAAGCCATACGTAGTTAGTGATCTATTTGGACACACTGTACATTATTACAATGTAATAAAACATACAGGCAGCGGGTCACCTCCCTGATGGGAGGGTGAGGAGTCACTTTTTCCCAATATAAATGGGACATGTGTATACAAATATTTCTAAGATCACTTAGAGGGTTTCGAATATTATAGCCAAAAATATTATCTTACCTATTTGGAAGATGACCATGTTTTACACTTGTTTTATATACTAGATATAAAAGTATTCCAATTTTTCTTGAATAGATTTACTTGCCTTTTAAATTTACATGAAATATTTTATTGAACTATTTCATATGCCATTGTTTATCAAATATTCCATAATTTGAAAAAAACATTGATTAATGTATTTTTTTCATCATTTGAATTGTCTAGCATGTTTTATTTAAATATTCAATGAAATTATAAACCTATTTCCCTTTAAATTTGAAAGCATTAAATCAGTTAATTTACTATAGGAATTTATTATAGAATCCTTAGTGAGAACCTGCTGGGATTGTTATCTTATGCCCTACATGTGCCTTCATATGTTTGTAGATTTGTTCTTCCAAGTTTGAGCAAGGGGAAATGATCTCTTAGAGGTCGATCTAACTATTGAACATAGGACATGGTGAGATATGATTTTGGGACTTGGGTTGTTTTTCCCTCTTTCATTACTTTGGTTTAGGAAAATATGGATTGTTTATAACCTACTGTATTCTAGTACATTAATCCCACTGGAGAATATTTTTTTATTAATACAATCTTGTTGATTTTTATCCTGCTATTTTTTGTTAAAATTCATTCCCACATGCATGTTGTATGATTAAAGGTTCTAGTTGATGACTGGTGGGGATTGGGGACACCCCTCCAGCTATGTTGGGGCTGGTTCGGTTACCAGGTTACCAGGGTACCTAGTTTAGACTGTGACAAAATTGTATCAGAGGAGGCAGTTGGGATTTTTTAAAGTCATTATGTAATTGTGATGTCTTGTTGGGACTTAGGAGGTAGTTGTGATTTAGTTCTTGGCCATATCTCACTATAAAGAACCTTACGTCAAATAAGGTGGTTATGTAAAAGAGTTTTGTGAATTAGTTCTAGTCTTTTCTATATTTTGATTTTTATATATTAGAATCTAAATATGGTTGTTCAATCTATTGGTAATAATTTCTCTTATTCCTCAATTTGAGTGTTATTTGGATATATGTGTTGTTGTCTTATGATGTTTTGTAGAATCTTTCCTCTAGGAATATATGAAAATTCGATGTAGGAGGAAGTTTTTTCTGAACTACAGTTATTGAATACTCAATTGTTCCCAAATATAGTTGAGGTGATTGTGCACACTATCCAACCTCTATAATAGGAACCACCTTTGGATCTCATTCAGGCTCGCGCTATGGATCCTCCGGGGGGTTTTTTCAAAATCATTATCACGTATTACTTCACAAAAATAAAACACTTTTAAAAGGCTCCACTAATCCCCAGAATTCTAAGGAATGGTTGGGTCGGATAGAACATTTGTTTGTGTTCTTAGAGACACCAGATGAGATCAAGGTGAAGTGTTCCACCTTCATGTCAGAAGGACTAAGTAGGAGATGGTGGGAAATTATGTTGATGGAGAAGAAACATATGGTATTAGAGTGGAATGACATCAATATTATTTTCATAACCAGTAAAATCTATATTCAATGGTTTTATCCAAGGATGGTGAGATTTCCAAGCTCAAGTAGGCTGGCAGAACAATGACTATGTATTCAAATTGTTTTTGATGAGATGTTGCAGTTTAAAACAAAAATTATATCTAATGAGATGGTGAAGTCTTGATTTTTTGAGTTACAACTTTGATCATATTATGTTTTTCAGGTTTTCTTGATAAATCTTGACACTTAGGATGTTGTTTTTGAAATGGCGATAATGGTTTATATCGACCTCATGGGAAATTCAGGGTCATAGGGAGTTCCTCTTTCTCTCACTGGTAGAGTTAGTTATTTCAAAATAAAATAGATGTGATATCATTATCATAGATGTTTTTGATGGAAGATTCATTATATACCTCCTATAGTGCTTGGTGGAAGTCATTTTATTTTCTTTTAGTGTGGAAGTCCAGTACATTCTAAGAGGGTTTTCACTAAGGCACCCAAGATCAATAGTTCTTATAGAAGTTTAGAACATTTATAGAGATTCTACCATAAGTTTTCTACTATGTGTAGTGGAACATGATCATCAAATCCTATTAAAACTACATGGAGATCAGAAGATTCACATATAAAAGGGTTCCAGCCACATGCATCTAGAACTAAGAAAATTCAAGTAGTGGAAAAGTAACCATAGAAAGTAGACACAGTTCCAGTAAATGCGAGTGGTACCATTACTATAGAATAATAATTATTGATTTCTTTAGTTGATACTGGTGCATTTCACATGTTTTTTAAATTCATATTGTTAATCATGTTAATCTTCTCATGAAGCTTTTGTGTTTTGCAATTGATATTACTATACCCCTTGGTTGGAAGATAGAGAAGGGTCTATGTTGTCCTATTTGTGTCTTCCCTCTTTTAGATGTTGAGTAGGTGTAGAGTTTTATTGGTCCCCTACATGAAATATCTTGTTTTCATATTTAGGATGTATTGGCTCATTGCAAATAAATCCCATGTTAATTTTTATCTTTACTGGTTCTACTTTAATACACCTAGTGGTGCATCTGCTGTCCTTCAAGGAGACTGGGATCTGAGGTTGACTAGATTCAGACATTCTTATTCGGAGTGGGGGAAGATAATATAATTTTTTGGTTTTGATCTCCAAAAAGAATCTCTGAGTAGTGATCTCCATCCAGTTGTCGTTGAGTTTCCCAACATTTTTCCTTTATATTTCTTTAGTTTCCCACCAGTATAGGAGGTCAAGTATTCCATTGACATGATTTGAATCACTCAACCAGTCTCAAAACCATCTTACCAAATGGATCTAGATGAAATAAAAATCTGATGTCCTAATTGGATGATCTTCTTGAGAGGGTCTTTATACATCCAAGTGTGTCACCCTAGGTAGCACTGGTTGTCTTTGCTAAGGAAATTGATGATTCTCTTAACTTATGTGATTACTATAGAAAGATTAATCTAGTTACTGTAAATAAAAATTATCAATTTCTATGAATTTATTATCTTTTTGATCATTTGAAATGGTTGTAGTTGTTTTCAAATATTAACCTCAGATATTGTTTCCATTAGTTGAGGATAAAAGAATCTAACATTTAAGAAAACTTTCTTTCTGATAGGGTACAACCATTATGAGTACCATTTTGTTCCATTAGGTCTGAAAAATGATCCTACAGTTTTCATGGCTCTAATGAACCTAATGTTTCACAAGTATCTAGATACCTAAATGGTAGTATTTATGTATGACATCCACATTTACTCTAAATCTACGGAGGATCATTTGCATCACCAGAGGAAAATTCAGAATCTTTTGAGAAATCAATGAATCTATAATATGATTTCAATGTGTGATTTATAAATTTGGGAAGTGAAATTCATGGGATGTGTGGTTTCTATGTAGGGTATATTAGTTGATAAAGAGAAGTTTATTAATGTTATGACTTGGGAGAAACTAAAAACTGTCTTCAAAATTAGACAATTATGAGGCTTAGTTGGAAAATATTGTGAGTTCGTGAAGGAATTCTCAATGTTGCATTATCCGATGACTCCTCTGACTTGGAAGGGGTATTGTTATCAAGGAATGATAAATTTCAGATTTATTTTGTTGAGAAAAAATATCTTTTAAAAAAACTATTGTACACTATTCAGTAGGTTGAGCAAGGAAATGTGGATTTCTGTGATGTATCGGGGTCAGGTTTGAGATGCTATCTTATGCGTGGTGATCATGTAGTTTTTACGTGTCTATTTAGTTTAGGTATCTTTAGAAGAATTGTCCTACCCATTACCTTGAACATGTGGTTTTGATACACATAATTTAGAGTTAGTGCGACTGGCTTTATAGAGAATGTTTTATTGTGTATTTAGACCACAAAATCTTGAGTTATAAATTATCTCAAAACAATTTGAATCTTCACCATAGGATTTTGGTGGAATACATGAAATATTTTGACTTTTAAATTACCTATAACACTAGGAAGGGGAATGTGTTTGATGATGAATTGAACATGAAACATACATCCCAGGAAGTGAAAGACTCTCATTTCATTGTTGAATATTGGAGTTTAGGAGAAATGGGATGGGGTTTCTTTAGCCCACATTCAGATGACATCCTCTCTTCTCGAGACGATTCATTAGGATCAAGAGCTTAATGGTTAATTCTATATCCTTAAAGACTATCTTTATGGTGGGGAGATAGTTTCCCAATGGTCATTCTCCAAAGATGGTGTTCTATGTTATCAAAATTGCATTGTTGTACCCTTAGTAGCCATGAAGGTTGTGATGGGGGAATTTCCTAATTCCCAGTGGGTTGTGCAACCAGTAACCAAAAATATATTCTATGAAATGTGGTGTTAGTTATTGTGGCTACATATGATATGGTTCATTGTTGAGTTTATCTTTCATTTCAATATGTTCCAGCAGTTGAAGGCTGAGATCATAATCCTTCAGGTTTACTTCATTCACTTCCAGTCCCTATATATAATTGGTATGAAATCTCTATGAACTTTGTGGATAGGTTACCTTGTACCTAGATAACGAATAATGTGATATGGGTTTTGATCGATAGGCTATCCAATTTGCCTCACATTATACTAATTCATAATACAATCAATCTTGAGGACCTGGGAAATCTCTACATGAGAGAGATTATTCATTTGCATCGAGTTCCTTATACTATAGTCTCTTATAGGGATCCTCAGCTCACTTCTCACTTTTATGAAGTTATTTAAGAGGAATTGGGATCTTATGTCCATTTGAGCATGACTTACCATCAATATTCAGATTTTAAAATTGAGAGAGTTATTTATATTCTTAAGGATATTCGTCTTGCTTATGTTCTAGATTTTGGTTGGGATTTGGAAGATCGAATGGGGCTGGCTGAGTTTTCTTATAACAATAGTTACTTGTCCACGATAATAATGGATCCATTTAAGGCCTTGTATGGAATTAATTTTAAATTGATGTTCTGTTGGTTAGATATCGGTGAAAGTTCCTTGGTTAGACCGAGTGGGGTCCCAGAGATGAAATCTATGATTTAGTTGATTCTTCATATAATTTTGACAGCACAAAGCTGATATAAGTCCAATGTTAATCGTCATCGTAGACCACTAGATTTCTTAGTTAGTGACTAATTGTTCTTGAATATTTCACATCATTTGGGTCATCAAAGGCTTCCATGTGAAGGGAAGCTTACTCTTTATTTTGTGGGACCTTTCGTTGTTATTGAATGGGTGGGGAAATGTTCATATCATTTAGCACTTCCACTACAGCTAACTATGATAAATATCATATTCTATGAATTTTATATGTGAAAGTGTTTATATGATCCTTCTCATGTTTTGAGTAGGATTGATATGGATATTGAAACAGATTTATCTTTAGCTAAGTGGCTGGTAAGGATAGTTGATTTTTGTGACCAAGGTACATGCTAGGAGAACAATACCTTAGGTTTCTGTGCTATGGTAGCATGGTTATGATAATAATTATACATGGGAATGATAAATGTTGATGGGATAGAATTGAATTTATCCTTTTTAGGGGATCTTCTTCATAGGATATCTAGGGAAATAATGTTTCTATGGTGGGGAGGTTGTAATATCCCGTTATCAATATGGCAGGTATTCCTTTATCCTTGTCATGGTTTTTCCTTTTCATTTACTAGGTAGGGTTGAGAATAAATTGGTAGGATACGTATAATGGTGAAGTCAAATATTTTTTGGACTCTCACCTTTAACTGGCCTTTTTTCCGGATGCTATAGGGTTACACATCATGTTAATAAGTTTAATTTAATGTAATGGTTATTAGGTGCATACCGTTAAAGGTTCAAACAATTAATGTTACACATCATGAAGAGACTTTACACATCACAAGTTATTTAGTTAATAGTTTTTCAATTTGTGGTGATGAAATTTTTATTGGTTTTAGATATTAATTATTTCATGATCTATAGTGGGATTACACATTATGCAATACCATGACTGTAGTTTTTGAAATAGGAAGCACGACTGGTCTTTTCTTTTTGGATTCTCTCCAAACTCATCTCTCTCAACCCAATTCTTTCCCTAGGAAATCATTAAGATCTACAACTCATTTTAATCATTTCTTTTGACGTTCAATCATCATTATGCTTGTAGTGTGATTCCCATGTAAGTGTTCTCCTTAATTTTTCATCTTTATCACTTTATCCTCCCTTGGTATTTCAATATATCCTCGTGCAATTGATGGATCTATGCTTTGTGATATTTTATATCACTTCTTTATTGATTTTCATGGTCTTATTCACCTTTTTTCAAATTGAAAATTTTTGTTGCACGAGTTGAGTTTTAGGAAAAGGAATGTGATTTTGTCTTGTTTAGCCAAAATGATTAACTTTGAATTTATTTATTTACTTCAAATGTAAATTTCAATTGAATTTCTTGAACATTCCTTCAATTGATGTGATAAAATCCAATTCTAGTAAATTTGGAGCTTTGAAATGGTTTTACAAAGAGAATTTGAAAAACCATCAATTCTATTGAATTGGGGCATGTTTATGGAAATTGGTTATTATAAATTATGGATTTGATGGACACGATTTCAATTAAATTATTGAACTTAATTGTGGACATAAATTTTCAAATGTATGGAATTATTTTTGAATGAATTTCGAACATGTAAAAATATATTAAAATGGTTTTATAGAAACCTAGGGGTTTTATCATGTGAAAGAGGCATGTTTTTTTTATTAAAACCCATTTTGGTTTTAAATGGAAAATTGAATTGAAATAGAAGAACGTTTTTTTATTGTATTTTAAGTAGGATTCAAATAAATTTCACATCATTGATTATGTAAGAGAAAATGAAACCCTTAGGTAGTTGGTGAATTATTTGGACACACTCTATGCTATTACAACGTTCAAAAACATTCATGCAGTGGGACACATCCTCTATGGGAGGTTGATGAGTTGCCTTTGGCCAGTGTATGGGGGGAATGTGTATATACATATTGCTGATATCGCATAGAGAGTGTGGTGTCTTATAGCTGTAAATACTATCGTACCTATTTGGAAGATGACTATGATGATCCCTTATTCTAAATTTTAGATATAAATGTATTCCAATGTTTTTGGAACTACGTCACTTGCCTCCTTAATTTAAATAAACTATTTTATGTATATATTTTGTTTAATTTATTTTTTTAGAAATATTCCATCATTTGAAAATCCTTTTCTTAAATAATTTTTCCATCATCTAAATTGTATAGTATATTTTATTTAAATATGATTTCAAATTCAAAATTTGTTCCCCTTTAAAATTGATTGAATTCCTTTGGTTAATCTATTATTAGATTCTGTTATGGAATCCTTAGTGAGACTCTATTGGTATTTTTATCTCACATCCTAATTGTGACTTTGGGAGTTTGTATATTTTCTTTTTCTAGGTTTAGGTAAGGGGAAAGGATATCTTGGAGCTGGATCCGGAAGTTGAAGTTAGGATGTAGTGAGTTATGTCTTGTGGGACTTGGGTTGTTTTTTCATGTTTTGGTACTTGGGTGTAGTACATCTAGATTGTTTATACCATGTTGTATTATGGTACATTACTCCTAGTGGGTGTGTTTTTTTATGCATTTTGTCTTGTTTTTTTTCTTCTACTGTGTTTTGTGGAAAATTTGTTCCCACGTGTATGTTGTATGTTGCTAGGTACTAGTTGTCAACTTGTGGGGATCGAGAATGCTCTTTTGGGATGTGATTGGGTCAGCTCAGTTACTAGTTTACTAGGGTACCCAATATGGTTTTTGAAATTTAATATTTAAATCATTTTTAAATAATTTAATAAAATATTATTTTCATAAAATATCCATATTTTCAATTTTAAAACTAGTCATTTAATTAGACTTCTAATACGTCAAGATAAGGTTTTAATTGGAATATAACATATAAAATATTTTTAGTATGTAATATTTATCTAGAGAATTCATGGAAATTAATAAAACACCGAACTTGTTTTACTTTTAATATATATAATATCATTTATTTTTTTCATATTATTTGAATAATTACATTATCAACATTGAGTAAAAATTTAAGGTAATTATATAATACCTAAATTATAAATAAATTACCAACATGAAAATAATTTTATTATTCCCAAAATAACTATTTAAATACATTAACCACTTTGTTTTGACAATATGTGAATGCAAAATAGATTTTTAAAAGTAAGAGAGTGACCTTTTGTATATTTATTTTCATTAAAAATTATATAATTCATATTCAATGTATATCATCCCTTAAACAGTTATATTTAAAGACTGAGGTGATATGTACCGAATTACCATTATTCAATAGTAATTTGGATGTAAAATGGTGATCTTGACTCATTGTTTTAACATATACTAATCTGATTTACCCTTTAATTAGGTGAGATGTTTTACAATAGTTACTATTCCAAATGCCTAAAAATTAAAGGGTTTTATTTACTAAATTTCAACATCATGATTCCAACTTTGGAATCAATTTTACCAAATTCAACACATATAAGTGTAATAAAATAATTGTAAATGAATTTTGTGAAACCTGATGACAACTGCTTTTAGAAAAAAATAGGATTTACGCATAAAACTAGATTTTTATATCCCATTAATTGTAAATATATTATATAAATAATAAAACAAATTATTGAAAAATCAATATTTAAATTTCATTAACCTCATTCAAAAATAGTTTTTAATTTAATTTATTAATATAAAAACACATTTTGTGCCTTAAAATAGATTTTCAGAAAAAAAAATCAATTTTACGTTTATAAATATTTTATTTAAATTTCTCATCCATTGATAATAAATTAATTTATTTTATAAATGAATTTTTCATAAATTAGATAATAAAATTCACACCCACTAATATAATGGAAATGTTATAACAATTTACTTTTTTATAGTTTTTTTATACTCGGGGTTGTGTGTATCACAAGTTATTGGTAAAAAAATTATTTGAAGATAAATATTTCATAAAATCATATGTCGTTACATTATACCCCCTATAAAATTAATTTATCCATAAAAATTCCCTCACTATGGTATAAAAATGTGTATATCTATATTTCATTACATCCTCAGGTTCCCATGAACCTTCAACAAATTTCTTATTTCTACAGATAACATTAAATTGGTGAGTGGTATTATTCTGTATCAATTTATCTCTTTGATCCATGATTTATATATATATTTCCTAATAGTAATTATCATAATAAAATGGTACAACCACTGAGTTCATTAAATTTAATGGACCAGGTATGTACTACCTTAGGAGAGATAAATGGGACATGTCATGAACTTGAGAGAGGTTTGGTGGAAGCGCCAAAAGATAATATATAATCCCAACTCATCCAAGAATATCAAATGGGACAATTTATATAGGTATTATACATCCATTATTTCAAAATCTCGTTACATTATTCCATGGATAAATTCACAAGAAAACCATCTTACCAACTTGAAATTCTAGATCATGCTGACAATTTTCAACATAAAATCCTTATCGACTCAAAGTTTCCTTGACGTGCTTTCGAATTGAACAAAATTTATTTTTCATTTCCCCCACCAGATCAGGTCCTAATAACATCTTGATCAAAATTGATCCTAACATGTAGGAGTTATAAAATTATTTCTTTAGATGTCTTCAAAAGAATCCATCTGAATTCTCCAACGGAAGAAATTGTTTTATGAAAACTTGACCAGAGGAAGGTGTTGATCCCAACAACATTTGAAATAAATAAAATAAGATCTCAACATATCCTATAGGGTATGAAGGGTTATCTCACAATAACCACTTATCTAAGGATGATACATCATACTAAAAATCAACACTATATTCATAGCTTGATGTATAATTTTCTAGTACATTGAGGTAAACCTCAGATCCTGATCAGAGAAAATAGATATTAGTACAAAATGAAACAAGAAAACCTCATTAATGTATATTTTTGGAATGTTGATATAGAGAGAAACTATCTTGAATAGGAATGAGGTTCTCTAAATTTGTAAGGTTTTTTATTATAACCCAAGTTGTCGGATTTCCTTTTGATATTTTGGGGAGTATGATGAGAAAATACTCAGTTATTTTTTCCAATTTATATTCTGGTATGAGTAACAATAGTAAGATCCCCTTAAACTTATGTCTCTTAAAATAAACTTCATTATATACCATGAACCATGATATATACTCCACAATATATGCCTTCATATTTTCCCACTAGAAATATTATTTAAGATCTATAGACATCTGTTTACTTCAAGGATGAATATAGAATGATGAACTATGTGCCTCAACCAATATCTATTTATTAATGTTTGGTACTGATGGGAAAAATACTCATTTTCTATTCCATATGATTCCAAAATAGTAATGGAATAACTAAGGAACATTCCCCACATTCTTCTATAAATTCAAATATTCGTTGTATGTCTTATTCATCCTTTCATGGATGGATATTTGAAAATTTATCTGAGAAATAAATGATCATTCTACAATCATCATATTTTCATGATTTATCATCTGAAATACTAAAAATATTTGATCTCCCTCCATCCCCATCATGGAAAAACCTACATGGTCTTTCTGAATTAGAAGATCATCCACATTATTCTTCTTCCTAGGGTGTAAATTTAGTGATAAATAATTATCATAGTTTAAATATAACCATCCTTTCTAGTAAATATTAATCACTGTCTATGTAAATATATACTTCAATCTTTTATCATATTTATATATATGAAACTTATCACTATATAGTTAATTCTTTAATGTTTTTAATAGAAAAATTATAAATTCCAAGTCCAAATCATGAGTTGAGTAATTTTTCTCATTAACCTATAATTAGAATGAGGAAATATCTATTGCCATATCTTTATGCATGATGACACATTTTATTCCCTTATTTGACCCGTCACTATAAATAAAAAACCCAACTCCACTATATGGTAGACAAATAAGAGGTGTGCTGAAAATCCTTATATTTATTTCATTGAAACTGTATTTACATTAATCATTCCTAAAGAACATAACCCCCTTCTAATTCCACATGATGAGTGGATTAGATAGTCATGAGAAATATCTCATAAATAATAAGTACAATCCATTCAACCCAAGAAAAATACAGATTTCAGTTATTGTGGTTGGTCTTTTCCAATGATCAATAAATTATATTTTTGATGGATCTATTGATAGATCGTAAATTTAGAGTATATTACCCAAAAATGAAACATTATGAAGCTAAAATTCACAATTGGTAAATTTAGAGAACAACTTTTCATTCTTAAGGGTATTCAACCCAAATATCAAAAATTATTCATACTATTACATTATATTTCAATATATTAGAATATCATTTATAAGAACTCCCAAAATTGATCAAGTTAACATATAATGAGTCTATTCATTAAATTCATGAAGATAGTGGGAGCATTAGTAATCTTGAAGGGAATTACTATGAACTCATTATGACCATACCTGGTACAGATGATTGTCTTGGGTATATCCTCCTTCGTGATCCTTAGTTGATGATATGAAGACTGAAGATAAATCCTAAAAAAATATATCTCTCTTAATAATTGATCAAATATACCTTCAATACAGGGTATAAGATAATTTTTCTTAATAGTAATTTTTTTATGTTTTCTATAATCAACAAAAATATACATTGACCCAAATTTATTCCTAATAAAAATAATAGGTGTACCTCAAAGAGAAGCACTTGGTTGAATGAATACCTTATCTATATTATCCTGGATTCACTACTTTAACTCTTGAAAAACAATATGGTCTATTGTATATGGAGTCTTTAAAATGGTTGTAGTCCCACTTTTGTGTTCTATTGAAAATTCATCTTCATGATTTGGGGGAATTCATGGAAATTTCTTCAGAAACACAATATAATATTCCCAACAAATACTAAATTTTTTTATAATGATTTTATTCATATAAATTTGAGATAAATATACTTTATTAATCAGTAGGAAAACCCATACAATTGAAGTAATTCTCATTTAGTGTCCACATTCATCCTCACAATGATAGATGGAGGAAGGTTGATTTGAAATATCAAATGTACATTTTGTTTCTCAACAACTAATATAAGATATATACAGGGTGATCCAATATATACACCAATTTTTTTCGAATTCAACTAGGGGAAGACTAACAATATTCATAGAAAACCCATCCCACACACTTCTTTAGAGAGGATCAGTAGACATGAGATGTGGACATCCAACCATTAAAAGTTTTCATCAAAAACTCAATATGTAATAGTTGAGGTAGTGATATGATAACCTTACAAAATTATTTAGTTATAACTGATTGGTTAGAACTAGACTGAATTAAAACATTTTAAATTATGGAGTGGAATGAATGTTTAACTTTCACCAATTTTCTAGGAAATTCAATGTTAGCTTTAGTAACTGCATAATCATGACCTTCCCCAATTGGATTCTTTTATTGTATGTTCCCTTGACATTTAGGGCATTAGTTAAAATAGTTTCTCATCTCCTTACAGATAAATTATTGAACATTAGAGGTTTATCCCTTTCCCTTTAATTCATTATTATTCCAACCAATGTATCTACACTTCAAGAAAACTCGTTTTCCTTTCAGGCATGTACCACTGTTTTTCCTTCCAAAAGTATCAACTGCTGGAAAACTATTCATTCTATTCTTACCCTTATCTGTTTTTTTATCTATCACCCTCTTATTTTCTTACACTCCTTAAAATCAGAATGAATAAGATAATGATTTTTATATCTTGATAGCATATGATACTATATTTTTGTATGATGTGGATGTTTGGAGACTAGTTCCCATTAAAGTATTATCTTGAACACATCAAATAAACAATCAGTCTTACTCTGTATATTATGTACATAGTCTAAAACATTCGTTAAATAGAAACATTTTACAATTCATTTTGTCTTAGACTTAAAAATTATCTCTCCATATCCACTCATTTTTTATAAGGAAAATATAATTCTAATAAAAGTTCATTAGAAACCTTCCATTTTATGCTCACTATTTATGAATCATACACAGTGTTTGAAATCAATGATGTTCATAGATCCATGTCCCCTAAGAGAGGATAAACTACCATGAAAAACATACCCCTTTCATTAATTCCCAAAGTGAGAAATATATTCCCTAATGAAATTATTTATTTCTCTGATACAAATGGATTTGTATTTTCTTTTAATTATAGAGGTTGTTTTTGTATGAATTAGTCTAGTATTGTTACACTAAATTTTGGATCAACAGAATACTTCATATGGGAAATTGTATTATTCATAACCAATTTCAAATTCCCCCAAAATAACATTATTTATTTTATATCCATCTCTAGATCTGGCTCTAGTTCCACTATCATTCCTAGTAGGGAAATCCTTACAGGGATTACATACATTAATAAAATTTCTACTACTTCCACTAAGTACTATTTTGTTTCAATGGAACATACTAGATTAGATCATAACATTATTATTCATAATTTATAATTTAATATTTTGTGAAACACTAAACATAAATTGAAAATTTATGTATAACTAATCTCAATATAATGTTATTTGTTTGTTTTGGATAATTATAAAGGTCCATCATTAGGTTATGGTTCCTAATTTTTGTTTTTATAAATATAGTACCAAAATATTCTACTAAAGTTATTCTAATGCAAATAGTAATGACATTGACCCTAGTATTATATTCATAATGGTTACATTATTATATTGGTACTAAATACAAAAAATAAATCCCCAAAGGACTAAGTAGTTTATTAGTCCTGGTAAACTAGATACATAACTAAATCACACTTTATATATGAATACATAAAATAAAATATAGAATTTTCTTGGGGATCATCTTTATTCAATCCAGCATATACCTACATATCAATCATAAAACATTTCCTACCATATCGGGGAAATGAATCAAAAAATAGTAGTTGTCATTGATTCTATGTAAGGGAATTCATACAAAAGAAGAAAACTAGGGAATAAATAATATTATTGTAATAAATTATGATTAAATAATGACATATAAAAAATTACATGAGATTGAAACACAACCACGGATATAAAAAATTATTCAAATATACTTATAAAGATCAATAAGATATTTCATAAATTTGTATTGCATAATTAGGGACATTTAAACATACCATTCATTCATTATGCCATGAAATCTAAAAATACTATAAAGTCTTAATGTCAAGACATAAATATAAATGGGAAAGTCCTAGAAAAAATCACTAATATATTTTGTATCATGAGATCTGTCAATGCATCAAGGGGATAATTAATTCTAGGACCCACCAATCACTTAATAAATCCAAAGAATTCATTGGATTAATAAACAATATAACATTACACATGTTCCCTAAATATAAATAACTTTCCATTTTAGAAGAACTAACACACAATATATCAACATATTACCCTATCAAGCTAATTATAAAAAAAATAGACAAATATGATGGATGGATTCATAATATTATAACCATAGTAAATAATAAAATTTAACTAAATTTGTTTACGTAGATTAAAATACTTTCAAAATCATACTTGAAATTTTCATGATGAAAATACAATTTTTCACATTGGAAGCACTTGTTAAAATATTAAAATTATTCAATATTAAGAAAAAAATTAATTTGAAAATAATATTCAAAAAAATTATATTAATATTATATGAAATTATTGTTCATGATGGTGTAAATTTCAATTTATGTTGTATATGATAAAAATATTCTGTTAACACTTCTTTTAAAAGTTCAAATAAAGTACCACATTTTGAAAATAAAAAAAAATTATTCCTTTTTAAAAATAATTGTAGAAAATAAAAAATCAATCAATTTTATATTTTAAAAATCAATTTATGTTGTTAAATACATCATTTAATACATTTTATAGAAATTTTGGGTGTATATGGGAAATATTCCAGATCGAGTAGAAAAACAAGTTCGGTTTTCCTTAAAAACATTATTTCAGTATCTTGAGTTCCTAAGGAGAGTAAAATGAAATGAAAACAAGTAATTTATATAATTAACCTGAATATAATAAAATATTTTTTTAATATATTATGGTCAAATATTTCACTCATACAGACTTAAAAATAAACAATTCTGAATGCTGATGAGATTGTGAAATAAACTCTTACCTTTGGTTCGAAATTGTATTATATGTGTATGAAAATATTGTATAATAAATCTAGATTTATTATAATTATCTTCTAGAACTATAATAATAAATATTATACCTAATATGATTTATTTATAATCCTTTTTCAACTTTTTATTAACAATTTCATTTTAAAATCACTATTTTAGGAATTTACATCTTCATTTTTCATGTATGTTTTTGTTTATTACATTCGGTCCTTTTAATTTAATCATGGTTACGTAATATATAAGATATTATAAATGATATAAATATTATATATATTAATTACAAATTTATAAGATTAAACAATAAAATATAGATATAGAAAAATGAATTACATCATTCATTGAGAAGGTATTCCCTACATACTCCTGAACAATGTTTTCACTTTTCGATGGATGGAATGAAAGAATAGTAAATAATAATTCACATTTATATAGTCATTATTATAAAATTTATATAAATTATGTTAATTAAAAATACCATTTTTACTATACAAGTAAAAATGGAATTAATAACTAATTTCATCACTTCATAGAGGTGGTAGTCTATATGTACGCCCAAGTAATGTTAATGTTTTCTAATGGATTGAAATGTAAAAAAAATATGTTGGATATTATAATTAAATAATTATAATTAAGTAATATTTATCATACATTATCATTAAATAAATCATAATAACCATCCATGAAATATGTTGTTGGAAAATGAATAGCATTACTTCATGAATATGGTAAGTCATATATACCTACAAGCGATTCTTTGACGTCACATTTTATGTAAAAGAGGGTGGATAGTGGTTATTTCATAATAATAATAAAATTAAAGTATAATTTTAGTTTTTAAGTTATTATTTTATTGTAATTACAATATATTTGTAGGAGTTAAAGAAGAGTTAGAAAATGAAGTGATCGGTTAAGGTGATTACATATTTTTTTAAAGAACTCTGTTAGATCTCCTCTTAATGATCCTAGATTTAATTGTTTGGGAATAAAATTATAACTATAATTATTATAAGTAATTTTAAATGATATATGGTTATTTATTGGTTTATATATGTTATGTAATGTGTTATAAAGAATATAAGGAAGGGTTTCCCTGTTTTAAGGGACAGAAAGGTAACGCTTGCAATTACAAAAAAAAATGATTAAAATATAACTAAGTTATTATCAAGGATAATGCTTAAAAATGTCCATATATTAGAATATAAGGAATGATATGGTTTAAATATAATCAACTAATAAAAATTTTATAGGTTTATGTGGTAATTTAAACCTTATATTTTATTATAACACCTTAGTAACCCTATGTTACCCTCAACCACAATAACTCCCTTTTCACTCTCAATATGTTATAATTTTACTTATAAGATGGATATTAGATCATAAATGGAAAATGGTTGATAATTTTTACCATATATTATACCCCTTATTATATTTCAAAATTTTAATTATTTTTAAATTATTTAATAACATATTATTATCATAAAATACAATTATTTACGTTTTTAACAATATTCATTTAATTTGATATTAAATTCATCAATAAAATGTTATAATAAAAATATAAAAGTTTCATATATCCATAATATGTTATATTTTTATAGAAAAGTAATGTATCAAAAAAACGTACCCTAATTGTATTACTTTTCTGTCTTTGAAAGTCATTTACTTTTGTTTTTCCACTAATTGAAAAAATATCACGCCATTGTTGCATAAGAATTTAAGGTACTTATAAAATACCTAAAGATTATTAATAAATTACCATCATGAGAATAATTATATTATCCAAAAATAAGAAATTAAAATTCATTCTCCACTTTCTTTTGTCCCTATGTGAACACATAAGAGAAAGTTTAAAGTAAGAGAGATATATTTTGTAATTTTATTTTCATTAAATATTATACATATAATTATAATAAAACATTATCACATAAAATATTAAATTTAGATAATTTGGTGATATTATTATAATTAAAATCTTATAATAATAATTTCTATGGAATATGGTGACCTTAGAACTTATTTTTGACCAAGAATATCCAGATTTACCATTTAGTGAGGAGATAAATAATACCATGATTACTATTTATAATGACTAAAAATAAAAAGTGGATTATTTACAAAATTTTAAAATCAATATTAAAAATATATAACAAATTTTATCAAATTTAGTTCTTATAAGTGGAATTAATTAATTTTTAATTAGTTATCAAAAATGTGATGAAAATCACTTCTGGTAAAAAAAGCACCATTACTAAAAATTAGACTATATTAATTCTTAAACCATGCATAGTAAAAATAATAAGTGAATGTTAAAAAATTTCATTAAATATTTCATATATATAATTCTCATTAAAATCACCCCCCTTTAGTGATTGAATTAATTTATTAAAATAAAAACATCTTCTGTGGATAAAAATATTTTCTCAGAAAAACAACTCTTTTCCATTCAAATGTTTTTACCTCCATTTATAATCAACTTATAATCATTATTTTTTATATATAAATTTATCATGATTTATTTTATCATATCAATACTTTACAATTTAATAGCTAGGTCATAATGGTACATTGTGTTACAGTTCATTGGGATTTGAGGATGCGTGTATCACAAGTTATTGAAAACAATTATTTGAAGACAATGTTTTCAGTAAAATACCAAGGTGTTAAAAAGTATATGGATATGTGGGTATGGTTGACAGAGTAAATTTGTTCATATTTTTACCAATTCATCTTGAGGAAATGTTCCCATATGTTATGGATTTTTTATCTACCCAACCATATAAGAGGTATAAATTTAATTAAATTACATTCATATCATTTGATTTTTTTTAGATTTATATTGTTGGAGTCATTGGTAGTGCATGGAGTTGGAATTAAAAAAAACATTATTACTGGTAAAAATTATCACAATGTGATTATATCATGGGAGACCAATTTCCTAAATCTAGGTACTTTATGGCTAAAATAGAAAGTTGATAGCCCATGTGGTCAGTGGCCCCTGACAGGTGGTTAGTGTGAAATCAGTTACCCGATGGGGTGCACCAGGTAATGAGTAGACTCTAGTTTTTAGTTTAAACTGACATAATTAATTTAGAAATTTTATAAAAATATATTCTTCACCTACTGGATAACAATTTGATCAAAACCACATCTCTCTTGTCTCTCTTCTCTTCTATGTGAATGATTTCTCCCTTTAGATCCCCACCTCGAAGAATTATTTATTTGGTTGTATTTTCGGAACTAATTATAATCCTCTCACATAATCTATTTAAGTTTCCATCAGTATTTCATAGTGATTCATATTTCATATCTATGTATATGTTTCTATCATGTTTTATGATTCCCATCAATTAATGAAGAAATCAACCCAACATGGTTAGCGGGGTTCTACTATGATGATTTATGTGGTCCTTCTGTTTTCCTCTAATTGTATATATTTGTTAGAGTTTTTTATTTATTTGATTAAATCAATGTTCAAATCATTTTAAATAGATCCCTATTAGTTTTCCTAATATTATGAATGTTGGTGATGGTTTATTAGGGTTATGTTATGATTTAATGGTGGTAATCATTAACCATGTTGTAGTTCATGAAAATGTATTATGTAGTCTATAGTGGTAAACCATGGAACGGGAAATGGGATTTTTTTTGTTGATGTGAAATGAATTTTGAGTTCATGAAATTAATTATAAAGGGTTACAGTTGATGTGTATGTACATTTGAAAATGGACCTAGTGGTGAGCTTAGCCGAGTAAGAGTCGAATGGGTAAACTGGAGTTAATTTTAGTTTCGGTTTTATGATAACCATTAATTTTTCTTAATGATTCAATTTTTTTGTTGAAATTTTTCTTTCCTGGTATATATGTTTATAATGATACCAAAAATTTCTGTTATAAGTTATATTGGTTGGACCTACTGCTAACCATGTTGATCACTTGGTAATATGTTGGACATGATTCCAAATATACACATTGTTTGGTACTTTCGTTGTGTGTGATATAATATTTATGTTTTTTACTTTTTGTAGGTTTTAATTGATTCTAACAATTTACCTTGACATTTACTTATATTGGTCATGATTCTATCCATTTCAATGGCATCTTCAATTGGTTGGTTATAATTTTAGTTATGTTTCACATTGGTAATATTGATTGGTATAAATTCCATATTTTCCCTTCTTTGAAATTTGAGATGATTGTAAGGTCGACCATCATATATATTAGTGTGTAGTTCTGGTGTAATTACAACTATGGTCTACTTGTCACTTTGGATTTAGAGTAATTTCAACCACATTTATCGCATATAATCTAGGTTGTGTGTAATGGTAACCATTTTATCATTTATCTTATAAGTCATTTGTGATGTAAAAAGTGTTTTGTGCTTATTATTTATGTTGGGTGTGATTACAACCAATTTATTTTTGGTGCATGGGTTGGGTGTTTCACCAATCATTCCTTGTTTTTAGTTAATAATTTAGACAGTATTCCAATTATGTCCTACTTAGAATATTTTTGGTTATTATTCCATCCAACATTATTTAGCTACTCAATTAAATCATTATGCATGTAATACATTCTCACCCACCATAACATTATGTGATACATTCAGACTACACACCAACACTTCATAAAGAAAACATGGTCTCCTTTGGATGGATTTTTAATCACGCAAGTTTATGGTGGATATTTATTATTGGTATTATTTATTAATATATTTCACTATGAATAATAATTTATAACACTTTGGGAAATTCCATAAAATATTTATTTTGAGTAATAAATGTACGATCCTCTATCTAAATTACTGACAAGCTAAGAAAAGAAAATTCTATAAATCATGGATATCTCAAACACAGACAATATAAATTTTTAAACAAATTACATAATTCATCATCCATGCCCCCTAAAATTATGTCACATATATAGCTAAGAGACAATATCCTTAGATGATATTATAACATGATATATAATTTTTATTAGTTATACCTATTTGAAATTAGAGGTTCTTTAGAAATTTCTCAATTCAACAGTACCACTCTCTTTGTTCATTTTTTAGTTCATATAAATCTATCTTCATACAATGAACGTTGATCTAAAATTCCATCATAATAAACCCATAAATATTTTAAATTTACATTTCCTATTCAGGTAATACATTTGGTAAATATGAATTGATATTCATTTGAAATAACATGTATCCTCTTTGAACTATCATAGCTAAGAAAACCCATATAGTATCCAATTAGACCATCGGTAGAAATTTCTCATCGATATAAATACCTTTAACATTGGGATATTACTTTAAAAATAGATGTTAATTATTCCATGTTACAATTCCTTCTTTATTAAGTTTATTCTATAACAACTACCCTGATACGATGATATTCCTATCCTCTACTGTTGGAAAAAATTCCCAGGTTTGGATATCATATATTTTTTCAAGCTCTTTATGGATATTATTGAACCAATTATCATATTTATTAGCCTATTCAAAAAATTTATGATCCACTAGATTTTAGAGTATGGTTTACTATTGAGCCTCTGTATTAAATGTTTTAATTGGAGTTATCTGATCACTGACTATATTTCTATCACTAATTTCAGCATTTTTAGTAGTTTTAGTTTTTACTACTACACTAGTTGGGTTTTCTTTAATTTGAGTGTCTTATTATAAGAATTATATTTCCCTAAAAGGTCCCCATGGGCTACCCACTTTAGCATCACTTACCTTTTTTATTATTTCAATGATCTATTGTGAATCCTTCCTATTAGTTTATAAAAGCCTCCCATCCTCTAGAAAAGTTACATGTTGTCTTTTAATAATTATATGAATCCTTATATTGTAGAATTTTTATGTATTGGTTTTCTATAAATATGCAAGGAAAATAATTTATCCTTGGGATTCTAAAACATTCAGATCATTTTTTGACATTTAAACACTTAATTCAATACACTCCAAATTACTATAATGTTATATTATTCCCATAAAACATCCCATATGAGGTATTCTCATCATTCATAAATATAAAGGATATATTATAAATTAATACATCTATTTTCATATATTACTTTTTATATGAATTTGATAGAATCATCTCAATGAGAATTTCATGGTCCATGTTATTGATAATAAACTTCATCTTTTGAATGAATTTATTTTATTGAAGTTCCCACACCTTTAAAACATTATGATGAATTATCATGATTTACAAGACATACTATATCCAATATATTAGTGATAATTATAACATTATTATTATGGAACTTCTGAATTTTCACATAGATAAAATTTTCCACTAAAATTCAATACTAGGTAATTTATCTTAACAACGTAGATATATTGGTAAGGACCATAAACCATTCCATAATTCTATAATCATTAATAAAAAATATATAAAATCTTTTAACATCCTTGTAAATGGGTTTTATAGACCTAGACACTTTAATATACACCAAATCAACAATTTTGGTTGAATTTTTCACCTTTGGATTATATGTCCTCCAAACAATTTTTACTTTTTCATAATTACCACATGAATGACCATGATCATAAGATATTATAGGTATGTCACAAGATTCTTCACTTAATACAAAGTCGACCAAGTATTTTTTTCCTAAAATAGAAAATCATTATATGCCACAACTTATTTACTTCCTCTATCTATAGCATGCATATATCTTCTTTATTAATGACATGTGTATTTATATCGAAAAAACTTCCATAAAATTGGTGATAAATATTTTACCTCTAATAATATATATTTTTTTTAACTTTATTACTTTTCTTGAGTCACATGATTATCTCACATCTATATATTGTGACTGAGACCTTTAAGTAGTAATACATTTCTGTGCCTAAGGTATTTTCCACATATCATCACATTCACAGATCAAATGATCTTCATCCCATCATCATCATCAAATGAAATAAATCCATATTTATCATATTTTATCCCAATAGATAGCTCATTATTTTTGGTTATATGGGATGTAAATCCACTATCTAGAATCCATGATCTACCTCAATCTATCTCACTCAAGTAAATTTCGGTGACATTGGTGTGAAACCTCAAATCTATTACCCTGAAGTCATTAGTTATTTTGTTTTAATGGAATTGAATTGATACATAAAATTACACAGGATCTAAATTTTGAGGAGTAACATGAAACTATATACATAAATGAACATTACAATACATTAAAAACATATGACACGTCAACTAAATAAATGAAAATTTATATTTATCTTTATAATACATATGTCTCTTATAGTAAAATTAGTGGTTTCCAAGAGAAGTGGAAATAATAAAAGGGGTGAGATTATATTGAAAATAACAAGTAATGTATATTGTAATATATCATGAACAATAATTGAATCAGTAATATTGAAGAATAAATAAAGTCTATAATAATTAATATATCCTTGGATTATGTTGAATTAAATCATTGATAAAAATAAAACATTTCATAATGATTAAAAGAATAATGTCAAAGGTCCTAAACATACTATCAAGGCCTCATCCCAAGAAACCATATTTAAATGGATAAAACTACTAGAAATTTTATTATTTTCTACATGGAATTTGTGTTGGGTAAATGTCATGTTGTAAATAGTCATCATATAAGAACTATTGGTGAGGGTTGTATTATTCCATCAAAAATAGTAATTATTTTCATCTTAATATTTTATCCATAATAAATAGTTATGGAGGTATTTTCCACCACCCTAAATGAAATGTATTCCCGATGGGAAATTGGGATGGACTTATACGTCCATCACAATTTCCCATCAACTCGGGATTTATTTTTGTGGGCATTAATGCCCGTCGTAAATACTTCTAATGGAATACCTATTTGTGATGGAATTAGTTACATCTAAAATAGTTTATTTCAATAAATCTATAGATTTATGAGTGTTGTGCTCCCCTTTCTTACTCCCCTCTCCTTCTTCTCCCTCTCCCGAACCATTGTGACATGCAATGCTGGATCGCCTTGCTCCATGCTACATTAATGTACTTCATCACTAGCAATTTTATACATATCTGACATCAATTCACCATGGTATGAAGTCCTCTTGCCTCTATTTTCATTATTTCTGGGTTTTATTCATTTTTTTTACATGATTTAGTTTTTATAAACCCTTGGTTAAGCATTTAATCTGATTATAATTATTTATATATTATTTATGATTACATCAAATTTTTACTCCCTATTTCATATTTATAAGTGTGTGTATATATATTAATATATTTCCAATTTGGTATATATATATGTGTGGAAACCCTAGGTTTGACAATTTATCTGATCCTAGATTCAATATGAATTGTTTATTATTCCATATTTAATTTTGATATATATGTGTGTGTGTGTGTGTGTGTATATAAATTCTTATTAATTTCATGAAAAGTGAAAATGAAATAGGTTATGAATTTTCATTTCATGAGTAATAACAAACATTATTTTCATTTAGAAATGGTTGACCCAAATTGGGTATTTCACATAACTTGAAGATTGTAAATTTTATGATTTCTTACTTTTTCAAAATTTATCATATATTTTATTACATGATATTAAAGTAAACTAATTTTTATTAATTTATTATAAATATGTTAATTTATACAAATTAATGGTGAATTTAATCTAATTTATACTAAATTTTATTTTTTTTATAAATTAATAAAAAAATTACATTAATAAGAACAAATCCAAATTATTTGATTTTTTTAATTTTTTAATTTTTAATTATTTAATTATTTGAAAATTTTTTATATTTTCAATTTTTATTTTTTTTTAAATTTTTAGGTATTTTTAAATTATATAATTTTTGTAAATTATTTTAACATATTTATTTTTTAATAATATATTAATTGTTTCTATTTTTAATTTTTTTTTGGAAAATTAATTAATTATTTATTTATTTATTTGAAATTAAATGTATTTTTATTATTTATATTAAATTATTTAAAATTTTATTTTTTTTTAATTATTTTAGTTTGTATATTTTTTTAAATATAATAATTTTCAAGGAAATAACTATCTGTTGCAAATACTATTAATTATCACGGACAGTCACAATTGACATTTCTTAGAAAAAATAAAAATCATTTCTGATGAGTTCTTTACCCATCACAATTATTTTTTATTTGTGATGGTGTGTTGAAAATGCCTTCATTTTGAACACTATTTTTTGCAATATTACATTTTTTATGGACTCCCATTAGAAATTACTTTTTTTGATGGACTGTAGTTGAAAATGGCCTTTTACGATGAACTCCTATCGTAAATATTTCATTTCAAATTCTAATATTTCTACTAGTGTGAAGATTATAGCACATACTAAATTTTTTTGTCCAATTAGACATATTGATGCATCTATGGGACATATTATTCTAGTCCCCACTCATTATTGTTCAATTCCGATGTATACATCACATCAATAGAAGGGATAAAAAATATATATTATAATTTTCCCAAAGGAACTTCTAACATAATCATGGACAATTAATGAATAATTTCTAATATAGGAATATGGATATATGGAATATCAATATTTTTCGATTCAATGAAAAATTATGGATATCATGTTGAATATCCCACTATCAACTTAGAAACAATTGGATATTCACAATGTAATAGAACATACCCTTACCAATGGAATGATCACAATGTATTAGAAAAGATTACATTCATAGTGAAGGGATTTTAATAGGAAATAATCCTTAATTATGGGTTGTGAAGAGATTTTGAATCATCTGAAGAATATCCCCTAGGTTTGTTGAACTAGTTGTGGAGTTTATCCCATTAGTTGTGCACCATGTAAATATCAAGTTAATACCCAAATAACCTTTTCGAGGGGAAAAACTTCAAACTACATTTAATCTAGAGCATATATCCACTAGTTTTTGTATAAATAGGTATTCAATGTATTTGAAATTTCACAAACATTACATTAAGAATAGAACCGGCTTTAAAATAAATTATTTTTGAAGTGGAAGAAAATCATTATTTATAAAGAATTTCATTTCAAAAAATAAAATATACTTTAGGTTTTGAAACATTATTTATAAGTGTGTAAAATTAAATTTATTAAATAAAAATAAATTATTCGAATGAATAAACCGATTTTTATTTTCACAAAACTTTTCATTACTTATTACATAATATTTAAGTCATTATTATGTTATAATAATTAGTGTATATTTATAAGGTATTTTACTTTTTATCGGAAAGTTACACCATTTAATAAAATTTTGAAAATTTTACCATTGTCTGATTTGAAATTATTGTTTCCAAATTTTAGGATCTTTTTATGAAAATAATTTTCTATTTATGTGAAAATTAATTAATAAATAATTTATTGTGAATTTCAAAGACACACATTTGGAGCCTAAAATTCAAAAAATATTCTTATAGGAAATTATATTTTATTCTAAGACATATTTTTTAAATTATATCACTATGAATTTATTAATACACATTAATTAAATGGTTTAAGGAATTTTATTTGATAATTTAATAAATAATATTAATGTTAGTATAGTTGAATCCTAGGTCTTGTATTTTGAAATGACCCAAACATTTTATCAATGGAACATCCAGTATTATAATTATGTCATGTATTATAAGTCTTATAAAACCAAATAAAGGACACAATATGAACATTATAAAAGAATAATTAGTGGAATAAGAGGTATTTCTAGAAGTTAAGGAACCTCTACCAATGGAATAATAACTTTACCTTTGGAAAATTAATGTGACTATTTGGAATAATAATCTAGATAATATAATTATAGCTCATCTATGAAAGTATAAACAAAAATTTAGGCATCTTATAAATTATAATATTATATAATTATACTATGGTAAAAAAAATATTTCAGAATATATTAATAAAGTGATGGTATTTTTATAAAAGCTAAATTTTTATTTATAATTTTATAATTAAAATAATTATATAAAAGAAATTTTTTTCCATGACATAGTTTCATATATTAGCATTTTGTTTTCTATTTTTTATGGGATAATTTAATAATACATTAATTAATTTTTCTAAGTGTTTTAAAATCACTTATAAATTTAAAATCTATATTTTTCAAGTGAACAATGATTTTAATGAAAAATTTAATTTATCATATATATAAAATTAATCTCACAAAATGGATTTATATTTTTAATTATTCACATTGAAAAATGGTTGGGTGAATTTTTGGGATTTTTCTGAAATACTTGAATTTTGTTAATAGTAAAATACTGTAATTTAGGATATATATATATACATTATATGTTAAACACATAATTTCTTGAGTCATTTTAGATATAATAAACATAATATTGAACTATCATTCTCTCATAGATGTATTTAGTCATTTAATAATCAATATTTTATCTTTTAAAGAAAAATAATACAATAATGAATACAATAATGAGAAAACGTCCCTCTTTTCTTATATAAATACCCCCCATCACCACCTCTTCTCCTCACACCATCCAAGATTTTATACTTATCCAAATTTATCCCAATAATCTTCCCAACCCCCTCCCCCATGACCGAAATCCTTTTATCTCAAAAAAATACCAAAACAAATCCCCTAAAGAGGTTCTCAAGGAGGATGATTCCATAGGTAAAATCCTTTTTGTTTTCTTTTTATTTGTTTTCAAGTTCTTTTCTTTCCATAATATCTCCTCACCTCCCATAAACAATGTGGAACAATAACTAAAGTACCATATATATACTAGAATTTTATTATGATAATGGAATATTTCATCATGATACCCCTTCTCAAATTCTTTTATTCTAAAAATTAAAATGTCATCCGTGAGGTGTTGAATTATCGTTGTCAAGGATGAAAGGTTTTCATTTTCCTTGACCACCTTAAAGTCTATTAAAAACCCATTATTATCATTTAATTTTTTTAAAAATTTATATTATATCCTTTTATTATGTTCTATAACTATCAAATATAAATAATAGTAAATGATATAGAAAAGAAATTCATTGTGACCGAAAACTGCCAAAATTAACCTAAGACGATTACCATTAACATTTTATCAAATGATTCATCCTCATAACATATAAACAAATTATTCATAAGATTATTTCATCTTCTAGAAGTTTTTTGATACCATATAATTTCAATTCTGGATAATTATGCTCATTTTACACAATCTTCTATACATTTATACAATTTAACTGATCATGAAAATCAAGAAAACGAACACTATCAAATGATGACATTGAACTATATAACTCATCATAAAGGGAAAATGTGAACTAAATATAATTAGAATTAATAAAATACATGTATGAAAGGTCCCTTATTCCTTAATTAATGAATATAATTTTATTATCCAGGATGTTAATGTGAAGAAATCATTTAGAAAAATTGTAAGGGGATTCTCGAACCCAATTCTGTTTCTTTGGTTTATTCTGCTTTTTTTCAAAATTTCAATGTGTATGATATTTTAATATTTCTCAAATATAATTTATTTTTATTACATTTTCTTTTCCTGGATATAAATTTCTCTAATTTTGTTTCATGACAAATGTAAATATTTTTACAAAATAACTAGTCCTTCTAAAAAACATCTTTTACCACTCTCGATATTGTTCCTTCTTCACTAAAGATGGATGAATCATATACCATGCATGAAACTCTATTTTTAATTTGGGATCCCCTTATTTTATCCACAAATGTATTTTTATTAAATTATCATGAAATAAATTTTCTTTTCCATGGGTAATTCAACGGAAAATTATTGTTATAAGTTCGTTGTGGCATGAATGATTTTGTAAATGTTATGAGGTGATAGGTGCGTCCAGAATTATATAGAACTAAAAGGAATTGGTCAATTTTATTTATCTAATTACATACTATGAAATATCAATTGACATGATGTGATATTTTTTCAGTGGTAATGTTGTGATGATTCTTAGATGTTATGTGTGGACATGAAGATATCTTTGTTCACAACTATGTGTGGTATTTGACCAATAAGACATGATGATTCATTTTTATAGATTGAAAAATTCCATGATTTTATCAAATGTCTCCTCTCATGATTATAATGACGATCCCCATGCTTATTTTATCATGATAATGATTATGATAACCCATGATATATTGATCCATGTTCTTAGCTATCCTCTTACTTGGATTTTAGCTCACCCCTTTCATTGAGGTATATCCTTGGGTGATTACATGTAGTAAGAATAAAACAATGGTCAATACAATGATATAGAAGAAGGAATTAAATAATTTTTTTGTTTTATTATGTAAATTTTATGTTTGGTCCTAATTTCCCCAGGACACTAAACCTCTGGATCCTAGTTTTGTAACAATATTATATTTTTTTCCTTCAAAATGATGTTATAGTCTTGTAAGAAAACAAATAGTCTCTATAGTTTGTATAAAATCATAGTTTAGTTATTTTGGAAATTATAATTAGATAACATTAGAAAAAAACATTAGTATGAAACTATGTAAGATCCCAAGAATCTTTGTTTTATAAAAGTTACAAACATAGGGATTCCATAACATAGGGATTTAATGTTAATTACACCAAAGAATAATTTATTTATTCCTAACTTTTTGAATAATATTTTGTTAGAACAGTTTATATTTTAGAAAATGGTGGGAAATAGGATAAATGAGGCCAAAATGATTTTGAGGGACAATGTAACGATTTTCCAAACGACATCCCCAATTCCCTGGGCTGTGGAGTTCCAAATTTCAAGGTGTTGATTACCCAGATGTCTCATGATATGAATAATACCTTGAATAATGTGTAATTTTTTCCTACCCCTAAAATGAAAAAACTAGATATTGAGTCTTTTATGTGGTAAAGACCACAAATGTTTAGTGGATCTTCTTATCCACTCATTTCCAAAAAGGGCATCAACTCAATAAATAATATATTTTTAGTAGTTATCTAATCTAAAATGGAGACGGTGAATCTATCATTTTATCATCTATATGGAGAGTCCTACTAATGGTGGGACTTAATTAATAATAACATTTAAAGGATAAAATTAAAGAGACGGTGTGGGAATAATTTAGGATAATGGTTATTAACATTTATTTCACTAGATCTATTCCTAAAAATATGGAGAGAAAATTCATTGATCTAAAGGAAAAAGAAGTTAAATATATCATGACATATGAAGAAAATTTTACAAGGATTTCAAGTTATCCTTCTTGTTTTGTATCAATAATGATAAAATAATTGATATACCCTTATGTGGTTGAAAAACACACCATCTAAATTATCTATAAATTTGTTATATTGGGTATTATGAAGAAGTAGAGTGTTGTACTCTCAAAGTGGAGATGGGGTTTGGTGAATTGTTCCATGTCTATGGAGATTATAAAAAAATAAAGAGTTTCAAGTTAGGGATTAAATGAAAAAGCTGGAAAGAAAACACAACCACTAACATGTCAAAAATGTGGGAAAATCATAATGGGAATTTTCTGAAAGGGATGGGGTGATTCTTTAAATGTGGGAGAGAATGCCACTAAGATAATGAATGTTAAATAGATGTGAGGAAGTATTACAATGTGGTGGAGGAAAGGAGAGAACCACCTATGGGTAAATGCTTCAACAATTGGGAGAAGGAGAACTTTGAAAGTTGGTTCACTAAAAATCGAGTCCTTGAGGGTAATCAACATCAACAACCATCAATGAAAAAGGAGAAAATTAAATCATTATCCATCACTACTATTGAGGTGGGTCTAAAAAATGATATAGTGATAGGTACTCGGGTAATTAAATCAAGAATATAAAATGTATTATTTGATTCTTGTTGAACTCATTCTTTCATATCATTCAAGTTCGGTAGATGATTTCAAACACAATATCAAAATATAGAGGTTGAGTTATCTATGAGAATAGAAAATGGGGTAGTTATTAAGTCCAAATTATATAACCCCCATAGTTAATGTTTGTGGAATGAACCTTCGATCAATATTTAATTACTTCTATTGGTGGAGTTTGATGATATATTGGGCATGGATTGGATATCTTAATATGAATCCAATATCAATGATGGGATAGGGATATCACTCTTCACATCCTGAGCAATCCTCCAATTCTGTAAAAGTGTAACAAGGTTGATGAATTTTCTTTGGATACAACTTATAAAGTGTGGATATTATTACCTTATGATCACTAATATCTATCTCAAATGATTGAGACAAAATAGAGAATCAAACTCAAAGGAAAGCCCATTTTGAGGGACTACACTGATGTGTTCCCTGAAGAATTACCTCATATTCCTCTTGATAGAGAGGTTGAGTTATCAATTGTACTCATTCTTGGATCTCTACCTATATTTAAGACACCTTAATGAATAGACACCATTGAGTTGGAGGAACTGAATATGTAGTTTCAAGAGAATCTGGATAAGGGTTTTATACACCTGAGTGTCTCACCATGGGGTGCACCATTCCTATTAATCAAGCATAAATAGGGATCAATGCTCCTCTAAATTGACTATCATGAGATCAAAAAATTACAATAAATGACAATTGTCCCATTCCATAGATAGATGACTAGTTCGATCAATAGTGTGGGTCTAAGTATTTCTCTAAGGTGGACCTTCGGTCGGGAAATCACCAATTAATGGTGAGTAAGGAAGATAATCCCAATAATATTTTTCAAATGAGTTATAGACACTATGAGTTCATAGTGATGTACTTTGTACTCAATAATTATCTAGTAATATTCATCAACATAATGAATATATTCTTTAGATATTACCTCAAAAAATTGTTGAAGTCTTTATTAATGATATTCCTATATACTCCAAGTGATAGGGGGGACATGAGGAGAATTTGAATATTGTTCTAAAGACTTTGAAAAGGGGGAAATTTTATACAAATTACAATAATAGTGAGTTATGGATGGACTAATTTCATTATTAAGTCATGTTATAATAATTAATGGAATATTTATTAACCCTTCCATGATAAAGAAAATGAAAGAGTGGTACATGAAAATATATTTAACGGTGATCCATAGTTTCCTTCGTCTATCTAGGTAATACCAAGGATCTATGAATAACTTATCATGATTTTAAAAACCTCTAACTAGACTGACTCATAAGGGAGAAAAGTTTTTCTAGACTACTAAATGTGAAGACTATTTCAAAGAGTTGAAGAAGAGGCTTTCACTGCACTAGTAATCATACTTACAAAAAGTGGGGAACTCTTTGTGGTATACAGCGAAGCATAAAAAAATATCTTATCCCGTGTAGTGATGAAAAATTATATATTTAAATCCTACACCTCAAAGGAGTTAAAAATACATAATCAAAATTATCCCATTCATGGTCTCGAGTTGATAGTTTTGATATTTATTTTGAAAACCAAGTGTCAATATCTTTATGGGGAGATGTGTGAAATTTAAATTGGTCATAAAATCCTAAAATATATATTAACCTATATGTAGATTATTCTGTCCCTGTGAAGACTTTTAGAGCTCATCAGTGATTATGAATTTTCAATACACTACCATACTGGTATATAAAATATGGTCTTATATTCCATTAGTAGAAAGGACCTAACAACATTATAAATGATTTTAATTGAGAAGGTTAAATTATTCCTAGATTTGTAAGGGATGCACATTAGAATCATTAAGGAATGAGTATCACCAATACTTTCTCAAATACTAAATGATAAAGAAAAACGAGTTTATTGTGATTCAAAACCTCAAAATTAACCTAAAATGATTATGATAAACTTTTTATCTAATCATTAATCCTTATATCATATATAAAAATGATTCTTAAGATTATTTTATCTTATGTACGTTCCATAAAACATGTAATTTCAATACTAGATAACTATCCTCATTTTACTCAATCGTCCATACTTGTATACAAGAGAACCTATCATGAAAACCAAGAAACAAACCACTCCCAACCGATGTAATTAAAATCTATAACTCATCATAATGTCTACAAGTGAACTCAATATTGTTATAATGAATCAATAAAATTTATAATAGGTTCTTTATTTTTCAATTAATGAATTTAATTTTATTATCTACGATATTAATGTGAATAAATCATTTAGAAATAAGATAAGGGGATTCTCGAACCCAATTTCCCTTCATTGGGTTGTTCCCATATCATGCCAAATTTTAGGGTTGATGTTCAATTAAAATTCCAAAAATATAATTTATTTGTTATTTCCTTTTATTTTCTGGGAAATAAATTATTTCGATCTAGTTGTATGACAAATGTAATGATTTTTTGAAAATAACTCTTCCTTCAAAAAAACAAATTTTACTTATCTCGATATTTTCTCCTATTCAATCAAGAATGATGATTATTATATCAAGTTTGGTATTAACTTTTAATTTTTGGGACCCCAATTTTTATCCATAAATTTATTATTTAGGAAATTATCATGATATACATTTTCCTTTCCATTTGACATTCTATGGAAAATATTGTTATAAGTTATATTTGGCATGCATGATTATGTAAATGTTATGATGTGATTGGTGCGCCCAAAATTATATAGTGCTCCAATACATTATATAATGTAATTTATATCATTAAATAATGTACACTATGTGTTAATAAAATGTTATCTCTTTTCACAATGATGATTTTTTGATGACGCACATATGTTATGTGTGAACATGATGCTAGATTTTTTCACAACTATGTTGGGTATTTGACCACTACCACATGATGTTTCATTTTTATTCATTTCCACATTATATTATTTTATCTAATTTTTCCTATAATTATTATGATGATAATACTCATTCTTATGTTATTATGGTGATGCTTAAGCTCACCCATGTTCTGTTGATTCCTGTTCTTATTTATCCTCTTACTGAGATTTTAAATCACCCATTCTTTTGATGTATGTGCCCATGTGATTACATTTAATAAATAGAAAACATGGTCCACAAAGAATCTAGAGAGTAAGTAATCAAATAATGTTTTTATTTTATTATTTTTAATGTTATGGTTCGTCAAAATTTTCCCAAAACACTAAACATTTGGATAAGGGTTTTGTAACACTATTATGATTTTTATATTTAAAATGTTGTAATGGGTTTTTAAGAAAAAATCATGTTCACTATATATTTACCCATTTTAAATAATTTTACCCTTGAAATTAAGGGTGTACATAAATACTAGAATAAGTTTGGGAAATTCATTCTCATCGCGTCCCTTGTATATCATGTTGATTCTTATGAATTGTTATTTTTTCAAATTACTATCACCAATCTGGTTGTCAGATTCCATAACACATTCTCTTTATTGTATAGACTCTAAATAAGATCGTCATTATATGATAAGTTAGATTCTATCTCAATATCCTAAAGTCTGAGTACATGAAGAAGGTATAAAATATACTTCTTATACTATGACCTAAAAGTCAATGTAAAATTTAGATTGGTTGGGGGGAAAATCCAAAATATTATCCATATTCTAATTATCTCTAAAACATCAAAAGTGAAAATGATCTTTGTGATTAGCATCCCTTTCTTAAAATACCTTATAACTCCCTTCCTATGTGATCATTTTGAAAGATAGATTGACAACCTACTTATAATTCCATGTCCCTAATATGATTATCATCATTGATTTTATGTCTTCTATATACTATATTGATATGATTTTTTATTTCTACAACCTTATTAGTTTTATTCTCAATGAGTTCTTGAAAAACTGGACTTCGTTCCCCTAATTCATCCTAAAACATTGGTTTAAGATATCTTTTATCCATTTAAGGTTTCAAACGGTGCCATTTTTCAACTCAAATGGAATCTATTTTTTATAAAAATTATAATATTAGTTGGTAATGGTCCCATGTTCCATGGATTTCAAGATAGAATGGCCACAACATATCCTCAAATGTTTTCATGATTCTTTTGTGATTTACATTACTTTCAGGAAGATATGAAGGACTCAAATGTAACATGATTCTCAAATCCTTTTGAAGACTCATAAATTTATTTGATGATATGTGAGGGTTATAATTAGATATAATTTACAAATATATTCCATGAAGTCTCAAATTGTGTAAAATTTCATATACATCTCTATTATATTTTTTTATTCCTTATCCAACTTTTATTAGTATAACAATATAGTTTTATAAATAATAAAACCATAAAAATTTTATATAAATTTACATAAAAAACATACTTGTGTGTTGTTGTAAATGCCTATGAAATGGACACTCCTTTAAGGGATACAGAAATAGACCTCTCATTTCAGTACCCCTTACAAAAAATAGTTCAATCTTGGTTGAAAAAAGAAAGTATAATGGGAAGGATACTATTTTATCTTGACACATTGAGGATATTTTTTATAAGGATTGCAAGAAGGATCTAGTTAGGCCTTCTAGGAATCATATCTCTCCTAAGACATTTTCTTTATTTTCAGATACAGTTCCTGATACTCAACATATCAATGAGGTAAAATGGTTCTTATATGAAGTTGAATGATAGGGGAGGTAAAACACCAATGGTTGACTCAGATAGTTTTGTTACTCCACATAAAATTAACACTAAAAACAAATAGTGTATTCTAATATTGAGATACATTTTTTACTCAATCCTTATGGACCTCTATGTATAAAATAATTGATGTTCCCTTAGAGAATGTGATTGTTGAGAATTTCATTTATTCCTCTGGTGAAGATATTATTGAGTCTAAATAATCTATCATATTAAGTGGAAATGATGATTAGGTTGTTGACCCAGTAGTGATGGATGAATTTCATGTTATGGATTACTTGTATAAAGAACTTAAATCTTGTATTAATGAACATTATACGATCAAGTTTGAGAAAAACATGGATGATGAACTCAATGGGGAGGTTTACCTTAAAATCATTAAATGGATGTTCAACATTATGGAGGAGAAAATAAAATAAAATACTAGTTTTAAATTTAGGGATATTTTATTGAAATTATTCTCATATTTTTTTCCCTTTTTTATTGTCTTACTTGTATGTTTTTTGTATATTATAGGTTGTTTGAATAGATTAGGTTTTCTTAAGGTTTGGTGGTGATGATATGTTTTAAAGAATATTTTTTTGTTTTCACGGATAAAGTTTGGTTTCATTTTGTGCTACTATATTGATGTTCAATGTAGGAAAATGAAAATAAGGATTTAATTATTATATGAAAAAGGATTGTATTAACTCTTACTTTGACATGTAGGGCTCAATATAGAACAAATATCATCAATAATATTCTGAGTATTTAAATATTTGAAGATTTAAATGATGGTGATATTCTTCTTCTCTAGGATGTTTCAATTACGAATTCGAAATTGGATTCTTAGTTCAATGGGTATTAACCTTCAGTGAATCCAAATAAAATTCTATTGGATACTGATTATATGCTAGTTGATTCACATCATTTATTTTAATAATGAGTTTTATGGAGGTATCATATTAATTTTGTGTTCATTTGGAGTGGCTTCCTTCATTGAATGTGATGTTTTCTTGGCTAATGGCATGCCGTATCGAAGAGACTGTCAATAAGATAGAATTTTTGGCTAGAATAGATGGTGAATTTTTTTTTCTCTTTTCAGAAAGATTTACTCTAATCCAAAATAAATAATATAGGTTTATCATTTATTTTAGTTGGTAGAAAATATATAGATGTGAATTTAAGTTAGGATACAGTAGTCTTAATGGGTTTCCTAGCCTGAAGAACCAGCATTGATGATTTTCTAGAAAAAATGAATGCCAATGATTTATCTTGGAATATAGATAATCATGGTAATTCAATGAGAAATATGAAAATTTAGATATTCAATTGACCTGATGATAGTGGTAGATAGATATAGTGAAGGTTGTAACATTAATCCATTTGATCACTCATCAGGAGTATGATAATCGATCACTTTATAACATATTGATTCATGATTTATTATAAAAATGTATACATATTATAAACCATTTGATTGAGAAGTATAGTTTATTTAGGAATTAGGTACATTATATAATAACATAAAACATTAAACACATTATCATTATTGAAAAATTACTCAACATGAGCATACTTAAAACTCTATGGGATAACCTGGGGACATACATAAGAAGGGGGTGAGCTATAAAGCCTAGTAAAAGAATAAACATGGATAACATGAGAAGAATAGTAAACTTTAGTCCATATGAATATAAATGGGGCATAAAAGGGGTGATAATAATAAACATGAATAGTATGACATGCTATAACATGATAGAAAAAAATGGAAATATGGGAAATGTGGGAACAACTTAAAACACTACATCATAAACATAGGTCGAGGATAAAATTCGAGGCATAATGATGGAGAATTCCCAAAAAGTAATAGGGTTTACTCCTTTTCCAAATGTGAAATCTCATGTGACTAAGCATTACCCAATGCATTAGAGAAATATATAATTTTGGGGGCACTCGTCACATTCATTTCATTCTCATGATTTAGTGTGCCACATAGATCATATAATATAGATTCATTCATTATTAAATATTATTATAGGATAAAGGGTGGCATAAGAAATAAATATATGTCCCCAATAAATAATTATAATTTCATAAATCTGATCACCATGGATATAAAATGGGTTTGGTTTTCACTACACAATTATTTGGCATGAAAAATTGTAGTGAAATTTCAGTAGCATAACAGCGTCACCTAAAGATAGATAAAATGGGTTGACGAGATCGAATGGGGTATCTCATGATTTATAATTAAAATTTATATCAATAGGGACATGTAAAAACATTTCCCAAAATATTAATTAGAAATAGAATTCATAAGATAATAAATAAATGTGAATAAATATGAGAAAGAAATGAGCCCTTACTTGAGTGTGTGACTCTAAATTCTTGGGAGGAGCTTCTTGAGATCCTAGAGGAACCTTGGGAGGAATATAGAGTGGGGATGTCATAGTGAGGACATGATAAAAGGATTTTGAGTGAATAGAAATCTGAGATTTTGTGGTATTATATGTGAAATGAGTGGGGTGTATTTATTATTTCTCAAACAAAGGTTTTGGACTCTACATAATAAAATAACCAAAACCACAAAAACATACAATGGATTATTCCAAATGGGATTATTCTTAAATATTTTATGAATCCAAGGTCCAAGATTAATAGAATATTCACCTAGATGATGTAGAAGTGGGTCATACTCTTAATTAAATGAATTTAATACCATAAAATATATTTTTGGTTTTGGAGAATTCATAATGGCTTTATAAAACTAATAAAATATCATAAATAGAATAATTTTAATGGGAAAACATATATCTTCTTGTGGATACCATTTATAGTATTTATTACATCACTTTTTTCATTATGATCTCTTAATTCACACTGTACATTTAATCGATATTTATTTATACCAGAAAATTTAACTATCTTAGAAAATTATAAAAAAATCACTACAGGATAATTTCAACATTACTAATTAAAAATTAATATTATTTTTATAAAAATTATTTTCTAAATATGTGTATTTTTACTTTTAAAATATGAATCACCATTTATTGATAAATTCATGGTTTTTTACAATAATATTTTTCAAACCCATATAAAAATTACAGTTTAGTTTATAAAAATTAAATAATAATTTATATTTAATAGAAATTATTTAATAACTAATTTTTTTAAAAATACTAATTATTTCCAAAACCTGTTAATTTTTCCAAATTATTCCTTTAATTGAATTTGAATATTATCCAAAATTTAAATATGTGTTTTATTGAATCAAATTAAAAATAATATATAATTGAATAATAATAAAATGAAAACATAGTAATTATTCTATAAAAGATAATGTACATACTCATACTGATAGGTTATTGATACATATCCCATTAATGCACTATAAAATTCCATTATGGTTTTGGGTGACTGTGAGACGTCCATCGGGTGGTTCGGCATACATGGTTTAGGCCTTGATTTCGATGAGCATTTACTTATCCCATAAATGATTTCAATCATGCATGAGTTTTTGGATCTCAGCTTGGATGTGGTTAAGGGAAATCCATGTGATTCTATTTCCCTTTGAAGATCTAATAAATGGGCTTCATTCAGTATAAGTCGACTAGTTAAGGTTGTCACATCCTTTGTAGATGGTAATTGGATTTCTTAAAACCCTATATTGATAGTAATCATGTGATCACTATTCAGAAGATATATTATCAATTGCAATGATTCTTAATGGTCTTTTAAACCTAATAAAATATAATATAACCAAATAATTGCATGTTAATATTATAACCATAATACAAAATAAGATATTTAATTTAAATCATATGGGGATTTTATGTATAAATGTTCAGGATGTTACAATCTTCCCCCTTTAGAAATTTCACCCTAGAAATTTTCATTTCCCAAGGTAAAATAGTTTAGGGTAACTCTATATCATCAACTCCTGTAGTTCCCACATCGCTTCTTCAAACTTTTGGTTTCTCCATAACACTTTGAAAAGGTTAATTGTATTATTTTTTAGATCATTTCCTCTATGATTTATTAATTTCACCAGCTACTCTTCATAGAAAAGTTAATTCTCCAATGGTACCACCTCTATATTGAGTACATGTGAGGGGTATGATATAATCATACTCAAGATAGATACATGGAATACATCATGTACTTGAGGTAGGTTAAGTGGGAGTTCTAGTTGATAGGCCACCACTCCAATGCGATCAAGAATCTCAATGGGAGAATTGTATCTCGGACTTAGTTTTCTATGCTTCCCAAATCTCATCACATTCTAACATACAGATATGTGTACGTATACCATGTCTCCAACAATAAACTCTAGGTCTCGCTAATGATTATCAACATAGATATTATGTTAACTCAAAGAAGCCCTGATGTTCCACTGAATGGACTTAACCATTTCTACCATTTCCTCGACCTTTTCAGGTCTTGGTAGTTTTTTCTCAAACTTCATCCCATCATGTAAGTGTTCTACACCACTTTCCATAAAGGTCTTCATAGGAATCCATTTTAATGTTTGAGTGGAAACTATTATTATATGATAACTTCACCAGAGGAATATGATGATCACATCATCCTTTGAATTCAATTGAGCATGATCTCAATATTTTTCCTTAAGTGTCCAGATAGTTCACTCTGGAATGCCTTTCGTTGGAGTCTGATAAACCATGATGAAGTTCACCTCAATATTTAGACCATGTTAAATATTCTTACAGAACATGGAGTTAAATCTTTCATCTCAATCATATACAATTGATAGTGTTTTTCCATGTATCCTCACCACTTATCTAGTGTAAACATTTTCTAGTTGATTGAGTGAGAAGTACTCTTGGATAACAATGAAGTGTGAAATATTTTTAAGAATATCCACCACACCTAAGATTGAATTATTTTTTATTGATTTAATCAAAAAACCAGTGACAAAGTAAATGGTGGTGTTTTCATATTTTCATGTTTTCATGGGTAATGGTTGAATCATACTCATGGATTTTTTCTTTATTCCATAACTTTCTAACATTCAAGACATCATTATGTATATTCCATGATCATATTCTTCATATTTTCCGATAAATAGTTATCTTATAGATATTTATTCATCCTTTTACTTCCTAGATGGATAGAGAAGGTCAAGATATGTGAATCATACAACAAACCTTACTTTAAGTCTATATTTGTGGGAATACAAAGTCATGAACCAAATCTTAAAACATCTTCTTCATTAAAATTGAACAGTAAGGATTTCCTTTTTCTTATAGCTTCCACATTCTTCTGAATTCTCACATCATCTCTTTGGGCATCCTTTATCCTCTTCAGAAGGGATGGTTGAGCAATAATTTATTAAAAGATTAATTATTTTATTCCTTTATTACTCTCTTTTACATTATTTTAAAATCTAGAAATATTGGATAGCTATTAAATCTATTCAATGATAGAAGTAATGTATCCTTTCTAGTTAAAGAGTCTGTTACTTCATTCAATTTCCCATGACGGTAGTCAGTTGAGAATTCATTGTCATCGATTAGCTCTAACAATCTTTGTTGGAGAATATTTAGATATTTATATGTGAATATATAATTGATTATTTTATGATAAATATATATTTCAAACCTTTATCTAAAGAGATAATTCCACTATATATCAATGAGAAGATCACTGCATCATACTCTAGTTCATGTGTTGGGTAGTTATATTTGTGAACATTAAACTACCTTGAAGCATAGTCTATCACTTTATCATTATGTATTAACACATGGCCCAAGACCTTTTTTGAATCATCACTAAATACCATGTGAATATCTCCACTTGTTGGTAGTGTGAGTATAGTTGTAGTGATGAGCCTCATTTTTAACTCCTTCAATACTTTTCATATATATCATTCAACTAAATATTGACTCCCTTTTGTGTAAGCTTGGTTTGATGTTTTGAAATTCATGATAAATTTATAACAAATCAAAGATAGTACCCAGGAAATTCATGGAAACCATTTATATCTCTCATAGATTTTGGGCTCAACCATCCTTCAATTGCTTCAATTTTTAAGGCTCCATAGATATTTTATTCCATGTGGTGATTTTCCCCAATAATGTGACATCCTTCAACCCAAAATCACATTCATTGTACTTTTACGTAATCTTTTCCCTTTTCATGATCCTTAGAATAATATTCAGTTTCTCTTCCTGCTTCTAATTTTTTTTAATTATATTAGAATATCATCATTAAATATGCATTAACCCATCATTATTCTTCACGAATATGACTAGTGTATCCAAATTTGAATCACTTTGGCATATGAGACCTTCATCTATATTCTCATGTAGTTGTTTCCTTATCTCTTCAAGTTCCAAAACATCTACTCTATACATATTCTTTGATAATGGTAACCCCATGTATAATCTTGGTTAAAAATTGAACCTCTCTCCTAGGAAGAAGATTTTTCATTTTTTCAGAAAACACATTAGCATATTCCCTCAAAATGGTCTTGTCTTCGAGGATGATCCTTCCCTTATATTAAATAAATTAAGCTAGATATTATCAATCTTAGGGAAATAATATTGTTTCTTGAGATGGTGGTTCTATATAAGACTCATCCTCCTCCATTCACTTGTACAGAATCAGGGGATGATTTGTAATATGGGGAATTATTTCCTTCTCAAGGGAATTAATATGTGCTATATACAGGGAAAGAAAGTCCTTACCCATAATTTCATCAAACACCACCAATGGAAGTATAAAATGGTTTGATTGATGGTGAATCCCATAAATGTTAATAGGGGGAGTTATATACTCAGTATGAAATAATCACCCCATTTTTCATTTTCATCTATAGTTATACTTCCATGATCAATGGTGGTGTATGAATAGTTATACTAATATTTCTAGATATAAAGGAATGAATTGAACCCAAAATAAAAAGTAAATTCACTATTATCAAATGAAAAAAAAATCATAAATTCTTTGTTGGGATCCACCTCAATAATTGTGAGGGAAAAATTTCAACAATTCTACCTTGAAGGTTTTTTTTCATCAAAACCCCTTGGATTAGTGAATTGGTTTGCAATGTACCATGTTTCATTGTAGTTTAATTAGTGAACAATTCATTGAGTTTTTATTGAAGAATTATTTTCCCATGTCCCATCAGTGAGCTTCTGATGTCGACAATCACTAGCTATGTTCCCTTCCATCCCACAGCTAAAACATTTCCACATTCCCTTAGGCAATTTTTGTGGTGCTTCTTTTCGCTCTTTTGACAAGTGGAATGTTGAATTTTTTTGAAACCTTTATATTTATCCATTATAATTATATAATTAAACTCAAAATTACACTTCTTACCCACCATCATACCTCTAATATTCAGCAATTTCCATCTCAACCTTGAGGGAACATCAGAAAATTTACTCATAACTATCAAAGTCTCAGATCGCTATAGATTTTCATAGACTATGATTTATCCCCCCAAAGACATGGTTATCCTTGAATTAGAATGTAATGGTAATTTTAGAGGTGTGTAGTGAATCTCTTGTGATGTTTTTATTATATGCCCCGACATATTCAAAATCTTCTTTCTTGAGGGAAAGGAAATCCCTTATCTTTCCAAGAAGGAGAGTGTGAGGAAAATTTTCAACAAAAATAAATTTTTGAAATTAATTCCACCTCATCACTTCAATTACTTCATGAGGATTTGTATTCTTGATCAATTTCCACCATTTATTAGTTTATAACACCATATGATAAAAAAATAGTAGATCCATCTCTTTCTTATAACATTTAATAATGGAGAATATATTTTTAATGGATTTGATCTATTGTTCCGTGATTGAGGGATTCGATGATCCATAGAAATTCGGAGGCCTCTGTAACATAAATATCACACTTACTTCTTGTTCTTTATTAGTGGAATTTGGGAGCTCCCCCTGATCTAGGTTTCTATTCAGAACCTATGTTAGCTAAGATAGAATCATTACAAAGATAATTATCATTACTCTCATCGGGTTGCACATCTCACTGGGGTAGTCATCACATTACCCATCATAAAGTTTTTTAACTTGATTCTTCCTAATTTCAGCTATTGGATAGAATAATGGGAAAATTATGTACGAGAATTTTAAACTAGTAGATACATAAAGGGAATTATAATGAAATTAAAGAGATAAATTATAAATAACATGTATTTACTTAACTTATGAATTTTTAGGCTTCAATATATATTCTCCATGATCTGTTTCCTAATATATGTTCTTATGGGTATTTTTTACCTTAATAATTATTTTTAGTGGTATAATGAATTTACCAAAACATGTCCCTTGGATGTGTCAAACCAGGTGTGCAGCAAGGTCGATTTCCATACACCAATTCTCAGTTGAGAATAGCACAATGAGGTGTTTTCATGTTTTAACCCTATGTACATATGTGTCGGGGCCACATACACTTGTAGTATCCATATAAGGATTTATTTTATTAATAAAACACTTTATATACTTAGTAAAAATTGGGGATGTTTTCTTATAATTATTTTTAATCCCAAAGGATTTCTCTAGAGTTTCTAATACTAATCCCAAAAATAACTAAACTTTTCCTCTCATTGAACTATGAGAATAATTCCCTTTGTTAGATATTAATTCACCTTTTTACATAAAAGTACACATATTACAAAATGTATTATTAATAAGTATTGTCTCATAGGAAATGGGTACATTACATAACTACTAAAAATTGTACATTCATCTTTTTTATTGAAAACATCCTTAACATGGTCATACATGAAACTTCTTGGGATAACCTAGGGATATACAAAAGTAAGGGATGATCTATAAATCCCAAAAAGGGAATACAAATATCATAACATGAATAGAGTAATACATGTTATACAATAGGTATATTAATAGGTAATTAAAATGGTTAGAATCACAAACATGAATAATAATAAACTATATATCTTGATAATATAAAGGAAACATGGGAAATGTGGTAACATATTGAAACATGACACCATAAATATATGATAAGGATAATTGGAAATAAATAATGATGGAAAATTTCCCATAAAATAATCAGGTTTACACTATATACCAATGTGATGTCTTAGGAAACTAAACACTACCCAATGCATTGGAGCGCTATATATGTATGGGTGCACCCATCACATTCATTTCATTTTCATACTTAAGTGTGTCATATAAATCATAAAACATAGATTCATTCATAACAATATTTTATTCCAAGATAATGTAGTGTGGATTACATATATTTAAGTACCCAATCAAGAATTATAACTTCATAATAATGAACACCCTTGATAAGAAATTGGTATGGTATTCACTAAAAATTTGTTATGGCATGGAAAATCGCAGTGAACATTCGACCGCATAACAGTGTCACTTAATGATTCAATAAATGGGTTTATGCAAGATAAAGTGGTATCTTGTAGTTTCAAATTGAAATGGATAATAATAGGTAGATGGAATAACATAGCCCATTTATAATAATTGGAACTAGTTGGCATAATATAATTAAGAAACTTGAATAAATATGAGATAAAAAATACCCTTAGTTGACTATGTTACTGAAAATGATTAGGAAGATATTATTGAGATATTGGGTCACCTTGGGAAGACTCTATAGAGTGTAGGGATGAGTAATTAAGTTCTACAATGATTTATAGTGATGTTTAATGGGATATTGGGTGGTGTTATATAGGAAATGAGTGGTTATTTATTTATTATTTCCCAAACATTGGTGTTGGACACTATATAACAAAATAAACAAAACCACAAACCTTAAAATTGAATTTACCCATGTTTTATGAAAAATTATTGTGTTTTTATTTATTTAATGTGTCTAATTTCTAAACACAATAAAATAATACATTTTTTTATGTGAAAGTGATTCATACTCTTTAAGAAATGATTTTAAATCCATAAAATATATTAATTGTTTTGGAGGATTCATAAAGGCTTTTAAAGATTAATAAAATAATCACAAAATCACATTATTTTAATGGGAAACATATATTTGGTATTGGATACCGTTTATAGTATTTGTTACATAACTTTTGGTTCATTATGATGTCATAATACACACCATATATTTATACGATATTTAATTTTTACCTAAAAAATTGGTTATCTCACAAAATTGTGAAAAATTCTCCATTGGATAATTCCAATGTTTTGATTCCAAATATATCCATAATTTTATTAAAATAATTTATTAAATATGTTATTTTATCTTTTAAAATAATAATTTAGAATTATTGTGAAATGATGGGGCTTTTTTGGCAATAACAGTTTTTGAAACCTTATAAAAATTACTTTTGACTTTATAAAAATTATATTATAATTTATATTGGATAAAATTTATTAATAATAATATTTTAATCAAATATTATTTATTTCAAAAATAAATTAATTCATAGAAATAATTTTTTTAATTGAATTTGAATGTTTCCCAAAAATACACTTTTTGTTATATTATATCAAAATAAAAAAAAACTTTTAAAGTAACAATAATAGGATGAAAATATATTCATTTTTATATAAAACAATAATGTACTTAATCTAATTTCAAGGGTCCTTATACCTTTACCTTTAACACACTAGTAACTATATTGATGGTATGGTGCATTATTGTGAGACTGTCATGGTGTGGTTCGATGAACATGCTTTGGGTTGTGATCTCAATGATCTTGAACTTATCCCATAAACAGTTGTTCTATTACTTATGTTATTGGGTCTCATATTGGGATTGATCAAGGTAAAATCATAGTGAAATTATCTAACACATAGTATTCATTAAATGGTCTTCATATTGTATGATCATACTAGTTGATTCCATCACTACCTTTGTCTGTTTCAATTATATTTGTTAAAACCATATATTTATGTTAATCATGTGATCACTATTAAATGGATATATTATCAATGGTAATGATTCCTAATGGTATTTTAAATATGATAGTATATAATCAATCCAAATAAGTTATTTTTTTCTTTAACAATCATACATAATAAAAAGTTTAAATTTAAATCTAAAGGATAATTTTATTTATAAATAATTGTGTCATTATATGGAGAGCCTTTCTATATCATTTTTCAGTGTCTTTTATCTAGACTAATGAATTTATTCTTAATGGATTTTCACCTAATGTTAATAATTTATTCATTTGTTATGATTTCATTATATTTATATTATATTTATTAAATCATATATTGGTCCAATCTCATTTCATCTCATATATAAACTTTGCATCTTTTTATTTTAATAATCTTTTGAAAGTGAGAGTTGGGTTTATAATTCATATGTTGATTTGGCCATAAATTAGTATTACCATCTTGAAGGTATATTTAATTGGTTTTGATTTAACCATATCTATAATCCCATTAAATAAGTAGGAATAAGAATTATGAAACATGATTTTTTTCATGCAATTCATCCATGATAATCTCGAATGGGAAGTGATCAATTGAGATACCCTTTTTGAAGGTTCATAAGAAAACAATTTTGTATTAAAAAAATATTGTATTATCTTAGATTTTATTTATTATTCTATATATTTTACATCCTCAACATAATGTAGCCTCCAAGAAACCCTCATATTCCTACTAGATCATTCATGATGTATTACTTTCCATAGTGAGATATTATTCTAGAAAGATAATTGATTTGGTAATTCTCATTTCTATCTATTATATTAAATTTAAAATATCATTTTTAAAAAGGATAATATTTTTTCCAAACATCACAAACTATAATCTTAATAAAAACAAAATATATCCCCTCAAATATATATATTAATTGGATGGTGATGAGTTATCTTATTTCATTGGCTCTAACATGGGGACCATCTATACTGAAGACTACTTCAATCACATTCAGTTTGTGCAATGTTATGAACTATAATGAAATCTATATGGGGAATGTGTCATCCATGAAATAATAAAGTTCCATATTTTTATCATGGTTAGTCTTGAAATCTCTATAGATAATTTATTCCATTGTTTATGAGTTCATTTAACATCAAATTCTAATGTTGAATCTGATCTCAAAAGGAAATGAAGGGGAACCTATTTTTAATAAGAGACTATGGATTTTATATTTGGACATCCTTGAAGAATGGTTGGGTATCAACCTCAAGTTAGGTTCCTTTTATATTTTTCTATCATATTTTTTTCTTAGTAATATTATCTCTTTAGATATGATAAATTTATAAAAGGTTTCTATCATTTCCTTATTCTGGATAATTTGGTAGGTTCCAAATGGATATAGAAAAAACCACATGTGTTACAATCCTCATTTCATAATATTTAAAAATATATTTAAGGGTTAGGATTTGGATATACACATCAATGGTATCTCTCTTTAGACCAATATATTAGGATCTAATATTGTCCACTAGAGTGACTATTGATGTCTTTACCCTTAGGTCTATTGGGTCCCTTTTTCTTCTGGCTTGAAGAATAACACCAATGGTTCCAACAATGAAGTTATTATATATGGAGAATATAATTGTTCATTATATTCATGGGTCATTAATTTTTTATTTTAGGGAACTTTATGGTAAATGAAACCCTATTCTAAACGAAGAAAATGTGTTGTTTGTGTTTTTCTATATACAATGGGAGGAATATTCACTTATTTGTAGATGAATATTACTCATTATTGATTATTAAATTAATATATAGTTGAAAACGATCCATTTTTATATTACCTATATCATCTAATAGAAAACCATTAATTTAAATATGGTTATTCATCATACATGTAATGATTGAAAAAAGGTGGAAGACAATTTTTCTTCCAAAGGAAATGAATTTATGCCTCTTTTTATTTTTTCTTCTATAAGTTTCATGACTCATGATTATAATTTTGTTGGGAATTAAGATGTAGTTATCCTCATACACGTAAAAAATCATTGAATTCAATTTTTATATGATTTTAAATAAAAAATTAAACATCATTCAAGTCGTTCAAGGAGTAGATCCTTCTTTTTTCTAGAAATCAAACAAACTAGGTTAGTCGATGCATATTGACCTATATGAAATCATTATTCCTCGCATTATTAGGGTGTATATAAAAAAATTAAATTTTTATGTTTTACAAATTACATATTTTCAAAGGAATAGGTTTCATGATAACCTTTGGAAGTTATCTATAATCCTTTACTTTTTTGGTGTACCAAGAATCTTGAAACCAAGTTTATAATTTCACAAATCATGTTTTCCCACCAAAAGTTATATTTTATATCCTTATACATCTAGGTATTACTTATATGTATAGAGAAGTTTGAGATATATTCTTTATACAATAGTTTCTATTTCATATTAGGTACTGATGGTTCCCATAATATCTTTTCAAACTACAACACAATTGTTTTATAGAAAAAGTTTGTCAAACTCCCATATTTAATTGCTTTAATATTTTTGTGTTATCCCTTTTCATCATAATGAGGGATATTTTATCTTATATAGTTATTATGGTTCATAAATTACTAGTAAACGTATTGATGTTTCCCCATATTTAATAACATTCTTATCTAGATTTTTAAAAAAAAATATATATAATGTTAGACCTTTATCCGTCTTTATTGTACATAGGAACACATGGTCCTTCCTACTCAATACATATGCCCCATATTTTTCTTCTTGTGTAGTTATGTATTTTAATGTCATAGTCCTTGAGAATTTACCATTATATAATCAGTCACATTAGAAGACCTCTTTGTGTCAATATACACTTCAAAATTTTGTTATTGGTATATACATTTCATCTCTCCCCATAATGATAATGCCTCCATATTTTTTATGAAAATATTATAACTAATAACTCAGGATCATGAGTTGGATATTTTTTCCTGTGGGTCTATAATTAAAATTATTTATAAGAATAAATTATATAATTTTTTATAAACAAAGAACCTTTTCATTTGTTTATGAATCCCTATATATAATAAATATTTCCTTTTAGGATGGTAATTTCAAAACCAATATATTGATAAGTCTTTTCCTTAATTACTAAAATATTTATTTATACAACCTATATCATATGAATTTTTTTCCTTTAGGTTCTAATTTGATAATAAAATAACTGATGACAAAAAAATTTAAAAAACTCACCGATAGTAACCAATTAATGTAAGGAAACTATATATCTCAATTATATTTCTTTATGGTACATTATTTAACAATATTTTTTATTTTTTAGGGTGGATTTATATTCTATATTTAGAGATAATATGTCCAAGAAAAGAAACATTCTAAAGCTAAAATTCAATATTAATAAATTTCCTATATAAATTCTAATACTTTTTAGTCTCACAAAAAATACATAAATTATCATTACTCTCTTCATAGAATGTGATGTATATCAAGGTATAATCAATAAAAACAACAACAAAAATTATCAAGATAATCCTTGAATACTCAATTAAATAGATCCATAAACATTGATATGGTATTTGTTTTTACCAAAAAGGAATTAATATTAACTCATAATGTCGATACCTTGTATGAAAAGAATTATTTCACATAAATTTATCCTTGAAATTTAATTTATGATAACTGGAGTGAAGAATTTTTTTGATAAGTATTTAACCTATTGGAGTTGATAAAATATACCATCATTATGAGGTAAATCTTAAAAGTATTGTCATCGATTTCTTTCTTATCGATGTATAACCACATTAGTATATATTTCTTCTTCATAAATGATATAGGTTCCCCCTAAAATGAAATACTAGGGTTTATGAATCCCTGATGACAAAACTCTTTTAGTTGTATATTTAATTCCACCAAGCCCTCATGTAGAATGAATCTACTGAAATTGGAAGAATTTAAGAAATAACTAAAAGTGTTTTTTGATATAGTATTTTTACATAACCATTCCTGGTTCCATGACATCACAAAAATTGGGTAATAATTATAACAAACAACCAACTATTTTTCCTCATGATGGATAGTGCTGGATCAAGGTGATATATAATTTCAATCCCTACTACCCATATAACATGTCCAAGACATCCATCATATAAGGAGATTGGATAAAAAATACATATCATAATATTCAGTAAATATCCTTATACATAATAAAGAGTAAATAATTGATAATTTTCCATATGATATTATGGATATACAAAATATCAATATATACCCATTAAATTAAACAATATGCCTATCAAGGTGGATATTCCACAATCGATATAAAAAAGAAGGATACTCAAAATGTAATATAAAGTATCATAATCAAAATAATCATCAAAACATAGGTGTGAAGAGTAAATTCAGGGTGTAGAGATAACAATCAGATATAATCCTTCATTGTGGTTAGTGAATATATCATGAATCATATAATTCTTATTTCATATGAGTGCCACACCACATGTAAAATTATGCCCATTAGTTTTGAACTGAGTAAAGATTGAGTTAATACCCAACCAACCCTTTTCAATGTTATTACCCCTAGCTTCATATAACCCTAATCTAAAATCATCTTGTTTGAATCTATGCATGGACTCTATTTCTTGGAATCATCAAAATCATTACATTATAAAACATTTAAGACATTTTACAGCTACAAGATTGTTTTATTAATATAATTGCTAATAAAGGATGTATGAAGAGAAAGAATACTGTTATGTCATTGGTAATATAATAAGGAACATAAAAAATAAAATAAAATAAAAATTTATTTTGATAATAATAAGAAATTTATTTATTGAATACATAATGATAGATAATAGATTATGAACACATGATTTTAAATATGGCTTCATAAGGCTTCAAATGAGCACCTAATATTGTTAGAAACCATTATAGATTCTTGTGAGTGGGAAAATGATAAGTAAATAATGATCAATGGACTTAAAGATTAAAGGAATGGTATAATGGATGTGTATTTGTACCAAATGAGGGATATGGTTTTATTAATTTTAAATAATGGGCCTCAGACACAAGGTTATAAAAAATTTGAAAATGGTTTACCATCCAAAGGTTCTAGCCCATAATATTTGAAATTTAGGGGATGGTTTTGTGAATTTAATTTTTTTTCTAATTAAACCACTATTAAAATATACTATTTTGGATGTGTAAAAAAATATTTATTCCTAAAAAATTAATTTTAAAATAATAAAATATACATTTGGTTTTAAAATAATTTTTATAGGTATGGAAAATTATATTTATTACTTAAGTATACATTATTTTAATTATTAACCTAATTTTGTTCAACAAATACTTGGTATTACATATTAAATAATTTTTTTGTTATTATTATGTCATAATATTTGTCATATATTCATATCGTATTTTACTTTTTTCAGTGAAAAATTTGAGTTGCTCATAAAATTATGAAAAAATACCCATTGCCTAATTTGAATCTTATAATTCTATATTTTTTTTCATTATTATGAAAATAATTTTATTTGTAAAATTTAACAACCTAAAAAGTACTTTAATATTTTAAAATCATGAATTTAGTGACTAATATTAAGAAACTATTTGTCTAGTAAATTTCATTTTATTATAAGACATGTGTTTGTAATTATATAAAAATTAATTGATTAATAAACATGAATAAAGTTATTTAATGAATATTATTATACACATGAAAAAAACAATTATGTAACAAAACATTAATCCCAAGTCTTACAGTTCCCCTCCTCAACTTGTCCCTTAATGACCAATGGAGACTCCATAGTATAATTTTATGATAAAAAGAATTGTTCATCCTCTATATTTATTGTTTCTTCCTCATATTTTAGGGATAAAAATATATTGTATGTTTTTATATTTCTTGATGATTCTTCTAACAATCATGTTCTACTTATTCATGTCTTCATTAATACCTTTATTTATTCCCATGAATCAAAATTAACTGAATTTTTTCCAAAACCATTAAATCATATCAGTAGCCATTAAGTGAATATTAAGAGTAATGTATTTTACTTTCATGTTTTCATTTTTTCATTCTAGGTAAAATATATTTTTTATGATGGAACACTCATATTGAGTTTCCCTCATCTCTCCAAAACAATAACACTAGATTCTTGGTTTCTTCTTTTCCATCATTATTTTAAAAACAGTCACCTTATTCCCCTTTTATGTGTTTTGAAATTTAATATTCTTTTGGGAAGTGGATTAATTGGGGTTTTTATCAACCACTACTTATTCTTATTTGACTCGAAATTTACAATTTTTTGGGAAAGACACATATTCCTTGTATGATGTCTCAATAACTCCATTAGCAATGAGAGTATGATGATCTCATGCTTCCCTATGTCATTCCAGGGGTAAGATTTTTTTCTTAATCATCACAATTTTTCATAGAAAAAAATTACAATTGATATCATTGATTATTTTCACCCTTTCTTTAACTTTATTTTTCAATCCATCCATGATTTGGTATTTCTCTTCAATTTGGATCTTATGGTCAGTTTCGTTTTTAATTTCCCAAATTTTCTGATTTTAGTCATTTAATCTCCACTTTTAATTTAGTTTTCTCATATTATTGTAAATATAAATATATTCTATAGTCGTGTACTATTCTATTAACATTATTCCTTTTTTCACTTCAAACATATATTTATTCTAGGGTGGATTATATTTTATATATGAGGTAAAATATCACCTTGATTATGTTGCCTTTATCATCACTATCATCCCCTTATGAATTGTATACAGTAGCTACCATGGAATATTCATTATGGTATCTATAATCATAAACTTCCCCCACTTATCCCTCCAATTCACTCTCCACATTTTTAATGTATGTTTTTATTAATTAAGAAGTTATGTGGTTGTCTTTTATTTCTATTTTCATTCATTAATTTTTTCTTCATTGATTTTTATTACTCATCATCATACCAAATTTCATTACACTCCTAGCTATCAGGTGACCAAATTTTCCACAAAAAAAGTAAAGAAGTGGAATAGTTTCTTTGATTTTCAATTTTCCTCTATTAATATTAGAGAAAAAGTATTACTTCATAGATTTCCTCTTCATCATTTCTATTCATCAATGAGGGTTCATTCATAGCTTTAAATTCTACCTCCTTAGAATTCTCGTTTGGAACTAAATCATTATCAGTGTTCCTAACTTCTTACTCAATGAGAGTTCAATAGAGGTCATTAACTCAACATCCTTTATATATTTTACTTTAAGCACCAATAAATTCATGTTTAAATATGGTTGTAGTTTCAATATTATTTTCTAATTATTTGGAAGTTACTGAGGACCTCTCTATATCCACACATGAATTCAAAAAGTAGTTTTTCCCAGATAAAGAATGTAAATACTCCTGGATTCATTATTATTTTTAAATAATTATACTTATTCCAAAATGATTAAAACTTTTCTTTTCAAAAATTTTAATTATTATCAAAAATATTAATAAGAATCTTCCTTATAACATGAGATGCTTTTCATGACAACAAATTTGTGTAGATAAGGTAGGATAAACCTATCCATAATGGATTAATCTATTTTATGTCAGTATCTAATTCCTTGTGGTCCTGATAAAATATAGAACTAATTTTCATGATAGTTAATATTCTATGAATAGAATTCATGTACACATCCATCCCTTATGACTGAATGTTGTGTTGCATTCCTTTTTTCTAAAACCGGAATATTTTCCTTTAAAAATAGAAATTACAATATTATTGATAGCTACTTATATAACTTAATATAAGATAATCTTTCATATATAACATTTATCCTTGATTAAACTTTTTAGTCCCATAAAAATTAATATCTATAGGGAGTGGTCTAAATTATTGTTTGTCAATTTTAAATATTACCTTCCCATTGACCATTTTCCATGATTAATATGAATAAATACCTCCCCTTATAATGAATGATATGATTTGATAAAATATTAAGTGAGGGATATAGATTATTTTACCTAGTTCACCCTAACTGAACTAATCCATGAAGCATTCAAGGTAAATACACTAATAATCCCAAAACACTGAAGATCACATCTTTTCTATAAGTTTTTAGAGATCCCACTAACCCCCGTGGATTAAAAAATTCAAAAAAGAAAGATCACTACATTCAAACACTTGTGGAATGAACTATTCCCTCATGTAATACTATCTTTATGTTTTAAAAACATGGACTGATGTGACACCAATTTTAGTGTGTCAATTTTCTGCACCTTCATCGATAGGGAGAACATAAAAAACATCAAGTGTGATGTGTTCTAGAAAATTATACATCATCATATACTTTTTTCGAGTGTAGTTATCTAATTCCACTCTTCCCTTTCAAATGAATCTACATATCAAATATTTTATTGCTTTTATTTCTCATTTTTATTTTAGACATAAAAATTATTTTAAAATAAGTTTCTATATTCATCAAATTCATATAATACTTAAAATATTTATTATGATTTATTATCATTTTTATTTCCCAATAATATTATAAAAAGTATACCACACATCTTAATGAGGACATAATATTCCAATTTATTCAATTAAAAAATTATTATTCCATGTCATGTTATTAATTTTAAAACTCTTTCTATAACTAAGAAACCTCCAAACAATGGAATGGATCCCATCTCCATTGTGTGGTATGCCTCATCTCCAGAAATCATATGGTGTGACATCCCCCAATGAAATGATGTTCTTTCAAAGGCCTAACCCCTAAAATCTATTAAAATATTATATTTAATTATCCATTATCTTAAAATCATTTTACAAATATCCCATGATCTACAAACAAGCAATGGTGTGGTGTTTTTTTTTGGTGTGGCCAACCAGTTGATCATTACTGTTATGGAAAGGATGGGTACAATGGTAAAAATATGTCCAAAAAAGAAGATCCACTAGAATCCATCAAAAAATCCTTTGGAATAAAATATCTTATCCATTTTAAAAACACATTAAGGAAAAAAAACTATTATATCCTACAAATTAAAATAATATGGAATTGTCCTCCATTGTAGTTTGGACACCCTAAAAATAGAAGAGTCACTAAAATCCACCTAAACTATCTTTGTGGTATAGTGGCCCTTTTTCAATAATTTATTGTTCGGTCATCATGTATCTATTTTTTCTTCACCATTTAATTCTCTAAATCTTTGTTTTATTAGTTTGGATTTTGGAGAGTTAAGACCCCCACAACATTGGGGAATAGTCCCAATACTTGGGGCATTGTAATATGACCTATATATGAGTCTTAGAATATTATATCCTTGTTTCCATTCCTTGTTTATCTTGACGAATGTTTATTCATGATTTATATAGTTTTTTATAGAATTTGGGATAAATTACACATTCATTCATGTTGATTTATAGGTACCTTCATGTGGCATAGTTCTAAGTTGATTTTGGGAGTAGATTTCAGCCCCCATTGCCCATTGTTCAACACTGTTATGTCTTCTAGTGAGTTTAATGTTGATTGTTACATCATGGTATTTTGGATTCAGATTCTTGGTTTATTATATTTGTGGATTTGTATTATTTAAATAGGTTCTATTGGACGCATAATAGGTATATATTTGTTTGGGAATGATTTGTGAGATTTTGATCAGTATTGGTTTCTCCAAGAATAACTATTTAATTTTTAAACAATGATTTATTATGTATTTTTAAAAAATTATTTAAAATTACTTAAAAACATATAATGGGTATAAATATTTATTCTGTACAAAAATTATTAGTTTTCTTACCAATTTACATTTGATATAAAGGGGTTTTTCTTATGTTTTCATTCCCAAAAACTATTTTTATGTAAATTTTGCATTATGTTAGTGTTTATAAAAACCAATTATGGTATTTCTCTTATATATGTTGGTGATTAAAAGGGTGGATTTTATTAATTATTTTACGATTGGTGAAACTTAGGATTTCAGAAAATATATTTTTACAAATTTAGAATGGTGTTGGTGTTATAATGTTTTCTTGTGATTTGATAATTTTTTGGGTTGATTTTATACTTTCTGTTTCATATTTATATTTTTATGTGATTGGGTGGGATTTATAAAAAAATTAGTGTCCTCATAGAGTTTTAAAGATTCTTCTCATGATATGATTTTTCAAAGAAATGGAATTTTTCCACGATTTTCAAAAATATATTTTCAAATTCCTTATAATAACATTAATAAAAATAGTTTTTTGGATGTAAAATTTCCTATAAAGTGAGATATATTGAGTTTCTTTATTAATATTTAAAGGGATTTATTGAAATTAGGTTTGTTTATGGAGTTATCCATGATAAAGAAAATATATTCTATATTTTATTCTGGATGAAAAGGGGTAGTTTTATGAAGGGTATTTAGAGGTGAGGGTATTTTATAATTCATGGTTAGTTTTTGTTTTTTATATGTCATTGATTTTTAATATTATTGATTTTATGATTTCCATTTATCACCTATATTGGTTTCATCTGTAGATCCTCACGTACAAAGGTAGAAATGGATAGGGAAAGTAAACCCTTGAGTGATCCACGCTACCTCACCATAGACTACTCTACAAAAATAACTAATCAATTTTAAATTCTGGTTGTGGTACACTCAGATGGGTGTCACCACTCCTATAGGCCAATGCATGATCTCTTAATTGGATTAATATATAGTTTTTTTCCATCAAAGGGGCATCATTATGCTACTAGTCTATAACATTCTCTCCTTAATGGCCCATTCATGATATCAGTCCTATATACTTTTCATTAAAGGTAGAGGTAAGACATATGTACAAAAAGATCATGGAGGTATAAAATAGTAAAATCCAAGTGCATCACCACTAATAATGTTGATGCACTCTGGGGGGATGGATCCAATACCAATGTAGACAAATTTTGGGGAATTAGATGCTCCCCAAGCATCCACGAAGTCTGGAACATTATTACTTTCATAAAGGGTGTGAAGACTGATTATGCCATTATAAATTTTCCTAGGTCATTTTAAAATGAGATACATTATGGACTATGGGATGTGGGACTTTCATTAATGGTATTTTTGAATCACCATTGAGTCTATTTCAATTTCAGTAATAGAGATTCTATGGTTATGGAATGTCTCAAGACCATTGAGAAGCATGTTATCCTTATCGATGATCAAATTTTTATTTCCATAGAATATTCTAAATTCAAAGATAACCAAAACATAATTTTCCTAGAAGACTACACCACTATGATTAAGTTCTAAAATACATGATCCATACACGTTAATATTTAGGCCATATTCCAAAGGATTCAAGTAGATCCCTCAACCGAGGCTAGAAGAAGCAAGAATTATAATCCTTCTGGAAGCCATGAATTCTTCAAGGAATGACTGGAATACCATTGCTTCACCATGAGACTCAGTTTCACCAAAAGAATCCAAGATCTGTTTTGGATAGCAAGTGGTGAGAAGGAGAGTCTCTGAATTTATGCATTGTTTTTGGAATCCAAAATGAACCAACATCCCAGAGAAAAAATAGTCACCCTTGTCGTTCCCTTTAAGAGGTTAACGTTAGCCCCATGAAAATAGTTTAGAAAGGAATTCATGTCACCATATGAGTGTCTTTAAAATACCTAGATATCCTCAAATCCACTCCACATGAATGATTTTCACGCACTCACAATGAAGGAATGACTAAAGGGTTCTATTTTTCTCACTACAACAACAACAACATTTAGAATACAGATTAATCCCCTTACTTATAATAACATCATCTCTGTGATTGGAAGGTTCCAAATTCCTCACATGAGAAAGTTGTATTTCATTTGAATATCTATTAACCAGAAAAACATACTATCATTGGGACTCATGTTTTTTCCCTGAAGGACAGTCCTATAAGCCATGGATGAAAAATCCTTTATCATCGAGCTTGTGAAAACAAAACAAAAAATATACATCGATATTTCAATGATATCAAAAAATGAATGTAGTTGATGGTTGATGGTGACCACTGTAAAATAGGTTTGGAGACTCACTTTTGCAATGGATATGTCTGGAGTTAGACATCCTGGGAAACCAATGTTATAACCTCCTAATTATCAATCCAGTATTTGATGTCACCTTAACCCACAATCCATTGGGAATGGATATTTATATATAGAATGTGATCATGAATAATTTTCCATGATTCCAAGACCTTTCCCCCAAGGATTCATGACCATGGAAATATTTTCCTCTCCTAAATTAACCCCACATAGACTATCCTTCTAGGTCCTCCCATACTAATTTGGCTTCGAGGAATTTCATAGAACATACAACACTATGTAAATTGATGAACCCATCTTCCATGAGGGTGGACAATCATTTCTAAAAATCCCATATTCACCTTTTATCTCCATGATAATCCAAAATGAAGGAGGAAAAAAATAACCTTTTTTATTTTCACTGGATTTTTAGGATCCTTGAGAACTGATATAATGTACATGGGGATATACATAAGATCACAATTAATTAGATTAACTCTTATAACAATTTATGAGAACCTATTATTCCAGTTAGTGATGTGGTTGGTGATATTATTAATGATCCCAACATAATGAAAAATATAGATCCTTCCTGGGGAGATAGGGGAACCTAGATACTCCATGGTGAGATTCCCCCTACTAAAACACATCAAATTCAGAATATTTTTAACCTATATCTCCATAAAGTCCCTTAGAGTAAAGAAGATGATTTTTTTCTGTTAACAATATCACTACTTCATTTGATGTATTAATCCATCATTTTAGTTATTCTCTTGATGGATCAGGGACCTCTATTTTTAATAAAAATAACATCCATCAGAAAGAGAATACCAGAGAGAACATTGAAGTGTCTCCTTAATTTGAATGAATGGATGGATCCCTATTTCACTTTTCTATCCTGAAATTTACTTAGTGATTCTTGGATAATAATTAACACTCTAGGATATAAGGGTTCCCCTTGTCTATGGTTGCACACTGACTTGAAAAAACCACATTATTTTATCATCATAGACACTAAAAGCTATAGAGAGATAAAGAACCAATAAAAAATTATCTAACCTAATTAGAGAAACCCATGTAGTTCATGAACCTAATAAAGAACCACCATTGAAGTCGATTTTATGCTTTACCAATGTCAATTTAAGTGATAATGTTGGATTTATGGGTCTTAGTGTTGAGGGGCTCTATAATTTTCTAGGAAATAACAATAGTATCTTAAGAAGACATATCTTCTATAAATCCTTGTGTTTACTCATAAACCCAATTTTGTAGGTATTGATCCAAACATTTTTAAATAACAATAGGTAGTATCTTTTATGAAACATTAGACATCATAATGTTCCTGAATTGATTAAGCGAGGATGGGTCCTTAAACTTTAGGATAAGTATTGGTGTGGTAGTGTTGACCACCTAAGGGATCACCCCCACCCCCAATGTATTCCATAATTTACTCCATTGGGTCCTCTCTAATGAGATCCTATGAGGAATTATATAAGGATGATAAAGACACATGTAGACCGGGGACTATTTTAATTTTGAGAGTTTTCCATGTCACAAATTTCAATCTATCCTAAAAAATCATGAAATAATCATTGATACTAGAGGGGGCCTCTTGAGTAACTCACTCAAACAAAATAGACTATCCACTGGGGTACCACCCCGCATTCATAGGTTAGCATAAAATAGTAAGGATTTAAATAACGACTCATCCATACCACCCATGAGCTCTAGGTTATGGGAATTGGAACCATTGTGGTTCTTAATAGTTACTCACAAGATGTTAGTTTTTTATTTTCTTTTATAGGGTGATATTATAAATGTTTTCTTACATTTATTTTTTTTAATTGGATTTTATTATTTCATACATTTTTTCATGTAGTGTTTTATCCCAATTTATGTATTTTTTATCTAGTTGTTTCTTGAATACAATGTTAGTGTTCATCATCTTAAATGATTCCCTAGATTTAAGTAGTATTATTTTATCCTTCTAATACATTCTATGTGGAGTTTTAAAAAGGTTATTGGAGAGTGGGTTATTTTTCATTACATTTAAAATGTCAGGAATTTTAAATAATCATTTTGGATTTTTTTCATTCACTATAAATGTAATATCCTCTTATATTTTTTAAAAGGATTGATTATGTTTAAATGGGTGAATTATTTACATTAGTTTATAATTTATTTTATGTGAGTATCACATGTGAATATTCATTACTAAAATGGAAATAATAATTTTATAATTGTACTTTCAAACTATCATGAAAGTGATTTAATTTTAAGAATATTTCATGGGGCGTGGGTAAGAAGACTACTGGAATTTTTCCCATGAAAATATATATTACAGGTTCAAATATTGTTTTTATTGGATATAGTGGTTGGTTTCACGAATTATATTTGAGTATAGAAGTGGAAATAATAAAAGGAGCAGTTTTTACTTAATACATAGAGATTGGTGACCATGGTGTTGGTTTTATTTTGGAATTCTATTAAAATGACATACTATGAGATGATGATATTTTCATTCCAATGTTTTTTGTGTTATGTTTCTACTTTTAACTAAATTTGACTAGTATATTGAGATGTTTTGGTGTAAAACCCTGATATTTTAAAAAATGAAGCTACACTTGATGGTGCACAAGACATACAACACCGGGATTAAATGAACCATGAAATAATTTTAATTAAAATATGAATATTAAGTCATAACTGTTAAATTGTTTGGCAAGAATTATATTTAATAATTTATGAAATATATATTCATATATGACATAATGAGTAAAAATATATGGATAAATTCTTATTAAATAATTCTTTAATTTTTTAAAAAATTAAATATGTTTTCATCAAATTAAATTTATTTATATTTGTGAAAAACATTTATAGTTAATTTCTATATATTTTGTGAAATTTAAATGATTAAATGAAATTTATTTTTTAAATAATAATATCAAAATTATCTTATGGTGAATCTTTGGAATTTTTTGGAAAATATTTACGATTCAGTGAATAGTGAAAAATATTGATTGTTGTAAAATTGTCATTTAGTTTAAATTAGATCAGTAATTTGAAGTAAAATTAAGGTTATGAATCTGATTTCCTTTAACATAAGTATTTTTATATATTTAATCTACTTTTTTTCATTGTATTATAAAAATAATGATTTAGTGGGAAAAATACTCTTTTGAATTCATGGTTATTATTTCTGTAAGAGTTTTTTCTAATTCTCTAAAACTATAAACCTTAATGTTCCTCAGGTTTTCAAGTTATTGTATATTTATTTTTGATTTTTTATGTTTTGGATGGTGAAAATTGGGTCACCTTCATGAGTAAAGAAGCTAGAAATAAAATGTTTTGGATTTAGCATTAGATCCAGGAGTGTGGGTTTGGGGATATTATATTTGGTTATTTTGGTTGGGATTTAGTTTTTATTCATGAGTTTTTTGTATGTTATTCCTTAGTTAGTTACACTTATTATTAAAACTACTTATTTTTATGTGTAATAATCTGACTTATACTGTGTTGTTGGTGGATGTTTGGGGGGATGTTTTATAATATTCTTTTTTTATTGGGAAATATTATTCCCAATTGTGTACATTTTATTTTGAGACACTAGTTTACAACCTATGGGTATTAGGAACATTCATTAATCCTTAATATAAATTAGATCAGGCACTCAGACCAATGATATCTCTGGTTAGTTTCTGAAAAAATGGTAGAAAACCCTTGGTTTGTTCTGGGTTATTTGGGGAGTTAAGATATAAAAGTGATAGGGTTTTCATAACCTAAGAGGTTAGTATAAATAAGTGTCTATCCAAGACTTTTCAATCCAATCCTTCGGTTATAATGGATTATGGGTTACAGGTTATTCTATGTTCGGGTTTAATTTTTTTCTTCTGTATTGGTATAATTCCATATTTGAAGGATGTTAGAGGTGGAAAAAATAATCTTTATGGGTGTAATGCCCTAAAATTATAATATATTATTGTATTTAAATAAGTCAATGCTTTGATATTTTTCGTTACATGTGACACCAAAAATAATAGAAATCATGATATATTTTTGATAAAATATAAATTTTTACGTATGGTTGTTAAAACCTAACTATTGAATTATTGAGATTGAGTTTGAGTAAATGCTTTATAAATTATATGATTATAGAAAATAAATACTTCTATTAAAATGAATTAATTTCAATTATATTACATAAAATGTCTTATAAGATCCTTTATTGTTTAAAATTGATTTTTTCTAAAAAACTACAATTTATGTGATTTGAATTCCTTTTTCAAGAAACATATGATTATTGGTAAATTATGATTGATATTAATAATTTTTTAACACCAATTTATTTAATAGATGTTATTAAATAAGAATAGTGAAATTTAACATATGAAATTTCCATTTTCCAATTAAAACATGTTTTTAATTATATTGTATGATTTTATTTAAAAAAATTGTAAAATTTGGAATTTAACATTAATAAAATTAATTTTATTTTTTAATTCCTCATATAAAAATTTACATAGTATGATTTTTTTATCTTTTTAGGAAAATATTGGATTTTAGAAGTGAAATATTGTTTTCATGAAACTTTTAATTTGAATAACCTTTCCATAATATAAGAGTGATCTGAGAATTTATAAAATCCATTATGTAATAAAATATTAATTTTTGGAATAAAATTATTCATTTTTAAATATTCATTGGACATATAAAACCTATGGAAATTTTTTTAACTAATTAAAATGTTACTTTAATATAAATCTTTTAGGGAATTTTCATCTAATAATGTATTTTCAAGGGATATTAAGTTTTGGCTTGACTTGAAAGACACATAATATATATTTTTTTGTTAAAATACTTATTTACATAAAAATATCATCCAAGATAATTTAATCTAATATATAAATTTATAATATTAAAAATGATACTTCTCTAAAAACTATTTTTACATGATTAAATGTATTTATTATAAAATATACTTTTCCAATTGTTGGAAATTTTATTTGACAAAAATTTATTTCAATTTAAAATTTTGAGTATCAAATTTTTAAAATTTTAAACCTTAATCACTTCCATTAAAATTAATTGTTGAAGTTAAGAATTAATTATCACGATAAAAGTAAAAGGGGTGAATTGATTTTAACAAAGTGTAGTCATCATAAAACATTTATGAAATATTCCTTCAATTGAATATTTGGTATTTTTATTATACTAGTCATTATTCCCATACCCTTTTTTCCATTTTGTGTCATTATAAACATGAATAATAATATTACATTATTGAAAATGCAAGAGTTACACCCAGTACTACCCTTCCCTTCACTTATAAAATTGTAACATCTTTACTAATTCAATACTAAAATGTTTTTCTAATTTCTATTTTAAACTTTTCCATTTTTCTCTCCTTGTAACCCACTAAAATTTAAATAATATCGTTATCACCTGTAGTTATCCTAATCCCTTAAAATTAAAGGATACTTCCAAGGGAAATTAATGTCCCTAGTGTGAGAGTTTTCAACAACATTGTTTCCTTATAAATTATATTATTTAAATTTTATTCTAGACACAATATTATAAAGATATTATTATTATTTATATACTTTAATATTTTTTTATTATTGGTATTTCCATGATTTATTCATATACCATGTCCATTTGTAAAAACAAAACTATTATTCGTGCGTTGTGCGAATAACCGCCTCCATGACCTAACATGTTTTATTTTCCTTCACTTTATAAAAAGAATATACATAAGGGAAGTACATAAGGATATATATGAATTTTATGATATTATTTAGGATATATTATAACAAATTATAGAAACTATTTATCATATGATCAAAACATGATCATCACTAAATGATTAATTTAATATATTCTTACTAAAAGGATAACCTTTTTTCAAAATTAAGAATTATATTTAATTACATTATTTAATGAACTAATACCATAAAATATTGATATATCACACTTATAAAAACTAAATAATATCCTTATAATTTTTTTATAATGACATTTCAAAAAAACTACCTCATAATCATTCATTAAATTAATATATGTTCATGTTGGGTTGATTTAACCACCTAATTGAATGAAAAAACGAATTTATATCAAGAATGAATATGGAACATAATTCATAGTATAATATGATATAAATATGTAAATAATTATTTTATTTATTTGGTATACATTATATTAATATTTAATTTGTTAATTAATAAATCACCCTTTGATTGTCAAGAATCAGTGAATCTTTTTTATTATTGATATAATCTTCATGTACAAAGACTATTTCACTCATTAAAGGATTTTGGAATATAATATATAATTATAAAACATCATTATCAATAATATTAATGTAAAATTAATGATTTACATTAGAATAATAATTAATATTAACAATGATATTATGAAACTACTTAAAATAACCATGTTTATAAACACCATTTCAGGAAAATTGGATGAATTAATGTATAAAGTTACTATTTTTGATTACTATGAATACAAATAGACACAATTAAGGTTCTGAAATAAGATATTAATATGGATATTTTTTATATAGGAGGGTAATGTATGTTTGTTGAAGCTAATATAATAGATAAGGGTTATTATTTTCATATTACTCTATTTGATATATGTTTGTATTATTCATCTAATTTCCTATAAGTGGTGTGTAAGATAACTATTTTAGATAACATATAATTGGATATATTTTACTCGAGGTATTTCAATTTCAATTTTAATCCCACTCTTTCAAGTCGTTTATATTTGAATGTATCTAAGTAGAACGGTTTTTTTGTCTCAATTATGGTTCTTTGAGACATAAAACATTTTGTGCACCATGTATTATTTATATAGTTTATAGAATAAAAATGGATATATTCTAATAATAATCATTGTATTTTATTGTATTTACTATCCAATTCATGATCCCTTATTCAAGTGGATATTTATTTTGTTTTTTTCATTAGTAAGGATTTTTTGTTACAAAAATTTCATTCATTGAGTTATGATCATTCTCTGGAACTTATTCATGTATTTTATAAACATTATAAAAATGGATTGTAATATTTTGTATTAAGTACTTCTTGATGGGATATACAATTCTAACACATAAAATGTTGGGAAAATATCTATCACTTATAGGGGTATGTTCTTTTCAAACCATCCACTTTCATTCTTTGTATGGATTATGATCAAGTTATTATCATAATGAACTAGATATATAATCATTGAAATTTATGTAGTGAACATTAAATTTTACATAACTCATATTTTATGATTTTCCCATATAAATAATAGTATTCTATTTTCATGGGGAAAAGTTATAAGTACCCGACCATAAAAACTACATAATCGTGGGTTTTAGTAAAGAATTTTATTTCCTTCACATTGAGGATCTTTTCATGTTTAGAGTTTTAGAGAATTGGGTCATAACCAATACATTAAAAAAATAAAATAAAAACTGAAAACCTATAATTATTATCCATTTTTTCCATAATATAAAACTTTTCAATTAAATCATGACATATTTTCATGGAAAATATTTACAACAATGAACTTGTATTATTCCATTCCCTTAACTATCTTTAAAACCAATTAAAAAAATTAAAAAACTTTTACAGTAAAAATAATATCAATATGATAAAAAACAAAATAAAACTATTATTCTAATTAATGAAATTAAAATCCATGAAAATATTTTAAAAAAAACATAACATTTTACCGAGAAAGTTAATTATCATTCATTTGGAAATATAATTTATTTTACCTATCAAAAAAATATTTCTATTAAAACTCATTAGAAATAATATAAAATTCTTGAACATACCTTGGAACATCATTTCATGGAACCCTTAAAAACCATTATATATTGAAATAACTATATGGAAAACTTCCAACATAATTTTCCATAGAATATAATCATTTATCAATTCATTAGAGTGTAATCTAGGCACACCCATCATACAAGATATAATAGGCTCACCCAATTCTATCTAGGAGCACCAATCATATATAATATCCATGAAACACAATATGGATAACATATTTTATATTTTAAATATAGCTTATAAAACATATGAAAATCTATTTTGTACTTTTACAAAAATCTATTTCAGATGTGAAAATACAATTTTATTTTTAAAAACCATTTTCAATGCCAAAATACCCAAAAATTGAAAATATGGTTAATAATTTAATAAAATACATAATATTTTAATGGATACTTGAAATTAAATAACATTCATTGGGGATGGAAAATTTATTGTCACTATAAACATTGAAAATAGAACATTCTATTTTTCATTTCTCAAAAAACTCAATTTAAAACATATAAGAATATTCATCTTAGAATCCATTGAAAAAAAGTAAAAATTATATCTATAAATATTTTATTTCCATATAAAAACATTTCAACAGACATTTTAAAAACATTAACATATATGAGAAAGATGGTTTGAAGGAAAACATTAAAAGAATATGTATTTAGAAAAAAAGTTTGTTATTACTTTAGGAATTATTGGAATCATAAGACTCATGAAATAATTACATTAAAAAACATTAAATATCATGATAATAGGTAAATTAATGACATTAAATATCTAGGGGCCTGTATATACACCTCATAAAATTATATATGTAGATAACATTTAAAAATGTATCGATAAAAGTAAATTGATACAAAGTCCCATACCTTACGTCTAACTGGTCACGTGTGTCTTTATATTACTGAATCATAAATATATTTCAATTATTTAATTTCTTTATTACATTTTTCAAGTTTATTATTAATTTTATTTCACTTATTTTTATTTTATATATAATTACATAATCAATTAAGTTTAAGACGGATATTTTGGGCATATTCACCTTATACATCAAAAATGAATTGTTGGTTTTCTCTGATAAAAGGAATAATCATTCAAAAATATGTAGAATAATAATCATGAAATAATTAAAAAAATTATAGATAAATTTTAAATTTAAAACCTATAATGAAATATAGTTATGATAAACGAAATAATGTTATGATCATTGAGATGGTAGGTCGTACATATGCATGGGCAACATTTCCATTTATCAATGATCATTATGGAAATATGTTAAGTAATATTTTATCGATATATTATGATATTAATATCATAAATAACATATTAATTAATATTATATACACATATATAAATATATATCATTATTATAATGTGGTGATGATAAAAGGTATAACATCATTTCGTGGGGTCGGTACACCACATGTCCACGAGGAACGTTATCATTTTTATGTTAAAGAAGGAAAGTAATATAATATATTTTCATAATGATAATTTTGTAATAAATATAGTAATTATGTCATTTATATATCATATATTAATTACAATTTCCCTTATTAACTCACTTGTAATGTGGTAGTGAAAAACGAATAACATCACTTCGCGAGGCAGTAGTCCACCGTACACACGAGCGACATTATTTTATCCCCTAAAGAATGGAAAGTAAAAAAATATTGTTATGATATAATGAATCCAAATGTATAATTTTTTATTAATATAATATATATACTTTATATACATCATCATATGCAACTATGGGATGTGGTAATGTAAAATGGAACTACATCAGTCTGTGAGGCGGTAGTCCTCCTTACACATGGATGATGATTTCCTAACCCATTTGATGGAAGTAAAGATAATTTTAGGTCATTACCTTAATATAAAAACATCCCATTATATGGAATATATTTTTGTTATTATATCATAATGTTATAATATGAACTTAATAAACTAGAAGAATAAATAATATAAACATTTGTGTCGATGAACATTACAACTTCATTTGGTATCCTCTGTAGGATTGCACCAAAATTATTCATATCTTGGATTTATTCCCAAAAAAAGGATTCAAGGATGATAGGAGAGAAGTTGATAATGTATTTTGGATGGTATTTTTTTACCCAAATAGGTTTAACATTGTGAATAAGAAAGGTTAATGGGAAGCCTTTCAGATGTGAATGAGTAGCACACATGTAATTGTTTGAAAAACATTCACTCGTACTCACACTTTTATCTTGAAATAAGCCTCCAAAATGGGCCATTATCAATCCTATAAGAGGTAAGGTCTACATATATCTATAAAAATGGGTTTTGGAATTGTTTAAAGTCATTTTGACCCTATAAATTTAGTTTAACACCCTTGTAAATCCATTTTTAAATTAAATACGGCAATTAATCATTACTATTTTCAGTATTCATTTGGTTAAAAAATTATGTTTAAAATATTAAATAATAAAACTTTTTATGATTCCAAATATGGAATACATTTTACAAAATTCCATTCATAGAAGTTTCAAAATTTAATTGAAAATTACTTTTTTAGACGCGATGAGAAAGCAAGTTTTTAATAAGTGTATTTTTCACACAAAAGATGATTGTATATTTACTATATGACTAATAAAAAACATTATATGAATTAAAATTAATATTTACTGATATATAATATAAACATTTATTTTCAAACCTTCCTAATTTTTTATTGTATTCATCCGTAAAAAGGATAAACCTTATGAAATTTAGAACAGTTTTAAGAAAAACATGTTTTTATGCCCAAAACAAACTTATAATAAAATCCAATATAAATTTAATTTAAAATTAATTAAGTTGAATAAATATAAATAATTATTATTAGGTAAATTTATATAATTTTATAAACATAATTTGACTTCAAAAATTATTAATTTCTTGAAAGGAAATTTTTACAAGAAGAAAACTGATATGTTTCACTATTCACAGAAAAATCAATATTTTCAGAAAAATAATTAAACATCACCCCAATGTAATTTTGATATGTTTAATTAAAAAATTATATTCATTTTATAAAATTAAACTTATCAAATATTGAAATTAATATTTTAAATAAAACCTTATATTAAAAGAGATTAATTAAAACTATTACATTTTTTATTACAAGTTACATAATATATTTATAAATAATAAAACTATCCAATTCATATTAATAAATATGAAAATGATTTATTCTCACATTAACTGGGTTTTTAAATTCGTACCCCACTTTATTAATTTATCCTCCCAAATTTATTCACTTATTAAACATGTGAAGATATATTTCCCTCATAGCATTTTCAAATTCTCATGTTGCCTCTTAAATAATATTGGTTTTACATATTTTTTTTTGAAATGAATAGAATTTTAGATGTATTATTTTTTATTATAATATTTAATATTATTTATACCATGTTATGAGGTGGTGTGTGATTTAGAGGCCTAGTGTGCACGAAATAAATGTTTTGAATATATTAAATATATTGTATATCATTCAATAGCATTTTTCCTGCAAATATCGGAAAAATTCCTAACGAGGGCACAAGTTAGAAATTAGAGGGAACCATTGAGATAAGAACAAGAGTTTTATCTTAGATTCTACATAACCTTTGTCATTGCAGGGAATGTTTGAAAAAGTGTTGATATACGCAATATAATAAAATAAATAAATTTTATTTATTTATTTTTATATTTTTTGACATGTTGACTAGTCTATCCTATAAGTATAAAGTTATGGAATTGTCTTAGGTTTGGATGATGAATCCCCAATACATAGAGAGACTTTTGGAGGTAATTGTGGGTGAATGACAATAGATCAATACCATATATAGTATCACTGCACCATCAGAGTTCGTTAATCTCATCAATGATGGAAACACACAATTGTTCTTCATCAAAAATAAATAGGAACTCCCGGTAAGATAATTATTTGTGATTTCCCTCTTGTTATTTGATCTTAGTTGAATGTGTATTTTTTTCCACAAACTGAATTTATTCTATCATTGATGTTCAATTAAAATTTATTGAATTATTTTGATTTTTGTGTTGATTATCCTCTTCATCTAACTTTTCCTAAAAAAATGATCAAGGTAGAATGAAAAAATGATGAGTTGTGTTCCATACTTTGGATGGATTATGGATTAATATCCCTTTATTCTTCACACATTCATCATGGGAAATTTATTTGGCCCGCGCTTTGACAAATACCTGGTATTTGATCATTTTGTGTCCTTTCTACAGTGCAACAGATTGATACTGTGAGTGATGTTCATCCTTGAGGTTATGATCGAGGTGCGATGACAAAGGAGTATGATCAGAGGTGGTGTGGGATGGATTTGGGTTCCCATTCTTCTCAAATTTTATGTGTGGTGATGATGGATAGATCTACAGTGGGATTTTATGAGAATATCCAAACCTAGAACCGACCGATCGAAGATGGAAAGGTTCGGAAAACCCCTAATCTAGGATTCTCTAGTGATATTGGTGAATAAGTACTTTTGTATGATGCAGAGGAAAATCCCATAGGATCTTGAAAATCCTACTACACATAGTGTTTCTTTTGGTAATACACACCATGTGGGACCCCCTAGATGTGGCTCTAGGGTTTTTGCGTGGAGAAAAGGAACATATGCCATGTGAATTGTGTTGTGAGGCTTGGTGTGTAACCTGAATGTTACACTGGATTAGGTAGGATGAGTGCACATACATAGATATAGTACAAGGACATGGTCCAATGTATTTTAGCATGTCTAAATCGGACAAGTAGGGTTTCGGGTGAAGAATACATGTTGTGTGAGATCACTTACACATCATGTATATTGATGTATACATGTCGTGTAAATCATTACCACACAAGAAGACCATGGGATTTCTGTAAATGTTTTGTACCTCGGTACACACTATTTACCACCATTAAGGTGGTCTACAACCCTTCAGTTTTTCATTTTGGACCATTCATGGTTTAGTGTGTTCCCTTGATGCATTCCCTTGAGGTTACAACATGGTATTATATCCACATCTCATGATTGTGACCCCCTATATAGTATTAGTCTCATATATAGTTTTTATAATCCCTTCATGGTACTCAAGCATGATCCTCTATCATAATTATACCCTATCTAGGGTTTTAAAATCGGCATGGCCTCCTTGAGCGGGTCATTGATCATCCTTCTCAAAATATCTATCAGTTCGGTTCACAGGTATCATGGGAATATGATCCCATGTGTAGTAGGTTGATCCAGATTGGGTTCATGGTGTCCCCCAATAGTCCAAGACGTGATCCCCTATATGCGTATCTGGGTCTTCTTGACCAGTGTGATTTATTTGGTAGGTCCCAATGATCATGAAAACTAAGATGACTATTTCTAGTGATAGCATGGATCATGGAGTGAATTCTCATGGAGGGAGCATTAGTTCGAGTAGAACCCAGTGGTTGTAGGTTGTTTGTGACCGTCTAGTGGTGTGATTTCCTTCATAGGTATATCTTGTTGTTTTCTATTATACATTTATTTATATATCATTTTTAGGAGAATACTATTATTCATGGATTGTGTTTAGGGTTTTTGGAGTTTCCTACTGGGTATTGTTATACTCACCCTAGCATTTAAAATGTCCATATGTGTCTTGATTTATGTAGATGATGACCCTTTTGATAGTGTGATTGAAGGATAGGGAGTAGGTGGAGCATTGGCTGAGCATGATAGAATAAGGGTTTTTTGAGTGTTTTCATTTGAGAGTATTTATTTCCCTTGGATATGGTTGGAATATCTTTTGTCTTAGGTTGGCCTTGTATTTGGCCTCTTTTCTGCTTTCAGTGCTATACTTTAGTAGTGGTATTTTTTATATATGGTACTGGAGATGTGTTGGATTAGAGATGTATGTGTGTGTACAGTTACATTAGTCTAATGTCTCCCATTTGTGGTATATTCATAATTGGCCCTGGTCACTATCCACACACCTATTAGAGGAGGGCTTGCTGTAGTTAGGGTCAAACCTTGGTGGGTCGGGTCATCGAAGAGTGGTACCGAAGAAGTCATTTAGACCTTAGGAATTTATCTTATGATATTGGTTTGGGGAAATAGTTTTATGTTTTTCAAGTTCATATTTCAGTATAGGGACTCCAATGTTGGTGTGATCACTAACATATCCATACACCAAGAATCTAGTCTCATTCCATTCAACTCCGAACATATTGAAATTGTTTGTAGGCAACAATTTGGTATATGAATCAAATAATAATGGTCTTTAGTTTCCATATACTTCTTGAGTCTTCTCCTAGATATACTCTTTGACTATGGTACATATTGTTTAATTCATCATGTCACTATGTAGACAATCAACTAGGATTCCATTGCATGATCATGAGGATGATCTTCCAAGTGACAAGGCTTTAGTATAGGGGAATGTACTGGAGATATCACCTCTAAATAGTTGACTGACTATACCAAAACCTATTTAGATGAATATATCACTGTAATTTAATGATGAGGATGCACACATGATGAGTGTGTTGCATGAGTTTTAGTGGTAGGGACATCCTAGATTTCAGGGAGATAAAGACCCCTATATGGGTGAGGACTAGCTAGGGGTAGTAAGCCATGGTTTTCAACTTGTGAGGATGCCTCCAAATCAGATGGTGGTCCTCTTAGAAATACTTATTCTGGGATATTATAGGAGATGGTCGAGGTTAGTGACTCAGTCACATGATGAGATGTCTCTATCTAGGGTAGACATTTAGTGTCTCTTTAGGGGAAATTCTTATCTAGAATATTTGTGATCAATGTGTATATAAGTGATTCTGCATCTGAAATATGAGAGTTTGACTGTAGTGGAGTACTCAACAAGGTTTATTGATCTCCCTAAATATTGTATGGATATTGTTCAAAATCCTTTTTTAGATAATTGACCATTGAGTTGTGATTACATTCTAATATCAAGGATTTATTGGTATCCCTCTATTTTCTAACCGATGTTGAAGTTATTTATTAGTCCATTTTTAGAGAGATTATTGGTATAGTAGTTTTCAAAAGTGGGTTCTGGTAGTGGGAAGCGAGGAATTGAGACCTTCGTAGTAGGAAGCTGATGGCAGTCACAGGGATCCAACTATTTCAAACAAATAAGGATCGAATTTTCTAAGAGAGAGGCCATGTTTTTTCAGCAGCATTTAGGTAAATATGGCTTGGGTTTGTCCAACCCATTTTATAGCTAATATAGATATTATTGAGGGAATACTGAGGCATATATAGAGGTAGAATTAGGGTGGTCCACTAGGTGGTAGATGTGGAAAAGTGTACATTAGAGTGTAAAGAGGTGGTCAGAGGTTTGAATTATTACTAGCACCACCCACAGGTTGTCCATGCCAGGCTCAGGGAGCTTTTGGTCAAGGATGTGTTCAGCTGCATGCTATAGACTCATATTAATCCTTGGCTTAGTTGATGATATGAGGTATGATCAATGTCTTGAATACTTTATTTATTGTATTGATAGACATATATTTGAATCATTCCTTCCTCATCACTTCTCTGGTTTGAGACATAGAGATTTTTATTGATCCTTTGGCTTGACCATTGCAGTTGGAGACACCGACACATGGTGAGTTAGTTATTGCATAGTTATACCGACAATTCATCCTAACACTTTGATGTGAGAGTTTGGGTGGGATCTATTTGTAGTATGAATGGGGAAATATGACTTCTTCTTATGTATGGATTGAATATGAATGGTTTAGGCCCAAATTAACTATATTAGGTGGAAGTTGTGGTTTTTACATAGTGATGGGATGATTTATTCCTTCATTGGTTAAAAGGAATCCTTGGAGAAGTAGAATGAGATCTGTAATTGGTGAGTGAAGCTAATTACTCCCTAGTTTCCTAAAACAACTCTTGTATTAGTGGATTCTATAAGATACTAGTTCCCTATTATGTTTGAGGTGTATGAAAATGTATTTCCTTAGAACATGACTGGATTACCTTCCCACTATGATCATGATATCTATATTTACTTACACCCTAGAGAAAATCCAATATATTCACCAGCAAATTAGATAGCTACCATAGAGCTTCGTGAGTTGAGGGTGTAGTTGGGAGACTTACATGAGAAGGGGTTTATGGGACTTAATGTTTCCCTGGGGAATCCCCAAGGTTGTTTTATAAGAAGTCACAAATTATCTTTATGTTATGTTTGGGTGACTAGTGCTTGAACCAACTGATCTTGAAGAATTAGTACCCACTGATAAGGATCGATAACCTATTTTTCAGTTGAAAATGGAATAATAGTTATTTAATATTGACCTCAGATTAAGCTATCATCAATATTGAGTATAGGATGAGGATATATCAAAGATGAAATTTAGATTTCTCTACCACCACTATGAGTACATGGTGATTTTTTGGTGTGGAAAATTCCCCCATGGTGTTTGTGTGACTCATGAATCAGATCTCCCTTCCTTTCTTAGACTAGTTCATGGTGGTCTTCATCAAGGATATCCTAGTGTTCTCAGTGTCTGAGGAGGGGAACATGAGACACTTGAGGATTATTTTGGACACACTCCAAGATCATCATATTTATATAAAGATCTCAAAGTGTCAGTTTTGGATTCAAGTGGTCTAATTTTTGGGAAATATAATCTTAGAGGTAGGAGTAGCAGTGGACCCCATGAATGTTGAGGTAGTTCTTGTTTGGGTTTCACCAAAGATTGTTAGTGAGGTTCTTTGAATCCTTGGATTGGTATGGTACTATCAAATGTTTGTTCCCTATTTCTCCAAGATGGAAACAACCTTAAAAGCTTAAACCCAGAATTGGAAACCTTTAATGTGGAAGGAAAAGTTCCAGTAGTGATTTTAGAAGATGAGGTAGTGGTTGATGTGGAATCCCATCTAATGATTTCCAAAGGAGGGTGTTGTGTACATAGTTTTATTCAATACATCAGAGATTATTCATAGGTATATTCTGATGTATATAAAATTAGTGATTGCCTATGGTTCACATTATTTGATACCACGTGAGTGTAACTATGAAACCCATGATCATGAGTTAGTAGAGTTAGTCTTCTAATAAAATATGAGGTGAAACTACCTATTGGGAATGTGGTGTATCATCTAGATAGACCAGGAGAGTCTCAAGTATATATTATCTCAGAAGAATCTTAACATCAGATACTACTAATGGTTTGAGTTCCTACAGGACAATGAATTTGATATTTTCTATACTCATGAGAAGGGGGACATGGTGGTAGGAACTCTTAATAGGAGATATTATTTTGAGTTATTGGATGAGGCATCAGAGTATTTATCCTCACGGTAGTTTTCCATAATGTTCATGGATGGTGATTCATATGTTCAGTTGATTGTTTTTACCCATCCACTTTTACATTTTGTTAGGTATACTTAGAGTGGATATATCAAATGTGAGACCTTGCATACTCAGATATCCATTATATTTTCTCATTATGGATATTCTCAAGTTTGGGGGCATGATATCCTTTTCAGAGGTTGGGTGATTTTACCTTTGATATTTTAGGAGGGGATGTATGAGTTTCATAAATCCCATTTGGTGGTATATCTATGTGTAGTAAAGATGTTCTAGGACCTCTGGAATTAGTTTTTATGGCTAAAAGTAATGTTTTTTGATATAAAGTTTGTCTCTTAGTTCCTCACTTGTCAGCATGTAATGGTAGATCACTATGTTCTAGTGGGTTTAGTTCATCCACTAGAGGATCTAAAGTAGATGTGTGATATGATATCCATTTACTTTGTGATTGTGATAACATATATGGCCTGAGGTCAAGATTTCATATGGGTGCTCATAGAACATTCCACCAAGTCGTAACACATCCTAGCCATTCGATAGTAGAGTTTAGTAGAGATAATGGGACACCTCTATGCGTAGGAGATATTCTAGCTCCTTAGAGTCACCTCAATGATAATTCCATACCATGAAACTGTCATCAAATCATGGTTATGGAGAGAACAAAAGGGGAAATTTGGGACATAGTTTTACTTGAGAATAACATTTCACCACCATAATAATGGCCAGACTGAGCAAACCATTCAGATATTGCAGAACATGGTGTGGGCTTACAAGTTGCCATTTTTGTAGTTGGGAGCATCATATACCCTTGTTGATGTGTTCATACATAAAAAAGATACCATTCAACCATTGGTATGGAACTATTAAAGGAATTTTATGGGAGACCCTGTAGGTCACCACTTTTTGGGACTAATCCTGTAGATTTGATACTCATGGGCCAAAAGTTTGTGTGAGCTACTACGGAGAAGGTACAAATCATTCAGGAGTGGATGAGAAATGAACAGAGCTATCTGAAGTCTTATTCAGGCCAATGAAGAAGACCTATGGAGTTCAAGGAGGGAGACCTTCTGTTCATAAGGTTCCCAAATCAAAATGGTTTTTGATGATTTTTCTAGGGTGGTAGGATAATTTTAAGATTAATTGGAACTTTCTAGATGATTTTTATAGTTTGTGAGGCAGTTTACCACTTAACTCTAGCACTGAAATTGGACGGGGTACACAATGTCTTCCACATGTCACATCTAAGCAGGAACGTGCATGACCTATCTCATGTTATTGACTAAGTGATATGTATATCATGGTTGTAGTTATTTTTTATGAGTACCCATTGGAGATCAAGTATTGGCAGGAGATGATCCTTCAGGGGATATCAATCCCCCAAGTGTATGTTTGAAGGAATCACATGAATCTTTAGAAGAGAACCTAAGAATGGGAGACTAAGATTAGAGAAAAAACTCTCATCCTTCTGAGTTGGTTTTTATCTTTTTGGGATGAAAATCCTTAAGTTAGAGAGAATGTAATGATTTGGATTTTCCAATTATTTTGTCATTATATAATGTTGAATATTTCTGAGACAAATTTCTATAGAGGAGTGTGATTTTGAGGCCCGGTGTTCCCAGAATAAATTTTTAAAATTAAGTAATTATATTAAACATTATGCACATGTTGGTTTCCTAAAAAAGTGGAATAACTCTCAAATGTGGTCCATGATAACAAATAAAATGGAATTATTGAGTTAATAACATGAGTTTAACCCTTGGCATGACATAACCTTTTTCGGTGAGGGGTGTTTGTAAAAAAGTGGCCACAAGTGAAAATGAATAAGATATGATATTTTAATTTATTTAATTTCTTTTTTTGGATGTGCTCAATGATATCTAATATAATTATATGATTATGGAATTTTCTCAGGGTTGGCTGCTAAACCTTAAAGACCTATAGTGACTATTAGAGATCATTCTTAGTGTGCGACAATGGATCGGGACCAGATAGAGGATCAATAGACCAAAAAAATTTGTGGATATCATCAATTATGGGAACACAAAACTATTCTTCATTAATGCTCAATGAAAACAGCAAGTAGGACATTGACTTTTGATTTATATCCTATTATTTTATCTTGATTGAACATTTCTCATTTCCAAAAATAGAATTTATTCTTGGATCAATGGTTGATTAAAATTGATGAAATTATTATGTACATTGTTTTGATAAGCCTCTTCATCTGTATTTTTCTATGACAATGGATCAAGGATGAATGACCAATGTCCAGAGTTCATTCATCACTTTTTTGGTGTCTTATGGATTCCCCCATTCTTTGCATGTTCATCACTACAAATTTATTTGGACCATGGTTCAATGAATATTGGGGATTTGATAATTCCACAATAGTTCATCAGTTAAATGAAACAATACCTCGAGTGTGGTTCATGATCATGACTATGATCAAGGTGAAATGATGACAAAGAATGATTGGAGGCAGTTTCAGACATACATTACTGACAGATGTATCGAATGTGGTGTTCAGGGAGATGAAATGAACCTCGATCACAATGATAAATGATGGAATGGTTTGGATGACCACCAATATGGAATTCTCTAATGAGATTAATAGCTCCAGCAATGCACAGGATGTCACAGAGGAAGATTCTATGGGATTTGGGAAATCTAGTTATACATAGCTTGTATTTTGGGTTTACACACCTTGTGGGACCCCTTGTCTATGGTGAAAGGGGTTTTACTAGAGAGAAAAATATCACACACTAAATGACCCTGTCACAAACCATGTTCCCCATGTTAGGTGGATTGACGTGCAACTCAGAGGTTACACGAGCACATGTAGGCTGAGTACGCAGACAAAGGAATTGTACATGGACATGGTCCAGTGTACATGGGATCATCTATATGGCATCTTTAGGGTATGAGGTGACCTCTACATGTTGTTTGTAATCACTTAAAAATTGTTTATGTTGATTTTTTATGTCGTTTGTGGTGTAACCACATGGCCAGACCAGTGGATAGCTAGACACGTCATGTTCCCCCTTTATGGGTGTTCATATCCCTTCATCTATTTAGGATGGACCCGTCATGGTTGAGTTTGTTCCCTTAGTCCATTACCTATAGGTTGTAGTGCAGTATTACATACACATATAAGGATTGTGATCCCTTCTAGAGGATGAGTCTCATACATAATTCTCACTTCCCCTCTTTTAGACTGCTATGTGATCCTCTGTTATCTATATACCCTAGTTGGGTTTTGTGGAATAATCATGAACTTCTTGAGTTGAGAATTTAACCTCTATATATCAACCCATATAAGTAGTTTTTGTATGTATCATTTTTAATATGATCCCCAACATAGCAGGTTGATCTGGATTGGGTTTGGGGTGTCCCCAATGGTCCTTCGCATAACCTCCAATCTGATTATCAGTGTCTTCTTCACTAGTGATATTTCTTTTGGTGGTTCCCAATGATCATGAAATCTTGAATGAGTGTTTTTAGTGATAGCATGGATAATGTAGTGGATTCTCCTAGAATTATTGTTGCTTAGAGTAGAATCTTGTGATTAATAATTGGTTGTGACTACCAGGTAGTGTAATATATTTCATTAGTATATGTTGGTTTTTTATTTTACATTGATTACTATATCATTTTTTTAGATCACTATTATTGATGATTTGTGTTTTGTATTTTAGGGGTATCCTGGTGAGTATTATTGTAATCACCCCCACATGGGCACTTCCTGCACTTTTTGTGTTCAATCCTAACGAAGACACATTTGACAATGTCCTGGGAGGACAAAGAGCAGGTGGATCGTAGCATGAGCTTTAATTCCTAAGGTGTATTACTAGAGTTTTTATATAATCATTGTAATTTCCCTTAGAGAAGGATGTACTCTCTATAGTCTTTGGTTGGGCTTATATTTGGCCCCCTTTTTTCTTTTAGTGATTTACTATTGTACTATATTGTGGGATTTATAGATGTGTGCATACATTGGTTTCAATTATTCTAAATTGCATTATTGTGTGGGCCTGGATATGTGTGTGTATGTGTGTATAGGAATAACAAAAAAATCTCTCCCATTTTTGGGATATGCATACTCGGCGGTAGTCACCAGCCCTTGGCCAATTAGAGGATGTCTTGGGGTAGTCATTGGTTAGACCCCGATTGGTCGTGTCATAAAAATAATAATATGATTAATCACATAATTTTGTAACACTAGTTCTCTATATTCATGAATCTAAACGTGATATTCCTTATAAGAAATATTATCCTCGAACTAAACTCGTTCGGGGATCAAAACATTAGATTAATCTAAAAAATATTTTCTTAACATTGAATCTTGAAATACATAATGTATCTAATATAAACTAATGGGAAATACACTAGGTATGAAATTAAACCAAAATTCACCAATATATCTTACAGTAAAATGATTAATGGATTTATCTTTCCATCTTTACCAAAACTCTTAACACTTTTCGATGAAAATTCTTTGATAAAGACTTGATCACCTACCTCAAAAAATATCTTTCCTCTAGTTATTAACATTATTTTTTCCCTACTCTGGGTTTTCCTCATATGTTGTTGAATCAACTACACCTTCTCCATCATTTCCTCTACTTACTCTAGTCTCATCAACATCCTTTCTCCAACATTTTCCTACAATTTTGGGGTCTAACACCACTTTCTATATAATGTCTCAATTGGAACAATATGTATACTAGAATGAATCGTATTTTTATAGGAATACTCAACTAAATAATTATGTTTATCCAAACATCACTGGTAATCTATTGAACAAGAACAAATCATATCTTCCAAGGTCATGATTGTTCACTCATACAATCCTTCATATTGATGATAAAAAGATATACCAAAATATAAATAAGTACCCAAAAACTTCTAAAGTCTTTTACTAAAATTACATGACAAACTGGGATCATGTTTTAATACAATGGGGAGAGGAATTATTGGTATCCTAATTATCCCTTTTAGATATAGTCGATAATGATACTCTAAAGACATTATATCTTGAATGAGAGGGAAACATATATATTTAGTTAATAAATCCAAAATAAACCAAATCCCATTGTTACCACCTTATGTCCTTGGAAATCCCACAATGAAATCCCTTGATATATTTCCCATTTCAACTCTATCATTGGAAAAGGTTGAAGAATACCCATAGGTAGTTTTCTTTCTTCTTTAACCTATTAAAAAGTCAAACACTTCATGTTATATTCTAAAATATCTATTTTCATTCTATCCCACTAATAATACTCCTAAAGTTCTCTGTATATCTTAGTACTTCCAAGATGAATGGAAAATGGATAATTATGATTTTTACTCAATAACTCTTTACTCTACTAGGAATCACAAGGCACACATAATATTTTTCCACTTCGTAAAACAAGTAATTGGTCAATATTAATGTTAATAAACATATCCTTATTAACAGATTCAACCTTTTCCTGCAAAGATTGATCCTCCTTCCATGCTTACATAATATTTGTTGCCAAGTCGACTCTTCTAAAACATGAAACAAAATAGAGGATGTCCATGCATCCACAATATCCAGGAAAAAAAATCATCAAATCATTAACCAAGGGTCACATGCCAAATATAGAATAGTTACTGTATCATTATTTTTTTACTCAAATAATCATACACATTTTTTTCATTTCCAAGAAGGTAATGAATCATGAACTCATAATGATTTCTTAGTTCAATCCATATTCTATGTCTTATGTTCAATTTTTTCCTAGTGAATATATACTTTATTCATTTGTGATCAGTGCATATTTTTCACTTTATTCCGTAAAAATATTGCCTCTAAATTTTTAAAGAAAAAACCAAAACAATTAAATACAAATCATGTAAACTATAAGTTAACTCAGTTGGTTTTGACTGACATAAACATAATAAATTACCTAATCATTATACATTTGGAAACAACCTTTTACTTTTTAATAAGCAACATTGTAGATGAAAAATTCTCCATTTATATAATTAAAGTCCAAAATAAGAGCAGTCACCAATATTATTTTCAGTTCTTAAAAATAATCATCACATTATTATTTTAAATGAATTTAAATCCTTTTCGAGTAAACATAGTTAGTAGGCTATACAACTGAGCATATATTTCTATAATTCATTGATAGTAACCAACTAATAAATGAAAACTATCAATCTATGTGATATGTGTGGTTTTTTTCCAATCTTAAACAACTTATTTTGAGAAGGTTCAATTGTTATTATATCTTTAGAAACAATATTTCCATTGAATGAAATTTTTTTCAACCAAAATTCAAGAATTTTAAATTTCCGATACATTTTCTAGTATTTTACGATTTTGAAAAAAAAATATTTAGGTGTCTGAAATGTTCCTCCAAACTTTTAGAATATACCAAAATGTCATTAATAAACATAATAAAAATTGTCCCAAAACTCAATGAAAACACTTTTCATTAGGTACATAAATATATATTGTGCATTGTAAAACCCAAATAGGAATAACTAAAAACTCATGGTGCCCATATCTAGTCTAATGTACAACCCTCAAAATTTTATACTTCTTCACCATCAGATGATGGTACCAAGATCACATGTCAAGCATAAATAAATATTATGCTACCTGGATCGGATCAAACCATTCATTGATATGAGGATAATGATACTTTTTCTTAACTATAGTGTTATTCAAATCACTATATTTAATGAAATGTCTCATAGGAACACATTTATTTTTAAGAAACAATATAGTAGAACCCCTTGGTGATGTTATAGGTCTCATAAAACCTTTATCTAATAACTCCTTCAATTTATTTTTTGACTCTAAAAGATCTACTTGATCCATATGATAAGGTGGTTTATAATTAGGCTTAGCATGAGGTAATAATTCAATAGTAAATTGAACCTCCCAATAAGGAATAACAATAGAAGAAAAAACTCGAAAAACATCCATGTATTCATTCACCAATAGATCAATACTAAATTTACTAGTTTATTTATTCTCAAAAATATGAGTTAGGTAACCTTCACAACCATCTAATAAAATTACTCAGCTTTTTGGTATGTTGTCAAATGACGGAAATCATTGAATAAAACATTATTTTATCTAAAATATATCTTATCCTGATAAACTAAAATATAATCCATGCACAAAATTATATCAAAATATACTATGGATAGTTCAAAAATATTCACAAGAAAGACCATTCTATTGATAAAAATAATAATATTCATACAAATATTGTTTTCTTTAATACTTCTACGTGATGTTTTCATGAAAAGTTTTATCTTTCTTTCAAGAGGTGATATACCCAATATAAATAAAAAATTCTTATAAATGAAGGAATTTGAAGATCCATATTCAAAATGGGTATTTCAATAATTTTAATACATAAGTAAAATATATTTCACCACTTCATTTAATGGAAAACACCAATTATGGTAGTATGAAAAGGTTTTTCCCCTCCCTTTTTCATCTAATCGTGATTATTTTCTACCCTGAGTTACTACCATAGGTAAAACATGAGAATAATATCCCAAATCATTGAAAATAAAACATATTACCATTATATGGAAATTGGTTACCCAATTATTTTTTTATTCAATATTCTTTTCCTATCCATTAGGGGACATATGGATAAGCTTTCAACATCGGTAACACTTCCCATACTACATAATACATTCTCCAAGGCAGTTTTTACCAATCTTAACACAATATTGGAAATTAATTGTCTTTCCTCCATATTTATTTTTTGTATGTTTTCTCATCTGCTTCCATATTCATCACTTCTTAAATTCATCATCATGAGGCACATAAGAGTTAGAAAACTCCATCTCAACTTTTTTAGCACAATAAAAAACTTTCTCATAGAGTTTCAATTCTCCTGTGGCCAAATTTATTCATATAAGTGGTTTCAATACAGAGTAATATATATTTATTTTACTATCACTATCTCCAATAAATTTCATAACATACCTAGATAATCATGTGCTTTTTTATTTATTTGTTTCCACAAAATCATTATCATTTTCCCTCAATTCTACGAATTTTTTCCACCTAGAGTCAAATTGGAATAGGTAAATATTATCAATGAAAAGATCCTTAAATTTATCTCAATCCACGTAAATAAGATAATTATTATGTCTGGTGTTATTTATGAAAGAACACCATCAATTTGATTCATCATCACAATCATAAATTGTAGGATTTACCATTTGATGTTTTGAACATCCCATGACATGATATATCTTCTCTAGAGAATTGATCCATCCATTGACTAAAAAAGGATCAAATGATCCATTGAATGATACAAGATATTGAATCTTGAAATTATAGAATATAGATATGTTCCTTCATGGTATTTTTGGTTTTTCTTTATCAAGGATACCACCACCATTATAGCTTTATTCAACAGATCCATCACTGCAAAAAACTACTCTATTCTAATTCCAACCATTTCGGGGTATTGATTTAGAAGGATATTTTCCTCTCAGTTTCATCCCACTATGGATTCCCTATTTAATTTCTAAAAAATCATTCTAAATATACACAGTTTAGATAAAGAAACATGGTAATATCCAAATTTTATTTTAACTGGTTCTTAAGGTAAAATATTTTAAGAGCATTCTTTAAACATTATGTTAACCTCAGAAGTTTTCTAAACCAATCTATGATAATAAAAATAAGGGACCATCCATAAAGATTATATAATCTTGAATTTTATTAAACAAATTACTTTATTTTACATTGAGTATATTTTTAGGTTTATTATTTTAGATAATTAGGTCATTAATCATATATTATAAAACTGTATAATACAAAGTGGACACTTATGATAAGTAAGCATTTTTACTATGAAGTAAATTTTTTAAACTAAACAATGATTTTATTCATGAAAAATATTCATAACATTAATCTTGACTTCTTACTTTACCTTTCCAATCCTTTAACCCTATGAATTTTGTTAGAAAAATGTTATATGAGCATGAAATGATTAGTTTGGCACATAAAAAGAAGAAAACCCTTAGTTCAGTGGAAAACACGAAAACTTGTGAAAACCCATTTAAAATAAATTAATATTTTTATAAATAAAGTTATCATTCTATTAAAATGATAATATATTTTACTGTTAGAAAAAAATGTTTTTGATTAAAAATAATTAGCATGAATGAAACATTCATATAAGTAACTTGGGAAATCATCTCATTGAACCCTTATAAAATCCTTAAAAATTTCAATAACCATATGGAAGACATCCAATATAAATATCAGGATAACATAATCATTACCCATTTAATTAGTGCACTATATGGGTACACCCATTGTTTAATCTTTAACGGGGTCACCCGACACAATCTGGGTGCACCCATCATATATAAAGTCCATAAACCACAACCCAAATAAGGTATTTTATTTATTCACTTTTAAACATAAAACACATGAAAACCACTTTTAAACTTGTATACAAATTAATTTCGAATATTACAAAACCATTATCTTTTAAAAACCATTTTTATTAAAAAAATACCCAAAAAAGGGAAATATGGTTCTTCATTTAATGAAGCATGTATGATTATAGAGGAAAATATATGTAAAATAACAACCATGGAGGAAGTAAAATTCGTTTTAGCCATATACTATAAAAAATAGCATTCCCTTTATCGTTTGTTAAAACATTCCATTTAAAACATATAAAAAGGACCCCCTTGAAAAAATTTGAAATCAATTAAAATGAAATTTATAAAACATTTATATTCATATAAATAAATTCAAAAAAATTAAATCGTGTATATAGAATAAAAATATGTTTTGAAGTAAAACATGAAAAGATGATTTATTTAGATGAAAAGTCCTTTATTACTTTAGAAATATTTTAATAATAATTAACATAAAAAATAACAATAAATAACATTAAATACAATGAGAATAAATAAAATCATGATATAACATGTCAATGGGGTTGTATATACACCTCATAAAATAATATAGGTGTATAACATCAAATTATTCCTCAATGAAAGGAAATTGAGATGAAGTACCTTATCGTGAGTCTGACTTTTCAAATGTGTCTTTATCTTTCTAAATAATAAACATATGTTTATTAATTAATTTTTAGAGAAATATTTTGAAAATTATTATTAATTTTATTTCACTTATTACCACAACATATAAAATTACTTAATAAATTAATTATACCTTGGATGTTTTGTCTATATTTGGGTTATGTTTGAAAAATGACATTGGTGGGCTTATTATGGTAAAAAACGACCTTATTAAAACATCTAAAGAATAATAAAAATGAAATAAATGAAATTTTTATAAATAAATTTTACTTTAAAAACCAATCCTTAAATTTTTTTATGAAAAATTAACTAACTTTATGATCATGGAGATGATAGGTCGTACGTATTTATAATTAACATTTCCATTTTTCAAAGATAATTATTGAAAGAGGGTAAGTAATATTTTATCTATATATAATGATATTAATATTATAAATACAATATTATTTAATTATACATACATATATATATCATTATTTTCATTTTGGGATGAAAAAAAGTAATCATATCGCTTCATAGAGGTGGTAGTCCACACGTCCACAAATGACTATATCAGTTTTCAATGAAAGAATAAAAATAATATAATATCTTTTTACAATGATAAATATATCATGATTATCATAATTATTTCAATTATATAAAATTTATTCTTTATCATTACCCTTATTGCCTTCCATTTAAGCGTTGGTGAGAAATTAATGACATCACTTCACAAGGTGATAGTCCATCGTCCCCAAGAGTGATGTTATCGTATCACTTATAGAGTGGAAAGTAAAAAAACGTATATATGATCTAATGAATCTATAGGTTTAAGTGTATTACAAATATCAGATATATTATTTAGATCCATTATCATACCCAACTTTGATAGGTGGTAATGAAAAAATTAATGACATTAGTTAGTGAGCCCATAGTCCTCCATACATAATAATGATCATTTTCTAACACATTTTATGGAAGTATATATGGTTATAGGTCATTACATTAATATAAAAAATATAAGTGTATAGAATATACTATGGTTATTATATCATCATGGTATAATAATAATTGAACCACTACTACACAATATGCCTTTAAAATGGCTAAATTTTACCTTTATAAGTCCTAGAAAAGCGCTAAAAACTAAAGGGAGATTAAATGTCCCAGTCCATTATCAGCACTAGAAAATAAATGATAAATTGGACCTTAATTAGTGATAAAAATCACTCATAAAAGACCCATTTATCATCAATTTTAGAAGAACTGATAAAATGCCCCATTTACCGGTGCTTTTATATAGCGCTGATAAAGTGGTCCTTTATCAGTGCTTGTAAAAGTGCTAATAAATGGATATTTTATTAGTTCTTGTAAGAGAACTGGTAAAGTAACCATTTATTTGCTCTTGTAGAAATAATGATAAATTATACCATTATTAGTTTATTTAATTTCACTTATAAACGGGTGTACTGAAGAGTGTTTTAACAACACACTTCATAACTAATGATGGGTACTATAACACCATGCTACAGCATCTGAAAAGGAACAAAAACAATGTAAAATCAAGTACAAATACATAATTTATATGAGATAAAATCTTAAATAGAAATAAAAAACCTATATTATATACATTTCAAACAATTTTTATACAATCACAAGAGTAAGTAAAAAATTATTCCACGCCTTTAAAAAATTCCATGTCCCTTTGTCTTTTCCATTGACCCCAACTCCCGTTATTGCCTTAAAAACCAACCATGATCCTGAAAAATAACACACCTGTATAAGAAAATAATTACTATATTAGTAATAATATAAATAACTAAATTAAAAATAATGTGTTAATTATTAAACTAAACTTTCAGTCATACAAGGATTACTATGTATCATATTGATTTGTGGTTGATTCTAGCACGTTACAACATTTCTTGTTCATATTCAAGAATTATCTATGTGAAAATTATGTAAATAAGTATAATATAAATATTATAATAAAATTAATTATTTAATAGAATATAGAATGATGAGAAAATAATAAAGGATAATTTTCTTGGTTTTGTAGATGTGATGCATGTTTTAAACTAAAATGGAACTTATATTTTCAAAAGACTAACTTGGAGTCATACTGATCACACTATACATCATATTAAGGTGATTTTTATTCCAAAATATACCAAATGACTTATGGAACATTTTCTAAAATTATAAATACAATCCAAATGTTTTTTTTTCTAGTTTTTTTGTAAGTAAATTTTCTTTTCTAAAAAAATATCTTTCTAAACTGAAAACACAAAATTTGAGTCACATCGATCAAATAGTGACTTTTTTTAGGTGACACTGATTCCTACACATTACAAATGACATGGGAATCATTTTCCATAATTATCAAGACAGTATGAGTGGATTTTAATTTTTTTTGTGGGTGGAACTTTTTGAACTAAAATGTTGATTTTGAAATCATAACATATAATTTGATACATACTGGGACCATAGTGTATTGGTTTGAGGAGGAGATTATACCTACATGTCAAAAATGACTTACGGATGTTGGAAATTGTGAAGTGTATGAACCATTTGGAAATGTTTGTTCCTGGGAATGTTGTATTTTTTTGAATTTTTGTACTTTGCACTCTTTTTTTCTTCAATAAATTTGGAGGACTGGGCATTTTCTCCTTGGCCTACGCCTTTCTGGTAATGTCCAATTTAAATAAAAAGTTGCACTTTGAGTCATACTAGTCACATTGTGTGTTAGATTCTGTTACAGATGATTCTAAAACATTATAATGACCAATGGATCATTTTTATAAAGTATAAATGAAATCTAAATTTGTTTTCTCTATTTAGATAATATAACTTTTCTTTTTTTATTAAAGTATCTTTTTAAACTAGAAATACGATCTTTGAGTCATATCAATCACATAGTGTGTTGCTTTAACTTGATTAAGATTCCTAAATATAGAAGAGAACTTATAAATCTTTGAGCAAAATTATCATTACAATCCAATCACATTTCTTAGGTTTTAGTGAGTGACACTTTTTGAACTAAAAAGTAAATTTTTAATTGAAAACATACACTTTGAGTCATACAGAGAATATTTTTCATTATATTGAGGTGTAGATGATTTCTACACATCAAAAATGACTTATGGATATTTTTATAATGTTTCAAGACTATAATTAATGTATGTTATCTATTTTATTATGTTATATGTCTTTCTTACTTAAATCAGTGTCAATTTTAAATAAAAAGACACACATGAAGTCTTACTGGTCAAACCATGTGTCAGATTGAGGTGAGGCTAATTCATACATTTTTTAATTGAATTATGGATCATTTTAATAATTTTTTAAAGTAGTATGAATGTTCTTTCATAGTTTTCATTTCATCAAATGTCTTTTTTCCAAAATTGTCATTTTAAATTGGAAACATGCACATTGAGTCATATTGGTCACATAATGTATTGGTTTTACCTGAGATTGATTCATATACATAAAAAATGACTTATAAATCCCTTTCCTAAATTTTCAATACAAAAAAAGATTATTTTCTCTATTTTTATAAAGTTTAACTTTTTGAACTAAAATGAAGATTTTATATAGATAAAAAACACATTGATTCAAACTGAGCACAACATGCATCAGATTGAGGAGTGGGAAATTCCTACACCTCAAAAATAAATTGTGTACAATTTTACTTAAGTATACACACAATATTAATTTGTTTTCTTCATTTTCAATTGTATAATTATCTTTTATAAAAAAATTAATTTAAATTTTAAATAAATAGATACATACTGAGAGAAATCGGTAACACTCTATATCATATTGAGGTGTTCCTAATTCTTAGACATCTAAAATGACATATGAATCATCTTCCAAATTAATCAAAACAATTAAATTTTGTTTTCTCAATTTTGGGTACTTCACTTTTTTTAGTAAAATATCATTTTAAACTAGAAACATTCACTTTGAGACATACCAGTCACATCATTTGTTGGATTGACATGAGACTAACTCCGAAATCTCAAAAATTATATATCAATAGTTTTTAAAAATTATCAAGAAAATACAAGTATTTTTCTATTGTTTTAGTATGTAACATTTTTTTACTAAAATTAATGTCATTTTATATAGAAATAAATTGTTGAAATCAAACCAGGAACACCATGCATCAGATTGAGGTGTGACTAATTCCTACACATTACAATGACTTATGGATTTTTTACTTAAGTATCAATAAAATCATAATTTTATTTCTCAGTTTTGATAATGTGATATATGTTTGGACTAAAATGTAAATTATAAACTAAAAAACTACAATCTAAGTAATAATGGGCACACTATGTATTAGATTGAGGAGTAGATGATTGATTGTGTGATATGTGTTTTTCCTTAAACTATATAAAAAACATACAAATGAGAGACTATGTCCCATTCAGATAGAATAAAAACTCCATGCTTCCTAAAACAATTCACATTTCAGGTGGCATGGTGTTTCATATTCCATAAGAAAGAAACATGTTATATCATATCAATCTTATATCAAATAGTTGAAATATAAATATGAATTCCCAAAATATTTGTGAAGAAAACTAAATAAGTTTTTGTTAAAAATCATAAGGAAATTTACGTAAAAATATTATATAAAATGATGAAAATATTAATTAAATAAGTTGTATGAATTCACCTTTTCATGGTTTTCTATAAATTTTTGACCCATTTCCTTTTTTATCTCATTTGAATGAACATGTGTAGCTTCAAAGAAACAACATAAAAATGAATAAAATAACCACCTATATAAGAAAAAAATACTTATGAGGGTAATACTAAAAATAAATAAATTAAACATAAATATGAAAGACTAAATTACTTCTTTAGATAATGATTTTACTGTGCCAACATCAAGATTTCCCTTGTTATTAATCATATGTAGCTTCATTTCTCTAACTCCAAAGGTAGTGGGGGAACATGATTCAAATTTCTCAATGACAACACTTCAGGGGTGAAAAGGTTTTGAGGGATAAAAACGGTGTGGGAGATATTGTATAGAAATGAATGAAATATGTAAAAAATATTATAAAATAAATGAACTCTACAAGGAATAATGAAAATTAAACCAACATTTAATTATATATTTTTTCATTATAATAGAAAATGCATATCGTAACACTAGCATTACAACTCCCCAAAGAGTTTCCATCGTTATAGATTATTCTTCCATGGTTTTAGTAAAATCTTCATGTGTAGAAGACATTGTCTATATGAGTATTCATAAAATTAATTTATATCATGTTAATGAAATAGGGAAAAAATAATATTTTGAGGAAAAATTGTATATTAAAAAAATTATATCTCATTGAACTCTCTTTTTTTAAAGGTTTTAAGAATTCTTATCCTCTAGTGTGATTCCAAATCCCCTCTCGTTGATGACCTTTATCATACAATACATAGTCTACATTGGGACCGACATGAACTGATTGTGTTATCCAAATGAAAGGGTCATCCTTAGTGGAATTTTCATCAGACCCTCGAGTTATTTTAGTCATCGGTAGAATAATCAACCAATTCTTTGTTGCTATATTTGATACATACAATATTTTCACTATATGTGGTACAATTATTATAAGTTCTTCCTTTTCCCTTTCCACATTGAAATTCATCTTTATGAAGCCCATTTCTTCAACGTTCACTACAATCCAATTTTCAACCCACATAAAATGGAAAATAGACACTTAAAATTTTTTATAATCCCCCTCATATATATAATTGATTATTTGAAAATATGATATAATTTCATAAATTGGATTTCAATACTAGGAACCATATATGTGAATCACTTCAAACACGAGCATAACTCCATTATTTTTATTGTATTGTTGTCTTCATATTCTTTTTTATGGAATGTATAATCATTGATTACAAAACTAGTGTAATTTATAACATTTTCATTTGGTCCCCTACATAGAAATAAAGGTCTTTCGATAATTGAATTTGGATTTTTAGATAACTTCATATAAATATATTCTTGGAACCATCTTATAAACTATTGATTACATTTATTTGATATCAATACTTCATCCTTTGATAGAGTAAAATCTATATGAATTTATTTTTGGGATTCAATGTATGGATCAACATCCTCAATATTTTATAAAATGTAATGGTGTGATTTATCTTGCTATGTGATGGAAACTGTAACAAAAAATCTTCTAGAATTCCCATTTTCTATAAGGTGTCCACTGTGATGAGATTAGGAGAGACCAATCCTATTAATATATGATAGGAAATCAGTAACGAATTAAATATCTTCTTCAAAAATACATTTTTCTGCAATAAAACATTTTGGAAGACTTCGATTCTTGACATAATGTTTCTAAATCATCAGACATCGTGCAGTGGGGTATAACCATATCTAAAGGATATGACCACATAATTGAAACTCTCTAACATATTAAACTATCAAGTGGACCATTATATTAATAAATTATGGGGGGAAACATATCTAATTCACATAATTTGACTTCAACCTCTTTACTCATAATTCCAAACTTTATTGGGTCTATAAATTTACTACATTTAGATTTTTAAAATATGTAGAGTTTCGTAAATGTATGTCGTAAAGTTTTAGGTAGAATAAAATAGAATGTGATTGGAATAAAAAAATTGCATCAAAACATGAAATTCATGTGATTTTATTCCCTATAAATTCAAATTAGTCATTGACATATCATTCTTGATATTTGATGAATACCCCTTCATACTTTTACATGATTAATGGAAAGGAAAATTTTTTATTTTTCTTATTCTGATAGAGTGTAAGATCCTAGATGACGAAATGTATTCCCTTTACCCTTATCAGTTTCGAGTCATCCCTTATCACCATGTCAACCATAAATAACCTATCCTTGATTACATATTTCTTTTTTTCAAGAATAATTAGTAATATTACAATTACACTATCAAATACATTTTTTTCTACATGCATGACATTAAGAAAATTTTTGACAAACAATTTATTCAAATACTATAATTAAAATTATATTAGTCTCTTATTCTAAACTATATTTTATTGGTTTTTCAAAAATGGTTTACCAAAAATTGTGTTAATAAAATTTAGTTTATTGAATAGTTGATCACCCATTAGTGGAGATGGTGTTGTACCTTATTCGATATTCTCATCAAAATTTTTCATCTAGGATCTGTATTTATGTTTTAATGGTTAAAAATTTTTATGTTATTAAAACACATTCTTAAAGAATGTTTCAACCAGAATGATTGTGTGCATTCTTCATAAAGGGGGCACCCCCAACATTCCATTAATTCTATATCCTGAAAATGTTTCAAAATTTAGAAATTCATTAATCATATGATAAAACGTGTCCCTCAATATGAATTCTTCACTTCTATAAGAATCATACTTTATAATACTATTATCCCACATTAATTTCAAATATTCGATAAATTAATCCACATATAAATCAATTTCCTTAGTGGGTTACATTGTTCTAGATATAATCAGAGACAACATAATGTATTTGAGCTTCATGAATAACCATGGTGGCATGTAATAATTTACCAACATGAATGGACATGTAATATGAGTACTAATATGTTCATAACAAGGATTTATTCCATATATAGACAATCCATGATGAATGTTTCTTGGATCATTTACAAATTCAAGATAATCGTCATCAATTTTCTTCCAATTGAGAGAATTTAATAGATAAAATAGGTTCCCATATTTAATTCCTGTATCTAAATGCAATGTAAATTCTCTCATTTTTTCCTGATTTCTATATAGTCTTTTAAATAGTGGAATTATAGGAATATAGAATAAAATATTCAAATTACATGATTCATTTTTCTTGTATCGATATGTGCCACAGATATGGATTTTTTTGAGTGATTCATGTTCCTTATGAAATAATATGCAATCATTTGAACAATTTAGTATTTTTATATATATCCTTACCATTGAGAATGTAATTGGTTTAGTACTATATGATCGACGTGGCAGTTCATTTTCTTATAGTACCATATCATTCAAGAGACCAAGTAGTTCTATAAAGCTGGTGTCGGTCCATCCAGTACCAGCATTCAAATTATATAACATAAATATAGCTGACTATTTTATGTATTTAATACAATCAGTATATAATTGTCTCTTATAGAAACTATTTAACTTTTCAAAAAATATTTTAAAATCTCTATGTTCATCTCCAAGTTTCATTTTCATTTCTTTCATGTGATATCCATCATCATTTACACTAGTATTCCTATAAAATTCTCCATGAACCAAAGTATCATTGTAATTGCTATGTAAAATCATATTTCCTCTTTCATGGTCCTATATTTATAGCTCTGGTCTATTCTAATACAAATCAAAATTTTCTTCACACACTTATGGACTATTTTTTCTTTGATAAAAACAAATAAAACAGGGACAAAGGATTTGAGAAGGTTTATATGCATTCTCTATTGCTAACATGAGGAACTCTTTACCTCCATCTTTATACTCTTTAGTTAAATGATTAGCATGCACATATTTTTGATTCATATCTATCTTATTAGGTTAAAAAATATTCATTTTTTATAATAAAATAAAAAATACACATAAGATATTCGTTATCAAAGGTGAAAGTTATAGTTACATGTAAATAGGGTAACCCAGCATTTTATTATTTATAATAATTTTATTTTGCTTAAAGGTGATATTTGGGGGGAATACACATTCATTTCATTGATTTAAGGGGTATCAATGAGGACATGTAATGTTATATGACATGGCCATTTTTCATATTCCATTTTTAATTCAATTAATGTTATTAATAAATTACATTTAAATCTATTTAAAGGAAAATAAATATAAATATAAATCACTAATAGAATATAAAAATTTAAAACAATCATAGTATTGGAATAATTTATGAATGTTATAATTATTTCATTATAATATATTTTAATTAAATGTTCTATTAACTGGTGGGGGAAAAATAATTTATTACTTTTACTGGTGACGGTAGTAAGTATTTAAAATTAATAAAACCAAAATAATATAAACTATAATAAATATTAAATTAAGAATAAATATTGTGGGTTTTGATTTATGTCGGTCTCATTATATTTTAAAAATGTTGAATATGTTTTGTCTTTGTAGTTTCAAATAATCAAATACTCCATTTGAATCTAGTGTTAGATTTTTTCTTAATACATATATGGTTTTATCACAATATGAAAATTATACTGAAATATGTTCTTTTATGTATGTGATATAATATAATAAACTAGATATCACATTTTAGGTTTTTGAAATTCACTAATATTCAATTAATGCATGTTTAGATCATTGGAAATGTATATTTTGGTTCTTTTTATTCATAAATATAGAAACAAAGTTGAATTTTTTTATAACGATTACTTGATTGCATTAAGTATACAGTAATTTATGATTAAATACCATGATGGGAGATTATCAATCCCAATAAGGGTGGATTTTTAATATTAGAAATTTTTTTCTTTATGGGGGGGTGGAAAAAATAAATAGGCATTTCATAGTAGACATTAGAGTTGGAATTTAATAGTTTAAAAACATGTAGACCATAAAAAATGATTCGTAAACATATTAATGGAATTTGAGTAATGTAATATTACAATGTATTTAATTTCCATAAATTATGGAATTGAAGAATCAATGTTATAAGATTATAGTTTCATGTATAATGGAACGTATACAAATATTACTTTTAAACCTGATATGTGAGAATTTGGTTATAAAATGGAACTATAATAATTTGTATACATAAAATAATGTAAGAACTTTGTGGATCCATTTATAAAATATATTTCAAGGTATATTATTAAAAAATGAATTGAAAATTGGTCCAAACCCCTTAAAATGAACTATTTAGTGAAAATTCTAATCACATACAAGTGTAATAATCATCCATGGATATTTTTCCAAGATACCAAGGGTTTCTGCTAACATGTAAGTGGAGGAGAAAAATTTAATATAACACATCTATAAATAATAAATATAATAATTAAAATAGATAAGAAAACATAAACTCACTTGAACCTTTGAACACCCATTAATGAAAAACTGACTTTATAATAACATTAAAAATATAATGATATCAATGACCCATGATCAATCCATATTATAATAACAAGAAAATTTTCACTTATTAATCAATAAGGGGATTAACATCAAGGGAGTACGTAACAAAAAAAATTAATCTAATTGGAAAAAACATATCGAATATACCATTATTCCTTTGAAAATATTATAAAAAACCTCAAAATTTACATTTGAAACCATTCAAAATATTTATAACAATGACAAGAAATAACACATCCATGTTCTTTGAAAACCTAAAAAATCATGAAAAATAGACAAAAATGGTCTAATTCAAAGAAATCCTTGATCAAAACATAATTGTAAATCATTAAAATTCATAAGAAATCATTACGTGAAATCCATTTTCATTTATTCAATAAAAACCATGGGTTGAATTTTAGAAAATACGTTGTGTGATTTATTTCGTGGAAGGAAGTTCAAAACATTTTAAATTAAGAAAAAATTATTTTATGTTAATGAAAACTTAAGAAAAAAACATATAAATCCATAGCCCCATGAGGGATAATTATAATAGAATTTACTTCAGATAGAAATGTGGATTTAAAAGGTTCTATTATTCATGGTTCCATGTTTAAAATAATGTAAATGGGGCCATTTACCAGTATGGATGAAATCAATGTGCGGAGGTCTTAATAAGCTATAAGAAAGTAAGAAGAGCCTCTGAAGGGTCAATACAAACCCAAAATCATAGAAACCCCTAATTAGAAATTCATTCTAGAAGGAAAGTTAATAATGGATAATGAATATCAAGAGATAATGAACAAAAATAAGCAAAAAATATATCTCCCAACAAGCAATCAACGAGCGAGGTGGAGGAGAAAATAACATACCTTGGAATGAATATTTGAATAATCTGAGTGAATATAGGGATATCTATAAATCATGGATTCCTTAAAGCCTCGGATTCATTTGATCCTTGATTCATTAGAGCAATGGATTTGAGCCTTCGATTTATTCTATCTATGATTCAAGCCTTGATTTGATCTTGGATTCGATAACAAGGAGTGTCGGCAGCAGGTCGCTTCATTGGGATGTTTCAGATATTGTGACTAGTTCACGATAGGATAGGGTTCTATAAATAGATCAGGGTTACTTTTATCATCACTTCAAAAAAAAGTTATGGTATGTATATCTTTTATTAGTGCAAAATTAATAAGTGCTGATAAAATGCATCTTTATTAGCTCTTCAAATATTAGCATTGATAAGGTATTTGTAATTATAATTATAAGTAAAAAACATTGTAAATATATTTATATAATTATATAATATATATATATATATATAATATAGTAAATATATTCAATATTTAAATATATTTTAATAATTTCATAATTAATTATTTATAAATATATAAATATTCTTTTTTCAAAAAATAATATTTTTATGTTTATATATTTATATCATCATATATATTTCTAAAATTATATGTATTTATTAATTATAGAAATATATATATATATAAAGAAAAATATAGTAACTATAATAATTATTTAAATAAATTTATTATAATTTTATAATTATTTAAATATATATAGTTATTTATTTATAATGATATAAATACATTTTTAGAAAATACTATTTATTTATTTATAATTATAAATATATTTTTTTTTTAATATAGAAAAATTATATTTATAAATATTTAAAAATATATTTTCAACATTATTAACGAATATATAATTGTAAATATATGCATGAAAAAAATGAGTATAATTGATTAATTGAAAATGAGTACACTTTATTAATATGGAAAAAATGGATAAGTTTTATTAATTAAATATAAATTATTAAAAAAATTGAATATATTGAAAAAAAAATATCAATAAATATTTAAAATATTAAAACATAGTAAATAAATATATATTAATAAATAAAAGAAAATAAATAAATTCTCAAAAAATAAATTAATTAAAAATTAATAATATTTAAAATGAATTAATACCTCATTGTAATAATATTAAAAAAATTATAATTTTCTGATTAAAGACATAATAGATTAAATGTATCATGTTATGATGAAATTATAAAATGAATAGTAAAATTTTAATTAATTACATCAATATTAAGTTTATGTCTCCTTATATATAATTTCATTAATTACGTAGATATAGTTATATGTGCATTGTATATAAAAATGAATTAATTGTGTATATGTATGTGAATGTAACACATGTTTGATATATGTTAAATTGAAAAATCAAATGATGTTCAATTATATACCCATTACTCGATGCAATTATTATATATTTTTTAATTAATATTAAGTTTTAATTATAAACAATTATTCACTAAATATAGGGCTTATTATATTTAAAGAACAAATATTTCATATTATTTAAATTATAATTTTTTATTTTATAAATATATATAAATTTATATTTATATATTAAATGTATCAATGAATAATTGTGTATAGAAACCATTAAAAATTAATAAGTCATTAATACATTTTTAATTATTCAATTTTACTCATTTTTTATATTCATATTTGATATATATTACTTATAACAATTTTTAATAATATATATATATATTTATATATGAATATATTAACCTTATTAATTTTTTTAATAATTGTTTCATTAATAAATTTATCAATAATTTTTTTAATTTATTAATTGGAAATTTTTTGTTTAATTATTACAATTTATTCATTTTTAATTTTTTTGTTTAATTATTAAAATTAATTCATTTTCGTAAATAATTATTTATTTATTAAAAATTGTTGTACATTTTTTATTTACATATTTTAATTTTTGTTTGTTTAATTAATTCATTTTACTAAGCACTGTTTTCAGCGCTAAAAATAAAGCACTGATAAAGGATGCCTTATATGTGATTTTTTTTCTAGTAGTGATAAAGGCCATCACTGTTAAGGGCCTTCTTTTTAGTAGTGAAGGATGTAGAGGAAGAAATAAAATAAAATTTCTTGTTGATGAATGTTACCTCATCTTCGGATATCATCCTTAAGTTTTCACCAAAATCCTTCCTATGTTGGATTTCTTCCCAAAATATGGAATCTAGGATTAGAGGTTGGAAGTTGGGAGGGTATTTTGGTAGATATTGGTTGAACCAAAGAGGATTGGATTTGTGAAAAATATTGGAGAGTGATATCCTTTTATAAGTGTAGTGAGTGACACACATATAATTTTTTGAACAGATTCGAAAAAAACATGTTTTTATCATGCCAGATGCATCCAAAATTGGAAATAATCAATACCAGAATAGTAAATATATTAATATGTAGATCCAATGGGTGTTTGACAAGTTTCTAGGTCATTTTAACCATTAAATTTTCAGTTTAACCCCCAATATATCCAATTTTACTTTAACTGCTATAATTATTTTTTACTATTTTCAATATTAATTTTGGTCAAAAATAGTTCTAACATATTAGATAATATATATTATTCTGATTCAAAATATTGAAATCATTTTTCCAAATTCCATTCACAGAATTGGTATAATTTATTTTAAAATTAATCATGCAGACACGGTGAGAAAGAGAGCTTTTAAGTTGTGTATTTTTCATGAAAAAGATGATTGTATATTAATTATATGACAATTAATAATCATTAAATGAATTTAAATTAATATTTAATTATATATAATATACACATTTTATATAAAAAAATATTCCTTATTGATTATTTTAATTAATTAAAAAGGATAAACATTATGCATTTTAAAATAGTTTTATGAAAAAGTCCTTCTTAATTCTAACAGAATATGTTATACTAAAATCTAATATAATTTTTACACATTAGTAATTAAGTTGAGTAAATATAACTAAATAATAATTAACTTAATTTAAATAATATTAAAATCATAATGAGACTTAAATTTATTAATTTTTTTAATTTTTTTTGAAAAAATCGATATTTTTCACTATTCATTGAAAAAAAATATTTTCTGAAAAAATCCCAAAAATTTATCCTATGTTGATTTGGATATGATAATTTAAAAATGATATTAATTTTATATAATTAAAATTCTAAAATTTATAAATTATTCTTTTAGGTAAATCCTTATAATAAAATAGTTTAATTAAAACAATTTTTCCTATGATTAAAGATTAATTAATAATTTTATAACAAATATAACTATATAATTCATGTTAATAAATATAAAAATGATTTTTATTATCATTACATGGGTTATAGAAAAATAATTGGAATTATGTACCTTTTAATGTAGTACATATGATTTTTTTCAAGTTGACTATGTATTGTTTGACCCCCAAACCGATTCCTCTAGTTGAGTTATAATCATGTTCTCAATTTTTATTGCAATATTGAAAAGTATTGGTATTCTATATGTTTTTATTCATATATGAATGATTAATGGAAATTTTAATTTGTTTTTTTTAACCATCCACCCCTTCTTCCGGATGGTATATGATCGTATTATCCCTTTTGTTGACGTGGAGATAAGTATTGGTGTTCCTTATGTTGTAATTCCAATATGGATGACTATTACAAAAGTTTAATAATAATTATTTATTCATTTTATCACATGATAAATGAATTGGACATAAAAAGTGATGTGTGTCACCTAAAATGATATAACTGATCAATTTATCGACAGGTCTCAAGAGACAATACAAGTTTTGGTTTTCGGTGTATGCCTGCCTAATTCAATAAGATGTCTTGACTAGAGTCTTAACAACAATTAAAGTGTCTTGGAATACGACCTTGAAAATAGTTGATTTGATTTCTAACATTATAAGGTCAGAATTATTAACTATTATTTTTCATTTATTTACATGTATATAGTTTACTCTTATTTTGAAATTAATAATGGATTTATATTATTTAAAAATTCCTATAATAATAATTCTACCACTTTTATTCCATGATTTATTCAGTAATATGTTTCCTTTATTGATCATTTGAGATCACACGTTTATTATGTTTGCATTCCCCATGTTATGAACAAAATTGATATGTGTGACATGATTATAAGGATAGTGTGTCTGGAATAATTTATGGGAGGTGTTTAAAACGTATCATGATTAAAATAGTTTTTATATATAAATAAAAGAAAATATTTACTACAAGATATAAAAAAATAGAATTTATTAGTTTATAATGTTTCATAATTCCCCAAATCTCTAAAACTGAAAAGAAATTTATAATATAACAGATTCAATTTTAATTATTTATTTTTTAATTATGTATGGTTATATCCATACGTTTACTAGTAGTACCAAATAAAGTATGTTTTTATGGTACGTGATCCAGGAGTGAGGATTCAAGGTGTCTCTATTGGTATCAAATGAAATTTTTTGATATCCTTAGTGAATATGATGTTTTTTAATGATAATTTCTATTGTTATAAGATATTTTTGATCAAAATTTAAAATTAATAGAAAATATTTTAGGATAAGTATATGATTTAATGTTAAGGTAATAATGATAATTTTATATTAATATTAGGATAAGAAATTCATTGAAAACCCTTTAAATATGTTAAATTAATTGATAAAGTCCAAAAAAATGGTATTTTATATATTATGTGGTTTTTATTAGTAATAAATTCTTTTATAAATAATAGAATGTGGTTGTGTAGAGAATAGATGTACCGAGGTGTAATCATCCTAAAAATGATTGTTTGAGCGTTAAATCAATCATCACCCGGATGTATGATGAGTGGGCCTAAGGCTATGCCCATGGAAAGAAAATCCAATGAGTTATTATTTTTTTTATCACGTTCTCTCTAAAAAATAATAAATTATTTAAAAATGATGTAGATTAATTAGGTTAGTGGGCCTAATTGAAAAATGACAAGGGATTGCCGAAGAATGATGAATGAGGGTCATATGTTGATTTAAAAGTATCATATGTTAGTAAAGGTGTCATAATATAAGTCATATTCATATTGATGTTTTTTGTATTCATGGTTACTATATTATAATAACCATTTGGGTTATAGTATTTAGTTGAGAAGGGGTCAGAAATAAGAAGCTAAGACATGTATGTATCTAGAAACCACTATGTGTTATGAATGGATAAGGCAATATACATAAATGGTTATTAAATTTAGTATAATCCTATTTTGATTCAATATGTGAGTTTTTAAGTCTTAGATAAGGTAGTGAATATGATATTTTAATTGATATTAAATGTTTAATCTCTTAAATTTTTAATTAGAAATTGATTTTTTATGTTGATAATTTTATATATCTAAAATTTTGTGGGAATTATTTGTGAAACATCCAACGATTTTTATTTTGTAGCTTTACATAAATAGTATGGGGACATATATTAAATGATATCAATAACCTTGAAAATTGATCCTATAAGAAGGTTTTATTTTGGGGATAACTATCTAGAACACATGATTATGGAATGAAAAACTCTATGTTTTAATATATGTTTGAGGTTGAAGTAATAAAATGCATTTCAATTTTAAGTAAATAAGTAAGATATTAATTTTTAACCTTGGTATTTCTAATTGATTAATGATATTTTTGGAGATGTACAACTCATTTTTTTAAGTTGATATACAGTGATAGGTGTGAAAGATTCTGAACTAATGGTTAATACCATTTGAAGTTTAGAGGTATGGTTACCTTTTAGAGTAATATAAAACTTTAGACGCTATAAACAGCTCAAGGGCTGAATAAGGTTTCCCAACGACAAAGAGAAGTCATATTCGGACTCAGGGACCCCATCCGAGGGGGCCGGAGGGGTCATGTGAAAAACAATCATTGGTGCACGAAAGAAATTATGTCCTTCATGGAATGTTCTGAGATTCGCGAATGTTCTTCGACGTGGGCAAGAAATATTTTGCGCGCTGCCCCACGTGGTCGACATTTCGCACCGCCGCGTATGTCACGCAATTATTTCGCACTGACCTGGTTTTCACTCCCCTGGACACATATAAATTGAAGGCTACCCCATTCCACTTCGGGGATGAAGAATCTGAACTAGCTCTTATGCATGAAATTTTCCTTTCGTGCGCGCAAATATAGCCTTCAGATACGGTTCTTTTCTCACCATGTCTCCCCGGGTCCGCCTTCATGCAAGATTCCGTTAGTTTAAGAATGAATTCTAATCCCTTTGGGGTCCGCCACTTTCACTCAATCCCTTCCACTTGCGTGCACGGATGAAAATTGCGCGCACTCCCCTTCCATTGTGCGCACCCCAGCCCATTGTGTGCAATCCCCTTCAATTTCATACACCCCAATCATTGCGTGAAGTCTCCCCCACTTGCGCGAATTTCGTGCTCCTTGTGTGAAATCCTTCTAGTTCTGCGCAAAGCCTCGGATCCATTTAGGTTCAATCATCACTGATTTCATTCCAGTCCAGTGTTTTTCGCGTAGGGCTACCTATTTCATGCGCAAGCCTCAAAGGTTGCACACAATTCTCCGACACCCATCACCTCAGTGCTCCTCGGGCGAACATTTGCGTGAGTGCCTGATTCCCTTCTCATGGATGCCATTCACGGGTTTTCTTCATGCCTCGGGCATCCACATCATACACTGTTTTTTCATATGACCTTCTCGGCTCGTACGAAGTAACTTCAAAGTCCCATTGACGATACCGCTTGTTGCGTTGCTTTGCCTCATGCTTCTTCGCATAGGCATGCTAATGGATATTTCTTCTTCACATAGGAACTCTAATGGATTTTTCTTCTTCGCATATCCACACTAACATGGACCTCTTGATGGTTCACTCCATGACTCCCCCTCCCCACGGTGTTGTCGATGCATTCCCTTCCATAAGGATCAGAGGGTACCCGTTATGTTAGTCTTAGTGGTGCGGAGTAAACCTGCCTCGTCCGAGCTGCAGGATGTTAAACTGCCAAGAACCATCATCCTTATAACATGAAATTAAACTGTGACCCAGCCCCATGCCACATACGCAGGGTCCCCCACCTTGGACATTCTCCATGCCCACTCGTCTCCACGGGGATGGGACCACCCCTCACAGGGGATGATATATTCCTTATTGGAGTGGCACTTGTCTACAGGGGAAGGGTACCCACCTTGGTGTAAGCCCCTAGCTTTTCTTGCAGGATGTTGCATCCCTGATCCTCCTTTCATCTTCAGCCCCTAGGTCCAGTGAAGGGTGTGATAAGGAACGGGTCTCCTACTTTCCTCAGTCCCAAATCCCTCTCCCACTATGCTTTGTCACTCTCGAGCCTCCATCCTAGAGTAAGTCCCAACTTCTTGGGCTACGAACCATGAGTAAGCCCCTCTTCACTCCCCACGGATTCACCTTTCGCGATGTTATCATCAGGTCTCTGCTATCTCTTGTTTCTCACACCGAGCACGACTCACATGAACTTAGAGCAAGCACCAACAAATGACCAACTCCTTGGGCTGCCTCAGAGTGTAAGCCCCAGTCCATCACAAACTATAGGGACTTTGATCCATGTCAATCCATGGTACATAGGAAGCCTCCACGAGGTTCAAACCCCATCACCTTGTGAATCCTCGGAATGTAAGCCCTAATCCATCGCAAACTACGTGAACTTTGATCCATGTCAAGGCATGGTATGTAGGAAGCCTCCACGAGGCTCAAGCCCCATCACCTTGGGGCACCCCAGAGTGTAAGCCCCAGTCTATCCTGAACTACTATGACTTTGATCCATGTCAAGGCATGGTACGTAGGAAGCCTCGAAGAGGTTCAAGTCCCCTCACCTTGGGCTTCCTTAGAGTGTAATCCCCAATCCATCAGGAACTACGGGGACTTTGATCCATGTCAAGGCATGGTACGTAGGAATCCTTCATGAGGTTCAAGCCCCAACACCTTGGGCCGCCTTAGAGTGTAAGCCCCAGTCCATCCTGAACAGCGGGGACTTTGATCCATTTCAAGGCATGGTACGTCGGTAGCCTCCACGAGGTTCAAGCACCATCAACTTGGGCCACCTCACAGTGTAAGCCCTAGTCCATCCCGGACTACGGGGACTTTGATCCATGTCAAGGCATGGTATGTAGGAAGCCTCCACGAGGTTCAAGCCCCATCACCTTGGGCCGCCTCAGAGTGTAATCCCCAATCCATCATGAACTACGAGGACTTTGATCCATGTCACGGAATGCTACGTAGGAAGCCTCCACGAGGTTCAATCCCCCACACCTTGGGCCACCTCAGAGTGTAAGCCTCTATCCATCCCAATCTATGAGTACTTTGATCCAAGTCAAGGTATGGTATGTAGGATGCCTCCATGATGTTCAAGCCTAAAATCCACCTGGACCCCAGGTCCCTATTCACATCGGTTCATCAACTCCACCCATTCCCGAACTACGGGGACTTTGATCCATGTTAAGGGATGGTATGTAGGAAGCCTCCACAAGGTTCAAGCCCACTACCCGGTCGTTCTGACCCCCTTCACGTCAGTTCTCCTCCATCCTACATGACGTTAAACTATACTTTCCATCTGAACTACGTGGTCTTTGATCCTTTCCAAGGTAAGGTACGTAGGAAGCCTCCACAAGGTTCAATCCCCATCACTCATATCTCATCCTGACTTTTCCCTCGAGCCTATGTGTCTCAGGAAGCTCATGCCCTAACCCGGAGGCTACACTTCCTCTGGGTCCCATCCATGAATCAATTATAATGAGTCACCTCCTTAGGTGTCACATCATTTCATCGATCTACGTGGACTTTGATTCCCTTCAATGGGGATATGTAAGAAGTCTCTTCGAGGCTCAAGCCTAAATCCATCATCCATCCCGATTCTTATCCAGGCCACCACATCCTGTTGAAATCATGCCACCCCATTCCCCATTCCCATAGACAGAATTTGGGAAGCCACCCATGTGTTGGCCCCAAAATTGGTGTTCCATCTAGGGGGTTCCTCAATCTAATCCACTATAATCAGTGTTTTGATCAGTCTGGTCCATCTCCACTGGACATTAAACTTGAAGCATACCCTCTGTTAAACATCGAAAGCTGAGGAAAACCTCAGATACATGCCCATGGCATATGATTCCCCACGTTCGATGTGGGATGCATCAGGATTCTGTTCCCTCGAGAATCCCTATAATAATGGACAGAAGACAGAAATTCCAATCCCCCAGTGTCCAGAGATGCCATTGATGCCCAACATGACTACTATCCTAACCGAAGGTTGCTTCCCTGACCGGACCCCTTGAAATTTCCTGACAGAAGTAGTGTAATTAACTGGTGTCCATGAAGACATGGTTTCAGGAAGAGTTTCATGAACAACATCATAAGTCTATAAGGGAGACCCAGACTAGGTGACAAGTTCTGAGAAGGAATCCATGGAAGGAAGAAATGACATCCCATCATCCCGTTTCGATCAAGGAGAAAACATCCCTAAATAAGGAGCGGATGCCGCCTGCCTTTGGAAAGTGGGAATGTGGGGTAACAATTGTGCATCCTCTACGTGACAGATGCACGCACCCCAACCAAAGGATCAGAAATAATAATCTCAATATTGATTAATGTCGTAGATGTTAAAATATGTTTCAGAAAAGGTATGCCATTGGTTATATAAGATTGTAGTAAATAAAAAATTGTGTATATGATTTTCAGTATGATTAATGTTTTTTTATAATGATAAGTTGGATTTGGAGAGAAAATATTTTAGATATTTTTGGGTTTATAATATTAAATTAAATTTCATTGAAATTTGGGACATCTATTTTGAGTATTAGATTAATATTTAGTAAATACCACAAAAAATGTATCCTTGGATTAACAAATAATTTGATATTTTAAATTGAGACTGATATGGGTTGAACCGAGTCGGATACATGTTGAATTGTAAGAACCATAGGATAACATAATTGTGTTATAAAGTGAGACATCTTTAGGTTAAATTTTTTTATGGTTATTTATTATAATTCACTTTTACTTATTATCACTCATATTAAATCTTTTTTTAGTAAATAATTGAACTAAAATGAATCATGGGTGTGATGGAAAATGAAATGATTGTAAGGGAAAATAAATATTAACTATTTAAAACTAAATTTATGTTCAAAAAACATGTGTTAGAAGCTACACATAATTTAAAATACACAAAATATTATGAGAAAATTATTAAAAAATATTCAATAAAGGATAATATGTAATAGTAGTAAATATTAAGAATGTAAATAATTAATATTCTTTAATATTTAAAAATGATATTCTAAATATAATCCATTATCTTTATATTATGTATTTTATTTTAAAAGATGAACTTTTATATTTCAGAATTTAAATTTTATAAAATAATAATATTTTTTGAAATGCTCAAATCCAAATTTACATAGTATGATTTTCAAGGAATGTTTAATGAAATGGGTTATTTTCAATAAAAAAATGTTTTTTTTGTGAAATTATACTTTCAAATGAATTCATCATCATGTAAGAATATCCTAGAATATTAAAACAAATATAATAAATTATGTATTTTTATTAATAACTATATTCATTTAAAAATACTCTATTCACTTTTAATCCTATTTAAAATACTTTTAGAACTAATTTAAAATGTTAATTTAATAAAAAAATTATTTTTAGTATTTTCAACTTATTTAGTGTTTATATGTTGAAAAGTGGTTTTTTATTTTGATTAAATATTCAAACAACATATTTTTTTTATAATAAATCAATTTATGTAATTTAAATTAGTATCCAATATAATTACAATTTATATTTAAATTTAATGCTTAAAAAAAATTATTTTTCTAAAAAAATTTACATGATTAAGTGTGTTTATATTAAAATTAAATTTTCAAACAATTAGAAATTTTATATGCTAAAATAATTTTCAAAATTTAAATTATAAGATTCATTATAGTTAAAAGGATCAAACCGTAATTTCTATCATTAATGTTTATTACAATGGTTAAAATTTTATTACCAAGGTAAAAGTTAATTTTTGTAAAAGGTTAAAAGTAATAATATTAATGGGATTATATTTCAACTTATATTTTCCCAAACTCTTATTTTTTCTTATTTTCATCCATTTATCCCTGAATCGTTTCATAACATTATTGAAAAATGATATGTGTTTCCAAGAGTACCATTTTCTTCTCATATAAAGGGATAACTCTTCCACCATTTCAAGTTAGAATTATCTTTATAATTTCTTCTTTAGACATTTATATTTTATAATTTTAGAACCTTTTATCATTTACATAAGCTTTTGATAACATTATTTTTTCTTAAGGCCTTCACTTCTAATGATTTTTCCAGTGGAAATCCCAAGCTTCCAACTTGAGTATTGCTATCTCTTAGAAATTTATTTTACCATAATACTTCAAAGAATTGTTTATAACCTTGTTAATAAAGTTATATAAGTATCATTATTATACTCAAAAATAATTATATTAATTATACAACAAATATTCAATCGTTTCAATCCACTAAGAAAGAAAAATAACATCAATTGTGAGAATATGAGTACTACCGCCTCCACTAAATGATGAATATTTTTTTCCTACAATGTAGGTCAAGGCTGTAATAAAGGACATATTTAATGAATAAATAGTCTTTATATTTTAAAAATTATATTTTGATGTGATAGTTTTTCATTTACCGTCATTCCTCACATTTTTTGAGAAATGAGATCAATAAACATGTGTTTATGCAGACTACCACCTCCAAAAACAACATATTTCATTTGTTATAAACATCCATATTAGATGGTTCTGTGAATTATTTTAATTATTATATATAATTATTATATTTATTATATGTTCATGATTATATAAATTTTATATTAAAATTATATAATAATTTTATCTTACCTATTAAATCATTATAACACACTCTTGTTTATGATGTTTTTTTCCACATACATGAGTGATGTTTCAATGTATATATCATGTATCCTTAAAGAATGAAATTTTAAATTAATATTCCTTATTTTCAAATTATTCTAGAGTCATAATATTAATACCTAATGATGTTATTATTATATAACCTTGTATTCAATACGCTTAAAAAATGAGCTCATCTTTGATATCATCATCAAATAATGTTACCAAAAAATTTATGTAAAGAAATTATAAATTTAAAAATTATTTTAGAACATATTTTACAGTACCTAGTATGATCTATGAATGATAAATTTTGGTAGAAGAATTAATAACAACACCTCTATTATTGAATTCATTTAAAACAATCTATTTGTCTGAGAACAAATTTTGAAGATATTTGATAACTTGCTGGTAAACAGGTATATAATATTTATAAATAAATTTTATTAAAGGTTAAATAAATGAATATGGTTATGAAATATTTTATTAAGATATTTATTTTATGGTATAGTATGTTAGAGAACATTTGACTAAGTGAGATTAATTGTAATAGGTTTTCAAGACTCAAATCATTTCCTTAGTTCATAATTACTTCATTTCGTATACAAACATTTCATGTATGATCATATATAAACTATAATAACATCAAATTACATTGAAACCCTATTTTTTGGGAAATAAAGTTTCACATAAAATTCATCTTCTTTGATGAATCTATTTTTTTAAGAAATGAAATTTTGTAAGATTAATTCCTAAATATTTTAATGTATTTTCCTAATTATCCTATTTTTTTAATACCCAAATTTTTCTCATTTATATAGTGGAAATTTTCAAAGTTTATTATATTCAATGATCCTTATATTCCCATTATTTTTCAAACCCATGTTTTTTTATTCTCTTAATGATGTTTATTTTTAAAAAAAAAATTCAAATATTTGAATGGATTTTCATTTAAATGGTCATATATTATTCCCTTCTATATATCATTTTAACATATGATTTCTTTATTATCAAGGTCAATATATTTGAATTTATTTTAAAATTAATTTTTTATAATTTTTCCTTGTTATTTTAAAAAAATGTAATGCGACTCAAAAATCACTTCTTTTTAAGATGATATTTAGAAACATTTTTTAAGAAAAATCCACTCTTTGATTTCTCAACCATTTTCAATGGATTATTATCAAATAAATAAATAGTCCATAAATCACCAGATATATTATCTTTTTTTGGGTGATCATATTTTTTCTTTATGTGATATCATATAAGAATTTTATGAAATACATTTTTCCCATGGGTTATTTATGATAAGTCGAATGATTTGATTTTAATTGGCACTCATATATATGGATAATGATGAGTGTGGTTGTAAATCTCCATAAAATGTGATGGTTATGATTTCATATATCATGAGATAATTATTCATGGATATAAATATATTTTTTCAAAAAACTAAAGGGTTTACATAGTTGAATTTATCAGAATTATTTTCTTATACTTATATTTGTTCCACTACCTCTCTAAAATGGGTTTTTTTCAAAATATTCAATGTCTTTATGATATTACGTGTTCTAAAGATATTATTGATTCTTATGTATTGACTTAACATCCTTTATATTTTTCTAATCCATGTTTTTTATGACTTTATTTTGGTATTATGTTTCTATGTTGTGATCCTTAATGATCAATTATATTTTTTCTCAGTTATGATCCCATGATCTTTTTATCTAATATTACTACCTTAATATTATTTTCCCTCATATTTATGATATAACCAATATGACTAGATAATATTTCACATTATATTTTGTTTGATATCACCCCTTATTATGTTTCTATTTCTTAGTTTTTGATGATTATTATGTCATGTGAGATGTCTAAAAATGGTCTACAAGAGGATTTTTTTTTTAAAAAATATTCACAAGTGTTATAAAATAAGATGTTTATATAGATATTATCAAAGAAAATAAAACTTTTAGGTCCTTGGTGTGTGTGATTTTTTTATAATTTAATAATTAAACAATTAAATCAATGTATTATTTATATATCATTATCTTTGGTTACCGTATTTGGTATCCTAGGGAAGGATTATTTATTTGTATTCTATGTTTGGATAACATTAGTGAGTACTATAGAAATTATTATATGTATTAAGTAACATCATAATGTTTTTTATCCATAGTTTTTGAGGGAATATAACAAACCATACTTTACAGATGTTGTTATTACATCAGAATTGAAGAGTAATTATTACAACATATAACAAAACCATGGTAGGACCGTATAGGTATATTGTCTTTAGAAACTGAGAAACATAAACAACTGGTTCATAAAGTATATGCATTGTCTCCCATTTATTTCATCATATCTAGAGTAACTTTTGGAATATCCTACTTAGTACCCTTCTTCCTGACCTAGGGAAAATAAAACATACAAAAGGGTGAGCTCAAATTCTCAGTAAGGGTAAACAAAAGAAATATCATTCATATCATATTCCTAAGAACATAACATTTTGAAAATCATAACCTGAAAAAGAGATCTGAATATCATAACATTGGATAAATCATAGTAGTGAAATGTAATCCCAATAATCATAACTTAAAACATGAAACTTTGTGTCATACACACATAATCATAGAAAATAATTTCATAGTAGTCAAGACTCATTTCCAAGACTATCTTAGCGGACAAATTCCATTTCTGAATCGAGTTCACTTCTCATTTCAGTCATGTTTTACTGAACTGGATTAACCTGACATTCAAGCCATGTCTATATCATGAGTTATAAATCTTTACCCAATGCATTGGAGGGAGATATAGGTCCCACCCATCTCATAATGAGACCATTCTTATGTGTTCGACAAAATCATAAATCATACATCATAGCATAACCCATGTAATAAAAACGGGATTCTTAAACAGCGTGCCTTCATAACATAATCCATATAAGATAAAAGGACATAAGAACAATAATTCCATCATAACATAATCAAATCAATTTAAATATAGGGATATAAACAGAAACTTATATTATCCTAGATGGAAAATAATTTTGATAAAACGCTTGAACTCCATTCTTGCGGAAAATATCCTTTCTACTTCAAAAACATTTTCCTTTATTAAAATTTCATATAATTTTAAACTAAAAGAAGTTGATTAAAAATAAACTTTAAAACTTGTAAATGAATCTTCATGGAAATAATGTTCTATGAAATCATAAAAATCCATTCATGCCGTATAAGTTAAAAAAATATCCTTCTCCTACTTCGGCTGGAAAAGTCAAAAAAGTACCTCGTACTAAAAACGATAAAAGATTCCTTTAATATATTTTACTAAAAAATCACAAATGGGTATAATTAAATTTAAAAAATTGTAGGAGTATAGGAATAATATTACATATTGAGGTAACATTGATGAGGATGATAAATATTCCCCAGTAAATTCGGAAGTATAAACAATCTCGGATAAAAATGAGATTGCGAGATTTTCCCTTACCTTAGGTCCGATTTTCTTCGTAAGTGTCTGAACCTCCTTTATAATGATTTAAATAATGTCATTGACTTATTCAAGACTCATACTCATTGTTATGATATCATATATGGTCATATTCTTAGCTTCTTATTAGTAATATTTCATTACTACTTGTTATTTGGGTGTTTATTTCTTTTTGTTCTTATCCATGTTTTGTAAAATAAATTCATATTATTCTCTTTAGGTTATAGATACCTCATTTCCAGAATGGTATTAGTGTAATATATATCATATTTATTCATTCAATTCATTTATATAATAATTATGTAATGACGATCATGTAGAACGAGTCGCATCACATCGTGGAGACGGTAGGCCGTACGTACGCATGAGCGATGATATCGTTCCCATGATCGTGGAATTGTATTAAAGTGTATGTATACTATTTCAGAATCAATATCACTTTAAAATAATCATATATAATTATTCTCTACACCATTATACACATTCAAGTAAGGTGGTGGTTGAAAACATATTACACCACGGCGTGGAGACGATATTCCGTACGTACGCACGCGCGGTGATTTCGTTTTCCGTAGGATGGATAGATGGTAAAATAGGGTTGTTTCATATTCATAATAATGTATCAGTATATTAGTGATACTTATTTTATTACTTCATAATGAAACAACTAAATAAGAATAAGTAGAAGAAGAAATAAAGTTGAATGAATCGGTAACGGACATTACCTCTTCTTTGAAGTGCCTCTTCTTAACCTCTTCTTTGGGTACTAATGATGGTCTTTTAAGAAGACCAAAACCTATAGGATGTTTATAGGGAAGTGGAGAAGAGAAATTGGCAGGGGTTGTCTGATATTGAATGCTCAAAGTGGTGTGAGGAGGAGAGGGAGGAGGTGCCCTTTTATAAGGGAGAAGAGGCACACCTTAGGAAAACATAAAATATTATTTTATTATAAAGTAATATTCAGTTTTTAATAGCTCAAAATTGATTTATTTCAAATCTAAGGTGGGTATGGGTAGAAATCCCCTAAACAAATGGGTTTTAGACAAGTTTAGTCTACTATTTTAACCTTATCATTTATATTTAACTCTAAGTTAAATAATTTAACTTTTACCGTGTCTTCTTGTTTTCTTACACTACAAGGTTAATAAACATACAATAACAAGCCAAAATAACCCCAAGTGGTTAATTATTAATATATATATCCTTATATAAGTCATTTGGCTGAACCTTAGATCTTTATGAATAAAATAACAATTAATAATATAATATTTATTTTAAAAACTGTTTTATGTCAATTTTGACACTATTTGGTACATTATTATTGTGAAAATCATAAAAACATGATTAGTTCGGAAAAAGTTAATTAAATCAATACCAACATGTCATATTAACCTAGAATATTAGTGGAATTCATAAAAAGTCTCAAATTACATTTATTTGGGTATTTATAACATCAATTATATAAATATTTCATTAATAAGATAATTACTGCATCATCATTGTGTCAAAATAAATTAACTTATTAAATTTCTAAAAATTATAAATAAAATACCATTATGTAGGAAATCTTTTTATATTTCTAATTAATATTTATCGTTGAATTTATATTATGTATAACCCTATATTAAAAATGTTTTAGTTATTAAACTTTGATTTTAACTATTTTAACTCTTCTTTAATCAAAATAATATTAAATGTCCTAATCTAATCCAAGTAGACCTAAAAGGTCATATTTTATTCCTAAGGTTTTTTTTGGTCTAATTACACTTATACAATAGAATTAGGACATGTGTTAGGGTAATAATAATATCATTTTTACCCTTAATTACCCTATTTACTTTTAACCGTGGTAGAAAAAAGTAAAAAGTTACTATTCACCAAAAAATATTTTCATCTCGTTGAACCAAATTTTAGTCCTTGATATTAACCGTGTCTCTCCGATTTTTGAAATTCCATTCACAGAAGTGGTAAAATTAAGTTTTATGTGAATTTACAAATTCTCCTAGGAGGTGGGTAAAAGACTGTGAAAAGTTCAAGAAAATTTTTATATATCTAAAATTATTATAAAATGACTTCAATGAATTACTTTGAACTAATATAGGTATTATGTATCAATTATTACCTAAAATAAATTTAAATAAAATAAATAATTATTTAAATAAAAAGTCGGTTTTTAAATAGTAACCCAATGTTTTCACTATTCATCAAAAATTGAATGTTTTCAGAAAAATACCAAAATTTTACCCTAGGATAATTTTGATATTCCGAATCCAAAAATGAAGTCCATTTTGAAAGATAAAATTTATTAAATTTCAAAAACTGTGTATTACTATTCATAACAGCTAGTTTTAATAATATTTTTATAGCATATCATTGTTTAGTGAAACTCGGTATTGCGTACAATGAAAGCTATCGAGGAAGGTCGCGATTGAGTGTAAAGAAAGGAAAGATAGTGTTGCGTGTAGTGAAAGATTCCTTTGGTGATGTATATAACATAAAAACAAAATATTTCTCATAAAAATCTCGGGTGTTACATTCTACCCCCCTTAAAATGAATTTCGCCCTCGAAATTCGTCACTTTATAACAAACAGATGAGGATACCTCTCCCTCGTCATATCCTCAAGCTCCCTTGTAGCTTATTCTAATTGGTGATTACTCCATAAAAAATTCACTAAGTGAGTGGTCTTGTTCTGTAAGACTTTTTCTCTACGATCCAGAATCTCTATCGGCTGTTCTTCATAAGAAAGATCTTTCTCCAGCGGTACAACTTCTGAGCTTAGTACATGTGAAGGATCAGTTATGTACTTTATCAAGAGCGATACATAGAACACATCATGATCTTGAGAGAGATTCAGTGTCAGAGTGAATCGGTAAGCTAACTTCCCAACACGATCCAGTATTTCGAAAGAACCGATATACCTAGTGCTCAGCTTTCCCTTCTTTCAAAATCTCATTACTCTCTTCCAAAGAGATGTTCGTAAGAACACTTTATCACTCACTTCAAACTCTAGGTCTTTTTTTCAGTTATCGGCATAACTTTTTTGTTGACTCTGAGCTGCTCTTATGTGTTTTTGAATAGATTGAACCTTTTCTGCCATCTCATCAACAATATCATGTCCTAATATATTTCTTTCCCCAACTTTATCCTAGAAAGTTGGATTCCTACTTTTATTTCCATAGAGAGCTTCATAAGGATCCATCTGAATACTGGAGTGAAAGTTATTATTATAAGAAAATTACACCAACGGTAGGTGTTGATCCCAACCACCTTTGAAATCCATAGAGTAATCTGTTAACATATCTTCTAGAGTTTGAATTGTTCTCTCAGACTAAACATCTGTCTGAGGATGATAAGCAGTGATGAAACTCAACTCTATATCTAGAGTATGCTGAAGACTTCGCCAAACCTTTGAGGTAAACCTCGGATCCCGATCAAATATAATGGAAAGTGGTACTCCATGCAATCTTACCACTTCTTTTACATATATCCTGGCAAGATTATCTAGAGATAAATCTTCTCTAATATCAATGAAGTGTGTTGACTTTGTAAGACAATCAACTATGACCCAGATAACATTATTGCCTTCGGATGTTTTAGGAAGTCCGGTGAAAAAAGTCTATAGTGATGTTTTTTCATTTCCATTCAGGTATGGGTAATGGTTGTAACATCCCCTTATACTTCTATCTTTCGGCTTTAACTTGCTGACAAACCAAGCATCGAGAGACATATTCAGCAACATCTCTTTTCATGCCATCCCACTAGAAATACTATTTCAGGTCCCTATACATATTCGTGCTTCATGGATAAATAGAGAATGAAGAACTATGAGCCTCATCCAGTAGATCCTTCTTTAATTCTAGGATGGGAGGAACACAAACCCAATTCCTGAACCTTATTATCCCATCACAATCAAGGTTGAATTCAGGAACATTTCTCACCTTCTTTTGTAACTCTACATCTTCTTTTTGTGCCTCTTTAATCTTCACATATATAGATGGTTGAACATTCATTTGAGAAAGATATGATTTCTCCCCTTGCATTATAATTCCAAGATCCATCCTTTGTAAATCCATAAATATTGGATCTTTTGTGTTCCTCATCATGGATAAGCTAGCATGGTCTTGTCGACTTAATACATCTACCACCTTGTTTGCTTTCCCAGGGTGATAATGAATTGAGTAGTCGTAATCCTTAATCAGCATCAACCATCTTCTTTGGCACATATTCAGCTCCTTTTTTCGGAAAATATACTTTAAACTTTTATGATCAGTATAAATATCACACCTTTCAACATAAAGATAATGCCTCCATATTTTTAATGCAACGATTACCGCACCTAACTCCAAATCATGAGTTGGGTAATTTTGCTCATGGATTTTCAACTATCGTGAGGCATAAGCTATCACCATATCTTTTTGCATGATAACACACCCCAATCCCTTATTGGATGCATCACTATAGATCATAATCATTTCTCCAATACAAGGCAGTGTGAGCACAGGTGCAATGGATAACCTTCTTTTTAACTCCTTGAAATTCTCTTCACACTCCTCCGTCCAAATGAACTTAACTCATTTTCAAGTAAACCTCGTGAGTGGATTAGATAATCATGAAAAATCTTTCACAAAATGTCAATAATATCCATCCAAACCAGGAAAACATCGGATCTCAGTTACTATTGTTGGTCTCTTCCATCTTTCGATAACCTTTGCCTTTGCTGGATCCAAATATATCCCCTCTTTTGAGATTATGTGACCCAAAAATGTAACTTTTTGAAACCAAAATTCACACTTGGTAAATTTGGAATAAAGCTTCTCCTTTCTCAGGGTCTTCAATATAATTCTCAATTGATCTTTATGTTCTTCCTTTATCTTGGAATAGACAAGAATATCGTCTATAAAGACTACCACAAACTGATCAAGATAGTCTCTAAAGTATCTATTCATCATATCCTTGAAGACAGCAGAGGAATTAGTAAGACCAAATGGCATCACTATAAATTCATAGTTTCCATACCGTGTACGGAAAGAAACCTTTGTTTTATCCTCCATTTTAACCCTTAACTGATGATACCCTAAACGAAGATCAATCCTGGAAAAGTATTGAGCTCCATGTAGTTGGTCAAATAATTCACCAATGCGCGGGTGAGGATATTTTTTCTTGATCGTGATCTTGTTAGGTTCTCGATAATCAATGCATAGTCTCATTGATCTATCTTTATTCTTAACAAATAGAATAGGTTCTCCCCAAGGTGACCCACTTGGGCGTATGAATCCTTTATCAAGATTCTCTTGGAGTTTCTTCTTTAATTACTGCAACTCAATTGGGGCCATTCTATAAGGTGTCTTTGAAATAGGTAAAGCACCTGGTACGAGTTCTATTGAAAACTCAACTTCACGATTTTTTGGAAGACTAGGAAATTCTTCTGTAAAGACATCATCAAACTCTCATACAATGGGAATATTATTAATCATGAGTTTCTATCCAACCATTTGAGATAAATAACCTTCATTTAGTGGAATCAAGACCCATAAAATGGAGGAAATTTCCACTGGAAGGTTATGTTCATCCTTGCATAGATAGACGATCATAGATTGATCTGGAATATGAAATGTGACTTCCCTTCTTTGCTAATTGATATGAGCTCCATATAAATAAATCCAATCCATGCCACGAATCACATCAAATTCCACTATAGGAAGGATCACAATATTTTTAGGAAGCACTTTCCCACAAATTTCAATCGGAGAAGAATTATAAACTTTTGATGCAACTTTTGCGCCATTAAAAGTTGTCACAGCTAACTCAACATCTAATTGTTGAGGTAATACGGTGATACCCTTAGGAAATTCTTCAGAAATAAAATATTGGGTGGATCTAGAATCAAATAAAACATTTGATACTTTAGAGTGGATGGTAAGTGTACCTTTCACCACTTCTTTATTGTACTCCACATCGCTGATAGAAATTGCATTTGACTTTCCTTTTTCTTTATCCTTAAGAGTTTGTTGACGTCGATCATCATCAACAACCCTTGGATTAGGGAATTGATTACAATAATTCCCCATTTCCTTGCACATGTAACATTGAAGTGTAGTAGGTTCACTCTATGTAGCCTTTTCTTTGTTCGCATCACTAGACATCTTCTTCCCATCATTGCTACATTCAAATTCCCGATTACCTTCCTTTACATATTTGAAACATTTACTTGTCCCTTTAAGACAACTCCCTCCATGTTTCTTTCCACACTTTGAGCATAAGGGAAAACTCATCTTATTTTTAGTGTGCTCTTTAGATTTTCCTTTGAATTCCATTTTCCTCTTCTTATCAAATCCATATGACTGATGGGTTACTCAAATCTCCATCTCAACCTTGAGAGCACATCGAACAATTTCCTCGTAGCTATTGAAGTCCCTTATGGATAACTCCCTTCGAATACTTGGTTTTAAGCCACTAAAGAATCGATCAATCTTACTCTCAGGTTGGATAATAATCCCAGAAGTGTACCTTGAAAGTCTTGTAAAATTTTCTTCGTAGATACTAACCGATTCATCATCATTTTTCTTCAGTTTAAGAAACTCCTTCTCCATCTTTTTTCGAAGAATACGAGGGAAGTATTTATTGAAAAATAAGTTCTTGAACTCGTCCCATTCCATGGACTCAATTTCATCTCTTAGCCTTATATTCTTGATAAGATTCCACCATTGATCAGCTTCATCTTCCAAATGATAAACTGCTGAGATGACTTTATCATCTTAAGAACATTGAAGATTTGAAAATATCTTTTTAGTGGTACTGATCCATTGTTTAACCACTAATGGATCAGTAGACCCACTGAATGAGGGTGGATGCTGCCTCATGAAGGATTCAACAGAATATTTCTGCTTCCTTTGCTCGTTTGGAAGTCCTACATGATTCATAGCTTGAGAAAGTTGTGTGAGCATGGCTACAAGATTTTTCATTCCAGCTGCCATAACGTTTGGTTGTTTAGGGGGGCAGTCATTACATTTCCCATCACACTCAGCATTAACACGGTTCTTTTGGGTTCTAGCCATTGACTAAAACCAACAAGTATACTATGAGAAACACTAATTAAAATAGGAAAACCACATAATCAAGAATAAAATTTCACACTTAAGTTAATATCATAGGTTATTCATGGCCATTTCTAAAACACTAAGATTGTGTTCTATTCTTATACTTATCCTTAGGGTTCTTACTAAGGCTTTCACATCCTAGTTTTCAAAGGATGAATATACCTTTCCTCTGATTCCAACCATATTGACCCATACTTTACATACATTGTTATTACTTCATAATTGAAGTATATTTATTAAAACACATAACATAACCATGGTAGGACAGTATTGGTGTAGTGTCTTTAGAAACTAGGTAACATAAACAACTGGTTCATAAAGCATCTATATTGTCTCTCATTTATTTCATCATATCTAGAGTTCCTTTTGGCATATCCTACTTAGTACCCTTCTTCCTGACCTGGGGAAAAGAAAACATACAAAAGGGTGAGCTCAAATGCTCATTAAGGGTAAACAAAAGAAATATCATTCATATCATATTCATAAGAACATAACATTTTGAAAATATTAACCTGCAAAAGAGATCTGAATATCATAACATGGGATAAATCATAGGAGTAAAATGTAATCCCAATAATAATAACTTAAAACATGAAACTTTGTGTCATACACACATAATCATAGAGAATCATTTCTTAGTAATCAAGACTCATTTACAAGACTATCTTAGCGGACAAAGTCAATTTCTGAACCGAGTTCACTCCTCGTTTCAGTCCTATTTCACTAAACCAGATTAACCTACTGTTCCAGCCATGTATATCTCATGAGATATAATTCTTTAACCAATGAATTAGAGGGATATATATGTCCACACATCTCATAATGAATCCATTCTTATGTGTGCCACAAAATCATAAATCATACATCATAGCATAACCCATGTAATAAAAATGGGATTCTTAAACATGGTGCCATCATAACATAATCCATATAAGATAAAAGGACTTAATATAAATAATTCCATAATAACATAATCAAATAAATGTAAAAATAGGGATATAAACAGAACCCTATATTATCTTATATGGAAAATAATTTTGATAAAATACCTGAACTCCATTCTTGAGGAAAATATCCTTTCTACTTCAAAAACATTTTCCTTTCTTAAAATGTCATATAATTTTAAACTAAAATAAGTTGATTAAAAATAAACATGAAAACTTGTAAATGAAGCTTAATGGAAATAATGTTCTAGGAAATCATAAAAATCCATTCATGTCGTATAAGTTAAAAAAACATTATCCTCGTACTTTGGCCGGAAAAGTCAATAAAGTACCTCGTACTAAAAAAGACAAAATATTCCTTTCATATATTTTACTAAAAACTCACCAATGGGTAAAATTGGATTTAAACAATTGTAGTAGGTTAGGAATAATATTACATATTGAGGATTCATGGATTTGGATGATAAATATTCCCCATTAAATTCGTAAGTATAAACAATCTCGGATAAAAATGAGATTGCGAGATTTTCCCTTACCATAGGTCCGATTTGCTTCGTAAGTGTCCGAAACTCATGTATAATGATTTAAATAATGTCATTGACTTATTCAAGAATCATAATCACAGTTAGGATATCATATATGGTCATATTCTTAGCTTCTTATTAGTAATATTTCATTGCAACTTGTTATTTGGGGGTTTATTTCGTTTTGTTCTTATGCGTGTTTTGTTGAATAAATTCTTATTCTTATCTTTAGGTTATAGATACCTCATTTCCAGAATGTTATTAGAACAATATATATCATATTTATTCATTCAATTCATTTATATAATCATTATGTAATGAAGATCATGTAGAACGAGTCGCATCACATCGTGGAGACGGTAGGCCGTACGTACGCCCGAGCGATGATATCGTTCCCATGATCGTGGAATTGTATTAAAGTGTATGTATAATATTTAAGAATCAATATAACATTACAATAATAATATATAGTTATTCTCTACACCATTATACCCATTCAAATAAGGTGGTGGTCGAAAACAGATTACACCACGGCGTGGAGACGGTATTCCGTACGTACGCACGCGCGATGATTTCATTTTCCATAGGATGGATAGAAGGTGAAATAGGGTTGTTTCATATTTATAATAACATATAAGTATATGAGTGATACTGATGTTATTACATCATAATGAAACAACTAATGAAGAATAAGTAGAAGAATAAATAAAGTTGAAAGAATCGGTAACAAACATTACCTCTTCTTTGAAGCGCCTCTTCTTAACCTCCTCTTTGGACACTAAAAATGGTCTTATAAGAAGCCCAAAACCTCTAAGATGTTTCTAGGGAAGTGGAGAAGATAACTTTGTAGGGTTTTTCTGAGATTTAATGCTCAAAGTGGTGTGAGGAGGAGAGGGAGGAGGTTCCCTTTTATAAGGGAGGATAGGGGCACCTTAGAAAAACATAAAATATTATTTTATTATAAAGTCATATTACGTTTTTAATAGCTCAAAATTGATTTATTTAGAATCTAAGGTGGGGATGGGTCGAAATCCCCTCAACAAATGGGTTTTAGACAAGTTTAGGTTACTATTTTAACCTTATCATTTAGATTTAACTCTAAGTTAAATAATTTAACTTTAACCATGTCTTCTTGTTTTCTTACCACTATAAGGTTAATAAACTTATTATAACAAGCCAAACGAACCCCAAGTGGTTCATTATTAATATATATATCTTTATCTAAGTCATTTTTCCGAACCTTAGATTTTTAGGAATAAAATAACAATTAATAATATAATATTTGTTTTAAAAACTATTTTATGTCAATTTTGACACTATTTGGTACATGATTTTGGTGAAACTGATAACAAAATGATTAGTTCGGAAAAAGTTAATTAAATCAATACTAACATGTCATATTAACCTATAAAATTAGTTTAATTCATAAAAAGTCTCAAATTACATTTATTTGGGTATTTATAACATCAATTATGTTAATATTTCATTAATAAGATAATTATAGCATCATCATTGTGTCATAAATAAATTAACTTATATAATGTCTAAAAATTCTAAATAAAATACCATTATGTAGGAAATTTTTTTATCTTTCTAATGAATATTTATCGTCGAATTTATCTTATGTATCATCCTATAATAAAAATGGTTTAGTTATTAAACATTGATTTTAACTATTGTAACTCTTCTTTAAGTAAAATAATATTAAATGTCCTAATCTAATCCAAGTGGACCTAAGTGGTCATATTTTATTCATAAGGTTGTCTTTGTTCTAATTGCACTTATCCAATAGAATTAAGACATGTGTTAGGGTAATAATAATTTCATTTTTACCCTTAATTACCCTATTTACTTTTTACCGTGGTAAAAAAAAGTAAAAAGTTATTTTTCACCAAAAATTATTTTCATCTCATTGAACCACATTTTAGTCCTTTATATTAACCGTGTCTCTCAGATTTTCGAAATTCCATTCAAATAAGCGATAAAATTAAGTTTTATGTGAATTTTCAAATTTTCCTAGGAGGTGGGTAAAAGACGGTGAAAAGTTCAATAAACTTTTTATATATCTAAAATTATTATAAAATGACTCCAATGAATTAATTTTAACTTATATAGGTATTATGTATCAATTTTGACCTAAAATAAATTTAAATAAAATAAATAATTATTTAAATAAAAAGTCGTTTTTTAAATAGTAACCTAGTGTGTTCACTATTCATCAAAAATTGAATATTTTCAGAAAAATACCAAAATTTCACCCTAGGATAATTTCGATATTCCGAATCCAAAAATGAAGTCCATTTTGAAAGATAAAATTTATTAAATTTCAAAAGTGGGTATTACTATTCATAACGGCTAGTTTTGATAATATTTTAATAGCATATTGTTATTTAATGAAACTCGGTATTGCGTTAAACGCAAGCTATCGAGGAAGGTAGAGATTGCATGTAAAGCAAGTCAATCTAGTGTTGTGTGTAGTAAAATATTCATTTGATGATGTTTTTTAACATAAAAACAAAACATTTCTCATAAAAATCTCAGGTGTTACAGGGAATGTTTTTTATACTTAATATTTTTCAAAGATATACATCATTATTTTGATACTAGAATGTGGTTGTGACTAAAGAAATAGATGAACTTAGGGGTAATCACCATGAAAAGTGTTGGTTACATGTTGACATTATCATCAACCCAATGCTAGATGAGTGGGTATAAGACTAAAAACCTAGTTAAAAATTCATAGGGGATATATTTTAGTTAATTCTCATTCTCTTTATGAACCACAATGAGGGATTTTAATATTTTTTGGTTATTCTTCCTTAAAAGGGGAATTAAAATTTATTAAGTAGATTTAATCCTATAGGATCATATATTAGGATATATATCCCATCTATGAGTACGAAAATTTTATACCTCACTAAATTTACTAAATTATATCTATCAAAATTCTTTTAATTAAATTAACTGCAATAATAAATAAGAAACCAACTATTAAAAAGTCTGAAGAGTGATGGAATGATTTTCTGAATGAAATTAAAATGGGATTGAATTTGGTGAATATCTCTTTATATAAATGATCATACTACTATCAGACACTATGAATAATAATGGGAATCATGTTGAGGTCCCAAATGGACAAAAAATTAAGAATCATTCTAATGAATCATTTACATGTCACTGACCACCCTCCTTTAATGGATATCATTATCCACCTATTATTGGGAAATGGATCTATTTGATGGATAAAATATTTTCCATCCTTTAATGCTTAGAGTATGATATGTTTATTTTATATCCTTTACATTTATAAGTATAGTCTAACTAATGGTGAAGTCTCATTAAGAATAAAAAAAATAAGAAATTAGACTCTATAGAATGGTGGGATTTCGAGAAATTATTTTTCATCAAAAACTTTCCTCGAACGCTTCACAAAAATATTGAGAGGGAATTCCTTAAGGTTAAATATAAGGAGAATGAATCTATTGGAAACTATGAATAAAATTTCATGAGGCTCTCAAGGTATGACTCTATTAATATCTCCCAATTTGAATGAAATATCATCCATTTATTTGGTGGATTAAAATCAAGTCTATCAGGGGAATGAACGATAATATACATTGAAAGCTATGAGATTATTGTTCAATTTGTGTTAAATATTGATATATAAATTGGTGACTATATTTGTTTTGGGGACCAGAAATGAATGATGGTGTATCCAACATACTTTGATGACAGTCCAAATTTGGGAAAGATGGTCCAACTACCTATATGACAAAAATATAGAGGTGAAAGAATCTATGAATCTTCATTAAGGTATTTGGGAAGTTTATTAAGTGTGGTAGGGAATGCCATATTTAACAAAAAAAAAAATCTAGGTGGTTTTAAGATTTTTATTAACATAATTAAGGTGAAGAAGATTATAAACAATGTTCCACCTAGAATTCAATACTTTAATGGAAAATATTTTAGGCATTATGAAAATAAAATCCCTAACTCTAGTTATATTGAAGAGAATTGGCATAATAAACCTCCTAAACCAAGAGATAAAGTGAGAATGTATTATATAACTACTACTATGTTGGAACATGATAAAGAAGTGGTGAAAGATATACTAATTCTTTACTATATATCTAAAATTTCGTTATTTCAATATTGTTATTCACATTTTTTCAGATCATACAAGTTTGTTAGGAATGTAAATTTACGACCCCAAACCAAGGGTAATGAACTATCTTTGAAAAACCATGGTGGAATGAAGATATAATATAAGATATATAATTCTTATCCAATAGATGATTGTTGGGACATACTCGCTGAAGATTTAGTTCTTTTTCCCCTGGATGAATTTGATACAATTATGGGAATGTGTTAAATATAACTACATTGAGAACACATCAGTTTTTGTAATAAAGTGATCTCATTTAATATTAGTAACTATCTTGTCCTCAAATATTGATGAAAAGTTCCTTATGATATCCCTTCAGAAGAAAATTATATATTGTGGGTTATGATACCCATCAATGAGGGACTCTTAGCTCAAATTATTATGAATAAAGTAAAAATTTATGACATGTATATTATGTCGGAGTTTGTTGATATACATTCATATGGATTGCATGACCTAACACTGGAGAATGATGTTGAATTTCAATTCATTCTCACACCTACTTCTTTTCCAATCTCGAAGTGTCCTTATATAATGGCCCTTATTGAGTTAGATGAATGAAATAATATGTTTTGAGGGAGTATAAATGAGGGATTTATACACCAAAATTCTTCTTACTATGGTGCACTAGTGTTTATTTTTAGGAAGGATGGGTCAATGCACCTATGCATCAAATATCATGAGTTTCACAAGATCATGATCAAGAATATATATCCTTTGACCATTAAAGATGATATGTTTGATCAAATTTGTGGAGAACAATATATCTCAATCATTAACCTTTGATTTTGAAGTCATAAATTGAGGATTTGGAGAGAAGATATACTAATGGAATATTTTCATATAATTCATGGACACTATTCATTTATAGTGATTAAATTCAGGCATTAAAATTATTCTGATATCTTTATAGATTTCAGGAATAGAGAATTTTGAGATTACCATCGCTATTTTTTTGGTAGACTTTATTGATGAAATTTAGATTTATTATAAGATAAATAAATAACATTAAGATCATTTAGGAAATTTTTTTAAGGATCTTAAGAAAGGAGAAATTGTATACCATTTTTAGTATGTGTGAATCTTTTTTTCAAATAATGTCCTTCTTAGGAAATTCTATCACCAATGAGGTTATATTTGTGGACACATAAAAGTGAGATGTAAATGAAAATGGTTGACACCAACCACTTCAATTCAGATCCAGTGTTTTATTAGATTAAATAAATACTACTATAATTTTGTGAGAAACTTATCATGATTATCCAATGTTTGAAACATGTTACCCAGAAGGGAATGAACTTCCTATGGATAATGAATTGTGAGGAATGAATTAAGGAGACTAAGAACAGATTGGTCACTTTGCATGTTCTCACACAACCTTATAGTGAATATTATTTTTTATTTATTTTTGTTCATCCTTAAAGTGTTTTGGATGAATTTCAATGAAGAATTAGAATTTAATTTTTTATGTATCATTATAATTAAATTTTCATGAGCATAACTACATAACTCATGATATGGATTTGGAAGAAATAGTGTTTGAAATGTAAATTTGGGGCCATCATCTCTATGGTGATAAGTGATATATATATTGGCCATCAGAGCCTAAAGTGTATAACCACATAAAAAGATCTGAACATGACAAAGGATATTGTTAGAAAAAAATAAAAGAATATGAATTCTTAATACATTACCAACCTCAAAAGGAAAATAAGGTGGTTGTTTCCATATGCATGAGGGATAATACTGTCATAAACATGATGAGGATTGATAAATATTCCATACTCAGGGATTCACTATACATAATACTTGAAATCATAAAGGAAGGATAAAAATACTATATTTCACATATAATTTTTCAAACATTCATTTATGAGAGGATAAAATAATCTCATAAAGATTATTCACAAATAAAAAAAATTAATTGAGTATTCGGGTGTTTATCTTTGATAAAGATGGATTTATAAGGTTTCAAACCTTCATACGAATCCTATCTAAACCAAAAATAATGAAATTAATTTTTTTTGATACACATAGAGCATCCTAGTCTGTTAATATAGGTATCATATATATGTATAAATATATAAAATAAACCTTTTGGTGTGATAAAATGGGGATGGAAATCATGGAATATGCATCTCTCTTCTTGGTATTCATGTTAAGTAACACTACTAGAAATTAGAGTAATACTAATGGAACTGTACTAATGGTTTGGGAGAAACCATTGGTACAGTACCATAGAGATAACCTATACTAATGGTTTTGAAAAAACCTCTGGGATAACCATCAATTATACTAAAAGTTTATCCAAAACCATTGGTATATATTCTAAAGAGATACCATATACCAATGGTTTTCCCAAAGCTATTAGTATAAGTCCCATAGAGATTTTTTATCCCATCATTTTTTCCAAAACAATTGGTATAGGTCCCAAAATTTTAGGTATCTATACCAATAATTCTCCAAAACTGTTGGTATAGGTCTATAACGTTGGTTTGGAGAACACTCTGTATAGGAACCAGAATTGTTTATGAATTACTTTGTCAAAATAAAATTAAAAACAAATAAATTTAAATTACATTTAAATATAATTATAAATATATATCCAATAATGTTAAATACTTCATTGTAGCATATTTTTTAGATTTTTAAACATTAATGGGAGGTTCTATGATCAAAACTAACCTAGCCATTTTTTACATTACCTATACTAATGGTTTTCAAAACAGTTGGTATATGTATTTTAAATGACCTACACCAACGGTTTCCAAATCAATGGTATAAATAATATATACCAATTGTTTTCCCAGCAGTATTTGTACAGTTATATACTAATTGATAACTAGTAAATGGTTCCCCAAACCATTTTTATATGATATATCAATGGTTTTTTGAGACTATAATATTGATTTTAAACCATTGTTATAAAATTCTTTTCAAGTGGTGTTTTTCTAAATGAAAAATGTGTAAGGGTGTGTTAAAAATATTAATCATACAAATATAGAAATGGTAAAAAACATCCATATATTTTTTTCAAGACTCCAAATACTATTTTAGGGTCATAATACTATTTCTGTTTTAGTCAAGCTTCTTACAAATTCATCATAATTTATCTCAATAAAATTAGATGTCTCTATTCAAAAAACTATCCAAGATATATATATATATATATAAGATAAGTTGTATGGATACATCAGTTAACACATTCTATTTTATATAATAATGGTCCAATTTTTACCATGATATTCTAGAAAATTATTTATAAATCATTAAAAATAGAGTCAATGTTCTACACTATTAATCAACCATAGATAGATGGTCAGTCTAAGTAGATCATCCAAACCCTGGAGGATATTTCAAGATCCTTTTTTGAATTTCATTAATGTTGGGAACAATACCTTCCCACCATATAGTTCTCATATAAAAATAGTTTTTATTTTATAATTATGAATGAAACATGTAAAACTCTTTATGGGAAGATATGAAAGACTCTAACATGGTTAGATGCCATTATAAATAGGAAGATAATATGCCTTAACCTTACTTATAAAATGATAGATACTGTTCAAACCATTCAACTACATATGAACGAATCCAAAAAAATTTAGAATATATTTACATATAATGACAAAATATATTTGGAGTTTGAAGTTATAGACATTGTATTCCTCTATATATCTATACAGAAGTGGGTTATGACATATGTGATGAAGGGGAAGCTATACCCTAAGCACATCAGTCCTTTCAGGATACTTGATCCTTTTTGGGAAGTAACTTATCCCTTAGAACTACCTCCCGAAATCTATAAAGTATTTATATATCCCATGTATATATTTTAAGTAAGTACATAACAGACCAATTACATGTACTAAATTCATATGTTGTTCAACTGTAACATGATCTCTCATTTGTTGAATTACTAGTGGAAATTTTGAATCAATGTGATAAGGCGTTGTGGAATAAGAACAATCATATGGTCAATGTTCTATGCAATAATCACAATATTTATAAAGCTACATGGGAACCTAAGTATGAAATGAGATAAAATTACAATCTCTTTTTAACCACTATACAACAAAATTTTTAGGATGATATTCTTTTAAGGGGTAGAACGCAATCAAAGGAAATTCATGAAATTTTAAAAATAATGTTATGTTTGATAAATTTCATTAACACTACACATAATGAAAAAACCACATAATATAAGTATAAAATTATTAATACATTTATAATAAATATTAATATAGTAAACCATTAAATATTTATAATGTAAATAATTAATATGAGTTAATATTTAAAAAATTCATTTTCAATAAAAGTAATTTACTTTGTTTTATATGTTTATTTTTGAAATATAAATTTAAAAGATTATGAATTTAAATTTTATAAAATTAGTTTCATTTATTAATTCATAATCGGATAATTTACTTAGTATGATTTTTTAGTTTTTTATGAAATGGCTGATTTTCAATTGAAAAATATGTTTTCTACGAAAATTATAGTTTATAAGAACTTATCATTAGGTAAGATTATCATAAAATATTAAAAAACATTTATCTAACAAAATAGTTATTTAATATATAAAATTATTTGTTATAAAATATTCTATGACCTTATAATCCTACATCCAATATTTTTAAAACTAAATTAATATATAACTTTAATAAAAAACAATTCTTTTCATGATATTCATCTAACTAATTATTTAGATTATGAAACATAATTTTTGAATTACATTAAAGCCTATTATATTTTATTTTTTATTATAAATTAATTTATGTTATCAAAATCAAAATCCGAGATCATTATATCTCATATATAAATTTAAATCTTAAAAACATTATTTTTCTTAAAAAAAATAGTTTATGTGATTATGTGTGTTTATTTTAAAATTAAATTTTAACATATTTTTATATTTTATGTGTTAAAGTTATTTTGAAATTTTGAGTCATATGATTCAAATTATATAAAATAATATAATCTTACTTTTTTCATTATTGTTTGTTACTAATGTTAAAAATTAAATACCAATGTAAAAGTTGATTTTCATAAATGTAATAAGTAAAAAAATAATACATAAATCAATATTACCTTGTCTCAAATATATTTTATTAGAAGATATTCCACCTTATATTTTCCCACATCCCCTCTTTTTCCACTATTGAGTCTTTTATCCATGAATAGTTTCATGAAATTTTAAAAAAAAAATTGTGTTTCAAAAAATTTCCCATTTCTTCTCTTATAAAAGGATACAACTGACACCCATTCAATTTACACTTAAACATATAATTACTCTTTTAAACTATTCTATTATTCTTATCCTAGAACTCTCTCCCACCAACATAATCTTATTTTCACCATACTTTTTCTTAAGGCCTTCACTACCAGGGAGTTCTACTAGAGAGAACTAAACCTTCCAACATGAACATTATCTTCTCTTAGTATTTTATTTTATTCTAATCCATCCAAAAAGTAATTTCGAAACATTATAATATAATGATATCATTATCATTAATATAATTAAATTTAATTACATTAATTAGAAAAAAATAGTAAACCCTTTTAATCTACTAAGGAAATAGAGTAACATTGATGGTGGAAATGTGCAGACTACTACCTCTATGATGTGATGCATTTTTTCCATGAAAATATTACAAAGAAAGTACCAAGGATGGATTTTATGAATATTTTTTTCTTCACAAATACCATTCTAAAATGATAAATTTTCATATATCATCATTACTTTAATTCAATGATATATGAGATCATTAGTTAGGCGTACACACGGTCTATAGACTCAATGAATAAATAATTTCATTTTTCATAAAAATCCATTTATGAAATCTCAAAGAACACATTTAATGAATATATATTATATTTATTTATTGCTACAGATTATTTAAATGTTATATTAACATTATATAATAATCTTCTATTACTTTTTCAATAATTATAACACACTCTATTTTAGGTCGTGTTTTACACCTACTTCTGTGATGTTGTAATGTTTATATCAGGGATGATTAAGTAATGTTATATTATAATAAAACATGTAATAATAAATTATTCAAGATTTATAAATGATTATGGGGTCATAATATTAATATCAAATGATCATATTAAAATATCACAATTATTTTGTAAACTCGTATAAATGATTTTATATTTGATTTTATCATCAAAAAATATTACCAAAACACTTAATAAATGAAATTAGAAATTTATAAATAATTTAAAAAAAATAATGTACATTTTATAATCTAGGAATTATTAAATATATGAGTATAATGAAGAACAAATCCACTATTATGAAACTATCTTTAAATGATCATGTTTTTTGACACGAGATTTTGAAAATAGATGATAACTAAATCAAAAACATGTATTGAATATTTTTAATGTAATTTTATAAAATTTTATTAAAATGACCAAGGTTATGAAATATTTGACTATAAAATTTTGTTTTGTGAAATAGGATGTCAGAGTGAATTTGACAAAAAAAAGGGTAAAGCTAAGGGTTATTCATGAAAAAAATCATTTCCTTGGTTAATAATAACTTCTCTTTTCCCAAACAAATTCATGTATAAATATATTTAACCAATGATAATGTAATTTTAAATTTAAAAATTTTTTTGGTAAATCATGTTTCACACCAAAGTATTTTTCATAGATGAATCTACTATTTTATAAAAAAAATATATTTTTAGAAAAATTCCCATCTTAATTAATTGATATTCTTGCATGTCCATGTTTTTACTTAACACTGATTGTTTCTATTCCCTAGTGGAAATCTCAAAAAAATTACCTCCAATTATCCCTATACTATTATTTACTTTAAAACCAATGTTTTGATATCCTTTTAACGATGTGTGTTTTTTAATAAAGAGGTTTTAAATTATTTTAAAGTCTTTTACTTCCAATGATCATATATAGTTCCTTTCTACATAATATTTTGACATATGATTTGAGAATTGTTTTGTAATTTTTATTTTTATTTTAATTCAAAGTAATTTTTTATGAATGTTACCAAAAATAATTTATTCTTAAGATGATATTATGAATTTTTATTAAGAAAAACCTATTTCAGAATCATATTTCAATTTGAAAGGATGATTTTATAATAAAGTAATTAATAATAAATCACTTGACTTGTGCTATTTTTGGGTGATCAGGTTTTTTGGAATCAAATGATCACATTTTTCCTTTATGTGATATTATTTTGAAATGTTAGTAAACCCATTTTTCTTCCCATGGGTTATTTATGATAAGTAAAATTATTAGATATTATGTTTCACTCATATGTGTTGATAATGATGGGTGGGATCCTATATAACCTTGAAATGAATTGGTTATGATTTTATGTCTCATGAGATAATGATAACTGAAAATATTGGGTTTCTTTCAAAAAATTTATAAGGACCTGACCTTATAACATTACATAATGTTGAATTAAATGAATAATTCACATTGAGGATCTTTTCAAGTTAAGAGTTTTATATAATTAGGCCATAACTATTACATAAAAACTTGAATATTACAAGTAGACACTACTACTCTGTATCCATTTTTTCATAAAATAAAAACTCTTAAAAACAAAACATGTCTAGTTCCATATTTTATAAAGCATGAATTTTCCTTAATCCCATACTTGACCCAATTCATATTTAAGTCCTGTAGAAAACATTTCAAAAACTGTGGATGAGAATAAAAAGATCAGTAAGGGTTATAAAATAAGGAAGGGAATCATTAGCCCATCAATAAATACAAATCAATGAAACTATATTTTTCAATCATAACATACCTTACGAAATCATATGATTTATGAATAACACGCACAAATCATAAATAATAAAGGTTTCTTATGGCATCCATATCAAACATACCTTGTAGCTATCACAGCTACGTTGGGAGTTACACTTGGAATACCCATCATAGTATATTCCCTAAATCTCTTAGGAGAAACATCACGTTTACCTCCATCACGTTACCCAATGCATTGGAGAGCTATCTCGGGCTCACCCGCCCTAGGTTTATCATGGAACCATCCATATACGTAAACAATTCCAAATAACCAATACATAATCATAACAAATAACACAAGTATAAAGGAAAGATAACATTTTCACATTCTAATATATCAAATCAAGATATTGAAATAAGCAATGCTTTATCAAATCATTTTCAAAACCATTTAAAAATATATTTTTGAATCAAAGTGTCCCATACCACTTAGATGATTTTAAATGAATTATCATTTGATAACATTAATGTCTATATAAATAAATCATAAATCCATTTTTGAAAACATGGAAATTAATGATAAATATTTAGAATAATAAATATCTAAAATATTTAAACCGATATTTTAGTTAAATAGTTTTTTTAACAAAAAGAGAGACGCTTAAATACAAATAATTGAGGAATAACATATAATAATAACATTATAATATCATGAGAATAAAAGTATTAATGATATAATATGTCAAAGGACAGTATATAAACTATATAATAGTGAACTAGTGTATAACAACAATGTAGTCTCAGTGGAAATGTAAATTAAGATGAAATCCCTTATGAAGATGGTATCCTTAAATTAAAGATAAATCAATCACATAATTATGTGTGAAAAATATAAACACAGCCAATATAAGTGGATATTATGTGTAAAACAATCATAGGTCATTTACACATATTCATAGGATGACATATTCAATAAGTAAAAGTTGAACCCAAATAATTGAAATTGGGTTAAGAAGTTCCCTCGTAACAATTTGACAGCCTAATGGCTTCACTTTAAAATTCATAAAATGCGTTGATGAAATGAAAAGAATATCTCAACACTTAGACATAATGTTTTCATCAATAAGGATATATAAGAACATATCCAAAGATAATAATATGTAAATTAAATGATATAACAAAAACAAGTCTTTTAAAAAGAGGAGGGTGAAAGGTTCCCTTACCGATTTGGTAACGTAAAAAACACATGCCACATGAAAGAAGGATCATAAAATAAAGATGTAAATAATCATAAATGAAATTATATTACACAAAGATTATAATAATGGGTAGTAAATACACCACAAAAAAGGAAATAGTGGAAAATATCGCAAGAATCTCACGGGAATAAAAAGTGAGATGAAACCCTTTACCACGTTGTAATCAACTGAGTCGTATGACCAAAAGTTAATTACCACTAAATGAATCATAGAATATCATGAATATAATGAGAATAATGATAATATATATCAAATGGAAGTACAAAATACACCACATGAAATGAACACGGGGCGAACAATAGAAATCTCACGTAATTAAAAGTGAGATAAGATAATCTCTTACCTCGTGTCCAACTTGACTCGATCATTCTTTAATCTCCTTTAATTTGGGTAAGTTCCTTTAGTTTGAACTAAAAGGACTTCTTAAAGTGCATTCTGCCTGAGGTAAGGCTTCTAGGAGGAGGATAGGGATGTATAGAGCTTAATTGGGACGAGTTTGGACGAGCCAAAAGGCTTGAGAGGTGTGAGTAATTGGTTAGAAGTGGGGTCATTTTAGAAGGGGGAGGAGGGGCTCTTTATGAATGTGTGAAAATATTATTTTATTATATAATTATATTTAATTTATAAAGGTCCAAAACCAATTAAATTCGAAGAAAAGATGAATCATGGTGGAAATAAAATCATCTAATAAGAATTAGATAGGTTTTGGATCTTATTTTAATATTTATAATCTTATCTGTTTAAATATTTTATTAATGAGGTAAATACTACATCATTATTTTTTCAAAAATAATTTAAATTTTTTGATGTATAAAAATTATTAAAAAAATACCATGATGTAGTAAATTGTTTTATATTTCTAATTAATATTTATAGTCGAAATGATAATTTATATAACCCCTTGTAAAAATTAATTTACTAAAAGATATTTTCTTTTGTCATTTTTTCCTTTACTTTAAGTTAATTAATATAAATTGTCATTATCACTCCCAAGTGGATCAATGGCTTCCAAAAATCTACCAAAAGATACCAATGGTTGTAAATGACTCAACTAATAAGTTTTGGATAAGTGTTAAGGTAATTTTAAATTATTATAATATTCTTTTTACCTTGAATTACCCTATTTACCTTTAACCGCGGTAAATAAAAGTCAAAAGTTACTATTCACCAAAAGAGTATTTTCATCTTATTGGATCAAATTTTACTAATTAATAAAAACCATGTTTGTTGGATTTTCAAAATTCAATTCACAGACGTGGTAAAATTTTATTTAAATGAAAAAGTCAGTTTTTTAACTACTACTAAATGGTTTCACTATTCATCAAAAAATGAATTTTTTCAGAAATATACCAAAAATTAAGCCTTAGATATATTTGATATTATGAATTCAAAAATGTTGTTTATTTTTCCAAATTCAAAACATAAAAGTTTCATTAATTAATTTTAAAATTAATTCCCGTTGTTAAACCAAATAGTGTGTTTTTAAGAAACAATAATTATCAAACGATTGACACTTGTTTATTTCCAATTTCAAAGTGAAATTAATTACAATGACCAAAATTGGATTTAATGGTAAAAATATATTCTAATTACACTTTAAAACCAATTAAAAATATAATATATCCATATAAATATATTATATTAAAAAACATTTTTGAATCAAAATACAATATTTTCACTATTCATTAAAAAAATGAACTTTATCGAAAAAATTCCAAAAATTTACACAAAGTAAATTTTGATGTCCCCATTATAAAAAAGGATTTTATTTGGTCATATATAATATATTAAAGTGAAAAACCCTAAATTTAAAAGGGTTCTCCATTAAAAGATGATAAATCGGTCTTTTAATGTAAATTATGCTTAAAATTAGATTCATTCACATTTTAAGCCTCTAAATTTTTATTGGATAAATGTAAATACATTTAACATTAATGTATAATCATATTTTAGTTTTGTTCAATCCCTCCAATTCAATGGCTAGGATTTAACTATCATTTAAAATAATAATATTATATTACAAGTGTGCTACGTAAGATTTCAAAGAAATCTGTTGTTGCGTATCAGGTACGCTATCGAACAAAGTGTCCCCTTTAATGTAAAATTAATATTTAATTCAAAAATATTTATAAATGTGAAAATTTCATATTATTATTTTATCCAGGATGTTACATCCTTCCCCCCTTTTGGAAATTGTGTCCTCGCAATTTTAAAATTGGGCTCGGAAACTTCGTTGAAAGCCCCACATCAAAGAAAGAATCAATAAAACTATAACTTTAAAATAAAGGAAGAGAAATAAAATGGTTAACCAAGAAAATAGATACTAGGATTCCATGAAAACATTTATATGGATGAGAAAACAAACAATCTTGTTTTGATGGAGAGTGATATAAAAAATGTTTAGGAGAAAGTTAACCACCAGTAAATCACAAACTTGTGATGGGTTAAATAGTCTTTGATTACCCAGTAGGAAACATAAACCAATAAAGTTTTTGTTTTAAATTACTTTTCATAATTTGGAAGAATTCATTTACTATATATAATAAGAAAATAAGGAAATATGCTTACCTTTATGATTATTAAATGAACTTCCATGGGGATTTTTTTCTCACATATACGATGCCTTATAAAAATCACCATGGTTCAGGTGGTCAATCATGACTCCATATAGTTGGTTAATAATAACCACAAGAGTTCTCATTGCAGCTCCCATTTCATTCAATTGCTCATTCAGGAAACTGTCAAAGTTTTCTTCACATCCATTGTTACTTTGATGCCTGGTAGATCCATCCATTGACTAAAGTGAAAAAGGTTAGTGTGAGTATATCTATAAAATCATCATATAATATCTTATGAGTAGGGTAAATACTATGATATACTTATTCATGTTATCTTAAAATCATTTACTTTATCTATAATAACTATGAATCTTTCTAAAATCCTAACCATTATGGTAATGTCACTTATTCTTAAAGAACACCCTAACCTCTAAAGTTATCTAAACCGACCTATGATACCAACTATAAGGAATCGACCTTATAACATTGCATAATATTGAATTAAATGAATAATTCACATTGAGGATATTTTTAGGTTTATAGTTTTAGATAATTAGGACATAACTATTACATAACAACTTGAATATTACAGGTAGACACTACTACTCAGTATCCATTTTTTCATAAGATAAAAACTCTTAAAATGAAACATGTCTAGTTCCATATTTTAGACATCATGACTTTTCCTTTCTCCCATACTTGACCCTATTAATCTTTAAGTCCTGTGGAAAATATTTCAAAAACATGGGATGATCATAAAGAGCTCAGTAAGGTTGATAAAATAAGGAAGGGAAACATTATCCCATCAATAAATACAAATCAATGAAACTATATTTATCAATCATAACATACCTTGCGAAATTATTATATTTATGAATAACACACACAAATCATAAATCATAAATGTTACTTATGGAATTAATATCAAACTTACATTGTAGCTATCACAGCTATGTAGGGAGTTACATTTGGAATACCCATCACAGTATATTCCCTAAAGCTCTTAGGAGAAACATCACGTTTTCCTCCGTCATGTTACCCAATGCTTTAGAGAGCTATCTCGGGCTCACCCGCCCTAGGATTATCACAGAACCACCCATATTTGTAAGAAATTACCAATAACCACAAAATAATCCTAACACATAACACAAGTATAAAGGAAATATAACATTTCTATATTCCAATATATCAAATCAAGATATTGAAATAAACAATTCTTTATCAAATCATTTTCAAACCCATTCAAAGATAGATTTTTTAATCAAAGTGTCCCATACCACTTTGATGCTTTTAAATGTATTATCATTTGAAAACATTAATGTCCATACAAATAAATCTTAAATATAATTTTTAAACCATGTACATTAATGATAAATATTTAGAAGAATAAATCCTTAAAACATTTAAAACGATATTTTAGTTCAAGAGTTTTTTAACAAAAAGAGAGATGCTTAAATACAAATAATTGAAGTATAACATTTAATCAGAACTTTATAATATCATGAGAATAAAGGGATTCATGATATAATATTCCAAAGGATAGTATAGACACCATATAATATTGAATTGGTGTATAAAAACAATGAAGTCTCAGTGGAAATGTAAATTGAGATGAAATCCCTTATTAAGATGGTATCCTTAAATTAATGATAAATCAATCACATAATTATGTGTGAAAAATATAAACACACCAAATATAAGTGGATATTAATTGTAAAATAATCAGAGGTAATTCACACATATTACTAGGACGACATATTCAAGAAGCACAAGTTGAACCCAAAGAATTGAAATTGGGTTAAGAAGTTCCCTTGTAAAAATTCGACTGTCAAACAACGTCATTTTAAAATTTAGAAAATTAGTTTATGAGATAAAAATAATATCTCAAAAAATGTACATAATGTTTCCAACAATAATGATATATAAGAACATATAAAAACATAATAATATGTAAATTAAAAGACATAACAAAAAGAACTCTTTTAAATAGAGGTGAGTGAAAGGTTCCCTTACCGATTTGGTAACGTAAATAACATACGCCACATGAAATAAGGATCATACAATACAGATGTAAATAATCATAAATGAACGTATATTACACAGAGTACAATAATAGGCAGTATATAGACCACAAAAAAATAAATAGTGGCAAATATTGTATGAATCTCATGGGAAAAAAGTGAGATGAAACCCTTTACCACGTTGTAATCAACTCAGTCGTATGACCAAAAGTTAATAACCACCAAATGAATCATAGAATACCATTAATATAATGATAATAATGATAATATATACCAAATATAAGTACACAATACACCACATGAAATGAATACTTGGCGAACAATGTAAATCTCACGTAATTAAAAGTGAGATAAGAAAATCCCTTACCTCGTGTTCGACTTGACTCGATCGTTCTTTAATATCCTTTAATTTGTGTAACTTCCTTTGGATTGAACCAAAATGAATTCTTAAAATGTTTTATTCCTAAATTAATTCTTTTAAGAGGAAAATATGGATGTAGTTATTTTCATTGGGAAGAGGTTGGATGATCCAAAAGGCTTGAGAGGTGTGAGTAATTGGTTAGAAGTGGTGTCCTTTTATAAGGGGGAGGAGGGGCTCTTTAGGAAAGTGTGAAAATGTTATTTTATTATATAATGATATTTGGTTTCTAAAGGTCCAAAAACTAATTAAAGTCAAAGATAATATGACTCATAGTCGAAATAAAATCATCCAATAAGAATTGGACACGTTTTTGATGTTATTTTAATATTTATAATCTTATTTATTTAAATCTTTTATTAATGAGGTAAATACTACATCATTATTTTGTCATAAATAATTTAAATTATTTTATGTCTAAAAATTATAAAAAAATACCATGATGTATGAAATCGTTTTATATTTACAATGAATATTTATAGTCGAAAAGATAATTTATATAACCCCTTGCTAAAATTAATTTACTAAAAGATATTTTCTTTTGTCATTTTTGCCTTTACTTTAAGTTAATTAATATAAATTGTCATTAACACTCCCAAGTGGCTCAATGGGGTCCCAAATTTGACCCAAAGATGCCCATGGTCTTAAATGACTCAACCAATATGGTTTGGAGAATTGTTAAGGTAATTTTGTATTATAATAATATTCTTTTTAACTTGAATTACCCAATTTATCTTTAACAGCAGCAAATAAAAGTCATAAGTTACTATTCACAAAAATTAATTTAATCTTATTAAACCACATTTTACTTACTAATAACAACCATGTAAGTCATATTTTTGAAATTCAATTCACAAAAGTGGTAAAATTTCATTTAAATGAAAAAGTCAGTTTTTTTAACTACTATTAAGTGGTTTCACTATTCATCAAAAATTGAAGTTATTCAGAAAAATACCAAACATTCAGCCTCATATATATTTGATATTCTGAATTAAAAATTGACATTTATTTTTCGAAATTCAAAACCTACATTTGTCATTAATAAATTTTAAAATTAATTCATGTTGTTAAAACAAACAGCGTGTTTTTAAGAAACAATATCTATCAAAAGATTGACACTTGTTTATGTCCAATTTCAATGTGAAATTAATTTTAATAACCAAAATTGGATTAAATGGTGGAAATATATTTTAATTACACTTTAAAACCAATTAAAAATTTAATATAACCCTATAAATAAATTATATTAAAGCATAGTTTTGAATTAAAATACAATATTTTCACTATTCATTAAGAAAATGAACTTTACCGAAAATATTTCAAAAATTTACACAAAGTAAATTTTGATGTCCCCATTATAAAGAAGGATTTTATTTGGTCTTATATAATGTATTAAAGTGACCAAAAATAGATTTAAATAGGGTTCTCAATTAAAAGGCGATAAATCGGCCTTTTAATGTAAATTATGGTTGAAATTAGATTCCTTCTCATTTAAAGTCTCTAACTTTTTATTAGATAAATGTAAAGACATTTAACATTCACGTATAATCATATTGTAGTTAGTTTTTATCATTCCTTCCAATACAATGGCTAAGAGTTAACTACCATTTAAAATAATAATATTATATTATTATAGTGCAACGTAAGATTTAAAGAAACTCGTTGTTCCATATCGGGTACGCTATCGAACATAGCATCCCCTTTAATGTAAAATGAATATTTAATTCCCAAATATTAATAAATATGAAAATGTCATATTCTTATTTTATCCAGGATGTTACATCCTTCCCCCCTTTTGGGAATTGTGTCCTCGCAATTTAAAAATTGGGCTCGGAAACTTCATTGAAAGCCCGAAATCGAAAAAAGAGTCAATAAAACTATCACTTTAAAATAAAGGAAGATAAGTACAAAGGTTAACTGAGACAATAGATACAAGGATTCCAAGAAAACATGGATACGGAGGAGAAAATAAACCATCAGGTTCTGATGGAGAGTGATAGAACACATGATTAGGAGAAAGTTAGCCACTAGAAAATCACAAACATGTGATGGGTTAAATAGTTTTTGATTACCCAATAGGAAACATAAACCAACAACGTTTTTTTTTACATTACTTTTCATAATTTTTAAGAATTCATTTACTACATAGAATAAGAACATAAGGAAATATACTTACCTTTATGATTATAAACTAAACTTCCATGGGGATTTTTTTATCACATATATGATGCCTTATAAAAATCACCAAGGTTCAGGTGGTCAATCATGACTCCATATAGTTGGATATGAATAAACACAAGAGTTATCAATGCATCTTCCATTTCATTAAATTTCTTAATCAGAAAACCGTCAAAGTTTTCTTCACATCCATTCTTACTATGATGCCTGCTAGATCCATCCATTGACTAAAACCAAAAAGGTATGTGTGAGTATATCAGTAAAATCATCATATATTATCTTATTAGGAGGGTAAATACTAAGATATACTTATTCATGTTATCTTAAACTCATTCAATTTATCTAAAATAACTATGACTCTTTCTAAAATCCTAACCATTATTGTAATGTCACTTATGCTTAAAGAACACCCTAACCTCTAAATTTATCTAAACTGACCTCTGATACCAAGTATAAGGACCCGACCTTATAACATTACATAATATTGAATTAAATGTATAAGTCACATTGAGGATTTTTTTAGGTTTATAGTTTTAGAGAATTAGGCCATAACTATTACATAACAACTTGAATATTACAAGTACACACTACTACTCAGTATCCATTTTTTCATAAAATAAAAACTCATAAAAAGAAATATGTCTAGTTCCATATTTTAGACATCATGACTTTTCTTTGATCCCATCCTTGACCCTATTCATATTTAAGTCCTGTGGAAAACATTTAAAAAAAATGGGATGAGCATAAAAGGCTCATTAAGGGTTATAAAATATGTAAGGTAAACATTATCCCATCAATAAATACAAATCAATGAAACTATATTTTTCAATCATAACATACCTTAAGAAATCATAAGATTTATGAATAACACACACAAATCATAAATCATTCAGGATACTTTAGGCATCCATATCAAACTTACATTGTAGCTATCACAGCTATGTAGGGAGTTACACTTGGAATACCCATCACTGTATATTCCCCAAATTTCTTAGGAGAAACATCACGTTTACCTCCGTCACATTACTCAATGCATTGGAGAGCTATCTCGGGATCACCCACCCTATGTTTATCATGGAACCACCCGTATACATAAACAATGTCCAATAACCAATACATAATCATAACACATAACATAAGTATAAAGTAATGATAAAATTTTCACATTCCAATATATCAAATCAAGATATTGAAGTAAAAAATTCTTTATCAAATCATTTTCAAAACCATTTAAAAAGAGATTTTTGAATCAAAGTGTCCCATACCACTTTGAAGCTCTTAAAGGAATTATCATTTGAAAAAATTAATGTCCATATAAATAAATCATAAACCCAATTTTTAAAACATTAACATTAATGATAAATATTTAGAAGAATAAATCTTTAGAACATTTAAAATTATATTTTAGTTAAAGAGTTTTTTAACAAAAAGAGAGAAGCTTAAATACAAATAATTGAGGAATAACATTTAATTAGAAATTTATAATATCATGAGAATAAAGGTATTCAAGATATAATATGTCAAAGGATTGTATATACACCATATAAGAGTGAATTGGTGCATAACAACAATGGATTCTTAGTGAAAATGTAAATTGAGATGAAATCCCATATAAAGATGGTATCCTTAAATTAAGGATAAATCAATCAAATAATTATGTGTGAAAAATATAAATACACCAAATATAAGTGGATATTAAGTGTAAAAAAATCATAGGTCATTCACACATATTCATAGGAAGACATATTCAATAAGTAGAAGTTGAACCCAAATAATTGAAATTGGGTTAAAAAGTTCCATTGTAAAAATTCGACAGCCTAACATCGTCACTTTAAAATTTAGAAAATTAGTTGATGAGATAAAAAGAATATATCAACACCTAGACATAATGTTTACATAAATAAGGATATAGAAGAACATATCCCATCATATAAGATGTTAATTAAATGACATAACAAAAAGATGTCTTTTAAAAAGTGTAGGGTGAGAGGTTCCCTTACCGATTTGGTAACGTAAAAACATATGCCACATGAAAGAAGGATCATAAAATGAAGATGTAAATAATAATAAATGAAATCATTTTACACAAAGAGTGCAATAATGGGCAGTATATACACCCCAAAAAATGAAATAGTGGAAAATATTTCAGGAATCTCACAGGAATAAAAAGTGAGATGAAACCCTTTACCATGTTGTAATCAACAAAATCATATGACCAAAAGTTAATAACCACCAAATGAATAACAGAATACCATGAATATAATGATAATCAAGATAATATATATCAAATAAAAGTACACAATAAAACACATGCAAGGAATACATGGCGAACAATGCAAATATCACGTAATTAAAAGTGAGATATGAAAATCCATTGCCTTGTGTCCGACTTGACTCGATCATTCTTTAATCTCCTTTAATTTGGATAACTTCCTTTGGATTGAACCAAAAGGACTTATTAAAGATCCTTCTACCTAAGGTAAGGCTTCTAGGAAGAGGATAGGGATGTAGGGAGCTTAATTGGGTAGACGTTGGACGAGCCAATATTCTTGAGAGGTATGAGTAATTGGTTAGAAGTGGTGTCCTTTTTTAAGGGGGGAGGGGTCTTAAGAAAGTGTGAAAATATTATTTTATTATATAATAATATTCAGTTTTTAAAGGTCCAAAACTAATTGTAGTCGAAGATAATATGACTCCTAGTCTAAATAAAATCATCTAATAAGAATTGGACAGGTTTTGGATGTTATTTTAATATTTATAATCTTATTTATTTAAATATTTTATTAATGAGGCAAATACTTCATCATTTTTTTCATAAATAATTTAAATTATTTTATGTAAAAAAATTAAAAAAAATGATATAGGAAATCATTTCATCTTTTTAAAGAATATTCATAGTCAAAATATAATTTATATAACCCCTTTTAATAATTAATTTACTAAAATATATTTGCTTTTTTCATTTTTTTCCTTTACTTTAAGTTAATTAATCTAAATTGTCATTATCACTCCCAAGTGACACAATGGGGTCCCAAAATCAATCCAAAGATTCCCATGGACATAAATGACTCTTCCAATAAGGTTTGGAAAAGTGTTAAGGTAATTTTAAATTATTATAATATTCTTTTTACCTTGAATTACCCTATTTACCTTTAACCACGGTAAATAAAATTCAAAAGTTACTATTCACCAAAAATTATTTTCATCTTATTGAACCACATTTTACTAACTAATAACAACCATGTTTGTGGGATTTTTTAAATTCAATTCACAAAAGTGGTAAAATTTCATTTAAATGAAAAAGTCAATTTTTTTAACTACTACTAAGTGGTTTCACTATTCATAAAAAACTGATGTTTTTCAGAAAAATACCAAAATTTCCGCCTAAGGTATATTTGATATTCTGAATTCAAAAATGATGTTTATTTTTTCAAATTCAAAACATAAAAGTGTCATTAATTAATTTTAATATTAATTCCCATTTTTAAACAAATAGCGGGTTTTTAAGAAAAAATAAATTTCAAAAGATTGACACTTGTTTATGTACATTTTCAAAGTGAAATTAATTCCAATGAAAAAAAATTGGGTTAAATCTTAAAAATATATTCTAATTAAACTTTAAAACCAACTAAAAAAATAATCTAACCATATAAATAAATTATATTAAAACATAGTTTTGAATTAAAGTACAATATTTTCACTATTCATTAAAAATTAACTTTATCGGGAAAATTCCAAAAATTTACACAAAGTAAATTTTGATGTCCCCATTCTAAAGAAGGATTTTATTAGTTCATATAGAATGTATTAAAGTGACCAAAAGTATATTTAAAGAGGGTTCACCATTAAAAGGTGATAAATCGACCTTTTAATGTAAATTATGCTTATAATTTGATTCATTCACATTTTAAGCCTCTAACTTTTTATTGGATAAATGAAAATACATTTAACATTCATTTATAATCATGTTGTAGTTAGTTTTGTTAATTATCGCTAATACAACGGCTAGAAGTTAACTACCTTTTAAAATAATAATATTATATTATTAGTGTGCAACTTAAGATTTCAAAGAAACTCATTGTTGCATATCGGGTATGCTATCAAACATAGCATCCCCTTTAATGTAAAATTAATATTTAATTAAAAAATAATAATAACTATGAAAATGTCATATTATTCTTTTATATGGGATGTTATATAATTATTGGGTGGAAATAATATGATTTGTTCAAAAAAATTAATGGTGGATATACATGTATTTATTAATAATGTTTTCCCATGTGAATGTTTGTGTCATTACTTATATAAGTGCACCAAATTTTAAAAATATGATAAAATTTTATGATTTTATATTTTATAAAGATATCCATATTTCCTATGTATATATTTTATGTTCATTATATGTTTCTATAACATGTATTTATGAGCTTTATTGTGTATTATGATTTTATGCGATGATCATTAATAGTCAATATACTGTTCACTTAATATCTCATGATAATTTTATACAATATTACACCATTATTAATTTTTTTACATCATGTTTTAGATCTGACTGTTTAACTAGTTGATATGTGTCTCTTACTAAGAATTTAAGCTCACTCCTACTTGTGTTTTTGTTACCTTAGTTATGAATATGATTATATCATATGATATTTATAGAAGAGGTAACATAGGATAATTTTATAGATAAATTCTCTTAAGTATTGTAAAATAAGATATTTATGTAGTTAGTCACTAAGACACTAAACAATTCAGCCCTTGTTTTGTGTGACCATTTTTCAAATTTATCAATTAAACTCAAAAATCAATGTATTATTTATGTATGATTATCTTGGGCCACTATAATGGTTATGTTAGTGAAAACCCCATCAGAGTGAGAGATGGGTAAGAATCCTTGTGATTATTCGAAACCATATATCCTAAAATGTGATAAAAATTTTGAATATAGTCTAATTTTCTAAACACACCATAGAAGATAATGACGGAGTCTTGGGAAAGATCAACTGACGAGATAATGCTGTAAATATGATTTAACTTATCATATATGAAAAATGTTTGAAGAAGCATGGAGAAATATATTTAATGGCATATGAAAACACTATGAGTGAGAAGATAAATGTTATCAGTCTAAAAACTGTTAGGTAATGATAAAATATATAAAAATCCATTATTTAAATTTCAAGAGAGTTAGTAATTATGTGGTTGAAAGTCCAAATAAAAGGGCCACCAAGGGGTATAGTCAATTGTAACTGTGAAAACAAAAAAACTCCAATAAAAATACTATTAATGAATCATATTTCATGCTTTCACTCTATATTTTCAAATTTATAATATCATGTAATTTATCTTCATCTAGTATATATATAGTTAAAAATTAAAACCCATAGTGGAATGATTGACAAATAATTATTTTTTGGGTTTTTGGGAAGTTATTTTTTATGGATAAAAATATTCTTTCCCTTTTTAGAATTATATAAGAAATTAATAATGGTTTATCTCTCTTTTCAACTTGTTTATAATTTTTTATATTGATAAATTTCATTATACATCTTAAATAAACCAATTAAAATCCAATGGTATATAATTTAAATATAACTTCCCTATAAAAATTAATATTTTTTAAATTTAGAGGAGTCAATTTTTAAATGGGGAATATAAAAACATTAAATTATAATATATTATTACATTTAAATAAGTCAATGTGTTTGATAGATTTCATCACACTCTTTATTGTACATGAATAGATAGTGATATATTTAGATAAAATATATATGTATAAGTTTGAATCCTAAAATATATACATTTAGTTAGAGAGAATGAATAAGAGTAACTATTTAATGAATTATATTTATATATAAAATATATTACATTATTAATATGAATGAAAGTCAGTTTGTTTACATAAAATGGCTAGTAAGATCATTTATTGTTTAGAAAAGTATTTTCATAAAAAATTGTCTTTTATATGATAGACAAGTATATTTCAAAAATATATTATTAATAATAAATTAGGTTTTTTATTACTAATTATTTAACTCTAATTTCATTGGTAGATGATATTAAATAAGAATAATAATAGTTAATATTTGAAAATGTCATTTTTCAATTAAAACTGTTTTCCAACTATATTTTATGATTGTATTCAAATGTTAAATTTATAAATTTTAGAAAATTAAATTAAAAATATGAACAGAATTTTTTTATTCCTTATATAAAAATTGACTTAGTATGAATTTGAAATTTTTTTTAAATTTCAAGGCTTTGTAAAAAAATATGGTTTTCATGAAACTTGTAATGTATAGGAATTTTATATTTTATAATAATGACAATTTAATTTAGAAATACCCTCAAGTAACCAAATATATATTTTAGGAATAAAATTATTCATTGAAAAATATTATTTGAACATATAAAACAAACGGTTAAAATCTTTATAAATAAAGAAAATGTTACATTAATATAAAAGTTATTTTTAGTCTTTTGTTTAAAAAAATAAAATTTGAATTTTTTTTTTGATTTCATTGATAGCCTCATGAAATTTTGTTTATAAGAAATAAATTTATTTTACCAAAATTTATATCTATATTTATTTTATCATATATATATATATATGAATGATTAAGAGCATTATTTCTCTAAGAACTGTTTTTACACGATTAAGATTATTTATTTTCAAATTAACTTTTAACACTATTACAGATTTTAATTTAGAAAACTAAATTTAAATTTAAAATAAAAATTATAAAATCATTTAGAAAGTTTATTACTAATTATATTCATTAAAATTAATTACTTGAGTAAAAAATTAATCATTATGATAAATGTAAAAGGGGTAAATTGAGTTTAACATAGTGTAAGAGTCATAAAAAATTAATAAGAATTCCTTGAAATGAATAAGTGTGATTTGGATTGATAAATACATGTTTTCCTTCACATTATTCCATTTTTGGCTATTGAAACTTAAATACTAACCTTATATTATTGAAAATGAAAGGGTTACTCCCAAAACTATCATTCCATTCAATCATAAAAGGGTAAAATATTCACCACTTCAAGAAAACCTTTTCATATAATTATGTACTTTAAACACATCCATTTGACTCTCATTGTAACCCTATCCCATGAACATAATCCCATATTCACTCATAGTTAGCCTAACCCCTTCAAATTTGAGGATCCTTCTATGGAAAATTCAATTATGTGATGTGGGTGTTATCAAATACAGAGTTTCCCTCTAAATTATCCTATTTACAAGTTATTATAGATAAGAAATTATAATGAAATTATTACCATTTATATAATTTAAAATTTTTAAGGGTATTATCATTATTTATTCATATACCCTATCCATTAAGAAAAACAAAATAGTCATTCTTGCATTGTGCAGACTACCACCTCTGCAACATAACATATTTCATTTTCCAAAAACACATTAAAATGATTTTATTAAAAGAAAAATATAATTTTTATGATATTATAAAGGTTCTATTATGAAAAATTGGAGAACCTGTTAATTATATGATAAACATATGATCATCATTAATTTAATCATTTAAAATAAGCATGATAAGTGGATAAGATTTTATTCAAATTTTGAAATATCTTAATATTCATTGTTTATTATTATAGTTAATTAAAAGTATAATATATTGTTATAATAAACAATAAATAATATCATTTTTCTTCTGTTATAATGATATTACCAGAAACCACCAAACAATCATTCATTAAATCAAGGTATATTGATTTTTTAGTTGATTTAACCACCTAATTGAACGACATAATGATTTAATACCATGAATAAATATGAAAAAATAATTGTTTGTATAATATAATTTAAATGTGTAAGTATTGTTTTTTCTAGTGATTTTATACAAATATATAATTCATTAATTAAGAAAACACCCTTTAATTGTCAAGAATCACCGAAATAGGTTTATTATCGTTTTCATCTTCATGGATAAAGACTAAAACACTCACGAAAGGATTTTGGAACCTCTTAAATAATTATAATACATCCCTATCAGTATACTTAATGACTTCTTAATGATAAAAATTATTATAAGAATTAATATTAACCCAAATTTTATAATACTAGTACAAATGATCAAGGATATAAACACTCAATGTGGAAAATCAGAAGAATTCATAGAGAAAATGATTATTTATAAATATTTTGAATGTAAATAGATATAATTAAGGTGATAAATTAAGTTATTTATAAGGATATATTTATAGTAAATGATGGTAAAGTACATTTGAGGAATTCATGACTAGAGGTTATGGTTTTTTTCTAAAATTCCTCCCTTTGAGTAATTTTTGTATTATTAACATAATATCATTTATCTTGTGTATAAATTGCCTATTTTAGACATAATATCATGATTTATCATTAAGTCATGGTATTTTATGTTTAATTTCAACACCTCTCTCTCAAGGGTTTTTCAATTTAATGTTTCTAAATCAGAATGGTTTTCTTATCTCAATTATTATTCATTGATATATATTAAATTTTACCACCATTTATTCTCATTGCGGTGTATTCAATACCAATTAATGTATTCTTACTAAACACTTTTTATTTCATGGGAGTTTTTAAACAATTTTTATTCCCTTATTCTACTGGATATTAACTCAATTATTTCCATATTTATAAGGATTTTCTGAAACTCGACATTTTTCATTGATTTATGATCATTCACCTGAACTTATTTGATATATTTTGTAACACCACTATATTTTGTAAAATATTTTTTTGAATTAATTTAATCTTTTAAAATTTTTCATTTCATGCAACACTGAAGATAGTTTTTCACTAAGTCAATCATTTCTATTACATAACAAAGACTTGGAATGTGTTACACACAACAATGACATGGCGTCCATTACATGCAACATCTATTTGGCATATGATTCACGCAACACTAACTTGGAGTACGTTACACGCAACACTGAGTTTCTACGAAACATAATTTTATTTTTATAATTATTTAAACATGATAATTAAAACTAAACATTAAGAATAGTAATATTAATAATATTAACAAATTTTAAAAAAATTTATAATATTTTTATTTATAATGAAGGATATAATTTTTTTCTAAAATCCTCGTATGATTTTAAATACTAATTTTTCAAATATACTTCTTTTTATGTCATTCAATAAAAAATAAGAAAATTAATTTTATACACATTTAGAAATTAAATTTGATAAAATAAAATTCCCTTTTGAGTTTAGAATTTTGAAATTATCTGAGGTTTAATTTTGGGTATTTTTCTAATTAATGTCATTTTAGGATGAATTGCGGAAAATTCCTGATATTAATTCAAAAACTGCATTTTCATCTAATTTAATTATAATATTATATTATATTTTAATTTGGAATAAAATATTAATTAGATAATATTTTTATAAATTAATAAAATTTAGGTCATCGGAATCAATTTCAATTTTAAATTGGGTATAAAAACATAGAATGCTTTTTGATGTTCTTAATTTAAAAACTCACAATATCATCCCATCAAAGGGATTAATTTCAAATTAATTTCAACCACTTATAGTATTATAATTTGGAAATATGGATTCCATTTTTGGAATCATCATAATTCATAATTTCGAATAAGGTTAACTTTTTTTTACCAAAACTATCAGTGAAAGTGATTATAATTAATTACAATGATTAGGAGGCAAATTATGTTAACATAGTACTAAACCAAAAAAACATTTCCCAAAAGACCTATAAACGTGTACAAAACAAATTTTATGGAAATTATTCTGAAATTAAAATTCAATTATTTACTTTTTTGTATTATTTATGAATTGTTTAAGTAAAAATGTGGGTACATCGAACTTTTTTTTTCAAAAATGCCAAGTGTGTCCTTTCTCTTCCATATAAAAGGCGACGACATCCCCATCTCATTCACACCTCTCAAACGACATATTTTAACCAGATATATTCCTAATAAACTTTCAATCATGGCTACCTTCCTTTTTTAAATCCTTCCTTTTTTTCATAAATCAATCCAAGGAAGCCTTTTAGCACAAACAAAACCGAGTTACTTGATTAAGAGGTAACACCTTCTCTCAAGGTTCTTTATTTCATTTCATTTATACACCCCTAAACTATATTTCATAAATGATTGTATAATAAAATCAGTATATTAATTATAATAGTATGTTTTTAATATAAGGGTTAGACCTAAAATTACAAGAACATCCATATAATGGGTAACAAACATATTGTTTATGTGTAAGGGAAACTACAGTCTCACTAAACGATGATTATTCATTTTACATTTACCTCCCCTAATTGTGTAAATTATGATGGAAACTTAATTTATACAGTTCATATATTATATTAATTATATATTTAAGCCTCTTAATTACTTTTACAACATATAACTTTTTTTAATTTGTGTAAATATGATAATTTCGTTTGTGGAACTGTGGACTACTGCCCCCTCGAGGTGACGTGATTTGTTCACACACTACATTTAATTTATTAAAGATGTGTTTAGTAAACTTAAATGATATATATTATATAATAATGATACCTTAATATTTATATATATATACATACATAGATACTTATAGTTATTTTTCTTTCTTTCCAATAGAATAATAAAAATAGAAAGAATGTTCATGCGTACGTATGACTTACCGTCTCCAAGAAAGTTTTATTCCATTTCATACCTGTATATTCTATATATTACTATAATACAAAAACACTCTATATAAATTATATTTATATCAGGTTTTTCATTTGGGAAATCCTTATATAATTCTAAGGACCAGAGATATAACAAATTAATACGCCTATGAATAACAATGTGAAAATTACCCGAAGTGAAAACTTAACCATGGATTGTTAAAAAGATTGTAATATAAGGTATTAATAAAAGAATATAAGGTAATATATATAATAATATGATTATATACAAAATTATAATAATAATTCATTTATTAAAATTCAATTTCATACGAGTATGAATAGAGTCAAGACACAAGGTAAGGGGACTTCATCTCGCTTTTTATTTCAATGAGATGCATGCTTTATTCACCAAAAATTCCATTTTCGTGGTGTGAATACTTACTATGGGTTTGTTATATTATTAATATAATTAAATTTATAGTTATTTAAATAACCATTTTATTCTCTTTATTTCATGGAGTTTAAATTTACAATGTTAAAAAGTATGAAAAATAGTTTTGTCATAATTTTATTTCTTTGAGACTCATGTTTGGTTATACACCTCAATTAATTTTTGAGGTGTATATAAATCCATTTTACAAGTTATATAATTAATTTTATTCTTTTAATTATATTTTATTCACCATGTAGTTTTCTTTTCTTACATGGAGAGTATGAACCCAAGTTACCATGTAGAAAGAGTTTATAGAAACAATCGCATCCCTTTTCAAGAATATTTATGTTTATGATATCATTGATGAAATGTTATTATCAATATCTAAATAAAACTCATATGTTTCATTCTATAATATTTATTTAAGATATATCCATTTATTAGTACCATTTTCCACTCATTGATATTTAAGATAATTGTGAAAATGTTTTTAATAAAATTTGACCATATTTATCTCTTCAGTCAGAAATCTATTTTATATAAAAATACTTGTTTTAAAAAAAGATTTCAAAAAAATTTTCAGTTAATCATTGAATAAATTTTTCAAGGAAAAATTATTTTAACAATATTTTATTACTTTTAAATCATCTTTTAAAATATTTCAAATATGTTTTCAGAGAAAAATATCTTCAAGAATATCTTATGCCTAAGAAATTTTTTTAATGTTTTCAATAATTGTTTATTTTTTTTGAATAAAATAGTTTTAAAAATTATATAAAAGAATTATTTATAATATTTCAATTTTTTTCATGTATGGTTTTTTTTAAAAGGTTTTATTTTTTGAAAATGAATTTATTTCAAATAAAAAAGGATAGTTTACAACAGAAATGTTTTTAAATGATATTTCAAAATTATTTTCTATCTAAGATGACATTTTTTGATATTACTCATGCCTTGATTGTAAATAATCTAAAATTTAAATTTATATTCTCCTTATGAATGGTTTTTTCTTTGATTCCACAATGTTTAGGAAACATGTTTCTATTCCATAAGTTATATTCTTTTGAAACCTTCTTATTTTCACGGGTCATGATTTCAAGAAGTAATTATGAAACCTATTTATTTACATACATTGTTATTTGATAAAATTTTAATGATAAACATTTCACTTAATGGGTAATGATTTGATTTTAATAAAACCTATGTCTTTTTATGGGTCAGGATATAATGAAAGTTTTATTTTGTAGAGCATGCATGAATGAAGTTATTATGAGTTAGGTGAGACATATATCTTACTCTAATGCGTTGAATAATTATAGAGGACACATGAGTTTATAGTTTACTAGTCAACCATTTTTTATGTTCATAATCTTATGTGTGAACCTAATTAAATGTTCAAATTTTATGCATAGACTTGGATGAATCTCCATAATTTTATTTGTTAACCTGATTACAGGTTCACAATGTTATGAGTGAACCTTATTACATGTTCACAATATTAAGCATTGACCTAGTTTAATTACCCTAATTTTATGTGTGAACCTGATTCCATGTCCACTATGTTATGGAAGAACCAGATTACATTTTCACAATGTTATCTATAGATCTGGATTCATGTCCATAAGGTGATACATAAACCTAATTACATATTCACAATGTTTTTCATAGACGCGGATGCATATACATAAGTTGATGAAAATTACAATTTTACGGTATTTAACTTAATGAGTGATATTTTTTCTACCTATAAATGTTCACAATGTTATAAACAAATGTTCATGCCACAAATACCATGCCTAATTCCTATTTTATGATTTCATGACTTATCCTATTAATTCACTTAAAATACATACCTTATGCACATCAAATATTTATTACGATCTCTAATATTTAGGTTATGATATTCAAATGTTATTCTCAAGTTCCATAATCCTTTTTCATGTTATACTTATACATTTCATTTATTTACAGTTACTGAGCATCTAAGCTCACCCATTTCTTATGTTTCTTTTTCCCATGTTATGAATAGATGTTTTATGTAGAAGTAATAAAGGTGGATATCCTTATAGGAGTTTTTTATGTTCTTCAACTATGATGGATTATTTTTCCAAAATTCCAAATTTACTAAACTATTACGGTCATCAGGAATGTATTTTTTTAATGTACTGAATATTCATATAAAATAATTTAATATCTATGTATGATGCTCTTGGGTATTTATAGGTGGAATCAAAGAAAATGTTTAGTCTATAATTTTAAAATAAGATGAGAAAAATTTAGTGATATCCCTAGGTATATTTATAAGGTTATGTCTATGGATGTCTCTATGGATAATTATAAGAATGAGTTATCATTTTGAAAAAATGTCTTATAATTTCCGTATAGGATATAGTGAGTGGATTCATAGTAATACATACCTACCTGGATACTAAAATTGTATGTTTCTATATAAAATATGTACCTAGGAGTAACAAATCTAACATGATGTTCTCTCCCTGAATTGGGGTAATATGGTATATGATAATGGGCCTTGCTGTACACCTGATTTGATACTCTCGGGAGATATTCATTAGGAATTCATAAACTCTTCATGAACCATCATGAATTATTTAAATTGAATTTGGTTATGAATAAACTATGATAAATTGAAGTCATAATAGATTAAGGATGGTGTCATAATTTAGATATCTTATAAGTGTCTTTTCATGATTATGTGTTTTCTCTTTATGATAATAGTTTATTAATCTATGGTTTTAGTCAATGTTTAGAGATTGAAGGAAGAACATTCATGGTGATTGCCATGGAAAATGAATTTATTATTCTCATAATGATCTATATTATATGGGGGGTGAAAGAAAAAACCTCATAGATATACTATCATAGATTTCTCAAGCTATGAATAATGATGAGCTTCCAAAGGATAAATATAAGGAACAATAATCAGTAGAGTCCTTCATGAGGAAATATCAACCTTCTTTTTGTGGTTCTCCTTATCAACTTTTTTTTGAACACTAGATCATTACCACTAAAAATAAATTCTCCTTTTTCTGGTGTTTGAATAATGATAATGTAATTCTTGATTTTTATCGATTATAAGGTGAAGCATACTTGTAATGGACCCTAATCAAGAATATGAAGAAGAAAGGTGAAATTTAATCCATACACTGGGATGAGATTAACAACTTAATATAAAATAATTATTGTCCTCATGTTCTTCATATAAATCTAGAAAAGGAGTTCCTTGATTTGAAGAAAAAGGATGATGAATATTTTAGCACTTATGAGTCTAATTTCACAATACTTGGGAGGTACACTTCTGGTATTATCATCCAACCCAAAAGTAATGTTGATAGGTTCTTCAGTGGCTTAAATCCAATTCGTATAAGGGTTTTGGCCATAGGATACTTTAGTATCTATAAACATATTGTGTGTTGTGTATTAAAAGATGAATTTGAGGTCGGATTTATGTATCAATCTCATGATTTTAATAAGAAGAAGAAGATGGAGTTCGAAGAGGAATCTAAGAACCATGAAATTAAGAAAAAGTATCAAATTCCAACTTTCTAAAACTATGGGAAAGTGAACTTAAGCAAGTTATTGAAAATAATAAGATGGTGTTTCAAGTGTGGGAAGCTTGGACACTGATAAAATAAATGTAGAAGTGATGAGAAGAGAAAATTCAATGAAATGAGTGGAAATAAATCTCGACAAAATGATCCACTCACACATCAAATTTTTTAGAGCATGGATTTTGGGAATTATATGAATCAATACCCCAAGGGGTAATATTGATGATAAGATGAAAAAAACTTATGAGGAAAAGGGAGAAAGGGAAAGCTTACGAAATCATAATCGATGATGTTAATAATGGAAATTAGGGGGAAAATTATCCCCCCCCTCACTTAGTTGGGAAGTTCATATTGGATTCTGTATGATTAATCCCTATGATAAACTTTTTGTTAATCCTTTAGTGGGGTTTTTATGTGATTATATCAATCTACCTACATTTTGGAACAATAAAATCAAATTTTATGTTTTATCGGTGCAAGGGTAAACCCAAGTATCTAATAAAAATGTTCTTGGTATAATATAAGATCATATTTAAGGAAGAAAGGGTAAATTATATTTTAGAAGGGTTATAAGGTTATCCATTTATAAAAATATTAATTCAAACATCAAATAAATTTTTTAAGATTAATTTATTTTCTCACCACATGAGGTCCCATTCACATTGAATAAACTATTTGTGTAGATGGTAACTTAAGACAGATAGGATGACTTATCATGGATCTCATGATCTATTAGTACTTCAGGATTGAAAAAAAGTTTTCAATCATTTGTTTGGGTAAGATATGAAGTTGAAATATATCATTCCACAACCAAATGGTGAGACTGTGCATATTAATGGGAATAAAATAAAGTAAGTATAACTAATCATGAAAAATATTCAACTCTAGGGAAATAATCATGAAATCTAAAAGTTGATCCAAGTACCTTAATTTACAATGATTCAAATATCCCCTTATAAAATTATTGATTTATGGATTTGTGATGTTTAACTTTCTCCTAAACATGTTCTTTATCACTCTCTATCTGAACATTGTGGATATATTTCTATTCCATGCCCACATTTTCACTTTCCACACATGTTCTCCAATGTTGAAACCTAATTATATATTAATTTTGGTAACCATTATGTTTCGACGATTCTATTTTTAAAGAAGTTTTAGTATTAATTATTATAATGTGGGCTTTTGTGAAGGAAAATTTCATATATCAATAATTTAATAACCAAGATGAGATTTGAGGTTGAAATTCATTTTAAGGGGAGTAGAATGTAACACACCAAGATTTTGTGAAATAATTTTTTCGAATTAATTTATTCTTTTCATATTTTTCATTTCACATAACACGGAAAACAGTTTTTCACTTAGTCAAACATTCATTTCACACAGAATTATCTTGTTGTGTGTTCATTCAACACCAACTTGAAAAAACACTGACTTGGCATATGTTACACGCAACACCAACTTGGCGTACGCTACACACAACACCGAGATTCTACAAAACATCATTTTAGAGTTATAATTATTTAAATGATAAAATTATAACAAAGATGTTAGAATTATTAATGTAAATTTTAATAAATATTTTTCAAATATTTTTTATGATATTTTTTTTATAATGAAGGATATAATGTTTTTGTAAATTTTTTATATGTTTTAAAATACTAATTTCTCAAATAAACTGCTTCTTACGTCCTGCTTTCAAAAATAATAAAATTAATTTCATATACATATATAAATTTAATTTCATATAATAAATAAAAAATATAAATTTAGAATGTCAAATTTATATTAAGGTGAATTTTTGGTTTTTTTATAAACTTCATTTTCTAGATTAATTGTGGAAAATATCGAATTTTAATTCAAAACTACCTTTTCATATAATTTACTTATAAAATGAAATTATTTTTTCATTTGGCTTAGAAATTTAATTAGATCATATTTTAGTAAATTAATCAAATTTAGGTCATTTGAATCAATTTCATTTTGAAATTGGGTATAAAAACATAGCAATATTTTGAACATTTTTACTTTAAAATCATGAAATGTCATCCTATCAACGAGATTAATTTTAAATTAATTTCTTCCACTTATATAATTAGAATTCAGAAAAATTTATTAAATATTTGGAATCATTATAATTAATAATTAATATTAATTTTAAATTAGTATTTTACCAAAAATATTATTAAAGGGATTAAAATTAATTACAATGGTTATGAAAATAAATATGTTAATAAAGTTCTAAACCTTAGATTTAAGAACCATAAAGAATTATAATCCTATAAAAACTTGTTATGGACATTATTTGGCCATTGATCTTCAAATATTGAGTTTTGTTTTGTTTTTTATGACTTTGTTTTGGTAAAACCATTTGTACATGTAACTTTTTTTAAAAAGTTAAATGTGTCCTTTCCCTTCCCTTTAAAATGCCACCAACTCTCCCTACTCTTTACACCTCTCAAACTACTTAGGTTTTTCCATGATATACCCAATAAAATTAAAAAATACCACCATTCTTCATTTAATCCTCCCATTGGGAATAAATCAATACAATGAATCCATTTGGCACAAACCAAAAGGAGTTACCCGATTAAGAGGTAACACCTTCTTTGAAGCTCCTTTCTTTTGTTTCCTTTCTCTACCCCATACACTCTCATTATTTTATTATTTTATAAAAAAACTAGTATATTGAATATTCTAAGATTTTTTATTCCATAGTTTCAATATAAAATTACACACACATCCAATTAATGGGTAACGAACATAATATTTATGCGTATGGTGAACTACTACATCACTAAATGACGAGTGTTAATTTTTCCTTCACCACCTATCATGGTGTAAATTATGATTGAAAATATGATTACATATGTCATATATTATATTTATTATATCTTTAATCTTTTATATTCATTTTACAATAAATAAATTTTTTTTTAATTTTCAATTTGGTAAAATACTATAAATTCGTTTGAGCAGGTGTGCACTTCCACCCCTCAAAGCGATGTGAATCATGCACACACTACATGGAATGTATTAATGATTGTTTTAGAGAAATTATATAATATATATGATTTACTATTGATACTTTAATAATGAAAAAAATAAATATTTCGATACTTCTATGTCATTTTCTTTATTTCAATCCAATAATATAATAAAAATAGAAATGACATTCATGCGTACGTATGGCTTACTGTCTCCATGAGTAGTGTATTCAATTTCATAATTATAAATTATGTTGAATATTATAATACAAATATATTGTATATAAATGATATTTATATCTTGTTTTTTATTTTATAAATCATTGTATAAGTATACGGACAAAAGATATAACAAATTAAGACAAATGTTATGAACAAATCGAATATTACCTGAACTGAAACCGTAACATAGGATTGTTAACAAGAAGGTAATATATGGTATTAATAAAAAAATATGGTATTAAATATAATAATATTATTATGTAATAATATGTACTACAAACATAAATTTATTATATATTATTCTTGTACGAGTACGAAGAGAGTCAAGAGACAGCGTAAGGGGATTTCATCTCACTTTTTTATTTCTGTGAGACACATGAATTATTCTCAAACCATTCTTTTTTTGGATTGTGTAAAAATAAAATGGATGTATCAATGATTATTATAATTAAATTTATGGGTATTTACATATCTGTGATGTTCACATTATTTTATGGTGGATAAGTTACAAAAGTTACGAAATTGGTAAAATAGTTTTGTCTCAATTTTACTTCATTGAGACTCATGTTTGGATATACACCTATATTTTTAATCAAGGTTTATATAATTTAAATTTAAATTTTATATAATTAATTTCCTTCTTTTAATTATATTTCAATATTCATTTAATTTTATTTTTCTTATATGGAGAGTATGACCCCATGTTGCTAAGTGGTAAGATTTTATTGAAACAGTATCATCCCTTTTTAAGATTGTCTATGTTTATGCTTTCTCTCATGAAATATTATGTTCCATCTCTCAATAACCCTCATGAGTTTATTTTTCCTATATTTATTATATATATATCCATGTATTAGGACCATTTTTACACTATTTTTTACGTAAGATAATTAAAAAACGTTTTAATGAAAAAATGATTTTATTTCTCTCCTTGGTCAGAAATTGTTTTAATTTAAAAATGTTTTCAAATGATTCTTGATGAAGTTTTTCTAGGAAAATATATTTTAATATTTTTTAATATTTTCAAATCTTCCTTTAAAATATTTCTAATATAATTTCAATAAATTTTTCTTTCAATAATTTCTCATGGTTATGAAATGTTATAAATGTTTTCAAGACATAAATATAAGATTTAAAACAAAAATGTTTCCAAAATTATTTCAAAGATTTATTTATATGTTTTAAATTTTATTATCATAGAAATGGTTTTCAAAATGTTTTTTGTTTTAAAAATGAATTTTCTTCAAAGAAGAAATGATATTTTATTCATGAAATATCTTCAAAATATATTTCAAAATTATTTTCTATATAAGATCACATCAGTTGATATTAATCATGCCTTTATAAGAAATTATCTAAAGGTTATATTCATATTCATTCCTTTAATGGTTTATGATTTCCTTTAATGATGATTATGAAACATATTTCTCTTCCACAAGTTATATGCTTTAAAACCTACTACATTACAAAGGTTATTCTTTCATGAAGTGATTAAGAATGGCATCTCTTCTTATAGTATATGATTTTATGAAATGGTAATGATATAAATTTCATTTTATTGGTTATGATTTGATGTTTATAAAACCTATTTCTTTTTATGGGTTATGATATGATGAAAGATTTATTTTGTGGAACAAGTATGAATGATGTTATTATGAGTTGAGTGGGACATAAATCTCTCAATAATGCATTTGGTAATGATGTAGGACTCATGAGTATATATGTTATGGATGAAGCTGATTTCATGTTCACAATGTTATGTGTGAACCTAATTATATATTCACAATTTTTTCCATGGACCTGGATTCATATCCATAATATTATGCATGAACATGATTACATGTTTAAAATGTTGTAAGTGAACCTTATTTAGTGTTCAAAATATTATTCATGGACTTCATTGTATATCCATGTGTGTCTACATGAACCAGATTGAATGTTCATAATGTTATACATAAACCTGATTACATGTTCACAATGTTATGAATGGAGCTAGTTTTTGTCTATAAGGTTATGTGTGAACCATATTAGATGTTCACAATGTTATGCATGGACCTGTTTCCATGGACACAAGTTGTTTTTGGGGCCCTATTTCATGTCCTTATCTGAATGAGTTAACCTATTTCAACATATACATGTTCACAATGTTATAAACAAATGTTCATTATATAAACTCCATTTTTTATTCCAGTTTTATGATTTCATGGATTATGATTTTAATTATATTATGATGCATGTATAATGAAATTTTAATCTTTATTATGATCTCTAATATATAGGTTATGATCTTCAAATTCTATTCTCATGTTTCATACCCTTTTGTTTATGTTATTCTAACTTATTTCTATTATTTACCCATACTGAGCATCTAATCTCACCCCTTTGTTATTTTTACTTTCCTCGGTGTTTTGAAGATTGGTTTTAGTTAGAATTTCTAATGGTGTAGATCTTTATGGGAGTTGCTGAATATCATTCACTAGGATAGGAAATTGTGATTCCCTATATATAAAGACATTATACTATAATGGTCATCAGGCATATATTTTTGTAATGTACTTTATATTAATCTAAAATGACATAATATTCATGTATACTAAGATTAGGTTAGTATATATTATTGGTACTTTATACCATTTAATTTTAATATATGTTATTATCTTATTATTTTAGGGGGATATTCATTCCTACCACATAAACCCCTCGGAAAATATTTCTCAATTATTTGGCATATTACGTTAAAACTATCCACTTTATTTCTTTGAATGGCTTAAGATTATGTTATTCTACTATTGACTTATCTATAAACACATTTCTCTATATAGTGTAAACATCACATTTCACACAAATTCAAATAATGGTCTAATATTGATATTGGTAAAATTATTAATGTACTCCATTTTTTTATTCCAATAAAGATGATAATTTTCAAGTTTACTATGTAATGTTTAACTATCAAACTTATTCATCTAGATAGATTATGATAATGTTGTCCCATTTAATGGAATAGGAAAATTATAGATATATCTTATGTTTTTTTCCAAAAGTATAATTATTATCATGTTGGCTATGTATTATTTGACTATTCACCTTATTTATCCTGATGAGTTATGATCATGTTATCCCTTTTATTGACATGGGTAAAATTACGAGTGTGTGATATGTTGTGATAAAAATATGGAAGATTATTATAAAATTTGATTATGAATTTTTAATTGAATTTATCAAATTATGAATAAATTGGACTTAAAAATGTTGGGGTCCTGAAAATATAAAGCCCGCTGATGTATCAACAAGTAATATGAGTCAAAACAGTTTTGGTTATTCATTTTCTTCCTATCCAATTCAATATGATATATATATTACAGTTGTAAAACCCAGGGATATTTTTTTAAATATTTCTCTTTAAATAATTTGATAGTTTATGTTTCATGTAATAATAAGTTTAGACCAACCACGAAATATTATATATCTATTATCTCCTATAAATTAAATTTTTGGGAATAAATATGAATAACTGGTTTATTAAATAAATATTGCACTCAATATAAACTTATTGCTATATTCTTAGAAAATGATCAGATAATTTTTAGTAAAGACGCATTATTGATCAAAAATAGGTTTCCTTCATAAATGAGTTTATCTTCTTTTTTAGGTGGATATTAATTTCTAAATTTTATAGAATATTTGCTTTAAAAATTGAAATTTAATTAATAAATTAATAATTTCAGAATTATCTTAACATTATTTTTAGATAATTTTCTGAAAATGATTATTTTTCACAGAATGGTGAAAATACAAAATTTTATAGAAAAATGTATTTTCTTTTAAAGATTTTACAAGATCAAATTTTTGTTTGGATTTGTTTTAAATTATTAATAGTTCATTTTGATTTAATAAAATTCAATTGTGGCCTTTTAAAATTATTTTATAGATTAATTCATTATAAAAACATTTTATGTTTAAAGGGAGTATTTTTTTTAATTTTTTTTAATGGGGTTTTACTAATTTTATTTTAAATTAAATTCTAAAACTTTTTTATTAGTAATTTTAAAACATTTATTCCATATTTGGATTCATAAAGTCTAAATTTTTTAAATATTTATCTTTTATTATTGTCTAATATGAGTAAAAACCTTGGTAAATTTTGTTACCACTATAAGGGGTAAATTGGGTAATTTTGGTTAAAAATAAAATGATAAGGACTATAAAATGACCAAAACAATAGCATAAATATTATAAGATAATTTTAATTCGACCCTAAACACCTATTTATCTAAATAGAGTTATTTTATGGATGAATATTCATGAAAATGAATAAAATGTTTTTTAAATCAAAAAAACTCACAAAATGCCACTTTTTTTGTTATAAAGGTCTCTAATATGTGCACATGGGAAAAATGTAGTTAAATAAAAAATATAAGTATCCATTTTTAACATAAAAATTTTTTTTATTATAAAAAGTTATTTATGGATTTTTGGGCCACATGGATGAGATTATGATGTTTATAATCTTTTATTAACAAAAAGTCAACTATGTTACATTTATTTTTTCAATATTAAAATATTTTTAAGATTCGGAAATATATATATTTATATATATATTTTACTATAAATATTAATTTTAAATCTATAAAATATATCTTTATCAGGAATTTTTTTAAAAAAATTAGTGAAAAATGCTTATATTAAATAATTATGCAATGATGAGGTAGTAATTACTCACTTAATGAAACAATAAAATAAATAATAATAATGATATTAAAATAAAAAAAATTTGAATTAATTAAGTTAAAACACAAATTTTATAGATTATTATAACATATTAGGGGTGCATTAAAAAATATAATTTATCTTATTATCATGATTTTCTTAAATTCAATCTAATGAATATTATCAAAATTGGTACTAATGATATTTTATCAAAACTATTTTTGATTAATTTATTCAAAAATCATAAGAAAATTTGAAAAATAGAAATTAATTATTATATGGACAATAATTTCATAAATATTTCATTTATGGTCCAATTGATTTTACATATGTAAAACTTACAACCTTTTAAGATTGAAAATTTAATAACTACAGTTAAACAAAAAATAAGATAAATAATTGTTAATCAAAATGATATGGTTTAAAATAATACGAAAACTTTTATAATGTATTTTTTTGATTATATAAATAAATTATAATATCTCATCTTAAAATAAATGAAATTTTTTTGTCATTATAGTTGAAGATGAGTATTTTATAATTTAATATTTTGAGAAATTCCATAAGTGGCCCTCACCTCAATTATATAAGGGCACCCCCTCGCCCAATTCTTCACATCATATTAAGCCTTATATCTCAATCGTCCCAAGAAACTTTATATTCTAAAATTTCATATTCATAATATAGATATTTTTATCTTCTGAAATACCAACCCTAGATCCCATTAAGGGATATCCAATGGAGATGTTTTGAAAAATAGGTAATCGCTCTAACCGATCACTTTCTTTTTCCACTTTTCCTTAACTCTTATAAACATATTATTTTTATCATAAAACAATAAATTATGTTTATTCAACAAAATTATATCTTATTATGTCTATGAAGACACCATTATACATCCTATTTACTATTAAACAAGAAGTGAAACTATCGCTCGTTCCTACAAATATCTTACGGTCTCCACGTAGTGTGATACAATTCATTTTTCATCACCATATTATATGGATGGGTATTATGATGGTATTAGTGATTATATATTATATTTATTATATAATTAAATATATTTAATGATAATATTATTTCTACCTTATCATTATCAAATCTTTGTAGAAATGATAATGTCGCTCGTGCGTACGTATGGACTATCATCTCCAGGATGTGATGTGCTTTGTTTTCACTTATATATTACATGGATGGGAATAAAGATATTTTTTATTAATATATATGATATAGATAAAATAATAATGAATCTATAATGGTGTATTATTATTTACCTTTCATTTATTCCATTATAAGAAAAATTGAAACAACAATCATGCATAAGTATAGCCTACCATCTCCAAGAATGGTGTAATTAATTTTTCAATCTATAATTTTTATGAATAATTATAATAATGAATTAAATGAATATATATGATATATAAAGTATTATTAAATTTCTGTATATTATGGAAATATGATCCATGTATAATTACTAGTACTACGAAATAGAAACACGGGTGAAAAACAAAGTAGTAATCACCTAGAACAATAGTTTAAATAAAAAAATAGTTATAAATAGTTGATGAGATGTTATAAATAAGTAATACATGATATGATGGATATTTTTTTATGGAATAAATATTTAATAAATTAAAATTTATTATACTATAGGTCTCAACTTGAAAAATAAAATTCAAGACATGAGGTAAGGGAATTCTTTATCAATTTCCATTTATTGTGTTATACGACTATTTCGTTGAATAATTAATTCTACGATTATCTGTGTAATAAATTTTGATTATATTATACTATATTTATGCTGTTTTTTATGTGTATTTATTTTGAATACACATTATCAATTCATTTTATTAATTTTCATTTCAATGATATGATATTTTTAAGGTTTTATTTCACAATCTCATTTCTATTCGAGATTTTTTAATGTTTAAGTATCTCATGGGAAATTTTTCTCTTCCATGTACATGTTTTATAAAACATTTATCAAAATTTTTGATATTATTATCCTATGTATGTTCAGATTTAGTTTTAATCATGTTTTAATATTTTGAAAAAAATTTTCAAATGAAATTTTTTTCATTTTATAAACAAGGATCTTTGTGACTTTTACAAAAAAAATATATAATGAATTATTTCATTAATACGACATGAGTAGATTTTATGGATTTCATAAATAATTAATGTATTGTGTAATTCTTAAAAGTATTACATGTTTCTTTTAAAAAAATCCTTTGTAATTGTGTGTCTTTTAAAAAATGTTTTTAAAAGGGAAGGAAATTTTCTTCCGATGTTATATAAATTGATCATTCAAAATAATTTTTCATCTAACATACATTTATTTGAAGTAAATTATTCTTTATTAAACTAATTATTCAATGATTATATCCCTATTATTGAAATGGTTTATTTATTTTTATGATTGTATTGTATTTATTAAACCCATTTCTTTTTATGGTTTATGAAATGATTAATGATTTATGTTCATGTGGAACACATATGTATGGTTTTCATTATGTGATGGGTGAGACCTATATATATCTCAAATTTATAGGTTAAATCTTAATATATCATGATATAAATTGGGAAACAAGTTAATGTCCTTGATCCACAATGGAAAACAGGTGTGTCCTTATCCACTATGGAAAATAGGTGTTTTTGGATCCACTATGTTGATGGTCTTGGTACATAACCTTGAAATATGAAAGAGTGTTCAATATTTATTAAATTCAAATGATTTTATGACATTATATTATTTATCATAATTTATATATGATTAATTATCACTCTTATGTTCTATGTTTAATAGAATGATAGTGTTTATGAAAAAAATCAAGATTATGATATATGTTGGGTTTTGTAAAAACGTCATAACTTATGGTTATGATCACATAACTTTATTTTTGGTCTTATTATTTATATCATCATGGATTTATATCTCATATGTTTACCCATACTAAGCATCTAAACTCACCATTTCTTATGCTTCCTTCCACAGGTGATGAAGAAAGGTTTAGCTGGGGTATGAATAATTGGAGTATTATGTTGTAATATTATTATCATAGATGTTATAGATCATTCATAAATTAAAAATATTTTATTTCTAGACTCTAAAGACTCTAAATAGTAACTGTTCTAGAATGGATTACATTTTTATTCATCTAAAAAATTTAATATCTATGAATGAAAAGATTGGTCCATTATAGTTCATATCAGAGCTCGGTTTTCAAAATATTTTGATATTGGGGTTATTGTTTTTAACAAAACCCTAGGTATAGGACTATTTATAGGAAAACATACTAATATTTTGATAATGATCATGAATGACCTAGGTTAAACCTATAGTTTCATAGAATAAGGTGTCATGATTTAGAAATTATATAAATTATTTGTCAGATTTGTGTGATTATCCACTATGATTTGTTTTTATTTCATTATTATTTTTTATTTTATTCAGTGGATGATACAATAAGTAATTATTTTGATTTTGAATATTTCAGAAACTTCACAGATTTTCCTCCTGAGCAACCAAAGGTTTTGGGATCTGGAATGCAGAATCATACAACTATTTCCATGAAACATTCTCATCATATGAATCATGTCGAGTTTTTATTTGATTAATAGAGGGAACAACGTATTGTTAAATCCTTCATGAAGAAGAATCCACCTAATATTAGTGGTCTTCATATCCACTATATTATGAAAAATGGATGATCACCATTGATAAAAAAAATTATTTGTTCATCAATTATTTTGACATGAAAAAATTTCCCTAACTTTTTATCCTCTAGAGGGTAAAGCGGGACAATTGTGGGATTCTCACTATTCTCAAGGTTTTGATAAGACAAGAATGATAGACACTCAGAAAAACTGGAATAAATCATTTGTTGAAAATAAATTACATTAATTTAAATGTCATAAATGTGACCAAAATATAAATGGAAATTATCTAATGGAACTAGGAGGTTTTTTAAATGTATAAAGTTGGGCCATGAATCACCTAAATGACAAAATGTGACAAATAGGCCAGTTATTGCAATAGAGGAGAGGACAAAAAATAATGCACCACCCAGACTCCTATTTTTAAAGTGAAATATTTTTTGTAATTATTTGAACCAATGAATCAATTTTATGGATAATGGGGTTGATAAGCTACAACAACCACTAAGTAAAAAGGGTACGGGGAAATCTTATGCAATCACAATGGATGATGTGAATCATGATAATTAGTAACCCTTATTCTTCCCTCCTTATATGGTAGTTTTCAATTTTATATCATATTAATGATATATATGAAAGTATTATTGTACATATTTAATATAAATTCCATATGATTATCTCTTTTTACATGGATTCTAGAATAATGAAATCACATTTGATATTTTATTGGTAAAAGGATGAACTTAAGCTTCCAATGAAATTGTTTTTGTATATGATTAGAGGTTTTTTAAATAATAAAGGGTGAATTAACTTTAAGAAGTGTATCCATGTAATATTAACATACGATTTATGGATACCACCATGGTATTATGTGTTGACACCATTTTTGAGGCTTTTATTTGATCAATATTATAGATATTATAAGAGACATGGAAATAAAACAATTTGGTTTTGTATATGTGACAATGATATTTAGGGATGAATGTATTTACACTTTATGAACATGTTAGTAACCTTTAGGTTTTATCTTTTTTTTATATTGAGTTAACCATTATTTTTATTTAATTTCCATATAATGTAAGCACACTTTATTCATAGAAAAATTCTCTTTATATCTTCTTTCCAAAATATATATTAATAAAGTTGTAAAGTTACATGGATTGCAATATTAAATTGTATCTGATTGGGATATTATGTTTACATTAATTTTTTGTTGAATTCATCTATAATATCTTCACATAGAATCGAGCACTGCATATTATCTTGAAGCATATGGTCATTCTGAGATAATAGTTCAAACTCTAGATAATATAATAAAATCTTGTTCTATGTATTTAAAATGTGGTAAGGACAAACACCTCCCTATAGTTGAATTTTTTGGAAATAATGGATTTCACATGAACATTCAGCTATATCCCTATGAAAATAACTTTAGAAGTAAATTGTATTGAAAATAAGTTGCAGGAATAAAGCTGATGGGACTTAAGTAGGCTGATGAGACAGTAGATATGGTTGTAGTCATTCAAAAACAAATAAGGATAATAAAAAGATGAATGAAATGTTATGTTGATAATTTTCAACATAATTTAGAATTTTATTTTGGTGAAAGTCCTTCTAAAAATTCCTCTATTGAATAAATAAGGGAAAAATAAACTCTATTTATATTGGCCCCTTTTAAATAGTTAAACAAATCGGGATAGTAGCTTATCGTCTGGCACTTCCCTCAAATATATCAATAGTTCATGATGTGTTCCATGTACCAATCCTAAAGAATTCAATACCAAAACATTTAGATGTACTAAAATCATATTTTATAACATAGTATCAAGATATTTCTTATGAATAATAATCAGTAGAGATTCTGAATTGTAGAGAGAAAGTTATATGAAACAAAACCACTCATCTCGTTAATGATATATGGTGAAACCACCGACTTAAAGAAGCTATGGGGGAACCTGATAATGTTATTAGGTAGAGGTGTCCTCATATTTTTTATGAAATTGACAAATTTATAGGGATAAATTCATTCTATGGGGGTATAATATAATGCCCCAATATGTTTATGAATTATTTTTTGTTAAATAATTTAACAGCTTTTGTTGAATGAACATACATGTTTAGATAGAATATAGAATATTATATGTCCATTATTACATAGCCATTAATTTTTTTGGAATAAATATGAATAATTGGTTTTTGAAATAAATATCCAACTCAAAATGAATGTATTGGTATGTTCGTATAAAATTATCACACAATATTTTTTAAAGCCACTTTATTCATCAAAAATATATTTTCTCAAAAAAGCGATGTATCTTCTTTTTTTGAGTGAATATTAATTCATATAAGCTCAATAAAAATTATTTGAAAAAATGAAATTTTATTTATCAATCCAAAATATCAAAATCATATTAATGTGATTTTTTAATAATTTTCTTAAAACATTTATTTTAGAAGGAATTGTGAAAATACTGATTTTCATTGAAAATTGAATTTTTTCAAAGTATTTACAAAGAAATTTTTTGTTTGGGATAATTTTGAAATTTTAATTAGCTAATTTTTATTTTTAAATATTTCAGTTATGGGTTATAAAATGTATTTTATAACTAAATTTATTATAATTGTTTTTGTTCAAAACTGGAATTTTATCAGTTTCCTTTTAAATTAAATTCTCCAACTAATTTGTCTTCAATTTTAAGAAATTGATAAAATATTAGGATTAATAATTTAAAAATTTATTAAATAGTTCCATTTTATTTTTGGAAAATATAAAACGTAACCTTGGTAAATTTTGTTTCCACGGTAAAGGTAAAATAGGGTAATTTAGATTAAAAATAAATTGATAAAGACTATAAAATGACCTTAAACATGAACAAATTTTATTGGATAAATTTAATTTGACCCTTAATACATAAGAATATAAATATATTCATTTAATTGGAATTTATTCCTGAAAATGACGTAGATTATTTAAGTCAATGAAATTAAGAAAATGTCACGTTCTTTGACTTAAACATCTCCTATGAGTCCACATCGAGAAAAAAGTGATGAACGAAAGTAAGTATTCATTTTTAAATTTTTTAAACTTATATTCATGATATAAATTTATTTATGCCTTTTGGTGCTAATTGTGTGAGATGATGATGTTTAGTCAATTTCATAGAATAAAAAATCAAATATGTCAAATTCATGTTTTAAATATTAAAACAATTTTAATTTAGAATTACCAAAATGATATATTCAAAAATAATTATTATTATGAAAGATATAAAATCTATCTTCACCATGGTATTTTATTTATAATTTATAGATTTGAAATAATTATATTAAATAATTACACAATGATGATGTCGTAATTACTCAATTAATGAAATAATCAAATAAATAATATTATAAATATTAAAAAAATATACTTTGAATTTATTAAGGCACACAACAAATTTATTTGATTATTATGAAATATTATGTGTTTATTAAGTGATTTATTTCAGTGTTATATTATTGTTTAAAATTTCACAATGTCAATGTAATGAATAGTGTCCAAATTGACACTAATGATATTTTATGACAATAATATTTTATTAAATTTTTAAAAATTCATAAAACATATTTAAAAATACAAAGTGATTATTTTATGGTCTAAATTTTCATATAATGTTCATTTATTTTCCAATTTACATCACATAGGTAAAAAATTACAACATTTTAGTATCAGAAAAGTTGTTACCGTAGTAAAACAAAAAATGGGTTAAATAACAGCCCATCAAAATGATACGGTTTTAAATAGTACCAAAACTTATATAAAATATATTTTTTGATGATATTACAACTTTATAATATCTTCTATTAGAATCCATGGACTTTTGTGGAATTTGATAGAAAATAAATTTATTATAATTTAATATTTAGATATATTCTAAATGGTCCCCTCACCTCAATTATAAAAGGACACCTCCTCCCCCAATTCTTTACATCACATTGAGCCTTATATCTCAATAATACCCTAAAAATTTTCTCTTATAAAATCACATACAAATATTATATAGGTTATTTTCTTCTCAGATACCAATCCTAGATCCCTTTTTGGGAGATCCAAAGGAGACATTTTGAAGAAGAGGTAATCCCTCTAACAAATCACTCTCTTTTCCTACTTTCTCGTTCCTCCTATAAATATCTTAGTTTTATAATAAAATAATAACATAAATATCTTAAATATTATAAAATGTTATTATTATTATTGTTAAAAAATAATTATACACCATCTTTACAATCAAATAAGTGAGTGTATCACTCGCGGTATGTATAGCTTAGAGTCTCCACATAACAATACTATTCATTTTTCATCACTATCTAATATGGATGGCTGTTATAATGGTATCAGTGATTACATTTGAAGTTTATAATATAATTATACCATTTTAATGACAATATTATGTCTACATTATCATCATCCAATATTTTGAGAGACAATAACATCACTCTTGCGTACTTATGGACTTCCATCTCCATGGTGCGATGTGATTTGTTTTCAATTATGTTTCCAATGGATAGTAATAAAGATATTTTTTATGATAATATATGATATTTATAACATAACAATTATTATTTAAGTTTTTATGATTATTTACTTATCTTAAATTTCATGATATTATAGTTGTAAAAATCGTTCATGCGTATGTACCGCCTACCGTCTCCATGAACGATGTATTTCATTTTTCTATATCTAATTTTTATGAATAATAATAAATATATATATATATATAATGAATATATATTATGTTTAAATTTTTATTAGCATTCGATAAGTTATGTGACCGTGATCCAAGTATACATAATGGTACTACTAAACTGAAACATGATTGGAAAAAAAAGCAGTAATCACCCAGAACAGTGGTTTTAATAACGAATTATTCATAATTAGGTGATAATATGTTATAAACAACTAATACATGATATTATTAATATATGGTTATGTATTAAATTTATAATAAATTCATATTTATTATACGGTAGGATTCAACATCAAAAATAAATCCATTAATTAAGGTAAGGGAATTCTTAACTCAATTTCAATTCATTAGGTTAAACTACTATTTCATTGATTATGTGGTTCTATGATTATGTGTGAAATAAATTTTGATTATATTATGATTTATTGACACTATTTTATTTTCATTTATATATAATACACATAATAAATTCATTTGATTTATCCTCACTTCAATTATATGATATTTGTAAGGTTTTATTTCACTATATCATTTTTACTCGAGATTGGTAATATTTAAATCTCCACTGGGAAATATTTTTCATTCATGTCCATGTTTTCTAAACATTTTATTCAAAATGGTTTTTACTATTATACTATGAATTTTTGAATCCATTTTTACACATGTTTTAATTTTTAAAAAATGATTTTTAAAATATTTTCTTCGTAGATTTATAGATAAGGCTCTTTGATACATTTTTGGAAAAAAACTATGGGAGGAATGTTTTTCTAACTTGTACAGCATGTGTGTATTTTTATGATCTAATGTTTCCAAAAAATATCAAAGCTTCCTTACAATAATACAATCTTAATTTCAAATAAATTTTCGTATTGGTAATTATACAACATATAAAAAAATGTACTTAAAATGAAAAGGATATTTTCTGCTAGAATTATTTAAAGTGATCTTTAAAAATAATTTTACATATAATATAACATTATATGATGTTATTTAATCTTTACTAGGGTTATGATTTAAGAATAATAACCTTATTCTTTTCGTAGCTGATATATGTTTTTGATGTTGTGGTATTTATGAAACCCATTTTTTCCCTGGCCTATGACATGATGAATGATTTATGTTCATGTGGAACAAATATATATGGTATTCATTATGTGAAATGTGGGACTTGTATCTATATCAAATGAATTTGGTGAAGCATAAAATCTCAAGAGATAAAAATTAGAAATATGTTAATGGGTTTAATCCGCAATGGAAAATAGTCAGGTCTTGGTCTACTATGGGAAACATGTGTGTCCAAATCCCCTATATTGATAGTATTATTAGTTATCCTTGACATATGAACTGAATTTCTATATTTATGACGGTTCCACACATTTATGACATGATCTTATGGTTCATAATTAATTTATGAATATTTATCACTATTATGTTCCATGTTTTCTAAAATGAAAATATTTATACTAAGAATCATGATTATGATCTTTGATAAGTTGGATATGAAATTCAGAATTTATGATCAAGATCAGAAAAAAAATAGTTTTTTATATGATTTCATATGATCCTGGATTTATATATGCTATGTGTACCTATTCTGAGAATCTAAGATCATGATTTCATATGTTTCATTCCCCACATGTTGAAGAAAAATTTAGATACGGATTGCTTAAGAGGAGTACTATATTAGAAAATCATTATGGGAGATGTTGAAGATCATTGATAAATTAAAAAAAAATGTATTTCTAGTATCTAAATACTCTAAAACATTATAGTTCTTGAATGGATTATATTTTAATTCATCTAAAAAGATGAAACATATATGTATCAAAAGTTTCAACTATTATAACGGTCTAGATGTCATGTAACATGTCTTGACACAATGCCCAGAAAATAGGATATTTATGTCTGAAACTATAAATCCCATAAGTATGGGACCTTTATTTTTAATATCAGTGATTTAATTTATTTTCAAATATATAAATTTATCTTAGTTCCATGTTAATTGTGGATTTTTTATGTTTTCCAATTCCTACCATAATATTATTTCCATGTTTATTTCCTGATTTTTTCTTTTATATATTTCCCTTAAGGTTTTTTTGAGATTATACTATTCTTAATTTTCCATTCCTGATGTTATGAATAGAAATAACATAAAATACTTATTTATAATGATAATTCATGTGGATGAATTTATGGGAGATATTAAAGACTTATTAATTTTTATGTCATGTCTTATATATAATGGGCTAAAATGGGGATCTATTGATACAAAAATATAGACATTATTAGTTTATGATGTATCTTAATTCTATAATGATCTAAATATGAAAATAACTTTCAGGTGTAAGATATTCAATAATTTTTTTTTATTTTTTAATTATTTATGTTTATATCTATACATTAACACATATTACCAAATAATGTATATGTATATGGAATTGTATTTGACAGTGCAAGTTTGGGACATCACAATGGGCATGGTGCATGGGATACAAACTGTGTTTACAATCCATGTATCCTATAATAGTGTGGTTTTTTGTGCTTTTCCTTTTGCAATGCTTTCTAATGTTTTATATTTATCTTGTAGATTTATTTTGATTCATATTAATAGTGTTAATATATCCTTATATTGTTATTAAAAAAGATTATTTTAGGTTTTATTTAAATTGAGATGATTTCCTTGGTTATTTTTTGCCTAATTATTTTGGGTCTCAATTCTTATGTCATTAACTGTTACATCCAAAAGGGGTCTAGATACCTTGATTGGGGGTGAATTAGGGTATGTATACTCTTGTCTAAAATTCTTCCACCCCTATGGGACCATGAATTATTTCTTATAAGGGTCATGTTGTTTTCTATTTAGTGTTTATATTTCTATTTTACTTTCCAAATTTATCAGATAATGATACATAGAATGTAAAATAGGAAATAAAGCACAAGGAAACACATATTCTTACTTGGTTCACCCTCACTAGGATATTTCCAAGGTTCATACAACAACAATTTGTTGATGTATTGAATTTACTATGGATCACATCTAATTCATGGTTCAAGCTAGATCAGTTCTATGACCAGTGTAACAACCCGAGAGAAAACCATGTTTTTTTTTCGACAAGTTTTCTTTTCAATGTCACCCGCTAAGTGAACCAACAAACAATTAATAAGGTAATGATAATAAAATTCATCAAATGGATAAAAAATTCATTTTATACAAATAAGAAACCTTTCGGCTACAACATCCACTGACCAAACGAAAAGATAAATTAACCGAAAATTCCAACTAAGAACCCGATTACAATGATGGGAAGACTGCTTAAAACTACTAAGAGCCTGAGAATGTGGTAGGGGTCTCGAGCGTCCATCATGAGGAACATGAGGATGGCTGAAGCCACCGCGACTGTGCTCACCACCAAGGGGATCACACGAACCATCCTTCCTTTTCTCCTTCGGTCACTTGGAGTAAGGGACACTCCGAAACTGGACCCTTTTTATAAGCACCCTAATCTGACCGTTGAATCTCAAACGGCCACAAATTCGGCCGTTGGTTTATTTTGACCGTTGGGTCTCCTTATCCTCTATGTTGACCGTTGGAAATAAGATTATTTACCCCAAAAAGGATCGGAATGATAATTGTGTATTTTGCCTTAATGTTTTAAAGTGTCATAAATGTTAATTTAGTTTTCCCAAAATGTTAATTCTATTTTATGTTTCTAAACGGCAAAAATTAATATTATTGTTTTATTACATTATACATATTAATTTGAACAATTGAACTTTTATTTTCTATTTATATCAAACTAGATGAATTTTTATGAGTTATATATATAGTGCATCAAATTAGATATATTATTTCTCTTATAATTTGACCTTTATTAATTATTTTGGAAACTATATTAAATTATGGTTTTATTTACGAATTTCACATCTTTAAGCTTACACAAATACTTTTAAGCAACCTATTTCTTTTTCTTTTCTTAAAGGAGTGTATCCAAATTTTTTCATGAAATTATAAATTAATGTAATTATTATGTAATTCAGCAAAGGAAAAATAAATAAATTAATAAACAAAAAAATATATATTATGATGAATAAATCGATACTATCTTTAATTGATTAAATGAACCTCTAATTTTCCAAAATATAATAATTATGGTTTAAAAATAATATACTTAATATAATAAGGCCAATAAAAATTTTGGTATTTTAAAATAGAATATATATATATATACATATGTTTATATAATAAGATTTTTTGATTAAATCAATTTATAATTTTTATTTGACCAATTATTTTTATAATAAAAGTGGTTTAATAATTGATTTCATTAATAATAATAAAAGAAGGAATCAATCAATGATTTAATAAATTAAAAAGAATGTTAATAAAGTTTTTTTACACTGTTGAAGACCTGCGTTTTTTTTCCTTCTCTTTTGCACCGCGTCGCACCCGGGCCGTCTGATCCTCTCCTCCCCTTGATCGCGACCGTTCCCCTCTATTAAAGCCACCTCGCTTTTGGGACATCCGATCATCCCAGTGTAATCCCGGCCGTCCTCTGATTTCCGGCTTTCTTCCTCCTCGCACCGCGTTTTCTTCTTCTTCTTCGCCGCACAGCTGGACCAGTAGGGTGTAGGATGTCTTCTTCCTCTCGTAGGCCGGCCAGTAGACCTCGTTTTTCCCCTCTTTTCCACAGGTTGACACTGACCTTGCCTCGGGCGGAAGAATCCCCTGAAGTCCTCTTCTTCTTCTTTCGTTTTTTTTTTAAATTCCCTGTTGCACCCAAGGCCGAAGGGCTTGCTTCCGGCTCCTTGATCTCTTCGGCTTCTGGACCTCAGTTGCTGGATCGTCTCCTCTCCTCCTCCTCGTCGAATAGGTAAGGGTCGTGTTTTTTTTTATTTTGTGTAAACACCGGGTTTTGTATATAGTTATATACACGTATATACTTGTTATATATATACATCTTCTATGTTTATACCTTCGGTTCCCTTGAACTCTCCAGCTTCTGGATCCCGTAGCTGCACCGTACTCCTCCTCCTCTCCGAGTTAAGGTAAGGGAGAAGCCTTTTTTGTGGCTCATGTCTGAGTTTCGATTTTTAGATATATATATATGTGCTATATATATATGTATTCATACTGTGTTTGTACAACCGGATCCACTGGATCCACTTACCTCATTTATAATTTCCTTTTCTCCTCTTCGAACCAGGTAAGAGGCATGTTTATTTTTTTTTAGTTGTGTTTGAGTTTCGGAGAATATATATATATATATACATGTTATGTGTGTATATATTTCTGGTATGTTTGAACCTGGTGCGAACCTATAATTTGGGATCTCCCTCTCGGCTTAAAGAATTGGTTAGGAGTAAGGGGGAAGAGCCTCTTCATTGTTTCCTACCTTTTTATAAGTTTTATTTAGTTGTATACACTTGTTGTATAAAACATACAAGACCATATAAACCTGTTTTACCTATTCCTAGAACTGATCTTGACAACCTCTTTTTGAAACCATAAAATTTGGGGTAAAGGTCCGAAGGTTCTGTTTTTATTTTGGGTGCGGGTTCTTAGTTTTCACACCTTATGTTTATATATGTGTATATATATATATATACATATATATACACATATGTATAAGATGATAAATTTAACCATACAACCGTTCCTCTATGTTTATACCCCTGATTTTCTTTTTCGCCTATAAAAATAGAGATTTTGAGTAATTGAAGGAATAGGTAAAATTATGCAAGTGAATGATGTATATTGTTGTTGAATATACATACACATATATGTATATACATTAATATGAACTTAGTGTCCAGGTTTGCAATTATTTCAATAAAGCATGATGAAGATTATGGGTTGGTTGGATTTCAAAATCATTCTTGAAACTGAGAATTTTCATTTATCACTGCTTTGAATAATCAGGATTTTTTTTAATGGATAGTATGGAATCCTTGATCTTTTATAAATGAATACATGTATTCATAGGTATGTACTCGTGTTTAATTAAATTTCTAATGGAAAATTTACACAATTATATATATGATTTTCCAAGATGGACTTGATTATGCCCATTGTAACCTCAACTGCCTGTGTTAAACACCTATGATATCCATTTATCATCATATGTGAACAACCATGCTTTAATTGGGTATTTTGATGTATGAAATTTTAAGTGTTATGTTTACTTTCTTAAAACCCATGTTTTAAAATGTTAACTTTTTATGTGCACGAAGCTTTAGCATGCATGTCCTAATGTTTTCAATGATAGAACTGTTTTCATGTAATGAATAAGTACGTGAAAATGGGGTTTAATTAAGAATGCATGAAACCCCATGAATGAATGACCATGTCAGGATATGTGAGGGATGTATAGGACTTACATGTGATGGGTGCGCCCGGAATTATATAGCGCAACAAGAATGATGTGACGGGTGCGCCCGGAATTATACAGCGCTCCAATGCATTGGGTAAAGCAAGAGTCTCATGAGATGAACATGTGCGACGGTCTAGGCAGTTAGCCTTGAATTGTGCTAAGGAAATAGGGTGGGCAGTGAGCCTTGACCTGTTAAGTATGTTATACGGTCTTGATGAAAAGTCTTGACAAAGTCCGGGATTATACATTCCCTCTACATGTAATGATAAAGGTTAACCAGGGGTTAGTTCAACTAACAGGACAACCCCTAGATGAAAGCTCCCAAGATCATGAAAATGTACTTTATGCAACAAGAACTGTTTTCATATGGTAAACTGTTAGATGATCGGCATTTTACTCATGAACCATGATATACATGTTTTCCCTGCTTAGTCATAGAATTCTTTTAGAATTAAAGTAACTTTGTTTTAACATTATGCATTGTTTAATTTTCTTATATTGCGCACTCTGATCATGTTTACATTAAAGCTCATTTCAAGTACGTGCTTCTTTGTGCAAGCGGTTTTCAAAGAAAGATGAATTTCATGTTTTAAGAAAAGATAATGTTTTGTTTTAGCAAAGTGTTTTATTCTCTTCAAAAGAACTTCTTTGAGAAAGTATTTTCTAATAATGTTTTAAAACCCCTTACTGGGAATTTTTGCTCACCCTACGTCTTGTTAAAATTTTTCAGGTATGGTTGATACCTATGAAGTTAATCAGAAGTAGCTGGTTTCCCAGAATCCTGAGCCTCGCGATCTTCTGTTGTAATGAGACATTATATTTAATTTGTAATGATGTAATTTTAAGTGTATCATGTCTCATTAAGCACCCAGGTTTTGGGGGTCGCTACAGTTGGTGTCAGAGGATGGGTTCAGGAAACTCTGGAAAACCAGGTGATATAGATATATTGCTAAGACTAACTAAGTAAAAATGTTATAACTTTCAGATGGCTGATGTACCTACCGACCTTTTGTCACTTCCCACTGAGTCTCTAGAGAACATTATATCTCTATCCAGTCGCGATAACTTTCTAAACTATGCCCAAATTCACATGACGTGTAAGCACTTGTACGATGTGTCAAACTCATCTAGGGTGCTTAGTCTCCACCGGGGAGTGGGGATGGATTATCTCCTAATGATGATGACACAGTTTCCCTCTTATGCACGTTGGGGAAGGTATCACAAAGGACTCTTCCGAGTGTTTACAACTGGCGAGGAATTTGGCATAATGCTAGATAACCCCTTTCAAGAATCTGCTGCTTCTGGAGACCTCTGAGCGGCTTACCTGTGCCAAATTTTGCACCATGGCTTCTGGGGCCAGTTAATGGACTTTGGAGCGTTGGAAAATGAGTCCACCCATGTGTCTCTTAGGCAAGAAGTGTACACCGATGTTTCCCAACTCCACACCCCTCACGATAAACTCCGGAGGCGTTATAAATGTTCCCATGAGTTTAGTCCTGTATGTTCATCCTGTGTTTGGTTTGAAGAGTTAGGAAGTTTTTCCACTCTTTGTGGTGTACGTCTTGTGAACTCAGACTTTTCCGTGTAAACTTTTTCATAAATGGAAGTTTCTTGTTTCTTTTCATGTCTTCACCGTATCTATGTTGTTAAGAGTTTCCATTCGATGTTTGTTTTCAGATGGCTGGTCAAACGAACTTCTCATCCCTACCCGATGAGCTAGTAGAAGTCATCTTGATTAAGGCATGCATGGTGGATTACCCGTCCTTTCTCCACCTGCGAGGGTCCTGCCAGCGTTTGCTCAATCTAGAAAACGGTCCAGAGATTCTTCGGTTATGTCAAGAGAATGATAGCGTCTTTCACCTCATCGCTGCTGCTCAACTCCCCTGCTATAGGCGAAGGGGAATGTACTTTGAGGGCATGTTCCAGTGTTTCACTCTGGCACAAAATTTTTCTGCTAGAGCATGTTTCCTCGTGGCCGCCCAGGATGGCCAGCTCAGTGCAGCCTACATGTTCCAAGTCTTGAACCTCAGTCTCCTCAACCGCGTCATCCCTCTCGACTACCTCGAGTATGATGTGACCAGAAGAGTCATCAGGGAGTTTATCTACTCGGACGTTTCCGAGCTTTTCATCGCACGAGCCTCCCTCTGGAAGCCCGTGTGCAGTACACACGAACATGAGTTCAAGGAGCACTGTTCAAGGTGCATCTGGACAAGAGAAAATGAAGAGTTGTGTGCCAACTTTGGTGTCCCGTTAACCGAGCCAGACCCGCTGTTTCGGTAGAGTTGTATGTATGGGGTTTTCTGTTTTTCTTATTTTTATTATAGAATTACGAGGGCACAATTCTTTGAAGGGGGGAGTAATGTAACAACCTGAGAGAAAACCCTGTTTTGTTTTTGACAAGTTTTCTTTTCAATGTCACCCACTAAGTGAACCAACAAACAATTAATAAGGTAATGATAATAAAATGCATCAAATGGATAAAAAATTCCTTTTATACAAATAAGAAACCATTCGGCTACAACATCCACTGACCCAAAAAAAAGATAAATTAACCGAAAATTCCAACTAAGAACCCGATTACAATGATGGGAAGACTGCTTAAAACTACTAAGAGCCCGAGAATGCGGTAGGGGTCTCGAGCGTCCATCATGAGGAACATGAGGATGGCTGAAGCCACCGCGACCGTGCTCAGCACCAAGGGGATCACACGAACCATCCTTCCTTTTCTCCTTCGGTCACTTGGAGGAAGGGACACTCCGAAACTGGACCCTTTTCATAAGCACCCTAATCTGACCATTGAATCTCAAACGACCACAAATTCGACCGTTGGATTATTTTGACCGTTGGGTCTCCTTATCCTCTATGTTGACCGTTGGAAATAAGACGATTTACCCCAAAAAGGATCGGAATGATAATTGTGTATTTTTCTTTAATGTTTAAAAGTGTCTTCAATGTTAATTTAGTTTTCCCAAAATTTTAATTCTATTTTATGTTTCTAAACGGCAAAAATTAATATTATTGTTTTCTTCCATTATACATATTAATTTGAACAATTGAACTTTTATTTTCTATTTATATCAAACTGGATAAATTTTTATGAGTTATATATATAATAAATCAAATTAGATATATTATTTCTCTTATAATTAGACCTTTATTAATTATTTTGAAAACTATATTAAATTATGGTTTTATTTATGAATTTCACATCTTTAAGCTTACACAAATACTTTTAAGCAACCTATTTTTTTTCTTTTCTTAAAGGAGTGTATCCAAATGTTTGCATGAAATTATAAATTAATGTAATTATTATGTAATTCAGCAAAGGAAAAATAAATAAATTAATAAAAATATAAATATATATTATGATTAATAAATCGATACTTTCTTTAATTGATTAAATGAACCTCTAATTTTGAAAAATATAATAATTATGGTTTAAAAATAATATACTTAATATAATAAGGCCAATAAAAATTTTGGTATTTTAAAATAGAATATATATATATATATATATATATGTTTATATAATAAGATGTTTTGATTAAATAAATTTATAATTTTTATTTGACCAGTGGTTTTTATAATAAAAGTGGTTTAATAATTGAATTCATTAATAATAATAAAAGAAGGAATCAATCAATGATTTAATAAATTAAAAAGAATGTTAATAAAGTTTTTTTTACACTGTTGAAGACCTGCGTTTTTTTTTCTTCTCTTTTGCACCGCGTCACACTCGGGTCGTCTGATCCTCTCCTCCCCTTGATCGCGATCGTTCCCCTCTTTTAAAGCCACCTCGCTTCTGGGTTGTCCGATCAACCCAGTGTAATCCCAGTCGTCCTCTGATTTCCGTCTTTCTTCCTCCTCGCGCCACGTTTTCTTCTTCTTCTTCGCCGCGCAGCTGGACCAGTAGGGTGTAGGATATATTCTTCCTCTCGTAGGCCGGCAAGTAGACCTCGTTTTTTCCCTCTTTTCCACAGGTTGACACCGACCTTGCCTCGGGCCGAAGACTCCACTGAAGTCCTCTTCTTCTTCTTTCGTTTTTTTTTAAATTACATGTTGCACCGAAGGCCGAAGGGCTTGCTTCCGGCTCCTTGATCTCTTCGGATTCTAGACCTCGGTTGCTGGATCGTCTCCTCTCCTCCTCCTCGTCGAACAGGTAAGGGTCGTGTTTTTTTTTCAGTTTGTGTAAACACCGGGTTTTTTATATAGTTATATACACGTATATACTTGTTATATATATACATCTTCTATGTTTATACCTTCGGTTCCCTTGAACTCTCCAGATTCTGGATCCCGTAGCTGCACCGTACTCCTCCTCCTCTCCAAGTTAAGGTATGGGAGAAGCCTTTTTTGTGTCTCCTGTCTGAGTTTTGGTTTATATATATATGTGTGTGTGTGTGTGCTATATATATATGTATTCATACTGTATTTGTACAACCGGATCCATTGGATCCACTTGCCTCATTTATAATTTCCTTTCCTCCTCTCCGAACCAGGTAAGAGGCATGTTTATTTTTTTTAGTTGTGTTTGAGTTTCGGATTATATATATATATATATACATGTTATGTGTGTATATATTTCTGGTATGTTTGAACCTGGTGCGAACCTATAATTTGAGATCTCCCTCTCGGCTTAAAGAATCGGTTAGGAGTAAGGCGGAAGAGCCTATTCATTGTTTCCTACCTTTTTATAAGTTTTATTTAGTTGTATACACTTGTTTTATAAAACATAAAAGACCATATAAACCTGTTTTACCTATTCCTAGAACTGATCTTGACAACCTCTTTGTGAAACCATAAAATTTGGGGTAAAGGTCTGAAGGTTCTGTTTTTATTTTGGGTGTGGGTTCTTAATTTTCACACCTTATGTTTATATATGTGTATATATATATATACATATATATACAAATATGTATAAGATGATAAATGTAAGCATACAACCGTTCCTCTATGTTTATACCCCTGATTTTCTTTTTTGCCTATAAAAATGGAGATTTTGAGTAATTGAAGGAATAGGTAAAATTATGCAAGTGAATGATGTATATTGTTGTTAAATATACATACACGTATGTGTATATACATTAATATGAAATTAGTGTCCATGTTTTCAATTATTACAATAAAGCATGATGAAGATTATGGGTTGGTTGGATTTCAAAATCATTCTTGAAACTGAGAATTTTCATTGATCACTGCTTTGGATAATCAAGATTTTTTTTAATGGATAGTATGGACTCCTTGAACTTTTATAAATGCATACATGTATTCATAGGTATGTACTCATGTTTATTTAAAGTGCTAATGGAAGAATTTACACAATTATATATATGATTTCCCAAGATGGACTTGATTATGCCCATTGTAACCTCAACTGCCTATGTTAAACACCTATGATATCCATTTATCATCATATGTGAATGACCATGCTTTAATTGGGTATTTTGATGTATGGAATGTTAATTGTTATGTTTACTTTCTTAAAACCCATGTTTTAAAATGTTAACTTTTTATGTGCACGAAGCTTTAGCATGCATGTCCTAATGTTTTCAATGATAGAACTGTTTTCATTTAATGAATAAGTATGTGAAAATGGGGTTTAATTTAGAATGCATGAAACCCCATGAATGAATGACCATGTCAGGATATGTGACGGATGTATAGGACTTACATGTGACGGGTGCGCCCGGAATTATATAGCGCAACAAGAATGATGTGACGGGTGCGCTCGGAATTATACAGCGCTCCAATGCATTGGGTAAAGCAAGAGTCTCATGAGACGAACATGTGCAACCGTCTAGGCAGTTATCCTTGACTTGTGCTAAGGAAACAGGGTGGGCAGTGATCCTTGACCTGTTAAGTATGTTATATGGTCTTGATGAAAAGTCTTGACAAAGTCCAGGATTATTCATTCCCTCTACATGTAATGATAAAGGTTAACCAGGGGTTAGTTCAACTAACAGGACAACCCCTAGATGAAAGCTCCCAAGATCATGAAAATGTACTTTATGCAATAAGAACTGTTTTCATATGGTAAACTGTTAGATGATCTACATTTTACTCATGAACCATGATATGCATGTTTTCCCTACTTAGTCATAGAATTCTTTTAGAATTAAAGTAACTTTGTTTTAACATTATGCATTGTTTAATTTTCTTATATTGTGCACTCTGATCATGTTTACATTAAATCTCATTTCAAGTACGTGCTTCTTTGTGCAAGCGGTTTTCAAAGAAAGATGAATTTCATGTTTTAAGAAAATATAATGTTTTATTTTAGCAAAGTGTTTTATTCTCTTCAAAAGAACTTCTTTGAGAAAGTATTTTCTAATAAAGTTTTAAAACCCCTTACTGGGCATTTTTGCTCACCCTACATCTTGTTAAAATTTTTCAGGTATGGTTGATACATATAAAGTTTATCGGAAGCATCTGGTTTCCCAAAATCCTGAGCCTCGCGATCTTCTGTTGTAATGAGACATGATATTTAATTTGTAATGATGTAATGTTTAGTATATCATGTCTCATTAAGCACCCTGGGTTTGGGCGTCGCTACAACCAGGATCATTGAAATTACAAGCTTTGGGATAGATCACTTTTATACCTAGGATAACTACCTAATAAGGTTTATGGATAGCCTATTGCTTCCCATGGGTCACTCCCTCAATCAATATTTTGTGCATCGTTGTGGGTGGAAAGGATCACCAACTTATTTTACATTTTTTTCACAGCTCCAGAAAGGATCCACACATAGTTTAAGGATATGTAGATCCCTTAAATATAAAAAATCAATGCATACTCTATTTTATAAAGAATATCTGTTGAACTAATTTCTCGTATTCCCCTTCAATTCTGAGAAAACACCTGGATGCAACACATACACTATCCAGACAATTAGAAGAGACTTATCTTTTTTATAGAAGAAATAATTATCTATGCTTCAGAAAGATCATCAAGTGGTGTAAATTATTCCTTTCACTTCCATGAATTTAGTAGTGAATAAAATTATTCTCCAAGTATTATAGAAAGGTACATGACCTCTTTATTATTTTTCTTCTTCTAAAATCTGATAATAAAATGATACAAATCATAGGGTAATGTAGGTGTGTATCTATATGCACATGATTCTCGTGTGATACCCCTACATGAGACCCTAAAATGTATCTCCTTTTTCTATATATTGGTGCATACCCTTGTGCAATATCCTGGCGCATACCCTTTTATGAGATCCTAAAACATACCACATTCACGCTTTGCGTGAGCTCCTGATGTAAACCCAACTCATACTTTCACAAGTTCATGGTGTGAACCCTATTAATTATTTTCATGAGCTCATATAATGTAACATGTTCATGATTTGTGTGAGCTCCTGAATCGTATGATGTTCTCACTTTGGGAGAGCACCTGGAACGAACCATGTTCTCACTTTGCACAAGACATTTTTCAGATCAAGTGAAACACTTACACAATGTATATTCCTTTTTGAGACCTCTCTTAGAACCTCCATTTCACGATATCTCTGTGAACCTCCTCATGGATGTTACTTCATAAATAAAAATGAGGTAAAATATCAACAATATTTAAGGATGGGTTAGGGTAATTTGTAGGCATAAAACCACTACTCTAACTCCACAAATTGAAAACAACCATTTGTTTCAATGTAACTGCAATCAACATCATGTGATATGTGAGTCTTAATCTTGATTTCAATTCAAAATCATATTAAGGTTAGCAATGTATTATTCAATTTTTTGCATGATCCATCACAAGATCCAAATACAATTGTGATCATTGTGTAAGATCCCATCATGAGATCCAAATAAAATCATGAGAGTTACACGATATCCCTTCCCAAGATCTGTTTAGACATTCTCGCTCTGGTGAGATATTTGTGTAAACCCTATTAATTCTTTGTTAATGATCCAGACACGAACCCTATTCATGATTTTCAAATGATCCTGGTGAAAAATATGTTCAATATTTTCATGATATCTTTAATATCGCACTTGAATAAGATGAGTTTTCACTCCACGAGATCAGTTCAATAGTCATGCTCTACGAGATCAGTTTGCGCTCAATAAGATCAATTTGTGATACGAGAGATTAGTTCAACATATTCACTCTTTTAGATCATTTCAACATTTTCTCTCCATGATATTAGTTCAACATTAATGCTCTATGAAATCATTCCATCATTCTTGTTCCACAAAATCCATTTAGAATTCTTTCCCCGTGAGATCATATCAGCATTCTTACTCCACAATATAAGTTCATAATTCATGATCTGTGAGATCAATTCAGTATTTGCAATCCGTGGGATCAGTTCATCATTCACCCTCACTAAGATCAGTTCAACATTCACACAATATGAGATCAGTTCAACATTTGCGCTTGCGCGTGATCAAACATCCATTACAACTCTTCATGCCTTATTAACAACCAAACTTCATCAAGAACCTCAAACCTTGTCAACGAACACAATCCACCCAAAGCACCATCATGTGAGATCTTTTCCTAAAAATATCCCCCTTTGGGTTTTTTTGACAACTTTTCACAATTTTATAGCACATTAATTATTCTTCCATCTTCTTCTAAGAATTTTCTTCTTAAGGTTCTGATAGCAATAAGAAATTTACTCACACACTCTAAGACCACATGAGTCATGCTAAACATGTGAAACAAGAGTAGCATGAAATTTTCATTAGTGAATAACTTATTTATAAATCATTCAATATATTTCAACATGAACCCAATATATCATGATATATAAACATTGATTGAATATCTTTACCATCGTCAGATTTAAAACTCACCAACATTACTGCTCCCCCATCTTGACCAAGATATTTTCTCCCATTTTATAGCCACAATTTATCCCCCTTTGTCAACAAACCCAAATGACACTTTGTTGTGTTCTCTAATAAGGTGAATTATATAGATCAACATATCATAGAAAAACACATCACACCTTGGGGAGAGGGGATACCACATCCACAATTATTCATGTATGGGGAGTCAGCTAAACTACAAGATTTAGTTGATGTCTCTCAAATGCCTATTTGGGTAAGGCCTTATCTAAAATTCCAACAGCCTATAGTTCATATGAATATACTCCAACTTGAAAATATAATGATCCACATAGTCCTTGATAAAATAATACTATATTTCAATGTCATTTTTCCTCGAGTAATCGAATTGATTTCTAATAATATTTATTTCACTTGAATTATCACAATGAATACCAATCATATAATTCACTTCCATCTACCAATTTATCATTGAATTCAATAGGGTATTACATCAATTAAAAATTTAATCCCCCTTAGTCAATGAAATCTATTCATTATATTTTATACAATCCACAAAATCATGAGTGTAACACATTATTATTTTATCTCTTGAAATACATATAAAGATAAATTAATCTCCCTCATTGTCCATACACATATTCATAGATCATGGGACACCATAGGATGAAATTAAAACACCATAAGGATATGTCAACTATATGTAATTTCATTGTTTACACCATTTACCAACTTGGAATTGAAACATTTATTTTAGTAACATTTTTTAAGATCTGAGTCATATTATTCTTTTATAGCTACACACAGCTATATGATTTTCAGTAAGTTAAATTAGCACTTTTGATTAAGTAATTGAATGATTTTCTAAGCCTAATGAGTAATAACTATTTTTAGAAAATAAGTGTTTAGGACAATAAACATCAATGTTGAATATGTCATTCACTAACTTAAATATATTCTATCATCATGAATTTACTCAATTCATCAAAGAACTCTATTTTCAGATAAAGTTATACCACTAGTTTTCTTGTCACTATATCTCATTAAGAACATTGCTACTCCCAAAATCAAACTTCTCTAGATTGAAAAATAACACTTTAAACTTAGGAATGATTCTATTTATGGAATACTCAATGAACATGGAACGACTAGATCATTCATTTATTGATTTAAAAACACTTTAGTTTCACATTAGAATCTTCATCATATAGTCTCCTTTTTCCACACCACTCAACCTTCAGATAAAAATTTGAAAAATAGAGGTTTTGTGTAACACCAATTATTGAATCTGATACCATATGTGAATTTCAATAGTTATATATTTCCTATTTTATGTATCTCATTCAACTAATGAACCTATTCCCTTTCAGAAGACACACAGACACCCCATGGATTGTATCTCTACCATGTTCTTGCACAACTTCTAGCAGATATTAAAAAAATCTGACCCATAGGGATAAGGGTACCTATAGAATATTCTAGAAGAAGATTGTGGTCGATCTTGATTGATCCTCCCTTTAATATATTATTGTAAAGAATTGTATTCTTTCTGTACTTGTTCAAATTTCCCAGATATCATAAACTACTCTATCCATTTGACTAGACATTCTTTACCAACATTCTCAGTCTTCTTAAAATATGTAGATTATATAGGCTTGGAATATTTCACATTTTGAGATTTATACCCACAGGTATAAATTTAATTCTTTGATACTCCACTAATAAGCCATTATTCATAACTCTTTATTTAAGAATATATATTTCCAGTAGTCTTATTCTCGTTCTTCCTCCTACCTTGGAGGGTTCTTTCTCTTTACTACACTTCTCTCCATGTGTCATGACATGTGATTTTCTCAACCAATTCATTATTTATTTTTCCTAAATAGGTTATTCAATGCACTCTATCCTTTTTTATTGGGTTTATTTTTCCAATAAATTGACACTCTTCTTAATCACATCTAAATAATCGCTTACCTATTCATCTAGGTTCGTTGACATTAATTACAAAGGATATTTTGTTAATGTAACATATGAGGTGATTGATAAACCTTTTTTTAAGATCCTTTTGATTCCGCAGAGGCTATAAAATTATTTTTTAACATATCATATTATCTTCCAATATAAGATTTTTCATTATATATTGATAGTGTGGGGGATCTCCTTCTGGGTTCCTTTTAATTCCCTTCTTTCTTCTTATTGCAATGTCCTTCTAAATTCACGTGATTAGAACATACAAAAAATATTTCGTTAAAGACACAAATAATTTCATATTTTCTCTATTGAGATGTTGATGTAGCAAATTTTCTTCTTCTGACATTGAGCCCTCATGATTCTTGACAAATACTCATGGTTTGTCCCTATCTTCCACAATAATAACATTTTAGGACTTTTTTTATTCTGAGAGACTTTTCCTTCATACTTTTCAAGAATATTCTCTTTATTCTCAAATTTAGAAATAATTCTCTTTTTATGACATGAAATATATTCAAATTATTCAAAATAAAAACATTAAATTTGACCATTCATCCCATGTAAATAATAGAAGTTTTCATTACTTCCCATAAAATCTTTTTTAGGTATATTTCTAGTATCTATAGGATTTTTTGTATTAATGGAATTATTCATAGTTATATTCCTCTCATGCATGGGAGAGGGTTCATCATATAAAATACAATATTTTCAAAAATTATATGACCTTTGGTATGAGACCGTTATGTCATGTTTTTACTCTAAAGTAACATATTTTTGTTTCACTTCATTAGCACATTTCAAAGGCTAATCAAATAGTAAGTTTAAATAATCCCTCAATTTATTCTTTCCATTAGAATTAGATTTTTCCACTTATTTACTGATTGATTATATATATTCTACCAGTTTTTGAATCTTTTCATCTCCTGATTCATGATGAGAATTAATTTCTCTCTTTAGATTCTTCCCTCTAGTCATCTTATCATCCCATTCAGAGGAGAAATTATCCATAATGTAAGATTTCTCTTTTATTTTTGAATTTATCTGAGGAAAAGAGTAATTATAGCATGAATTCGACTATTTTATCCATTTCATCTCATGAACTAGTTCAAACATGTGTGTAGAAATATTATCATTTTATAATTTCAAATTCTAAATGAAATCTGAGTCCAAAATATTTCCCATTTCATTATCTTTCATTTGTTGTGGTTCTTCATCTTGGGAATCATTCTTCTCTCTTAGATCGATGGCAACTTCAAAAAGCCATTTATGTAATCATTTTATATTCTTGAATTAAATTTCCAACACATGGATCTAGATATATTGAGATTTAATTTCTTCATCCAATTTTTGATCCAATTCATTTGTTTCATGGAAAAATTAAATTTTTTTCTTCTAGGATTTTCATTATCATAAAAAATTTCAGCATCACTTGGAGTATCTGGTTCTTCACTCATTCCTACAATATCATTGATTGAATATATGTCTTCACAGTTTTATTCATTAAAACTATTCATCAGTACATTTTTTGTTTCATAAATTGAATCACACATTTTCAATAGATTCTTCCACACTGAGGAATAGCACCAAAAGTATACTTATTATTTATAGTTTTTTCCTTTTCCATCGCACACCGATATAAGAGAAAACTGAAAATTCAATTACAATAGTTGAGTAATCCTTGTAAATGAAAAACTTATTATGGTGTAAGACATTTTCACCAATCTACAAAAAAAATATCTATGTTTCTTATTTTCTACTAAAAAATTTAATTAAAACTATTATTATTAAAGATGAATTTTTTTTCTATTGGATTTACAAGCATGGATTATTGTTTTTTGTATGAATTTCATAAAATGTATAATAAATTATTTCAAAAAAATCACTAAATAAGATTCATAAAATAAGAAAAATACTTACTTTAATCGAAACCAAATTAGAATGGGGATATCTGATTCATTTTATGGGCAGATATGTTTTTAATCAATGATGTCTAATGTTCCTAGAAGTTGTGTATTAATATGGTTGGTTTTATTTTATTTTCATCATTATGGTTTCTTAAAATAAATATGGATACCAATGTGTTTATTTATAGGCGGAATTTTTTTTAAATTTTCCTCTTCGTAAATCGTTTGGCTAAGTTCGTAATAAATAACCATTTGGTTAAATGTGATTTATCTTGTTTAATTTTATAAGGATATAGATCTTGTATTTTTAATGTTTTATTTATTATTATCATTAGAGATATTAATTGTGTTCTTGTAATATAGACACTTGATATTGCGGTTTCAAGGGGTGTTTATTGGGATATTCCATGCTTGGTTTTAAAATGATAAAAACATTATTTTCAAATGACATCAATAAAATTTTATGATTTTCTATTACTCATTTGTTTTGAAAATATTTTAATTGATTTTATTTTTTTGGGTATTCATTTTTATGTCACTTTTAGGATGTATCAGGATTAAAATTATTTAGTAATTTTAAAAGATTCATTTAAAATTTGGATTTACTCCATTTAATAATTTTTATTTTTATGTTAATGATTTTTATAATATTTGGTTTTTGAGTAATGGAAAATTTTTATGGTGGTGGGAACACTACCAGTGTATGATGTTTTGATGGATGATTTAATGATTTTTTATGTAATGATTTATATATTTTGAATTTTCCATTATTGTTTAAGTGTTTTTATTCATTGGAAGTCTATGTGACTTGTTGGGGATGGAATACTTTTATGGTGGGATGGTTATAATTAACTTCATCATTATAGGTTAGTGAGACATATAAAATTTGAATTTTGGGATTTTTAGAAAGCATTGAGAGTCTTGACCATGGTTTAAATTGCCGGTGGGATGTGTTGTATTTTAATTTTGGTGGAAGAAACTTTAGAGAGAGTCCTAGGGTATCAAGGGATGAATTATATAATAATAATTATATCATGTAATTATGAATAAATGTTATAACATGATGGTTTTTTCCCAAGGAAAATCCCATAACCTGATGGTGGTCACATCATGACACCAATGGGTCATACTGAAACTATGTCTGAATTTGGGTAGATATCTATGAAGGGGGAAAGTTTTACCACAACCCATAGGTGGTTTTCTATGATGGTGTCTGGCCAGGGTAGGACCCTCATCCTTATGGGATGAGGTTTCATGACCTATATTTCATCATATCACTCCCAAATGGGATTTCATCATGCCCTAGAAATTCATGGAAGCACCTTAGCCTGATCATGAAGGGTCATATCATTACAGTGGTGTAGTATTATTTTTTAATTCACCGCACATTGTTAATTTCATTGGGGGGCCTATTTGGAACCCTCATTGTAGTCCATATATTGTTAATTGAGAGAAGAGTGACAACATTTTTTGGATCCCCCATTATCAACTCTTTTACTCCCATAGAGTTGGGTTTTTTAATTTTTTTTATTGAAATTATTATTGGTTTTTTATTTCCCCTTCACCTCTTTGTTCTTATCCCTTTTTCCACTAACTTTTTCTTTTCCCCATTAGTGTTTAAAAGTGTCAACTCCATCATGGTATTTTTGAAACACCATGCTTATTGGGGAGTTGGAGGGTAGAATATTAAGGAGGTATCCTGAGGGGATACTAATGGATTTGTTCATCATTTATCATGAGGTTTTTGTTACACAACATAGTTAACGTTTTTGGATAATTTGGGTCGAATTTTCTATTGGTTTTGATGGATTGACTATGGATTTCATGTACATTAGGTTTAGGTGTGTGGGTGTAATAGACCAAACCACTATTTTTTATGGTTGTGTGCTTTTATGAACTATGATGAGTTTGACTTGAATTATATCATCATAATAGTTTGGTTATATATGCTTGGATTATTAATTTAATGGGGTTCAAGATTAAGAATGGACCTCAAAGACCCAAAGGATGTCACTATGATAATATTATCAATTTTTGAGTCATTGGTTCAGGTAGGTTTTTCTACTAATAATTCATTAAATTTAAAACCATAAATTATTATAATTTTTACACATGGTTTAATCTTCTGAAAAATCATACAGTGTGTTTAAATAATTATCCTTTTGAAAATTTATTTTTTCTCTTTCAGTTTTTATTTGACGTAGTGAGGTGTTTCTTCTATTTTCATGTCCAAAACTAATTTTATGTAATCCATGAATTATTGTACTGTTTGTTAAAATTCTTATTGGTAACATTCAAAGGGATGATATTGATAAAATGAATGTTTTGTTTCCTGATTATTTTAGTGTGGGGACTCATGTTTTTTGAAAAAAAGGTTTTTACAAACTAATATTGGACTAGATTTTCTAATTTCATTTTGTGCTTTGATGATTTTTTAGTATAATTTATTCATTTTTTTGAAATATTTTTATTTTTTTATGGTTGGTTGGGATTAATAAAAGAAATTTTCATCATTAAAGTATTTTAATTTTTTGTTTAATGGTATTGTTTTTGAATAAATGGAATCATAACATTATTTTTCAAAAGACATATTAAAGGCCCATTTGGAAGTTCAATAAAAGGGTTCCCTTTATGTAATAATTTCCCAAAATAAAGCCCCTTTGAGTTTCTTGACTAAGTGTTCAAGGGAGTTGTTAAACTTTTATGGGATTATAGATTTATACGATATGGGGGATGTGTTTCCTATACTATATTCTTGATGAAAAGGGGTTATGTCATAGACAGAATCAAGTCACCATCAAAACCGGCACGTTAAACGGTCCACAACAAGGCCCAAAGGAGGTTCCCAATACCATGGGCTAGCACAAGTTCCCGTGTATCATAAAATAAAATTTGGGAATGATTTAACTGAGTTTATAATAATAAATCAACAAATGAAGCCAATAAAACAAATCTGTATTTTCAAACAAAACCAACTTTTAAACAATTTTAGAACTGAATTACACAATACAAAACAATGTTTAATGACCATTACAAAGGTAGAAAACCTAAAAAGATATCCCAAGATCCTCTACATGATAATAGTCACCACCCTTAGGCCATCTCCACAACATCGCATCACGATGGACTGCTAAAAACCCAAACCATTAGCACAAAAGTTGTACCCAAACCTTGAAAAAAATAACAAAGTACACTAATGCCAAAAGGTGTATATAGGGTGTGATCCAATTCCCAGTAGGATACCTACACTAATATATTCCATCTGATAAACAATCCTATATAAAAATCTTGCAAGTTTTCATAACATGAAATGCTAGTAACAATTTCTAAAGATGCCACTTTAAATAAAAACAGTTATCCAGTGATCTATTTTAAAGATAAAAAATTTAAATAAATTACCAAAGCTTCTAAATGTTCCAGACCAACATACCAAATTCCAATGGTAAGCATAAATCATACAATGATCACATGCTATAGGAAATAACCCCTAAGCACTAGCTCACTGTGGGTCCCACGTACCTCATATCTCGGCGAAAGTAACCATACAAATATCGGTTCTCATGCACACAAGCAACTAGTAGGGATCATACTCATAACCTAGTGGTCCCCCAACATCATAATCATCATAGTTTAGTTAGTGTTTTCATCTTCAATCTTTTTATGTGAAACTGGGGTCAAACCCCATGGGATCACTAGCATATTAGTACACGTCCACCCGCCAAGATACTCGGGCTTCCCTCTTGTGCTCACACAAGTTTAACAAGCCTCGAAAAATACTTTGTATATGAAAATACCACTTTTAAAACACACATTCACCAAAAATCCCCTATTTATATCACACAAGTCACGTAATCCACTTTTTAATTCAAATTCATTTTGAAATCATACTCACACCAAAATAGCCCACAACACTTTTTAAATGACTTTAACACTACCAAAAATCCTTTAAAAATTTATCTAAAACCTTTAAAAGATTGTACAAATCACATAACATCCCACACACATTTCTCATAATCCCTTTTTCACCTTTAAATTAATTTTATCATCAAACACACATGAAGCAGTTGACAAACATGTTTTGCACCCACGTCACAATTTAATAATAAAATTCAGAAATTTATTAAAGATTCTAAAAATGTTTGACATCTTAAATCACATATTTACCTTTAAAACCCCATCTTAAGTGAATTAAATCACCAAAATAGTACATCTACATCATTTTCCAACATTTTATGACTCACTAAATCATTTTCAATTTTCGTAAAACAAACCCAAGGGTTATAACCATGTTTTCCACACAAAACCGATTTCAAAACCCTCTTTTAAGGCCAAAATCACACCAATACCAATCAAAAACAGAATTGGAAACCCTATATACATTTTTTAAACAATTCCCATGTGCCATAGAAATTTCTCAAATAATAATACAAAATATACACATGAAAAATACACATTTTCAAACAAATATGCAACTATGAAACTAAACGCTGAATCAACACTACCAAAAAATGTTCTGACACCGAACATAATGTATGAAAAACATGATAAATATATAAACGATGAAAATATAACTCATATTAGGGTTATTACACATGTAACCATCTACCTTTGTTTCAAAACCCTTAAATCATGGGGCGAAACCTCAAACTCACCTCTGTTACACTATAAGGGAGTGAAGTCCAACCTAAAACCTCAAGATTTCACCAAAAAGGATCAATGTTAAACCCTAGGTATGAACCCTATCTGCTGGAAATTTTAATACTCGTGAAAGGGTGAAGGAAAACCTGAGGAAAGGGAACACATCAAAGAGGGAAATACTTACATGCATGATTTTGATGTTCCCCCCACTAAATATCCCATCAAAATTGAGTTCCAAGGGAGGGAGAGAGAGATTACAGGTTGTCCATGGAGGTAGGGAAAGAAATGGGGAAGAAATGGGCAGATTTTGATTTATTTAGGAAGGAAAAATGGGAATTACAAAATGTTTTTAATGACCTGGACACCCTTGCACAGTTTGTCTGCATGGTTTAGTAAATCGTATGGCCAAACCGTGCAGCGGATTCTTAGCACCCAAAAACCTTCCATTCTCCTCCAATATTAGTGGGTCCAAGGGGGAAACCAAGGGCGAAATATAGGTCAAGGATAGGGGAGAGAAATTCCCAAAACAAATCATTCTTTTCAACCCAAAACTCATCCAACTCATGGGTACAATCCACCTCTATAACTTACCCCACAAGTGGTGCCACTAGAAGATAGACTAATCAAACTCCAAAACACCACAACCTCACACCATCCCCTTGAAAAAATAAGGGTCCAACTACCATTGAAGACACCCAAGATTGAGGTCATAGATCATTAACACAAGAGGCATCATAATTTCAATCTCGGAACACTCAAATACCAATATAAAGGCAAGAACCAACAGGGAATTTGAAAAAAAGAATGGAATTGAAAATCTGGGTGTGAAAATTCTCTCCACCATAAATCTTTCCTCCCCATAAAATCCATATCAAGGCCAAAATAAAAAACCAAACCCAATAGATAGACCAAAATTCACTCCTTTTCCAAGCTTGGTTCACCCTCAAAAGGCCAAAACCCCCTAGTGATCAATTAATGAAGGGACACCTCAACAAACCAAAACATAAACCACTATCCTGAGATGATTAAGAACATTCGGAATTTGTCCCAAAAGAAAGCTCCTCAAACTCTATCCTAGAAAGACTCAATCAATTTACCCAAACGAACAACAACAATGAAAAAGGATACACTTACCTTGCTTTAACTAAACTACTTGGGCTCTCCAATCCCAACGTTAACCCAAGGATGATTTCGGCAGCTAGATAGCTCCAAATGAGACTACCTACCACCATGGAAAGACCATGGACAAATTTACATTACTAGTATGGGGAAAACCAAATGGGATCCCCATAATAAGAGACAACTTGAATTTTCCCGATACAGGATCATGATACTAACAGGGGAGGTCCGAATGGACTCCCTAGTACAAGGGGTATACCTCCATTATAAATTTCCAATGTAACATTGGTCTCGCCCAAATTTACCAAAGTTTTTAGGGTTAAGCAGTCAAATGTAGAGTAGCTCGGATTTTTGATTCCTCAGAGACCTAAAAAAACATAAAGATATACACATTCTATGGATTGTTTTTGGATATGAAGTGGCCAACGTGGGTTGATTTTAGATAGGTTTAAGTTAACACTAATAGTATTAAGTGAATTCAAATTAAGAGAATGAGTTTATCCTAGGTTATCACTTTGGTGGATTGGATGAATTCCTTTTTTAATGATTTCAATTTCCTTAACTCGAGAAGGATTCATTCACTGAATTCAAACTAATCATTTAGAGAGCGATAAATAAAATTAAATCTAACCCCTTGCTACTCCCATGGATCAACACATAAAATAGTTATCTCTCCATTGATAACATGTTCTCAAAGGAAGCGGGAAGTAGACTTATGAGGGAGGAATTTAAGAAGTAAAAAACAACAAAATAACAATCACTCCACCATTGTGTGATAAATTTCACAAGGTATGGTGTGAATAAATTCACACCTTTAGGAAACGGTATCAACGTGATATGTCGAAAAATATAATAAGAGGAAAGGATGAACATTTATTAATAACTAAGACGAATTAAAACAACATACAATTGAGGAAGAACATAACAATGTAAAAGTGGCAGCATAACATTACAATGAAAAAAAACATCCAAAATATTAAATCCTCCAAAACCACTGCCTAAAATACTCATTTAGGGAGACTTGAGTTGATCCACCAATATTGAAATTCGTATGACTTGATTATGGTTGGCTTAGGGTGGTGGAAAGCTTGTGGAACTTGGACTTTTCAACTCTTGACCTGATGTGGCAGCCAGTTTGCATCCACCAAACTGAATCGCCTAAATGAGATTCTAGATGGTAGAATTATAGTGTAACATGTAAAAATAATGTGAAGATAATTATTTCCCCCAACCCTGTAAAATGTGTCATCCCAAAATAATTTATGGTTTACGATATATGTGTAAAATGACAGGATGTTGTTATGGGCTAGAAATATGGCCCTGAATTTTATCTCCAAATTGGGCCGCCTGGAGCTCCATTCAAAAATCAGAATTATATTTGGAAACTGTTTAATGAAATATTACCCATGATGTCCTCTATCTTTAGTCCATTTTTCAGAACTATTGTATTTCGATATTTCCTGACACAATAGTTTTATTGGGCTGTTGTCCAATTTACTTCACCCAGAATATTGTTTGTTCTAGGCTAACTTTGGTGGTCTTCCAATATTAATCTTCATGTACTCAAAAATTATGAATTGTTACCAATGTAATTAGATACCTGAAAATTAAAAATGAAAACAAAATCAAGATAATTGGGTACTTTAAATGATGTTATAAATGTACCATGTAATAGTGCCTTTTAAGAAGGAACTACAATTATAATATGGAATAATGTTAGATGAGTAAAATGCACTAAAATAGTGTTTATGAATAATAAAGCACATGAATATTATATATATTAACAATGAATATTATCCTTATTAAGTTTCTAATCATACCCCCTAACTTACATTTTGGTGGTCCTGAGAAAAATATATCTCAAAAATCTGAAATTTGAATTCCTTTTTCCAAAAAACATTTTAATAAACAATGATCACCAAAAACCCTTATATCAGACAACTATGAAACCCGTCCAAATATTTTAATACAATATTTTTTCATTACTAGATCCAAAACCCAATCCCATGCCCGTTCTTTTTTTTAAATTCATCACCATATTTCATCCAATATCAATTAAGTATAAGGATGTGTTGTGTATCACAATAGACATGGGGGTTCATCTTTATTAAAGGGGAAATTATGGAAGCGCTAGGTGGAATCACATTTCAACATTTATATGAGTATTAATTTTTTTTGCAATATTTCCATGGTAATTGAAATTTCACTCAAAATAGTCAACCCATGTAGTGACACTTTGCTGATGACTCCCAAGCTCAAAGACCTTAGGGAACCAAGTGAAGCCCGCATACTCGGGCATCATCTCGAGTTATCATAGTCAAAAACAAATTCAAATTGATACAACTAGAGAAAAAATTACTAACTCTGGGCCAGAAGACTATGGATTCATGATCCCCAATTGCCTAAATCCACACATTAGGTTATTTCATTACTGTACGCACAATATTATTGTTTTTTTAATTTTTTATTGAATACTCATATTAAAAATAAAATGATCACCGAACCTATGCTATTTATTTAGAGGACCCTATGAACTCAAACTAATACTCCACTATCAAAAGGATGTGCATTTTGATCTCTTTTTTTATTTGGATGAAAATATAAATAATGCAATTTCACATTAGACAACCACACTTTCCAAAATATATGCTCATGAAATTATACATGGATTAAAATTAGAATCATGGCATGAAATATTATTTGATATTCAGTTTCAAAGTGTGCAATGTGAATTATCATGTTCATGTTTAATGAATTGTTTCTTCCATGCATTTTTTATACACACAAAATTAGTAATTTTTTTCATTATTTTCACCCCCCCCCCACCGTAGAATAAAATTGTCCACAATGTTTAATGAAAATAAAATTTAGAAGGGGATTTGAGGTAGATGAAAGGAGTTCTAAAAGGAATTTACAATATGAGGTTCAAGGAATGAAGTCACTTGGTGGTTGAAGTTGAAGTTCTTGCTGCTCCAATTTAGTCCTTTGATATCCATATCACTTACAGAGTTCCCCAGTGAAAAAGTAAAAAATAAACAAACAAACAATACAATACAATATATATAGATATGTATATATTAATATAATAAAAAAAGTAATATATAAGTACACATACAAAAATTATAGAGTAAGGAAGCACTATAAGTCGTAGGTCAGTGGTAAGCGCGCACCCCTGTCATACCCATCCATACTCATAATAGATGACCAGGTCAAAAGTATATTTTTTTATTTTTAAATATAAAAATGATTCATTAATATTATTTAAAAAATATATACAATTCAAAAATATTGGAAACATGAAAACCACGGGTTTCCTTCCGTGTAGTGATTTTGTTTAACATCTCTTGCTCTATATAGACACCTAATTATTTAAGTATTTTCCACATATAAGGTTGGTTTACACAATTCTTCATCTACTAAATATTTTTGGAATGGTTCAATGAATTGTTTGACTCTATGACCATTAACATTAATGGTTTGACCATTGGTGGGATCTTGAATTTCTACATCCCCATGGGGGTACACCTTATGTGCTATGTATAGACCCGACCATCTGGACCTCAACTTTCACGGGTGTAAATGAAGTTTAGAGCTATAGAAAAGAATAGGATTTCTGGGTACAATGTGTTTGGTTTTAATATTTAGAGATTGGTAGGCTTGAACTCTAGATTTATTTATCTTTAAATGTTCATAAGCCTCCACCCTAAGTTCCTCAAGTTTATTGAGATCTAATTTCCTTTTTTGTCCAGCCAATGAGAGGTCATAATTCTTTTTCATAATTTCCCAAAAATCCTTATGTTCAATTTAAACAAGTAAATGGAATTATTTTCCATAAATCAACCTATATGTGGACATTCCTTAAATGGTTTTATATGCAGTTCGATAGGCCCAAAGAGCATCTAAGAGTTTTCTTGACCTATCATTCCTGGATTGATTAACTGTTTTCGCAAGAATTTGTTTTATTTCTCGATTAGATAACTCATCTCGACCATTGGTCTATGGGTGGTAAGAAGTGGAAAAATTTTGAGAAATTATATACATTTCCATGAGTGATAAGAATGGATGATTTCAAAAATGAGTTCCATGATCACTAATGATAGCCCTAGGATTTCCAAATCTAGATAAGATGCTTTATTTTAAGAATATAATCATAGTTTGATGATCGTTGGATTTTATGGGAATGGAATCAACCCAATATGAGACATAATCAATAGCCACAAGAATGTAAAGATATCCCCTAGAGTTTGAACAGGGACCCATGAAATCAATTCCCCAACAGTCAACGATTTCAACCACTAAGATGTTAGTGAGTGGAATTTGATTCTTTTTTGTGATGGACCCTACTTTTTAACACCTAGGACAGCTTTGACAAAATGTGTAGGAGTCCCTTGAAAGTGTGGTCTAGAAGAGACCACACTAAGGAATCTTAGTAGATGTTTTATTAGAGGAAAAGTGACCCCCACATGCCTCATTATGACAGAATTTATGGATGGAATCTTATCCAGATTTGGGGACACACCTCCTAATGACTAGGTCAGGATAGAACTTATAGAGGTATGGATCATCAAACACATAGTGCCTAACCTCATAAAGGAATTTTCTTCAAGCATGAGTCTATAATAATTCTGGAATGACTCGTGTAACTAAGATGTGGGCTATGTCGGCATACCATGGGAAATCACTCACTGAATAGAGGTGCTCATCGAGAAATTAATCAGACACAGAAAGGTTATTTGAGTTGTCTTTTAATTCCAAGCCAGAGAGATAATCAGAAACTACATTTTTAACACCCTCTTTATCTATGATTATGAGGTAAAATTATAGTAATAGAAGGACCCACCTAATCAGTCTAGCCTGGGAATTTTGATTTTTGGAAGAGGTATTTTTGTGCAGAATGGTTAGTGAATAGAATAATGGGGGATCCTAATATATAGGAAAAAATCTCTTAGGAAAACACAATAGCATGTAACTTATGTTTAATGGTGGTGTAGTTGATTTGAGAATTATTTAAGTATTTTATTTCTTAAGTAATGGCATAATGAGTTTTATGACAACGTTGTCCTAACACAACTCATATAGAAAAGTCACTGAAATCACACATAAGTTTGATATGAAGGTTCCAATTTGAAAATTTCATAATGGGAGGATAGGTGAGAGAGGATTTGAGGGTTGAGAATGAACCCTCACAACTTTCTATCTAAACAAATGCAGCATCCTTTACTTGGATATCACAATGGGGGAGGGAGATTAAACAAAAGTCCTTGATGAATCTTCTATAGAAACCAGCATGTCCAAAGAATGAACTCACTTCCTTAATAGTTCTGGGTGATGGAAGGTGGAAAATCATGTCGACATTTTTTTTATCAAATTCAATCCTCCTACCTAAGACTAGATGGCCAAGGACTAGTCCCAATTTAACCAAGAAATGGCATTTTTCCTAGTTTAAGACTAGATTATTTTCTTTGCATCTTGACAAGACTCTCTCCACATTTCTCAGGAATCCCTCAAATGTATCCCCAGACATAGATAATTCATCCATGAATACCTCTATAAAATACCCTACCAAGTTTGAGAATATTCTCATCATGCACTGCTAGAAGGTTCTATGGGCATTTCATGAACCAAAGGGCAAGCGTTTGAAAGAAAAGGTGCTGAATGAACATGTGAATGTAGTCTTTCCTTCATCCTCTAGGGAAAACAAAATTTTATTATACCCTGAGTACCAATCTAAGAAATAGTAGAAGGTGTGACCTGCGACTCTCTAAAGGACTTGGTCAATGAATGGTAAGGGGAAATGATCCTTCTTGGTAAATGATTTTATCTTCCTATAGTCAATGCAGACTCTCTAGCCACTACTCACCATTTTTGGAAGATTATCTCCATCCTTATTGGTTATCACTGTGATTCATGACTTCTTGGGAACCACTTGGATTGGGCCTACCCACTCACCCTATGCTATGGGATAGATGATACCAAATTTTAACAGTTTCAGAAGTTCCTTCCTTACTACCTCCATGAGATTAGGATTGAGTCTTTATTGAGGTTGATGACATGGATTTGAATTAGATTCTAGAACAATCCTATGAGTCTCGATTAGTTGGATAATCCCAGAAATATCAGACAGGGTCCAACCAATGGATTTATTATTTTTTCCTAAGGACATCTAGAAGCATACTCTCTTGATTGGCTTCAAGAGAAGAAGAAATGAAAATAAGATGTGTTTGATTGTCCCCTAGGAAGGCATAACTGAGTGCGATGGGAATTTCTTTCAATTCGAGATCAGTTTGGTTCAAAATTTCAGAATAATATTATGACATTAGATCAATATTAATTTTGTTTCCTAGAGTTTTAGATAGAATTTATTCCCCATGTGTAGAATATCCATCTACAAGATTTGTTTGATCAGATTTAGGTATGGAAGTTTGATTAGTCTCCATGAAATTGCTTTCATGAAAGGTTTCACTAATTTTTGACCTAAGACTTCATCATAAGATCAATTTGAAAATGATTCAAGCCGAGGAGATAAAATTCCTTCATGTGAACAAAGGAAATAAATCTCATCATGACATAAACATTCCTAAAATATTCCATGATGTTTTATGGATTCATTATTAACATTTCCTATCATGTTTACTTCATGAATTTCCTCATCATCACCTATTTGTGATCTTTCATTATAGATGATCATGTCTTGACTCATGTTTCCAAAGTTGATGGTCATGTTCCCATTTCAGACTTGGATAACAGAGTTGATTGTTGAAAGGAAGGGATGACCAAGGATGATTGGATTTTCTTAATTTTTGCCTAAGTTAGGATTGTTTTAAAGGACAATGAAGTCAACAGGGTAGATGATGTTTTCTATTTTTACTAGAACATCATTTAAAATACCCGTTGGAACCCTAATTCTACGATCGACAAGTTGAAATGTGACAGATGTGGGTTGAATCTATTCTAGGACAAACTGGAAGTACCCAACATAGGGGATGAGATTGACACTAGAACCTAGGTCGCACAAGGCTTTTGCAAAATTTCTCTCTCCTAGTTCAACATTGATGTAAAGAAATCCTGTGTCTTTTATCTTTTGTGAGAGGATTCCTAGGATTGTTGTGCTAACATTTTTTTCTAGAAGGACTTGGTTTTTATGTGAGAATTTCATTTTAAATATGTATAGGTCCTTAGGTTTTTTTGAATATGCATGAATGGTTTGAATAGCATCGAGGATTTTAATGTTCTACTTGAATTGTGAGAATATTTCCCTCAATGTTTTATTCAATTCAGGCTTGGTTTCCCCCCTTATGCATTGAGGAAATGGTGCATGTTTTGGGTTTGTTTGTTGAAGGGTTTTTTCTTTCAAATTGTTATCAGTTTCCTCAGTTTGATCATGGGGTTCATTTGAATTTTCATTAGATCTTGATGCTTCACATGGTTTCTGACTTGTTGGTACAAGTTTCTCAATTGATTTCCCACTTATTAAAATAGTCACATCCTTTAGTTCTTCATGAGTTGATTGAGTGCAACTTGACTCTCCCCTTACTGTTTATTGTGGAATAGATGGTGTAGGAATGGGTGCCTTTCTAGTTTTAATGGTTTGAAGTTTGGGAAGATACTTCTGATTTCATCCTTTACATTTGTTTTCACAGTTGTACTAGTAGACTTTGTGGAACAGTTTGGGTTGGTTCTTGAGAAGATTGGTTTATCCCATTGGGGATATTTTAGAGGTCGGATGGTTTGTTGAAAATGGACCGGTGGTTGTTATTATTGGATAGGTTGGGTTGGGAATGGGTTATGGGTTTGGTAGTTATGATGAGGGTAAGGATTTTATCCCTGTGGTTGGATAGGTTATTGGTTATCATTCCAACGGAAGCCTGGGTGGTCATTATACCTTAGGTTGAAGCTACTTTTGTATTGAGGATTTTGAAAGTTAAAGGCATTTACTTCTAGTGGGGTCCTCCTAAAATAACATCCTTGATGGATGGAATGGTTGGGAAATTGTCTATATTATGGTCAAGTTTGTCACAAATTGTGGAAACAGGGTCTACAGTTTCGATTTCAAGGACTTTCCTAAGGTTTATCTCCTCAACCTTCCTAGAGAGTGCTGCGATTTTAGCCCTAAGGCTTTCCTCTTCCCTAAGTAGGTGAATTCCACTAGATTTGCATGGATTCTCAAATTAAGGGGATGTTCCCCATGTTTGGTTTTGTTCGGTAAGGATTTCCAGATACTCATAAGAATTATTTGTAGCTTTGATTTTAAAATTTTCATTACACATCATGTCAATGAATTTTTTTCCCCTAGCCCAACCCTTCATAAAAAATTCTCACTTGTTCAGGTATAGAAAAAACATGATGTGGAACCATGTTGAGTGTGCCTTTTAACCTTTACCATGTTTTATAAGATGACACTCCCTCTCTTTCAAAAAGGTTTCGGATGATCTTATTATGTGAAATTGTTTTGTGGTGTGGAAAGTATTTTTTTGTATAATTCCCTTTTTAATTGGTCACAAAAGATGATGGATGATGGTCTCAAATTTATTAGTCAATTTTTAGCTCTATCCTTTAAAGAAAAAGGAAATATCCTCATCTGAGTTGATTCTAGTTGATGTGGGGACACATGGTTTCTACAAAGTCAATGCACTCTTTGACGTGAAGGTATGACATCTTAGACTCCATTCCATGGTATGTGGGAAGGTGTTTAAGGACAAGGTGTTTAAATATGTAGTTGGAATCTACTAGATAATTATTTATAATTCATGAGGGGGAATTGGTTAAGTCAGGTGTGAGGTAGTCATTCCTGGTTTGATCGACTGCATTTCCCATGTTTGTGGCTGCCTCATTTGGATTTCCATTTTGGTTCCCACACGGGTTTATGAGTTGGTTTCTTTGAAGACCTTCCATTGAAATCGGATCAATTTTTTTTACTCTGTAGTACTAGGAATATTAGGATCTAATGGAATTAGTTCCCTTGGTGTATTTTACTCCCCTTCCCCCAGACTATCCACACTAACTAGATGTTTTGACTTGTCACGAGTGTAGGCGGAAATGTTACAAAAGAAAAAAATGAGAAAGGGAAAAGATAAGAGAATTTGGATGAGAATAAAAGAAATGGGGGAGAATAGAATTGGTTTTTAGGATTTCTTACTTGGGTCCCCAGAAATGGTTCCAAAATTTAGTCTCGCCCAAATTTACCCAAGTTTTTAGGGTTAAGCGGTCAAATATAGATTAGCATGGGTTGTCGATTCCTCGGAGACCAGAGAAGAAACGTATTGAAACGCACATTGTATGGATTGTTTTGGGATATGAATATTCCAACATGGGTTGATTTTAAATTTTTTTAAGTGAACACTAACAGTCTTAAGTCAATTCAAATTAAGAGAATGAGTTGATCCAAGGTTATCACCAGGGGTGGATCGGATGATTTCTTTTTTAATGATTTTAATTTCATTAACTTGAGAAGGATTCATTCAATGAATTCAAACTAACTTCATCACTTACTGGTTAAACACCTTCACAAACACATTCTAATCACCTATACACTTGAAGAATCATTTTCCTGAGCACTCCAAGGTAAAGGATCTTATAAGCACATAAAAGTGTGGTGAATACATTCAATATGGAATAGGAAGAGAGAAAATCATTGAATAAAAGAAACTCAAATAAAAGAAGTTAATAATCATTTGGAGAGTGAGAAATAGCATTCAATCCAGCCCCTTGATAATCCCTTTGATCAATCCATAAAATAGTTATCTCTCCATTGATAACATGTTCCCAACAGAAGTGGGAAGTGGACTTATGAGGGTGGAATTAAAGAACTAAAAAACCACAAAATAACAATCACTTCACCATTGTGTGATAAATTTCACAAGTTAGAGTGAGAATAAATTCAGACCATTAGGCAATATTATCAACGTGATATGTATAAGAACAGCATAATAAGAAAGGAAGAAATTTTATTATGAACTAAGATGAATTATAACAACATACAATTGAGGAAGAACATTACAAAGGAAAATAGGCAGCATAACATTACAATGAAAGAAAGAAAACAAGATGATTCAATCATAAAACACCACTTCCTTAAATAGGCATTTTGGGAGCCTTCAGTCGATCCTTCAACAGTGAAATTAATCCCACTTGATTATGGTAGGATTGGGTGGTGGAAAGCTTGTGGAACTTGGACTTTTCCACTCTTAACCCGAGGTGGCAGCCAGCTTGCATCCACCAAACAGAATTTCCTGAATGAGCTTCTCAATGGATGAATTAGAGTGGACCATAGAAGCATATAATGAATTTAAAAAATTATTCCAACCGTCTGTATAGTTTCAGCCCAAAATAATTTATGGTTTACGAGATATGTGTAAAATGGTGGGTTGTTTTTCTGGGCCGCCGAATCTGGTCCATAATTTTAACTCCAACTTGGGCCTCCTGGAACTCCCTTGAAACATCATAATTATCTTTTTCCACTGTTTAATGAAATATTACCCATGATTTCCTTTTTCTGAAGTGATATTTTCAGAATTATTGGGCTTGTATATTGGATGATACAGTAGTTTTATTGGGATGTTGTCTAGTTTACTTCACTTAGAATGTTGTTTGTTCAATGATAACTTTGGAGGTCTTCCAATATGAACCTTCAAGTACTCAAAAATTATGAATTTTTACCAATGTAATGAGAAAACTGAAAATTAAATATGAAAAAAAATCAAGATCATTAAGTACTTTAAATGATGTTCAATAATGTACCATGTAATAGTGCATTTTAATAAGGAATTATAATTATAATATTAAATAATGTTCAAAGTGTAAAATGTAGTAAAATAGTGTTTATGAATAATAAAGCACATGAATATAATATATATTAACAATGTATATTAGCCTCATTCAGTGGATAATCAAAAATACATGAGTTTCTTAGTGGGTCTCCCCATCATAAGAACCAACCATCTTAACCATCCAACACGTGCCAGCATAGAAAACCCCCAATATTTAAAGAGTTGGGATGACCACGTGGGTTGTCCACACAGTTTGGGAAATCATGCACTAACTATGGGGATCATTCAGTCTACATGGATTCCTAGCACACGGTCACTACTAATCATGCAAAAACCGTGTTCTCAACCTATCTATCCAAATTTCCAATCGTACTCCAAAAACTCAATGGAAACCCAAGGGGAAAAGAATTACATTAGGAGATAACATGGGCACAAGGCCCTCAACCACTTTCCACTAAATGGGAATGAAAGAAGTAAGATGATGACTCAAGAGGTTTAAACTCCACCTATCTTTCATACTGAGGATATGACTTTGTACAAGGGTATGTATAACCTGGGGATTTCCTCTAACTATGCACCAGTTTCTCTCAGGGACCTATGGGTGGAGATCAAATTATTGAAGCATATTCGGCCTCGCAGTTAGGCTTTGGAAACCCCTAAATAGAACTTATTCTTCTGGTGTATCTAACAACAAAACCAAAATCTAAGATGGTTTCACCATGACATAACACACTCTAAACCTCACTTTACCAAAACATGACATTTTTCTGAAACAAGGGCTTAGAATATTCCCTCACATCACCCCTTGTTTCTTCAAATAAGAAACAAAAAGAGAAAAGGATATATAAAAACACCTTCCTCTCAACAAAGGATGTCGAGATTTACCGAAAGGAGACACACTTCTGACAAAACAATGACTCTCAAATGATTGTACAACTTCACCTTTAAAATCAAAAGAGTACATACATAAAAAGACACCACTGAACATGACCATTATGACTGATAGAAACAATACATGGAAAGGGAACTTATGTTATGTCCCAAACAAAACTAAATTCAAGAAAGTGGCCACAACAACCTATCATGGATAGATTTCCCACACTTGTCATTTAACATAAACCCCTTCTTCGAAGAGACTACGAAAGACCAAGAGGCCCTCTTAGACACCATCCCCACTGACAATTCCATACTACTTTTTACCTTTGATGAATCATGTAAATTAAGAAACTAAAGTCTCTTTCAACCATCCATGAGTACTCTCCCACCACAAGAGGGTCTAAAAAACAAATAAAGGAAATGGTGTAATCTCACTCTCCGAATCTGGAGAAAATGATTCTCCATATTGATCAACTGGATGGTCTTCCAATGGCTAAACAAACCAGGTTCCACTTCAGTTGTGCAGTAACCCTTAATGAGGGCGTACCTTATCCAATGAGAGAACCCACGGACACAACCAAGCAGGTCCATTGGTCAAAAAGTTCTACAAACCAGATCTATACATATGAATGGAACCATCATAAAGGCATCCTGAAACATTTCTTATAAGGGGACCACAAACCGACCCTTCAACCAAGCTTACTGACTAAACACAAAACCAAAATCTGGTTCAAACAAGAGGGGTTTTTAGACTCAAAACATCTCATAACATCGAAATTTTTAAAAACACATAATACACACCATATCAACCCATACATCAAAACATCAATTTTTCCTTTAAAAACATTTCGTTGAAAACAAATGGTTCAGCAGTTAGAATATCCACCAATGGTACCCCATGGGAATAACACATGCATGTTTTCGTGCCACACCGGGCACCCTCATATCCATCCCAGCACTCATCCAACAATTCCATAAACCATCGATCATAATATATAAACCCATGAATGTGGTCTCACATGATAATATAAAAATGTTAATAAAACAATTATTTCCACTTTTCAAAACTAAAACATTCAACCAATACTTCCTTTTTCCCAAGACCGCTAACCATGAAATCAAAATCCTAGTTTACAGTTTACAAAAAATTTCAGAAATGCACAACCATTCAGATAATAACTAACTTTCAATTCTTTCACATCAAATTTATAACATATCATAAAATTAAAACACATTTCAATAGTTTAAATAACTCCATTGAACACACCTTTTCAAAACCAACTTTAACATAATTTCCAGCTTTCAAAAGTGGTGTAAACACACAATTTTTCATTTCAAAACAATTTTGAAAATTTTGTTCCACCATTCCACAAACCAACCCATCCCCTCTTTATTATAAAATCATTTCAAAAAAACAATATTCTTCTTAAAACACAGTCATTTTTTTCTTTAAACCCAAACTTCCAAGATCCCAAAACTAAAGGACACAAGATAATGAGAGAGGAAACTAGTTTCAGTGTGTGACTTGGAAATAGGGTTGGCGGCCATATGCTAATCACATCACCATCATAGAGAGTGTTCTGTGGAAATATCATAGGCTATACATGGCTTTCCAGGCCTTGAAAGCTCACTGAGACCATTAATCCAACTCTGCTTTTATTTCCCCTAATCATCATCAAACCAAGAAAACCAAATGACTCAAATAAATCCCATATTCCCCTGGAAACTCGAATCTCGTCATGTGTTCTACTAGCTAGGAACACTACCCATAACTGGATTTTCATGTCCCAACAATATTATCTCCAAAATATCTCCACTCTTCCCTAGATAACATAACCCAAAGAGAGTGAAGCTCCTTTGATACCATTTTATCACGAACTGAATCTGGTCTCCATGAAAATCGGCACCTAAAATGGAGCACGATAAGGACCGAAGGGCATTACCAATATACACATGATGGAACAAGTCCTCGGGTATCATAAAATGAAATTTGGGAATGATTTACCTGAGATTATAAGCAAAAATCAACAATTGAAGCCAATAAAACAAAACTGGATTTTTTTTAAAACTACCTTTTAAAAAATTTCATAACTGGATTACACAATATGAAAAAAAGACCATTACAAAGGTAAAAAACCAAAAAGGACATCCCAAGAACCACCACATGGAAAGAGGCACCACCCTCAGGCCATCTCCACAACTCCGCATCATAATGGACCGTTATAAACCCAATCTATTGGCACAAAATTTATACACAAACCTATGACAAAAATAACTAGGCCTACTTACACCCAAAGGTGTAAGTATATTGTGACCCAATGACTAGTAGGACACCAGAACTAATAGATTCCATGTGATACACATTCAGATATGAAAACATTGTAAGTTTTCATAACATGAAATGCTAATAATAATTTCAAATGATGGAATGTTAAATAAAAACAGTTTTCAAGTAGGGTATTTTAAAGAATCAACACATTTAAATAAAATACCAAAGATAGTGAATTTTCTATCCCAATATACCATATGATGATGGTAAGCATAAATCAACCAATGATAAAAAGAAATGAGAAATACCCTCTAGACACTAGCTCGCTAGGGTTACTAGGTACCTTGTATCTCAGTGAAAGTAACCATAAAAATATATGTTCTCGTGCACATGATACACTATTAGGTCTCATACCAATAACCTAGTGGTACTCCAAAAACAATCATCATTATAGATTAGTCAGTGTTGGCATTATTAATATTTCTACGTGAAACTGGGTCCAAACCCCACAGGATCACTAGAATACTAGTACACGTCCACCCACTTAGATACCTTGGCTTCCCTCTTATGATCAAACAAGTTCAAAAAGCCATGAAAAATAATTTGAAAATGAAAATACCACTTTAACATCAAAAATTCACCAAAACTCCCCCATGTATATCACAAAATTCACATAATCCACTTTTAATTCAAATGCATTTTGAAATCTTACGCACACCAAAATAGCCCACAACACTTTTCAAATATCTTTAACACTTCATCAAATACTTTAAACAATTTCTTTATAACATTTATAAGATATTCCAACAAACTTAATAGCCCACACATATTTTACACAATACCCTTTTCACCTTCAAATTCATTTTAACATCAAACTCACATGAACCAGTCCACAAATATGTTTCCCACTCACATTGTAATTTAATAAAACATTTCAGAAATTTGAAAAACATTACAAATTTTTTTGAAATCCTTAATCACCTATTTACATTTAAAATCCCCATATTAACTGAATAAAATCTCCTAAGTAGTACATGTACCTCATTTTACCACTTTTTTAGCTTACTAAATCATTTTCAATTTTCATAAAACAAACCCAAGGGGTATAGCCATGTTTTGCACACAAAACCCATTACAAAACCCTCTTTCAAGGCCAAAATCACACCAATAAAAATCCAAAAGGGAATTGGTAGACCTAATAACATTTTTTAAACCATTATAAACTTCCATAGAAATACCTCAAATATTACCACAAAATATACACCTGAAAAACACATGTTTTCAAACAAATATGCCACTTTGAAACTAAACTCTTAATCAATTCATCCAAAAAATGGTTCCCGCATAAACCATAAAGTTACAAGAACATGACAAAAATATAAATGAAGAAAACATAACTCATCTTAGGATGATTAAACATTGAACCACCTACCTTTTGTGTAAAACCTTTAAATCTTGGTGTGAAACCTCTACTTCACCTCCACCGCACCACAAGCGAGTGAAATCCAACCTAAAACCTCAAGATTTCACAAAAAAGGATCAAAGATAAACCATAAGTACTAAACCTAGATGTTGTAAATTTTATAACTTAGGAAATGTGGAAATAAACCCTAAGGAAAGGGAAGAAATCAAAGAGAGAAAGACTTTCATGCATTATTTTCAAGTTTCCCCCATCAAACCTCCCTTAAAAATTGAGTTCCAAGGGAGGGAGAGAGATCTTGGAGGTAGTCCATGGAGGTATCGTACGAAATGGGGAATAAATGGGCAGATTTTGGTTTATTCCGGATGTAAAAATGGTAATTACAAAATGTTTTTAACGCCCGGGATACCCTTCCACAAATTGGATATGCTATTTAGTAAACCGTAAAGACAAAGAGTTCCTTCTATTATGGGAACCAAAAAACCATTCATTCTTCTCCAATTTCAGGGGGTCCTAGGGGGAAATCAAGTGAGAAATATAGGCCAAATATAGGGGGAAAATTTTCCCAAAACAAAGTACTATTTTAAACCCAAAACTCTTCAACTCCTGGGTACCAACCATGTTAAGAACTTATCAAACAAGTGGTGCCACTATGAGTGTCACTAATCCAACTCCAAAAAACCAAAACCTCACACTATTTCTTAGAAAAAAGAAGATTCCAACCACCATCCAAAACCCTCCATGACTGGGGTTATATATCAATAACAGAAGAGGCATCAAAATTTCAATCCCAAAACACCCAGAAACCATGAGAAAGGCAAGAACCAAAAGGTAATTTGAAAGAAAGCATGGATTTGAAAATTAGGGTATGACTTGTTATTTCTGTAATGTGAATTTATAGGTGAGGGTGTGTTGTGATTATCGGTTCCTGTGTGTTTTTTATGTTACTGAGATTTGATATTCTTAATTTCAGGATAGATATTTTTCACCTACAATGGGTTATTCATGGTAACCTTTGGAAATTAGGTAGGGAATATAATGACATATATTTCTATCCATGACCCATCATACCTAGCCTTAGACTATACTACAAGAATAAATAACAAATTATATGATATAGTTGCAATTCTATCATATGGGTGTCACCACTCCACTAGACCAAGGCATGATATCTTTATTAGATTTTGATATGGTTATGGTTCCATCATATGGTTTTCATGACATCTCCATGCCACAACTTTTTCCCCTGAGAAAACCATGCATAAATTTCAATATAGATTGTTTGATCATAATATTATGTGAGTATATAAGGTTTCCATGATCTTAGTTCCCCATGTCACATCCATGATATCATTCCATATTTTTATTTCCTTTATTTGAGGAATACTATTACATTTTACATTCAATTTATTTTCATTTATTCAATTGGATGTTATGTATTCTTATATTTATTTTAATATAATATTTTATCCTTATTTATTTATATTTGGTTTTTAGTTTCGTTAGGAAAATGATGTTAGTGTTCGTTATATTCGGGGGTTACCTATATTTAAATAGTCTAATTTTATCCTTATAGTACTTTCTTTGTGGAGTTTGAAAATGGAAAATAAATAGATGGATATTTTTCATTACATATAAATCATGAATACTTTTAAATAATGATTTTGGAACAATTTCTTTCATTATAAATTCCATCTCTTACTAATTTATTAAAAAAATATATTTTATGTTTAAATGAGATATTGGTTTATCATGTTTTAAAATTGATCTTATGTGATAATCATGTGTGGATTTATTGAACTAAAATATTAATATTATATTCATAGTTGTCTTTTAAAATAGGAATTATAGGGATTTGAATTTAAATATTATTAATTAATTATGGGGAGAATATATAATGGGATTGTTTCTCATTTTTGTATATATATTTCTGGTTTTTTTAGGATCCATTTGGATACAGTGGTTGGTATTAGGATTTCAGCTCAAGAATAGTGGTGGTGATAAGAAAATAATAATATTTTAATGACAATTGGTGAAGGGTAATCCATTAATTTGTTTTATTTTTATCCTTTATTCACTTCTTTCATCATTCCAAGTTGTAATTTTCTTTCTAGTCTCTCCTTGGTTATGTTGGTCCTTATATTAAAATTTTACTAGTTGTATATTGATATTTTTTTGTTATATTGGTTGGGTTTTTTTAGATCAAAGGTTATGTTGTGCATTTTGTAACATATAGTTCCAATTATTATTGAAAATAATATCTTATATCTAGGATAATCAAAATTATGTAGTGATAAATCTATATTTACAAGAGGGTGTTCCATGATATTCTTGTTTCAATTGGAAAAATCATTCCCAATTTTGTAAATATGATGCCCAAACACTAGATTCCATACTATGGGGATCGATAATTACTTTTTAGAAATACCCTAGACTAGATTGGGTACTCAGATATAGGGTATTTTTGTTAGGTTCAAAACATTATATTTTTTAGGATAAAATCACCTCACTCAAGATAAATTTGTATGATTATGTGCTTAAGGAAAACCCTTTTCATTGTAACCATTGTATGGTGGTATTGGGTCATATAGAAACATAAAATTACATGACATTCCATTGGCATAAATATTCATTTTTAAAATGTTAACCTTATACTCCATTGTATTTTTTAGTGGTTTTATGGATTTTTAAAATTGGTTGATGAATTAAACTATATATGTTCATTAAATTTATTATAGAATAATAAACTTTTCAATATATATTGATAGTAATTTATCGAAACTTATTAAAAATGATGATTTTATATGAAATCATAAATCATTTTTATTCACTGATTCACCTCTAGTGAATGATTTTGGGACCTCTATATTTATTCTTCAATCATGTATAAAAATAATTATAATAAATAATTTTTTTTAAAATCCAATAATTAATTTACAGAAAGTAAATGACTGGAAAACATACTTTGAAAAGAGTACTATTATAAATGATATAAATTTTTTTCTTTTTAATGAAAATATAAAATTGAATATATTATATTAGAAATAATATAGGATAAATCATTTTTTTAGCATGTATTTCATGTGACTATATAGTGATATAAATTAAGAGCATAAGGAATGAATCTATTTATAATTTTTTAGTTTTAATGGTACTTCCATTAGGTTAACCTCCTTCAACCATTATGATGATATCTTATCCTTTAATTTTGATTCCTCAACCTCACTCAAAATAAATAAATAAAATAAATTACAATAAGACACATTATTTAAAAATGTTTTCCTCTACTATGGTTGGATACATCCTTGGTGTGATATGTATAATATATACCACTTGTATCCATTAATATTAAGCTAAAATAGGAAAGTAATCATCTTTAATCCCTTAAAAATAATTTCTTATGTCCATGGAAACCCCTTTTATTTTGTCAAGTACTTTTATTTCCACCCATCATTAAAAAATTGTACAATATAGAATTGTTGATGAACAACTACACTATAAATTATTTTTCATATGAATATATATATATATATATATATATTCATTAGATTTATTGTTTCAATGAAGATACCTCTAATTTATATCATTCTATTTTATCTCAATGATATTAATGCATTATTGTATACATAAAATTATGTATTTAAGAACTCATGTTCAATAGTCTAGCGCTTTTCCAAACCTGGTTAGTGTATTATTTATGGACCTCTAACTCTTTTTTAGATTTGATTAGATTACTATTCATTATAGTGGTAATAAATTTATTGACATCTTGGCCCTTTTGAATGTTCACATAAAATATGGAATATCTGGTTAATCCCAAAAATTATCTCAATAAATTTATTCCTTCTTCTCATTGAATTTTAAGTATTATTTTAAATATTTATTATCCCATCCCTATCACAACATCATGAATAAATTATCATTTTAATATAATAAAGATGTATATTTTCCCTATATATGATTTGGACTAAAGTTTTCATTAAAGAGATATATCTTACTATATTAACATAATATTTTATCTTGGAATGGTTTAAGCCAGTCATTTGGATATAGTTGGGATGAATTATAGCAGCCCAGACTGTACAAAAAACTACAACTCTCATGGTCCAACCAGACTATTTATAGTTGACCAGGAAAAACCCATAGGGAATGGTATTAGTATAGACATTGACATAGTCAATCAATCATCTCAGACATAAGATATAGATGTACTATAGCTCCATGGAATTGCATCCAACATTCACTGTAGCACAGTGGATTTATTGTGCGGTTGGAGGAGAGTTTATATCATATTTCTTATGAGCTCATTTGATCTAGCATTTTTGTGAATCTAAAACTATAATTGTACCCTAAACTTTTGTTCATTAAATAGTTAAGTGTTCTGCTTCTCCATGGATTTAGGGATCATTTTTGGAACCACATAAATTCTTTTTTTCCTTTGGAATTTTAAGTCTTTTTCCCCCTTTAACATTTATTCTATGAATCATTTATCACGTGTTTCTCATAGTGTTTCCACAAAAACTGGCATCAAATGTTTTTTAATGAATTGTGTTTTATTTTTATCTAAATAAATATATTCTATAGAAGATGTTAAGGTAAATAAATATCAATTTTGGAGAACTTATTTTAGTTACTATATGATTTAGATCAAGGATTGTCTTATTTAGAAATAGATGTACTTGCCACTTATATGTGAAAAAAATGGTATAGAGATGAAAGTGTGGGGGCTACTAGATTGATATTTTCTTGGTGTTTTTTGTATTCTGTTTGCAAAAAACAAGGTGTTAAACATTAGAGTAGAGAATATGATAGTTGGGTTGTTGAGACATATCATGAGTATATACGAGAAACATTCTACATCAAAAAACGTGTAACTCATAAGATAAATATTCTATCTAAATGAGATTGACGGGGATATTTCTACATATCACATTAATGAATTCAGAACTAACACAAGTTAGTTGATATCGGTGGGACTTACACATGAAGAAAATATAGTGAATCAGTTTTATTAACTTCATTACCAGACAATTGGGAAGATACTATAATATCCTTGGTCAGTTCATAACTGAATAAAAAGCTAGTTCTGAAGTATGTGTGAGACCTAATTCTCATTGAGGATATTTTAAGAAGGGAAATATAAAATATTCCATTTTTTTACTCTAAAAATGGATGTAATATATAGATATGAACATCAATATAATCAAATAATGATAAAAATCAAGAATAAATAGACTAGATAATAAAAAGTTTCATGGTCCTAGCTTCTAGATTTATGAAAATAGATGAAATGTCAAAAAAGAGTTTAGAGAAAAATGGATGGTTCCTAAAACTAATATAGTAAACATAGTTGATAATGTAACCGATGATTTTTTTTATGAGAAAGGATAGCCTAATGGAGTCTTGGATTTGAGGCTTACGGGGAAATGTTCTATTCCACTTTATAGAAGTGTTTCCTGAAAAAACTATCCATGAAATTTTAAAAAGTAAGATCTTACTAATGCTAAACCCATATAGATTGTGTGGAAGTATGTTGTACTAATCAAGACTAATATTGGGAGTTATCTCATTATGGATAATGTGATTTATATATCAATATTAATTAGAAATATTATTTCTTTCAGTTAGCTTGATGATGCATGTTTTGGTAAAATGTTCACTAGTGGTCAGGGAATATTTACAAGGGATATATGGCCAAATCATGGGATTTAAATAAACTAACCCTATACAATAAGAAAAAAAATTCAGGGGAATACTTGCATCAATAAATTCTATCTGGTATTTAGAACTGTGTCATTATGTCTAGGTAAAATGAGTTAGAAGGGGATAGAGGTGATGGAATCAAAAGGAATTATACCCCAAATAATGTCAGTGAATGTTGTATTGTGTGGAAATTGTTTCTTTGGAAAGAAAATTAAGTAAAATATTGAAAAATAAGGAATAACACAGAGGGTTGGGAAGCTGGACCTAGGGAACAATTGTAAAGACCCTGACCCCAATATCATTGAACCAGTGTCTTAAATTATTACATATGTATTATGAAGAAGTGTCTGTATCCCAAATAACCAAATAGTTTAGTATATTTGGAAGACCATATACAAACGTAACTGTTACAATACAGCTTTTAAAGGGAATAAATGTTGAAACTATATTTTAAACACCCATAAACTCTAAGATTATCCCATCAAGTCATTCATAATATATATTTTCTCATCCTTAGAAAAAATAAAATAAAAAAAATGTGTGAGCTCAGATGCTCATTAAGTGTAATAAATATAATGGAAGATAACGAAAATTAGTATAAGGAAAGTTAAATAACTAAAAACACATTACATTAAAACATAATGTTGAGGATAATATGGAAGTAATAAAATACTATTAATTAGTTACTTATAAATTATAATATGATAATGAAACTTAACCGTGAATATTTTAATAGTTGAATAATCACATGGATTATAAATTAATAATATCCTAATGATGGAATTCGTGTTGTTGGACATCTAAAACATACCATCAAGGCCTCAACTAAGACATCTGAAAATATATGAGTAAGGCCTTGGACAAATCCATATCTAGTATGTCTTATGATACTAACCAATATATTGAGAGGCTATAACAGGACCCTCCCACAACTTTATAATTCCAATTAATTCCTAATATGAATGGGTTGAAACATAAACAACATATATGAAATGTAAAAAACTTTACCCTATCAGTAAACATAATCACTAACCATTCTGAGTAATATGGTGATTGGAATTAATATTACACATCCATAGTAAAAAAATTTATAAAACATTAAATAAAATATAGTGGAGGATACAAAAAAATATCAATCCTAATTAATAATAATATTCAATAAAGGATTTTAAAATAGTTTAAAATACTCTAATAAAATCATAGTGGAATTATTGAGAGAAAAAGTGGTAATTATTTTTATAAAACCGGAAATGAACCAAGATAGTTTTCCATCATAAAAATATTTATTTTAGAAAAATAATTTTTTCATAAAAAATATTGTGAACGGTTTTTGAAAATGGGTAAAAAATTGGGAATTTCCCATTAATTGGGCTTCTTTATCAGGATGAACTATAAAGGGAACCTCCTAAAACATTAATTTTTTCATCAAAGAAAGATGAAATGATATGGATAGATGATTTTGAAACATATATATATAATTTAGAACAAGTATATAAAAATAAATAATAATTAAATTGGAGTAAAGAGAGATAAAGCGTAAACCGAATGAAAAATGGAGGATTAGGGAGAATCCCTTAACACATTAGAAATAGTCTAACTGTATTACCATGAAATTAATGATCAAAAAATAAAAAATTTAATAGAATGAAGACAATTATATTCATGATATTTTAAATTAGTGTAAATTATACATACTCCACACTCAAAAAATAGCGGTGAATAAGGCATATCTCACAGAAATAAAGGTGAGATGAGAAAACCCTTACCTTATGTCCAAAAGTGTTCTAAACATTTACATAATGTCCTGGATAATGAAATTAGATTCATTTAATATTTAATTTAGAACCTCTAAAACACTCATTTTATTTATTTTAATTTTATTTTGTTTATTTATTTATTTTTTATGAGTTATATTATCCAATTTCTTCATTTGGGAGTATTAGTTTCCTTTATTTTAATGATTGATCCACTTGTATACATGTACCAAAGATCATGTAAAATGGTTATCATTTTCCATAATTGAAATTATTTGTTATTAATGAACATAAATTATATATTATTTTCTTATATAACATTCATTTTCTAGATTAGATGTTGATTCATTAGATAGAGAGTTAATGATAACCATTCAGATTATTTTGGGTTTTGTTTCTGAACATCATGGACTAGTTTTGTATTATGAATTTATATTATGTACATATACTAGTTCCAGAACATTTTTTATGTTTTAATAAATATATTATAGTTCTGTTAACCATATAAATTATTTTATTACTATCCTTTAAAGATGAATTGAAAAATGAAAACCCATCGTCCACGAATGTGATAAATTGGCACCTCACAGATAATGTTGTCATTTTTGTATAAAAAGAGGGGAAGAGAAGAGAATTTATAGTTGATATAAAATTAACGTAATAAAATTCCAATATATAAAATATAATGGATTTATCATTAAAGTTTTTACATAGGAGGTAAGTAAATTATAAGAAAAAAAATAATTAAAAGAAAATGAAAACAACAATAGGGGATTTTTCTTCTTGAATTTTATTCCTTGAGAACCTCCTTAGAAAAAATTGAAAGGGTATTTTGGTTAAGACTAGAAGTACTATAATTTGGGGGAGGATTTTAATATATTGATTTAAAATAAATTATAAAATATTCAAGGATTCATATGTGTGAGGAGAAGTGGTAGTGAAGGGTGATATATATAGTCAAGGAGAGGGGTGTTTTTTTATTATTTTATTCATTAGTTTATTATTCTATTTCAAGAATATGAATATTTTGGCTTCCCAATAATAAATAAATAAATTAAAATTTTATTTTTTGATATTATGGTCTTACATCATCCATGCATCATTCACGACTCAATAATTCATGTTTTTGTTAAATACCGTAAGTTACCATATTTTACTGTCCACAAAAAAAATTAATTATTTTAGAAAAATCCAGAAAAAAATATACCTAACACTTTTTTCATTTTTAGAATTAAAAAATGGACTCTATTTTATGAAAATAATTTTCTACATATGATAAATTTAATTTTTTTTTAAAATCATCATTTATATAAAAATGATAATTTTAATATTATAACTATTTTTTTGTGAAACATTGAAAAATTTATTAATTCCATATAAAATTATATTATAATCATAAGAAAAAATATTTTAATTTATAAATCTATTTTTGTAAAATAATTTTTATAATAAATTATTATATTAATTAAAATTACTTAAATAAAAATTTATGTTTCACAAAAATAACAACACTTAACATATCATTTTTAAAACATTTATTTTCTTATTCCGTGTTGTAAATATACCAGATTTTTATTTATAAGATATGAAACTTTTATTTATACTTTTATAGGTCAATTTACTATTCTAGTGGTCATGTCACTATTTTTAATGGTCACATTACTATTAAAGTGATAATATTTAATAGTGTATTACAGTTTTAAACTCACTATATTTCCACAAAAGTTTATATATTGTCACCTCATAAGAAAATTGGATGGTTATTCATCATAATTTCTTCTAGTTCCCACATCACCTCTTTTATTTTATGATTCTTCCGAAGTAAATTTACTAGTGAGTCATACAATTCCTCATCACCAATTATTTTAGAGTCTAGAATCTAGATTGTCCCATCATTGTAAGCTAAATCAAGTTCCAATTCTATTCCTTTATAAGTGAGGACATGCATTGGTTTTGGAATGTACTTTCTTAATAAAGGGATGAGGAACACATTGTGTCCTTTGAAAAGGTGAGGTGGATTAATTGACTGATAAGACAAAAATCAAACATTCTCTAATATTTTAAAAGGTACAACGTACCTGGTGACCAGTTTCCCTTTATTTCCAAATCTTATAAAACCCATCAATGGATATACCTTCAAAAAGACATGATCTCCCACTTGAAACTTCAAATCATTCCAATGGTTATCAACATATCTCGTTTTCCAACATTTAAATACTTTGATATGGTTTTTATTCATCTTTACCTTCACTATTGTTTCCTCTATATGTTCTATGCCTACGATCTTCCTTTCACGAACTTCATCCCAAAAATTTGGAGTATGACATCTCTTTCCAAATAATTATTCATATGTTTCCATTTTAATACATGAAGGTAAACTATTATAGTAGGAAAACATTTACAAAGGTAAATACTGATCCCACATAAATTGAAATTCAACTTATAATGATCTCAACATGTTTTATAATGTTTGAATAGTCTTTTCAAAAATACCCATCGGTTTGAGGCTAATATGCTATGATCAAATGAAGACCAGTATTCAAATATTTCTAAATAGTTCACCATAATTTCGATGTAAATTTTTGATCACTATAAGATATAATTTAAAAATGTTTAACATGAAGTTTTACAACCTCTTTAATATAGAGTTTTTCAAGGATATCCAATGGAAAATCTTCCTTTATAGTGAAGAAATTTGTATATTTTGTAAGTCAATCAACAATTGCCCATATTTCATCATTCTGTATTAGAGACATTGGTAATCCCATGGAAAAATACTTAGTAATGTAATCCCATTTCCATGTAGTAATAGGAAGAGGTTTCATGACTCCTCTAGGATGTTGTCTTTTAGCATTTACTTATGGACAGACTAAATATATTGATAAATAATTAGTAATTTCCTACTTCACATTATCACACTAGAAAAGGTCCTTTTAAATATTTATCCATTTTAGTGAAACCAAGTAGTGTATAGAAATTTCCTCTATAGGAATATTCAAATAATTACCTTTTTAGATTAGGTATATAGGGAACACAAAGCCTCTTCCAAAATTTCAAAATTCTATCTTTATATACAAATTATACCAATTTCCCATCATTATCAACTTTAATTTTATTTTGAATTATATCATTATTAGACTGAGAGAATTTAATCCTTTCTAATAAATATTTTTATTAAACCATGTTAAAAATTATTGATGTTTTACCTCCCTTGATAAATCCCATATCCATTTTTACAAGATACATGTACAAAGGATCCTTGTCAATCATCATTTTATTCATAAATCGATGATCCTTACTACTCAATGAATATGCTACCTTATTTTCCTTCATGAGGTGTTATTGTATTGAATAATCATAATCCTTGAATATCTCTAGCCATATCCTATTCCTCATGTTTAGTTCATTCTATGAGAATATATATTTAAAACGTTTATGATATGTATATATCTCTCATTTTTACCACATAGATAGTGTATTCATATCTTCAGAGAAATGATTATAGCTTCTAACTAAAGAACCTAAGATGGATAGTTAATTTCCTGATTTTTTAACTATCATGATGTATATGCAACCACTCTTTCATTCTACGTAAGTAAATAGATAATTCCTTTCTTTGATGCATCAATATAAATTAAAAATCCACTATTTCATGCTAGTAGAGTCAAGATCGGAGCATCCACAAATCTATTATTTAGTTCTTCAAAGAATTATTCATATTCTTTTTTCCAAATAAACATAAGCCCTTTACGAGTAATCTTGGTTAACGGGTTATCAAATTGTGCAAAACTATGACCAAAATGAAAATATTAACCTGTTAAACCTATTACGCTTCATAAATTAGTTATATTCATTGGTTTAGTTCATTCCTGAACATCCTTTATCTTCATAGGATCAGTTTTGATTCCATCATTAGAGATAATATGGCCAAAAAAATAAATTCTTTGAATCTAGAAATAACACATTCTAAACTACCCATATAACACTTTTCTTCTGAGATTCTATAGAATAATTGGAAGTGGTTCTTATGGTCCTCATAGATTTTATTATTATATCAATATACCATTAATAAATACCATAAAAAACATCAAAATATTCCTTGAATACATTATTCATTTGATCAATAGAAAAAGGGTGCATTAATCAGACCAAATGGAATTACTATAAATTTATAATGTCCATACCTAGTTTGAAAATTTGTCTTTGGGATATCTTCCTTCATTATAGGCAATTGATGATATCCATAATGAAGGTCAATCTTCAAAAATTATTGAGATCTGTGAAGTTGATCAAAAAAATCATCAATTTGAGGAATGGGATACTTGTTATTTATTATAATATCATTTCTTTCTCTAGAGTCAATGCATAACCTCGTGGATCCATATTTCTTCATAACACAGAGAACATGGGATCCCCAAGGGGAAACATTAGGGTGAATAAAACCCTTACTACTCAAATCCTCTAACTGTTTATTCTTCTCCCCTAATCCCATAGAGGCCATTATATAAGGAGTATTTGATATTGGTCTTGCATCATGAATAAAATCAATATAAAACTCAAATTATTTCTCTAATGCATGTCCAATTAAATCCACTAAAAATACATTAATGTATTCATGTACAAAAGGAACATCCCCAATTTGAAGATAACATTTTTCATCCAAAGGTTTTTTCTTCTCTTCTTCTCCAATAATCTCATTCAATAGAGATACTAAGGGTGGATCTAAATAAGAATCAAATGATGAATTTTACAATATAAAGATAAGGGATTCTACATCTTCATCAAAAGTTGTAATTTCATTCTTTTGGAAATAAATTTTGGGAATTATATTTTGAAATTCATCCCATACTGACGATTATATAAAAATTAGAAATATGTATGATGTCAGCAACTAAATAATGTTGGTGTGTAATAAAGGGGACTGACTGACACATTTTTTTCAATGAGGATACCCTTAAGAGTTTCTACTAAAAAATCCCTTATTAAATATATAGTGAAATGTATAATTTTCATGGAAAACATGGAATATATAAAATAATATGATGATACAAAATCAAAAAAAATCATTGTATAAGTTTGAGGGAATGATTAAAGTACTTTCCAAAAAAATCATTAAGAACTTAAAACCTAGCAGTTGTGATCACATAAGTTTTTCCTTTCTCAATTATTTGTTTCTGGGGCAGGTTTCTTGATGCTAAGGACAATCATTTTCATAGAGTCCCATCTTCCTAAAAGTAGATACCCGGTTTTCACCTCATAAGGCTTTGGAATATTTCTACATATATTTATAGAGACAAGCACTGAGAAAAATTTTTATTATGAGGCCTAGTGTATTTGGAATAAATTTTATAAAAATATTATGTATTTTTATACTATGAACTCAATGGAAATGGGATATCTCTAAAATAGTTTCTCAAATTAGAAAACTGAGTCCACGGTTGAGTATAGAGAATTCCATTTACCCTAGGATGGGTATAACATTTCTAGGTGCATACTTCCTATCGAAAATGATATAGAGGGCTTCTTTATAAATAAATTAATTCAAATAATTAATTTATTCTAGATTTTAGATCATATAACTTCTTAACGGTGATTCGAATTGGAAATCTGAGAGCACTGTTGAGTTTTTAGCATGGTGTTTTCCCTAGGGGCGACCTCGAGTGAGAGGGAGCCATCCCATGACTACTGACGTTTTCATATAAATATAAGCTTAAGGAAATGAGTAGGGGTTTGTCTCAATTCCTCTATGGTGTGGGGGAAGCACCACTCTCCCTTCTGATGGTGATTCAACATCTGTTACTTTTTTGGATCGCGACAAACTTCAGGCACTGGTAGATCAGAGCACAATTAACACAATAGAAGATATTAAGGTAGGATTTCCCTTTCATATTTTTCACCTCCCCGATTGAAGATTATGATATCGCTTTTGTTTTATGATTTATTATTCCACATTGATATTCTTGGTTGATGTCCAAACTAACAACAACCATTACTTGTTTTCATTCAAGATCATTCGTTCTTTGCGTTCTTCATTGTTCTTCAATGATAACTTTTCACCATGCAAAAACAGACACCAATGTTGGAGAAAGAAACATATCTATGAAGCTCTTAGAATGAGGAGACCCAATATATTTTTGGATTAATGTTTTTTGAATCGAAGGAGGCACAACAATGAAAGGAATATTTTCCAACTTTTCATCAGGATGAAGTGTCAACGATTCTTTGAGCGGAGACCACCGTAGTGTTGATCGGGATATGAGGATCCCATATCTATTCTAAAAATAAATTTTTGATTCTATGGGTGTTCCTGGTGTTATATGGAAGTTGGAATCGGTGTGGGTCTAGCAAGCGGTGCCTCTGGTTTCACTATGGCACAAATGGTTTCTCTTAGAGGCAGATGGGATGGCGCAGTGGCAGGTGGTTGTGGGGTGCGCATGCGTCGCTGTGATGGGATCAGGCAATGACAGAAGGATAGCCATAGGAACCCCCCCTATGAGTTTTTGAAATAAATAAAAAATAAAATAAAGAAAATAAATTATTATTATTATTATTATTATTATTATTATTATTATTTAAACATTCAAACATCAATAACTCCTAAATAGAGCGTCTGTTTTGCATGTCGTCTATGGCCAATCATTCATCTTAATAAAGTGTATATCTTTAGACCTATTTGGGACATTAATATTTCATTTTCATGGCTCGGTTACACAAAACTTTTATGTTTAATAATAATAATTATAATTTAATTATTATTATTTAGAAATATTTTATCTGACCTAGCTTGCAAACCGAATGTCCGATTTGTGTTCTGTCTATGGAAACACGACCCATTCTTCAAGAAGACCTTTTGAGGATGTTTTGGGGTTTTTATAATTCTTTCTTGAGGCTTGGTGACACAAAAATGTCTGATTATAATAATAATAATATAATTATTTTTATTCAGGAAACTTATATCAGACCGTGTGTTTGCGTATAAAGTCTGATTGATGTTTTGTTAGAGGATTTGTGACCCTGGAGTTGAGGTAGAAAACTCAAGGCTTATTTTAGGCACTTAAAAAGAAAAAGATATGTGGGCCCCTCAAGGCCCGATTTGGGTGTTTGTATTGAAATGTGACATTTTCAGCAGGTCTCCATTTTGGATGAATGGATAGCCGATCCAATGTTATTTTCTTGAGAGGATTGCAATGGCACAATCCATTTCATGTGTTTTTGGATTGTGGCATGGGCCCCATGTAGCACCGCTCGTTTGTGGTACGGTGAAATGAATATTTTTTATCATGTGACCATTTTGGAAAAAAGAATATCTAATCCTGTTTTTTTTCATGTGGATCGCAGTGGTATAATCCATATGATGTATTTTGGGATTGGTGTGTGGGCCCCACGAAGCACCGTTCTCGTACGATGCTAGGAGATATTGATTTTTCATCGAACGTATGATTCGACGAAACGAATAGTTGATCCTTTGTAATCCTTCACAAGGATCACTATGGAATGATTCATTTGGATACCTCAGGCCATTTGAGGAGGCATTTCCAGGGAAATGATGTTTCTCCCTTCTGACTAGTGATGGGAGTCGAGTGCTCGTCTGCCCTTTTTGGGATAGATATTCCATGTATTCTTGGAGTACATGTGCATGCCTAGGGGTACTTGTGCATCAGTTTAGTACCTGATAATGGATGTGTACATGACTAAGAGATGAGATATGGCCACAAGTTGTGTGGGCCCCACACACATCATTTACCAATCTATGGATCTTTTACATCTCATATATTCTTTTGGACATATATTTTGGAAAGCGAGAAGCCTATCCTGACTATGTTTCTCTATAGAATGTGATTGTGACCTTCGTAATGGCTTTCGAGATACAATTTGAGATGTTCCGAATGTGACTCTTATTCAGCTGATGCTCAAAGACGGTAGTGATCTTGTGTCGGTATATCAGTGCTTTTTGAGAGGTACCATTCAGTAGGGATGACCAGTGTAGTTCCTTGATAACTTTTTAGAGGAATCCTATTACTAAGTAGGGCATGGGTCATCAATGGACTAGAGTGGAATCCCCTATTGTCATGGGTGTGGGTCTTCTATGACTATTATGATAGTGGTATCCCCCATTTTCATGGGTTTGGGTCCTCTTCCAACAACTTCCAAGTGGAATCCCCCAGACGCCCAAGGCTGAGGGTCCTAGATGAAAAAGAAGGGAATCCCCTAACTCAATAGGGTGTGGGTCCTCTATGATGACTATCATTGTGGAATCCCCCAAATTCATCAGGGTGTGGGTCATTTATAATGAAAATCAGAGTAGGATCCCCCTATTGAACTAGAGTGTGGGTCCTCTATTATAAATTTTTGATCCCTCAGTTGTGCGACAGAGTGACAAGATGTGGTTGGCATACCTTTGGAATCATGAGAAAGAGGTATTATTTCCCCACCAAGATGTGTCCTTGTAACACGACCTAAAACTATGTGGGTGAGATAGCCCCATCTAAATAATATAGTATCAAGGTCTGGTGATTGATTCTTTTGACTTATGTGTTTAGGGAAGACGTGAGGAATGTTGGGAAATGTTTTGGTTACTTCTAGAACTATTGGAAACTCTTTTCCTAGGATAACCTATGAGATGCATATCCACTTACTCTCTCGTTTAGTCTTCTTTGATTGGTCATATGTATATCCTAGTTGTTTTACCCACTCCTTGGGTTTCGGATACTCTCCTTCTAGGAGAGGTGAAGACTCACGAGGTATGCCACATGATTTCCACATCTAGATTCTTGTATTTGGATAAGTCAACTCTCCTGATATTGGTAGCAAAGTCTCTATGAGAAGTTCATCTTCTCACCGTTTCGAGCTCCTTGTGTTTGGATGAGTTTTATTTCCCAATCTAGATGGGTTGAGATATACACTTTTTTGTACCTTGTTCTATCTGCTGCTCCCATCTTCAGTAAAACTCTTGTTTCTCCCTTGATCCTTCTGGGGATCCAATGGATTATTTTTATACTCCCCCTACTTGATATTTGTCCGCAATTGTTGTGCCTTTTTTAGGAAATAGACATGTTGATCATGATATCATAGAATCTTAGGGATACGAGGTGCTTGGACCGTGTGTAGTGGTTGTAACTTGGGATTCAAGAGAGGGACTCCACTAGCAGTATTACTTTTTCACATGTTACTAGGTTTTGGAACTTTGCTAGTTGGGAGTGTATTTTTTCCCTTTTCCCATTCCATTTACTTTTCCGTACATGTAATGTTTAGAGGTCAATGCATGTTTTTGGTTTATATATAGTAGTTTTGTATCATGTTTTCCTTTCCCTCTTCACTTTTTCATTGACTGGGATACATGTGTGTGTACAGGTTCTTTGGAAAAATCTTCCATGAGTTTGTTAGGCCTTTGGTGCTTGTCCCCAGCACCTAGCCTATGTAGTTGTGCTTTGGGTAGTTGCATCTTGATCTCCGGCATGGGTTGAGTAATGAGAAAGTTGTATTAGAGTTGGTTGGTTCCTTGGTATATTGTTCGGAAATTTCTCTAAAAAAAGGTCTTGGTTGGGTTTAGAGAAACAATATCTACATGTCTTGAGATCAGCTATCAGACCAGGGAATCCATTAATGGTGTAGGGGCTAACATAGCCATTCACCAGAACCCTGATTCCTCCTTTTCAACTAGAAATGTTGAGACATTTGTTATAAGGAACATTGGTATATATATCGTATAGGATTGGGTCATTGATTGTCCTTGATTCAGATCCCCTTTTTGTATATATATATATATATATATATATATATATTCTCTTTGACAGTGGTACTCCTTGATAAATTTCAAGATGTTTCCGCGATGACAGCCAGCTAGGATACTATCCTTGGTTCATGAAGAAGATTACATTAGTGACGAGGCCTCATTTCAGGATCTATCATAAAACCCACATTCCTCCAGGTGGATGGGTAGTAGCACCTCCTCCTATTGAGTATCATTTAGTCCAAACAAAATAGGTTGGGGATGTGTGTTGGCTGAGGACACTCTATGAGTTCCAACATTAGGGAAAATTTAGGTTTCATAGTGATACATATCCTCAAGTAGAATTGGTTTGGATATATTATGTGGTTAACCTGTTCAATCTTGTTTGGACATCAACATATCAGATGGTGGCTTGGGCATCAATCCATTTCCACAAATCAGCTGATTTTTGGAGTAGTTTCAGTTTCACAGTTGCATGATGAGTCGACACTCTAGTGGGATGACTCCCAACAACTTTCTTGTGATGAGTGATACCACTTTTTATTACACCCTATTTGGTTTCAGTTCTTTAGCATGGAGGGAAATTAGTGACAGAGTATGAGAATGGGTTCATAGACCTTACACTGTAATCTTTAGATTCATTCCACAATGGTTACTACCAGTAATGGAAGTTTAAGAAGGGTCTCTGTATGGAGATCCATGATAGTGTAGTACCCTTTTACATCTCCACTATTACTAGGGTGTTGGAGCGAGCACTAGTGATATTTAGATTCCAATTGGATAGTTTTGGTAGTGGGTGTGGCAAACCTGAGATGTTTGGTGTGGTTAGAAGATTCTAGTTGGTATGGCCTAGATGTAGGTGGCCTTATAATTTTCACACACTGGAACATGTTTAGGGATAGTGTAGATTGATGTTATAGCCCAAGGAGTTCTGGTACTATGCATGGTGTGTGAGAGGTCAAATGGCATGAGGTTGCCCAACTAGACATGCTGAGCTTCCCGAGTAGTTAGTTAGTGAACCATCACGTCAGAGATAGTGTTGTGTTTGGGGATCTCATTGGTGAGGATAGGGTGGTCCCAAGGGAGTGGTTATAGAATAAGAGTGTCAAAAATTTATGATTTCTGGACGACGTTACGAGGTCCATCCACCACCAATGAGTGGCCCACGACAGGCTTATGGAGCTGGCAACTAGGGCTGTGGCCAGCTGCATGTTCTGGATATCTATGATACTACAGTGTTCGAGATGATAATAGGTACACTCTATGTATATTGTACATTTTTACATTATAACTTATTAGGTAATGTGTGGGGTACTATTTTCTACCTACTTCAAGATTGAGGTTTTACGGGGGTGACGCGGGGCGTCGGTGTAACCCTCGGTCAGTGTTGTTTGATGTAGCTTTGAATGCATGAGGAAGAGGAATCCTTCACCCACTGAGTTTTAATTTTGTGCCATGATAAAAATTGTGAGGGAGAGTTAGTTCCACCCAAATTGAATATTATCTAGGTGCGGTGGATGAATCCCTTTAACATGTGCATTCATGGAAGGGTTGTGTAGTGTATTGTCAGAGAAGGTCCTGGATTTTCCAGGGAGGTTTTTCTGCATGACCTCATTTTTCTTGTAATTCCACTAGTGAGTAGAGAGTCTGGATTGGGTCCACTATCCTTTCAATAGAATAAATGATGTGTACGGTATTCCATGTGCATTCCACGTCTAGATTCTTTTGGTCATATGAGATTACTCACATGCCCGTTTGTTGGTACCTTGAGTTACCAACGTTAATATTAATACATCATATCAAGTATAGGTCGAGGTGATGGAGACCCCATGAATATAACTAAATGACTCAATACTTGTTGTTGGATGTGGTAGACTTCATCCTGAGAGTGGGGAGACTCGGATTTTTGGGATATCATTTCGTGGTTTGTATAGACCACCAGAGTCTCAGGTATTTCTTCGCTCAGAGAGACCTAAACATGAGGCGGTAACACTGGTTTAAATTTTTTCGGGATTATAACATCAAGATAGTCTATACTCAGGGAAAGTGGAAAAATTGTATTAGATTCCCTTAGTAGGAATTTCCCAGGCTCTCTTAGTGTGGGATGCTTCAGAGTAGTTAGCTTCCTTACAACTGACCCCGGTGGAGTTGGTGGGTATATTTTTCTTCAGATGATGGTTTTGACACTTTAACTTCTCAAGTGTGAGAGAGAGTCCTATATGATAGACATTTATTGTGAGATCTTATGTGACTCAGATATCTACAGGTGATGTCCCCAACGGATATTCTGAAGGAGGGAATCCCAAGATCAAATTTAGGGTAAACCATTGGTATCGGTTATGGTACGGCAGGAAGTGATTACAAGGTTTCATCTATCCCGTAGATATACATCCCAGTGTGAGGAAAATGTATAGGGATATTGAACAGCAGTTTTGGTGGACCGGTTATAGATAAAGCATAGTCGCGTTTGTCTCAAAATGACTCACCTGTCATTATGTGAAGGCTGAGAATCAAGTTCTGAAGAGTTTTTGCATCCTCTAGGAATTCGAGAGTGAAAATGGAATGGTATATGCATGAAATTCATCACAGGGATTCCTCACATAGTGAAGGTCCATGAAATCAACATGGTGATAGTAGACTGAATTGTAGAGATGGCGTACTCCCTTTTTAGGGAGTAGAGCTCGATAGTGGGTTTCGGAAAGTTGTACATATGGGAGATCATCCTCCTTTAGAGAGTAACCTCGACGTTAGTCTCTGGTCAGGACACTCTGTTTATGTTATGATTGTGGAGATCCATACAAGAGGTGTTTGAGACCTAGTTGTGGATGAGTACAATATTTCACCCCCAGGATGATGGGCAGACCTAGCGCACTATCCAGGTGTTAGAGGACACACTATGGTCTTCCGTGTTGGTTTTTGGAAGAATTGGTGAGTTAACCCTAAGTTTATTTTGGACTTTTGGGTTCGTGTGAAGGGTTATCAAGTTTTCATGCTACCTTGACCTACCCCCACTGCTGGAATAGGTAGATGATGTTTTCTATGTGACACGACTTAGAAGATGCATGCATGATCTCTTACACACATCATCGGTAGGAGTGGACCTTATAAGGATGGACCATCCCCTCAGTTCGCATATTATGGTAGCATAGAAATGTCCAAGAGAGTTATTGGGAGCAGGAGAGCCAGGTGTGATCTTAGTACTTTGATATTCATTACATAGTTTTTCTTTTCATGGATGAAAATTTTGAAGGATAGAATGATTTAGAGACCCATTTTTCACCTCGTAAGGATTTGGAATATTTATAAATATATTTCCAAAGTCAATAAGTGTTAAGTATTTCTATTCTGAGGACTAGTGTTCCTAGAATAATTTTCATAAAAATATTAAGTATTTTTAAACTATTTACATGAAAAAAATAGGATATCTCTCAAATGGTTGCACGGATTGGAAAACGGAGGCCACATTTGAGTCTGGAGCATGTCATTTTCCCTAGGTTTGGTATAAATTTTACAGGCATATGCTTCCTATGTAGAATGATATAGAAGGAATATTCATAAATAAATTAGTTATAATAATTAATTTATTTTGGACGTCATGTAGAATAACATCTGAATGGAGTTTCATATTGGAAATCTAAGAGAACCGTTGAGTTCATAGCATGGTGTTTTCCCTAGGGGAGACCACAAGTGAGAGGGTATGGGTGGTTTAGATCCCATGACCACAGATAGTTTCCTATAAATAGAAGATTAAGAAATTGAGCAGGATTTTCTCTCATTTAATCTTAATAATGAGAAAATTTCCACTATCCCTTCCGACAGTGATTTGACATTTTCCCTTCATTGGATCACGTCGAAACATTAGGTGCTGGAAGATCAGAGTGCAACAAACAAAATGGAAAATCCAAAATTGAGGTTGGATTTCTCTTTCGGACTTATCACCTCACAGATTGAATAATTTGCTATCATTTTTTATTTTTGATTGATTCTACTGATTTTATATTCTTTGTTGATGTGCACACTAACTACGGTTATCATTTATTTTGATTTGGGAGCATTTTTTATTTGTGTTATTCATTGTTCTTCGATGATCACGTTTCTCTATGCTCAAAAGACCTCCGATTATGGAGTAATACACATATATGTGAATCTTTTGGCACGAGGAGTCCTAATCTATGCTCAAATTCAAATTTTGGACACAAGAGGAGGTAAAATAGTGAGTCGAAGATCCACCAACGTTTTGTCGCATCAAAACATTGACGATTCTTGGAGCGGAGAACAGCGCATTGTAGATCGATATCTAAAGATCATAGATTTGGTCTCAAATAAGTCTCTAATCCTTGAGGTGTTTTTATTGGAATGAAGAAGTCAGTGGTGATGTGATTATGGAGAGTGATGGCTCTGGCATAGTGGTAGATCTGGTTTTATGGCGGGCTACTATCAGAGGTGAAGGGGATGGCGCGATGGTGAGGTGCATAGGTAGCGGCACACTGGGCTTGGGAAGTGGTGGTGTTAGGTAGCCAGCAACGGGAATTCCACCTATGGGTTTCTAAAATTAAAAAAAAAATAAAAATAAATAAATAATAATAATAATAATTGTTATATTATTATTATTATTATTATTATTATTAAAACTTTCAAACACCGATAACTCTTAAACGGAGCATCTGTTCTGTGTGTCGTCTATGGCCAAAGTGTTCCTCTTATTTAGACGTATAATTTTAGATAGGTTCAGGACATTTACGTTTTGGTATCATGTCTCAGTTACACAAAACACCTGAATTTAATAATAATAATAATATAGTTATTATTATTCAGAAACCATTAATCAGACCTTGCTCGCAAACCAGATGTCTGATTTGCATGCCTTTAGTTTCAACACAATCATTGCTTCATGAAATACCTTTTGAGCCAATTTTGGGATATTTATAATTAATGCTCAGGGCTCTATGACCCAGAAAGTCTGATTCTATTAATAGTAATATAATTATTAATATTCGGGGAAATTGTATCGGACTGTGCATCATCATACGACGTCTGGTTGACATGTCGTGAGAGGCGTTGTGACCTTAAAGTGGTGGCGGAATTTTCAAGACTAGTTTTGGGCACATAAACTGAAATGGAGCTATGTGCCCCATGAGACCCGATTTGGGCATTTGCGATGAAATGTGACATTTTCATTGGTTGTTTATTTTGGATGAATGGATAGCCAATCTCGTGTGATTTTCTGAGAGAATCATAATGACACAATCAGTTTGATGTGTTTTGGGATCATGGTGTGGGACCCACATAGCACCGCTTGTGTGTGGTACTGTGAAATACATCTTTTTCACCATGTGTCCTTTTTCACAAATGAATAGTTGATCTCATGTGTTTTTCATGAGTATCGCAATGGTCTTATCTGTATGATGTGTTTTAGGGTTGGGGTGCGGGCCCCATGAAGCACTGGTCACGTGCAATCCTTGGAGATTCAGCTTTTCTATCAAATGTCAGATTTGGGTGAATTATTAGTCAATCTTGTGAGCTCCTTCGCAAGGATCGTAATGACACGATTCATTTGTTTAATCTGTTACATTTGACGATATCTATCAATGTAAATGGAATTTTTTCCCTTCATAATAGTGGAGAGCATCGATCCCTCATCTTCCATTTTTGGGAAAGAGATTCCATGTACTCTAAGAGTATATGGGAATTCCTCGGGGTACTTGTGCATTGGTTTAGTACCTAAGAAAGGCTATGTACATGGCCAGGAGATGAGACAGGTCCACACATTGTGTGGTCCCCACATGCTTCGTGTACTACTCTTCGGATCCTCTATCTCTCATATCTCTATCTTTTGGACTCAGACTTTTTCATGTGAGTATCCTATCCAGAGTGTTTTGACACATAGAATGGAATAGTTCCCTATGTATTGGATTTCGAGATATGATGTGGGATGTTCTGAATGTGACGCATATTCAAGTGTAGTTCGATGAAGGTAGTGATCATTCAATTCCATGTCAATGGTTTTCAAGAGGTATCATCCAATAGGGATAGATCGTATAGTTCCTCAATACCTTCTTAGTGGAATCCCCCTTTAGAGTACGGTGTGGGTCCTCAATGACTTAGAGTGGAATCCCCCATCGGCATGGGTGTGGGACCTCTATAAATACAATGAGAGTATAATCCCCCATCTTCATGGTTTCGGGTCCTCTACCAGCAAATTTTGAGTAGAATCCCCTAATTCCCAAGGGAGAGGGTCCTTGAAGAAAAAGAGTGGAATCCCTCTAACACGTTAGGGTGTGGGTCCTTTACAACGACTATCATAGTGGAATCCCCCTGACACCTCATGGTGTGGGTCCTCTATAAAGAATATCAGTGTGGAATCCCCTAACAAACTAGGGTGTGGGTCCTCTATTATGATTTTGTAACCCCTCAGTTGTGCGGCACAGTGTCAAGAAGTGGTTGATGTACCTTTAGACTCATGGGAAAGAGGCATTCTTTCCCCACCAAGATGCATCCTTAGGATGCGACCTAAAACCGTGTGGGTGAGATAGACCCTCCCATAGTGGATAATGTTAAGGTGTGGTGATTGATTCCCTTTTAATTGCATGTTAAAGGTAGACGTGAGGGATGTTGTGCATCGTTGGTGGTTACATCTGGAACTGTTGGTGAATCTTTTTCTGGGTTGATCTATGAGATTGAGATCCCATTACTCTATCATTTGTGCTTCTTTGACTTAACATATATATATATATATATATATATATATATATATATATATCCTGGTTGTTGTACCCACTCCTTGGGTTTTGGATACTCTCCTTCCAAGAGAGGTGAAGACATGAGGGGTATGTCACATGATTTTTCTTTATATATTATCATGTGTTGATGATTCTACTCTTCTACTATAGGTATTGAAGACTCGATGAGAATTTCATCTTCTCACCATTTCAAGCTCCTTTTGCTTGGATGAGTTTTATTTCACTAGCTGGTTAGGTTGAGTTGTACTCTTTGGTTGTACCTTGTTCTCTCTAATTCTCTCATCTTCAATTAAACTCTTGTTTCTCCCTTAATCCTTATGGGAATCGTAATGCATAATTTTATACTCACCCCTTCTTTGTATTTTCCTGCACTTGGTGTTCCCTCATAGATGACATAAAGGTTGATAATGACATCATATGAGCTTAGGGATATGGGGTGCTTAGACAATATGCAGTGGTCGTAACATGGGATTCTAGAGTGGGACTCTCCAAGATGTTTTACTATTTCACTTGTTGCCTAGTTGTGAGACTTTTCTAGTCGGGTGTGTATTTTTTCCCATTTCCCCTTTCAGTTTACATTTCTGTACATGTACTGTTTAGAGGTCGGTGCATGTTTTTGGTTTATATTTTGCAGTGTTGTGTTGTTTTTTCCTTTCCCTATCCACTTTTTCATTGATTTAGTTGTGTGTGTGTGTGGGTAATTAGGAAAGACCTCCTCGAGTTGGTTATTCCTTCAACACTTGTCTCTAGCCCCTGGCCTATGGAGTTGAGTTTGGGGTAGTTAAGACTCAAGCCCTACAATTGATCTGGTAGTGACACTAAAACTTTATAATTTACTATTGTTAGCTTCTTTTTTTCCTTTGACATCCTGATCATGGTCCCTATCACACTACACATGGAAAAAATGTGTTTTCTTTTAAGAAGGAACCATGGTGTTTCCTTCCACAGGTATCACACATTGGAAAATAGAATTTTTTTAATTCTTCCCTTTATCCATTATTTTATCATCCACCCTATTCTTATCGTATTTTCCCTTAAATTCATATGACATAGTAAGTTAATTCATTGTCTTGATACACACGTGAGGATGTATCATTGTATGATGATAACTTTTGAGAGACCATTTCACTTTTGAGGATTCGTTTTAACCAAAATAATAATAAATAAATCTTATTCTTAGGATTATGTATGTAATCCATATCATTCCCTGATATCATTGTAAAGTATGATTCATATATGGAAATGTTTTCAACCTATTATTATCTCAGAATCAATAACTTGAACTCCATATCTAGTCGTTGTTCATGATGGAATTACTTCTCTAAGATAATTTCATTAAAATCATTCCACACTAAATTTTCAATCTATTCCTCCTCCTTTGTGATTTGAGTTAATGACCACCACTGATCTATATCTCCTGAGAGATAATAAACTTCTATTATGGATTTCTCCCTTTCATTACTTACCAAAAGTGAGAAATATCTTCACTATAGAGGTCATCCATTTCTCAACTACAAATGGGTTTCTGGTCCCATTGAATGATAGAGTTTTTTATCACATAATGTTTTCTAACATTGTTACACCACAATGTATATCAGGATACTCCATGAAAGTAATATTATTTCTCATAACCTAAGTCGGTTTTCCAAATATAGTTACAATTTGTTCATCTCCATTTATAGATCTTGCTCCAACATCATCATCTTTTATATGAGGTAAATCTCTAAATAGAATACATGCATAGATATAGTTTCCATTCCTTCAACTATTCCCCATTTATATATAATAGAAAACACTAAATAAGGTTATAAATCATAATACATAATTTAGAACTAGAAAAACACTTAACATAAATTAAATATTTGGGTATATTTAATCCCATAAATATAAACATGGTTTCTTTAGGGACATATTTAATTTTAAATCTATCAAAATAGTTTTTTAAAAACTGTAAATTATCCAAAAAATATCCCTCGGGATTATTAAAACAAGTGTGCAGTAAGTCCCATTGTCATGTACCAGGTTTCTCCAAGTTAGGTCAGAAGCACCTTATTAGAGTTATTACCCCTAGATACATTTATTCCATAACTACGTCCCCTTGTAGTATCCAGATATTGTTGTATTTCTAGGAATACCCACATAATATATACCTTTCAAAAATTATTGGTTGTTATTATATTCCTACCCTCAAATTCTATATTATAGTTATGTTCCCTAATATATGTTTTTAAAATATAGTTTCCATGGATTCTACTAAAATTCCTCTGATTCTAACTTTAAATACTATGGCCCAAATATCCTAGTACTTGTGCCTTACTTTATTGCATTAGAACTATGAAAAAGAATCTACATCCCAAAGGGTGGAATATTATAGTAGATCTGGAAAACTGGATACAAATATAATTTTAACATTACAACTTTGATTGAAAAAAATAATGTTTCATATCCATTGGAAACACCCATAAACTCCTAGATCATCCTTGTAAGTCACTCGTAATATACATCTTCGCATACAAGAAAAAAAATAAAACATAAGTAAGGGGTGAGTAAAGATGATTAGTAAATATAAGAAATATAGGGTAAGATAACATAATTAAATATATGGCTTAGAGAAAAAACTAAAAGCACATTCCATTAAAACATAATCTTGAGAATAATATGGAATAGAAATTGGTTTCATAAACATCATTCCATCAAACCATAAACAATTTATTAAAATAATATCTATAGAAACAATAAATCCTTTACCATAAAAGGCATAATTAACACCAATGTATTTCATCTTGGATAAAAAATAATTTCAAGATATCCTTTAGAAACATTTCTTGAGTAGAATAGCCTTTCTTCTTTTAACAAATCTTTCTAAAACGTAAAACATTTTTTAAAAACCTATTTCTTTGAAAATATAATTGAAAAAAATGATGTAATATTTGAAAATATTTAAATAATAATTATTTTTTCTTAAAATTATCTTAAAATATCATCTTCAAAACATTTTTTGATTTTTTTAAAAAAGGACTTTTGAAAAAAAAACAGATTTCTGGATGACGAGAGAAATGAAGTCATATTTTCTTAAAAACATTCTCTTAATTATCATACATACCAAGGAGTTTAAAAATGATATTAATATATAAAGATATCATGAATACCCCAAATAATAAAAAACTTCTGGAGTTTTCAAGAAATACATATCATAATATTTCATTTTTAAAAGCATAATCATTAATAATGCCGATAATTGATGAGATTGCAGCAATAAACTCTTTCCAATTGATAAATTTGAGTCAAACTATACATTTAATAAAATTATAGTTTATGAAGTAAAAATTATAATGAAAATAAAGAGATTCAAGCTATAACTTGTTAAATGTAAATATATACTCATTGTAAAAAATATATAGGTACAAAAGAAAATATGTGTCTCTAAGAAGACAAATTGAGACAAAACTACCTTACTAATTTGGTAAATTTTGAAACGTAAAACCCCATAAAATAGAGATCATAAAATTCCTTTGTAAATACCCATAAATATGAGTATAGTATTAATATAATAAATTCATCGTTATTGTATACTCCGAATAAAATAAATGAGCGGTGAATATGGAATAAGTCTCGCATAAATAAAAGTGAGACTTGAAATCCCATTACCTTATGTTCGTACTATCCCCGTACTTGATACAACCTAATGTATAACAAATATAATTTTATTATAAATCTTCAACAGAAACATATTATTATATCTAATATTTTATATTATTTTATAATGACTTTATATTACGAGTTTTTTAACAATTCCATGTTAATGTTATGTTTCGGGTAACATTGGCTTTGTTTTTTGTATATGTTTTGACTTATTATTCTCTATCCAATAACAAATATCAGCATTTACTAATATAAATAATGTAAAAAATGAAATAAAGATCATATATATTCATTATATTAATATTTATAAAAATCTATAAAATGTGGAAATAAGAAATTAAATGCATTGTTCAAGGAGAGGGTAGGTCGTACATACACATGAATGGTACTTCCATTTTATTGTCATTTTTAAATAAAGTAAATGAAATATTTGTATATATATATATACTATAACTATAGAAGAATTATTAATTAATATTTAACATATAATTTTGATAAATCAAACCATAATACATTCCATGTAAAGTGTGAATGAATCACATTTCTTTGAGGATGTGGTGGTCCACACATCCACAAACAAAGTTATCATATTTACATAAAATGTAAAAAATTAAGTTATGTGTTATATAATAATTCCATAAGAATAAATGATTCATAAATATAATATATAAAATCTAAAAATATTATTTCCATCAAAATACCCAACCATTAAAGGTGGTAATGGAAAAAAGAATGACATCATTCCGCAAGGCAGTAGTTCGTCGTACACATGAATGGTAAGTTCATTACCCGTTTGATTGAAGTGTGTGTTGGTTTATGTAAATCTATTTGATCAAAAAATCTCATAGTACTGGGTATACTTATGTTATTATACCATAATTAAATTAGAATATATGTGGGGTTGGATAATGAAAACAAAACAAAATGTCTTATAGATGGATGTTACCTCCTCTTTTGGTAACTACCCATGGCTTACACCAAAGAGATTCCTTGGTTAAACTTAACACAAAAGGTATGATTATATGATTATGAGAGATAATTTTTTAGGATATTTGGGACTATTTAGGATGATAAAAATGGATTTAGAGGTGTATATAAGTGAGGGAATTGGTTCTTATTTATTGTAGAGGAGGAGTGGCTTTCTTGTAAATATAAAAAATAAATCCGCATTGAGAGGTCTCCCTTACATCATGTTCCCCAAATAATGTCCCATTATCAATAAAATAGGGTAAGGTTTTTAAATATGACCATAAAAGGATTTTTGGAATTGTTTCTATGTTATTTGGCTACTTAAGTTAAAGATTAACCATAAAGTAATCTTGTTTTTACCTTAATCATTGTAATTAATTTTAATTGTTTTTAGTAATTGTTTTTGTAAAAATAATAATTTGAACTTATTATAAATTATAAATTATTTTTATCATTTATATTTAATCCATTTTTCAAAATTCTATTAAAATATGTGGAATGAATTAATTAAAAATTAATCCTACAATTGTGTTCTGGAAATGAGTTTTTTTAATCAAAAATGTTAAAAAGTTTGAAATGTTTTTATATCCATTAACAACGTCAAATTGTTTAAAATGGTATAAATTAGATTAATTTGTAAAAAATTGATCAAATTTGACTTTAAGATGCTATTAAAATATAATTTAACAATATAAATAAATTAGTCAAAAAAGATGTTTTGTATTCAAATTCGGTATTTTTTTAGATGAATCGAAAAATAAATTGTTTCCTAGAAATCCCAAAAATTTACCCTGAGATGATTTTAAAATTATTAATTCAAAAATTAATTATATTTTATCAAATTAAAAATCATTAACTCTATAAATTTCATTTTATTATTATTCACATACAGACATAAAAGTAGTCCATTTTAGAGTATACTATTTTTAAACATATAATGATTATAACAAAAATATATATGTTTTATTATAAATAATTTTTATTTTTATAAAACCATTACAAATAATATTATTTTTTTTTTTGTTATTTCAATTCATATTACTAATTTTAATGGTAATGTTTTAACTATCTCATTTAAATAATTATAATACTAAAATTTTGTTTCATAGAAACTCAGTACTGTGTGTAATGCAAGACAAGCCGGTGTTGTGTTTAGTGGAAGCTTATATTGGTGTAGCATATAAAAAAAATATAAACTTTGTGCAGTGTTAGATGCAATACATCAATTAAAATTAATTTATTCAAATAAAGGTTTATAAAAACTCATAGTGTTACAATGTTCTTCTTTTGTAAGCTTAAAATGATGGATATAACATTATCATACATAGATTATAGGTAGTAAATTCCACTTTAAATTTTCCAATATTATATACGAAAATTTTATTAACTAATAAATATATGTATTGTTATAATTTCAATCATATTTTATTTTAGTAATGGAATTACACTTAACATATAGTTGACATTCTTCAATGTGGGATGAGAAAACCAAATTATTGAAAATCTTTCTAGTAGATCACCAAATCACAAGTTTATTCTTCATAACATTTCCAAATACCAATTGAAATATATATGAGTAAACAATCATAATATGATATTTTTTCTTCATTATTTGTTACTTCTCATCATATTTCACCCCCTTAAGACAATATTCTTCCTCTTCTTCATTGTTCAAATATTGTGTTATGATTCTCTTAATCATTGACTAATGATAACAAAATCTCAAAAAAACCAAAAATACTTAATTAGTTTTTGAAAAATTTGTTTTTCCACTTTGTAAATATTTTATTCTCACTTATTTTTCAGTATAAATTTCTTTCTTCATTAAAAAAGTGACATTTTAGTCTCTTATTCTCATGTGTTAGTCTCTCCCTAGACATATACACATTATTTTTAATTTTTAATCAAATCTAAAAGACCTTGATCCAATATGTACTAAATTTGAAACAATGAATTTGAATTATCAATTTCATTATGTTTTTTGAAAAATAATTTTTAAGTAAGTCTTATTTAATAATATTATTTTTGACTAATTTTAGAATTTTAATGCCTTCTCCAGGATAGAATCTAATTGTTCATCCTTATCACTTAATTAATTCTAAAAAACAATTATTTACATTTTACTTTAATTATAGAATCAATTTCCTTATTTAATGATTCTTATTTATCATTATTTTTAGTCCAATCTATATATTAATATTTAATCTGTTCAATAGATAAATAAATTGATAATATGATATTTTAACTTTGTTTGGAAACATTTTTTTATTTTTATTCTGAAATTTATGGATTAATTACTAAATGATATAATTTCATTACTCTAGTTTGATATAATATAAATATCATTTCTTCATACCATATTTTACTCTGGGTTATATTACTTTTTCAGTGTTTATCATTTTTTATTAATATTCTATTTCACTAAAAACTGTATATATTTATTGAAGAGGGGGGATATGGAACCATACTGTAATATTATAGGGGGTGTAAACTGATAGATCATGATATAATCCCCTAATAGTGGGAAAATATTCATCCTGGATAGAACTAGTGCATGATTATATGATGAAATTATCATTCATCCTGCCTTTCAAGGAAATTATGTTAACCAACTTATTCCCCCTTTCCATGTATAATGAATTTATACATATTTACTGAGTAGTCCTTTATAAGATTTGATATAGTAGACTACGGACTAGTGAATATGGAGGTCACCTTGTAGGAGTTTGGAGACTAATTTCGAATATGTTTTCGGAGTGGACAAGACAATTTTATGATGCATTCAAAGTGGGAGAGCTCTAATCATTGAGTCATCTTATACTATGAGAGAGTTTCCTTTCCCATCAAATGAACTAAAATAAATGACCATGTATAACTTCATATCATTAATAGTGGGTACTTACCTCTTAATAACCTTATCAAAGTCTTTATCTGTATTATGTTTGAGGCTAGTCTTGGGAGTGTTCTAACACACCAATCATCAATACGATACTTTTACAACACATTCCATGGTATGAGAGTGGAGATGAATGAGATTTCAAATAATTGGGTATTGATACCTTTTTTCGATCAAGGACTCAAGATCAGTGATAAGGGGGAAAGAATTGAATTTCATCTATGGGAGGTTCCTCTCATACTGTTATTCCTAGCCTCATTCTGAGACTCCCAAATAGTATAGTATCATAGTACAAGACCTATACTATAGGCCTCAACTACCATATATGTATTTCTAATTACATTAAATCATTTATTCATAAAATTATGAGAAAAAAATTCTATGTCTTATCATATATGAAAACCTATAGGATATAAAATTGAAACACTACTACTCCCCTTTAACAAATGGATGAAATTTTTTTCCTCTTTTGAGTTCACACAACATACTTTTTTTTTAGGATAACTAAATAAAAATTCATTTCAAATCTTGATTAGTTAGAATAGAATTATTACAAACACACATAACTAGGTAACAATACATATCTAGAATAAATTCACATCAAAACAATTCCACCCTTGAATCTATATCCTAATGAAACAGAATAATATAATTTCAATACAACCACACAAAAGGTTTTCAAACAAGTATAGGTAAATAAACATTGATTTGGTTCCTAAAAAATTTGGATAATGAAGATATGATTATTTTTGTCATTATAAATATAAAAATTAATTAATTTGGGTTTATTTGTTTCAACCTAAAATGAATTTTATTTTACTATAAACATAAAGATGTAAAGAGGGTTCCTGAAGAACCTGTCATACAAAAATTTAAGATCACCCCATCCCACTCTCCATCAAGAAGGTTAAAAAATAATTTTAATGGATCCTTGAATTATAAAATATAGGGGATATTTACAACCATATCATGTAGTAGTTAATTTAGATTCCTCACATATATTAATTTTATAAACATTCTCAAGGGATACTTTCCTTTAATAACATCCCAAAATTGATTTTCTTGAATTCAAAAAATCTCCTCATCTATTATTCTTAAGATAATCCCAATTTATTTAATAGTTTTAACTAGTCTCACCCACATGACCTAATGGGATTTACATTCCAAGTGAGAGACCCATACGAAACCATTAAATGTTATTTCAATGTAACATATGAATTCTATATAACATTAAAAATAAAAATAACATTCATTGTAATATAAGATAGAATACTATTAACAAGTGTTATCCTTCATCATAATGAGAGAAAAATAATCTTCAATTTCATTGGGTGTGTGGTAATCTTGTTAACAAGGCCATCTAAATGGTGAATATTAGTTCTCCCTGAAGACAAAAGGGTGCCCATGTTTTCTATGGAAAATTTTCTTCTAGTTATTCTAATAAACACTTGAATCTGCTTCGAGCACTACATTTTACATGTTCTAGATTTTTAAACTCTTATCTATTCTATATTGATATACATACCACTATATCTAAAAAAGTGATCAATAATTTTTTTGAAGCCTAGTTTAGAGTTATGTCTACCATTAATGTATAATAGCATATAATCTACACAGAAAATATATGAGTAACTATAGCGAATTCCTTTCTTTTTTTAAATTAGAAACCTATCCATCCATAACAAGATAATTTATATTTTTACCAGGATCACCTAAAGCCATAATGAACGTACTAGGTGCAAGATGAACTCCTTGGAAAAGGACACATTCTTACATAATGAATCTAATTTTCTCCCCTTGAAATATATTCAAAACATTTTAGAAGAAACCAAATGAAATAGGTGATCAAAAACCCACTCTCGGAATCAAAAACACATGATGATTCTCAAGATGAATTTCCATTCCATACTATAAAAATATTTTTCTATTTCAAATTTCAATTAAATATTGGAAAAAACTAATTTTCAATTTAATATATTCTATAATTTCTAGTGTCGTATATATGGCCACCTATATACTCTTAATTTTAGTAAAAAATATATTTCTTATAAGACATATTGAAGTAAATTAGGTTTGAAAGTCTTAAATAGTCAATGTATTCTAGAAATTTCTATTAAAAATAATTCATAAAGATTGTTCAATGCCAGTTAAATGTAATATTATCACTCTCCATATAATTATGGATGAGTGTGGAGGAATAGGGAACTATTTATAGAGGGCTTATAGTAAATAAATCATACAACACTTAAATTAGATGATTTTTAGTAAACAACTTATGTTTAAATTACAAACAATTTAGAAAATACATTAGTACCAAAATAATTTTCTAGATTATGGTTATGAACACATTTCTTAATTTCTTTCACCACTATAATTAATTAATTTTCACCTCCTTTAGAAGTACTTAGTTATACTTGAGGTTCTTTAAGGCATGCTCTATTTAAGAAATTCATTATATTATCATCAATAGAAATTTTATAAAAAATATTATTAGTTTAGTGAAATTTTACTCGATGCCCCCAAATTATTGAGGATATTTGATCTAGGGTATATAATTTCTAGGCTCCACTTCTAAATCAAAAATATGATTTAGTGAATATTCATACCACCAGAAGATAAGTAAGTTGAAAATTATAAAAATATTTCTTTGAGTTCCCAATAATTACCATTTAAACCTAAAATATTTATCAATAAGGGAGGATTAACAATTCCATTGGATGGTATTTTCATCAATATAAAAATTTGTTTGAGAAATTCCATGAAATATCCCCATTAATTATCTATGTTACAGAAATTTATTGTTTGAATTTGATTGGTTTATGAAATATACTCTATGTTTTATAGGTTTTTTAAATATATAATTGTTATAAATAATATTGAGTATTGATAGAACATGTATTTTACATTTAAGTGAAAAATTAAAGAGTTTTTCGAACAATTGTTTGGATGTAAAAGAATATACCAAGATCATATTGATATTTGTAAATTATTTTTATACTTGTCTTAGTTCACTTATATGGTAAGATAAATTATTTAATAACAATTATTTTATATGAGTAATATATGTTAATAGATTTAGTACACACAATTTATGATTCATTGATTTATTTAATTGGTTTTGAGAAGGATAAAAAACAAAAAAACATATTTTATCAAGGTTAAATCCATTTATATAAATGTTCATTAAATTATGAAGGATGTGATCCCATCACCCATTAGTGGAATATTCTATCAAATAAACTATTTTTAATGAAGACTATCTAAACAAATAAAATACCATATATGTTAGGGAAAAAATTATAATATTCCTAATAAAAGGAAATATGAGGTATTTAATAAACACATACTCTAAAAAGAATCTAGTTTCTAGGGATCTAGTTTGAGTATATTTAAACAAAGATAAGTTAAATTTTCACCAATATGAGATTATATTAGTTAAAATAAAAAGTTAATTTCACTTAACTTCAAAAAATATTGTATGGTATTTTAGAAAAGAAAAAATTAACGAGTTTAATTAAGTTACCGTAATAAAGTGAATGTCATTTTATCCTCAAATGTTTTAAATTATGTTGGTAAGTGAAAATATAAATTGTTATATTATTTAAAGGAATATTTCAAGGAAAAATTTTGATGGAATTGGTTCTAATGATGATGATGATGATGTACATGATGAGATTTATAAGTAGACATCCTTAGTTTACATCATAACATTTAATATTTTTTAATAAAGGAGTTTAAATAAATTTAAGGAAATGAACATTTGAAATGTTATTCATAAGTCTCACCATTATTTAAACTGGATTACTTCTTAAATTTTTCTTTGTATGGAGTTTATTGGGTGTGTTTATTGTTAGATATTAATAAAGAGATATGGAATAAACATCATAAAGATTTAGTGACTTGACTAAACCCATAAATGCTTACAAAACTTTGTATCATATGGTAGTCTATCATATTTGATGTATTAGAGAAGTTCCTATGCGTGTTTTTGTTATGTATTCCTTGAAGTTTTTAAGAATATAAAATGGGTCAATTTATAAAAAAATTGGATTTCAAATTTCTAGTTCATTCACATAGGATGTTTATATATATATTTATATAAATTTCATAAAGTGTAATGAAAATTGACCTATCTATGTAAAACTAATATAACCAGATCATTATAAGTATATATTTTACATTATTACTATAATATAGACATTAAATGTCACAAATAAATTCACAATATTATAACCCAAAGTTTTAGAGTATTTAGAGACTAGCTATATAAATTTCTTACTTCACATTATTTCTTCAACATCACCAAAAAATAACCTACTCACGTCTTGTACTTATAGATACCCAAAACTTATCACCCTTCTTCATTACATATGCAATGGAAACATAAGAATATGTGATCTCAAATTATAAGTAAGAGAAATAAATTATCAAAATTTATTATAGAGATATATCATAAACATGTTATAAAATACGAGTATTGGAGAAAAAATAATATTAAAAGTAATATGGTATCATATGAGTTTTTGAGGAATATGTAACTATAGATGTGTCATTATGAGAGAACAAAATATAATATGGCATAAGAATATTAAAACATGATTCAATAATCCTATGCCAGGGAGAATAACAAAGTAGTGTGGAATAACATAGAAATATAGAAGAAGCATAATAATAAGAATCGTATTATTATAAACAAAGATAGCCCCATCAGGTTCATAAATAATTGTGAAAAAATCAAAAAATCATATTTTTACCAATATCATTTTGACTAAATCTAACTACCATCATGTTCATGCATAATATTGTGAACAATGATAAGATTCATCAGGTTCACACATAATTTTACAAATAAATCTAAAACTTTTTAAGACCACACATAACATCTTTATCTCAAGATATCAAAAGATCTAGCCAAAAAATTGGAGGGATATAACCGAACTTCCCATCATATGCTAATAAAAGATACATATTTCTTCCCCATGAAATCAATCATAAAACACTTTATGAAAAAATATCCTGGAAAAAATATGGGTTATATAACACATTAAAATGGTGTCACATATATTGGAACCAATAATAAAATATGTTGATTACAAAAATTCAATCACCAAGAAGAAGTATATCATACAAGAAATTTTGAGGTTTATTCTAGAAACATTGGGAAAAGATATTTGAACATGGCAGTGAAATCATAAATATATTTTTCATAAAACATTTTCAAAATTTTTTTAGAAAGATAAAATTACAATCCATTTTCAAAAATATTTTTTCAGGAAACTAGAATACTTTTTGAAAAAAATTATTTTAAAACAGTATACTAATTTATCACTGAATATAAAATAATGGTTATATAAATAAATATAGAGTGGAATATAAAAAATAGGTAAAATTTAAAAGAAATAATTGTTTATTCTTTTAATGTATCTTTATAGAAAATACACATTGATGAAAGATTTTATAAAATTTATTTTTTAAAAGAGATAATGTGTGATATAAAGATTACGAAAATTAACATATATTTGGATTTCAAAATAAATAACGATAAAATTTATGTAAATAAATAATATTGACATTGAGAATAATAAACTAATAGATAATATGAAATTTATTCACAGAAACTTTATATTTTTTAGAATAAAGAAATCCATCAATGAATAAGATTTTGGAATGAAATTAAATTTACTCATAAATATATAGAAAATAACATAATAAATAGAGGAGTGGTTTAATGGAAAAAGCATAAAAGAGAATAGTAAAAGAAGAAATATTATGACCCAATATGATAAAAATTGACACAAAACCCACATATATTTTATTTATTGTTATTTCAAATATAATAATTTATAAAATAATGAAAATATATATTAATTTTAAATTCTATGAATACATTTATTGGAATATTTAGATGGAAAACTAGAGTTGAATATGAGGAAATGTAAACATATAAAAACTTATAAAAATGATTATAACTCAATGAAAAGAAATTATTTTAAAAAAATATCTTCTGAATTTTGTAATGAATAAAGAAATTGGAAATGTAAAAGGGAACATATAAAGGAATTTTAAATACCTTGAAAAATTATAATTAAAAAAATTGGTTAGAGATGTAGAATATACACCATATTGATGAAATTTGATGAATAGTATGAAACATTTATCAATGATGGGAAATTGAAATGAAAACCCTTACCATATAATCCCACTTGGTAAGACGTACTCTAAACTCTTAGATGAATTTTCACCTTACAAATTCATCATTTGGAATGAAGTACATATGCCTACTTCATGAATCCAAAGCATTAAAAATTTGTTAGAGAAATTTTGTAGAGGAGTATGGGATAGGATTCCAAAGATAACTCAATGATATGAGTGGTTTATAGTGGGTGGAAGATATGTCCTTTTATAGGTGAAAACCAGGGACATATAGTTGGGAATGGATGCTAAGTGAAGGGTAAAGAAGAAATCAAATGATAGTTATTTGATTTAGGTAAATAAATATTGGTTATATGTGTAGGTTTGAATATCTCTCTTTTCAATATTTTCATAATCATCCATGCTAGTGGATCTTCAGAGGAATCCAAAGGAGCCTCCCAAGAAAGGGGTTACTTTTATAAAGGTGATCAAAAGTAACATAAAATTAGGGGGAAAGTATTTATATTAGGATACTCCATATATTTCTATGTTTGATGATGGAATAATACCTCTATCTATAAACTAAGATGTGTTTAATGGGAGACTTGATGTTTGTAGTTATTATTATATTGTCCATTTAATACATTTTAATTGTGATAATCTACTGAATGCAGAAAATTTAAATCCTAGATTATCCTATATGTTGGGGATTGAATATTGGAGGATCATTCTCATTGGTAGTGTATATTTCCATAATATTTTTTTGGTTTATTATTAAATGTTCTACTTCCTCAGATTTTAGTTTTTATAACCTCTACAAAATGATTTTTAGAATCTCATCATTGTAAATTATCTTCATCCCAAACCATAATAGGCACACCAATTCACAATTTTGTGTAAGGATACCTGGAATTAGTTGGTTATTTTGGAATCCATGTATTTTGAATGAAATTTACTCTATAATTATATATATACTAAAGATATATGGAAATAACATTGAAGGTAATCTTGGATACATTGGTAATTTTCTAAACCCAATAATGGTAATGTACCTTTAGTGGTCAATCGTGAAAAAATTGATGTTAATTTTCATAATGAATTAAATCCATATTTTTTTAAATACTAAAATCTTTTAGAGAATGAGATCAATAACTATAAGAATGTAAAAAAATTAAAACATAATAAACCAAGACCTCCAAATCAGAAAGCTATTAGGATAGTCGATAAGCAGACTAAGAATAATATAACATTTGAACTTAGTTATTATTTTAATAACCATGAGTACCAAGATAAATCTCTTGTGAATATTAGTGTTGAGAATAATATGGGTTGATACTTTGAGGATTTAAATTTGGGGAACTCTCCCATTACAAAAAAATCAAAAGGAGAAACCTTCCTACAATATTGAACTTCATACAATATATGATTATTTATTTAGAAAGTAGTGGAGTGATTTGGTTTAGAGGGATCATGTATCATCAAAGTATATGGATAACAGGTTATACTCTCCTATTGAATATTTGGATCCCCATATCAGCATTTATCCCTTATACATGACAAACAAATCTTGGTTCTCATCTCTCTAAATAGTGAATCTAGGAACTTATAATGTTTCTGACCTAATAATGGTTCTAGCCTCCCAAACTCTCTCGTCATCTCATCAGAATCATAAGTGTTGGATTACGAGTCAATATAATTTTATTACCTAAAATAGTTTTAATTTTCACATAGTAGTGGGAAAATTCTATAAGGAAGTACCAAATGAATCAGTTGATAGGGGTGTTGAGTTCATCTATAAAAGCGCTAATCCTATAGAGAAATTAAAGATGTATATTATTGTTTCGATAAAAGAGACAGTATCTGCTACCTCCATAAAAGTTTATCATAGCTCTAAAGGAGATTTAATTTTCTCCCTCATCATAGAAAATGGGAAATAAGGGTATACCTAGGGGATCCACGAAAAACATATCCAAATTCAGGTTTCCTAAAGTCAGAATCTAAAAAATATTAAAAAAACAGATGCCCTCTTTTGGAATTGTGAGGGGATAAGAAACATTATTACTTCTATAACCCTAAAATCTTATATTAAGACCAATCACCACATATAGATAGTTATTTTTAAACCCATGGATCAATTTTCCCTATTAAATGGTTTGTGTTTTATATCCATGGGCTATTATTATGTAAGGATTAATCAAAATTCTATGGATGTTGAAACCCATTGGTTTCTTATGTCCAACAATGTGATTAATCTAAACATAATTTAGTGTAGTAAATAAATGATAAAAAGTAAATAAATAATTGATGGTATCATATTATTTTATTCCTTTAATTTTATGTTGAACAACTATTATCCTAGAATATCACATTATCTTGAGATAAGGGATCTTAAATCCATTATCTAGGGTCCTTGGTTGCTTAGTGTGGACTTTAATGTTATTGTGGGAAAGTAAAAAAAGACTAGTGAACCTCATACTTTCACTTATATCTTGAAACTTAGAGATTTTATTTTATCTGATGACATAGTGTAATTTTCCTTACATGGGAACACATACACATAGTATATAAAGTCTTCTTTGAATATTGTTTATTGAAAACAAGACATAATCTTTGTGAACATGGAGGATCTTGATAAATGGGACGAAATTAAATATTGAACTCTCATGAAGATTAATTTTGATCATTATCATGATCTCACTTAAATATAAAACTATATAGAGGTTGCACATCCATTAATATTTAATAATTTAAGTATCCAGGTTGTAGGAAAATTATTGAGAAGACCATAGTGAATTAATCTTTTACTAATGATTTTTATGCTAGTGTAAAAAAGATGAATATCCTTTCAGTTACGCTTAAGGAGTAGAGAGAAGAAGACATTTTTAATCTAGATGGGGAACATCTCACCATGGAAAGTGAGCTTTAAACTCACCAAAATAATCATGGATCATTATTTCATATTTCAATTTTTAAGAAAAAAGTTGATCTTTCTTCTGAAATTAACTACAAGCTTAACATGAATAAATTCATACATAAAGAGAGTTTCATAATAAAATAGATTAAAGTGGGTGATAGGAATGAAAATTTTTCAATAACCTAAAAAGTGTTATGAAATTAAATATTCCTCTCACCTACCTTGAGAATGGCATTGAAACTGTTACTCATTGAAATGACCTTACAGATGACATCATTAGGTACTTTAATGATCTCTTCAATAAATCTTCTATTATGAATATAAGAACTATGTTGGATGTTATTCCTAATGTTATGAATAAAGTTGATAACAATATGTTATCTTAACCACCATACCCTAAAAAATATTTGGAAAATATTTTATCTCATAAACTACATATTGCTTTAGGATAGATGGGTTCACTGATCTATTTTTTCAGATATTTTTAGATATTTTTCACAATGAGATTTTCAAAATTATTCTTATATTTTCTATAAATTTAATATCACCAAAAAGAATCAAATCTCAAATTTTTATTCTTTCCCAATGTCAATTCGGTTAATGATTTACATTTTTATAGAACTATTTCTCGTTATAATAGTTTTTTGATTTTTTTATTAAAATCATTGCTAATAGACTCTCTTTAGTCATCGGTAGTGTTTTCCATTCTAACTTGTTTTTCTTTGTTTTTTGAAAATATTAACAGGCCTACATTTTTTCTTCTTCAAGATTTATAAATGATCTTAATATACATAGAAAAGATAAGTAACATTTCTCCTAAAATTGATTTCACTAAATCTTTTGACACTATATAATAGGAGATCATGTTTGAGGTGATTCAAATATTTGGTTTCAATGATTTTTTTATAGGTTGTATAATGATTTTATTTATCTCTATTAAGTTGTTTTCCCTTAATACGAGAACTCATGAGGGCTATTTGTCTTTCTCCCATTGGTTCAGATATAGTGATCTAATTTCTATCATTCTATTTAGTATTTTTGATGAATAACTAAGAAGAATCATTCATGACTTTATTAATTGTGGATTCATCAACCCCATCTAAGATGAGAGGGAAATGAAAGCACCTACCCATATATTTTATATTTATGACCTAGTTTCATCAATCTAGGTAATTTAGTAAGTATTCCAAAAAAATTAGATTAAATATCCAATTATGTTGACCTCTAGGGTTAGTTTTTAAATTGGGATAAATCGTTTTTTTTTTTAGAAATGGGTTCCCTAGCCACTGTAAGATGAGTTTTCTTAGAATATTTGGAATTAAATAGAGCCATATTCCTTTTAAGTATCTAGGAGTTACACTGTTTAATGTAAGTATGAGGTTCTCCCGCTTCAATGAAATTGTTATCTCAATCAAATAAAAACATTATTCTTAGAATGTAAATTCACTATCCCTTTTGGCCATATCTCCCTCTGCAAAGAGATAATAATTACCAAATTTTCATATACTTTCATGGTTTTTAAATGGCTCAACTCCCTAATTATTTTGATTAACATGATTTTGAAGAAATTTATGTATAATTGAATCAATTATAAAAGTAAATTTTTTTTTTAACCTGGATCACTTCTTTCGTATGGAAGAATGGGGATAGAGAGTCTTGAACTTTACAATTAAGAGCTTAAATATTATTTCATGTAGTATCTAATGATTTTACCTGATGAGGGGGTTCTTTTTCATAGAACGATATTCTTCATAATGATAAAACCATGAATGTTTCAATATCTAAGATTATCTACCCATCCTTTCTTAAAATAATTCTATTACATTCTTATAAATCACTCTTAGTGTATTCATTTCTTGAATTCTGAGTAGTCTTTTTGGTATGATAACTTGTGAGGTTTCCCTTTATATGGATTTACTCAAGATATAGCTTCTAATGGTTATGCTAAAATCATAGTCAAGATAAATCTCCATTTTTATATTCATCCAAATTCAATTAAATATTTGGTTTGTGTGGATCACTTTGATCCCAATAAATGCATTCTTATTTGTGATCCTACATGGAATTGGTCTCTTACTAATAATTTTTTCTATCATTTCATCCTAGGTAGCCCCATTGAAGTCTCAAAATAGTTATATCATTTAAAGAATCCTTATATTTAAATCCCTAAATATACCTTGATTTTCATAATTTATAATAAAGTTATTTCATAGTTATCAGAGGATTATGAAAGCTATTTTTCCATTCTGTTCTATAAGGATATTTTGTTATACACATGAGGAGATTACTGATCACCTCTTCTTCCATTGTTTCATTGATAAAGATATTTGGTCCTATATTATTAAGGATTTTAATTTCAACCTTCTTGTTGTTTATATAATTTTATTCTTCTCGTCATTCAATGGATTATAACTCTCTACAAAGTTTCACAAACTATTAAAGATAACTTTTATAAAATGTCTCAAATTGATTTAGAAATCGCAAAATCAAATATTATATAGAAATATGGAATTCAACTTGTTTTATCTGTGTCTAATATTTTAATTCTTGTGAGATTTGAAAACTCTATAAAATTCAACAATCTATAGAATTATATATTAGACCTTACTTTTTGCAATAGATTTGGAATCCATGGGAAATTCATATTTTATAATGGTAACATTTTAATGGTTTTCCAACCTCCTACTATAAGGTTGGTCGAAGTGAACATTAATGGAGCATCTAAAGAAGGTCTCATCCAATGTAGAATTGGGGGTATTTTATATGACTCAAAAGTTCAATCCCACACATGATTTTACAGATATTGTGGAAAAAAAATTTCTTTTAAATTTCATGTGAATGAAATTATACAAGACATTCAAATTTCCAAACACATAAAATAGAGTAAATTATTGGTTAACTTTGATTCTAGTTGAATTGTTAATGTGATAAAATATAATATTGAGGAACTCTCTTATGTATTGGAAGAATATTAGGTAGAATTCCATAGCTACTATAATTGCATTGACTTTGTTGTATAATTCATTTATAGAGAGGGTATTAGGGAATCTAATTCACTTCCTAACCTAGGGTTCGGTGAATGTTATTCTCTCTAGTTTGGTTTTATGCCTTAGAGAATTGATTCTCTTTTATTCTTAGACATATATAATAACCCATATTATATATTTTTATAATAATAATAATTTTAATAATAATTATTATTATTATAATAAAAATAATAATAATTATTATTATTATTATAATAAAAATAATTATTATTATTATTATTATTATAATAAAAATAATAATAATAATATTGTAACGGCCCAGTCCAGCCCACAATCATGATATTGTCTGCTTTAGGCCTAGCCCGCATGGTTTTGTTTTCCCTAGGCTCTATCAATTAGGAATCCCCCAGGGAAAGGCCTCGTGATGGGAGAGGTATCCACACTACCTTATAAATGGGTACATTTTGCTCCTCCTTCGATGTGGGATTGCTATAACCCATCCCCCTTGTAACGTCTTGGTTTCGGAAGCCACCTAGAGGAACCTCATACCCGGTTGGTCACATGGCATCAAGTGAATTTCCATGAATTTCAGAGTTTTTCGACTAGCAGCGAGGGCCTTGGGTGTGATAGTGGGGAAACTATACCCTCATTGGAAGAGTTCATAGTGGAAGTAAACAAATACATACAATATCAGAAGCAGTAATAACATCATACAAAAATAAACAGTGGAAGATTGATTGAATAAACTGGATCACATATATAAAATGATGCATGAAAATTATGTCTAGGAAAGCAGTGAAACAAAGAACAATGCTGAAATACAATACTAAACCAAGTACAAAAGAAAAACATAGTAATCATCTCCACAGCATCGTAATCATAACCTTGGTCCCATCCTCTCTAGCTCTACAGCATGTTTTTTGACGCTCCTTTCTGTCACAGATTCTAACGAATGAAAAGGGAAATACTTTAAACACAAAGTGATTCATCCTTTGAAGAAACATCAAAAATTGACAAAGGCATGAACATGGATTTCATTATGCATGGGACGTGAAAGTTCCAAAATGGTCCCGTAGGTATACCTGCGCACCGCATATTGGGCGCGTAGGTGACTTGCGTTCCCTATTTTATTTTCGCCCAAGGTCTTCAGTAGCATATAAATACCCCTTGTGGGCCCCCCATTTAGCAGAGGAAAAATTACAAAAGTTATATTTAAGTCCTCGGCACCCTAGTCTCAGCTTGAAGTCTCCTGATCACTTCTAAGGTAATTTCTTACTTAGAACGGAAGATCTAAAGTAGAGGAATAAGGCCTAAGTGTTGGAATTCATCAACACCTATGAGCCTAAGTGCCCATCCCTTAAGGGAAATGGTCACACTTGCGCGCCACATTATCCCTTCAATAGAACCTATGCACCACCCTTCTAGAAGCCTTTAGAGATAATACTAAGGGCTTCAGCAAAGTCTGGCCCAAGTATTACCCTATGGGTTGACCATCACGCAAGTAAACATGTGTCACGTAGGTATACTAGAACGACAAGGGCTTAGATGCCCAAACAGGACCTGCACGCTTACCTCCTTTTGGGTTCCCCTCCTTCCTATTCAACTCTTTTCTTAGAAATCCACCTCTCCTCTTCAATATTTAGCCTTCAAAACCCTCTTCAAGTCCATTTTGGCATGGTTCCTTTGTTGGCACCCTTATCTGAAAGGAATTCTGTGGAACATCTCTCAAAACCAAGTGATTTACATATCTTTATGTCACTGAGGTTAGAGATTTCATTCATTAAACCTCATCCTTTAAAGATGAGAAGATATTTAACCTAGGAATCTTCCTTAAGATCAATCCCCAAGTTCCCTAACCTGGTCCTCCTTTTCAAGAGTAATCCCCAGTCCGAGTTCCCTAACCTGGGCCTCCTTTTCAGGAGTAATCCCCAGTCCAAGTTCTCTTAACTTGTGCCTTCTTTGCAGGAGTAAGCCCCAGTCTAAGATATTTAATTTGGGAATCTTCTTTAAGAGTAAACCCCATGTTCCCTAACCTGGGCCTCATTTTTAGGAGTAAGCCCCAGTCCAAGTTCCCTAACATGGGCCTCCTTTTTAGGAGTAAGCCCCATTCAAAGTTCTCTTAACCTGGGCCTTCTTTTCAGGAGTAAGCCCCAGTCCAAGATCTTTAATCTGGGAATCCTCCTTAGGAGTGAGCCCCAAGTTCCCATATATGTGCATCCTCCTAAAGAGTAAGCCCCATATTCCAAATTCCCTTAACCTGTTCATCCTCCTTAGGAGTAATCCCCACTCATAATTCCCCTTAACCTGGGCCTCCTTCTTAGGAATAAGCCCCAGTTCTCAAGTCCCCTTAACTTGGGCCTCCATCTTAGGAGTAAGCCCCATTCATAATTTCTTTTAACCTAGGCCTCCACTTTAGGATTAAGCACTGGTCTTGATTTCTTTTTATTTGGACTTTCTTCTTAGGAATAAAACCCAATCATAAGTCCCCTCTAATTTGGGCATCCTTCTCAGGATTAAGTCCTAAGTTAAGTATCCAAATCTCCATAAAGCTCATATACCTTTATGGACCTTGTTCCTGGGTTTATTCACTGAATTAAAACCCAATCCTCATCTATCTTGGGCAGTCATACATACATAATCCCCACATTATTTCTTATGATTTTATCTTTTGTGGCTCAATTGACAGGTTTTACTGATACCTCTTGTTTCTCACATCGATCATGAATCACATGAGCTTAGAGTGTAAAAGTAATTATGACATCTTTTCTTTGGGCCATCAACCATGTATAAACTTCATACTATTTTACTCGAACTACGTGGGTTCTGATTCCTTTTCTAAACAAGGATACGTAGGTAGCCCATCTGCGGGTACGATCCCAACTCTGAAATAATCCATATCCTTCTAAATGAAAATAAACTTCAAGTGCCCCACTGTGTAGCTTTAAAACTATTATGGTTATCATAATTACCAATATATTTATATATAATGTGTTGAAGGATACCATTGACTAAGAATCTCTGACAAATACAAATGATTCTTTATCGATGAAGAACCTCAAATACATATAAAAGATTTTCTAAATCTCATACATATCAATCATTGATTGTTAGATATAAAGTAAAGCTCATTTTAATACTTGGTAATTTCATAAGGATTCACAAACATTACTTAAATATATAAATAGAGTCCCGGAGTAGACAATAATTCCCCCCAAAAAGGTTTGATGAGTCCAACCTCCCATCCTCTCGACCAATGAAAATTCTTAAGCCTCATCGGTCCACAACTAATGAGAACCGACCTTTAGAAAGTAGGTCCAAATGGATATAGAATCAATGGATGTTTCTGGTTCTATGAATAAACCCGTTAGAAACAAATTGGAATGTTTGAACCTTAAACAAACATTGTCATCCCCATTTCCAGAGGAAACAAAAAATTGTGAACCCGACGTGAATCCTTAACCATGTTAAAATGATGTTTTACTTATTTGTTAGGCCCCAATTTAAACTCAATGAGAGGAAAAACAAAACTATCAATAACATATGTGCTCATCCAAAATATGTAGTGGCCAAACTTTTCTTGATTATGTCTTTTATATCAAACTGGAACTCTTTTCCAAGATCTTATGAATTACAGAAATGGCTTTGCTAAATTTTTCACCTGTGAATGCATCTACTACTACTCCTGCTGGATCCTCATCCGATCTAAGGACAACATCACCTACTCAGGTTCTTCAATGCTGGGTATCAAATGCACTGGTTAAGGAATATCGTCAACACAGTACCATTCCAACTCTGGAGGCCGCTCGACAAGCCCTTAAAGTCAATAATTTATCCTGGTTGTCCGGGCAGCGAAGACCAGTGATCAAGAAGCAGGTGGTGCCAACCGCCATCTCCAACCGTTTCAGGTCATTATCCCTGGAATGAAATCACCAGTCCCTCCCATATTACGAGGAGGTGAATGAGAAGGTCACTCAAGGCCTTATTTTAAGGAGATCGGAGTCCTTCCTGAGGACTGCCATCAACAATTTCCGTCATACTTGTGCGGCAGTGCGCCCTCAACATGATGAGGGTATCGTCTTTAGGGGTTCAGCTTAGGTCCCTCAAACCTAAGTCCACAAGAGGAACCTCTAGAGGATAAATCTGGTCAACAGAGAGAAGGTTCTTACTTCTGCCCCCTCCAGAGAAGTCCACCAAGCCAACTTGATGGAAAGGAACAAGCGGGTATATACACTCGTCCGTCCTGATGTTAATACCCAGAAGACATGTCTGGATGTAACACAGAAATCCCACCAGGAAATTCTGGTGGAGTATTATAGGAAGGCATATACACCTATTTATAACTCATCAGTTAGTCGGCAGGCCCGTCTGACTACGAATAAAGAATCTCTCCAATCTAATATGGTGGAAACTGATAAGCATGGACATACACCTATTTACAATCAACAATTCTGTCAGTATTCTCATCTGCCAGTATTGAAATAATGTCGTCAACCATACTTAACAAAGAATACACATCAGGAACATACACATGCCAATGATAATCAAGCCTGCCAATAGCCTCGTTTGGTAGCATTCGGAGAAGTCAGTCGGAATGATCCGACGACAAATTTGGAGCAGACTCAACTCTTTATCCTCACACATGAGTACTGTCAGATTTCCCGAATACGAAAAGGAGGATAGGAGCAGGAATACACACCTACTCCAAGTATGTAATTGACGTATATTCTCGTTCCATCAGCTAAAGTCACCAAGAACATTCTAAAAATGGTGAAAGAGAAGAAGCAAATCCATGCTCATATTCTAGATGCCTGTCAGAATATTATAACAGCTTCAACAGCATCACAGGGAAAGAAATTCAAATCCATCTCTATCAGTGGAGTGACACATAATCATATCACTCCGGAAAAGATACACACCTCTGTTCCAGTCTATGAGGGTTGTGGGGAATACTCCCCCATGTCATACGGACAATCAAGTCAGGCACAAACACCTGATTTTAATGGAGATAATCAGTATAACCTGACTATTTCTTCTGAGCAGGCACATAAACCTTCCCATAATAACTGCTTTCTTCAACAAGTGGTTCCCAAAGTGAGTAATAAGTTGTCTAAGAAAAAGACTCATTCAGCACAGCCAAGAAATAAAGGGCCAATTTGTAACAACGCCTTACTCGATGCTAGAGTTCTTGATGCACTCAGACAATTATATGTTGGAACTTTAGATTCTACTCTCTCATTTCCCAATATTGGAGACATTAATTCTGAAGTTCTGCATCATAAAATTTCTCATGAAGGCTTGTTTCATGATAGTTCGGGTCGATATCTAAGTATTATCTTCAGATGAGAGTCACAAGAACCCTCTGTGTGGCCTGAAGATCAAGGAGAAAAAGGTTTTATATTTTTTTGTAACCCACCATGGTGGTCCTTCCCTTGATGATGAATTTACTTTCGAAAGTCCTCTTCTTAGTAGTAATTCACATTGTATGGAAAATTATTCAAAATAAAATGTAGTAACAAGAAAGACCTTTTATCTTGAGGCACTTACAAATGTGAATCCAGTCATGTCTGATGCTTTACCGATAGCAGGTGAAATACTTTCTCAGTCAGAAGATAGCCCAGGGTGTAGGTCATTCTCTGAACCACCCCTGGGTCATTCATCTTCTAGTCTAGTAAATGAATTATCTATCAATCTTGTTTAATCTGATGAAGTAACAAGAAAGCACCAGCCCTGGTCTAATAAGGTAGAATAATCTTCATTGAATGATAAAGAGGAAGATCTGAATATGAGAAAACAACTGGCGAAAGGTAAAGTGCCAGTTATGTTTTGGCCTTTGGCTGACTCTCAGTATGACATTCTAGAGATGTTGACGGAAGATTGTATTCATGATATTCGTCTCAGCTTGTGGAAAACTCTTTGTCAATTGAAAAATAAAATATTATATTGTGATGAATATGAAAATCATGTCAAGATAATATAAGGGTTACAACGCCAAATTGATTTGGCCTCTCTCTCAGTTTCTCTATATCTGAAGGCTGAAAATCATCAGACAGTCCTTCAGCATTCATGTCGTGGCACACTAAAAAGGTTGTGTCAGTTAATTTACAATGCCCCATCTGATATTCATATCATGGGATGGGGTGTTCATGGAGTACTACATTTCACTATACTCTCCAGTCAACAAATCCCACCAATGGTGGTCCCATGCAATGTTATTTCCCATAACTAGCCACATATAGCTGATTCTGTGTATAATCAATGGCTTTCCCAGGAACAGACCTCAAATAGTTCTTCTCAAAGTCAAGAATACAGAGAAAAAGTTGTCAAATTACTCTTGAATCAGTAAAATGAGAATATCGAACAAGCTTCTCATTTAGAGAGTTCACATCATCAAGTGACAGAAGTGTCATAAATCATCCAACGGTATTTTGAGCCAGGTGATTTTTGAGTGGATGTAGGTTGATGCATCCATCCAATTTCCAGACTAAAGTCCACAAGATCAGGAGATATTCTAAGAAATTCTCAGATATATCAACTCAGCAACCACCCCACCTTTCCAGACTAGGGACTCTTTTAGCCCAACCCTCGGAATCAACAAATAGGATTCAATGAGTTGAGCAGGAACAGCAGGAACAGCCCCAGTCCACAGGACTAGGGACTTTTTCAAATCCTCAATCTCTTCCTCAGATAAAGTATGTCTTCTCTCGATTAGGGAAGAATCCACAAGAGGAATGAAGATCCAAATTATCAGGAGATTCCCACCAAATTACGGTTCGTCAAGAAGTTCCTGAGGGATCAAATCAACAAAAGGAAATGTCTCATCAAGGACATGGAAGAAGAAAATATCGCATAAATGCTGATAGAAGGGATGCAATGCATTATGCATAAATTAATGTCATCAATTACATTGTTGCTGATTCCTCATATGAGGCTCACTCAGAGGGATCGGATGAAGAATTTCTTGCTCAAGAGGATGTGCACACAGAGGCAAATGAAGAAGGTGTCCATAAATGAAACCACAGGATTACCCAGAATCTAGGTATTCCTTCAAGTAACGAACTTCCCCCTCTCCGAAAGGCGTCCAACAAGGGGAAAGGAAAGAATCAGGTTACATTCCTCCCTCCCTCTGGAGAAGGCCAATCACTCCCACTAGAGAAAATATTTGCACAATAAGAGGGAGAAATGAAGGAATTAAGGAGGTTGAATGAAAAAATACTTCAAGGTAGTATTCCTCCAAAGAGTGCTGGAGTCAGTCAGCAAAGGGAATTGTTTGCAGCTACTGAGATGGATCAAGAGTATCCTCATTTAACAGAAGACCCTCGCATGTCTAGTCATATGGGTCATACGCAACAACAATCGGTGGTGCTACCATCAGTTGCAGTACCAGCCACCACACCTGTCCAAGCTCCAGTTATTTCACCTGCTTAGGTCCAAGCTCAACTGGATGTTTCTCAAAAGTTAATAACTACCATTGAGTCATTAACAGCTCGGTTGGAATCTATGGAAGGAAAGTTCGCAAAATTCAACCAGAAAAGAGAGCTTACCCTGAATGGGTTGATGCAATTCCTCCCCCATCAAATTTTTCAAGTACCACATTCCCAATCTTTAATGGTTCAGGAGACCCAGAGAAACACTTAACACATTTTGTTTCCCATTGTAATCCTATGATGGGAACCCCTCAGCAACAAGAAGCAGTTAAGCTCAGATGTTTTGTACAGTCATTACAAGGGACTACTTTTGACTGGTATACAAGCTTGAAATCCCAGTCAATTATAGGGTGGGAGGATCTCTGTCAACGATTCATTCTTCAATTCATCTCAAATTTTCCAAAGACAATAGTTTTTCATCTTAAAAATTGTAAGCAAAGGGATAATTAAATGGTTTCATATTTCATTACTCGCTGGAAGGGATTAACATATTCCCTAATCTTAGAACTCCCACAAGAAGAGTTTTTTCCAATCTGTGTGGAAAATTTTTGTGATGAATTTCACACACCGTTGATCCCTATGAAATACAGAGGAGGGTTTCGAGACCTTATGTAGATCGCTCAGTAGATTGAAGACTCTCTTAAAAAGACTAAGGATAAAACTCATGTAATTACATCAGCTCCAGGAAGGAGAATTGGTAAAGAAGAGACTGTTATAGTTACGCTTAAACAAGCACATGTACCTGCTTCCACTTCAAAACATTTATCTTATCGAAGGGTTCCACATCCTGAGCGTCAACAACATAGGTTGTTTCATCAAGATGATCAAATAGATCAATTACGAAAACAATTTTAGGAGTTAAATAGAAAGGTTTATTCTTTCTAAAATGAACAAGTTCCTGGTTACTTCATGTCAGCTCTGGAAAATAATTTAGTTCAATTTCCAAGGCCCAAAAGGCGGAACAAGGAAAAATATAAAGACCGTCCCAACTTTTTCCCATTTCATTAGATGTTGGGGCATCCCATTCAGGAGTGTTTTTTCTTCAAAGACCTATTACAAAAGATGGTGGACCCGGGATAGGTAAAGTTGAATGGTTCTTTAGCTCAGGTAGCATGTGTTACTGCTACAAATCCAGAGGAAGAAGGCGAGTGGAAAGAAGTAAAAAGAAAAAATGCGTATAAATATGATGATTGGATGGTTATAAAAACAATCAATTTAACTCATTCCATTTTACGAATTCAATTTAAGAAACAAATTGTGTCTTCTTTTATGAATGCCACAGCAAAACCCTCTTCATCAGAGGGAAAATCCTTTATGAAACGACATAATTCAAAGAAAGAGGAATAGTCAGAAGAAGATGAGATCGTGTCAAAACCCAATTTGTCTTTGACTCTGGTAGATTTTATGCCATCTACTTCAAATCCACTGGCACCACCCCACCAAACGGCATAGCCTATATTTGCTAATCAGGTAGATTCTACATCAGATGAAGAGTTCATCTTTGGTTCTGTTAACATGATTCACTTAATAGATCCTTATTCCAGTCACAGTTTCGATCTCAATGAGCCTGAGTTCCTTGTATCAAACAGAGGAATTAGAGGGATTTCCAGAGTTCTAGGATACAGAGGAAGACGTGGATATCCCAGAAGACACTATTCCAATTCTACCCCTTCTAGAACTGTGTATGCAGTAGAAACTCATGGTAGATCCCTTCAGTAGGCTCAATAGGAACAAGACAGTTCTTCTATGCATGGCAGATTCAGTCCTAGCATAATTATTTTGGAGGATCTATTGGAGGTTACACCTTCTTACTCTCAAGAATTAAATAGACCTAGTCAGTCTAATCTTCCAAATCCATGATTATTTCCAACTCCTACCCCGATACAAGAAACATCTACTTCCAAAGCATCAACTTCTAAGTAACCTGTGAAACCACATGTTCCTGTTGGGAAATGCAGACCATTAGATCAAAAATATGATATCTTGAAACATTTGTCCCAAGTACCGGCCAAGTTATCAATTTTTGATTCATGGAATTTATCAAAGGATCTTCGGAAGGCCCTCATTGAGGCTTTTTCAAGTCCTCAAGAATTCGCAACTAAAATTGCTGCAGTTGAACTCTACCATGTATAGAATGATCCTGCGGAATTCCATGCAGTGATATCTTTTACAGATGAAGATGAACATGATGTCGTGAATGGAAATGTTAGACCTTTGTACTTATCTGGCTAGGTAAATGATGTAGACATCCGAAGAGATTTCATTGATAGTGGTTCATGAGTCAACCTCATCCCCATTCGTACACATCGTCGATTGGGCCTCACCGAATCTGATTTATCTCCTTCTACTTTGACATTGCAAGGATATGATAAAAATGAACAAGAACCTCTGGTCGAGATCACACTCAGAACTCAGTTTGGAGATCTTGTATCCAATTCAGATTTCATGGTTGTTCGACATGACACAGCCTTCAATATTTTTCTTGGAAGACCTTGGCTACATCAACATGTGGATATCCCTTCATCATACCATCAATATCTAAAATATTGTTTCAATGGTCAAATTGTGACATTTTATGGTGATAAGGCCCCATTCAAAACATGTGAATCTCAATACATTGAGGCAGAATTCTATCACATGGAGGGTAAGGAGAAATACACAAAAAGGGAGGTTACCAAAGTTAATGCTCCATATGGTTTGGAAAAGATTCTAGTAAACCCATTAATACATGTGAGTACAGATTATGTGTTTCCTATCAATCAAATTGACAGGATATACCCAAATCCAAATACTCTTGTGGAAACTTCCATAATGTCAATTACGGAAATCAAGCCAGACAGCATGGGAGAAATTGATTATTCACCAAGCAATGATCAAAGCTCAAATGGAGATGTCTTCATTTCATCCGTTGAAATCAAGAAACTGTATACTTCACCAACCAGGCCAGAAGAAGTTATAGAAATGTCAGAGATAAATGATGATGTTGATTCTTAATCCATCATATCCTCTTTATTACTCAAGGAAGACCCTTCACCATCAATAGGGTCAAAAATGGAAGCTTCTTCTTCAAAATGTTCAAATTTTAACATCTCTTCTGATCATGGAATTTTTGCTTCTTCATCTACTATGCAAGTAGAAACAGAAGAAATAACACATGTTGAAGAAAAAAAGGAAGATCTCAGAGATGCTCCTCCAGCTTTTGAGGAGGGTATCTCTACCACTATGGATGAACTCAGAGAAATAAATCTGGGTACAAAAGAAGATCCACGCCCCACCTTAATTAGTGTGGCCATGAATCTTGAAGAGAATGAAATGTATATTTCATTTTTAAAGAAAAATAGAGATATATTTGCTTGGAACTATATAGAGATTCCAGGGCTTGGTCCTGATGTTGCTACTCATCATTTGGGTTTTCTAGAAGAACATCGAGGATTTAACCAAGCGACGAGAAGAACACACCCAACTTATGCTTCCAAAATTGAAGCTGAAGTGGATAAGCTTATCAAAGCTAACTCCGTCAGAGAAGTTCAATATCCCAAATGGTTGGCTAATATTGTCCCTGTGAAAAAGAATAATGGACAAATTAGAGTTTGCATTGATTTCAGATATCTTAATCAGAATTGTCCCAAGGATGATTTTCCAGTTTTGATCACATAACTATTAATTGATGCAACAGCTGGCTATGAAGCACTTTCCTTCATGGATGTATATTCCGGGTATAATAAAATCTCAATGGCTCTAGAAGATGAATAATATATAGCCTTCAGAGCCCCTTAGGGTGTTTTTTTCTATCAGGTAATGGCATTTGGCCTGAAGAATACAGGCACAACATATCAGTGTGCCATGCATCGTATCTTCAAACCCTTTTTAGTGAAGTTTTTTGAATGTTATGTGGACGATTTGGTATTTAAATCCAAACAATGTTCGAATGACATGGATGATTTGAAGGTCATATTCCACAAACGTCGGCATCACAATTTGAAGATGAACCCCGTGAAATGTGCTTTTGGGGTAACCTCAGGAAAATTTATCAGCTTTGTTGTACGCCATCATGGTATCGAAGTCGATCCTAAGAAGACAAAGTCAATCCTTGTTATGTCACCTCCTCGAAATTTTAAATAATTGAGAAAACATCAACAACACTTGGCCTATATTCGGTGTTTCATTGAAAATTTGGCAGGCAAAATTTTACCCTTCACCAAATTGATGAAGAAGGGAGTCACTTACCAGAGGACTAATGAATGTCAAGAGGCATTCAATGTTCTCAAGAAGTATCTATTGAGTCCATCAGTATTAATGACACTTATTGAAGGAAGATGTCTTATTATTTATGTGAAAGCTTTAGAGCGATGATTGGGTGCCTTCCTTGCCTAGAAGAATGATGCTGGGAATGAAGAAAGCCTTTACTATCTCATTCGGACTATGATTGAAGCAGAACCCTGATATTTTGGTATTGAAAAGTGCTTCCTAACCTTAATCTTTGAAGTTTAGAAATTCAAACACTACATGAAACATCATGAGGTCCAATTGGTATCTCGCAATAACCCGCTCAAATTTATCCTTAGTCATCCAAAGCTTACAAGACGTCTGGCAAGGTGGCCAGTTATTTTGCAGCAATTTGATATCCAATATGTGTCTCAAAAGGAAATAAAGGGCCAAGATCTGGCTAATTTCCTTGCTGAAAATCCTTTAGTAGAAGATACATCTTTAGATACTGAACTTCCAAATGAAGAAGTATTCTCTATTCAAGATAATCTTCAAACATGGGAATTGTACATTGATGGTTCTTCTAGAAGTCCAATGGGGATGAAAATGTAATATCCTAAATTCAACAAAGTTGTGTTAGGAATTGTACTTTTTTCCCCCAGAAAAGACAGTGCCACCCTATTCCTTCTTATTGTGGGAAGGTGGTACAAATAATGAAGCAGAATATCAATCTCTCATTACAGGATTGGAGTTGGTGCTTCAGGCACAAGTGAATCACTTAAAGTTGAAAGGTGATTCAGACCTGGTAATCAAACAAGTCAATGGGGATTATGACATCAGAAAAGAAGATTTAATCACTTTTTATGATTATGTAAGAGAGTTAATGGTAGAATTTCCTTCGGAACCGACATTTTCTTAAGTCCCGCGATCAAAAATTGCCCAAGATGATGCAATGGCTAATATAGCCACAACACTGGAATATCCAAATCGGGACGAGACAATCCTCGGTATTTCCCACCATTGTGAAATTTCACCTTATGTTCAGACCAGAACAGAAGAAATCAATGAAATTAGACACATTTATGAACCATACGGTCATAATACAGGATGGATGACACCTATCAGGGAATACCTTCAAAATAGAACACTTCCACCTGATAGAGCTGGGAAAGAACAAATCTGGTGACGTATGGTCAATTTTACTCTGTATGATAGCCCAGATCACCTAGAAAAAATTCTCTACAAAAGTGGTTTTGATTGAATTCTCTTCATATGTATTGATGTTGATAAGACAATGGCTATCATGAAAGAACTGCATGCAGGAGTCTGTGTTGCCCATCAGTCCGGACATAGACTATCTGATCAAATTCGAAGGCTTGGATACTTTTGTCCTTTAATGATACAATATTGTATTGATTTCACTATAAAGTTTCATTCTTGTCAAGTACATTCCAACTTCATTCATCAACCCCCAGACTTGCTTCATACAGCTAAATACTCATGGCCATTTGCCACATGGGAATGGATGTAGTAGGACTATACCCTTAAGCTACCTCTAAGCAGTTTAAGTATATTCTTACTGCTACTAAATTCTTTTCCAAATGTGCAGAGGCAATACCTCTCAAAGAAGTTAGTTCTAAAAGAATTTTTAGCTTCATCAAGTCTAACATCATTACCAGATTTGGTGTACCTCATACCATATTGACGGACAGTGGCACCAACTTCTGTTCATTTGACGTAAGGAAGTTTTATCAAGAATACAACAGAAAATCCAATCATTCATCTCGGTATCATGCAGCGGCCAATGGCCAAATATAATCCTTCAACAAGACACTTTCAAACATACTGCAAAATATGGTGGATAAAGATAATAAATCATGGCCTAATAAACTATTTCATGCTTTATGGGCTTATCGGACCACCACCCTCACTGAAACGTGATCAAATCCATATTTATTGGTTTATGGAACAGAAGCAGTCTTTCCCATTGAGGTTCAATTACCCTCGCTCAGAGTATCCATTTGGGATCAGTCATCTACAGATGAAAAATCTCAAAAGAGATTGGATGAATTGGAACGATTAGATGAAAAAAGATTTTGCACCCTGCACCACTTGGAAGTCTATCAGAATCGAATAGCACGAGATATCAACAAAAAAGTTCATCTTCATTCATTCATTCAGGGAGAATTGGTATTGGTTCTCAGAACTCCAATGATACTAGGAAAGAAACCTCCCAAGATTGAGCCAAAATGGGAAGGCCCTTACTCAATACATAAGGCCTACTCCAGTGGAGCTTATTCTTTAATCTCAATGGATGGAGAAATCATCATGACTCCAAATAATGCAAGATTTCTAAAGAAGTATTTTGTATAACACAAATAAATCACATCGGTCTATGCATATGAACTTAAACTATTCGCACCAACGTCCAACATGACATTAAACTATGCCATCGTCCAACATGGCGTTAAAATGTATTGTCCCTCTTATATTCTAGATACATGATGCTAAACTGTACAGCACCCCAACATCTAACATGAGATTAAACTGTGAAAAAGTCCCCAATAATTCCAACATGATGTTAAATTGTGTCCCCATTGTCCTCACTGCAAGACATTAAACTGCGTAGTCATACATCCTAGCTACATGACGCTAAATTGTACAACACCCGTCCTTTCTATATGACGTTAAACTATACAACCCCTCTATTTGTCCTTACTGGATAACATTAAACTGCATAGTCCCCTCTTCATCCAACATGACATTAAACTGTGCATCGTTAAGTTTGTTTTTACCTCTTGTTTCTCACACCGAGTATGACTCACGTGAGCTTAGAGTAAACTTCAACCATAACACCCTCTCTGGAGCACTAACCATGTGTGAGTCCGGACACCATTTTTGTGGTCGTTTCCTCAAGAAAAACATGATTACCAATTCATTCTTTAATTAAACTACACGGACTTTGATCCTTTATTTCTATGCTGGGTACGTAGGAAACCTCCCGAGGTTCAAGAACAAAACCAATCTCTTCACATCGGTTCACTTCCATCTCATACAATGTATATTTGTGAAGTAGCCCCAAGAACCAATATTTTTTAAATTGGGTCACCATCTTCCTTGCTATATGACGTTAAACTATTAGCAATTTTATCCTGCATGACAATAAAATAAAATATTCTCTGACACCCTCACCTGAGAGGGAATCATTATTTACATTGATCTCCAATCATGTTATATTCCAAAGATTACGTGCATACATGCCAATTCCCGGACCTTTAATCTTGGGTCAAACCATCATTGCACTAAAGTCCCCTTTCACCCTACACTTGTATGAACCAAATATGTACAAAGGGTATTTCAATAACTACGTGCGGCATGATTCCCATCCTTATGGGATACGTAGTAACGTTTGAGCATACCTCAAATCCAGCCCCAAGTCTTTGGGCCTAACCCCAAATTTCACTTTCAGTCCCTTGGCTGAAAATTCCCCCTGTGAAAACATGAATGTGGGATGAAAACACTAGTTTTCATTCACATCATGTTTATAAAACACACATTGTGTATTCATTATTATGGTCCGAGCTCTATGACCCTAAACTAAGATCTCCTACACTCTCGTCCCACATGATGTTAAACTCTATTTCAAGAACTACATTTGGCTTGATTCTCATTCAAATGAGTTATGTAGTGAAGTCCAACATCTTAATTTAGGACCCATCCACAACATGATTATGGTTAGAATTGGTCTGTGTATCTCTACATGCATTAAACAATGTCCATATTGATGTGTCATACTCCTAATCTTAAATACATCCAGATCTCCATAACCCTTTTCTTGACTTCTGGTCAAAAAATGTTTGATACTCAGGAATTCTTTTGTTTGACTATGCAGCATGTGCCCTTAAGCGGCCTTGCATAAGTTGTCTACATAATGGACCTTTCAACCGAAAGATTCAATTATTTGACTATGCAACCAATGCCCTTAGGTGGCCCTACATAATTCAGCCCCCTAATGGGTTTGTTAAATAATGGTAACTTCATTCTTAGGAAGAAAACCTATGTTTTCCTTAGTTGTATTAATGACAATATATAGGGATCCGCAAAAAATATCCATTTTTAACATATTTGTCCCATGTTATTTTTCATGATCTTAAAGTATTCAATTCTATGGTTTATATTTCCCTTCCCTAAATTTGGTTCAGACCTTCGTAGGAGTGACATTAATTCAATTCCTTTACAATCTTGATTGGAAATATCCTCTCCATATTCAAGTATCTCTCTCCATACAATAGACTCTATGATTTGGGAAATTTGAATCTCCATAAACTTTCACTGGATTTTTAGAAATAGAAAAGTAAAATCTCTGAGAGTTATTTTTCTTGACTATGTCGCACGTTCCCTTAGGTGTCCTTGCATAAGTTATCTACATAACATACCTGTCAGCCAAAAGATGTTGTTATTTGACTGTGCAGCCAATGCCCTTAAGTGGCCCTGCATAATTCAACCCCCTAATGAGTTTGTTAAATAGTGGTAACTTCATTCTTGAAATATACTTATTCTAATGTCTTTTATCAATTTTTTCATATCATTCCTCATATTCAAAATTTATTAAGTCATAGTTTACATTTTTCCCCCATAATTGAATATGGTAATATGTTTTCAGATAAATTATCAAGAAATTGAGTCAATTTTAATCCATTCGGTCAATGATATTTCGACCTTAAACATTATCCTTTTTATGTCTGACGTGCATGAGTTTAAACGTCCCACAAAATACAAGGGAACTCTAAACAAAAGTCAAGTCCCAGCTCACTAAACATACATTTTGTATGATTTAGGTAATTTTAAGAAAATAAAAAAGATTCAAAGTTTGTAGGGTTATTTTTATAATCCTAGAAAAAAATACCACTATGTTTACTAGGTCCATTGGCTTAGGTAAAAATTTAAAGCATGTATCAAAAGAAGGAATGCACAAATGATTAAAGATGAAAGTGTTTTTCATTTGATGCACAAAAGTTAGAAGGACAACCACAGACTGGAGTCTCTTCTATTTTTTCAGGGTTTACAAGATACTTTCAACATAACTCTTCATTTGATTTATGGAATCTAGAGATTCATCAGCATCCACCTAGAATTCATTCATTAAACTGGATACAATAAGGGATACAGTGATACCATCTCTTCTTGGAAAAATTGTAAAATAATTTTCTTGAGTGCGGTTTGAGAAAATTTTATGCTGATCAAACAGTGACTATGTTTCTATCCAAGAGACTTGGAAGATGGATACATGGATTTGAGAATGGAGCATTGGAAGTAAAACCCCATTTGGAGAGAACACTCTTTTCAAATATTGTTTTAATGCCATGATAGTCTTTTCTCCACCAACCACCAACAGAAAACATTTCAGTCCATGGGTTTTCCATTTTCATATCTGCAAGGAAATGGCATGGAGGAAAATTTTGAATTTTCACATCATTGTTGTTGCTCTTAATGCACATCATAATCGAAATATAGAAGTAGTAGTGCAGTTGTATCTCAGGCATATAGTTCTTTTCATCTGGAATGTTGACTCCTTGCAGATGACCATGCCCATACAGAGGCAAGTTGATGCTCTACGGAAAATTAAGATGATACTTCCTCAAGTACATGGCCAAATCTAGGAGAGTGTTGTCGCAGATATTGTAATAATCATTCCCAATGATGATCATCATGTCATCAATCTGCTTTCTAGCCAACTCATTAGTCATCCAATTCTTCTGGGAGCCATTTAATCTGTGAAAAGGTCGAATAATTAACTCTTAAGTAAGTTGATTTTTCATAAAAGTTTTGAATAAAAGTGAAAAAAATGGATAAGCATTTAAGGCGCACAAACCCAATGTTGGCGCACAAGTGCAACTATGTAGTGAAAGTTTTGGTGTGCAGGTATCACTGTGTAAGTCAAAATACCTCTGCAAAAGCGTGACATGAATAGAAGCAATGAAACCGCAGAAAATCAGCAACTTGCGTGACGAGAGAAACCTGCGCAGCAAGAGCTCAGAAGCGTTCAAAGCTAGGTGCTTTGCGCAAAAATGGCATGCATATTTATAGGCAAGGCCGCATCCCTACGTGCTGAGGCCTTTGCAGCTGGCACCTGCGTGTCACTGCCTGCGCGCTCAAAACTTGCACGTCGTTCTTCCTTGGTTTTCTTCTTCACCTCAGAGTCACATCCTCCTTCCTTTCAGATCCAACACTGAGGGGGGGCTTTTTTTGACGCTCTTTTCTGTCACAGAGTCTAACGAATGAAAAGGGAAATACCTTAAACACAAAGTGATTCATCCTTTGAAGAAATATCAAAAATCGACAAAGGCATGAACAATGATTTCTTTAAGCATGGGCCGCGCAAGTTCAAAGATGTTCATGCAGGTATACCTGCAAACCACATATTGGGAGCACAGGTGACTTGCGCATCCTATTTTCTTTTTTCCCAAGGTCTTTAGTATCCTATAAATAACCCTTGTGGGCCCCCCATTTAGGAGGGAAAAATTTCCAAAAGTCAGATTTAAGCTCTCAGCGCCCTAGTCCCTTCTTGAAGTCTTCTAATCACTTTTAAGGTAATTTATTACCTAGAACGGAAGATCTAAAGAAGAGGAATAAGGCCTAAGTGTTGGAAGTCATCAACACCTGGATGCCTAAGTGCCCAACCCTTAAGGAAAATGGTCATACTTGTGCGCCACCTTATCCCTTCAACAGAACATGTGCGCCACCCTTCTGGAAGCCTTTAGAGATAATACTAAGGGCTTGAGAAAAGTCTCGCCCATGTATTACCCTATGGGTTGACCGTCGTGCAAGTATACATGTGTCGCGCAGGTATACTTGTGGGATCAGGACTTGCGCGCCCAAACAGGACCTTCATGCTTACCTCCTTTTGGGTTCCCCTCCTACCTATTCAACTCATTTCTTCAAAATCCACCTCTCCTCTTCAAGATTTAGCCTTCAAAACCCTCTTCAAAGCCATTTTTGTCATGGTTCCTTTGTCGGCTTCCTTATCTGAAAGGAATTCTGTGGAACATCTCTCAAAACCTAGTGATTTACATATCTTTATGTCACTTAAGTTAGAGATTTAATTCATTCAACCTCATCCTTTAAAGATGAGAAGATCTTTAATATGGGCATCTTCCTTAAGAGTAAGCCCCAAGTTCCCTAATCTGGGCCTCCTTTTCAAGAGTAAGCCACAGTCCAAGTTCCCTAACCTGGGATCCATTTTAGGAGTAAGCCCCAGTCCAAGTTCTCTTAACCCAGGCCTTATTTTCAGGAGTAAGCCCCAGTCCAAGATATTTAATCTGGGCATCTTCCATAAAAGTATGCCCCAAGTTCCCTAACCTGGGCCTCCTTTTCAGAAGTAAGCCCCAGTCCAAGTTCCCTAACATGGGCCTCCTTTTCAGGAGTAATCCCCAGTCCAATTTCTCTTAACCTGGGCCTTCTTTTTAGGAGTAATCCACAGTCCAAGAACTTTAATCTGGGTATCCTCCTTAGGATTAAGCCCCAAGTTTCCAACTATGGGCATCCTCCTAAGGAGTAAGCCCCAAATTCCAAATTCCCATAACCTGTGCATCCTCCTTAGGAATAAGCCCCAGTTCTCAAGTCCCATTAACCTGGGAATCCTTCTCAGGAATAACCCTCAATCATAATTTATTTAAACCTGGGCCTCCCATTTAAGAGTAAGCCCCAGTCTTGATTTCTTTTGATTTGGGCTTCCTTCTCAGGAATAAAATCCAATCATAAGTCCCCTCTAATTTGGGCATCATTCTCAAGATTAAGACCTCAGTTATGTATCCAAATCTTCATAAAGCACTTATATCTTTATGGACCTTGTTCCTGGGTTTCTTCCCTAAATTAAAACCCAATCCTCATCTATCTTGGGCAGTCATACATACATAATACCAACATTATTTCTTATGATTTCATCTTTTGTGGAACAATCATCAGGTTTTACTGATACCTCTCGTTTCTCACACCGAGCATGACTCACGTGAGATTAGAGAATAAAAGTAATTATGACATCTTTTCTTTGGGCCATCAACCATCGATAAACATCGTACTCTTTTACTCGAACTACGTGGGTTCTGATTCCTTTTCTAAACAAGGATACGTAGGTAGCCCATCTGCGGGTATGATCCCAACTCTGAAATAATCCATGTCCTTCTGAACAACAATAAACTAAAATTTCCACACTGAGTGGCTTTAAAACCAGTATGGTTATCATAATGACCAAGAGATTTCTATATAATGTGTTGAAGGATACCATTGACTAAGAATCTCTAACAAATAAAGATGACTCTCTATCAATGAATAACCTCAAATACATATATAAAAGATTATCTAAATATCATACATAACAATCATTGATTGTTAGATCTAAAGGAAAGATCATTTTCATACTTGGTAATTTAATAAGGATTCACGAACATAGCTTAAATCTATAAATAGAGTCCCAGAGTAAACAATAAATCCCCACAAAAAGGTGTGATGAGTCTGACCTCCCATCCTCTCGGCCAATGCAAATTCTTAAGCCTCATCTGTCCACAACTAATGAGCACCAAACTTTGGAAAGTAGGTCCAAATGGATATAGAATCATTGGATGTTTCCGGTTCTACAAATAAACTCGTTAGAAACCAACTGGAATGTTTGAAGCTTAAACAAACAAGGTCATCCCCATTTCTAGAGGAAACAATGTCATGTAACTGAAGTAGAAGGGCACTTTCCCTTGTCTATACATGCAACATTATAATCTTTTTAGTCGCAAAAGCATGGCCCAAACAGGGTGTGAGTCTAAATCATAGTGGGAAACCACCACGAGATCTATTCCTATTAGTAAATGAGTATATGGAAAGTAAAAGTAAAAGAAACAGCAGATAGTAAAGTACTCAATAGTAAAAAATCAACAGTTTCAATGTCAAGCCACAACTAACAAAGCAGATAAACACAAATAGGTAACCCTCTCTAAAGTACCTGCAGCCTATCCCCTCTGGTCCTACCTAGAAATGTAAGAATGAAGCTAACATAAAGTTAACCATATGGGAAGTACCCACAGCCTATCCCTCTGGTCCAACCTAAAAAGTACAACCAACCCTCTATGCAGTACACTCAGTCTAACCCCTCTGGTTCAGCTTAAGCATAGACTCTATGAGGAAGCACTCGTCGTCAATTCCCATGTTGTCTCGTATCATAACTAAAGTCTCTTTAGGGAAGCACTTACGTCACATTCCCTCTGTGGCCCGCATCAAGGAACTAAAAACTCTCTAAGGAAGCACTCAACATCAATTCCCCCTCTGTTGTCACATTGTAACTAGGAAAGACACTATGGAGAAGCACTTACGTCCATTCTCACTATGGTCTATACATCGGTTCACACAGCCCTATATAAGTCAAGCAAGTGTCGCAACACGTATCATCCAAGGTAACCCTCAATGACTAATTGGATAGCATTCTACAGCATAATAGCATAACATAACAATAGTCACACCGTCCTACAATATTAGGCATGGGAAATTAAATAGCCGCTTAACAAGAATACAAGACCCAAATGGTCAAAACAAGAAAAACATGCATGGGAAACACATCCAAATCACAACAATTCACCCTATTCACAGTCAATATCATCTACTCAATCATACAATCATAGAAGATAAACAATAGGAATAAAATAGTAAATGTGTAATACCCCATTCTTGGGTATTGGGGAAATTTGCACATAAAACTCAAAGAATTTCAACAGAATGGCACAAACCACCTACCTTGGAATTTGGAGATCAATATACTTGAACCTCAGTGATTGAATCTCCTTAGAAAATTGTATATATATGAAAACATATAACACATTCAACCCACGATAACTCACAAAAGAGGAGAAAATATAAGATGATTTTCTAGGAGAAGAGAAAACTCATTGATGCAATTCCAACGCAACCGGCAGTGTTTGATTCAGAGGACGGAAACTCACTCAGGGGTTCATCAAAGATCTGTAGTCGTAAGGAGCTCTCGGTCAAATGAGAACTAGAAGAGAGCTTTTTGGTGATTAGAAGTGACCCCAGTGCATTTAATGAAAAAAATGTACATGGCATATACTTTTGAAGTACACGTCATGTACTCGTCATTTCCGTACTCCGTTTTAGGTAGCCTCCAGGACACCCCCACATGGTTGTATGCATGGCTGCTACATGGCTAACACACAGCTAATTGTGGTAACTGAGTACATGATGTGTACTCATAAAGTACACGGCGTGTACTTCCAAAATTTCCCGAAAAAACTCTTTTCTAAAAAACGACCAAAAAAGGAAAACATACCTAAAAAAAGATTTGTGTTCTTATAAACTTCCCCCATTATTGAAATTCATCCCCGAATTTCCCTAGCAAGGTGGCGTATAAGAAGAAACCCAGAACAACTCCGGCCATTGCACTTGTACATCAACCTCCCTCTCTCAAGTCTCGTCATGTACTCACATGTGCTGCCATAGCACTCGTACAGAGGAACAGGCTGGCCATAGAGAACCGTTGTACTGCGATCGACAATCCGGATTGGATACTCCTTGAAAGATGCTTCCACTTCCAACTCAATCTTATCATGTTGGAAAACATGAGACGAGTTTGAAAAGTAACGTCGAATCTGTGAAACGTGGAAGATGTCGTGCATTGCTCGGTACCTCTGAGATAACTGAAACCGATAGGCAACTAGACCAACTCTCTCCAACAACTCAAATGGTCCAACGTACCTCAGCAAAAGCTTACCCTGACTTCTAATTATCTTCTGTCCCAACCTCGGTGTGACACGTAGAAAAACTTGATCCCAGACCTCGAACTCCATAGGTCATCTCTGTTGATCAACATAAGACTTCTGTCGAAAATGTGCAATATCCATCCTCTTCCAAATCAACTCTATCTGCTCTGAGGTCTCCTGAAGAAGGAAAGGTCCCAGCAAAGATACATCTCCTACCTCCCGCCAACATAAGGTTGATCGGCATGACCTACTATACAAGGCATCATAAGGTGTCATCAGAATAGTTTCTTGAAAACTCTTATTATCGGACAACTCCACAAGAGGTATGTGCTTCTCCCAAGAACCTCCAAAATCCCGAATGCATGCTCGAAGCATGTCCCCCAGAACCTGAATCGTACAGTCGGACTGACCATCTGTCTGGCGCTGGTAAGCTATACTCAGAAGCACCTGTGTACCCAAAGAATTCTGAAGTCCCTTAGAGACCCAAGAAGAAAAACTTGCATCCCTGTCTAAAATAATAGAGCGTGGAACTCCATGTAGATGTACAATCTCTCGGATGTACAACTGCCCCAGCTCATCAACACTGAAATTCTCCATGATCAGAAAGAAGTGAGAAATATTTGTTAATTTTTCAATGACAACCCAAGATGCATCATTCTCTCGATGCAATCTCAGTAAACCTATCACGAAATCCATCGCGACATCATTCCACTTCCACTCAAAAATGGGTAACTGCTAAAAAATCCCTGCTGGTCGTTGATGCTCCGCCTTCACCTGCTGACAGGTGGAAAACCTCATGAAAAAACTAGAAAATTCTCTCTTAATAGCTGTCCACCAAGACTGATGGTTAAGATCATGATACATCTTGGTGACACCAGGATGAACTTCCCAAACTGAGGAATGAAAGTCGCACAACAGCTCCTAATGTATGTCTGTCGGCACCCATACGAGCCCCTAAAAATGCAAGACCTCCTCCTCGCCTATGGTCCATCCAGAAATAGGGTCCTCTCCTAGCATTCTTTCTTGTAGGACTAGGCCTTCAGAATCTAATAGTTGTCTCATTCGCACTCGATCAAGAAGAGTAGAAGTAACAGCTACAGAAGAAAGAAACGTCTACCCCTGCCTATCATGCACCTCCAAATGCATCTCAGAGAACAAAGACATAAGTTGTCACCCACTGTTGGCCTCTTGAACTACCTGTATCTGATTCCTCCTACTCAACGCATTAGCTACCGCATTTCATTTCCCAGGCGTTTAGGCAAGCTCAATGTCAAAAGACTAAAGGTAATCAACCCACCTTAGCTGTCTCAAATTCAGATCACGCTGAGTGAAGATGTACTTGAGACTTTATTGGTGGGTGAAAACCACAAAATGCTCTCCCAGAAGATAATGTCTCCAACAATGTAAGGGATGAACAAATGCTTCTAACTCAGGATCATCTGTCGGTTAGTTCCTATCATGTGTTCTCAACTGCCGAGACCCGTATGCAACGAATCCATCTCCCTACATAAGCACATCTTCTAGACCGATACTTGAAGAATCACAATAAATAGTAGACCTCTTTCCCGGCTCTGAAAATACTAGTATCGATGTTGAATTCAACCTCCCTTTCAGCTCCTGAATGGCTGACTCACAAGAATCTGACCATAAAAAATTCGTACCCGTCTTAGTTAGACCCATCAGTGCTGCTGCTAAGCATAAAAAGTCCTGAATGAAACGTATGTAGTATCTAGCCAGCCCTAGAAAACTCTTCACCTCAAAGACGTTCTTCGACTGCTCCTAGGAAACTAATACTCTCACTTTCCCTAGATCTATTGACACTCCTGTCTCTGGGATAACATGACCCATGAAGTGAATCTGATCCATCCAAAAGTAGAATTTTGAGAGCATACCATATAATTAATGCTCTCTCAGTGTACTCAGAACGATCTCAAGATGGGTAGCATGGTCGTTTTGAGTGTGATATTACACCAATATATCGTCCACAAAGACAACCACGAAAGAATCCAAATACGGATGGAACACTTAGTTCATCAGTTCCATGAACACTGTAGGCATGTTCGTGAGACCGAATGACATAACCATATAATTTTATAGACCATACCTGCTCTGGAAGGCTGTGAGAGGTATATCAGATGGTCTAACACACAAATGATGATAACCAGACCTCAAGTCAATCTTCAAGAACACCCAGGCTCCTCAAAGCTGATAAAAGAGATCATAAATCCTTGGTAAAGTATATCGTTTCTTGACTATCAACTAGTTCAACATCCGATAGTCCACACAAAGCCTGAGGGTTCCATATGTCTTCTTTGCAAACAGGACAGGCGAACCCCAAGGAGAAGTACTGGGTCGAATGAAACCATTTTCCTGCAACTCCTCCAACTACTTATGAAGCTCCTGCAACTCTGGTGTAGCCATCCTATAATGAGGAATGCACAGCAGTGCCACTCCTAGCACAATATCAATAGAAAAATCCACCTCTCGCTCCAGAGGAAAACCTGAAATGTCCTCTGGAAAGACATCCCTGAAATGATCCAGCACTAGAGGAAAGTACAAAGGTGAATTCTCCTTGTCATCCAGATATGAACTATCAATATGGGCTAAAACTCCTCCTAATCCATGTTTCTATAGACCCGTTTTTCTCACCTGGACATCCCATTCTCCCTTATGAAGAAACGATACGCCCTATGGTGATGTGAAACTCACCCTACGACGATAACAGTCGATGACTGCCTTGAAAGGAACTAACCAGTACATTCCAAGAATGACATCATATCATGTCATCTCTAGGACATAGAGGTCCAATAGGAAGTGACCCCCACCAACCTTTAGAGGGAACTCCTTCCACTGACATACACTAGTCTTTCTAGTCCCCAACGGAGTGTCTAGTGTCAAAATATCAGTAGAAGAAAAGGTGCAGAGCCCAAAGCTCTCCACAACAGCAACATATATAAAGCTATGGGATTCCCCTATATCGAAAAGAGATGAAGATAAAACTAAGGAAATGAGGATCATACCTATAACTATAGAAGTTTTGGGATCCTGCTCCTGCTGGGTCTGCTTCTATGCAATGATCAGGCCTACTCCACGGCCCTATGACTCTGCTTGACCACTCTGATCTGATCCACTCTGTTATCGCTGAAATACTGGAGACTAACTACCATGGCCATTACCTCCACCTCATCCTAAATGTCCAGAAGAACTCATATTCCTAGACAGGTGAGAAACTAGTGGTGAAAATCCTGAACACGAAGTCATAGAAGAACCCTTGTCACCAGCTTCTGGTGATAAGATCTGGCAGAAGCACTGAAGGTGACCCATCTTGTCGTATGATTGTCACTCCAATAGGTCTCTCAGGAAATGTGGTCGTGTATGCCCACTCATTTTGCACTGGTAGCACACCACCTGGCTACAAGAAGATGTGTCTTGCCTCCTTGGATCACCCCGTGAAGACTCCTTGCGGCGCTTCCTACTATCATTAGGAAGGATGCTAACTTGAGATGCCAAGATGCCCTGGCTCTCAACTCCAGAATCCCTTCGATTGTGCTCTGTTATTAGCACATGGTTGAAGATAGAAGTGATGGATGTCAACCTGAAGATGTTCACCTATGAACGGATGTTGTGCCTCAGACCATCCTCAAACTTCCTTTCCAGGAATAATTGATCACCTACTGGAATAGGCGTGAAGCGCTGCAACTTGGTAAAGCATGAGGAATACTTCATAAAATAAAGATTACCCTGCTCCAGAATCATAAACTCCTAGTCTCAATCGGCCCTCAAGGTCTCCAAGTAGAAGTAATTGTAGAAGATTCAATGAAACTCATACCACACCATAACCTGTTGGTGTCCCGCCTATGAGATCACATCCCAGTACCTCTTGGAGGAGTCCCAAAGAATATAGGTAGCAAGATTGACCCTCCTCTCTGGAGGTGTCTCCAGATGCTCAAAGATCATCATCATGGCTTTTATCCATGACTCTGCAGCCTAAGGTCCTCCTTCCACTGAGAATGTGGGAGGATGCTGCTGCTGCAAAACTCGGGTCAAATCTATCATTGATGGGGCAGGAGATGGTACTCCATAAAAAGTCTGCATCATCCTCATGAAGCCTTCTCTAAGTTATTCATCATCACCAGTATCAGGTATAACTTCTAAAACCAAGACTGGAACAATATAAGGATCTGCGGGAAGTCCCTGATCAGTAATATCTGGCATCTGATCACTGCCCTATAACTGGCGGTCAACTAGAGGATGTCTCGGTGGCATGACTCTGCATGGTCAAACACACACCTTAGATCAGGATTAACAGGGACTAAAACATAGAAGTTCAAGAAGGGAACAATATAAATAAAACATTATTGTTTTACATAACATGACTACACGGCATGTATAAAACCTACACGGTGTGTTCCCTTAAATCATTCACATGGGTGTGTACTTTTTCCAACCTAGGTCATGTATCACCCCACACACATGGCATGTTATCTTAACACACGATGTGTACCTAAATCACATTCCCCTGCCCGAGTACTTCTACACAGTTAATCCACACAACTCTCCTAAAACAAGATTACATGGTGTGTTCATGGAAAACACGGCGTGTACTAGACGAGCTTCACTGACCCGTGTCGTTAGTGACATGGTCGGGTACATGGCTCACACTACACATCGTGTTCCATGTGGACACGACATATGTAGGAAGAGACTCCATCATCCCATGTTGTTAGATACATGGTTGGGTTCCTAATATTACACAACACAGTGTGTTCAAGCCTGACAAAGCATGTATAACCGAAGATTTATCTGTTCATGTCGTTAGTCACATTGGTGGATGCAGGGTCAACACCACACGACATGCACAACTGGTACACGGTGTGTTCCCACAAGAATTACCATATCACGTGTCTCTACCCAAAAGGCCTACGACATGGTTAGAGACTACATGGTGTGTGCATAAAGTACACAGCGGGTACTTAAGAAAAACAGTTTCTTCCCAAACAGAAGAACAAAAGGAATATAGTCAAAAATACATGGCGTGTATTCTGGGTTTTTCTAGACAGTAAGTTTCAAAAACTACTCTGAAATCCAGAAAAACACTAAAAAAACATTGAAGGTTCCAAATTCTGATATGTGAGGGCCCATACTCACTGTAAATCAAATCTTGGCATCTTATACTTGTTATAACAAGGTAAACAAGTCAATGATCTACCAAGTTCTGGTCCATGAGGGCCCATAACACCTCAAGAACCAAAGTTTGGTGTTTATTCAAACAAAACATTACACAATCAATTCTCTATCAAACAATAGGTATTTTATCAATGCATCTATCACAACAGCTTGCATATTCTACACAACATTTATCACAACAACATGCAATTTCTAATGCACCCTATATGGCATGGCAAGAATGCATGACATGTGATTTCTAGCAAGTTCCTATATGATGCCTGAGATGGAATACCCTCATCTCATCAGGTTTCAATGGAAATAGAACCTCAATAATATCAATGGTAATAACACAAAACATGTGAATCATCTAATAGTGAAATCAAATCAATTGTAAAATTGAAAAACCAAAAAATTTGCAATAACAAGGTAGATTGCCTTTTCACTGTACACGGGTTAGCTACTCCCAGTAATAGCTTATTACTAAGTACCTATTTCATCATATCCCTGGATATAGGCTCCAAATAGTAAGTTAAGAGAAAATAATTCCTCAGATACAACTTTGTAATGTCCCGGTTCCGAAAGCCACCCAGAGGCGCCCCATACCCGATTGGTCAAATGGCCTCAAGTGCATTTCCCAGAACGCTAGAGGCTGCCGACTAGAAGCGATGGTCTTGGGTGTGATAGTTTGGAAACTATGCCATTATTGGCAGAGTACACAGCAGAAGTAAAAAAATTCAAACAAGAGTGGAAGCAGTAATTACATCATAAAAAAAATAAACAGTGGATGACTGATATAATAAATTGAAGCACATATATAAAATGATCCATGATACATATGTCTAAGAAATTAGCAAAACAAATCACAATGATAAAACACATTACTAAACCTAGTACAAAATAAAAAAATAGTAATCATCTTCACAACATCGCAAGACTAATCATGGTCACGTGCTCTCCAGCTCCACAGCATGTCAAGTACCAGAAGTAGAAGGGCGCTTACCCTTGTCTATACCTACAACAATATAATCAGTTTGGGCCCAAAAGCATGGCCCAAATAGGGTGTGAGACTAAATCCTAGTAGGAAACCAGCACGAGATGTGTTCTTAATAGTCAATGAGTATATGGAAAGTAAAAGTATAGGATACATTAAACAGGAAGGTACTCAACAGTAAACCATCCATAGTTTCAATATCAAGAAACAACTTACCAAGAAGATAAACACAAACAGGTAACCCTCTGTAAAGTACACATAGCCTATCCCCTCTGGTCCTACCTAGCAATGAAAGAACGTAGCTAACACATAGGTGAACCTCTCGGAAGCACCCATAGCCTATCCCTTCTAGTCCAACCTAACATGTACAAGCAACCCTCTAGGTAGTACACTCAGTCTAACCCCTCTCGTTCAGCTTAATCATAGGCTCCATGAGGAAGCACTCACCGTCAATTCCTCCCTGTAGTCTCCTATCATAACTAAAGATGCTCTAGGGAAGCACATTCGTCACATTCCCTCAGTGGCCTGCATCGAGGAACTACAGACTCTTTGAGGAAGAACTCAACATCAATTCCCCCTATGGTCTCACATCATAACTAGGAATGACACTCTAGATAAGCCCTTATGTCCATTTTCTATATGGTATATACATCATGATCACACATACCTAAGTAAGTTAACCAATTGTCGCAATGCATTTCAGCCAAGGTAACCCTAGAGGACTACTTGTCTAGCATTCTACAATATAACAGCATAACAGAACAACAGTCACACCATCCAACAATACTAGGCATGGGAATTTAAATAGCCACCTAATAGCAACCTAGACCCAAAGGGTCAAAACAGGAAAAACATGCATGGGAAACACATATAGAGCGCAAACATTCACCATATTCATAGTCAATATCATCTACTTAATCATTCAATCATAGCATAAAAACAATAGGGCTAAAACGGTAAATGGACAATAACACTTTCATGGGTATTCGGTAAATTAGCACGTAAAACTCAAAGACATTCAATAGAAATGCACAAACCACCTACCTTTGCATTGGGAGATCAATATACTTGAACCTCGAGGCTTGAATCACCTTAGAATGCCGTATATCTATGAAAATGTATAAAACAGTCAACCCATAATAACTCACGAAAGAGGAGAAAACAGAAGATGATGCTCTAGGAGAAGATGGAACTCATCGATGTGATTCCAACGCAACCGACAGTGTTCGATTCGGAGGACAGACACTCGCTCGGGGGTTCGTCGAAGATTTTTGGTGGTACGAAGCTCTTGGTCAAATGAGACCTAGAAGGAGAGCTTTCTAGTGATTAGACGTGACCCTAGTGTGTTTAATGAAAAAAAGTACACGGTGTGTACTTTTGAAGTACACGACGTGTACTCTCCGTTTCTGTACTCCACTTTAGGCGGCCTCCCAGTCACCCCCACATGGCCGCTACACAGCCAGCACATGGCTACTTATGGTAACCGAGTACATAGTGTGTACTCAAAAAGTACACGGCGTGTACTTTGAAAATTTCCAGAAAAACCTCTTTTCCTCAAAAATGACCAGAAAAGGAAAACATATCTGAAAAAAAGATCTGAGTTCTTACAAATATTTAATGAATAATAGTAATGTTTTTTTAAAATTAAATACTATCTTTTTTCCTTTCTATAATAATTAATTATTTGTGAAGTATAATATTTTGAATCTCTTACTAAATGTTACACGACATAAATTAACTTACTGTAAACTAGTAAGTACAATGGTCATACATCCAACGGCCATATAACCAATGGATATATTTCCAATGACCATATGTCTAAAGTGAATATATATAATGACCATATTACTTTCATATATATTGCCTTTTATACTTCTCTAGCATTTTTCATCTTATTTTTCCACTTCATTCAAAATGTCTATTATATATAATATATTTACTTCTTTCTATATATATATAATAGGAGTTATAATCTCCAATGAAAACCATGAAGACAAGGATTTATTCTTTGTGGTTTAATTCCTTTGGTATATTTCCAAATGATGTTTCATATTATATTCTTTTAATGTATTAATGTTTATATTTCATTAAAATATTTTATCTCAAAAAAATATATCATTGTTCATTTTTATTTTCTTTTTTTGTTTGTATTACATTTAATTGAACACACAACATTTATTTAAAAGTAAAAATAAACTAAAATATTAGGGTTCTTAATTTTACACACCTTAAAATAATTTCCCCCTCAAAATTGTGTTACTCTAATTAAAATATTTGTGTACTTATACTTTGTTATATCTTTATGTTCCCTTGTTTATTCACCAAACATATGATTCCTATAGAAGACATTAACCATGTGAGTGGACTTTTATCATTGTAATTTTTATCCATGATACAATAATTCAATTGATTTTTTCTCATAAGAGAAATCTTGTTCTAGAGGCACTACCTCTGAATTTAGTAAATATTAAGGTTTTGGTTGGTACATCCTCAAAATTGATTCACGAAACACATAATAAAATTGGGATAGATTTGGTGGAAGTGAATGATAATATGTTACTATCACCAAGAGATAAATTGTTTAAAATGGGTTAATATATTTATGGATCAATTTTCTCTTTTTACTAAATCTCATAATCTTTTTATGTGGTAAAAATCTAAGGAATAAAATATATTAAAATTCACAAATTAAATGTCAACAATGACTAACAATATATAAAATGGATATTTTTAATTTTATACTTATTGATTTGAATATTTCAAGAAATATTTAAAGATATATAGATCAATAAGATTGCTCTAACTATATTCATCCCAACAAGTTGGAGTTTTGTACCACCCTCTATATAGATCCTCATATAGTAGCATTTGGATACAATAATGGAAATTGTTGTTATATGAGAACTCTACCACCGGAAGGTATTGATCCCAATATCCTTTGAAATTTATAGAATATGATATCAGAAAATCCTTTAGAGTATGAACAGTCATTTTAGATTTACTATCAGTCTGAGGACTATAATAAATTTTTATAATGAGCTCTGTATAAAATGATTATGGATGACTTCTCCGAAGCATTGAGGTAAACCATGTGTATCGATTAAATAAAATTTAAATTGGTACCCCATGTAGCCATACCCCAAAATTTATGAATATTTTTTAAATTTCATCAATTGAAAATTAAAATTTAATATAAATACAATGCCCAAATTTTATATAGTGATCATGTAAAACCCAAAGAGAATTATGTCCTTTAAAATTATTTTTAATTGCTATAATAAAATATATGATTATGTTCTATAATTTCTATATAGGTATTTCTAATGGTTTTATCATCCCTTTAAACTTTTTATATTCCACATTAACTTATTGTCCTACCAAGAATCAAGATATATACTCTAAAATATCTCCCTTCATATAGTCCCACTAGAAATGATTCTTGATATCACTATACATTTGTTTTTATATAGGATTGATATATAAAGATGAATTATGTGCATAATAATGCAATTCCTTCATCAATTACAATATTGAAGGGATACATATCAATTTCATGAATCTTATAAATCTATAGTTTTAAAATTTTAACTCAAAAATATTCTATACCTTATTTTGTAGCTCTATACTCCCCATATGTTCTTTCTTGACCTTTACAAGGATGGATGGTTGAGTAGTCATTTTGGGAAGAGATGATTTATCCCCTAACCATATCATTTAATGTTCTTTCATTTGAAAATATATGCACACTAAGTGTATTTTATTCCATTTCATGGATAGGGAAATTTTATCCTTACAACAAAGAGCATCAGACCCCTTGTTCACCTTCCAATGGTGATAATTTATTAAGAAATCATAATTCTTAATCAACTCCAACCATATACTTTAGTGCATATTAAAATAATTATATTTGAATGTATGCATTAAAATATTGTTATTAGTATATTTTTTACACATTTCACTATAGAGATAATGTCTCTATACATGCAATTATAGTGTCACTACTACTGGATACATATCTCATATTGAGTATTTTTTATCATGGATGTTTAATGGATTTCAAGATAAGCTACAACCATGTAATTTTTCATGTGGAAACATCTTAATAACTTCTTTTATTCATCTTTATATATCACAACCACTTATCCAATGTAGGGTGGAGTGATTAAAAATATTTTGACCAACCTTCTCTCGAGTTCCATTAAAGTTTCATCACATTCATATATCTAGAGCAACCTGAATCCCATCTGAGTTTACTGGGTTAGTCGATTTGACAACCATGAGAATTTTCTTTGAAAGAATTTACAGTAATTCACCAATCTAAGAAAACTATACATATCAATTATCAGGTCCAGTATGTTCCATTTTATAGTAACCTCTATATTTCAATGGTTCAAAAAATATACATGGGATTACATGATCAAAGAATTTTAATTTCTATATCCAAAATCCATACTTTCTAAATTTTGGATAAAATTTCACTAATTTCAAGATCTTTAGATAAATTTCAAATGATATTCTTGGTATTCCATGATCTTTAAATATATAATAACATCATCTATAAATACTACCATAAATTTAATGAGGTGATATCTAAGGACTTTATTCATTAAATCCATGTATATAATTGGAGAATTTGTGAGTCTAAATGGAATAACTATGAATACATAATGTTTGTTTGTTTTATTGAATGTTTTATTTGGTATATTCTCCATATTCACCCATTAAAGATGATATAAAAATGGGAAATCAATCTTTAAGAAGTATTGATCCCCTCATAGTTGACTGAAAAAGTCATCACTACAGAGTAAGGAATATAAGTTCTTGATTGTAATCCAATTAAGTTCATAATAATCAATAAAAAGATGCATTAATCCATATTTCTTCTTAACCATAAGAATTTTTTCACCCTGTAATGAAGAACATTGGAATATAAAACCCTTGTCTATATTATTTGTGAGTTTCTTCTTCAATTACTCCAATTAAATCTGGGACATACTTTTTGGAGTTTCAGATATTGTCATAACACCAAGTATGAGTTCTATTAATAACTAACCATCATTCTTTGAAGAAAGACAAGGAAAATATTCTTGAAATACATTAACATTTTCTTATAGAATAGTTATATCGTTCATATCATGTTTCTCCCTAACCATTTGAGAAAAATATCCATCATTGTTAGGCAATGAGACCCATATAAGGGAAGCGACTCTCATAGAAAGTTCATTATAAGACATAAATATATAAATGATAAAAGATTGATATTTTTATATGAAATATAGCCTTAATATTATAAAACTTGATATGGGGTCTATATATAGAGAGAATATCCAATAACAAATTCAAATAAAACTTATCTATATGGAGATGAAAAAAAATTAGGAAGTGAATTCCCATAGACATATTGTAAATAGGAGTAGTAGACATGGTATGAAATCATCACCCCACTTGGAGTCTTCAATGATAATTCAATATATAATTATTAGGCATAAAAATTATTTTTCATATAAACAATTAAAAATATAAATTAATTCATTGAAAATGGCTTAAATAATCTGATTTCAATATTGAGTATACCAGTCAACACCCAAATTTTGTGATTCTATCTTTTATACCCCACTAAAACAAAAATTGTTAGTGTGATTACCACACAATAATAATAAGAGTATGTAATTATGTGATAAGGAAAATCAATCTTAAAATATCCCTAGTTATGAAACCTTCATTTAGACCTATGATATTTTTGGTTCATCCTATATAAAATTTGTTTCATAATTGATTATTTTTATTTCTATGAACTTATTTGGCATACCAGAATCCCAAAAAATAAGAAAACCCTACTCTAATACCTATTCAAACATAGAGTACAATGTTTTATTTGTTGTAAATACATGTTTAAGTCTTACGATTGATGTTCTAATTTTCAATGGATATAGGAATAGTGTATTTTAGGTTAGAGCACCATCTATATAATTTTAAAAGGATATTTATATACATTTATTGGGAATAGTTTCTAGAGTTATTGGTCATAATGTTTATATTTAATCTAAATGAAACATAGATGAGTTAAATTAATGATGAATACATACTAGGTATGATGAGTTTTATGCACACTGTCAATTTTCTTTGGATGAAAATTTTGATGTAATTTATAAGGTATGAAGTTTCTTTAAATAATCTTGGATATGGTTTACAAACATTTGGGGAGTGCAACATTAATTCTGAAAAATGACATAATAAAATATGATATGGTAAGGCCCACAAAGTGTAATTTATATAAAAATGGGGTGTTTAAATAAATAAAAAAGGAAAATATAATTTTTATTATTATTATAAAACTATTTGGAGAGACATGTGATATTTTGAGAAGTTATCAAGATGATATGGATCCACATTCGATAATTCATCTAAAAAAGAGAAGTTTGAAGGAAAATTAATAATGAATTTATCTTACACACTGGAGTTTTAAAGAGATCATAAGATAATTTATCTTATACACATAAGATACTTGAAAGACCTATAATAAAATTGAGTTACATGAATAGTTAAAAAGATAATTAAACTATGTAGATTACATACGATGATTTACTTAATTAAATTATGAGAACCTAGAATCAAGACATTTGTGTAATAGAATTAAATAAGATATATTAAAATGTGAATATTATTATAATAGGGTATTTGAATTTGATGATGATTTTTTGATGTTCTACATGGATCATACATCTTGATCAAACACAAGATCATGATTCTAAGTGAAATCAAAGTAATTATTGTTGGAAGAGAAATATGAAGTTCTTAGATAAATTCTAGGATGAAAAATGAGATTCCATGCCACTATGACTATGTGTAAATATCATGAAAATTAAAATGAATATATTTCATGTATAATTTTAATTTAGATAAATATATGATAATTCCAATATCATTCCCAAAAAAGTTTCGAGTCTTCAGTTGATCTTTTTGGATGTTTTTAAAGAACTATTGAGTCGAATATTATAAATTTTAATGAGCCAAGATAAGCCACTAAAAATCAAGGGAGGTTTCTATAACTGAATATGAAAGAAAATTTATGTATGATTTAATGTAGATAAATAACAAGAAAAAAGTAAGGGAGTATTATGAGATGATGAGATAATATTCTCTTGTATCGAAGGTAAAAAAATTGAGAACAACAACTTATGATTGATATGAAAGGAAGAATAATTTCATCATCTAGAGTCCATTTGGAAGATCATATACTCTTCTAAAATCATCTATCCTATATTGATATAATAGTGTAAATTTTTGGATCTAATATATTTCTTTATTTTTGGTTTTTACCCTAGATAGAGTTAATTTGGATGATAATAATGGTACTATGTAGGTGTGATAATAACCATGTCTCCATCGATACATATTCAACTATAAGGGGGAGAAAATCATTATAAAACTTGTTGTGTAATTAAATTTTCTACATCAATGAGTGTCTTGGGAGAGGTGATGAAAAATCTCAATAGAGTAAGGGATTTAAATTTGGTGTACACACTAATTCACCCCTACAGCTTCCTATTTTCTACCCTTTATTATATCCAACAGTAAAAATTGAGATGAAAATACATTAATATAAATATATGTAGATCATTTTAAATTATAATTCATTACATATCACAAATAAATACAAAATGTCATAACCCAAAGGTATAATGTCTTTATAGACTACATACATAAATTTATTATTTCACATAATTTCTTTAGAATATCCCAAAAATATCCTGCTCATATGCTCTCCTAATAGATTCACCATACTTAATACCCTTTTCATTACCTGGGGAATGTATACATATGAAATTTTTAGCTCAAATTATCACAATGGAAAAACATATCAATGATTCATAAAGGGTTAAATCATAAATATGTGTCAAAACGTAGACATGAGATAAATATATGATTAAAAATAATAATGTATCATAATATTTTACTATAATAAAAGAAATATAACATCTAAAGAAGCATCATAAAAGAATAAAATTTAATATTTTATAAAATTGTAATGCATTGGGAAATAATAATGATCTATGAATAATAATATAGTCTTGTGTCATAACATAGAAATATGAAATAAGTATAAGAATAAGAATTATAACATTGTGGAAAATGATAAAAACCATTAGGTTCATGCATAATGTTATGAAAAAAGAAACCTTCCATCAGGTTCACTTATAACATTGGGGATGAAGCTGTCATCCATCAGGTTTTCACATAATTTTGTGAGTAAACCTAACCTCTACGGGGTTTATATATAATGCTTCCAACAAATCTAAAAACCATCAGGTTCACATATAAAATAATTATCTCATGAGATACAATTTATTAACCAATAATTGTGAGCGATATATCAAACTAACACATCTCATAATGATAAATCCAACACATATTTACCATATAAAATAAACCATACTTATTATTATGAAAAAACCAGGGAAACAAATGGGTAACATAACACTTTCAAATGGTATTTCCTAAAATGAAATTAAAAATTTGATAAGTTGATACTAAAAATTCAATCTACCAATGGAATTATATCATAAGAGAAATGAGAGGGTTATTAACAATACATATCCCCATAAGAGATATATCTTTTTGATATAGATAGAAAAATTCTAGTGAAATCATAAAAAGTTTTTTTAAAATAAATTTTAAATATTATTGTAAAAAGATGATGTCACAAATAACATTAAAAAAATTGATAAGGTTTCTTGAATTATTTTTTTAAAAAAAATTGTTTTAAAAGGGTCCCAAAAAATGGAAACCTAAAAAAAATTTATTATATAATTAAATATGGATTTGATGATATAAAATATATAAGAGTGAAAAGAAATTCCTTTATTTATTTTTAGGATATTTTTGATAAAAACAACATCGATTAATGAGTTTATAAAATTTACATTTCAAAAAGATAAAGATGAATGTAAAGTGTATAAAAGATAAAAAAATTTGATTTTAAATTATGAAAAGATAATACTTATCTAAATGTAGAATATATATATAGAGGGAAAATAAAAAATAAAGAGAGTGAGAATTATTTATAATAATTTCATGTTTTTAGGTAGAAATAAATTCTTCAAAGAATATGTTTTTCACATTAACATTAAATTTAAATAGAAGAAATATAATGTACCATATAAAGTATGGGAATGGAGAATAAAAAATATTTAAAGAAAAAATAAAAAGAAAAAAATTCTAGCACAATGAAATGGAAATTGAGACAGAAACCCCATATTTTTTAATAACATTTTTTTAAAATGGAAATAGTTTAAAAAATAATTAAAATATAAATTATGTGGGAAAACCATGAATACATGGAGTTGAAGCATCATAGATAAAACATAAGTGGATGGGGAAAAATTTTGAACGTGTAGAAAAAAATAAGACCTAATTTTAACTTAAGGAAATGAAATTGAGTTAACAAAAATTACATACGACTTTGGTAATGAATAAGGAAATTGAAAATGATAGAGAGAACTTGGAATGGAACTTTAAATACCTAGAATAAAAAGGTAATTATGATAAAATATTTCTAAATTGGTAGTATATACAACATATAAAAGAAAATAGATTCATTATATGAAATATATTCGAATGAAGGAAAATTTAGATGACAAACATCAATATGGGAAACCTTATTGGTTAGATACACTATGAACTCTTTGGTGAAAGTGTCCCTTCACAGAACATATTCCCTTAGAATTTATGTAATTAATCAAATTATTTAGGTCATAGGATACCAAATGTGGGAGGGTAATTTATTAGAGGAAAATGGGAAGGGATTCATGATAAAAAAAATGATCTGAGTTGTTTCGAGTGGGTGGAAGAGAGCTTCATTTATAAGTGAAAAAGATGGGCATTCCTTTGGAAATATATGTTTTTTGAAGGGTAAATATGAAATCACATGTGATTTAGATGAGTTATTAAAGTAAATGATGATGAAGCAAATATATTTGACTCTCATACCTAACAAAGTACTTTCATAATATCATAATATTATGTAAATTACATAAACTTATAGCTATTATACTTTACCTATTTTGACCTCATTTAACCTGTTGATAATTTACCAATGTAATTTTTTATTAAGAACATAAAATGACCCATAATTTTTATTATTTATATGATGAATACATATATAGACTCTATTTAAATAGATTTAGTTTCTAAATAAATAAAATTAACTTTTAAAAGAAAACAAAAAATGTCTTCAAAAACTTTTTTATAGAAAAACGAAATTTTATGATTTAAGTGTTCTTATTCCTTTTTCAAATAAACTAATAATTAAATTATTTATAATATAATTTTTATTAATTTAGATATTTTTGTTCAATAATCCTTTATAATTGATTAATTTTATTTATTATGATAAACATGTTCAACACTTCATAAAATATCCACTTTTAATATTAAATAATTTTAATAAATTTAAAATAAATTATTTGTTATATGAACATTGAATTTTACCAATACACTAGAATAATAATACTTCATCTAATTTGTATAGACACAATAAATAATTTTTTAATAATAATCATAACTGCTCAAGCACCGAGTTTACCTAATCCTAAGGAATTTTTAATGAAAAGGTGAGAGATGGTGGTATATTGAGGATTTAAAAAATGGGTGTAAACTTCACCCATATAATCTCAATATACCAAGTATGAATATGAATTTTTTATCACAAATAACCATATCAAACTATCTAAAATATTATCATTATTTGACAATGCATCATCCACATAATTTTTCAATCTATAAGCATATGTCACATAAATATATAGATCATTATCATTTTAGAGGCATTATAACCATTAGGAAATAAGATTTCATGGGGAAGATCTCAATCTATTATTTAAAACTACCATGTAAATAGTTGAGATTGATTCAACCCAAAAAAACATTTATCCCAAGCAAGTATCATATTTTATGCTATGAATCATATCTAAAAGTTTTGGTCCATATATGAATCAATTTCCAATGTAATGATAGAATCATCCCTTGAAAAATCCTTAACAAGTTGATAACACACCTCTATAACTTGAGGTACCGGGTGAAACTGAAGTTACATAAACGACATTCACCTTAAACGAGTTTTCAATTGGTGGAATCCAGAGGATGGATATCATCATAAGAGATTTTTTGGTCCTATCAATTATAAAATGCATGAAAAAAATTGTTAAATAAGAGATATAATTTTTCTTAAAACCTATTAGTATTTTATTTTATCATTGTATTTATTTTTGGATTTTAGTGACACCCATATATAATGAAGTTGGTTAATTTTCAAAATTAATTTTGTTCCTGGAAATACTTATGAAGGAAATGAACAGTATGGTAATTTCAAAGAGGAGATAAAAAATTAGCTTAATGAGGGTAGATTATATTATACCGAACATAATATCATCAAATTTATTACTTACTCACACCTTAAAATTGAATATTTTCTTTATGTAATTCCACAACATTATCACAAAAAATAAAATGAAAAATTGATGTACTGTGTTTTCAAAATCATTCATGTATAAAAAATAGGTTGAGACAAAATTTATTCCTTAATTTTAAATATCATCATCAAGTGTATTCATATTTCACTGTATATTCTATATAATTTGAAATTTATATGCTGTAATGAAATTATTATTGAAATTAACAATCCCAATGGGCATATTTTTTTTCTTGATCATAATTGAATCTGAAGAGTTTTATGCTAATAAGGTATCTAGTTATTCTCAAAATCTCTATAAATCATTCCATATCAACATAAAAATAATTTTGTATTTTAAAAATTATTCAATACAGTAAAATTCAATAATACTTTCCAAAATAATAATTCACATAATCAAATAATAGGTGTTGGCTATTTAGTGGAACTACCATAATCTCTTTCGATGGTCTTTCTAGAAAATTAGTGATCCAATAGTTGTGTTTAGACTTGTTAAATACCATCCATCATAAGAAATTAATCAGTTCGGGATAGTATATTTTCAATGTTGTCTATATAGTAAAGGAGAGATAGAAGAAATACCCATTTTTCAGTTTAAGATAAACCTGTTTTTGAGAAACTCTTCTCCTTTATCACCGGAAGTGCAGATATTCCATGTAAATTTAATGATAAAATAGTCATTGAATTTTATGTAGTCCATAATTCCTAGTCCACCCATATCAATAGTTTTATTCATTATTTCTATGAAAAAATGATTAACATTCTTTCATGAATTCACCAAGTCCAAAAAATACTTATAATGTCTTGGAGTTTCTTAATTAGGTAGTAAGTCCATATATACATGGATAATGAATAAAAACTTGGATGTGATAACTGAATTGACCAAACATACCCTACCTAACTAGGATAGTATTAACTTTAAAATTCTTCATTTTAGATATGATCTTAGAGTAAATGTTCTCCAAAAGGTAGATCTTAACTTTTCTGAAAATAGGTGGACACATTATTAATTACATGGAATATACTCTCTCTTCACTTTGAGTACACTAACAAAAAAATTTCTTTGAGATCGATATCCCCTTTATAAAAACCCTGAAGGATTTATTTCAACAAACAGATTGACTAGAAACATTTTCATAATAACTGAATATGTTTTGATAGCTTATAATTTATTTTTAGATTATTCCTAGTAAATAAGACTGTTATCAACATACAAAAGGTTTGAAGGTTCATGAATGTTTATTCTATCCTTCATCTACTTATAGAAATCAATACATACTAAATCAGTGAGTCACATACTTAGGTAATCATAAAAAAAATATAATTCATGGGAGAATTTATCCTTGTATAACACCTCTAGATAACCAAAAACCATTATTTGGGATCCATTAATGTTGATAGAGATACTAGAAATTTTGAGGATAAAACTAATAATTTTAATAAACGCATCTGAAAATACATATTTCTTTAAAAAATAAAACATACAACTCAAAATTATTATATTAACTGACTTATAAATTTCAATATTTTATTTTTTGTTTCCATCATTATCCTATTTTATATAGATCATTTATATATTCTGATATAATGAATATGAAATTTTGAATGTTCCTTCTTAGAAAAAATACAAACTTATTAGGATTTATAAACTCACCAATTATTTTTCTATACCTTAGTGTGAAAGTTTTGAGAATATTATTTTGAAAAATTTTCCCAATGGAAACCAACCTAAAATATTTTATATAAAATATATTCTCATTCTTAAAAATTAATTCAATGAGGTTAATATTAATCACACGTATTGTGAAAGAGAGAAATAATTATCTCAAAAATAATTTTTTTTACGTGGAAGATGTCCCAATAAAATGTGAATACATTATTTTTTAATCCATCAGGACTAGTTCCATATTTAAATAGAATAATATAAATTTTATTTAATCCACATGAAGATACATAGTTATAAATTTATTATAATAATATTCAATTAATAAAGAAATTTTATTAATCAACCTAGGGGAAACATTCATTCCCATTGTCATTGTGCAATCACTAAAAATAATCCACTGAAATGTTGGAAATATTTGTTTTAGTAGTGATAAGATATTCATCTTTTCATACATCATATATCCTTTTCCTTGCATATTTATCCTTAAATATGCATTGAAAAAACTTCGAATTTCAATCAAAATATTGAATCTATTTAGCATTTCATTGATTCTTTGCTCTTCTTTCCTTGAGGTCTATAAGTCCATCATGTTTAGAGTGTAATTAAATATATTCATAACAAGTAACATCATGTACTTGGTTAATTATTTTATAGCATTCCAAGTACTCTTCAGATTTGTTAATATCAATATCCAATTTAGAAAAATAATCCTTTCTCCATTCTCTTAATAGATATTGTATCTTTTTACCTTCACAACTAAGACCTTTGGAGGTATAAAAATACACTTAGTCTTTCACCCATCATTAAAAATATCCCTACATCCTTTAATGGAAATTAATTCATTATTATATTTAAATGAAAAATTTTATGACCTCAATGAATTCACTTAGACAATAATAAAAAGAGTCCCATTATTATAATTGAATCTTTTAAGAGTGAATCCATATATCTCAATAGATAGGTTGTGGTCATAATTATAGTAGATAATTCTATCAATTTTCCTTTCCTATGTTCCATTCTCTTTTTATCTTTACCAAGTGATGTTAAACTAGTAATAAGACTTAAATAATGTTAAAACAAGAAATATAGGAGCATGATTTATCATAGTCTATCTAAATGGATTCGGATCTAATATTTTATTTAGACCTTAAAAAATTATTGAAGTTAGTAAAGAGCTCCCATATTTTATTCAATTAGACAAACATCATAGAAAAATAACTTCATAATTATTTCACATAATATATGATTTATAATTATATAGAAAGGACAATTTAAAGTTTTTACATTCCAAAGAAATTATAAAGATACATGTTAAACACTTTTATTGAAGAAAATAACCTATAGACTTGTATAATTAATGATCCAAAAGATTTTCACTACATTTTTGTATTTATTATAAGAGATAATGGAATAACCAAGAGATGCCCTATTAAAATCTTTCTTTTATTGATACATTATCATGGGGTTTGAAATTCCATCCAATAGTGGATTGATGGTATCAAAAAAAATTATAATGGTTGTAACATTGGGATAATTTCCAATCCCTTAATAGTTTCAAAACATAATATTCATTTCATAATTGAGGATAATCCACACCTTTATTGGAAAATTTTAGTTATTCCACCTCTATGTGTGGCTTCATTACTTTTACTTCACCTTTTCTACATTTTTTCTGAAGAATAGAGCTTTCCACTATGTTATTGATTCTCTCAAGAAGTTTATATTCCTAAAAATTATCACGGCTATTAGTTGTCTCAAGGATATGTGAATCCTCATCATCATATACCAAATATTATCCACCAAGGGGATAAATTTGTTTCTTGATCTCTCTATTACATATGGTTTACCATCAAAATTCTTACTTTAAGAAAATTTATCTGAAGTGACATAGGTGAAAGGTTCATCATTATTTTCATAGAGTGAGTCTTCTTTGAGCATCCCATATTAATCCTTTTTTCTATATTCATATATTCAGTAATCAAGTTGTTTGTCCATATGACCCTCTCCTTATCTTAATCATGATCAATATAAGTTACAACCTTGTCCATTGAAAATATGTTAAATAGTATAGGGTTATAATTTATATGAACAATGGTTTTTCATATTTGGAAATACCTTTTTTGTTATTTTCAGTCCAAACTGGGTGGATAATGGATTCTTCAAAATAAGAGATCTCATTGTGTAGAAGGATCTAGTGTTGAAGGTAACATCATTTCCTAGCGTTTTCAAAAAATTTGGAGCTCAAACTCTGGATGAAGGAGTGATCATAGTAAAACAATTATTTTTAGTACTATATATTCGGCTATATGGTAACGGAATGGATTTCATGATGATTGATGTTTTCTAAATATTTGGAGCTTTGTGAAGGAATCTAGAATCTAGTGTTGTAAAGGTTCAAAGCTCCACGAATGATGTTTCATGAATAATGAATAAGGTACCATGAGATGATGGTAATCAATGTGAAAATGAGAGTATTAAAGAATGAAATAATTTCACAAATTATTCGACAAGAAAATAAGCAATGAAGACATGAATAGAGAGCCTCATGAAGATTCCTTGGTGATCTCTAGTGATTCATAAAAGAGGTGTAGCCTATAAATAAGAAAGAACACATTATTTAATACACAGATATAATTTTCAAAAAAGGGTGAAACACACTAATTTTAAAAAGGTTCTTTACAAAGGTTTTTCATATGAAAATATTAAACTCTTAAAAACTCAAGTTCATTAAAATTATGGTTTATAACCGATTGACCATATGAAATTTCAGAATATGGGGTTTCATGAAGACTGGGAGTTCATAGTTTTTGGGATTTCCCTGAAGGTTATGAGATTCAAAAAGGTTGGGATATTTTTGAAAGGATGTGGGTTCATGAATGCTAAAGTATCATTGAAATAAAAATGGGTGTTTATGAAGTCTAAGAACTTCATGAAGTGTAGTGTTGAGAATCTTATTTTATAGGATATTGCTTCCATGTGCATCAATTTAGACTATGGTGAAAGCATAATCTCATGCTACTCTGGTAATAATGCTTTAATTCCCAATCTATTTAAGTGAAATTCTAGTTGATATACTGATTAAGACCTCTCCCAAGGAAATGGGAAAGGGGGAGTTTATGTAACTGATCTACAGGAGGTAGTGTGTTCTCTTTAAAATTCAAGTAACATATGTTTATCTAGTACAAATTGAATACATATAAACCATTATAATATATTATATCTAGTGAAGCATTGTGTATTTAGGTATGACTAATGCATTGTTGACAAATTCTCTTTGGAATATTCCTTAATGGTGAACCATGTAAAACTGTTTTTTTTTTGTGTATCTATTTCTATATCTGGGTGTTTGATAACTTCAAGATTCTATAAGAAGTATTTTATAGGTTTCTAAAAATGTAGGGAAAATATATATTTCATTTGAATAATTGTTTGACACCTCGATTCATCCCTCACATCTTAGGGTGGTCTAGGATCCAACAAGTGGTATTAGAGAAAACTGGTTATGAGTGCTAAATTTATCCTCTATTGTTATAGATAATTCAGTGAATGTTTTGGGTACACCACTTTTTGATATAAAAGAATTTCATATGTGGAATATTATAATCAAATCTCATCTGATATCTCTTGTAATCAAGGTTCTCTATTGCATATATCAAGGGATTTAAATCAATGATCTGATAGGTATTTCTCTGACTAAAATAGATAGGAAAATGCTTGATGTAGATGTCAATGCTCAAAATTATCTAATTGTATTACTTTTGGATCAAATATATTTGAATTTGGTGAGATTCACATCATCCTAGACCATTTTTAAGAAAATATAAAATATATATAAAGTTGATAATAAATATGAGGCTAAATTTCATGTTTTTCACAAAAAAATTGTTGATCTAAAGAAGCATCTAGATAAACATGAAGATACCTTCTTTAAATACAATATTGAAATTTTTAGAGCTATTTAGGGAATGAGGGAATAACTTAAGTGTGTTGACATTGTAAATAAAATTTTGATAATTCTCCTAGCTCTGTACAATCAAAAAAAATTCCCTAGAAGAAAGATATGTGTCTAAACATTCTCTTGATGATTTACTAAGCAGTCTGGTGGATTATGAAATGAGAGTTAAACCAAAAGATACAACAATTATAGTAAGCAAGAAAATGGAATTCAATGCTATATGAAAACATGACATCTCCAAGGATAGTGATTATGGACATGAAATGGATGACAAACTTCATTCTATTTTTTACAAGAATTTCGAGAGAGGAAAATGGATAATTGAAGGCAAGAATTTTTTGTCTTGAATTTATTGTGGTAAAGAAGAGCACATTTCCACTCAATGCCTAGAGAGAATTGATAATATATAAAGTGAAGAAAAAATTATATAGAATCCTCAAAAGATGTTCTCTCCTAAGGGAGAATTCAAATAAATAAATAAATTATAGATAAATATATTCATATAAAAATAATAACAAGATAATATTGACTTTTTTTATGATGAAGAACAAGAACTTATGACTGATATTGAAGATTCCATGATTGCTACAGTTAAAAAGTTGATACTACAGATGAGGAAGGTAATCAGTCAAATGGTGTCATATATCTCAAGGGTTATCTTGAGGGTTTTCTTGATGATCATGGCATTCAAAAAATGAAAAATATAAAGAAGTTATCCTTATAGAAATAATCATTAGATTATTTGGATTATCTAGAAGTATATATTGATCAACTAAATGCAAAGGCACAAGTGTATTTAACAATATTTGAAAGATCGAAAGGGGTTGTGGAGTTTAAAGTTAGGATTAAAGAGTAGTCAAAATTCATCAATGACCTTAAATATATACTAGTCTAAAATGATAATATAGTTGAGGTCCTTGTAGAATAAGTCACTAATTTAAGGATTAAACTAAAAGCTAAGTCACAATAAAGAAAAATAATGATGAAATTACAGTTTGGAAGATTTTCATAAACATATATTTTTTAATGAGAGAAATATATTTCTGAATGAGATGAGAATTCCTAGAATGATTTAATATCTATATTTATGGGAATAGGTGTAATAATATATGATACATAAACATCAAAGGATGGAAATGAGATGAGCCTATGTAAAGGAAACTAAAAGTTCAACATATCATGTAGGCACCTAATGTCCTAATAGAGATAGATTCAAAGGAAACAAAGAAGATAGCCGTAATTAATCCTCAATTATCCAAATAGGATCTCTAGTCAAATACCTTTAAAAATAAGGCTAAAGGTGAATGAATGGAAGTGATAATATATTTACTCTTATGAAATGTCAATTATATTGAATTATGAACCATACCATGTATTATTGTGATGTGTAAAGGATCTATCTTAATTTGTAAGCACATGGAATTCAACAAAAGAGATTGTGACCATACCCTTCACCATGTAAAATAAACTATTTTATGGATATTTTTTCATTATTATATCTTTTTTCATAAATATATTGTTTATGGGAAGTGTAAAGGTGCTAAAAATAGCTATAGAACTCTGAGACAAGTCAATTCCAATCAACAAATCATAATTTCCCTTCAAAATGGGTATTCTCCTCTAGAATTAGAATATGAGTATGATGAATCCATTCATGTTGAAAATATATTTGAGAGGATATATTTTTCCTCCACTCAATAATGTATCTCATAGAAGAAAAAGAAAAATATAAATCAATTTAACATGGTAGAAGTCCCTCTAAATATTATAAAGAATAGTAGAACCTATATTCTTGAAAAAAGATGCTCATCCCACATGATAGGAAATTCTTATTTATTGAAAAAATTTAAAAAATGCGTTAATGTAATAGGGAGATTCTGAAATGATGTTTCCTAAAAGACTATAGGAAGTAGAAATACTAAATTTGAAAATGATGAGTTAATGAAAAAAAGAAGATCTATAGGAGGAAGGTTTTCATCACAGTCTCTTATGAATGGGTCAGAATTTTAAATTAGGACTGGTAGTGATATTTAATTAAAAGGGGATACATATCCAAATAAATAAAGTAAATTATCTCAGGAAAGAATACATGGAAAAGTAAATTTATAAGAGGTAGATAGTAAATAAAACACTTGTTTCTTAATAATTGAAGAGGAATACAACTTGTGGCATGAGAGGTTGAATCACGTAAATCAAAAAATCATGGAAAACATATCTAACCTAAAGTTTTTTTTTGGACATTCTCAATATAATTTGGGATCTATAAAATTCATGTGATTATTTCATGTGAGTAAAGATAATCCATAATTCATGTCTTCCAAAGAACAAAAGGGAATAAAATCTTCTTGATCTTCTTCACACAGATGTGTGTGGTCCAATAAATGTGGTTCGAATATATGGAGAGTGGTAATTCATTCTTTTTTTATGATTATAGTATAATGGATTGTTTTATTTTTATGATGTTGAAATGAAAAGTTATTTTCTTACTAAATAGATATCTCCAAAATGTTGAGAATGAAACTGGAATCACAGTCATGATATTATGATCTAAAAATGGAATATAATAAAAATCCATTAAATTTGAAAATTACCATGAAAAAAATGGGATTATGTATGATATTTCTTCATTTAGAAAAAAAATAAAAAAATGGGGTTATTAACCACACAAATTGGTCAGTGAATAATATGGATCGAACATTACTGATCGAGAGTTGAATATCACGTCATTAATAAAGGAAGGTTTTTTTAGGTTGTAGTGTAAACATAGTATTGAATATGGATATTTATAGGTGAGTACATGATACCATATGACATATGGAATGTAAGAAAGAAATCTCTACTGTATTTTTGGGTTTTTTGAGGTAAATGTTTCATTCGAAATATTGAATGAAATCACGAAAAGTATGGTGATGATGCAAATGAAAGAATTTTCCTTAGATATTCAATGAAGAGTAAAGCCTAAAAATATAAATTAATTATCTAAGAGAGATTGTGAAGAGAAATTATGTCAGGATCATGGAGGATCAAATAATAAATATCTTAAGGATATCATATAATTATATGATTGTGAACGAAAAAGAAAGTGGACAAGGGACATTTTCAAATAAAGATATTGTGGAAGGCTTTACCAACATTCATGGATCTCAAAATGATGATGATTCCAAAGTGGAATTAGAAGAGGAATCCATTTCTAAAGAAACTCATCAGAATCACATAGAAGAAATAGAAGAGAGGAATTTTATTAAACTAACATCATTGGGGATTGTAAAGCACCTACCCATATGAGGATAATGATAAATTAGGCACATATTTTCATCATATAAATTATGGAACCCACCTATTTGAAGAAACCACAAATGATGAATCATGGTTTATTTCTATGAATGAAGAACTAGATCAGATTAAAGAAAAATGAACTTTGGATCTTGTTAAGAGACTAGAAAAAACAATGTGATTAGAAAAAGTGGGTTTTAATAAATAAATTTTAGGATCATGGAAATGTGATATGAAACAAGGGATGTTTGGTGTATAAAGGATATTCACAGAATAAAGGCACTGATGTGGAAGAAACATTTTCTCTAGTACCTTGATTGGAGATGATTAGGATCTTACTAGCAAAGGAAATTAAAATAGTGTTCAAATTGCATCATATGGTTTTAAAAATATAATTCTTAAATGGTGTTATTGAAGAAGAATTCTACATTGAATAACTAGTGGAATATTAACTCAGTGTTAATGAAAAAATGTTTTTTATTAAATAAGGTTCTTTATGTTCTAATGTAGACACCATGATCATGGTATTCTATATTGGATACTTATCTAAAGAATCTACAATTTAAATTAGGTGGTGTTAACCATAATCTCTATGTGATGAATTCACAGGGAGATAAATTTATTTTCCTTATGTATGTGGATGGAATTATATTTTTTGGAAGAAGGGAAGGCTTAGTGGAATAATTTTCTAATCACATAAATTCATAATTTGAAATGTACATGATAGGTGAAATAACATACTTTTTGGGGAATCGTATGATTCAAAAGAAGGAATACACCTCTATTTCTCAGTAAAATTATGCAAGATAACTAATGAATAAATTCAACATGCATGAATCTAAACCAACTAAGACTCTGATTTGGGTTGGTAGAAAACATTAAAATCTTGTGGATGTGAAACCCAAGGATCCAACCTTATATATAAGGAACATAGGTATATTATTGTATTTCATTTCAACAGTTCTAAATATTTTCTTTTCAACATGTCTAGTTACTTGATTAGAAATTAATCTGAAGGAAGTGAGTTTTTCAGTAGTTAAAATAATCTTGAATTATATTCAAGGTACTCTCAACTTTGTATTATATTTTGGATAAGCAATAGATAATAAATTATCATCTTTTTCTTATTATGACTTGGTTGGATATTTTCCAGCACAAATTCCCACAAGTGGTGGTGTATTATTCATTGTAAACAAATGTGTGTGATAGTTGTGCAATAAATAAGAAAGAATTTATCTTAATATTATTTAAATAGAGTATATCTCTTTGAAAAGCGCATAAATAAACTACAATGGATGAATAAACATCATATTTATATTGGTGATGAGGTGAAATAGACTTTGGTGATTCACTGTTCTAATAAGAGTATGCATGATCTTATAAAAAATCTAGTTCAACACTCTCATACCAAATATATTGACATCAGATATCACTTTTTCAAGGAAATTTTTTAACAATGTGTGATTCAAATCTATAATTTTGTAACTAATGACCAAGTGGATGACATTATGACTAAGTCTTTGGTTGGACAAATTTTAAAGATACATATGTTGAACCACGGTGTTCAACAAATTTCCATTGCAGTAGGAGGATTAGGTTGATCCCCTCTCCCCATTTTTGTTAACTATATTAATTTTTTTATAGATGTGAGGCGGGTTTCTAAGGTAGATATGATCCGTGGTTTTTTTATAACTATAAGTAAAAAATAAAGGTTTTCTGGGTTTATTTCCAAAGTGGGACATAAGTAAAATTCAATTATTATAGGGTTGCAATACAGGGATAGTTCGATGGTCTCTCGAGGCATGAAATTACTTTTCACTGCTCTTTTTCCTATATTAGGCTCTAATCATGTATTCTTTGAGTGGTGTATGAGTTATTTCACATCTATCATGTTTTTTGTTGGGGATGGTGCTTTATAAATTTAATAAACAGATTTTCAACAAACCCAAAGGGGGAAATTAATGGAACCAAGGTTTTTCGCAGTGGGAAAAGTATTTTTTTATAAATCTATACTAGGTTGATAGTGGTTTTTTCGTGTTAATAGATCTTATAATGCAGTAGGAATCATTGTTGAAAGTGATTTAATTTCCTAGTGTTTTCCAAATTTTTGGAGATAGAAATCCAAAGGAAGGGGTGATCATCACAAAAGAAATATTTCTAGGATTTTCTCTTCATTAATATGGTAATGTCATGAATTTTGTGATTATTAAATTTATATAAATATTTGGAGCTTTGTGAATGAATTTTATATCAATTTTCAAGAAGTTTTGAAGCTCTGCAAATTAGGTTTCACAATGAATGGTTGAGTTGTGATGGGAAGATGGTAATTTATGAAACTATTATAAGTTTCATGAATAGAATGATTTTACTAATGATTTGAGAAGAAAAGTAGAAACATGAATGTGAATATAGATCTTTAAAAATAATCCATGGTGATCCCAAGAGATTCACAAAAGATATTTTTCAGATAAATATTTGAGTTCACATCATTTGAGACATGGAGATAATTTGTAAAAGGGTGAAATGTTATGATATTGTGATGCTACTTCACGAAGGTTATTCATTTGAAAATCTGGAATTCATTACAAACTTAATCTTCATAAAAATTAAATCATAGAACTGATTTACTATAAGGAATTTTATAAATGGTGATTTCAAGAAGGATGGGAGCTTTGTAATTTTTTGGAGTTACATGAAGGTGAGGAACTTCATGCAGTTTAAGAGTTTTTCAAAATGTAGTGGGTTCATAAAGGTTGCGGTATCATTCAAATAATATTTATGGATTTATAACTATATTTAAGTGAACTTCAAGTCGATAAACTAACTAATACTTCTCCCAAGATAGTGATCAAGGTGGATTTGATGGAAGTGATCTGATAGAGGCAATGTTTTGTCACTAAAATTATTATAATTTCAGTGTTCCTAGTACATAGTGATTGTGTCTAAACAACTATAATCCACACTCTCTAGTAAAGGTTTGTTGATTTAGGTACGGAGAATACACTATTAGCATGTGCTTCTTAGACTACCCCTTAGTGGTGAACTATGAAAAATTGTTTTGTTCTGTATCTATTTATGAATTTGGATGTTTGATAACAACCTGATTCCATCAAACATGATTGATAGGTTCCTGCCAATAAGGGGATATGATCCATTTCATTTAAAGAAAAATCTAACACACTTATTCACCCCTCTTCTCTTAGGGTCTTCTAGGGTCCTACAAAAACACATGTGAGTTTGAGGTTCTTATCCACATATAACGACCACATATCGGATAACTTTATAAACAGTAACCATATAACCAATGACTATATATCCAACTAGCTTATAAATTAAAATCATACTACCTTATTATATATTGTATTTCATACAACTCTATATTAATTCATAAGATTTATATACTTTATTAAAAAAATTATTATGTTTATAATGTTTTTATTTCTTTCCATTGATATAATCTTAGATATTATGTTCAATTAAAACCACGAGTAAAAAAAGTACATGTTCATGATATTCCATATGTCATAATGTATTAATTATTATCTTTCAATAAAATATTTTATCTCAATAAAAAATCCATGGTTTGTTTTGTTTTAGGGTTTTGTGTAATACAATATATTGAACACAAAACATTTATTTAAAGGAAAATACATACTAAAATATCAGGATCCTGTAATGGAATTGATTTGTCCCTAAATAAAATTATTTATGGAGTATTATAGGTTGTGAGGAAATGTTATGGTGAGAATGGGTTTGATTATAGTATCAATATATATAATATAATCATCAAACACAAAATATGTTTTTTCTACTAGATAACCCATGAAATATGACACATGGAGTTACATCAACAATTATTTTGATATATTGTGGGTGAATGAATCATATTTATAGTCCCTAATAGATGAGGCTATTTAGATACATACCATGTGAGCCTTAATACTCTGATATATTTCTTATACAGGCCTTGAGGCTTAGCTAATTAGGGGGTGGATGGGTACGTTTCTGACCACATCATGGGTAAAACATAACCAAGATGGAAATTTTCATCTCATATTATGAGTAAGAAACCTTTAACCTTGTTTGAGATAGTATAATATAGTTTATGAATATACCAAAATAGTAAATAAAATGTGTTAATAAATTAAGGTGAGGGACATGTGATGTGGTCATCCTTAATGATTGATGAAATGTGATGTATTCATCAACCTAATTACTCTATAGTTGAAGAATAGATAACATTTGAGTACGCCATATGGGATTGAAAAACTCTATATCCCATGAAAACTAAATGTCTTCTATAAATGAATCAAATGAGAATATATGTTTCCATATGATGAAGCTGGTGTACATAGGTTTGGAGATACATATGTTTGATAGATATCTCACCAAATCCCTTTATAAATTGAGTGGCACCAATTATTTTCTAGAGGTTAGTATTTACTTATAATTAAGGATTTGATTATTTATATTTTTTTCTATCCAATAATGGATCGTGGGGTCACATATTGTGGTAGACTAATTAGGGATTGTTTTTGGCTCAGAGGTATGCTCTTAAAGTCTTTTAGAATTTATCATAAAGAATTTTTGATAGGTATTTATAGGGAATTTAAAATTATATGATATATAGTGAATATGAGGATAGCTTTACCAAAATATTTCGAATATTATTTTACAAGTTATCATATATGATTCAGTATAATGGGAAATATTGTGTAAGTCTTTTATGATTTAGCGCAATTAAAATATCTAAGGGAATGTGTCGATAGCCAAGTGATATGGAATTGTATGTTATGGTATTTAAAAGAGTATAAAATAAACATGGAATAAGGTTTATTCCTATCATTTGGGGTATATCATATTTTATGATATAATTATATCATATATAGACTACTTGATTCTATTGTATTATATGAAAGGCTAAATCACAATGCCATGGATTTTATGGTATAATTATTTGGGAATTTTTGGAATTGACTAATAGAAATGTAGTGTTAATAACCTAACACTAATATCTTCTACACATAATATATCATTTATTATTTAATTTTATAGAAGAAATGGATTAGAGAGTTGGGAAATGTGAAGGTTACATCTAATGCATGAATTAACTCATAACTTACGAGTTATTACATGTGTACTTGGGAATAATCCTTACAGGATATATAAATGGGGACTCACCCTAAGATAGTGATTATGTTATCTTACCAAAGACTAATCTAAATTTATCCTACTCATACCTCTCTTCTTTTATATCCTTTATATCTTGAGGCACTAGAATTCTATTGAGGGAAGAAAGAGTTGGATCATATGATGAGTGATTCAATACAACCAATGGAAATATCATGGAGAGGGGATTTTGATGGATACACTTTAGTGATCTTCATCAACCTGATTCAGTTGAAGATCACAATAGAAGCACTTCGGTGTAAGCTAAACATTCATAGGTTACTTTATTTATAGTTTTAATGATTTCATTTATCTATTACAGTCATTATTGGGTTTGGGTTTCTATATGGGTCATATTTTATTTAACATGTGTAGTTAGATCCTTTAAATCATAGTAATGTGGTTATTCAAGGATATTCCTTGGTAATGTATCTTAGATTTTGGAGAAAAATGGGGAAGCTATCTATCACCCGCAGAGTTTGTCAAGTTATTAGGAATCTACTTATATGAAACACCTGATAATGTTGTATGATACGTTTTTTTATCAAATTTATTCTATATATAGGTATTATAATATACTATTTTTAGACTGATTCTCATATAAGGGACCTCATAGCATATGTAGTTATTTAAGAGGATGTTAGGTACATCCCAAAGAAGGCATAGATTATACACATACTAGAAATGAAAAAATAGTGAGTTTAATGTTAGCAACGTGGTATTTTTTATTGTTTAACCTAGATTGAAACGTAGGTTCAGAGGTATGAATAGTTAAGATCTAGATTTGTTGTCCCATTTCAGATTATAGGGGAGATCATTATAATTTTATACTTATTGGATCTTCTTCAAAGACACTTTTATATATATGATTTATTTCATATATATTGACTTTAGAGATGTCATCTCAAACCTTGTCATGTGATCAACAATGATTATTTGTAGATGGAAGTTGATTCATTATTTATGTAATGGCTAGTATGTATAGTGTATTTGTATGAGAAGATTCTTGAGGGAATTATCATAACCATATTTTAAGTGTAGTGGCGACATTAAAATATCCTGGAGGATACTTGGGAGAAGAACATGGCTATATGAGAATAGTGGATAGAGTAGTTTTTTCATAGATGGTTAGTAATGCATCTAGAGATAATGTTTACATATAGTTGGGAGTTTGAAATGACCCATGCATAATGAGGTACCAATTATAATTAATTTAATTGATACCATTTTTAATATTTTAAGTTTTAGAGTGTGGGGGTAATTGGATTTGTATAGGTTTAGAATCTATGAAAACACGACAAATGGTACAATTAATAAAAATGTTATATGTTGCATGGAAAACATGAATCCTAGTTCTAGGTACTTAGTGGCTATGGTAGAAGGTGGTTAGACAAAGTTCATAGTGGCCCCTGGTCGAGTGGTTGGTGCTATATCAACTTGCTAATGGGGGTGAATTAGGTTCTCAGTGGCCTCTAGTTTAGTTTTTAAATTTAAAATATAATAATTTATAAAGAAAATTTATAAAAAAAAATATTCCCCTATTTGAAACCTATTTCATAATAACCCCATCTCACATGTATCTCTTCTCTTCTTATTTGAAAATCTATCTCATCTGAGATATGATCAAAAAATTATTCCTACAATTGGACTTATAGAGGTTAGACTAAGACTCTATCATAGTTTATTAAATATTTTATTAATCACACCATTTTTATTCAACTAAAATCTCTAAATTGGTGTTTTATATTCTTTTAGGATTCCTATTTATCAATGATGAAATCAACCATACTTAAGAATTTTGATTCTACTATAATGGGTTATGTAGTCCCTTTGTCTTCCTCTCATTTTATATATAACTATGAGTTTTTTGTTTGTATATGATACATAGAATGTGAAAATGATTTTAAATTGAACCATATTTGGTTACCTCATATGATTAAATCTTGGAAAGGATTTTTGGGGCTCTATTAAGTTATATGGGTTTTAATCATTAATATTTTGGTTGTTTACAGACACAGCTTATGTAGATTTTGGTAGAAAAGCATGGAATGGGAAAAAATTGGGGTGTTTATTGATTCGAAATAAATTTTTAGATCTTAAAGGGAATTATAATGTGTTCTTATATTATTGTAAAGTACATATTAGTAAGGATATAGTGGTGATCTTAACCTAGTAAGAGAAATATGGGTAAACATAAGTGTATTTTGGGTTGGGTTAAATTACAACCATTACTCTTTATTGATGCTTTAGTTGGGAATAATTCCAAACCTTTAACATTATAGGTATATTGGTTTATAATTAACTCCAACAATTTCTCTTACATATTATATAGGTGGGACATGATAACAACAATATTGATCACTTGGTAATAGGCTAGACATGATTCCAACTGTCAATCTTGTTTAGTAATTAGGTTGGTTGTGATCCCACACTTATCGTTTGCATGTATTTTATTTTTTGAGTGATTCCAACCATCTTCATGGGTTATTACATGGATTGGGCATACTTACAACCACTTCTATGAATTATTCAATGGGTTGTTCATAATTTCTACTATATTCCTTGTTTTATATTGGTAGGTTTTAATGACAACTTCAGTATTATTGTGAATTTTGGATAAATGCAACGCTAACCATTCTTCATATTGGCATATTGGTTTGGTGGAATTCCATGGTTGGTCTTATAATATATTTAGATTTGGGGTAATTCCAACCATGTCTATGGATTATTATTTGGGTCTTTTGAAATTTTAACCATGGTATCTCTTACTGTATCGATTTTTTGTTATGCCAACTATAATAATTTTTGAATCTATGAACTTGGAATTTGACCAAGAATTTGAATTTTTTCATTGAATGCTTGTATGGTGTAAAATAGTCCTTTTACCCTGGAATATTATCATAGATAATTTTTATAACCACTCTTTTGGAAATGTAATAGAGTGTTTACCTTAGGATGGTATTTTTTTGTAGTTTCAAACCATTCAAATTTTCAAGGAAAAATTAATATTTAGTATATAGTTAATTAAATATTAATTTATTCTCATACATTTTTTCTGTTAGATATTTTGAATAGATAATCATATTGATATTCTATTTCAACTGTTGATTCTAGAATGGGGGGTTTTTCTAGAAAGGGAATAAAATTAGTTCAGTTGTTGGGGCTAAGCTCAGGCCCCTTTTTTCTTTTCTTTTTCTTCAATTTCTTTATTTTCTTTCCTTTTCCTATTTTGTATTCCTAGTTATACCCTATGGGATTCTCCAATTACATGATTTAGAGAGAAAATAGTGATAGGGGAGAGATAGAGAGAGAAAGACAAACAGGGTAAGAGAGGTACCATCGTGGAGCTCAGGAGGAGTTGAATCATCGTGTGGTAGTCATGAATTGTAGAAATGGGAAATGTATCGGCTGATTCTTCTCAATGGTAGGTTATTTTTAATGTTTTCCATAAATACATGTATATTTACCATTTTCAAGTTCTAATGTCTTATTATGATTTTTTTGGACCTCTTGTGGGTTTATCTATGCCTTTTGAGTAGGAAATGTGGGTTTCAAGCGATTTGAAGGGTTCCCCATTCAAAAATCCTGACCACACTGTGTGTAGTTCATGGAAACATATCGTTTTTTCTTCCCATTTTGGAGAAGAATATATTTTTAGTAGTAAAAACCATGTATGTTGTATACACACCATGTAATAGGATTCAGAAGCGTAGTTGAGTACCCAACCATACAATGGGTGTAAGAGTCATATAACCAAGTAGAGTACATAGATATACCCTATGTGGGTTGCACACCATGAATAATTACACACCCAAGATAATTACATAGCCAAGACATGTGATGTACATGGGAAATTACATCATGTAGGGTACATGATGCATGCATGATCAAAACATTTTTTAATTAGGTTTTTTCATTCCAAGACCAATTGGAGTACATGCCGATGTGAGGATTTTGGAGTACACATCGTGTACTAGATATACATGTTGAGTGTGTCCCCCTTTCAACCCTTTGAGATGTTTTCATATCTTTATACCCTGGGCCAGAATAGGATTTAAGATTAGTTAATTTTGAGTATCTTTCAATGTAGATTATGATGGAGAAATCCTTAGGGTGATTTGAGGACTCATAATAGGCATATTTATATTTTTATAAAACAGATAGGTTCTTCCAGTAGTAATAATATAAGGCAATATTCTGAGAGTAAAACCCCTTGATCAGAGATGGTACATGATATACCATTCTTGAACGATACATCTGTCAATCTTTCCTTGAGGATTTATTCCTTGCAATATATGCCCTTATGGTCTAGGAGGTTTTGAGATAAGTTGATTCTGGGTATCCCCTGTAGGATTCCTCTACTTACGTTTCAACAAACAGGATCCCATATATTATGCATCTAACTTTTTACTACTCTAAGGATCCCATGTTGGATTCCTCTTCTGACGAGAACTATTTCGGAGGGACCTATGAAGGATTACTCGTCTTATGTACCATTCCGTGGATCCCATGTTGGATGCCTCTATTTACTTATAATCAAGGATCCCGTATAGGATTCCTCCTTTTACCTTCACTATTGAGGATCCCAAGTAGGATGCCTCTCTTGTGTTTTGATATAAGGGGCCTAATGGGTGCCCTGATTTTCAATCAACCCAGAGCTAGTGCATTGGCGTTTGGGTTTTGATGGTAGTGGGTGTCACCTTAGAACCTATACTAAACTTTTAAGCACAAGGGGATATGATAGTTGTGTTGGGTTTAAGATTTCAGCCACCCTCACTCCTTTATTTATGAATTCACATATTTATTTTTTATACAATGATAATTACTAGAGTTGTGTACTAGCTTTTGGTTAATGATAATGAAATGATGAAACTATCCTTCTTCGTTGCCAAGACACATTTCCTAGGACCTAGATTATGTTCCCTTTCATTTATATATTTGGGTGTCCAGCCGTATTCCTTAAGATCCAACTTTTGATCCCTATGTGATTATGATATTCAAACATGTTGTGCCTTTATTATGAAATTTTGGAATGGCATCATTTTATTATGATATTAAAGCATGGAAACCCTTGATTATGATATAAGATCCTTGAATCCCTATTGTTGATACTTGTGGATGATTACACTCTCTTGAGCGATATGGATGATTAATCTATCCATGATCAATTACTTGATTGAGGTGGTGGACACAACATTCCCCATTATTGATGTGACATACACTCAATGAATGATTAATATCTCTTTGATAAATTCCTAGGATGATCCCAATAGTCCGGTAGATGCACCATTACTACATAACAGAGAGTTACTTCTTGGGGATGAGTCTATTGAGCCATTTATTGGAATGGGAATTGAGCATTTACATGTGTGTGGAGATCATTACATTTTTTATATTCCCAAGGGGTTAATCCATTAAAGATTATCTGAGTTGTAATGTCATAATTTACTATAGATCGGTACCTAGGGTTCAATCATTAGACATGATTTACATTGATTGAGTGGTATGAAATTCATCTCAGAGTTCATTGATATGATTTTTCATCACTATACAACATCCTTATTTATACTAATTGGAGGCGAGTAAAGGTTAGCCTATGTCTAGGAAATGTATCCCCCTATTGTGATGTATCTTTCTCAGAGACATTTCTAGTACTGGGAAAAAGATAGTATTTTCAATCAATATTATAGACCCAAGGATCAACGTAATGATACATGACTTGAGTGATACAACATCAAACTCAATTCCCTTTTTTAGGATGATTAGATAGATGGAATTATGGATGAAAGGGTCACCTACTTTTGATTATGTGGTTTATTTACCCCTAATCATGTATATTAAAATTTAGACACACACACACACACACAGATATATATATATATATATATAAATGATGGAACCTTTTCTAATTGAATGGGATTATGTACCCAGGGATTGAATATAGTTTAAATTGTTAGTTTTTTTATCTTTTCTAATTATGTCTTGGTTAAGCTGAGTATATTGCATGAACATGAAACTATGATAGAAAATTTATAGGTTCTTATTTGGGGTGGCCCACTAATACAATATTCTCACCCCTTTAATTTCACATCAGTGGGCATACAGACCATATATCTTCTTTTTATGTTGAGAAAAGATACATGATGGATTGTTCTGAGTCCCAGGGTTTCATGATCAAGTGGAGCTACTCATGTTGATTCTTATGATTGGGTTTGCGCATTATGATAGTTTCTTGGTGATCGAGTATGTGTTCTAGCTCACAGTTAATAATATATACCGATAATTTTATTTAAATTTCCTTTATGTCCTGCTGTATATGTGGTCATCCCAGAGGGTTCCCAGTTCTGTATGAATGACATGGTTGTTCGGGATTCTTATAGAATTTCATTAAAATTTACATCATGTCTTGTTTTAATTTATGTAATACTTAACCTCTCTATTTATTTAATTATTTTTTTTATATATAATAATTTATGATGTTTTCTACTTTGATATAAGGGATTAATCACTCTATTAACACACCATAGGCCCTCGATGATAGTCAGTAACCTATGACATATGGAGAGGTGCGTTTAATGACTTATGGGGAACTAGATCAAAGCACCAGTTTAGTAGAATATGGATCAGGATGTCAAAAATTGGTACTGGCAGACATACATTCCATTTGGTTTACAATTTTTTGATGTGGTTGACACGAGTATTAGGATGCTTTTTGAACCTGTGATGGATATCAGGTTGGTCCACCAAGAACACTTATTCTAGTGAGAAGTCCTAGTTTCCAAGGAAATAGGATTTCTATTTTTATATGAAATGTTATATTTTATATTATTTTTTCTTGGATAAATGAACATGTTTTGTGGAAGTTAAAATTTATTATGGATTCATGGCTCTTGGCTTGTTGGAATGAGGTCATTGATTGATACTCACTCTTAGCCAACAAAGGAAAGGGGAACAACATGCATCATATTTGGAATATAGGATTCAAATTTTATGGACCTTATATAATGTTATTTTACTAAAGATAAGTACCAATTGTTTAAAGTGTCAAACAAAACCTAAATAATGTTTTACTTTATAGGTTTGTAGTGGCATTCTACTTATGCGTCTCAAATTTCTTATATATTTTATTCTGATGGTTGCTGTTTTGGATCTATATTTAGACATTTCATGGTGAGGCCAATGACTCATTCCACAGGCATGGGAGGTGTAATTTCCCAAGTAGGTCGATAGGTCACATGATACCCAATTGTTGGACCCCTTTTCTGGTTTTTTCATGGTTTAATTATTTAAAATGTTAGTAACAACTTATACAGTGTTTTCCAAGATATATTAGAATAAAATTCTATTTAAACAACCTTAATTTATGGTTATCTAGTCTATCACTTTGTACAATTTCAATATATACCAATACTTTTCTAGTGAACTTGACCTTGAGGGGGTATTACTATTTGTGGATGCCCGGTGAGTGTCAGTTCAGTATATATTTTGTGTTGGTACCTTGAACTCTTTGTAGTAGTTCCTTATGAGGATTATCTAACAGGATCGGTCCCTAGCAGGTCGATATTGACAATTTTGACCCCAATATGCCGATTTTAAGTGTACCTCAAATGGATAGGTCTGACCTTTGGGATAGGGGGTTCGACCTAGATACCCTATTATGATACTTGATTAGTAGTGCTGGGTGAGATAACTAGAGGCCCTAATTTGTATTTCTATGTTCAATTTGATCAAGGAAAACCTATGTGATATGTTGGAATAAGTTTAGGGATTCCTTTTTAGGCTGAGATCTTAGTTATATGACCATTTGATACTGATGGAGGGTTTATTCTGATGTTTTATGATATAAAAATGTTGATACCTTTGGATTGTGATGAAGCACCATCGGTGATAATTTTTTTTACACTAGCTTTGACAGTCAGAACCATTTGGGTACTTGGCCCTATTGACCAGTGTTTTTTCTTTTTCTAATGTAGTCAGATTGCTGGTAGACACTCATGACTAGAAAAACACTATGATATGGGTGGTCATGTAATAAATTGTGGCACAAGTAAGGTGTACAATATTGAGGTTGATTTCTAAGGGATCATCTTGTTTTTTTTGACTCACATACCATGTATCATGATTGGATTTGTTTAAATAGAAAATAACTCATAGGTGTATTAGTCATGTGTTAGAGTAACACACCGGTTTCACTTTCCAACATTTCAATTAAAACCAGTGAGTAGTCGGGTGATATCAGAGGACCAATGGTTTCAATAACATATCATGGGAATGGTTTACCAAGTGTTGTGTTTAAATGGTGAATTTTCATCAATGGTATAGAAGACATTGAGGATAAATCATGTGTCGTGTATTGTTTGACCTGTGGCTCGACCTAGATATATATTTCTTAGATAAATGGTGTCAAAGGTTGGTTAGAGGAATGTTTATCCTATTGATGTAAGCATTGATGAGAGAGATCTATACACGTCTTTCAATGTAATCTTAGTATACTCCTAATTATAGATGATGTTGTCACATCATGATATCATCATCACTACATTGAGATAGCATCAGTTATCTACTGAGATTCTTTTCATTCACATATCTCTCCTAGTTAGTGAAAGAATATGTTAGTTGTGCTCAATCATTAGTCTAAGGTATTCCATATGGTGGTGAGTTCATTGTTGGACATTTAGTGGTGATGAACCTTGTTCTTACTTGAATTCCGAGTTTTGCATTTTTCATTCAGCATAGAGTCTGTTTTTGAGGTGATTGTAAGGATGTTTCTAGGGTGGGTAGTATTAGATCGTTCATAGATAAAAGTATTCCTTAATGACAGATTTGAAGAAATTGTGAGACTGGTTGTCGGATAGAAAAAATAGTGTCATTGCATAGATGCTCAGGATGGGATCAAATCTACTAGTTTTACAGCATTGGATTCCTTAGGATGATAAATCTTATGGTTGGGATACTATAAGAACCCATGTTTTTTCAAACTGGGAATTTGAGTGGAAATTTGAATTTTTTTCAGCTCAGATGATTATAAATGGTAAAATAGTCATTTTATCCTACCATATGATATCAGATAATTTTTTTGACCACTCTGTTCATCCTAGAATATGGTTCTTTCCCTATTAAAGGTGTTTCGTTGAATTTCAAACTATTCATGTTTTCATGGAATAATTAATATTATGTATTTAATATTTCATTAATTAATTTTAATTTATTCACATGCATTAATTCGGATATGTCTTTTGAAAGGACCACTATATTGATATTCCATATCTTTCATCATTTCCATATTAGGGAATTTTCCCTATGAGGGGCACAAACACAGGTGAGTCATTGGACTCGGGCCTGACCCCCTTTTTCTTTTTCTTTCCTTTTTCTTCTTTTTCATTGTTTTATTTTCTTTTCATTCCTTTGAATCTTGTCAAATCCCTATAGGATTTCACCTTTTCTAGAATAAAATATAAAATATGGATAACAAGGGAGATAAATAGATAGATGGGGAGAGGTATCATCGTAGAGTTCATAAGGAACCTGATCTTCATGTGTTAGCCGTGGATTGTGGAAACATATGAAGCTTCGACCGATTTCTCCCAAATGTAGTCTATTTTATTTTTTTTTACAAAAAGCATCATATATTTAATTCCTTCATGTTATAATATCTTATTATGACTACTTAAGAACCCTTTTTGGTCAATCTATGTCTTATAAGGAGGTAATTGGGATTTCATTCAATTTGAGGGGTTTCTTGTTCTAAATTCTTGATCACATGACATGTAGCTTTTAAACACACACCATGTGTTCTTACCATTTAGGGAGTAATAACTTTTTATAAGTACACACCACGTATGAGATATACACACCTTTTACTAGGAAATTTCCATGTAGCTAAGTACCCAGTCATACCCTGTGTGGGTTTCACACCATGTAAAAGTTCACAGCCAGACAAAGTACATGGCCAGACCATTTGTGGTACATGAGAAGGCACCCTATATTGGGTACACACTGTGAAAATGATCAATGCCACATATATATGGGGTTTTACGCACTAATTATAGTTATATTACATGCCCATGTGGGTATTTAGGGGTATTGGTTGTGTACTAGGTATAAATTCCATGTATAGCCATGTTTCTACCCATTGAGGATTTTTCTTATATTTATGACATGGAATAAGAATTGGACATAAGAGTAGTCAATCTGGAATATCATTCAATTTATATTTTTATGATAAAACCCTTAGGTTATTTTAGGAATCCTAGATTGAATTTTTGTATTTTTATCAAATTTATAGGTTTTTTCTCTAGTAATCGAATCTATATATGTTTTAATAGTGAGACCCCTTGATCTGAGATGATCCATGGTAAATCTCTACTAACCAATGATTTTATTGCTCTTTAATTAAGAAAATATCCCTTTTATGATGTTCCCTTATAGCCTAGATATCTATGATATTAGTTGATTATGAGGATCTCTTATTGGATACATCGGTATACGTTTTGACCTAGAGGATCCTTTTTCTGATACCTCTAACTCTTTTCTATTCTGAGGATCCCATGTAGGATACCTCTACCTATATTCACTGTTATTGAGGGTATCATGTAGGAGACCCATTATTATGTATTATTCCTAGGATCCCATGTATTTTTCCTCTGTTTACTTATCGTCAAGGATCCCATGTAATATTCTTTCTTTTTTCCTTCACTATTGGGGATCCAAAGTAGGATGCCACACTTTTTTAACATGAGGAACCCAATGGGTGCACCATTGTTTGACTGACCCTGGTCTAGTGTTTTGGGTTTCTTGGTAGTGATGGTAGTGGGAGTCACCAATAAGCCCATACTAAACTTGTAACCCCAACAAGCTATGATAGTAGGGGTGGGTATAGGTGTTAGGCCTCCCTCACTCTTTTGTTTATACTTTCACATGGTTACTACTAATTTAGAATTGATTAAAAAAGGTGCTTCTAGGTTTGTAAAAAATGATACTGATGTGATGCAAACACATTTTTGGGATTCTCAGAGGCATTTCTAGGGATCCATATTTTGAGCCCCTTCTTTTATATATTGGGGAACCTAGACATATTCCCTGAGATTTGGATTTTGAGCCCAATGTGATTATGATATTTAGGCATGGAATCACATGATTATGATATTCATGAATAAAATCCCATTATTTTTATATTCAGGAATAGAGCCTTGTGATTATGATATATTGACATGGTATCCCTATTGGTGATACTTATGGAATATTATTCTCTCCCAAGCGATATGGATGATTACACACTCCTAGATCGATTACGTGATGGAGGTGGTAAACATTGTGCTGCTGACTATTAATGTTACATATACTTGATGGATGGTTATTCTCTCTTTAAGTGATGTAGAGGATAATCCTTATGGTTAGGGGGATTCACCATTATGAAATCACTCACAAGAACTTCCTGGGGATAGTCCTATATATCCATTTATATGAATGGATGTTGTGTATGTACTTGGGTTTGGATAGAATTCCATTTTAAAGATCACCTAGGGGTAAGATCCTTAGGGATTATCCCAGTCACAATATTCTGATTTCCTATGGACCAAGACCTAGGGTTTATAAATCATACTGGAATTATATGACATGATTTGTATGACATCCAACTTAGAAATCATTTACTTTACTTTTCATCGGTAAAGGACATCCTTATTTATAGTAATTGGTGGTGAGTATTGGTGAACATAGGGTTAGTAAATGTATCCCCAGTGGTTAAGAATCATTATCAATAACATTTCTAGAACTGTAAAAAAAATGTATTGTTTATTTGGATTACGGGCCCAAAGATTTACTTGATGATACATAGATTGAGTGGTATGAAATCCAAGTTAATTCCCTTTATGTAGGATATCCAAATGATTGAGATTATGGACCCAAGGATCATCTGCTGTTGGTTATGTTATTTCCTTCACCTTAATCATGTATAATCATCTTTATGTATATGTATATATAGGAATATATATATACTAATAAATATAAATATGCATTATGGAACATTGTATAGTTGACTGGGATTATGGGCTTAGGGATTGACTGTGGTTTCACATTATTTTTTATTTTTCATTTCAAGTTGTGTCACATCTAGGAAAACATTTTTTCATGAGAATTAACTTATAACATCACATTTATAGGTTAAAACTTTGGGTGGACTACTGAGATTATATTCGTAAGATTGTACATGCACCTCAGTGTGTGTGCTTGTGTGTGAAGACCTTATTTTTGATTTTCAGGTTGAGCTCTGATACATGAGGGATAGGGTTGAGGCACAGGGGTTTCATGATTGAGTGGAGCTACTCATGTGGATTATTATGACCAGGATTCTTTATCTTGGTAGTGTATTCGATATTGGGTATGTGGTCTGACTACGAGTTAGTAACAGAGACTGGTACTTTTATTTCATTTATCTTTATGTAATATCATATGTCTGGTCATCCTAGTGGGTGATCATTGTTGTACGTATGATATGGATGTTCAAGATTCTTATAGAATATTATTTATTATTTTAACATATTCTATTTTAGTTTATTTGCCACTTCCACACTCGATTTAATTACTTCATTATATGAAATCTAGTTATTTATTCTAATTTTACTCTGATGTGTGGGTATAATCTCTCCATGGACACACCATTGGCCCTCACTACTAGATGGTAGCCTATTGAATATGGATTTTTTCTCTTTATTCTTTGTGTAGAATCATCCTAGAGGATATTTTTAGTGTCATCTTGGTTGAGACATTACACAATCTATTTTTTTCTACCTATTATCTTGGTTGGGTATGATGAGAACCATGTTCTTATTGGTATATGGTTTGGGTTAACATGAATCCCTCTTTTTTGTTTTTTGTTTTTATAAAAGGTGAAATATTTATTTATATTTTATGGTTAATTATTCCATCTTATATTGTTAGGATACACATTTATGTTATTATGGTTGTACTCTATGTCTACCCACCATACCTTTAAGTAATATGTTCAGACTAAACACCAAAACTGGATATAGAATATATGGTTATAATCAGTTTTATTTTTAATCACTCAATAGTGTAATGGATATTTATAATTGGTGTTTATTGTTATATCACATATTGCATTCTCATATATAATTTGGGATTTATTGAGATGAACCATTAGTGGGGGAATATGATGTTTTTTACTCATACCTTGTCTGTGAACCTTGGTTAGAATTTATAATTTATAATAAATGATACAGGTAAGGTAAAAGTGCCTAAAGTTAATGGCTGAGATAGATGGATGGCTCTAGTGGGAGATGTATTTTGGTAAAGGCTAAAAACCAATTTTCATTTTACATCTCCAATTTCTAATTCTTTTTGGATCATATTGTATATAAATGCCCCATTATAAAATTATGTTTCAATTTTGATACAATGTATGATATTATATTAGGGAATATTTTTTTATATCATGTGATGTTATTTTATTTATGATTGGATTATAGCTATAATTTCCATGTTATATTATTAATTGGAGATAACAGTTTTCTATTATTTAAACAACTATTTAATGTTATTTGATAGAGGGTAAATCAAATCCATGTTATTGATAAAACCTTACCACTAGTTAGTAGCCTTTGGTGTATATGGAAAAACTGTTGAGTTCATGTTTCATATCTGGATTAGATACTATTTTGGTGATTTGGGAAAGGGATGTTACATGGAATTTCAATGAGTGAACTACTTCATTAATTAATTTTTTAACCCATTAAACCGTATTTCTTATGTTTTAATTTATTAATAACATGACAAGGATAAGTATTTTATAGTATTAACCAATTTGGTGACCTTTTATAACTAATTAGTTATAGATGTTTTTGGATTAATTGAGTTTGTTCATCATTATTCACATTAATTTTCCTTCGCATCTTTTATTTTACATTGTGTTGGAGGAAATTTTAATAGTCATTATTGGTGGTTCTAAAGATTATTATTTATTTTCATTGGGAAATTATTTGTTTCACTTTTTTTTGTCATAACTTAGAGACTTATATATACTCAATTAATTCCTTTATTTAATTATTGATATATGATATGTGAATATAGGAATATGGGTGAATGTCATCATAAATCAGTGGTTGGACTTGTAATCTAGATAGGTCAAAGAGATACATACTTTGTTGTTTTTAGGGGTTGGGGAAATAGTGTTTTGGGAATTGAAAAGTTGTGTGGAATTTCATTTATCACCTTCATAAATACGTTTTTACATTATGTTTTATGTGCATGAAGGATACAATTGAAATCTTGTTTTATATTAATAATTTTTCTTTAATGATTCATTTTTTTCAAAAAAAAAAATTGATTAAATAAATAAGTTTAACATATTTTTGAATATCTATATGGTTTTGAAGTAATTCATTGAGTGTTATCATATGGTACTAATATTTTATATTTATAAGTTCCCACATGTTATATTATTATGCATGAATTTTAATTTTGGGAATCATTGTTGTGTATTCCCATGACTGGAGTTCCATGCCACCATGGTAGTGTTATATTTATAATATTATCATGAATTTATTATATAGGTACCCGGTATGTGGATAATTTTATCTATACGATATATTGTTTTACCTATTGGTTTGTATTGTAATTCTTGTGCATGAATTACTATAAAATTTTGAACATGTGATGAATATGTATTTAATGATGATGATAATGAGTATAAATGGATGCATTATATTTCCATGGTTATGTGTACACAAGTTATGTATAGTTATATTGAGCATTAGGTAAATATTCTTGGTACCTTTATTTTATTTATTTAGGTTGTTTATAAGGTACCCTACCTCTATTTTACATGTAAAGTGTACTAGGTACCCTAACTATTATTTATCGAACATAATTCCCAAATGGTAAAAAATACCAAGTACACTATCTTCTCAATAGTTTATATGTTTTACTATTATAGATTCCTAGACATGGCTTGAAGAAGGTTTGGATCCTCATAGTGGAATGAGAGTTATCCTTTTATTTTTTATGATTTTTTTGTTAAGTTATTTCTATTATGCTCTATGGATTAATTTTTTAAACTTAATAAATCTTTGTGTCTGTGTGTTCTATAAATACATTCACATAAATACACTTGACATTCACATTTGGGAGTTAAGGTATCTTCTTACTAGTTCAATTTACTAACAAATTTTATGTACTCCATAGTGGGCATGAAATTTCACTCTCATCATTTTAGGTATGCTCAATTTCATATCTAGTTGTATATAAGATTTTTTGAAAGTTAAGTTATGTTGAATGAGTATATTGGTTCTCCACATGGTTCTAAAGAATGGAAGGCTAGTATTTGTTGTAAATATCTTTAGAATATCATCATATCAATATATATGAATTATTTGTAGTTTTTTTATATTTTATAATTATAATTCAACTGTTATGATATTTCAGCTTGCATACATATTGATGTGAGTTTTTATATTGTTAAATGGGAAAATAGGTACTCCCTAGAATGTATTTATTTTATTTATCTTTTGAAACCATATTATAACTGGAGAGGTATCACAGATTTTTTTATAAAATTCAACATTAATCTTAGATTTTCATCAATGGGGGTAAATCATTCCCTAATAATTCCTCTAGAACCCTGATGTTAATCACCAACCCATTAAAATTTGGGAATTAAAAAGGTATAAGTTATAGTCATGTCGGGTCAATGAATGATACTAACTGAGTCATTACAATGTGTTGTTAGAGTTAGGTTTGGGTTCTTTAGGATTTTCTATAATGGTGATAGGGAGACGGAACTAAAGTGGTACATTGTATAAATGTGAATATATCATGGATAAAATGGAAACTTAAGAAACCATGGATGTACCAATGTTTGGTATAGAATCCTTATATATGATAAAATTATTTTTTTAATATTCATGAGTCTGGAATGATTCATCTTGTAAACGGTGATCAAATTTATGAATTTGATCATGCATAACATGGTTAGTGTTATATAGGTCATTTGTATTATATTTTGGTTATTATTTAAATTTTAATTAATTTAATAAATTATAAGTAACTAATAAAGAAATAATATTTTTTAGAATTCCTTATTAGTGGTGGCATAATTAATTAATTTAACTTGTATGTGCATTTATGTCACATTTGATTGTTAGTTCTTTATTAGTGATAAACAACTTTTTGTGTTAATAATTTGTTTATTTAAATAATTATAGAACTTTTGAGATTGTATAAGTGAATAAAACACTATTATATAAATGTTTTTATAATTAATTAGAGTTTTTAAGTGTTTATGTTCTCCATGGAACTCTATTTCTCTTATTTTCTTGCACTTCAGAATCTCAAAAAAAATTCAAGACCTCTATCAAGGTAATTTTATTTAACCCAATTTTTTTATCATCAATAAATATGAATTCTATCATATACTTAACAAACTAAGGCATGGGGTACACATATGTTGGAATACAAGTGATTCTACAAGGCTTAGTGTTCCTCACCTCTTTTTATAGATGATATGATTTTTCTCCTGAATAGATGTGTTGGTAAGGTCTCTACAATGTGTTGAAGCATTAAATGCTAGTATCAATTAGTAATATCTATTTAATATCACCATATATATATATTATTATTTTTAATTATTCTATGTTTTTTATTATAATAATTTAATTGTTCTGATGTTTTGTTTTGTATACATATATATGAGAGTTTTTATATTTTTCAATAGGTATAGTAGATACACCCTAGAATTCATGTTATTAATTTATCTTATAATATATTTAATCTAAGGATGGTTCGTTATAAGTGCTCTTATATAATTTTATGTTAACCAAGGATTTATCAAATGGGGTAAATCTTTTCTAAATGATTCCTCTAGAACCTTAGTGTTAATCAAGAGTCCCTGGTAATTTAGGAATTCAATTTGGGTATGTAGTTTTCTAGATTGAGTAAAAAAAGTTTCTTGTTGAGTCATTTAAAATTGGTATTAAAGTGGTGTTTGAGTTGTTATGGATTTTATAGATAGAATATAGGGTTTCAAAACATATATCATAAACTATGTGGATATGTGAACAAAAAATTTATAGTGGAAACCTAAGTTACCAGTGATGTACTAGTGTTTTGTTAAGGATCCATAGATATATGTAAACAATTGGCTTAAGTTCCATGTGTATGGAATTGTCAATATTTTTAAATATGATCCAATTTACAAAAAATTTCATGCATCCCATTGTTAGTTTCATAAAGGTCATCTACATTCTAGGTAGTATGAATTTTATATGGGAATGAATTTAATTCATTATAAGTAGCTAATAATGCAATCAATATTTTTATGAATACCATATTGGGGTGATGTAGTTAATTTAGTTCAGTCGCATATTTTTGTATTGATTCATTGATCACTAATAAATGTAATACGCATAAAATATAAATTTTATTTTATGGAGAATGATTAAAATCACCACCAATAATCACCTCAAATCCCACACCCCTTGTTTATACGACCAAGATCTCACAGGGATCTCACATTCCAAATGATATTTATAGTTATAAATTGGATTATTTTTTGAGGATCATTAAGGAATCCTTATATATACATGTTTTAAACATTTTATAGAATGAAAATTTTGTTGGATATATTCAATAAATTTATTCTTATACATTTATTCTCATTAAAATTGTATTCACTGATCCCATTCAATGAATAAATTTTGACTAGTGTATGCAAAAAAACTGGAAATTCATTTATTTATCCCCATATATAAAAAATCCTCTACAGAATCTATAAAATTATATCTTCTATCAAGAAAAACCATTTTTCATTAATTCTATTGGTGTCTCCTTAGTGTAGATATTCACAAGTCGCAATAGTTGTCGATCCATAACCTCATATATCCAATGATAGCGAATGTCAATGGTCTTTTTATAGGAATGATAGATGGAGTCCTTAAACAAGTTAAAAGAACATTGAATATCACAATGAACCATATACTCCTTATAGTTGAATATAAGATCTTGTAGAAAAAACTTTTACCACAACATATCATTTCCATCCTTCAGAAGATCAATTTACTCTTCTTCAGACATGGATAAAGAGACAAACATCTAAAACCATATTTCCATGATACATATCCTCCTTTATGATGTATTTAAATCCAATATAATTCATTCTAGTACTAATTATCAGTATTTGAGAGAAATAATCTCGTGGTCACCACAGAAGGGGCATTGTCTGGCCTAATACACACTATAGAATATATCAAGATTCCTACTTTCTGAAGACAATGATATCATATATGTATCATTGATTTCAACCTTTGAAGATGTACAAGAACTATTGATTTACATTATATGACTAAATAAATGACCTAAAATTCTTTCAATTATTTTAATGTTGAAATGTTCCTGAACACGTTCAACATACTTCTCAAGAGAGATCCATAACAACTTCCCCTTTCTTTCATTAGTGACCTACATCCCAAAAATATGTTGAGCTTCTCTAAAGTCATTCATGTCAAAATACTAGGATAAACACATCTTTAAAAGGAATATATTCACTAAATAATTATGAATGGTCAACATTTCATTAATATAAATTGAATTATCAATGATGTTACCATCATGAAATCTGTAGAAGTAAACACACTTGTCTTCATGGTTTTGACTGTCTCCATGAATCACCATAAATTATTAAAATTTCATGTGCCACTTTATAGGTACTGGATTAAGTATATACAAGAATTTATTAATTTTGTTTTTAAAAAAGTGTTTCCTTGGAGGGAAACTTAAAACCTTTAGGATTCATCTAGAAGATCAACTCTATGAGGTCTTCATAAATAAATGTTGTCTTTATGCCCACCTTCTTAAGCTCTAGTTTCAAGCTTCCCGCCAATACAAAAATTACATGAATTTAATCCATATTCACCATGGGTTAAAATATATCATAAAAATCATATCATTTATTTTGAGGTAATACTTTTACAACTAATTGATCATTATGCTAGGTCACGTTTTTGTTTTCAACCCTATTCATCGAGAAGACCCTTTTTTTATTAGTTCCTTCTTACTGTTGGGTAGTTTAACAAAAATATATCTTTGGTACTTACATAATGACTCCATATCTTCCTCCGTTTCATGAAAGTAATTTATTTTGTTTTTATTAGATAATTATTTATGACAAACAATATTTTATTACAACTTAATTCATGATTTATTATATAAATATACACTTAATAAAACACCAAAACATCATGTGGCTTAGTGTCCCTAGAAAATTAGGTATATAAAATATTAACTTGAAATATGGGTACCACATAATTATTTAAATACTCTGAAACATGCCCTTTTATTACTTGGATATTCTAAAACTGCATTAGATAACCTGGGGACATTTATAATAAAGGGGCGTGTTATAAAACCTAGAAAGGGAATAAACAAAGAAGAATGTGATGAAAGTAACAAATTTGAGTTAATAGAGATATAAAAAAATACCTAAAAGGGGTGAAATTCATAATATTTAACAAATAGGTATGATATAACATGGTAACATCAAGGAAACATAGGAATGTGACAATAACATAAATCATGGAATTATAAGAATAAGTCAAGGATAATTGCTAAAACATTAGAACATAGTGTGATTAAGATAACCAACCTTTCACCATACATGGAAAGTCATGAGATAAAAAGATTACCCAATGCATTGGAGAGATATAATTTTAGGATCACTTGTCACATTCATATAATTTACATGCAAAAGTGTTCCACATAGATCATTCAACACATGTTCATATTTAATCAAATTTAACCCCATGATTATGCGGGTTGGGTTACCTAAATAGAATTAAAAAATCAATTATGTATGGGTACATCTAATTGAATACCCTTGTGTGGAAATGGGTTAGGGTTTTCACTACACAATTGATTGGCAGGAAAAATCATAGGACAAATTCATCAACATAATATTAGTACATAAAGATTCAAAGAAGGAATTAATGAGGGGAAATGGGTATCTTAATGCATTAAGATCATGTGGATGGTATTTTGGATGTTTAAGAACATATCCTAACATTAAAAAGTGAAAATCAGAAGGCTTAATATAAATAGGGTTCTATAATATATTGGAGGAGAGGATCCCTTACCATGATATGGATCTTTTAAAGGCTTGGGAGGAGAATATTAAGAGTTTGGAGAACCTTTGGATGGATATATAGAAGGAAGGTCATATTAACTTCATGATCAAATAGTTTTGAGATAATAAGAAGGGGGGGTTGTGTGGGGTTATATAGAAAAACATAAGATAATTCTCTATTAATTTTGAAACATATGTTATGGATGTTATATGATAAAGTGTTCAAAACCACAAACATTAACCTCGATTTTAAAAATTATTTCTTCTAAATAGGAGTAGTTCTCATTATTTTATATGTTGAAGAACAAATAAAATAAAATAATACCCATGGTGTAGTGGAAGGGGTCACATTCATTAAAAAGTGATTTTAAAACCATATAATATAATATAGATTTTTGGAGGACTCATTATGGATATGAAAAATATTAATAAAATAACTTCAAAACAAATTATTTTAAATGATAAATAAATATTTGGTTGTGGATACCTTTTATAAAATATATTACATCACGGTTGGGTCATTGTGATGTCATAAAACATAACGTATATTTATAGAGTATTTAATTTTTACCTGAAAATTCAATTATCATGAAAATTTATCAAAAAATATTCATTGGATAATTTGGATTTTATGATTCCAAAAATATTATTTTATTTATAAATATACTTCTCTAGATATGATATTTTAAACTTTTAAATAAAAATCCCAATTTACTAAAGAGTACTTTTTGGGTAATAAAAATTTTATGAGACTTAAAATGATTTAATTCCACATCATTAAATTATATTTTAATTTTAATATAAATAAATTTTATTTAAAAAATTCATATTATAAGGAAATAAACATTATTTTAAAATTATTGAATTTATTAAAAAATTGTTTTAATTAAATTTGTATATAGAGTATTTAATTTTTACCCGAAATTTCAATTATCTTAAAAAATTAGGAAAAAATATTCATTGGATAATTTTTATTTTTTGATTCCAAAAATAATATTTAATTTTAGAAAATAATTCTCTAGATATTAGATTTTTCACTTTTAAATAAAAATCCCAATTTACTAGAGTACATTTTTAACAAAAATGGTTTATGACACTTAAAATTATTACATTCCACTTCATTAAATTATATTATCATTTTTAAATAAATAAATATTATTTAAAAATTCATCTTATATGGAAATAAAATTTATTTTAAAATTAATGAATTTAATAAAAAACTGTTTTAATTAAATCCATATATTTTCCAAAAATACAATTTTGATTTATTCGTATAAAAATATCATTTTTAGGAACACATATATAATTGTAGATGTATAGATGGTAATAAATAAAATATATAAATATAATTATTAATTTTTTAAAAAGTGTATATACAAATTTGGGTCTTCATACCCCTTATTACACTAGTGTACACCCAACGGGTAAGGTGGTGATGGTGAGATTTTTATGGGGTGGTTTGGAAATCGTGGTTTGGGTTATAATCTTAGTGGGCTTGAACTTCTTCTGAAAACAATTTTGATCGTACTTTAGTTGATGAACATCATCTTGGGCTTGGTCAAGTGAAAAATGCAGTGATGTTATCTCTTCTGAAGGCTCTAATAAATAGGATTCATTGGGTATAATCCTACTAGTCGAGGTCATAACATCTTCTGGTTGCGTCAATTAAACTTTATCAACCCTAAATATACTATACTTATTAGTCAATGTAAAAAGACTATATTATCAATACTTATGACTCTTAACGACCTTCTAAATCAGACATAACCAATGTAGTGTATGTGCTTTCTAAAACTACATTACATGATATTATATTTATTCATTCAAAAAAATAACCTCAATTATAAAATTTAATTTTGTTACCTTATTCCCGCATCATAAATTTCGAATGCAAAATTTTCATTTCATACACTATAATAGTTGTGGGTAACTATTTTTCATCACCTATTCTGGTTCCCATGTTTTTTCCCAACTTGTGTTTCAGAAACAACACTTTGACTTTGTGGGTTGTCTTGTTTTGTATAACATCGTCTCTATAACCTAATAACATCACCAGTTTTTGCACATATGAAATATCATTCTATGAAGGTACTACCTATGGACTCATTACATATGAGGGGAAATGTATGTAGTTCTTTATGAAGGATACATGGATAAAATTATGTTCTTGAGTGAGCTTAGGTGGGAGTTCTAGTCGATAATACGTAGCTCTGATGAGATAAACGTTTCTGAGGGTCCAATTTATCTTGGACTATGCTTTCCCTTCTTCCAAAACATCAAGATATTCTTGTATAGTGATTCAAAAAAGAATGATTTATCTCCATCCTCAAAATACATGTCTTTTTGATGATTATATTCATATTGTTCTTTTTTGATTTGTATGGATTTTATATAATATTGAATAGATTGATCATGATCCATCATATATTAGAGATGATCGGGTCCCAAGATCATTTTATCTCCAACTTCATCCAAAAATGTTAGAGTCTGATACACCTTCCTATACAAAGCCTCATAAGGTGTAATTTGAATACTATAATGGAAATTTTTTTAAGATAATGGGAAGAGGGTTGATCCCAACATCCTTTCGAATCTATTAAACATGATCTCAGTATATCATCCAGAGTTCGAATGGTTTTTTAATACTAAAAATCATTATTAGGGTGATAAGTAGGGTTGTAGGTCAGTTCTGTATCTAATTCTTGAAAAGGGAATATTCAGAACCTCTTGGTAATCCTTGGATCTTGATAAGATATAATACAATGTGGAACTCCATGCAGTATTACCACTTCACTTATGTGTATCATCGAATATTGGTTTAGAGAGAGATATATTCCTTAATATAAATGAAATGTTTAAACATTTTATGGTGATCAATTACTAACCAAATGACTTTATTACCCTTAGGTTTCCAAGGGATTCCTATGAAAAAATACATGGTCATGTTTTCCCATTTTCATAATGGAATGGGAAGTGGTTGCATCGTACCCTAAGACTTATTTCATTCCACCTTGAATTTTTGAAATTCCAAGCATCAAGATACAAACTCTGCAATATCTCTCTCTCATTATGTTATCTCACTAAACTTTTTGCTTCAAATATCCATACATATTATAAATTCATAAATGAATAGAGAAGGATGAGTTGTGGCACCTTATCTAAAATTTCCATCATCCATTTTTGTTTTTATGGGACACATATACTCTACTACAAAAAATAATCATTTAATAGTCCTAGTATTTATCAACGCTAGAAAAAATCACTGATAAATCACATCTTTATCAGCCTTTTTTTAGCTTTGATAAAGGTTCCCTTTATCTGTTATTTATTTTTAATATTGATAAAGGGTACCAATTATTGGTGCTTTATTTTTAGCATCAATGAAGGATTTCCTTTATCAGCGCTATATTTTTAGTACTGATAAAGGATCTCTTTATCAATAATTTTTTAGCACTTATAATGGTCCGAATAAATAAAATTTAAAAATTAAATAAACAAAAATTTAAAATAAGATTATAAAAAAAAATATTACAAATTTTTTAATTAAATAATTATTAATAAAAATTAATAGATTTATTATAGTACATATAAATTATAAAAACTAATAAATAGTAAGTTATAAATATATAGATATGAAAAATGAAAATTTAAAAATTTAAAATTACAAATAAGTCAATTGAGAAAAATATTAATCATTTTATTAATTGGATGATTATTTATTATTTTCGAAAATATTATATATTAATTAGGTAGATAAATACTGATGTATTTAAAAATGATTTATATGTTACAAAATATTTTTTGGATTTACATTCAATATTAAATTATTTAATGAATAATAGTTTATAATTAAAAATTAATATGAATTAAAAATACTAACTGATTATATAGAATAATTGACATATAATTGAATATCGTTTGATTTATCAAATTAACATGGATTAATGTGTGTTATATTTCTTTCACATATACATAATTATTACATTTTTATATATGATGCACACACACAAAACATATCCATTTTTCAGTATTATTAAAGTGTACATATTTTTAATTTATGAAATTTCACTCATTTTTAACATAAATGCACTTCAAATTATATATTCAATAATAATGTTAAAAAAATATTTGTAAAAAAATATTTGTAAATTTTTTTATAAATAAATACATTCATAAATAAATATATTTAAAAATATACATAATTTATTTATAAAATGATATATATATATATAACTATAAATAAGTAAATATTTTCAAGAGTTTTTATATAATTATAAGTAAAAAATTATATATATTTAAATAATTATAAATAAATAATAATATATATTTAAATAATTATTTAATTTAAAATAAATTTTCATAAATAATTAATATGTTTACCATTTTTATATGAATATATATTAACTAAACATATATATAATCAATTAAATAGATAGAATTATATAAATATTATTTTATAAATATTTATATAATTATAAATAAAAAACTCTATAATTAAATAGTTTAAAATTATAATAAAAATATTTAAATAAGGAATATAGTTACTATATATATATATTTATATATATTTTTTAAGTATATATATATATTTAGAAATTTTTTTATTTATAATTATAATTATAAATCATTTATCAGTGCTTAAGTAATATGAGATAATAAAGATGAGGCTTTATCAGTGTTAAGAAAAGCACTAACAAAATCCATATCTTTCTGCACTAAAACTTTAACACTGATAAATATGGATTTTAACATAGTTTTTTTAACATGGATAAAGACCTAACTTTATTAGTGCTAAGAAATGACTGATAAATATGCCTTTCATCAGCACTTAAAGAATAAGTGCTGATAAAAGGAATCTTTAAAAAGTGATTTTAAAAATTACTAATAAAATTGACCCAATCTAATTAATAAACCCTAACCTTTTGTGAATTCTTCACGATATCAGAAGCTTTTTCTCGAATCCAACCATTTTTGGTGCTCCTCCTCAGTGAATCGTAGAAAAAAACACAGATACCCATGTGAAACACACAAACCCACTCCCTCTGGTTTCTTGAATATCATTTGGAATCCGATGTTCAGTTGTAGTTAGGGTTTGTAAAGAAAATATTGAGATCTAGATCTGAGGGACTATGATTCTCTTCACCCTAGAGAGGTAGGTTTGGGTTTTCCTTTGTAGGTTCTAATTTTTTTCTATATTTATCATTTTGAGATCTGGATATGAGGGTTTTCGATTTTCCATTGTAGGTTCTGATTTTCATTCTGTATTTTTTCTTCGATTGTTGTATTATTTTTTTATTTTCATTATGATACATTTTCTTCTTGATTACTGTTTTGGATATCCTGTTTTGGTCTTTTAAAATTTTAGTTTTGAATCAATTTTCTTCACTATCTACTTATATACCCCATCTTGCTTCACTATTTTGAATAGATTTCCTTTGTAGGTTATGATAAAATTGATTTAGAAAACCAATTCTCAGTTTGATGATGGTGTAAAACAACAATAAAAGATGATTTTATGAAGAAGAAGCTTATTTTTGCAATTCATATAAGGTAATTTATTTATTTTAATTTTTTTAGTATTACTATGTAAGGGTTTTTCCTTAAAATTTTATTTGCTTATAATTTTTCTGTTTTATTTTAAAATAAATCTTAGTAATGGATATAGCATATTTATTTATTTTCAATGGATCTCTATTTTCAAATTAGTATGGTGTGGTATTTATTTTACTGTATTGTTATATTCTGCTATATGGGTTACATATATTTTTATAAATTTAAGTTTATTTTATAAAGATATATACACCATCATGAATATCTATCTTGAATCTAACACCAATGCTGATACCCTTGCAAAAAAAGGGGTGGTACAAGATTCTTTCATTCTTGTAGATTCACTTCCTCTTGACCACTTCCCTTTTCAACAAAAATAAAAATGTAAAATCTGTTATTTCCACCTGATGTAACTCTTCATTTTATTTATAATAAGGGCTGACATGCTCAAATATATATATATATATATATATAATATATAAAAAATATTTAGGTAGATTCACTTTATTTATCTATGTATCGGATGAGGAGTGACCTCCAATTTTTAGTTTTTGATAGTGGAAGGTGTAAACCTCATTCATGTTTATCACCTATTGAGGTAAGTGTGAATGAAGTACACACCTAAATCGACCTCTTTTTCCAATAATATAAACCCTATAATTTTTTTAATAAAATATAACCTATTAAAATAAAAAATGTTTTATAAAAAAATAAAAATATATAAAGCCTCAAATAATTATTTTATTAATATTTTACATAATTTCATGGATAAAAATGAAATTAATTCATCATTAACTCTACCTCTACATCAAATAAAATAAATTAACTTTAGTAACACACACTCATAAGATGAAATTAAAGTATAACAACCCAAGACCCCTGGGATGCACATCACTATAGTTGAGTATTCTGATTCATCCATCTACAACATCTCCATTTCTTTCATGCCCTTCAATCTATCATTTCTCTAGTTCTGTGAAGCTTTTCTCTAGAAAGATTTTGTGTGTATGGAGGTCGAGTTAATAAATATATTTAATGGTTTGATTATCCCCGATGGTATCCATTTCTATATTTATATAACCCAATGAATTAAATGGGAGCCATTTCCCCTTGTGTTTCATTGTGTTCTCTATAAGGGGAAATGACTCTCATTTGTGAGAATCACACCATTGAGACTATTTATTAGCTCAACGCATCCATTTCCACATACTCCTTCAAAAGAAAAGATCCACACGACTAGAGAAATGATTGAGTAAAGGGAGATAAAGAAATGGGGAGGGTGGAGACGGAAGAATCAGAATAAACAACTGCATTGTTTCACAACCTGGGGGTCTTGGGTTTCTATAGTGTAATTTTAGTTGACAAGTTTATGTTACTAAAATTAATTTATTTGATTTTTTGTGAAGGTAGATTTAATGTTGAATTAATTTCTTTTTTATCCTAAAATTTATCCTCAGGGATCTAAATATAACATTAAAATGAAAACTGGTTGTTGATTTTTTTAAATTTTTTTTCGATAAAAATTGTTTTTTAATAGGTTTTATTTTATTAAAAAAATGATAGCGTCTATATGACTGGGAAAAAAGTTATATGGAGGATTTTAATTCATTCTCACTTAGGGAAATGATATATAAGTCATTTGAGATGTGTATGAATCATCCGCACCTCAATTTAATTCATGGTTTTCCTATTATGACTCAATGTGTTCGTTATCTGTTTAAAATTGTTAGTTTAGTTAAAAAAAACTTCACTCAATAAAAACAAATAAAATGTAGTCATATTTTCATGATAATTTATGAAATTTATTTATAAGAAATTTGTGACATGTACGAATCTTCTTAACATCAAACCGATACATGATTTGATTAGTATAGGTCAAAGTGCGTGTTTCCAGTTTAAAATGACATTTTAGTAAAAAATATCACAACATAAAAATAGAGAGAATGCATGAATATTGATTTTATAATACAATGAAATGATCCATAAGTCATTTGAGACAAGTAAAAATCAATCGTACCTCAATCTGATGCAGGGTGTGAGTGCAATGACACCAAGTGTGTCTTTTTATTTAAAAATGACATCAATTTTAATAAAAAGGGAAACTAACCTACTCAAAACTGAGAAAAAACATTCAGATTGTTTTGATGCTTTATGAAAACAATCCATAAGTCATGTTTTACATATAAAAATTGGTCACACCTCAATCTGATTCATGGTGTTCCAGGTATTACAAAATTTATCTGTTATCAGTTTAAAATTGTCTGTTTAGTTAAAAAAGTAACTCACTGAAAACAATAACAACATTATTTTATTTTCATGATAATATTAGATATTGATTCACAAGTAATTTTTGACCTGTAGGATTTACTTTCATGTTAAACTGATACACGATATGATTGGTATGAGTCAAAGTTCATGTTTTTAGTTTTAAATGACATTTTAGTTAAAAGTACAAGTGATGTACTCAAAAACAAGTAAATGCATTCAGATTGTTTTGATACTTGTTTAAAATGATCCATAATACATTTGGGATGTTTATAAATTATCCTCACCTCAATCTGACCCACAGTGTGACCGATATGACTCAAAGTTCATCTCTTTATTTAAAATTGACATCAATTATAGTAAAAAGGAAAACTCAACTACTAAAAATTGAGAAAATGTATTCGTATTGTTTTGATAGTTTAAGAAAATTATCTATAAGTCATTTTTTACATATAGGAATTAGCCTCACCTCAACCCAATGCATATTGTAACCAGTATCACTCTAGGTGTGTTTTTTCAATATATAAGTATTATTTTAGTTTAAAACATGAATCACATTGCCAAAACCGAGAAAACGAGCCTATATTGTTTTATCTTCATATAAATTATGTATTCAATTGAGGATTAAATTTTCAATAGGAAATCACAATCAGTTCCTGTCATCCCCAATATAGAAAATTTCTTTTACGTTAGAGGGGAACATAAATTAGGGATTTGTATTCTCGATTGAGGAACCAAATCATTGAAACTATAAAAAAATAGAGTTAAATGAGAAGGTAATTTTTTTAATATATTTTGTTTTACTCATAATATTATATGTTCTCTACTGTATTAATGTAATCTTTATTAAATTATTGACTACACATGCAGAAAATGTATTCTACACATGGTGATGTTACTGATCCCCTGGAAGAACAAACTATAATGAAGGAAACCCTTTGGAATTATCTAAAAGTAGTGTTATGATATACTTTCTCTATTTTACTGAAAATGTATATAATGAAACATTTTTTAAATTTTCATTATTCCTTGAAGATTTCATTTATTTTAGAATATTTTTACCTATGCATCATACCATTGGAATTAGAGCAATGACCCTCTCTCTACTCAATCAAATAGGTAATCTTGATGTTTTCATAGTATAATCATTGTCCATAGAATTAATGTATTGTTTCATATATATGTTGAATTTATTTATTTTTATATGACTCACATAATAATTTATTTCTCATATAGTTGGATTATTTTGTTTGAGTTGAGGTGGTATGCCTATATTTCATGCCATTGTGCACAAAAACATACACCTTTCTCTCCCTCAAAACCTTTTTACCCCTACAGTGGTGAATTTATCACTTTATTTCAAGTTACCACAACTTAATTTTTAGGAATATCAATGACACTACCTCTTCTCAATTACATAGGTAATCTTGATGTATTCATATTAAAATTGTTGTCTATAGAATTAATGCATTATTTCATATTTCTGTTTAATTTATTTACTTACAGTATTACTCACAAATTAACTTTTTCTTATACATGTGGATTCTTTTGTTCGAGTTTGGGTGGTTTGTCTATCTTTCATTCCTTTCTATACTAAAATATTCGTATAATTATTCTCCCTCTAATACTTTTCACCACTATAGTGGTTCATTTATCACATTCTTTCAAGATACCTCAACTATCTTTACAGAAAGAGTGATGACTCAACCTCCACTCAATTACAGAGTTGATCTTGATGTTTTCACAGTAAAATAATTTTCCATAGTATTAATGTATTATTTCATATTTATATTTTAATTATTTCTTTTTAGTATTACTCACATAATAATTGTTTTCTAGTACATGTGGCTTTTTTTGAGTTGGGGTGCTCTTTCCATATTTCATGTCTTTTTGGACTAAAACATCCACAAACTTATTCTCCCTCAAAACCATTTCCCACAAATATTTGTTAATTTGTTGATTCTTTTCATGATACCTCAACTTACTTTGCAAGAAAAGAAATGATGCAGCCTCTAATCAATTATAGATGTAATATTGATGTTTGCATTATAAAATCAATTTCCATAGAATTAATGTATTATTTCATATTTCTATTTAATTTATTTCTTTTTAGTGTTACTGATAAAATAATTGTTTTCTAATATAGGTGGATTTTTTTTTGATTTTGGATGCTCTATCCATATTCCATGCCTTTCTACACCAAAAAATATATAAACTTCATCTCCATCAAAATCTTTCACCCCTACAATGTCAATATTTATTGCTTTCCTTCAATTTTCCTTCACTTCTCAATCACAAACATAATCTTGATATTTTCATAGTAAAATCATTTTCCATAGAATTAATGTATTGTTTTATATTTATGATAAATTTATTTCTTTTTATTATTACTCATAATAATTTTTTTCTTATAGAGGAGGATTATTTTTTTGGAGTTGATGGGGTTTGTTTCAAGATGCTCATGTAGTGTTGGCAGTTTAATAAAGAATGAAAATATAAATCAATTTAACATTGACTGTTATGATTTTTTTTGAGAATTTGGTATGTGTAGAAATAAATCACACCTCAATCTGGCACACGATATGACTGATATGATTCTATGTAGTTGTTTTTATTTAATATTGATATTGATTTTAGTAAAAATACAACTAACTCAACGTGTATTTTAATAGTTTAATATCAACATTTGAGTTCAAAAATATTCACTCACTAAAAACTAATTAAATATGCTTAGATTTTATTGATAATTTTGGGTGTATATTCACAATTCATTAGTAATGTGTATGAATCTATATCACATCAAACCGATACATGATGTGATTTAAATGATCCAAAAGTGTGTGTTTCAAGTTTAAAATGAAATTTTTTTTAAAATTAAAAGTAACGTACTCAAAACAAAAAAAGGCATTTAGATTGTTTTGATACTTTATTTCAAAAATCCATAAGTGATTTAGAACATGTAGGAATCAGCCGCACATCAGCCTAATGCACGGTGTGGCCGTTATGACTCTAAGTTTTTATTTATTTAAAATTAGAATAAATTTTAGTATAAAAACATATTTAACTACTCAAAACTAAACAAAAGTATTTCTATTATTTATTGATACTTTAACAAAATGATCTGTACATTATTTTATATGTATATGAATTAGTTTCACCACAATCTGACTTGTATGACTCCAAGTTCTTGTTTTTATTTAAAATGGACATCAATTTTTGGAAAAATCATAATTTACCTACTCAAAACCAAGAAAAATACATTCAAATTGTTAAAATACTTTATGAAAATGATCAATAAGTTATTTGTGATGTGTAGAAATCAGTCTTAGCTCAATCTGATAAACATTTTGATCGGTATGAGTCAAGGTGTATGTTCTAATTTTGAAATAAAATTATAGTAAAAAAGACTAGTGACGTACTCAAAATCAAGAAAACACATTCATATTATTTTGATAATTTAGTAAAACGGTTCATATGTCATTTAGGATGTGTATAAACAAACTGAACCTCAATATGATGCATGGTGTGACCGGTATGACTCAAAGTGCATCTTTTTATTTAAAATTGTCATTAATTTTTTTAAAATGGAAAACTGTCCAACTCAAAACCAAGAAAACACATTTGGATTGTTTTGATACTTTGAGAAAATGATCCATAAGTCATTTTTTATGTGTAGGAGTCATCTTCACCACAATATAACACATTTGGATTGTTTTCACATTTATTTCTATCTTTTCTCACCATGTTCTAATATTAATTATTGATATAGAACTATTATAAATTGCATGCCCTGAATTAGAGGGGTTATTTCTTGTAATGTGTTACAATAAATTATTTTATTGTGTTTTCACATTAATTTTCTAATGAAATGACCCTCTGGCCTTTGTGAACATGTTTTAGATTTAAAATTCTGGTTTGGGTTTCTTAAATGGTTTTCGAAGTGTATTTCGGTCTTTTAAAGTGGTGTGCATATAATTCTTCAGAAATGGTTTGGCATGTGAAAATCATGTGTGGCCCGGTTGTCACTTTTGCAAAACTAGTTATCTCAAGAAAACTCTCCTCAGATGTGTTACCTTTTCTTTGGTTGAGTTATATGTTATGGGGGTCAGCTGTGTAGGACCTCCTTGTGATCAACGGTACAAAGGAGAGGGACATATTCCCTATGGTGACTCGGGGTGTTGCCTATTGTGATTTATTATTATACATACTGTGATTGGATGTTCACATGGCATAGGTAGGCCCACCCCTATTCTAAATACAAGATACATGAGAACCAAGCATGTTGAGAGAATATTCGGAGAATGATTGCTGTAGTGGTAGGATATGGTACTGACTAGTGGCCCATAGTAGCAGGATATATTGGGTTTATTACTATGGGATTTTTCCCTCGGCCTACCTGAGAAAGGATGTCGAGCGTATTGGGCATTTTTATTTCATCATGTGTGACATTTCAACGAGGATGAGGTCTCATGTATTAGTGTATTTTGGATTATTCTCGATCTCTTGGGTTCACCTATGTCTACTCAGCTTTTGCTGCTTGCAGTAGTGATTATGATGCTTATATGTATACCTACATTTCCCTTACTGTGTGATATGTTTTGTGATTTTTTGTATATTTTTTCCATTGAAAGTTGTAAACTGGTTTTGATTAGATTTCTAAAAATGGTTTTCAAATGAAAGTGTTTAATCCTCTTTTCACAAATCTTAAAATATAAACAACACCTTCCCTTTGAAAATGTGAATGTCTCACTAAAATATTGATTTAGGTTTTGAGAAAAAATAAGGGTAATGACTCGTACTTTTCATTTGAGTAACATGTAGAAATATATACTTTTATATAATATAGTTCAAACATGAAATTGATGATTCTTTTATTTAAAGAAAATTCATTTGGTAATGTATTGCTTTGGCACACCTACTAAGTTTAAATACCCACGCCTATACTTCATTATTTTTTTAGTCACAGGTGCAGGTTTAAGATTGATCTCGATTTTCGTGGGTGATGTTGTGTCTTGTGATTAGAGAGTGACCTGTGGGGTCACATGGAGTTTAGTAGTTGTCAGGTCCAGTTAGTTTTTTTTTCTTTTCAGTTCTTACTTAGTTTATTTGTTCAGTTTATTTATTTTTGGGCTGCTTTATTTTTTCACTGCTTTTGTTTATTTATATTGGGTGAAATCATTCAAATCGTTTCTATGTTGATTCCCTTGGCACATATCGTCAGCCCGAGAGGATCGGGAAAGCCTCTCGGGCCTAGTCGCGGGCTGACTCGGGTGACCAGTTCAGGGTCAACCTGGGTTGGTTTGTGACAAAATGGTATCAGATGGAGGTTCTTTAGAGTACCTAGCTTACATAGTGCCCTTTGTAATTTGGTTTGTCATGGTATATGTATTTGGACTGTTGGATCTTGGGGTGTACGTTCCGGGAAGTGTTTGGTCAACACTTTCTGGGCCGAACCTTGAGTTTCCATGGAAAGTGAGGTTTTTCTTATTTTATTTGGTTCTTTTGGGTTTCTTGGTATTTAGGGGAAATGAAATGATATTCGGGCCAGTTGTCTCAGTGATCTCACAGGTTATTTTAATCCCTGTAGAGCCAATGACGTGGTCCCAAAAGACTCTCTGTGACAGTGGTTCGATTGGCATATGGCCACCAACCATATGGCCAAGCCACACATCGACACTAGTTTCCCCTGGTATTTTGTTTGGGATACTTTTGTGATTTTTTTGACCTGTTAAATGATAGGTTTATTTTTATTGTACTTAATTTTGTCTGGGATGGTTTTGGGGAGTCTTTTTTAGATTTTAAAATGATGTTTGGTTTGACAAAATGATGATTTGCTGGTCAAAATGGGACTTCTAAAACCAAAACATTGAATCCTTTGAGACTGAAATAGGTTTTCTGAAAATGTGGGTTATTTTGGAAAATGTTTAAGAGGTTTTAAAAACGTTTTGTGAAATTTGAAATTGTAGAATGAAAATGGGGTTTGAAAATGTTTTTCTTTGATGATGATGTGTGGAATTAAAATTGGTTAGGGTATTTTTAAAGTTTTTTTGAAAGTTATAATGATTCTTATCCGACTTTTGGTATTTCTATGAGTGCTCACATATTTGTATACAGATGTATGTATGTGATGAATGGATTGTTATTGGTATGTATGTGTGAGTTCTTGAGCTAACCCTAGAGTGTATGTATGTGAGGCTAAAGGGAATTCCAATAGTGGGTGATTGGTTCATATGGCTTGTTATGTTTTCTGAAAATGTTCTTTAAGAAGGGGGATTTCAATGTTTTAAAATGTGTGAGTGTGTGATGTTACCCTTTTTTTGTGTTTTCATTTTTTATATTTTGTATTTGGTGTGTTTGAGGTGTCATTGAAATTATGTTTTGATTTTGGGTTTTTGATTTAAAAAATGAGATGTGGAATTTTTATTTAAGATATGTTTTGATTTGGTTTTGTGATTCCTATTTTCAGGTTTCGTCCCCACTGAGTTCTAAGGGATTTTGAGAAGTATCTGTTGTTAGTTCTTTCACTTCATGCCTTTTAGTTTATCAATTTGTGATTTAGGTGTTTGGTTTGTCCCTTTTAGATATAGAGCCTGGTGGTTCTCAATATCAGGAGTTTGTCTAGAGGTTCCGAGAGTCGAACCATCCTCATTTTCTTGGGTAGGTGGAACCAGAGAAAGCTGAGGAATGGCTGTGAAATATCTAGGAGATCTTTGTTCATATGAATCTCCCGAACCAGTCAAGTTGGAGCTTTCCACCTTCACATTGGAAGGACTAAGTCATGAATCGTGGAAATCCGTTCTTCAGGCTAATCTGCAGAAAAACTACTCTTGGGAATTCTTTAAAGCCTTGTCCATCCAGCAATACTTTCCCGATGACGTGAATATACCGATGGGTTCTAGGTTGTATGGTCTCGATCAAAGTCATTCAACGGTGTTGGAGTTTTCTAAGAGCTTCTTTGAGCTTGTACTGTATCTCTCAAACCTTTTCGGGGATGAATATTTGAAAGCCTGATTCTTTGATAGGGGTCTCCGATCAGAATTCCTCCCAGTTGTGCCTTCATTCCCTGATGATTATAAAGAAGTCATGAGGCAGGTTGTTCAAGTTGAAGCTGATTTAGCGGCGTCTGGCCAGTTGAGAAGAGGAACAAAAGAATGTTGGTTTCTGCCTCACCAGATTCATCTGAGATGAAGTACTTGTTGTGTTTTCAGTGTGGGAAGTTGGGGCACAAGAAGTTTTCATGTCATGAAGCCCCTAAGATCTGTAATACCTCTAGCCATTTGGGTCATTTGCAAATGTTTTTTCAGGGCGATGCTAGGAAGTGACATGGGGACAGATCCACTCCACTAGAGAATCATCCATCTCAGTTGAATGAATGTAGCGTTAGCGCAAGCTCAATAAGAAGATTCTTTTGTTGTGTATGCTTTTGTTGTTGTAATTATTGTAATCTATGGTGTTTTCTTCTTTTGGGTGTGAAGAATGATATTGCATGTCCTTTTGGAACTTTGTTTTAATGGGAATGTCTTTGTAGAGTTTTTGATGTTGCTGATGTAGAATGGTGGTGCTCATTGACCCATGTTTCATTTCATACATTTTTTCCTAGTTTTTGATAGGATTCGAGAATTATTCTGGCTTGCAAATCAGTGTTTTTCTGGAATCCTAATATGGTGGGGAGACCACCAAGGGATGAACTCATGATGAATCCATATTCTAGGTGTTTTTGGCTGACCATTTCCTTGTTTTTGCACTGCTCGACCCCAATTGAAGTATTTGGTTGGCTTGGATAGTGGATCTTGTAATGTATGCTAACAGAGATCCCGAATAGGCCACGACTTGTTTCTTCGATGGTTTTTGAGTTAGGGGTCTGGGTGTTCCTTGTTAGATTGTGTTAAGAAAAGAGTGAGTCTCTTCTTTGTAATCTCCTTATTGTTTTTTCAAACTTTGTGGTCTAATGTGAGGTCTTCCTTGGATGTGTGGATTCTTTTTAGGGTGGTATCGTAGTTTCTTTTCGGGAATCTGTAGTTCTGTGTTTTTAATGAGAGTGAGTGTTTTTTATTTAGTCTTTGAGTTTTCAGGTTTTTCCTTGGTGGTAATTCATTGTTGCTTTGGTTTTGATCAACTAAATCTTTTGGGACTTTCTAGGGGCAGAAAGTGTCATGGTGGGGAGAATTTTCACACCCCAACCCAACACTTCACGGTTATTTTATTTATTTTTGAGATTCCATTTTAATTTTATTCATCTTGAGTTTATTTTTTTATTTTTTTATTTTTTATTAAATTAAATCAATTGAATTAAATTTAAAATATTATTAATTAAATAACAAAAAAATAAAAACCTAAAACACTCCCCCTGATTACCTCGCGGCCTCCACCTTTACCCTACCTTACGACGTCAAACCCTGCCCCCCTCCCCTTCCTCTAGTCACGCGACAACCCCCGCCCCTCTCGGACTGCTGACCTTGCTCCCTCCTTCCATTGAACCTCCCTCTCCACAGCCTTCTCGCTCTGGCGGCCTCCTCTCTTTGCGCAACTCGTCGACACCTCCTTCAGTAGGTATTATTTTCCTTTTATTTTTGTCTCGATCAAACCCTATGTCATGGGCTGACCAATTTTTGATGATTGCTTCCCTATTTAGGGTGCACAGCAGGTCTTCTAGGTCTTCCTCATGCTGGTTTCATCGTCCGCTGCTGAAGACGAAGTTCTTTGGTCCATTCTAGTTCATATGTCATTATTTTAGGTTGATTTATTTTTCCATATTAATTGTTTAGTTAATTTTAATGTGTTCTATTGTGATTTGGGTAGTGTGAAGTGTGAATTGGTAGTGTTTTAACATGTTTATGGGCTGGAAATGAGTTTTTGCAAAATAAATGATATGTGTTTTCATATTGTATTGTAATGTTTCTGGAAAAGTGTTTTATTCCTTATTTTCAATGTGAAAGTTATATTTTCAATGCAACTTGAGGTACATTTTGGTTCAAAATGAGATTTTATTAAAGAAGGGAGTAGTTTGGCATGTACGCCTTGTCATGTATTTTTTTGACATTTGAATTTTAGATTTTTTTAATTATTAAAACGGATTTTCCAGGGAACTGGTTGGGAAAATGTGTGTACTTTAGGTGTAAAATATTGTTTCACCTCTTGAAAGGGTATTCATAAATTGTGTAAATGTTTTATTATATTTTTTGAGTGATACAAAATACGTTTTTAAAGGGTTTTACATGCCTGTGTTTTGGGTTCGGGTTTGGTATCGAAAGTTGGTTATGTTTTGTGTGAGTGTCTTGGTGTGGAGTTTCATGAGGTTGTTTTGAAGGTTATTTGTTGGGCACGAACCTTGTTTTAAGGAAACTTAATGTGTGGTTGATTTTGGAAATATTTTTTGAAGGAAAATGAAATATTTGACATGTGCACTTAATTTGTATTTTTCAATATCAATTGTTGATGGTTTTTAATGGTGAGATTCAGGTTTTCAAATGGTCTTGGTTTATTTAATTTTTTATAAGGTGGATTGGCCCCTAGATTTGGTAGATTGCTTCCACCCTTTTTTATATTGTTTCAATTTTAATTTAGAGTTTTTGGTAATCTTCGATTCTCTTTCGGGTTAATTAGATTGTTTGGGGTCTTCTTGAAGGATTTTACACACATACATAGGTACGTATAGCTATATATATACATCGTCCTTGCACAAATTCTTACACGGTGTGGGGAATAGGTGTATTGGATTATGAGGTTTATATATATATAGGGGTGTATGTGTGCACAATTGTGGGGAGGTCTTCATCAAAGGAGTTTTGTTCCGAGTTGTTCTTCTTGGTCCATTCCATTTTTGAGGTAAGTTTCCCTATGCATTTTCCTTTAAATTTAAGAATATTTTATTTCTTGCTTTTTTCACCTAGTTCTGATATTAATTATTGATATAGAACTATTAGTAAATTGTCTGCCCTGAATTAGAGTGGTTATTTCTATAATGTGTTGCAATAAATGGTTTGATTTTGTTTTCACATTTATTTCCGGATGAAATGGCCCTCTGTCCTTTGTGAACATGTTTTAGATTTAAAATTCTGGTTTGGGTTTCTTAAATGGGTTTCAAAGTGTATTTCTGGTTTTTAAAGTGGTGTGTGTGTGATTATTAAGAAATGGTTTTCCATGTGAAAATCATGTGAGGCCCAATTGGCACTTTTTTAAAACTAGTTATCTCAAGAAAACTCTCCTTGGATGTATTCCCTTTTCTTTGGTTGAGTTATATGTTATGGGGGTCCTCTATGTAGGACTTTTCTATGATCAATGGTATAAAGTTGTGGGAGATATTCCTTGGGGTGACTCAGGGTGTTTCTTGTTGTGCTTTATTATTATATATACTATGATTGGATGCTTGTATGGCATGGGTACCCCTCCCCCCCCCCCCCATTTTAAATACAATAGATATGAGAACTTGGCATATTGAGAGAATATTCTGAGAATGATTGCTGCACTGGAAGGTTATGGTACTGACCAGTGGCCCATAGTAGGTGCATATATTGGGTTTATTACAGTGGGATTTTTCCCTCGGCCTACCTGAGAAATGATGGTCAAGCGTATTGAGCGTTTTTATTTCATCATGTGTGACATGTCAACGAGGATAAGGTCTCATGTATTGGTGTCTTCTGGATTATTCTCGATCTCCTGGGTTCACCTATGTCTACTCAGCTTTTTTTCTTGCAGTAGTGAATATGATTCTTATATATAAACCAACATTTCCATTTCTATGTGATTTGTTTTGTGCTTTTTTTTATATTTTATCCCTTTGAATGTGGTAAAATGGTTTTGATTAGGTTTCTAAAAATGGTTTTCAAATGAAATTGTTTAATCCTCTTTGTAGAAATCTGATAATAAAAACAACTCTTTCTCTTTGAAAATGCGAATGTCTCATTAAAATATTGATTTGGGTTTTGAGAAAAAAATAATGGCAATGACTTGTACTTTTCATTTTAATAACATGTAGAAAGACTTACTTTTATATATTGTAGTTCAAACTTGAAATTGATGATTCTATTATTAAAAGGAAATGTATTTCGGAATTGATTACATGGGCACACCTACTGAGTTTAAATAATCATGCATATACTTCATTCTTGTTTTTAGTCATTGGTGTAGGTGTTAGCTTGACCCCAATCACTATGGGTGATGTTTTTTCTTATGATCGGAGAGTGACCCACGAGGTCATGTGGAGTTTAGTGGTCATCAGGTCAGGTTATTTTTTTTCCTTTCAGTTCTTTCTTAGTTGACTTGTTCAGTTTATTTATTTTTTGGCTACTTTATTATTATATTTTTTTGATTCATCTGTTTATTTATATTTTGTAAAATCGTTCGCATAATCACTATGTTTATTCTCTTGGTGCTTGTTGCCAGCCCGGGAGGATCGAGAATGCCTCTCGGGCCTTGTCGCGTTCTAACTCAGGTGACCGGTTCAGGGTCGACCTGGTTTGGTTCGTGACAATACTACCATGGTGTTCCTCAGCAAAGATCCATGGTTACATCAATAGATGAAGCATATACTTCAAAAGTTATCACCTCTTATAGGGTTTCTCTAAATGGGGTGAGTTTTCCCTAGGATTAGATTCCATGGGAGAGAACATAGAAGACCAATTAACTAAATCATTATCTAACAAAAAAATTTGAATATCATTTGAGAGATAGTGGACTTAATGTTATTAGTAGTTGGATCTTGTGAAAGTGTGAGTCGATTGGAGTTGGTGCCCTAGAACTATATAAATTTTTAATTTTTATTACTTATATATCAAAAAACGTAAATATTAATAAATATCTTATTACTTGATGAGTGTTCTTCTATGTAACATTAATGTAATAATTTCCTTAAAGTATTTTTTTTATCAAAATATTATAATATTTTCCTGCAATAATGGTAACATTAAAGTGATATGAAAATATTCGAAAACATATATTGTTTTACTGAATGAAACCCATATGATGGGACACAATAGTGTTTGGCTATCAGGTTTTGGGGGAACATAAGACATCGAGACTTCTTCTCAAGAAATTTTGACTTGGTAATCTTCAATAGAGGAGGATATAAAGACAGAATCACCACTAAGAATTCCAAATTTTATATGGTTCAATTAATATTCCTCTTCTTGTATGTTTTTATTTTTCCTTATACTTGTGATTATTATAAATGTATTTCATAAATCACAAAATTTTATGTATTGGAAAAAACTGTGATGACATATACCCACGATGAAGTATAAAACATTTGGTGCGTCATATGTGATATAATATTAATTAATTAGTAAAGATTGGGTTTATCAATTTAATTTTAAAGGAAGTCGATATCCCATGAAATTTTATTGAAATTTAATTGTCTATTTAAGTACATGGACATGGTAGTTTTTTGAGGAATTCGTTTTTGGAATGCAAAGAAGGGCATGTCAAGAATATGGGTTGATGACATTAGTATTAAAACATTCTTGATTATATATCAAGAAAAATATATTGTATAATATTTTGAGCATCTGTATGTCGTGTTTTCCATTATGACATTAATAGATTTCTCTATGTGATTCTAGACGTGCATCTAGATTCTATTCTTGGAATTTGGTCAAGACTGGATAATTTCACTTAGAATGAGGCCTAGATGGTCACATGATAAGAGATAAGTACCGTAATCACATATCACGATCAAAACATAAATGACACAAGGTTAGTAAGAAAGTATCACAATAAAATAATTAAACAAAATAAATAAAATCATAATCAATTATAGTGACAACGAGGTCAAAGTAAAGAATATATAGTCATAGAAAACACTTATTGATACTGAGAGATTATCCTATACATACTCATTGATAACAATATATCGGAATATTGGTTTAGTTCCTACTCAATAACCCCCCCCCCCAATTTTTCTAACTGAGCCTCATTAGTGGCACTCCCCATAGTATTAGTGTATCATGCACTTGAAGATGATAGTTAAAGTCTCATCCTAACTACCATAATAAATTTCTAAAAATATCTCACATAGATACCTATGATCCCCATGTTATTAGCTAATATAGGTGGGGAAACATTCATTACACATCAATAATAAATCAATACATAACAATATCCTCTCCTCATCCCACCTACATACACCATCTAATGTAAAACCCTATTTATTACATGAAACAAAATCATAAATCACATAAATCCAAATCTCACATATATAATGATAACATGGGTCTTCCAAAGTGGGTATATGTCATCTTATACAAAATAATTGCTCATGGTTCCAACTGGGCCACAAATTTTTAAACTATCAACAAAACATCTAAATCAATTTTGAAACTATTTAAAAAATAGAGAATAATTTTAAAACAACATTGAAATCATGAAGATCAAAATGAAATTTAAAATTATCCTTTATAAATTACACATATAGGTAATACATCATGTGACGCACATAATAAAATCATAATCATAGGTCAAACTAGTCCAATTAAAGAATTTTAAAATAAAAATCATCAAATAAAATGAATAAAAAAACCTCAAATCAAATAATCCCTCAGGACTATAACTCAATAGACAAAAAAACATCTGTAAAACCAAAAACTCATTTTAAATATCCTGATACTTTAAGTAAAACCTACTATACATTTAATTGAACTCATAATACACTCCTCCTTTTATATAAGAAATCACAAGAGTTTGAATTTTTGAAAAATTATTTTCAATCAAAAATTAAGTTCATAAAATTATATAATAAATTCATAGGTTCAATAAGTAAGATAAATTTTATGAAAAAAATTTGAAAAAAAACATCAAACACTATATATTGTGATAATAAAAGGAAACACATAGAAACACCCCCTTAATCATGATTGGATTATGAAAATCCTGTGAAGATAAAGATTAAGGGGGACCAAAGAATGAATCCTTACACCCTTTACAACAATAAACCAAAATGTTCTAATCCAAACATCATCATATGATCCAACTAACATGTCTCCCTGATGAAAGGAATGAGAATAAGAAGAAAATTAATGAAATGGAGGGCAGAAAAGATTATCTATCCTTGATAAATTAACCTACAATTAAATAGAAGACATGCAATAAAAGGTAAAATTAGAAGGGGTCACACCAAGGATTCACCTAAAGGATTCTCATGATAAGGGGATAAAGAATAGACCCCAAGGGGGTAAAATTTGACAAGGGTAATTTTTGAAATTCACAAAATTAAAAACTAGGAAGGCTAGGTCACAACATAAGACACTTCCCCCAATCTAGGGATCAAATTTCTGTGTTGGTTCATGAAACGACCACCACTAATCATGGTGAAATGCATCTCCCAATAAATAGTCCCCATTTTTTGAGTCTTTTCATAGAGTGAACTCTCCTATCTGAGGTGCGACACACATCACGAGAAATACCTCATAGGGAGACATACCTTGGTCAGTGATTGACTTGATATAGTCTAGAACTACAACTTACTCAAATGTCCAAAATGTCAGGAAAATATGGAAACATAGAATTTAAGATAAGAATCAATGAATAGTTATAATAAATTATTAAAATAGTTTCGCGGTATGACATACATATAGAATATTTATACTAAAACCATTCAGATAGTTTCAATAATCTATCCACCTAGAATCATGAAATTGGGATTGTTGTCCATTTATGGATATTAAATATATATATATATATTAAGTATGTTATGAATATATATATATATATATATTATCATTTATGTGATTTTTGTGATTTTTTTAATATTTAAAATTTCTTATAACTAATTGTGTTTAAAAAAATATTTTAAATCTTAATTATAAATGTTAGATGGCATGTGAACCGGTCCACTTAAAATGAGCACAGGAAAGGACTCAAATTTTTTGATCTCACATTAAATACCGATCTAAATTTTAATTTTTCTTCCCAAAAATATTGGACCACATTTTTTGAATCAGGTATTTTAATAACCCTTCAAATATTTCTGAACATGCATTAGAAAAAGGATAAATAACCAGTTCTTTCATGAGTAATACTATCAATACAGGGCTTAGGGTTTTATATACATGATGAATTTTTCTTTTGAAGTTAATATAATGGAATAATTTTCTTCTATGGAAAAATTAATGGACTCGCGTAAAAATGATGGATCATTGATGGAAGTCAAGGAAGCCATAGAGTCAACAAGTGATTAATATGGGGATAAATCATCTGTTGATGTTGATGTTGGTCTTTAATTTTTTTCAACCATTGAAATACCTTATTTAATAAAAGATTTTAAAAAAATGATCTACCACTAAGGAAATTTATAACTATAATACTATTGTAGAAATATTGGAATTGGTAAAATATTCAATCATTTCTCGCACTATTCTACTAATATGGGAGAATTGGTAAAGAATTGATGATCATGTATGTTGTCTTTCCTTTGTTTTGGGGTTATCAAATTGGAAGTGTGTTTCCATAAGTCATGGGTTCTTCCATTTTTTCCCTTAGATTAGATATAGAGTAGGGATTGGGGCTTCCAATCATTTAACCTTAAACTAAGATTTCTCCACATCAAGGAATAGTACTACAAATCAAATCACCTAGATGTGAATAATACATCCTTGAAATTATGGGTTTATATATATTGTCTAACTTGGTTATTTTGGAATTTAAGAATTATTTATGATGGTTCCTCGTGAATTGTAATTAAAATAAATATGGATAGGGAAACATAAACTTTTAAGTTTGGTCACTATACCTGGGTGTTTGTTGAAGTTTATCTCAATTCAACCTTAATTAATAAAGCTCTTCTTTCAACACATGGTGATGAAATTTTTTTGAATATACAATATAAAAAATAACTTCATTTTTCTAAGATTATAGAATCATTTTCACTCTAACGATAACTATAGAATATTCATTCTATATTCGTTATGCTCGATTTATTATCACAATGTTAAGGACTATGGGAATAAAATGTTTTCTTCTGATTCAAGGTAAACTATAAATAATTCTAAGTGTGCCAAAGATAGAATTTAGAGAAATTGGGTGTCACCTATTTTTGAATATTTTGCAACTATAAGGTAAAAATTATCATAAAATCGTACATTAACCATGGATAAAATTGTCTCTCTAATTCATAATTAGAATGCTTGGTTTACAAAGAATGATAAATCTAAGAAAGATGCTACATAGGGTGTCATTTAGTAAACGTATGAAGGTCGTAAATTGGAGGGTCACAAAAAACTAATGATGTTGATAAGAAAATGGTGAGTCATAGGATTTCATGAAGTTGGATATATGTTTCATATTATAATATTTAAATTAAGATAACTATTACAAGTGGGGGTACCCTTCAAGATTAGGAATCTATAGGTGTTCAAGCTATTGATTTGAAATAAAATGACTCTCTTTTAAAAAGGTAAGAAATTAATGGTATATGCAGATTCAAATATGTAATAGAAGAATTCATGGATTGGTAAATATTATTAATTTCTTAATAGGATTATTTCTACAAGATCCCAAAATATTAATCTGCATATCTTTTAGCATTCAGATATGGAGCAAGCTTGTTTTATGCTATTAAAACCATTTCTATTTGATTCAAATTAGAATGATTGGGAATATTATTATGTAAGAATTTATAGACCCGAAAATTCCATGTAATTTTTTTTAATTAAATGGAAATTTTAAGAGTCCCTGAAAATTGACGGTGCATGATTTCAATGCCCGAAGTGGCCGGAATAAATTTCTGAACTTTTTTCTGGTACGTTTAGTAAACGTGCGAGCAGGTTTTTCTAACTCTTAAACCGGTGCTCAGAATTAAAATTTTAGGGCACCGTTGAACTCGTAGTGCTGATATTCTCTTAGGAAGACTTTCACCTCGATGATAGTTAGTTGAGGGTTAAAGCTAATTTTTGGGTTTTTGCGTGAAAAGAATAAAATAAAATAAAGTGTGTAACATTTTGTTTTATTTTATTTTGAAACTCCCATATAGAAGTTTCACAGGTGGGGACAACCTGAATTAACCTCCCATGAGAGGTTATAGAGGTGGGGACCACCCAAGCCTAACCTCCCATGAGAGGTTATGGTGGTGGGGACCACCCGAGGCTTAAACCTCTTGAACTCCCCTCTTAATGAGTGAGAAACCTCTCAAATCCCTCTTTAATGTGGAGGAGACTCTAGATATTCCTCCACCTTAATTGTGCCAACTCCATACTTTAATTTTTGCCAAACTGTGTTTTTGTGTGTGCCAACATAATTTCTCCTTAAGTTAAATTATATTGGCATCTCTTTCTTTTGGTGGGAAAAGGAGAAGGAGAGAACTCTTTTGAGAATTGTGGATAATCCCATCCTCCAATGAAGAATGCTCTCACCGATGAAGAACGCCTTTGACTACGAAGAACCAACAAACAACACCGGGATCAGAGGTGTGTGGTGGGCATGATGGACACCGATATCTTTGACTTCCTCCGACGTGGGATGTCTTTATCTATGAAAAATCTACGTTTGTTCATCCTTCTCACACCAACGTCAATGAACAATCCAATGTAGGGGATTATTATTAATTTATTGAATTATATTGTTTAATTTCCTCGTTCTTAGAAATCATGATGAACGTGGATCAACCAAAACAAGTTGGTACACGGTTTATATTAAATTGAAGAGTTTTTATTTATTGAATCCTAATTTTGGTGAGTTGCTTTCTACCGCTCTAACGAAGAGGGTGCGGGCCAAACAAAAATGGCACGACCCATCCACCGTTCTTCCTTATTGTGTTCTTTGTGATGGAAGAAAGTGGATTACACCTCAACGATGAATGATGAGAGAGGCTGGCTAAACCGGCCACCGGTGAAGGCACAGTGCCTTGCAGTTCGTGGCCTCACCACCTGAGCTTCCACCGCTGCCTGGGACCTCACCACCTAAGCTGCTGCCACTATACACTGTTGAGCCGTCGCCTGAGCTACCGCCGCCGCCACGGCCTCGCCACCTGAGCCGTCGCCACCATCCGCAGCCCCACTGCGCCGCCCATAGAACCCCTCAGCCGAGTCGCCCACAGGATACCCCCGGGTCGAGCCGCCCTCGTGGCACACCTCAGCAAAGCCTCCCTCGCGGCACCCCCAGGCCAAGCCACCCTCGCAGCACCCCTCGGTCGAGCTTCCCTCGCGTCACCCCCTCGTGGCCCTCTGCGGCCCCTCACGGCATGCTGGACCATCCAGAGGGTCGGGCTGCCTAGCATGGGCTGGGCTAGACCCAGCGGGCTAGGCCGGGTCGACCCAGATCAGGTCGGCCCAGGCTGGGTCAGACTGGACCCAGACCCACTACGACCCATTTACGCTCTTTTGGCCATAACTTTGGCACCAGACACACTTTTGACGAACCGTCAGTGGCACTAGAATCCTTGGAGCGAGATGGTCCCTTTGAGTATAACCCATTAGATTTTTGGATTATGATGGGGTAAGTTCTGGTTGGATCGAGCACGAATCCAATAAGGCCCTCGGGACTAAAAGGCTAATAACTCACAGACCGAGCATCCAATTGACGCACCGTCTATTACGTTGAGACCCCTATGACATGGAGAACCTTTGAGATACATCTTTGTTGGATATCAAGGTAGTTGTAGAATCGACCAGTGGATTGGGGAACAGACTCTCCCAGAGACGAACAATCTTAGTTCAGAAACCCAGTAGCTGGATGTGATGAGAAGAGTGCTCCTAGAAATCCTGTGCGGGTCAGCTCCTAGAGATCTTGTGCGGGTCAGCTTCTAGTGAACCTGTTGGATTCAGCTCCTATCGATCCTGTGTGGGTCATCTCCTAGCTATCCTTATGTGTCAGATCCTAGCGATCATGTGTGGGTCATCTCCTAGCAATCCTGTGTGGGTCATCTCCAAGCGGTCCTGTGTGGGTCAGCTCCTAGTGATCCTATGGGGGTCAGCTCCTAGAGATCCATTGTGGGTCAACTCTTAGAAATCCTATATGGGTAAGCTCCAAGAAATCCGGTGGGGGTCATCTTCTAGCGATCCTGTGTGGGTCAGCTCCAAGCGATCCTATGTTGGTCAGCTCATAATGATTCTGTACAGGTCAGCAGAAGAGCCTCATAATGGAATAAGACGATTCGGTATTTATAACTAATCATCTACACTACCATACCTAAAGATATACCTAGTGTGAGCTGATACAATACCTCTGTTTTTTCCTCATGATTGAGATGGATTACTAGAAAACTCAGGTATATGTATGGGCATATACCTAAGTAGGGTTATCTGTTGATTTCATACTTTGTGGTTTATCTTGGGTGGATTTTGTGATACCATGAGGGTATATGGTTCCCTACTGAGTATAGTTATACTGACCCCTATATAGGTTATTCCCGCACCTTATTCTGTTCGATACAGATAACGGACAACGCTAACTATGAACGAGGGTACCAAGACTAGACAATGTTCGGAGGTGGACCATACGGTGTGTCGGATCGCAGAGGAGACGAGTGGACGTGGAGTGTTGAAGAGGTGACATGTACCTACCCTTCAGGTAGTAATCGAGGTGGATGATCCTGTAGATTCTTTTCACCAATCATTTATCTTGTACTTTTCAGTTTTGCTTCTACTTTCCAGTTGGGCTTGTATTCTTGCCCCTTTTTATTACTGTATACACTCTGTTTACTTTTCAATTTACTTGAGTTTGTATCTTGTTGTGTGCTTGGTTGTGTTTTTATAGGTTATAAAGGAAATGCCTTCCTAGTTCTAGGGAATTACGCCTTTGGTGCTAGTCACCAGCCCCTAGCCCAAGGAAGGTGGGAATGGGGTAGTCACGGCACCGGCCCCGAGGGATGGGTCGTGATAAGGAAACTTTATGGTCACATTCTTTATATATTTTTTCTTTTATAGTAGGATGTTTTTGTGATGAATTTTTTCTTATGGCTATTTGAATGGAAGTTGATGTTGGACTACTGAAGTTCTTATGGCTATTTGAATGGAAGTTGACGTTGGACTACTGAAGTGTCAACTAGGGAATGGGGGTTTAAAAATTGTTCAGTAGGTTTTTAATTTTTGTAGTGATGACTAACATGCCTTTTAATCATGTTTTTGGTTTTCATAATCATTATAAGAAAAGTATATTTTGATAATTCTAAAAAAATTTATCATTTTATTATTTTTTTAATACTGATTATTACTAATAATTTGGACAAAACACTAGTTAATTAATATATTTAAATTAAAACTTTATTAATTTAATCTTATTTTATAATTTATATATTTACCATTCATTTATTTTTTCAATTAATTAAATGTATTTATTTAAAATATTACTTCTTTAAATTCAATTATAATTGTTCAATTACATCCACCACTACAAAACACAACACAAGGAGTAAAATCGCACCAAACTCACAGTCCTTGAGACTTATGTAGTGTTCTGTATGGTGGGGCCATTGTAATCTATATGGATATTTTTTATGAAACATTATATAAATTTTTTATATTTAATAATAATTTATATGATATTTTATCTTTAAAATAATATTTTAAATTTTTTTAATTGATTTTTTTAATTAATATTCATCATGATTTTTTACTTTTTATTTTCAAATTACATTAAATTTAAAATATTAATTTCATGATCATTATATTTTATGAAATTGTTTTAATAATATTTTTAATTATAAAAATAGGACATCCAATAATAAGTCAAAAAATAATAATATGTTGTACTCATCATAAATAATCATCCTAAATTCTTTTTTTAAGGAAAAAATAAATCGATAAGTTATTATAAAAATATATCAACTCAATACTAAAAATATTATAGTTAAAAATGTTTATAAAATCATCTTGTATGTTAAATCATGGAACATACATGCACACACATATAAAAAAACATATATTAAAACATACACTACTACATAAGGTACTTTTATTTAAGATAGTTAAAATCCTTAATAAAGGTAATTTTTAACAAAGATGAAAAAACACTAATTTTTTGTAATTTTTGAGTTTTTTTAGTGTTGATAAAGGTGCCCCTTTATCTGCATTGGTATTAATTGTGATAAGGTTGTGTCCTTCATCAGTGCTAAAACATTTTTTTACCACTAAAAAAGGTGACAATAATAATATATATATATATTATAGAAAAAATATTTTAATATATAAATATATTTTTATTTATAATGTAAAATATAATTTCTTAAATATAATTTCTACTACAAAAAATATGTATTTTCTTCTTAATACGTAACATATTTAGTGAAAATAGTTTATAAAATAAGTAAAAAATTAATATTAATTAAAATGACTATTTTTTATTGAGTAATAAACATTTAATAAAATTTTGGGGATAGAAAAAATTAAATATTTAATTAATCTCATAGCATATGTTGGAAACAATACTTCACCTTCAAATGACTATAAAGATTGATCTAGAAGTCCGTTTGGGATCCATGAGAAATGAAATCAAATCCTTTGAAGAGATATATACCCTTTTAACTTGGTATGACATAATTCGATATTTTTTTCAAGGTCAAAACGTCCTAGAAGGCCTGAAAAGGTGAATTTTTTTCGGGATACCATAATATTTGAATATTTGATGAAGTTTAGGCTTCGTTTAAGAGGGTATTCTTATATTTTTCTAGTAGAGACTATATTTATTATAAATTATTACATTAATAAATATATTCAAATTTTATAATTTTATCATTTTTCATATGGTAATGTTATTTATAATTAAATATATACATATATGTACATATTTTTATATATTTAAATATAAAAATTTAATCATAAAAATAAATATTTAAACATATGTACATGTAAAATATATTTTTAAACATATAAATTATATGGAAATAATTATTATCCCTTTTATTTGGAAAAATAAATAACCATTTTAATTACCTAATAAAAATATGTGAATATATATATACCTAAAACTATATATATAATTTTTATATATAAATATATTTGCATGGGTGTCTTGACAAAGAGATATATATTTATATAAATATTATAAAAATATATGGATATATACATATATAAAATAATTATATATTGAAAAATATATAAGGTTGGTTACATTCACCACCATGGAACACAATAAAAGGAAATAAAACTAAAATAATCATACAGGCCTTAAGACATGACCTTGTAACCTTATCCTCACCCCCCGCCAAACACAAACCACTCCACCAATATGTCAATATTTGGTATGTGAAAACCTCTAGTATAGTTGTATTATGTACTTGTTGGTCTATATACTGGTATGTATCTTTATACATTGAACTAAATATATATTAATATATATATATAAATATATATTAAGTATACTATAGAGAAAGCCTCTCTTAGACACATGGCTCCTAATAGCATTTCCCTATTATGTGTCCACCTCTCCCAAGTCACTTGATTCTTGGAATCACATTTCCATTTTAATCCTTCACCCCCTACCCATGATACCCTTCCTCCCCTCTTCCAATTCAACTACTCTCTCCCTATATGCACTGAACATACCATCCTTTTGAAACCCTACCATGATTATAGTCATCCCACCTTCACCTTATACTTTTATTCCATCATGTTAATTTTTTCAAATATATCGTGTAATCTTTATTTCTAAACCATTGTAATAATTCAAACTCTATCCAAATATTCTACCATATACATTTTACATATTTATTTTAATCCATATTCCATTTTATACTAGGTTTAATTTAAACCTTAATATTTGTTCCATATTAAAGATTCATCCTATATTTAGATATGTTTCCTTTGGTAGTCATGTAATACTATCCCTATGGACAAACCATACAAAAAAATAATCACCCATTTAGTTATATTTCAATCTTCTTATAAATTTCTCCTTTGGTTTTTCTCCAAATGTTTTTCATACCACTTAAGTTTTATATTCCTTCCAACCAAACTAATGAAACCATACCAAATTTTCATATTTTATATTTTATTATCTTATTTTATATGATCTTACATGTCCTATTAATTATAACTTTTGTCTAGAAAACTTTAATCTTCGATTTACAGGTCTTTAACATCGCGATTGACTAATAATGGTTAATTATACCCACTACAGCTTATATTCTGATTTCTATATATTGTATGTATCATCACAGTCCATATATAATAAACAACTCCCCTGACTAATTTATATTACTTTTCCTCATATAATATACAACATTTTACAACTTCTAATTTCATATAATATTATGGTACAAATAGTGATCAATAAATAAAATGATGATTATATCCTCCTATAAACTTTTCATAGAAACTCTTCAGAACCCCAAAAGGTTTGAAAATTTTCAATCATATTTCTTTTAACTTCTATTTACTATTACTATAAAAAAAATTCAAATTTCTAAAAATAAAGCACATGAACAATTGATTTGAGTTAATCCATTCTTACACAAGAATTAATTTTATAAATCAAATTCTTGTGCTTTTATTTTACAAAATTTCCTTCATGGTTGCTAATATTTTTTTGAATATGTGTCATGTTTGATGTTGTTTATATGTTTTGGTTGCTTCTAATTTTCCAATCAATCCATTATATCCCTATATTGGGATATTTTTTTGAGTCAATTCTTGTTCTTTTATTTTAAAAATTTCTCATGAATGCACCTTGAAAATTTTCATATACCTTAGTATTGAGAAGGAAGGAGATTAGAAAGAATTATTTTTAACCATTAGAGAACATGAACAAGTTATATGAATATAACTCTATTTTATTATGGTGTTACATATGTACACATTTTCATTATATCTATTAATTCTCCCTGGATATAAAATTACATTTCAACTAATATATTTTTTCTAGTAATTTTCATTTTAATGTTTATTTGGACCATAAAATTGAGTTTAATATATTATTTGGTTCTAAATGACCTCTGTAATTTATTATTAATTCAATTATCCTCCATTAATTGTGAAAAAGTTCCTCCTTTTAGCTGCAGTTTCCCTAATATTTATAGAAAATTTTAAAAACAATTATTTCCTTGACAATCAACATCCATGTTATACTAATTGCATTCTTTTAATTTTTTTGAAATTCTAAAACTTATTAATTATTACTTTCATTAAACTATAAAAATATATCTCACAGCTAAAGACAAATAAAAATTTCATATATTTCATATGTATATGTTACTATATGTATTAAAAACCCCAGAAATGATATTTTCATTAATGAATTTTCATTTCATAAAAATTTCATTTCCAAATACATGTATAACCAAACACATGTTCTATGTAGTGAACGAATACATACTATTGCATCTTCATAATATAACTCATATTGAAATCCTTTATCAACAAAGAATTATCATAAATTATTTTATCTAACCATTCTCAAGGATAAGTCAAAAAATCCTTCTCTTACACCCATTTAGAACACATGTTAAGTTTGGTTAGAGATCAAATATCTATTAAAATTAAAAAAAAAATTAAATATCATTGCCTTCAGTAGTGAAGATGTTTGTAATTTACCTAGTTCTCCTATAGTAACTTGATGGTGGAGGGCATCTTGACTAAACCATTACCAAAATCATGTCAAGGATTTTTTTTAAATGTCTGACATCAATAATTTGGGTAGTTTATATTAATACCCATACGATTATTTTTCCACATATTCATATATAATTATGGTGTTGGAAATCTAGTTTCTATCTTTTATACAAAGTACATAGCTGAAGAGATTCTTTCTAAAGGCGTTGTCTTTCTACTTGGTAATATTTGACACAATACTATGTGTGTAATAAATAGTTATACATTAAAAAACATAAATTTTAAGTAATTTTTATTTTCTATTAAGTTAGAAATAAAATGAAAGTGTAAGTGTAGTATATATGCATGTTTAAGGGATTGTAACATTTCTTATTCTATTACAGTAGTAAGATACAATCATCTAATCTTAAATATATACTCTTTAATATAATTTTTTTTATTCTAAGTAAATTTCGTTTCCTTAAATAAAAATATGGGTATAATACAACTTCTAATTCATGTTATATTATTCTTAAAAACTAATAAAAAAATTCAATTGAAATTTAAGGTATGACTTCTAGAAAATATCTTTGGTAGATTATATTCAGTCAGTACAGCTGGTACACATCAATTTTTTTATTTGTAATCATATTGAAATTAAGTTCATATTTTTGACACATTTTGTTTCACAAATAAACTATCTATGTTCCTTCTATTTTTTAATTATATTATTGAAAAAAACATCATATTTTAAAATGAAAAAATAAACACTATGTGTTTGGGGAAATTTAGTTTAGGTATATAGTGATGATAAAACACGCATAGAATATAAATGTTTATAACATTGGGGTTGTGTATTTTTATCTTCTGGATGGTCGGAGACTAGTTGACCATGTGATGTCTTAAGAACAGAAGGACCTTTTCACTTGGGTAAGGCTTTGTATTTGCATCATTTTTAATTTTTCATAAATGATTCTTATTGTAATTATAGATTAGAATGGTGTAGAGTAATGTTTCATGCATCCAATTATAGATTTATATTTCAAATGATATAGTTTTTTATCATTGTGAATTCTACTCCAAGATTATGTAAGGAAAAATTTAGGCAATTCGTAGATCCCAAACATAAGAGTCAATATCCTCTGAAAGAAATTGAAAATGTATCCATACCTCTCTACCCACCACCCTTTTGGTATATGGAAATGTGATATAAAATATAATGAATGGTTATGTGGGTTTGGATGTTGCATATGGATACAGTGTCGACACTCTCAATGAAGTACAATCTAGAGTTTCATCCCAATATGAGTATTATAGTGAAGGAACTCTACCGATCCTCAAACATCACATACCCAAATATCACCAATTAATTATGATAACATACCCTCATATCCCTAATTCTCGGTGACATATTTGAAGTTTCTAGGTGTAATAGAAGTGTGTGGTGGGATATGTGATAATTAAAATTCTTTTCATTTTAATTTCCCCAAACCCCAATAGGATATCTCAAATTAAGTTTATAATTAATTTATTAATATTGGATTAATGAAATTATATAATATTAGGTTTATTTATTAATAGTCAATTTTTATCATCAAAAAATAACCTTTTATATTTCCATTTTGGTGGTCGTGAGGATACAAGGGTAGAATCCCTCTAGTAGTGATCCACACATCCTCCAATGATCTTTGAGCAATGAAAATCAATCATTGGGTGATAGCGCAGTGAATAAAATTTCTTAGATTATTCATTATTGATCACTCCTTTGGTCTTGAAGAAATATCTCTTGTGTTTTTGTTCTTGAGAGGAGAGAAAGGAGGATTCGATAAATAATTCTTTGTGTGAAACAATTCTCTATTCATGATTTTTTATACCCTACGCAATAGACATAAATGACTATTTAAATAGATAAAATTAGGTTAAAAAATTATTTAATTTCTTTCTATCCAATAATATGCCTCATTCCATATAATAATATAATTATTCTTTTGTGGTGTGTTCCATCTTGTGCAAACAATAAATAATATTCAATAACTTCTGAATAATTATTTTCCACCGAACGTGTTCTTAGTCCGTTTGAACACCTTGTAATTTTCTGAATACCTGAATGAATATTTTTATCCATAAATTAATTTTTCTTTCACATAAAAATGAATAAATATTTATTAAATATTTAATAAAATAAATAAATATAATTGTATTCACATGCCGATAAATGAACATTTATTTAATTTATGCAATCAATATGGCTTGGATAAAATAATTTTTGGCCTTTTGAATAATATCTATTCAATCAATTAAATTCAAATATAATTTAATGGATATTAATAAAAATTATTAGTGAATAACCCTCTAGGATTTTTTTTCTCATTAGAATTAGGCGGGATTTTCTAATGTTCATGATTAATATCTAGAAATGGGTCAAGGAACCCAAGAAAAATTACTTAATGTCACAATGTTGAAAATCACAAAGAAACCCTTACTCTGTTATATAATCCCTTTTACACAATATCTCATCAATAATTTTGAACATCCATGTCACCAAACTATATGTTTGATGTGTATTTATTTGAATATCTAAATTAAATGCATCATTTCACCATGTCCATGGAATTTAATGTGACAGTTCTATTCAAATTTAAGGTCGAGATAACATATTCTATAAATATGGAAGTGATAATTCCTTCCTTGACTTATCCAGTAATGACATGTTTCTCGTGATTCACCAAACATATCCAACTTCTCCATGAACTTTTATCATCATAGTTTACGAAATACATCTAAGTACATGAGTTGTAACAAGAATCATAATAATATTAAATTATACAAACCATCACACACAAACTCAAAGATAAGAATATTTGATGACACCAAAATATATAGAATTCCTATTTGCGGGTTTGTTCTCATAATCTTTCATCTTATAGATTACCCAGTTTGATCATCCTTATAAGAATCATCATCTACTTATGGGTAATCGAACAAGAAATTCTATGTACTTTGTTTCCAATCATAGTACATTATCCAACTAGAGAAGAATATTTAATAATATCACCATAGAACATCAAGGTTCTCATCATATTATTGAACTACTGTGGTATTATCAATGCGACGCATACTCTATGCAATTATTAAATTATATTCATGAAGAATAAAAAATTTATATATATAAAATAAGTTCTATTAATATTAAATACATTGAATATAAATTTAATCAAAGTGTAATCAATTTTTCCAAGAGCATCAGTTTCAACAAATTCCCTCTTGGATTAGATCAAACTATCAATGAACTTATATCTACTATAACTCACATGTTAGTCATGTTTCTTCTAATTAAAGGCATTACTAAAGGGGTCGCAATGTTGTATTCCCTGGAAATACTCCTCACTCCAACTTTACCACTCTGAGAAAAATCCCTCAAGATATGATACTTCCAAAGTATGTTCTTCATCAGCTGATGTGACCTTAGCTCTATTGAAAGATCCTCCACTATAGTATTATCACAATGGAGTGTGATAGTATCTTTCCTACTAGGTACCACTTCATGCTCTTTTACAGAGTTGTGCATCCATACTTCTTCTTTATCTTCCTCAGAATATACAATATACTTTGATTCTACAGTAGAATCTGAAACTAGTTCCTTCTTTGAGCTCTTCCAGCTCACAGAACCTTTACTAAAATTGCGGATGTAACCCATATTTCATTTTAGGTCTTCTAGATTAGTTTGGAAACTAGAATCTACATATCTTATGATGACTATTTCTTCATCTCCTCCATAAACCATGAATATATCCTTATTATACCTCAAATACTTAAGGATTGTCTTGACTAACATCCAATGGTGGTTAGCTAGATCAACTTGATATCTTCCCACCACATTAATGAATACGAGACATCTAGCCTATTACATAGCATGACATACATGACTGACCCAATCTCTAATTCATATGGAATAATTTCCATTATGTTTCTTTTCTCATGTGTATGAGGACACATTTTCCTAGATAGATGAATTACATGTGACGTTGTAAATAATACCATCTTAGATTATTCCATAACAAACCTTCCAAGTATATTGTCAATTTATGTATTTGTACATAGGCTGATTAACCTTTGGGATATATAAGGATGAATCATGATCCTAATATTAAATTATGGCTCTCCCAATTCCTTCATAGAGCAGAGTTTATTCAACCATTCCTTAAAAGACCATAATACTAGTAATTCATTTCGAATGAGTAGTATTTCATCAACATTTACTATTCAGAAAAATACTACACTACAAATAAACCTTTTATAGAAACACATATTTCATTAATTCTTTATGAAACAAAATTATATTATGACCTCATAAAAACAAATGTTCCATGACTGGGATTTTTTATTTTTTTCCATAAATAGATCTTTCAAAATTGTATTAATTTTTAGCATCATTTGGAGCCAAAAACCCTTCATGTTGTGTCATATAGACACAATGTTGAAGGTTACCATTAAGGAAGTTTTTTTTTTTTGAAATAAATTCTCTAAATCCCATAATCATGTAAATCCACATTGTCAAGTATAATTTTAATGGATTTCAGCATTGCAACTAGGGAAAATTTTTAATCATAGTAAATGCCTTGACACTATTTAAACCCTTATTTAACCTATCATGCCTTATAGGTACTAAATTTTCCATCCTTTACTAGTTTCTTCTTCAATATCCATTTTCAAATAATAAAATTTACATATACTAGAGGGTCAACTAGAATCTATACAGGGTTTTGGTACATGGAATACATTTTAGAATTCATAGCCTCTTGCCAGATAGATGAGTCACTTCTAATTACTACTTCCTTGTAGGTTATAGGATAACTATTATAAAATAATAATGAGTCACCAACCATGGTGAGTAAAAAACTGTGTATTTATGGTTCTCTAACCTCTCTAGTAATCCTACATGGTAATTTTTTATCGTGGATAATTTATTCATCCACGGAGCTTTGTAGAATCTTTTCTTATGCCAGCTCCTTGTATCTTGATCTTGGATTTCTTCAAATTATATATTTTTTCCACTATCTATTTTAGAGATAATATTCTCCTCAAGAAATATGGTACCTATATCAAACACTACATTTTTTATGAAGGATTGTATAGGTTTTATCCCTTTGTTTCTTTGGGATATCTTATAAAGATACACCTTGTTCCTCAAGGTGAAAGATTATTACCTAAAGAACCCTTAACAAAAACTTAACAACCCCACACATGTAAGTAATACAACGCATTTTTCTTTCCATTCCATAAATTTTATGGTATACCATTTGTGTCTTTAGTTGAAACTCTATTTTTTACATATGTTGTTGTTTGTAATGTGTATCTCTAAAAGGATAATAAAAGACTCACATGACACATCATTGATCTCACCATGTACAACATTTTTTGGTTCCTCCTTTCCCTTACACCATTATATTGATGCATATAAGGATGAGTGAGTTGAGATAATATTCCAAACTCCTATAAATAATTGGTGTCATTCCGGACAAAGTATTACACTCGATGGCCCGAATAGAATTACCCACTCTTATAACTACTATAGTGTAAGTATGTGGTTGATACACAGGGAGTTTTAATGTTCTCTGTTTCTTGAATTATAACTAATTAAATCATGGTTATTTGAAAATACAGTAAATATTTGTGGTTTGGGAAGGTTTTTTCTATTGTTTTATTGATTACCTCTTCCAATTATCTTAAACTTTACTTCAAAATAGGAAAATTCAGAAAAAAATTTTAAAAATTAATTAAAGTAATGAATCAGGGATATAGATATTTATAAAGGTCATTGAAAATATATTTTATTATTGTGTTGTGTTTTTCAAAGTAACGCACATATTTGGGTTTCAAACATAATGTAACTCCCTTGATTTGGTAATTTATGATTATGTAAATAGAAATTCATTCCTTTGTTTAAAAATTTATTTTTATAAACATTGTGAAAAAAAACCACTTCTAAAATGTAAATTTAACAAAAAGATCATGGGATTTCTTATCATAATTCTATTATAGATTCCTAAAAACTATGTTCATGATAAAATACAGAGTTTCCAGTAATATATAGGAATATATTGAGGGAGAAATTATGAGAGGTAGAATGAAATATCACAAACTCAATAAGAAAATTTAATTACCAATGACTCTTCATTTTCCACATCCCCAAAACATAAGGGTAATTTCTAATCATTGTGTAAATGGAAATAAAAAACTCTTGATACCTGAAGTGTTCATTACAGTTGAGAAAGAACGTTGAACACCAATCCATCATAAGAGAAAAAGGTCTCAACAATTCCTAAAATGAGTTTCAAGATTCTCCCCTACCAAGATGTGTCTCCTACATATTATAAAGATCGTCCAAAATTGTATTCCCCTAATTAATTGGTCATTATCCACTATCCAAGGGTTCGTTAGGGTCTAAAAATCGATTCAAATGATGGGTAGGAGAGGAAAAGAGGAATTTGTTAGCCACTTGTTGACTTCTGAATGGTTTATTTGCATGGTTAGATTAATTGATCAGCAACTATTCTCAAGGTTATATCCAATGAATTGTAGGTTCATGGATACCTAGGTTGGTATGAATGGTTTGGAAAACCATGTGTACACTATGGGATGAGCCACTACCTCTAAATATGAACACCCTGCACAGTTTCCTGGAAGATCTACATGGTTTTTCTACTCATACAGAGACCATATGGCTTGGTTTTTTCCCAGGGATTTAAGGGTACATGGTCATCTTGATTGATCTACAAGGTTTTTTTGACTCATTAGTAACTGTGTGCGTTGGAAAAAAGGTCCAAATGCCTCTAATGTCCATATGAATTGCCTGATTAATGTTGTAACCTCTTATCCCTTCATTCAAAAATTAAATACCATCTATAAAGATATGTTTAGGATATAAAATAAATACAATTTAACCAAACTACCAATTTTAATATGCTTAAATGAATATAAATTCCTTAGTCACATCAGTGAGTCAAACTCCCCCACACTTGATGAGTTGTTTGTAATCAAACAAATTCCTAGAAAATCATCATAAATGGGTTACCAAAGAACAATTTATAAGTTTCACATGTCGGATCAACTAAATGAATATGGATTTTGGGAGAATTTTTATTGAAATATCTAAAACAAATCTTCATGACTCACCAATCTTTGAAGTTAGACGATGTCGTAAGATCATTTCAAAACTCCCAAATATTTATTCCTAAATCATGTTCTTTAAACCAAAATTGTCCATTTTCATTCAAACAAAGTTCCAAACTCCATTTCCATCACAATACACACTTAGGTTGGTTAATCAAAGATTTTGTCGTCATCAAATGTTGGGATATCAATTTTATAGGTCCCAAAAACACATTGGATTTTAGATTTTGAAAAATGATGAAAGGTCATCAAAAAATTTGGTAATTCCTTTGCATATATAGAATTGTTTTCATTTGGGTGAGATACTAGAATTAAAAAAATGGGCATAATTTTTCAGGTCAAATCTGGTTGAATTTAGGGAGCAAGTTAAGAATTAGTGAAAGTTAGACTGCGTAATAACTACTATTGGCATCAACAGTTTTCATACTTCACTTCCCTTTGTGCATAAATAAATTTCCATTTTAGGGGTTTCCTTAATTTAAACTACTCCAACACAACATTCATTTTTAAAAAAAAATATTTTATGAACGAATATCTAAGGGTTTCTCCTCAAGTGTTACAATGTTTATCGATATCAGAAATGATATTATCAATCCGTACATATGAGGAATTTAAAAAATATTCCTCCAAAATTTATTTTCATTTATTTGATATACATGTGTGGAACCTATAACAGTCCTTTAAAACCCCACTACGAAAAACATGTCATCCTAGGTAATGTTAAGGTAATGATAAAATGGGGTTACATATTTGGGAACCCTCCCCCACCCTTAAAATAGAGCATAGTCCCCTGTGAATGTGGTAAGGTGGAGAAGGGTGGTAAATGGAAGTGTATGTAAGGGGAGGGAGAAAAAATTAACTGATGAAAATGAAATGTGGAAAATAAAATCTCTCCTGGATAAAGGTCAAAGAGATATCAATATTTGGGGTGTGAGATCCCTCTTAGTATAAAAGTTTCTTTGTGCTATAATAAGTTATCCATATAGTGGATTGACAATGAGAATAGAGAGAGTGATGTAATAATATCACATGAACAACAAGTGGAATAAAGGAGAATCACACAATCACACCATACATAAAACATATAGAAACATCTTAAAGAACAATAAAGATCACAAACAATGTCACAAAATATTAGGTAGTGGGAGTAGTATAAAAATTAAGAAAATCAATGCCAGCCTATAGATGGATCAAAGCTAGATGGATCTCAAAACTGTTTGTTGGCTTCCTTGGCCCATGAAGGATCTGCTGAGGCCCAGTCAGTATCCATCCCATCAGTGGGAGGTGATACTAAAAGATTCACTAGAGACAAGTGATATGAGGATCCGTAAGTGGGATCTGGGTGAAAAGGGGAATCGCCATACATAAAATAGGATGGGGTATGGCTGGGAAGGGGATAGTAAAGATCAGGGGAAGGGAGATCGTGATTTTTGATTCCCACCACCCATCCACGAGTGACCTCAACATGCCTATCAAACATATAATATTAATTATACTTCAACTTCCATATGGGATCTGGGTCACCATATGGAGTACCCTAAATGTGGGGGTAATTCGAATATACTGAGTTAGGTGGATGTGGCACAGATGTGGGAGGATTGGGTTGGAGATACTACTCATCATGGGGGAAGAGTGGTGGGAGGCAGCAGGTGTGGCGGGATGGGCTTCATCCTCAACAGCCTCTTATTGTACATATAATTAGAAGTGGTTAGTTTGTAGAAAAATATAAGGGCCTCAAAAAAATCTCTATTTGGCTTGGTGAACATATGTTGGAGGTTTTGGTTAAAAAATTCTATGTTAATTTGGGTCCCGGTAATCATGTTATGGAGGGGAAATAGGTCTTAGAGATTGAAATTTCCTTCACTATCTGACAGAGTGGTGAAACATGTGGTAAGGATCTAGTGGAGTAGTTGATACAAGAGGTTCAATAGTCAGGCGACCTTAGTTATTTGTGGGACATAAGGAGAATTGGGTTATGTAATGGAAGATCATAATTTTTTAAATGTGTCAGGGTCCCAATATTAAGTGGCTTCAGAGAATTTGGGGTTTTTTACATATGCCTGGTCATAAATTCCAATAAATATGGTCAACTCCTGAAGTTGAAAACTATACCGATGGTTGAGGTGGCATAACGAAACATTACCCAAGTCTTCTTCCAGTTCTCCCTATTCATCATTGGTGTATCATTAGAGGCATAGGAAGGTGGCTATGAATTATAGAAAAAACTTCTTATAAGTGTATTATTTTCTAGAAAGTGCGTCAGTGAGGTTCCCTTGGGTGATCAACTATTATAGTTTGTCGGAAACATCCAAATCCTCAAGATGTTCTTAGGAATTGCAGTGATGGGTGTTAAATTCATGAGTGATGACCATGTGGTAACACTTTTTTCTCATTTATTACTAAAAATTATGTTGGAATTTAGGGTATCAATGTAGCCAAAAGAATAAGATAATTTTTAGGAGGACATGGTGGTTTGTGTCTGTGATCCAGTAGGCATTGGAGTACACTCATAGATATTGCACCATTGAAAAACAAATATATAAAAAATTAAATAATTAATATGAAAATCCTAAATAACCTATTGAAAAACAAAAACCAATAAAATTAGGGTAGGAAAATTGGTGTTTTTGAAAACAAATCATCCATGCAAGTGTGTGGTTTGAGTTTATTTACAAGAAAGGGCTTGAAGTTGAAGAAGAAAGCCTAAAATTAAAAATAAAGCAAAAATTGAAAAATGGGTATGGAGGGGAAAGATTGTGGAAGTTTAACCTTAGGGAGATAAAATAAAGGAAATAAGAATATAGAAATAGAAGAAGAAGAATAAAAGAGGAAATAAGGAAAAGGAGATGAAGAGAGACTAATCTGGGTAGAAGATCTGGTGGAAGAGGAAGGAAGGAAAGTATTTGAGGTTGAATTATAGGGAGAGGAGGGAAATACCCATAGCTGGGAGGGGGTTTTGCACCATTTTTAGGGTTTTATAATTGTGAAAAATATTTTAGGTTTTAAAAATATTATGTATTTAAAATGATTCACGGTTTCTTGGGTAGTTTCACACATTTTAAGTAGTTGTGTGTAGTATCACTAGAATGAATCCACATTTGGGAACTATTACTGCGCATATTTTTTTTGACCATTTGAAAACTATTTGTATGGATCTGTCTTAATTTTTTTTAAAATTTCCCCTCATTTCAATGAAACTCAAACCTTTAAAATGAAAACACTTGTTCTTCCATTATTTTAAAAAGATGATTTTATATTTCTATATGATATTTAATTTAATCATAATAATTATTCAATAATATATTTATCGCATTGAATTTATCATATGAATAAAAAATAAAAAAAATCTCACTAACATGATCCCCTAAGAACACACAAACATACAATTATTTTGATAGTTTTTTAGAAATTATTCGTTACCTCCCAGTTATTGAAATGTTTAATGTCAAATGATTGACATACCTGGACCTCTTCTTACCTTTATTTCATGGTTTTGATCATTCCCACCATTTCTACCATTTGAAAATATGGTTTTAGATGTTTCCCATTCACAGTAAATGATTGACGGTCTTCTCCAGCAACTTCTACCACACCATGGTTGAAGAATTTTACTACATTGAAATGTCCTGGCTACTGAGACTTCAACATTCCTATAAAAAATCATAATTGTGAGTTAAACAATAATACCTAATCACTAGGCTGGAATTATTTCTTGGAAATCATCTGGTAATGAACCACCTTTGTCTTATCTTTTTAAATCTTGGAATTTTCATATGCCTCTTGACGAATTTCATCAACCTCAGACAATTTGAATTTACGTTTCTCTCCAACGGTCTTCAAATAATAATATAAATATTTAACATCCTAGTATTCTTTATTATCAATATCCATATGTTAGTGACAAGGTTTTCTATAAGACAAACGGAATGGGGACATCACTATTGGACTCTTAAAACCATTATGGTATACCCATAAGGCATCATCAAGCTTCATGGACCAATCATTTATCAAGACTCTCATAGTCCTTTCTAGGATTTGTTTAAGTTCTCGATTGGAGACCTCAACTTGACCATTGGAATAAGGATGGTAAGGTGACTCCATGGTATAATTTACCCCATAATTTATTAGAAAATTCATCATTAAATTATTATTAAAAGGATTCCCCCTCACACTAATAAGAATTTGGGGAACACCAAACATGATGAATACATTATTCTTCAAAAAGGAAACAACTAACTTTGATGTGTTTTGTAGATTGGTGGTAACTTTAACTAATTTAGACACATAATCCACACATACCAAAATGTATGTATTCCAATATGATGGGTGAAATGGCCCCATGAAGTCAATACAACATACATTGAAGACTTCAACCTCAAGGATGTGGTGTTGGGGCATTTCATCTTTCCATCCAATGTTAACAGATTACTGGAATTTATCATAGTGTTCCACAATGAGTCAGACATCCATATGAATCGTGGGCTAGAAAAATATAGATTGTAAGATCATTCCTATTTTGAGGTTTGGCCCATGATTTCCCCTTTCTAGAGAGGAGTGAAAAAACTAAAGAATTATATTAACTTCATCCTCAGGTACACAACAGAGAATTACTCTGTATTCACATAAGATAAAGTGTATTGTGACTTCCCAAAAATATCATTTTACTTCTGACTAAAAATGATTCCTTTTATAGAAAATAAGATCAAGGTAGAGCACTCCCATAACCAACTATTTGGTGATGTCAGCATACCATGGACGAGTTGTGTCTACTACTAAAAAAATGTGCTCATCCAAAATGTCTTCCCTAATTTCCCTATCATCTTGTTTTTCCAAATGTGGTATTTCTAGGTGGTAAAGATGAGCAGAAACTAAGATTTCACTCATTTTCTTATCATGATTCTCCAAATAAAATTCTTGGAGATTTATCATTGAATGAATGAGTTTTTTCTTTCCATCCCTCTTGTTCAGCTAGTATTTGTGTCACAACCTGTACCAGTGGGTCCCGAGCCGCAACTCCCCAAGCCCGCCTCCAAAAGGCCAGGGGCTGGTGACTAGCACAGAGTAGGCATGCTACTAACATGGGAGGCATTGCCTATAAACCTGTACACACGCACACACATCTCCAAGACCACAAAGCTGAAAAGTAAAAACTAATAAAAGGAAAAGATGCATGCATACACTAAAACCCAACCAACAGAGTATAACAGGAAAGTAAAGTACAGTAAAGTAAAACCCTGGGCCAAAAGTAAAATCCCACCAAAAGAAAGTCTGAAACAAAGTCCAACCTATAGAGAAAGGTATTGGGACTGCAACCCTTTGCCTAAGGAACACACCTTGGCCTGTCTGATCTCACTAAACACCATCCGGTCCTGGTCCGCCTAGAATACTATCACAAAGAAAATACAACAAAGGAAAATTCCACAAAGAAAGGTATAGTCAGCTCTACACAGAATATGTCTATGGAACATATAACAGGAATATCTAGATATACCCATACACAAACGACCTTCGTGATACCACCACTAGGATCCAGCTCGAAGATTCCACTAAGCTTACCATCGGGGGAACACACTCCACAAGCCTGGAGAGAGAGATACAATGTACTCGTTCCGGGAGAACACACTCCACAAGTACCTTGAGAACAAGACACTCAGATGAGGATAACAGCCAAGTCATGGGGTGATTCTGACAACTCAGTATGAGCTAATCCGCTAGGTAGAGGATCGGTGCCCGGGTAAGGTAGGTCACATCGATACCAAGAACTCTACCTAGGGTATCAGGAATGAATAGAGGATCCAACTCTAAGTCTCATAGAGGGGATTCCAACAAATCTATTTGGGAAGTTCTGCTGAAGGGATCATACTACATGAACGAGTTGATACCAGAACCTTCAGGGGATTACCAAGGGTACGAACCCTAAGAACTAGTCGATGTCATAGAAGGCAAGTGGCTCAATCCATGAAGAAAAAGTTACATGACGTGTAATATGGTTACACGTCGTGTTCCTTGACCCCGGGTACTGTCCATGTAAACGGCCCATGTCCTTCGTTCAAGCTATGCAAAACCAAACTACACGGCGTGTAGAAAAGTACACGTCGTGTTCCTTGACACCGAGTGCTGCCCGTGTAAACGGCCCATGTCCTTCAGCTCGTCGGATAGAAAACAACTACACTGCATGTAGAAGGAATCACACGTTGTGTTCGAGCGCCTGGGCTCACTTCGTGTACGCTGGCATGTGCCCGTACACGGTCTCTGCTCGTGTCTGTGTCGCCTGCCTGTATACCAGTACACGAGTTATCCTGTGTATCTGGTCGGGTCTGGCCGGGGAGGGGTATACACGGCGTGTAGAAAATTACACGCCGTGTTCGCTGCCCTTGTTCGTGTACTCCTGGAGTACATGCTAGGTAACCCCCCCGAAGAACACACGCCGTGTATCCAGACTACACGGCGTGTAGTCGGGAAATTTCCAAAATCGTTGTTCTTCCTCCGCGCGCCTCGGATAATCCTCCATCTTTGTTTTCTCATCCATTCATCCTGAAACTCCAGATACTGGGTCGCCTCATCTCCGTGAAGCCGAATCTGTGGGTTTCGGCCCTTCAAGAGGCTCCAAAATCTAATTTCGGCCATCCGAGCGGAAATCATATGAAGAACGATTTCTTCCGATCTGCTTCGATCCGTCCGCCGAAATCGTCATCGCACCTCCGCAAGACAGCTGCGGTGTTGATCCTTCAGTTTGGGATTGTTGCATCGCAGAACGGATGCGCAACGATCCGTTGTTCATCGCCCCATGAAGAATGCGAAGAACACTCACAAATAACGTGAGAATTTTGGGAAGAACACATAATCTAAACAAGAGGGACAAACCTCGATCGACGTTCATGTTGATCTTGGTTTGTCACCGTTAGAAGGTTGAACAAAACCAAACAATTAATCCAGGATCAGATCCCCAAAAATTCCCGCAAAAACCCATCCCGCAAGAACGATCGATCCACGGGCTAATCTATTCGTGGATTAGTCTGCGTTCATCGTGGAAATAAAAAACGGGGAGGAATTAAAATCACAACAACATCCTACCTGGATTCACTGCATTTGTTGGCGATGATCCGCTCACCGCGTCGTCATCACCGAAATCCGTCAAGAACGTCGTCGACGCCGCATTGGGGGTTTCCTCCAGAACCTCCAGGGCCGCAAAGGGTTTTAGGGGTTATGGGGTTGTAACCGTGGACCCTGGAACAAGCCTATTTTTAAAAGAGGATAAATATATAAGATTTTAAAATATCTTATTGCAGGAATAAAATATTTTTATTAAATATTTTATTACTATTGCGTCCAAAAACCAGATTTCACCACCGACCTGTGTCGGCCGAAGTTAGGCCTCGCCTAAGGTAAAATCACTATTCTGAACACAATGGTGCCCTCTGATTTCTGATCCGAGCACCCGTTCATGAGTTATTCTACTTTTTTAGGAAAACTGCATGCACGCATAGTTTAATTATTAAATTAAATTCAAACATTTGTTCCAGACTCACCGGGCCCCAAAACTGCACGCCATCTCAGAGTCTGGTCTCAAAAAAATTCCCATATAATATTAAATTAATACATGGAAAAATCTGGGACATTACATCACACCCACCTTAGGGATTTTACGTCCCCAAAAATCCAAAAAAAAGGGCTTACTCAAAAAGATGTGGGTACTGCACGCGAATCTGAGCCTCCCGCTCCCACGTGCTCTCCTAGAGATTCTCGTGCTACCACCGGACACACACCAATAAAATAGCTCGTCCACGAAGGATCTTCTCCTGCCGATCCTTGATCTCCACCGGATACTCAGCAATGGTCGTTCCATCATCGATTTCCAGCTCGCCCCAGTCGATGACGTGCGATGGATCATGCACGTACCTCCGTAGATGTGACACATGGAAGACGTTGTGTACTCGGTCCATCTGAGGAGGTAGAGCCAAGAAATACTCCACCTCGCCAACTCTACTCAGAATCTGAAAAGGGACAACGAACCTTGGAGATAACTTGCCGCCTCGGCCAAATCTCCGCAATCCCCGTTGATGTGAGACCCAAAGAAACACATGGTCTCCCTCCTCGAACTCCAAAGGACTTCGCCTCTGGTCGGCATAAGTCTTTTTCTGACTCTGTGCAGTCTTCATCCACTCCTGGATGACCTGCACCTTCTCTGTAATAGCTCTCACCATTTCTGGGCCCATGAGTGTTGACTCTCCCGGGTCAGTCCAGCAAAGTGGCGACCTGCAAGGTCGCCCGTATAGAGCCTCGAATGGTGCCATAAAAATAGTGGAATGATAACTGTTGTTGTGAGAAAATTCCACCAGTGGTAGGTGATCCTCCCAACTACGACCGAAGTCAAGTATGAAATCTCGTAGCATATCCTCCAGGACCGGGATGGTCCGCTCTGTCTGACCATCAGTCTGGGGATGAAACGCTGTACTCAAGCGTAACTGAGCCCCAAAATCTTCCTACAATCCCTTCCACAACCGGGATGTGAAACGAGCATCACGATCTGAGACGATCATGGACGGTACTCCATGAAGCCGAACTATCTCTTGCACGTAGAGGCATCCCAATATCTCTACTGAACTCCACTCTCGTATGGCTAGGAAGTGGTCCGACTTGGTGAGTAGATCAACGATCGCCCAGATGGAATCTTGTCCCTTGGACGTACGTGGTAAACCCGTCATGAAGTCCATGGATATTCTGTCCCACTTCCACTCTAGCACCTCAAGGGGATGAGTTAAACCTGCTGGAACCTGGTTCTCAACCTTTACTTGCTGACAAGTAAGGCACCGAGAAACAAACTCTGCCACACTCTTCTTCATCCCTGGCCACCAGGACTGACGTTGGAGGTCCTGGTACATCTTTGCCACGCCTGGATGCACCACCAAAGGGGATGTATGGAACTCCTTCAGAACCTCCTCCCGCAATGTCACTGGTACCACTGTGCGCCCTCAGAAAAGGACAACGTTCTCTCCACCTTCTGAATATCCATCAGCCGCATCACCTGTGGATAAATGAGCACGTAGAGTCTCACAGCTAGCATCCTCACGATGTGCTTCCCTGACTTGCTGTAAGAGTGGAGAGGTAACAACCATCGACTGAAGGTAATCTCCCTCATCCCCATCCATGAAGGACAACTGCAAAGAGTCCAACTGCCTTGTCGCCTCATCCAGTAACTGCAAACTAGATTTCTTACTGAGAGCATCTGCCACCATGTTACCCTTCCCAGGAGTATAAACGATCTCAAAGTCATAATCCTGGAGGAACTCAAGCCATCGCCTCTTTCTAAAATTCATATCTTTCTGAGAAAAGATATATCTAAGACTTTTTTTATCAAAGTATATGGTAAACCTCTCACCCATCAGGTAGTGCCACCACATCTACAATGTGAAGACTACCGCTACCAACTCAAGATCATGGGTCGCGTAGTTCTGCTCGTGTGGCCTCAACTGACATGAGCCATAGGCAATCACCGCTTGCCTCTACATTAGGAAACAACCAATCCCGGTTCCTGATGTGTCGCAGAACACTACGTACTCGACACCCCCCTCCGATAATATCAAGATCGGGGCACTCGTCAGACTCTGTCTCAAATGTTGGAAAGACTGCTGGAATTTCTCGGTCCACACGAAAGGCTGTCCCTTTCAGGTCAAAGCTGTCATGGGTGCTACAATCCTGGAGAAATCATGGATGAATCTCCGATAGTAGCCTGCCAACCCAAGGAAACTCCGCACCTCCGTCACGCTTTGGGGCGGATCCCATGCTAGCACTACCTCCACCTTTGCTGGGTCCACTGCTACACCATCCGCTGAGATAACGTGCCCCAGAAAGTGGACCTCATGTAACCAGAACTGACACTTCGAGAGTTTCCCATACAACTGGTTCTCTCAGAGTGTGTCCAGAACCATCCTTAGGTGTCTTGCGTGCTCCTCCTCGAACGCAGAGTACACAATGATATCATCGATGAAGACCACTACAAACCGGTCTAGATAAGGCTTAAAGATCTGGTTCATGAGTCCCATGAACAATGTCGGGGTGTTCGCCACGCCAAAGGGCATCACCAAGTACTCATAGTGACCGTAGCGACATCTGAAAGCCTTCTTCGATATATCCTCCTCCCGTACTCGCAACTAGTGATAGCATGATCGTAGATCAAACTTCGAGAACCATAGTGCCCCTATCAACTGTTCGAAGAGGTCATAAATCCTTAGTAGTGGATACCGGTTCTTCACGGTCACCTGATTTAGGCGCCTGTAATCCACACACAGCCTCAAGCTCCTGTCCGCCTTCTTGGAAAACAGCACTGGGGCCGCCAAGGGTGAAACCCTGGGTCCCACAATTCCCTTCTTCTGTAAGTCATCCAACTACATCCTCAGATCACGAAGCTCTATAGGATCCATCTGATAAGCCGATGCTGATATTGGGGTCGTCTCGGGTTGCAACTCAATGTAGAAATCTATCTCCCGACGGGGAGGTAGCCCAAGGACATCCTCCGGAAAGACATCCTCGTACTCAGCCACCACTGCTGGAAACTGGAAACTCGTAACATCTTCCACACCAAGGGCTATGCTATCAAACTGGTGTGAAATAAGTTGTGCCCTCCTATGCACGAGTCCATGCTGCACTGCCTGGGTCTCTCTTTCACCGACAAAAGAGAACCTCTTTCCATCACTGCGGACACACCAGACCCTTCTCCTAAAAAAATCAATCTGGGCATGAACTATGGATAACCAATCAATGACAAGAATGATATCATAAGGCCTCGACACTATCACCAAGAGGTTCCAACCGAAACTCTCGCCTCCAAGGGTCAGGTCACACTGCTTTCAAAGGTGTGTGATCTCTGAATCTTCTCCAGTCGGTGTTTCTAAGCGTAAGGGTCGATTCAACGGCTCAACTGGAATATCAAGGTCTCGAACAAGATAAGCAGCCATAAAGGAATGACTAGAACCTGTGTCTATCAATACGGAATCCAAAGTAGAAAAGACACAGATAGTACCTCTAATCATTTTGGGAGTACCTGGGTCATAAGCCTCTACCGCCTACAGCTGCCCCTGCCTCTGTCCACCAGCGCCTTGAGCCTGGGGTGGACCTCCTGGGGGTGGTGGTGGTAAAGGGTCGAAACGCAGACCACCTCCAGCTGCTCTCCCAGCTCCTCTGCCACGTCCACCACATCATGGATCTACCTGCTCCACACGTTTCCTCTGCGTCGGTGGTCCATCCACTGCTCCAGTGTCATTAGTACGGCGGGTCAGACAATATCGAGCGAGATGTCCCCTACCGTCACATGAGTAACATCGCCTCTCTCGAGGCTGGCTGTAAGCGCCCTATGAACCTTGTACAGCTGATCCCCTGTCCTGGGATCTCCTCTGGAAACGTCTCCCATGCCTGGGTCCCTGACATCGGATCCCTGCCGCCGAGGTCTCTACTCCAGCTTGCCCACTACTGACCACTGTCGGTTGTCCCTACTCCACCAGAAATCTCTCGACCACCAAAGCCCGCTCGAGCACCCCAGCATAAGTAGGAATGCTCATAGGGATGATTCTAGCTCGGATATCTCTACGCAAGCCCCACTCAAAAGTCAGAGCTCTGAAGTACTGATCTCTGACCATATCCATCGAGTACCGTGAGAGGTCGGTAAACCTCGACGAATAGTTAGCCACTGTCATGGTTCCCTGCTGGAGATGAAGAAGCTCCTGTATACATACTGCTCTCAGGGTAACTGGTGAAAACTCCTCTCTGAAGAGATGATCAAACTCCGACCTTGCAAGAGTCACCTCGTCGTGAGTCTGGATGACCAAACTCCACTATCGCCCTGCCGAGCCATGTAGAAGGCTCACTGCTAGGATCACCATCTGGTCTGCTGGTGTCCTGACCAAACGGAAGACTCTAGTCACTGCCTCAAGCCAGTCCTCTGCTGCCTGAGGGTCAGGCTCACCTCAAAACCTGAGGAGTATCTGTCTTTGAAACTCATGGAGGGTTCTCAGTGTGTGCTCCTCCTCCACTGGTATAGTGGGTGCTAAACACTGCCCCACAGGTGGTAGAATAACTGGCATTCCACCTGGTGGTAGAACTGGGGGATCTGGTCCCTGTATCGAAGCTTCATCACTGGTGGGGTCATCCTCTTGATCGAGCTGCTAGATCCTAGCGGGTACGCGTCACGGAGGCATCCTGTTTAAGAAACAAGATGTATCACAGTCAGTGAGTATATTTGGATAGCTGACTCAAGAAGGAAATGGAAACCACAACCCATTCCTATATGATGCATGTACCATTATTTTTCCCCATGAAACTAGTGTTTTCTAGTTCTGAGTCGAAAAGAAAGTTATGAGAGTCCTGGTGTATGGATATGTCGGTCGCCGCACCAACACTAGGGTCACTGGCCATAGAGCCGAACTCGAAACACTTAACACTGTTGCCCCAAACCAACTCATAGACTCTTGGTCCTAAGGTAGAACTGACCACCAATGATACCACTCTGTCATGACCCGTCCCGGTGGGGCCCGAGCCACAACTCCCCAAGCTCGCCTCCAATAGGCCAGGGGCTGGTGACTAGCACTGAGTAGGCATCCGACTAACATGGGAGGAATTTCCTATAAACCTGTACACATGCACACACATATCCAAGCCCACAAAACTGAAAAGTAAAAACTACTAAAAGGAAAAGATGCATGTATACACTAAAACCCAACCAACAGAGTACGACAGGAAAGTAAAGTACAGTAAAGTAAAACCCTAGGCCAAAAGTACAATACCACCAAAAGAAATTCTGCAACAAAGTCCAACCTGTAGAGAATGGTACTGGGACTGCAACCTGTTGCCGAAGGAACACACCTCAGCATGTCTGATCTCACTGAACACTGTCTGGTCCTGGTCCGCCTAGAATCCTATCAAAGGATCGCTCGTCTTCACAAGACACGACATGTGCGGGCATAGCCCATGCAGGGGTGAATATAACAATACCCAGTAGGACGCCCCGAAAATCCCAAAGGAAATACAACAAAGGAAAATACCACAAAGAAAGGTACATTCAGCTCTACACAGTATATGTCTACGGAACATATAACAATAATATCCAGATATACCCATACACAAAAGACCTTCGCGATACCTCCTCTAGGATCCATATCGAAGATTCCACTAAGCTTACCATTGGGGTAACACACTCCACAAGCCTGGAGAGAGAGATACAAAGTACTCGTTCCTGGAGAACACACTCCACATGTACCTTGAGAACAAGACACTCAGATGAGGATCACAGCCAAGTCATGGGGTGATTCTGACAACTCAGTCTGAGCTAATCCGCTAGGAAGAGGATCGGCGCCCGGTTAAGGTGGGTCACGTCGATACCAAGAACTCTACCTAGGGTATCAGGAATGATTAGAGGATCCGGCTCTAAGTCTCATAGAGGGGATTCCAACAACTCTATTCAATAAGTTCTGCTGAAGGGATCATACTACATGAACGAGCTGATACCAGAACCTTCATGGGATTAACAAGGGTACGAACCCTAAGAACTAGTCCAATTCACAGAAGGAAAGTGGCTCAAACCATGAAGAAAAAGTTACACAGCGTGTAGTATGGTTACACGCCGTGTTCCTTGACCCTGGGTACTTCCATTGTAAACGGCCTGTGTCTTTCGTTCAAGCTGTGCAAAACCAAACTACACAGCGTGTAGAAAAGTACACGCCCTGTTCCTTGACACTGGGTGATGCCCGTGTAAACGGATCGTGTCCTTCGGCTCGTCAGATAGAAAACAAATACACGGCGTGTAGAAGGAATCACACGCCGATTTCGAGCGCCTGGGCTCGCTCCGTGTACGCTGGCATGTGCCCGAACACGGTCTTTGCCCGTGTCCGTGTCGCCTGCCCGTGTACTAGTACATGGGTTATCTCGTGTATCTGGCCGGGTCTGGCCAGGGAGGGGTATACACGGCGTGTAGAAAATTACATGCCATGTTCGTTGCCCGTGTCTGTGTATTCTCGGAGTACACACCGGGTAACCCCCCGAAGAACACATGTCGTGTATCTAGACTACACGGTGTGTAGTCGGAAAAATTTCCAGAATCGCTGTTCTTCCTCCGCGCACCTCGGATGATCCTCTGGATCTTCATTTTCTCATACGTTCCTCCCGAAACTCCAGATAACGAGGCACCTCATCTCCGTGAAGCCGAATCCGTGGGTTTCGGGCCTTCATGCGGCTCCAAAATCCGATTCCGGCCATCCGAACGGAAATCATCCGAAGAATGATTTCTTCTGATCTGCTTCGATCCATCTGTTGAAACCTTTGTCGCACCTCCGCAGGACCTCTACGGTGTTGATCCTTTAGTTTGGGATCGTTGCGTCGCAGAACAGATGTGCAACGATCCGTTGTTCATCGCCCTGTGAAGAACGCGAAGAATGCTCACGAAGAACGCGAGAATTTGGGGAAGAACACATAATCGAAACAAGAGGCATGAACCTCGATCGATGTTCGTGTCGATCTTGGTTATTCACCATTAGAATGTTGAATGAAACTAAACAATTAATCCAGGATCTGATCCCCAAAAATTCCTCCAAAAACCCATCCCACAAGAACGATCGATCTGCGGGCTAATCTGTTCGTGGATTAGTCCGCGTTCATCGTGGAAATAAAAAATGGGGAGAAATTAAAATCACAACAACATCCTACCTAGATTCTCTTCGTTTGTCGGCAATGATCCGCTCGCCGCGTCATCGTCGCCGAAATCCGTCAAGAACGTCACCGCCACCGCGTTGGGGGTTTCCTCCAGAACCTCCAGGGCCACCAAGGGTTTTCAGGGTTATGGGGTTGTAACCCTGGACCCTGGCGCAAGCCTTTTTTTAAAGAGGATAAAGATATATGATTTTAAAAGATCTTATTGCGGGAATAAAATATTTTTATTAAATATTTTATTACTATTGCGTCCAAAAACCAGATTTCACCACCGACCTGCATCGGCCGAAGTTAGGCCTCGCCTAAGGTAAAATCGCTGTTCTGAATGCAACGGTGCCCTCAGATTTCTTATCTGAGCACCCATTCAAGAGTTATTCTACTTTTCAGGAAAACTGCATGCGCGTATAGTTTAATTATTAAATTAAATTCAAACATTTTTTATGGGCTCCCCAGGCCCCGAAACTGCATTCCATCTCAGAGTCTGGTCTCAAAAAAATTCCCATATAATATTAAAATAATACATGGAAAAATCTGGGACATTACAATTTGTGTGTTTCTTGGTCAGTAAACCAATGAATTTTTATAGCACTAGATATGAATGGAATCTGTAGAATGGAAAAAACAATATCCAGAATATCAATATTTTTCGTAGTGTAGATGATTTGGGATTTTTTAAGGATCATCTTTGATATTAGATTGGTCTAAAGATGAAATCCATCCACTTCCCAAGAACTGGTCCTATAACATAGTCACTTGAATTACACATAATTTCAAATATATCATCCCAGTTTGGAGTAATCATGATGGTATATTGAACCAACTAATTCTTATATAGTTTAATGGATATAATTCATATTTCCTCAAATGAGAAGATAACATATTTTTAATTATACTGGTCAATGATTGGTCTATCTTTGAAAAATCATTCAAAAATAGTCTATACAAGATCGCATGTCCAATAAATCACTCTATTACTAGGACATAAGTTGGAATGGGAATTTATGGTATCACTTCAATCTCCACAGGATCAAATTTTATTCCTTTCTCAAAAATACGGTGGCTTAATAAAATTCCATTCTACACCATAAAATGGTATTTCTCCCAATTCAAGAAAAGATTTGTGTGCTTTCATCACTCCAGTACTATTTCAATATTCTTCAGGAATGTGTTGAATGACTTTCCATAGATAGAGAAATCATACATCAAAACTTCTAGAATATTCCCTACCAAGTCATGGAATATAGACAACATTTATCCTTGGAAGGTGGATGGAGCATTTCACATTCCAAAATACTTATGATGAAAAGAAAATGTTACATATGAGCATGTGAAGGTTCTTTTCTCTTGGACTTCAAGGGAAATAAATATTTGGTCATTGATTGAGTAAACATCAAAAATGAAATAGAATGCATGCACCTACAAGCTCTCCAACATTTGATCCATAAAATTGAAATGTAAAGTGATCCTTTTGGGTAGCATCATTGAGATTTCGGTAATCCATAGAAACCCTCCATCCTATAACCAACCTTGTTGGGATCAACTCATTATTTTTGTTGGAAATCATGATGATACCCCGCCTTTTTCAAAACACTTTCAAAGTACTCACCCAAGGGTCATAAACAATTAGGTATATAATACCTACATCCAAAATCTTAATTACTTATTTCCTCACAACATATTTCATTAGCAGGTTTAACCTTCACTACGGTTGGTGAGATGGCTTTTGTCCTTCCTCAAGTAGCACATTGTGTGTAAAAATGGTTGGAATGATTCCCTTAAGGTCAGAAACTATCAGACTAGTACCTTTTTTCCTTCTTCATACAACCTATAAAATTACATTCTCTTGATCTTATATTAGAAACTCCTTATGAAATACCAGTATCATGTTCTTGTTATCCATGTATCTATATTTTATAGAGGATAGGAGATGTTTCAATTCAAGTTATGGGGATTTATAAACTGAAGGTACAATTGGTTCTACCTCAACACTCTCTAAGATATCTAGAACCACTTCTTGCTTCCAATAATCACCTTCTTGGCATACAATAAATGTCATTTCCTCTAGTTCATGTTTGGGATGGATTTCCGCTATAGCTAGTTCATCAAAAGTATAGAACATCCAATGTCTCCCTCCATATAGTAAAAATAATATTCAACTATATTTAAAGCATAAATATCCTCATGCTCTACAAAGGACGCTTTCTTGATAGCTTTGAGGATGTTTTAATATGATCAGTCATCCCTTACTCTAAAAATCAATTCTCCTTGATGAACATCTATTAACACTTTTACAATGTCCAAAAAGGGTCTTTGAAAAATTAGTGGTACCTCTGCATCTTCCTCCACTTCGATTATGATAAAATCAGTCGAAATAATCCACTTCCCCACATTTACCTGGACATTCTCAAGTATCCCCTTTGGATATTTAGTGGAGAAATTAGCTAGTTCTAATGCTTGATGAGTTGGTTTTAGATCATTTAACCACAGTTTTTTTTTAAATAAAATGGCATCAAAATGACACTATCCCCAAGTCAAATGAGATTTTAGAAACTCACAATATCCAATTGTTCATGGGATAGTAAAAATTATAGGATCTTGAAGCTTTAGGGGAATATATTATTGAACCATTACTGAGCATTCCTTATGGAAAGGAATGGTTTCCAAATCCTCCATATTCTATTTATTTGAAAGGATTTCCTTCATGAACATTATAAATGTGGGAATTTCAGTTAATTCCTCTGTGAAAGGAATTTTAATATGAAGTTTCTTGAATACCTTCATAAAATTTCCAAATTTATGGTCCAATTTTCTCTATTACATGTATTCTAGGAATGGTAAGGTGGGTTTATAGGGCTTGACAACCTCATTTCCTTTATCACGTATAGCATTATTCCCTTCTTCTAATGAGGAGGGATCCTTAACATCATCTTATTTCTCTACAAATTGAGTAGATTTATCTTAGTTTATATATTTTACTTCCTTTTTTTATGTAGTTACATGTTGTGGTAACTCCTTCTAACTTCTCAAGGTCACAACATTAGTTTCGTCTTGTGAGTTCTTTTCAGTGTTACCAAGTTTTATGCTGAATTTCCATAAATAAATTTCACTAGAAGGGTATCCAATCTGATTCTTGACGCGTTGAATGGATGCCTCTTGATTCTGAAATCTTATCTCAACTATTATAATGAATATAAACATAATTTCTTCTAGCTTTGATGGTATCTATTATAGAGGATTTTTGGTATAGCTTGCTGAGGTTATTGCTGTCATGGAGGTTGCAATGGATAAGGGTTTTGATACCCTTTCTACTGATATGACTCTGATTCATATTGATTTTCATTTTGTTTTCTAGGATAATACTTTCGATATTGTTGTTGGATAAAATAGAGTGGATTTTGAGGTCAAGAATAAGGATTCTTTTGTTTTTATCCTTAACTTGTGTTCACATTGTCTTTTCATGCTAGGTTCTAGTATTGATGGTATATATTTGGACCACATTTATGAGAAACATAACTCACTTCACTTGTTGAAGGGATGAAATTTAACCCCATGCATTCACCCATGATGTGGTTATCACCACTTCTACTTCAAGTTGGATGATTCACATCTTGAACTTGTGATTATGTTTTCAGATTCAATGCATCAATTTTATATGACATGACATAAAATTGGGTAGTGAGAATCATAGTGGAATCAATATTATACATACTTAACTTCTGATTTCCCCACTCAGAATGCCATTGGAAACTTTTGGCTGACATAACATCTTGGAGATCAAAAAGTTCCTCAAGAGATTTTCTCATGACCATTCCTCCAGCAGCTGCATCCACCACTGATTTTATGTTTAATGTAAGACCCCTATAAAATGTTCGGATATTCATCCACATCAGAATTTCATGATGAGGAAATTTCCTCAACATATCCTTGAATAAATCCCAAGATTCATACAGTGACTCACACTCATGCTTCTAAAAATTATGAATTTCATTCTGCAATGTCATTGTTTTGTATGGAGTAAAGTACTTAGACAAAAACACATGAGTTAACGCCACCCATGTAAGGATGGAGCACTGAGGTAACCCTTTTATTATGCCCTTTTCTTTATCCCTCAATGAGAAAGTGAATAACATTAGAATAATGAAATCATCATACACTCAGTGGTAACAGAATGTGTGGCATATTTCTAGGAAATCGGGGAGATTATAATTATTGTATTGACTTGGTAAACCCCAAAACCACACCGTATTTTGAATAAGTTTCATGATAGTGGGATTAATATAGATATGATGGGCTTACACTGGAGGTCTGAAAAAAACCCGTATATTCTCCATGAGTATAGGCTTTCCCATATTTCATAAGGGTATGTTGTAGCAGCATTTGTTCTAGAAAAGGTTAAGGCTTGTGCGGATGTTCTTGTGAAAAATATGGTTATTGATTTTGAGGTATATATGGCATTGGTGATGGTGGATGATACTACTACTATTGTTGATGGCCATATCCTAGAAGAAATTGAACTGGTTTTCATGAATTGTTCCATGGAATATATTCCATAAAATTCATCAATGGGTACTGATTCAGCTCACTATTTGGGATGAGTTATTGGTTCTGGTTTCCATAATGATCAAATTGTTTTCCAACTCCTTAAATAGTATCTTTTTCTTATTCTTCCAAATTTTCTAGGGAGTGTTCTCGTTGTGTTCTCACGTAAGTTCATGGCGTCACCTTAATAATGTTCGCTCAATTTCAGAGTCAAATATGAGTGTTTTTGTGGACTCTGAACTCTTAAAATGAGTTATGCGGCTACTCATGCACTTGTGGTCTTATACAAAAAAAACTGAAATAATAAAATGGAAAAACAAAAAATAAATAAAAATAGAAATGGTGTTAAGAACAGAATTTTTCAGAATTTATAATTTTTATTTTCACTTCATTAATAGATAATCAAATTAAAAAAACACCATTTCAAAACTCCCCAATGACGATTCCATAATTTGGTGTCCTTATAGCTGAAGTGTTATTTTTGGGGCCTAAATTGAATTAACCACTCCTACAATTAGTATAGTGTAAGTATGGGGTAGATCCACCGTGAGAGTTAATGTGTTCTGTTTCTTGGATCGTAATTAATTAAATTAAGGTTTTCAAAATTTATAGTCAATATTTGAGTTTTGAAAAGGTCTTTTCTGATGCTTTAATGATAAACTAATGTAATTATCTAATAGTTTACATTAAAATATGAAAAATGTATAAAATATTTTTGACAATTAATGGAAGGAATGGGTTAGGGATATGTATGTTTATGAAGATCATCAAAATTTTATTTTCTTATTCTGTTGTGTTTTCCATACTAATTCACATCTTTGGGTTTCAAGCATAATATAAATAATTTGATCTCTTGAGTTATGATTAAGTAAAAAATAATAATTCCCTAGACTAAAAATTGGTTTTTATAAACATTGTGAAAATAACCACTTTTAATATGACAAGTGCACCCCATTCTCTTGGGATTTATTTTCATAATTCCCTTGTTGATCCACAAAAACCCCATTCTTGGACTGATTTAGATTTTCCATCAAGATATAAGAAGAGTTGGTGTTGGATATTATAATAGGTAGAATGAAACATCACAAACACAATAAAAAATTTATTTACAAATGACTCTTCATTATCCACTACCCCAACACATAAGGGGAATTAGCTAATCATTGAATAAATTAAAACAAAAACACTCTTGATACCTGAAGTGTTTTTTATATCCAAGAAATAATGATGAACTCTAAGCCACCACAAGAGAAAAATCTTCAAAAAAATCCAAGAATGAGATTCAAGCTTCTCCCCTACCGAGATGCATCACCTCCTAATGATGATGATCCTCTAAAATAGTATTCCCCCTATTAATTTTTCATTATAAACTGTAAAAGGAATGTTAGGGGTCCATTTACCAAGTAAAATGATGGGTTTCAGTGTTAGATAGGATGTTTTTTGACACTTGGTTATTGTCAACTGGTTTAAAAGCATAGTTTCATTAATAGTGTGATAACTTTTCTCAATGTTCTATCTGATTAAGTGGAGGTTCATGGGTACCTGGGTTGGTCAACATAGTTTAGAAAACCATGTGGACATTGTGTGATTATCTAGTGCCACCAAATATGCATACCCCACATATTTTCCTTGAGGATCGACATGGTTTGGCTGCTCATTCCAAGACAATTTGGATTGCCTATGTCCCCTATAGTTTAGGTTATATGTTCATCTTGATTTTGGTGCATGGTTTTCATGACTTAATAGTAACCATGCACCCTATAAAAAGGGTTTAAACCCTTCCAATTTCAATCTGAAATTATCAGTTGGTTTTGATAATTCATGTCCCTTCCTTTAACAATTAAATACCATCTATCAAGACATGTTTAGGCTATAAAATCATTACAATTTATCCAAATAACCAATTCCCATAGTCTTAAATGATTAGAAATTCCTTGTACACATCAGTGTATCAATAATCAATAATGTCTTGATTACGATATTCTCCAACACAATCTGATAAGTGTTTCTTAATCTTCTTACCAAGATATTTCCCATCTTCATTGATTTATTCCTTGAATTTATCAAAATAATATGACTTATACTTCATTAAGTTGACATATCCATATTTTCAAAAATAATCAGTCTATGTTATTATGTATCAGTACCCAACACATGACTCAATAGTAAACAGTCTACACACATCGGTATGAAAAAATTCAAGAATATATTTACCCCTTTAACCATTCCCACTAATACATCATTGGTAATTTTTCCTTGTAAAAATTTATGACATACAGTAAGTGGTTTTAGTTCAAAAGAATCTAAATATCCATCTTGATGTAATTTAGTCAAGTGCTTCTCATTTACATGACCAAGCCAGTGATTCCAATGTTTGGTGTATTATGATTCATGTGAAGTAACTTCACTATCCATTTACATTACTTAGTTTTTATAATTAAACACATAAATTCCATTATTGAAATGTACTTTCTATAAAAAATTCCATCATTATAAAAGAAGAAAATATTATTCCTAAATTTGAAAATAAATCCATCAATATCTTGTCTGGATACAGAAATAATGTATTCAGTAAATGAAGGAACATAATAACAACACCTTAAAAAAGATCATTCATGTTGGAAATATGAGTTGGTAGTCTACAATATCAACATTAGAATGTTTAGCTTTGTTGGATTATTATTATATGAGAATCCCAAGCTATATGTATAACCCATTTTTATAAATACATAAATTTAACTTAATAAAAAATGGACCTAAATATCCCCCTTTCTACTTTTTCAGTATGACTTTTTTCTCCTAGTGTCCCTTCTTACCACATGAAAAATAGACACTATGATATTCCCTTGGTTTCCCCTTGATCTTTCTCTTCTTGAAAGGGTGTGAAGAATATTTTTGTTTGAATCTCTTCTCTTTCCCTTTTCATTCATTCAGTATAAGTATGGAAGGTTTTTCATGATTTGTATCCTTATCTACTTGGTGAAGAAGAGTAAGAAGATATGATAGAGAATTCACAATGTTGATTATTTTGAAATTCACAAAAGAGATAGAGAATCTATGAGGGTCTAATTCGAGAATGGGTTAGTTTCCCATTTCTTCCTGGGTTTTACAACATATAACCTCTAGTTGATCAACATAACCAGTGATATTTTCTATGTGAGGCCCAGATGGGGAAACCTCTCCAATACTGATCTGAAAAAGTTCCTTGAAAATTTCAAAGTATTCCTATCAATCAATATCCAGTTGCAGACCACAGTGGTGCTGAATCATGTTATATGAATACATGTTTTCATCAGACTTCATGAGCTCACTAGACATATACGATAGAATAAAACATTGGGCATTGACTTCATGACTCAAGTTTTTTTCATAGACCATGTACTCTTCATCACTTGCGTCTATAGTGGGAAGATCATGCATTGAATATTATAGCACATAATATTTCTGTTCATGGTGTAATAAAACTTGAAGTAATCTAAACCACCTCAAGAAGTTTCCACAATTTATAATGTTTTATTTCTCTAATATTGATCATAGGGATAGTATGGATGATAATCCTATCATTTTATTATATAGTTAAAAGAATTAGATTTTTAGAACTTTTCTTGATTAAAAATTTGGTCAGATATAATATATTAATTGTTTTTATTAGCTCTCTCACTATTTTATCAAGTATGGATACCCTCACCATTGAACTCAAAATTTCTAGATTCATTAACATTCTATCAGAGAGGATCCCCATTACTTTTTTAATGGTCCATTCTTTGTCCATGAAAACCTTAAGAAATTAATTAGGTAGGAGGTATTTCCAATTTCTAACATACAGCTCCATGATCCATTGAGTGGGTTCCCCTATCCTGAAATTCTGACTTGGGTTTCCTCAACACTTGGATCCAAATTTATATTGAACGTACAATGGATTTTAAAATCAATAAATGTTCAGTTAATTCAACCCAAAACCCTCATAAGAACATAACAATAAAGTTAAATGTCTAGACTTTGGACATCTGTGGTTTATTTCCCAATTGAGTAATTGATGTATTAGTAGGAATTAATATTATGTAGAGTGATTTAAATTAATTATGTATAAATTTTATCTTGTTTTATCAATTACATGTCTTGTTAATAATATGTGGATTTTACATAATTAATTAACCATGTTGGATAAAATATTTATGTATAATCATTTTATTTAAATTATTCCATTCCATATTAACTTGTTAATTTATTTTATTATGGTCTTTCATGAATAAAAAAATAATTCATAGGTATAGATAAATAAATAAAGTAAATTAAATGATCATGACCTTATGCAATGGTAGATTTAATGGGAGGAAATTAAATCACCCAAGACATAGGAGAATAAATCCATCTTCTTTTCTTAGAATGAGTTATATCATTATATATGTATAACTATGTTTCATCAATTTAGAATCATAATGGTTCTATCATGAACTATATCCATGCATCTTGACATGCTCAATTAATTATAATTATTTATTACTGGTGCATAGGTGATGGGAACCAAAGGATTGGTTGAAAGAGATTACATAAATATCCTTGGACACATAGGTCCTACATAATAATGGAAGGAGGGATGACACATATGCCATCATTTAATTTAATATTAAATAATTAAATACCATTGAAAAAATTTAAATGAAATTAATTCCAACAAATACATATGTATTATTCAAACTCATGATCATTCACACATGTAATGAATTTGAAAAAGTAGCCTGTTAGAATTCATTTATTTATTTGTTCTTTATTATTCAGATAAAAACACTTCCATTAATTAATTAATTCACTTTCTACTTAATGATCATATGAACTTAATTATAGATACCCATTAATTTTTTCATTCATGAAAAATAAATTATTAAACCATTAATGATATATTTATTACAATAAATTAATTAAACATTTGAAATTATTTAATGTATTTATTAAATTTTCAAACATATAATGGTGCTATAGTCAATAAAATAATGATGTAATGATACAATTTTAAAATTTAATGTAACTTCTAATCCTTTCCTTTAACGAGAGATTACAAGGCATGTGAATCTATCTACACATCGTGTATCTTTGGTTGTCATGTTTTCGGATCACACGCCTGAGTCTATAGTGTATACCATGACCAGACTACATGGCACTTACATTCCAAATACATGTCATGTATCCACTTTCTGTGATCCCAAGATTCATGTTTGGGTCTTCAGCATCTATCTTGGTAGACTACACGGCATGTACAATTCAGTTTCACATTAAGTATCTCTTTGATTCATGTGTCCATTTTAAAATTGAGTGGCTAAACAAGATATTTGGATGTGTGTTTTTATGAACTACACACTTTTTACACCGCATACATGTCATATAAATTAGAAATGTTCATGGTTTTTAGTCCCACATGGTTTTGACCATGAATAATGTCCACAAATATTGCACAATTTATACTACTAACCCATCTATATTACAAAACATGTTAATAGATACACTCTATTTATTATGACAATCATGTGTTATGTTATCCGATCAAAATATGAAATATTATATGTGTAGTTACTATGTGGTGCACCGTGTATCCCTCGACACATCTAGATTCAGTGAACTATGGAAAACAGTGTGTACTTTTGAGTACACACCATGCAACATTGGCATACTAGCCAAACTTTGGAAGTTCTCAATGGCATCTCCAATATTTTCATTGGTTCTTAGACCTCTTAGAAAATGAAACACTAAACGAACAAGATAAAAATTTCAAATAATGTGAATTCAAATTGGATTAAGGAATATAAAATATAAAATTAAAATATAACCACAATTTCTCATATATCATTAATCAAATAAATAATTATAAATTTACATGTCATCTCTCTCATACCACTTGAAGGTTCTGGTCACACCTGAAGCATGCAGTGGGTGATGTGATCATTAATTTTGATTTTAATTTTAATTTTATGGAAACTCAATTGAGGATATTTCACATTAAGTTTATAAATAATTTATTTACATTGGAAGAAAGAAATTAACTCATCTTAGGTTTCGTTCTTCATAGTCGACATTGATCATCTGAAAATACCCTTTCAGAATTCCTTTTATGTGCTTGCAAGGAACCAAGGGTATAATCTCTCTAGTGGTGATCCAAATGTGATCCAATGATATCCGACCAATGCCACTTTATTTGTGATTTATTTCATGGTGAATTGAGTTTCTTGTTTTATTCATTATTAATTTCTCATTCTTTATTCTTGAAGAAGCCTCTATTACATTCTCTCTCTTAATAGAATGATATAAAGGAGGATTTTAGAGAGAAATCAATATGCAAAAAAATTATAATTTGATTGAGATCAATGCAAATTCTCTGTGTGTGGCCCTCTAGGATTATTTCTCATTGGCATTAGGCAGACTTGCCTAAAGTCCAAGATTACTATCTAGAAATGAGTAAGGGCACCCAATATAAATAACATAATGTCACAACATCGACAACCACATATGAATATACACTGTTAAATATAATATCATTTTCCCAATATCTCCCCGTGAAGTTTTCCCATCCATGTCACTGACCTATATGCTTGATATGTCTTTATTTGACTATCTGAAATAAACACATTGTCACACCATGTCCATGGAATTTAATGTGAAAGTTCTATTCCAATAAAAGGGTCAAGATATTATCTTCTATAAATATGGAAGGGGCAAATCCTTCCTTAACATATCCATAAATGACATGTTACTCATGATTCACCCAACGTATCCAACATCACCAAGAACTTTTATTATCATGGTTTATAAAATACATATAATTACATGAGTTGTAACATGCATTGATAATAATATTAAAGTATAAGTACCATCACACATTCTTTTAGATAGGATTATCTTATAAAACCAAAACATGTGGAATTAATACTATTTTTTATGTTCACATAATCTCCTATCTTGGAGATTACCGTGTGTGAACTTTATGAGAAGAAGCCTCATCAACTTACATGTACTCACACCAGAAAATCTATATACAATGTGTCCAATCAAAGTATGTTATCCAATAGCAAAACATTATTTAATAATATCATCTTAGCACATCAAGGTTCTCATCATAGTTGGTAATTTATATGACCTTATCAATGAAACATATACTCTAAGACATTATTACATTAGAGTCATGTTGAACAATGAACAATATGTAATAAAAAGTCTTATTAATATTCAATACATACAATATATATGTAATCAAAGTAAAAATAGTTGGTTCTATGGAACCAAATCCAACATAGTTTGATGGGGTTTCTTCCTCAGTCCCTGATTTTCTTTAACAGTTATATTTTGGTTCCCATTACAAACACTTTTTTTCTGGTTATTGGGTGGTCATGTTTGTTTTGATTTTTGGTTTTTTATGTATCAGTTCAAGTTAAGTCCCCCATTTTTCTTAAATAAGTGAGAATATTTATGTTACTTCATCTACATTATTTCATTATTTATTCATCTTTATTTCAATGGAATTAGATCAGGATTATCATATGAAATTAATGGTTTGAAAATCATATATTTGGTGTTCTAGAACAAATAGTTTTTACTTTTATTACTTTTATATTAAAAGAAATTGATATAAATAAAACATCTTATTACATATTTTTCATATTCTATATGAATTTCATGAAATAATATAATTGAGTATTTTTCACATTAAAAATGGCATAGAAGTTCTCTGATATGATTATGACATTTAAATTCCATGATGGTGTTCTTAAACCTAGATCTGCATTCAAATAACATTCTATAATGGGTCATATAGTATGTAGATTGTCAGGTGTGAGTACTCATAAGAGGATCAGAATTCATCTCATGAAGTTTTCACTTGGTAATCTTGAGGATAAGAGATTATGAGACTATACCCCATACTAGAAATTTTATATGATTATATGCCATTGGATATTCCTTTTTGTGAGTATGTGTAATTTTACATTGACATCAAGATTATTATTAATGCATGGCATCACTCACGCACATAAATTTACAGACAAAAACCATGATTTCATTTGTTGTTAGTAAGTAAGGTATAGTTGGTGCATCATGAATTAAATATTATTAATAGATAAGTCAAGGATGGATTTTCCCATCCATATTTATATATGTTGATATCTCTCCCCTTTGATTAAAATATAAGTATCTCCTTAAACACTATGACCATGGTGTAACGATGATTTTTTTTCAGATAGTCAATGAAAGAGGTATCAGTAATATAGGTTCATGACATCGATGTGAAATATTCTTGATGAGATTTCAAGACATAGTGATTATATTAATCAACAAGTGCTTGTATTTGGTTTTTGATGATTCAGAATTAACTTCTTTCTCTTGAGTACCTTAACCCATTCTTATATTGTAATATTTGACATCAGGCCAGATAGTCTAATGCTAATGAGAAATAATCCTATAGGGAAACACAATTAGTGTTTCTATCAATATTGATTAAAATCTATTCAAATTTAATTATTGAAGAAAAGTATAATTTTCAAGATATAGGAATATCTTTATTCAAGTTTTATTGATCACAAATGTTAAATAAATATTTATTTTCCACACTATAAATAAAATATTTATTTATTTATTAAATGTTTAAGAAAAATATTTATTTTATAGATTGAAAATAGTATATATATTTATTAATAAATATTTTATTAAATATTTTTCCATTTATTTGATAAATGATGAGGAGGATGAGGAATACAAGATCATGATTAGTGATAAAATTTAATTTAAAAGTCTATAAAATAATATTTATCACTACACCAGTTAGAAAAATTCATATGGTATGAGGTAATATTAGGTTTATTATACTATTTAAGGGTTTTTTAAAATTAAAAAATATTTGAACCTAAACCATAACTCTATAAATAGACGGTTATGTTTATTTTGCTGGGTTAATCGAGAATTGGGAATCATTACTCACAATTTAATTCTCTCTAAGATTTCATCTTCTCTCTTCTCAAGAACAAGAAGAAAAATAGAGAATCATTATGTCTGAACAAAGTAGAAGAAATCAAAATGAACAACACAAAATGATATATTCTCCATGCTGGCACCCAATATTCCATCGGTGCTAATTAGAGATTATAATAGAAGGCGTGGATTATCTCTAGAGGGGATCTACTTTGGTAACTCTCTATACAATGAAGGTAATCTGAAAAGGGTTTTGGATGATCAATATCAAAATTAATGAAAGATCCTAAGAATGAGTATTGAATTTTTTAATTTGATTAAATTAATTAAAAATTAAATATAAAAATGATCTACTCTAGGTGTTGAGCTTTATCTATATCAATATTTTATGGAAAAAATTCATTGGTCATTATGTTTACATCTTTCACAAATATAAATTTAACCATCAAATCTTATTAACTTTTATGGTTATTCACCCACCAGGTGCTTTCACAACACCCAAAACCTTGAAGTGGTATTAAAGCAACCACATTTTAGATTTATAATTATTTATTATACTGCTGAATGGTTATACGTAATAGTAGTTATTTATTTCATTTTCAGATTATCCATTCCTTATTCAAAAGTATAATTAACATTATTTAGATATTTAGTTATTTATTTTATGATTCAAATTATCTTAAATGGTTTAGGAACAAATAATGAATGATTGGAGATTCCATTGGGAAGTGTCGAGGATTCTAGCCGGTGAGACTAGGTTACACAGTGGAAGCCAGAGTACACGCCATGTTCGCAAGTGATCGGCACCTAGATGTATCATAGGATGAAAAAACATCAATTAGTTATTTTATAAGGTTCATTTATTTTAAAATTTGTGTATATCAGGCCAACCAGGCACATGAGTTTTTAGTATATAGGACATGTAACTTATGTATATGTTGTTTAGTCTACATTATTTTCCAGCAAAATTCCCACAAACCATGTGGTCAAATACATGGTTACTAGCCGTGTGAATTTAAAATCTTGTGTAATTAATGAATCACATGGTGTGTATCCAATGTATATGATGAATAATTCATTAATTACCACATTTCAAATACACACTGATTTTTTTGGAGGGTTGTGTGGACTCAAGAAAACTAAGATATAGGCATGTAGCTAGTTCATATACTCCATGTAGTCCCACATCAAAATAACACACCATGTTATTCAGTTGGCATCATAGTCCCAAGATAATAATTATACAAAATGTGTAATTGGTTAGTACATGTCATGTAGCCAAGCAGAGAAACATGTTGAAGCCCCATGTGTTTACCACATTTATAAGGAAAATGAGTAACACAACATGTAGATTCATAGTACATGTCACATAGTCTCCCAATAAAAGTTAGAATTAAATTAAATTAAAATAATAAATTGCAACGTTAAAACCTCATTAAAATTATTAGAACTCGTTGTGTTTGAAAATATAATGATGATTTTGAAGAACTAAAAATGCTAAATTTATTTATAGTAACTATCTATAATTATTTTTTATTTAGTTTTTTTACACGAATGAATTGATGATGAGTATCTCCAAAAGTCTTCAAATAGTCGTCAAAGATTAAAGGAATTAATGAATGAATTAATTAATTAATTAAATCAAGAGTGTTCATCTTAATAGTAAATAGTGAATAGAAATGAATTTTAGTCATTGTACTTTTGTGTATTTGTTGTCTATGTATGATTGTTCATGAAAATTGAGTAGACCTATGTATGAGTTGGTTTCATTTAATTTAATTTAACTACATGGTTTTGTAATGATTTAATATTAAATAAAAAATGGTGTCCTATGTGTCAACCCTACCTTCTTTATTTTGTCGGACATGTGTGTCTAATTTTATTTATATAATTCTTCTTAATCAACCATTTGGTACCCTGCACCTATATGTGAATTATAAATAAATGTAATAAAATGCTTATCCCAAGGACATGGATGTGGTTCTGGATTGAACTAAGAAAATACCAACTGAGGTGATAAACAGGTGGATAGGTGGAATGCCACAACACATTCCAAGACCAGGACAATGTGTTTTCCCATAGGTTCACAGGAAAATTTATTTTTTTCTCAATAAATCAACCATTGGATAATCACATGATCAGGTTACTTATTTAATTATTTCTATATTTTTTATTATTTATACTATGGAAGCAAGATCTTGCAAACATAAATAAAAGAACTAATATAAAAATGTAGAATTTAAATAAATGGATTGTGTGTAAATTTTTTATCAAAACATGGTTAATCAATTAAGTAAAATTAAATTAATATTTACAATACATGTAGTTGATAAACAATAATTTTTAGGCATAATTAAAATTTTCATTAACTTAATATTAAGTTAGAGTAAGCAGTCCATTACTTGATTGGGAATGAAATCTATATAACTAGGTGTCTGACTAATAATCATTGGGACACTTAATTTTATCACGGAGATCATAGGAATTTTATTTTTTGACTTAACAAATTAAAATCGAGAGAAGTATCCCTTAATAGACTTGATGTAACTTGGAGGTAACCGATGAGGAAATCCAAGTAAGGGTTTCTGGATTGGAGATTCCATTCAATATATCATCTAGATAAAATCCCATAGTTCAGAAAGACCTACCTACCTAAATAACATTGATTAATTAAATGATCCCTCACTTGGGTTATGAGAAGGGTTATATGGATCTTTTCCAATATAATGTTTTAGAAAAATGAAATTTCATGTCTAATGGGGAGGACTATTGGGACTCAATAAAATACCAGGAGACTTGATAAAATATAATTCATTATGTCTCACATAAAGTGTAATCACATGAAGTACTATTAATCTTCTATTTTATAATTATAGAATAAAATGGAAAGTTAATAAACCACATTATACCTAAGATCAATATTGTACAAATACCATCTTCTTACTAGATGTAACATACAGGAATGGTTCGTAAGCCTATAGTTCTTTTTTCACCATGAACAGAAATCTTATGTTCTAGAATCCTCGCTACCTGATCATGCTTAAATGGAGGTGAGTGATGAGGAGTTTTTTGTCTATGATAAATACTTGTGAGACACAGTCAAAGTTTAGTGTTTAATTATTTCATCCATTTTTAGTGAAATAATGAAGTATCTTGAAGACAAGGATTCTTATAGTATGCTTTAGAATCTTCATGGTCTATATTAATAGAGAGATAGATAGGAAGAGTTTGTGATATCCAAGGCTCTCCTTTAGAGTAATCTTGGAGAGGGTATTCTATATGGACCTCACATAGTCAAACTAATTTTCTATATTGAGTTCCTAGAGGTTCAGGGAGTTAAACTACCTAAATAACTTCACATCAATATTATTCTTTCATGAATCCCTCAGATATTGTCTAGTTTTTTTTTGGTTAATTTCAATATGAATTACATTGAGAAGTGTATCCAGGATCTACTCACTCTTATTTACCAAGTTTATAAGGATATTAAGTTATAATAGACTTTCATCCTTATAGTGAATAAAAATAATGTATAGGTGAAGATATTTAATTCCAAATCATATTTACAATGGTATTCCAAGAAGATAAAGATCAAGGGACAACAAGGGAACTGAATGCTATCTGTTTTTCTTATGGAAAGAAGGGGAACTGGAAGAGAAATTACACCCATAAAAAGAAGCATGACGAATATTTTGGTGATTTTATTATCGAGTGTAATCTATTTGTTTCTACAAACTGTGTATTAGTCACAACATTTTGTCCCCACATATAAATTCAAATATATGAACTAATAGAGTCTATAATATTGACTAAGGACTTGTAGATCTACGGCCTTCTAATAGAGCTAAACCAGTTGTCAAGGCTATTGATGACTACCTCCATACATTAAAAACATTAATGATCTTGGTTTTAAAATATTTTTATTTGGTTCCCTCAATTACCAAAAACATTATTTATGTATCCAGACATGATACAAATCTATTTATTTTCAATTTTGAGAATATATGTTGCTTCGTTTATAAATATTGAATTTTTTAAGATAAGGTATATTTAAATAAAAGTCTTTATTTATTAGATTACACAAACCAAGTAATTTCCACCAATAAAAAAACTACTTCACATTAATCATTCCACACATAACTATTTTATCATGAGCTAGGTCATGTAAAAGAAAATTGTCTGAAAAAATAACCCAAATAAGGATTTTTATATTATTCTGAAATAAAACTACTTGGTGTATATCATGCATGTTTATAAGGGAAAATGACATAATCCCCATTTAATGGAAATTGTTAAAGGGCCAAGTAGGATTCCATTTACTAATTCGAGGAATAAAATAATTAAGTTAAGAACCATCTTTTTAATATGATTAGTAAATTCCACTCTGAATATGATTGATAATATTTTAATCAATACTTCATTGATTATTAATGGGTTTTTTTTTATTCTATCTCAATTCAATTATCATTATACACTAAAATGGATTAATTGAAATTAAAGGAGGAACCAGACCTTATTGGACATGGTGAGATCAATAATGAGTCATGATATCCTTCCATTATCCTTTTAGGAATATGCGTTATTGAAAATAGAGAAAATACAAACCCTTGTTCCAAAAAATGGTACATTGTATTCTATACCAAGTTTGGAGTGGATAGAAACCCAAATTATCATTCTTACATATGTTGGGATGTAAAGAATTTGTTAAGGCCTCTTATGAAAATAAACTTGAACCCCAAGGAATAAATTTTTCATTATATGATACTTCAGGAAAATAAGGTGATATTACTAATACGGCCCCTTAAGAAAAAAAAGCTTATGGTGGCAAGAAATTTAATATTCCATGAGTGGGATAGAATCTTTAAAATTGATAATGGGGGATGAGATAGACATTGATGAAGTCTAGTGTCAAGGTTAAAAAGATTTGGTATTTGAACATATTCCACAAAGCCCCTTGGAATAAGAAGTATTGGAGACACAAGCACTATGTTGGAGTATAAGAGGTGTTTGTGAACCCAAAAGATATAGTTTTTTAGTAACCAAGGATTTTGACTCATTACTAGTTGATAATAATGATCATGTAACCTACAAGGAAGTAGTTACTGTCATAGATGTTTCCATGTAGAATGAAGATATGAATTTTGAAATGTATTACATATACCAAAACCAATCCTAGATTTTGGTAGATACTCTAATGGAATTAAATTTCATTGGTTTTAAAGGGGTATTCAAAAAAAATATACATGGATATACAATTAAATACTTATAAAGAATGACTAATTTCAAAAGGGCTAAAACAATGTAAAAGAATAGACTATGAAAAATCCTTTTCACTGGTTTCTATGTTCAAATCCATTATAATTCTATTTTCCATTGCATATTTCCAAGACTATTGTATTTGAAAAATGTATCTCAAAACAACCATCGTTAATTGGAAAAATCAGGAATATGTCTTTATGACAAAACTCTAAGGGTTTGTGACACTAAAGGACACCAACAAGGTATGAAAATTGTTAGGATCCACTTATGGATTTAAGCAATCATCTAGATCATCAATCATTGGATTTTATGTAGAAATAATAGAATTTTGTTTCATAAATAATGAATGTGATCCTATTATATACATGTGGTCTAGTGGGAGTGCATTTATTTTCATTATATATATATATATATATATATGGCAATGACCTATTAATTTTGGGATATGAAATAAAAACCTTATTGTCCATAAAATCCTTATCGAATAAATGTTTCTCCATGAAGGATGTAGGTGAAGCAACATATATTCCTTGCATCGAGATCCATCACGATGTATCCAAGAGCCTACTCAGACTAGGTCAGTATAGATATATTGATAGTATACTGAAGAGAATATGTATGGAACAATATGAGAGGGGGGTTTTTTACAATGTCACATGGAATTTATCTTCCAATGAAAACGTGTCTTTAAACACATGGAGAAAGATAAATAATAGCGAGGATTCCATACATGTAAACAATTATTCCAGTTATGTATGATATTTTATGCACTATTCTAGATGTTTACAACACCTTAAGGGTGGCAAGTAGTTATCAAGATGACCCAGGTGACCACCATTGGATTCCAATCAAGAATATCCTTCAGTATATTGGGTTTAATAATGATATGTTCATGGCCTATGTAGGCGATGAGAACTATTCATCATTGGATATATAGAATCTAGTTTAATAACAGATCAAGATTGTATGAAATTGTAAATATGATATATCTTCACTCTCAATGGAAGTGTTGTGAGATGGAAGAGAACAAATCAATACATGGTTGTAAATTTTACAGTTGAGTATGAGTGTATTTTAGCATCCTTTGAAACTAAGGAAGCAGTTTGGATACACAACATCATCCAAGATATTCATGTGGTACCAATTAGTAAAGACCTTGTCACACTATATTGTGATAATAGTGTAATATGTTCTCTTTCAATGGAGCCAAGGTCACATCAATAGAAAAATCACATACTTTATAATTCTCATCTATTGAGTGAATTTTCTTAAATAGGTAAATTTTTAGTGACATGAATATCCATGGAATACAACATAGTAGACCCCTTGAATAAAACCTTCACTTAAAAGAAACATGATCATCATATGAGGTCTAACTGACTAAAAGTCATAGGTAGTATGATTTTTTCCATGTTAGAGTCGTTTGGATTTGTTGTTCTAAAACCAAATGTTTCAACATTTATTACATGTATATTCAAGTAAATGGATACTAATAAAACATCTTATTATATATTGTTCATTGTTCTATATGAATTTGGTGTAATAACATCCTAGAGTATCTTTAAAATAGAAAATTTCATAACATTTCTCCGCTATAATGAGAACCTTGAAATGAAAAGATGGTATTCTTAAAATGTAGTTATATGGTCGAATAATATTCTATGATGGGGAATAAATTATGTGGACAGATAGGTGTGAGTACTCATAAGAGGATGAGACTTCACCTCATGAATTTCACACATAGTAATCCAAATTAGGGGTATTATGAGAAGATACCTAGCGATAAGAATTCTAAATTTTTATGTTTTATCAGATATTCCTTTTTGAAAACATTCATAATAGTTCTTGTACTTTAATATTATTATTAATACATGTCATTACTCACACACTTATATTTACTGACCAAATCCATGACATCATATGTTCATGGGATGGTGGGTATGTTGGTTACATTATGAATGACATTTTATTAATAGATAATTTAATGAAGGATTTTTCCCTTCCACATTCCTTGAATTTGATATCTTTGTCCTTTGATTTAAATGGAACTATCTCCTTAAATTTCATGGCCATAGTGTAATGATGTGTTTATTTTAGATAGTAAAAGAATGATGTATCAAGTATATAGGTTGATGACAAGAATGTAAAACCTGATTAATGGTATATTGTGACAAAGGTCTTATAATATATTGTGAGTGTTGGTATGTGTTTATCAATATTTTGATATTAACATTATCCTCTTGGGTTCCTTGACCCATTTGTAAACTGTAATCTTTGAATTTATGTAAGCCAACCTAATGATAATGAGAAATAATCCTTTATGGTTACACACTAAGGGTTTATGTTGATCTCAATTAAATTATGATTGAATTTAATTATTAGAATAATTATTATTATCAATACTAAAGAATAATTTTATCTAAGTTTTATTGATTGAAAATGATAAACAAATATTTATTCACTAGACTGTGAATAAAATATTTATTATATTTATTTAATATTTAATAATTGTATTTAGTTTTCATATTGGGAATATAATATTTATTTTTTAATAAATATTTAACAAATATTTATTTGGGTAATTGATAAAATCGGAGGATGATGAGCATACTAAAACCATTTTGTAAAAAATATTAATTTAAAAGCATTTAAAACAATGTTTCCTATTGTTTTAGTTATCTCAAACAATAAAACAATAATATTATTATTATATGTAATAGGGTAAAATAGGATTAATGTATTATTTACGGGTTTTTGTGTAATTAAATAATATTTGAACCTAAACCTTAACCCTATAAAGATATTTCTATGTATATTTTATAAAGTTAATTGAGAATTGAGAATAACTTCATGCAATAGACCTCTCTCCTAAATTCTTCATTCTCTCTTCTACTCATGAAAGAGAAGAACAAGTGGAAATCCTTCAAGTCTGAAGGAACTAGAAGAAATGAAGATGAACAACACAAGATGAAAAATCCACCACAATTTCACCCAACATTCCATTGTTGTTAACCATAGATCACATAAGAACATGTGGATCATTACTAGATGGACACTATATTGGGCCCTCCCTACAAAAAAAAGGGAATCTAAAAACAGTTTCAGATAATAAACATAACTATTCAAGAAAGATCTTATGTCCATGTATTCTTTCTTTAGATTTGATTTAAATAATTATAAATTTAACACGCAAAAGATCATTTATGGGGTCTGAGATTTTCCTATGTCAATATTCAATAGAAATATTTCATTGGTCATGATATTTATATCTTGAAAAAATATTGAATGATCTATATAAATTGGAAAAAACATTATATTTATTCCCCTACCAGGTACTTTCGTTGCTCCCATAACCTTCAGACATGATGACAAAAAAACTCACTTACAGATATCACATATATTTTTAATTTTTATATTCAGTTCCATTATTTTCCTATTTTCTTTTATTTTTTTTCTATGAAACATATTTTTAGATTATTATTCCAAATATAATGTTTAGATAAGTAATTGTATTAAAAAATCACTAAAAGTAATAAAACCATTAGATATATCTTTGGTTTTTTAATTTTCTAACAATATTGAAAATATTAAATAGTTTTATATAATATTAATATTTATTTCATGAGTTTTTGGAAGTAACTATTAAAGTCAAGAAAATCTATTATTTTTATTTGGATAGTAAAACATTACTATCATTTATCATTCAACATCACATAAAGTGATAGAAAAATAAATGACACTAAGGTTATTGTTTTTATTTTCATTTATAGTTAGTTGTAAAAGTATTACATATGATAACTTATAGTTAACCTATAAAGTTTTATTTTACTAAATTCTATTTTTATTATTTTGTTAGTTGATCCCTTCTACCATTACTGATAAAATTAAATGATTTATCTTAGTGTTCATTATCCTAATAAAATTATCCCACTATTTAAATTTTTTACAAATCATGTTATTAAAATATTAATTTATCCATAACAGATTATAAAAGTTCCATATTTTTTATTTCATTATTTTCATTAATGAGTTACTTATATTATCCTCCCCTCCCCCCATAATAGATATTTAGTGTCACCAATGTCTGTACATTTATTGGTCTGATTTTACTCAAATGGTTTTGATTGAAAGTGAATGTGAATGATGATCATTTCATTATTATACAACATGATGTAACTTCATAAGTTTAAATTTTACCCTGACTTTAAAATTATCATATAATGATTCTAATATTTTATGACACAGCGTGAAAAATTCATTGCATTATTGTAAAGTTCATCTATTTATTTATTTAATTTTTCTCTATTTTCATCGTTGAAGTTATATTTTCTACATATTTATAAATGGTGAAAAAGTGGTTTAAATATCTTTGAGAAATAGGTTATCCACTAGATATATATATGCATTACTGTGACCTTTTTATTTATATCCTTAAATATATTTCCTTATTTGATTTATATTTTATACCTCTAAATTATTAATTTTTATGATTATTTTTTTATTACAATAATTTAATGTGTTTTAATAAATATTTATATTAGGGAAATTGGATGAAAAAAGATTCAATTATAAATTTATTCATTTAAATTCATTCAGAACATTTTCTATATATGTTACATGCTGTCTTTCAATATAAATTAATTCAAAATAAAATATTTTTTATTTTCTTTTTCTTTTTCATTTTGTTCATTTATGTATATATTGTTTTATTAACTCAATATTATGATCATGTTAATGTGAATATTCAATTGAATTATTGTGATATGCACGTTCATGGGTGGGGTCACTAGTAGTAACACCACACTAATGCACTCATATTAGGTTTTGGATACTGGATGTTTTACTTTAAATGAATCCATGAGTTCAAATAGGCCTCACCTAATACTATGTCCACATAATTTATGTATCTCTTCTTTCTATATTTCATTACATCGCCAAATTTCGGAGACTAGTGATGAGAATTTATATCTTCACTTAGTAAATGATTTGATACATCATCTTCAACCTTTTAAATTTAAAAACTTGCACTCACATTATGGTTTTTCATAACTAATCTTTTACTTTTAAGGATTCAAGTAATTTAAAATGGAATTACCTAATCTGAGATCCTCAAACATTAGATACTTTTTCTTTCTAAATAAAATAATGAGAATTTTCATTGATCTTATAAACAAAAAATTTCAAAGTTTTATTCATTTTAAATTAAATTTATATTATATAATTAATTATTACTAACAAAAATTTTAGTCAACCATTTTTATTTTATATATTATGTTATTAGTTTTAAGAGATTTAATTTTTTACCATTGTGTTATCATATACTATGTGTTTTTTATTTCTAACATATTTTCTATAATTCACATTGTTAAATTTTATTTATAATTAAATATGATGCCTATATGTTTTGATTTTAATATAGAATGATCTCTTATAAAAACTTATTACAAGACTCAATATATTACATAGCCTTTTTAGGAAATAAAATTTTAATAAAGAGTCACTTTTCTAGAGATGATAATGAATTAAAAATTAGTTATTCATGAAAGTTTTTTCTATTTGGTTTACTAACATCTTATTTAATCTCATTTTCCATTAAATGTTATATTTTTACAATTTTTCACCAATGTAGTTGTACTATTAATATTTGTAAATATAGTGAAAAAATATCATTTTATTATTATTCTAATAACTATACTTATAAAAACTGACATGTTCCCTCTCATATAATTAGTTATTCATGAATTTTTGTGATATTTAATATAAAAAAAATTATTTTATTTTCATTTATATTTTACATTTTATATATTGAGAATTTTTTTCTATAATTTTTTAATACTAATCTAGGCAATTATAAAAAAAATAGGATTAATTTATTTATATTATGTAATTAAAATATTACTTGCATCTATTTTACAATATCATAATAATTTTAATATGTAATATGTTTGACATTTATCTGTTTTAATCCTTTCTATATATTGTAGATGAGTATGGTTGTCCACATATACCATTACACATAACTCATTATACTATAATTTAGGTGGATTTAACTTTGTATTTTTTATGTAGTTAAGAAATTAATGAGAAAGCCTCATTTTGAATAGGGTGTTGATCAAAATTTTTATACATAGAAGTTTCATCTTGATATTTAATTTAAGAGGAACTTTTTTACATAACTAATAAACTATCCTTGTTATATATTCATTTATTTTTACTACATTCTAAAACCATATTAATTCTCACATTGTGTACATTTTTTCACTATTATATATTAATTTTTTTAAAATACCTGAAGACACAGTATATATTCTTTCACTATGTTCTATTTATTTTTATTCAATATAACTTTACAATTAATAATTCTAATTATGATTTATAATATTATAGTTTATTATTTTCATAATTAATGAAAATTAGATCCTATTTCGAATCTATGATCATATCTCACACATTATGTAACCATAATCCTAGGAAATTTATGTTCAAATATTATCTTATTTTTTTATCCTTTGATGTTTCCTTTTTTTATCATTCACATCAAAATTTATTTATTTTATTATCAGTGAAAAATTTTATTCTTTTTTTCCATGGTGGTAGGAAAACTGTTGATACATTCCTCTGGTAGATAATGGAATTTTTTTTGGGCTCTTGGATTTATGAAAAATTCATTGGTTTAGCTTAAATTACTAGAAGACCAAGTTATCTAGTGGATTTTCTTGATGGTTGTTCTTGAACTGTTTGTATTTTGGTCTCATTATACACTGTTACCAAACATCTCTCCTCACATTCCATAATTTTATAATCTATAATATATTTTCCTTTATGATTATTTTGTACCATGAATCAAAATAAATAAATCATTGACTCTATTATAAGAGAATAAGTTATGGGAAAGATATTAAAACTCATCTATCTATCATAGGAGTGTCCCATGGTGGTATGTTTTTATATTACTTTGTAATTAGAATATATGTGTATGTTAGCTAATTGTATATGACCCTTCATTGATATTTTACATCTACAATAATTGTAAACATTTCACTTAGGCCATATTCGTTATATTTGGTAACATTATCCCATTTTAGTGTGTGAAATCTCACCGACATGTTATATAAAATATTATTTGTAGAGATGATTAGAATATGATTTGAATAAATTAAGATGTGTTGTAGTAGAGAATCCAACACTAATTTTACTAGATAAAGTTTAACATTTAAAGATCTAGAAAGTTGATCAAAATAAAATTTAAATAGACCAAACTCATATATTTTGATATGCTCAAATGTTTCCCTAAAATGTAATGGATCGCTGTATAAAGATTTAATTCTATTTTATTTTATGTATTAAAATTATTATTTACTCTTCTATTTCTTACTCTTCCAATAATTTATCTATATATAGGTTTAATTAGTTAAATCAAAGTTTTTATTGATTTTATTTATCTTTATCTATGAAATTTCATAGGTCGGGTAATAGTTATATATATGGAAAAGCATACCAATGCATGTATATATAGTCTATCTCTCTCACAGACACATATAAAAATACCCACACACACATACATAAATGTATTTACAATAAATGTTCATTTTATAAATAAATTATATACAATTTACAAGTAAATTTAAAATTATAAGAATATGTATAAATATATAGTTAAATATATAATATATAAATATGTAAATTTGTTAACATATTTCATAAAATTGTTTAATAAATAATCAAATAAATATTTATAATTACATGAATAAATATATAAATAAATAAATGTAAATATATATATATATAAATATATATATCATTAGATGCTGGTGAAAACAAGATGTGACAGTGTTAAGGGAGATCATCCATCAGGAAGGAGGTCATAGGTTTTAATATTAATGGGTTCAAGTCTATGAAAGGTTGGGGAATTAAGTGGGGAACTGATTGGGGTACTAATAAAGGGGTGGGAATGATCATAAATGGGGGAAGGTTTATGAGGTTGGCCTCTAGTATTTTAAAAAAAATAGTTTTATCAATGATATAAACTAGGGCTGATAAATGGGGTGTTGATAAAGGAGGTAGGATTTATAAAATATTTTGAGTTTTATCATTGAAAAATAGTTCAAATAAAAACAAACTTTATTAGTTCTAAAAATAAACTAATAAAAGGTATCCTTTATCAGTTATTTTTTACCGTTGATCAACCTGGTTCATCTTAGTTTTTTTAGTGGTGGTAAAAGCGATTAGATTTTAAGGGAGCTTAAAACATCATTTATTTGTTTAGTGTTGGTAAAGGTTAATTATAGTACATATAAAAAATGATTTTATAGTAGTGATAAAACATTTTTTAAGAAAACATATTCATATAATTACACATGTCTAGTTATGTGGTTTAAGTCTTGTCATGGTATATAACATGGAAACGGGTCAACATGCTACCATTATTTATTTACACTAATTTTATTCAAGTCCCTACAGGTGAAATGAGATGGCACATGCACCCTATTTTTGTAAAAAATAACAACGGGGGACATGATTTCTCCCAAGAAATTGTATGATCACCTAGGTGTTCTCTATTAGGAATTAGGTGAAATTATTTTTCAAGTTAAAGGTGCTGTGATCATTGAGGAGGTCCCTCTCAAGCATCGGGAAATGCAATCACGTCTTCTCTTACAGGTGATAAGAAATTACACAATCTCTTATGTGGTAGTTGGTTCTCAAGATCTTCTTCATAGGTGAAAATGATGGTGAATCCCCTACACATGTGACACAAAAACTATCTAGATATATCACATGACACATCATGTGATATTTTAATAGAAGAGACAAATAACTTTATCACATAGTCCCTACTCACTAATAAAACATTATTCTAATTCAATATTATAGTGAATAATCTTATGGGGTTAGTATATTTTTTACCTTTTTAAAAAATATTAATATATATAAATCACAAAACCAACATACGCATATATAAAAATGCATATTAAATCATAGAACACACACTCTTAAAGACATCCTAGAACACACAACCACACACACATTAAAAACACATACTATAGAACATGTTCCAAAGTATGTGTTCACTCTATAAATAATGTTATGTATATGTTTGTAGTATTTCATTACATATATATAACATATAACCTAATGAAATATATAAAACACAAAATACACACAATTATTTATATGTGTGTGTATGAGTTCGATTAATAATATTATGTATATGTTTTGCAATGCGTTCTTATATATTTTTATATCACTGGTAAAATTTTATTTTCTAAATAGATTATTTGAATTTTTTAATTTAATAAACGATATAGTGTAATATTTATTAGTATCTAATAACACTAATTTTATTAGTGAAAATAATTAAAACCCACAAACCATGATCTCCATGTTATGGAACTAAAACCGTGTACGAACATAAATGAAAAACATGTGTACCTTACACCAATGATATATAAAACTATTATTTGGATTGTGGGTTTGATAAAGAAACCATAGATGAAATTGAAAGACTCATTCCCCAAGGTTTATTCATAGTTTAATTAATTACCCAGTTATTAAATGGTATCCTCCTTAGTTTCCAGAATATTGTAGTATATCTTTATGGAAAAGGAAAAAGAGAATGGAGTTTTGGGAAAACTAGGAGAAATTTCATACCACATCTCATTGGATTTGACCTATTTGTACAGGCCTTAGAAATTATCTGTCAAACCCCAGCCTCTCTGTACTCTACTATTTTATTTATTTTTGAGTCTCTATTGTTTTTATCTATTTTTGTGTTGAATTTCCCTAAAATATATAAATTCTATCATGTTACATGATTAGTGCATTGTTATTATAAACTATAGAGAAACCATATGAATAGAATGTAGTTTTTATGGTTAAATTTTTCACAGATGAAACATAATTAGTTTAACCATTTGGCCTTCTCAAGCATTATGCATAGTTATGTTGAGATAGTTTTCCTAGTTCATGAATGATTTTGATAACAGTGTGTCCAAAGAGTCTATCCAACATAGTTTCATTATAAGTGTGAAGTTACCAAGGTGAACTCCTCAAATTAAAATATTTGGGGTATACCTTTATCTTATATTCAACCCCCTTAGTTTGTGAGTCTCTCCCCCTCACCTTTATCTTCTTATAAATCCATATCCCATGGGATCTCATCAAGTTTGAGAGGGATTATTTATGGTAAACTCCTCCTAGTCTCTTCTTCTTTATTTTCTCTTTTATTTCCTCTTATATTATTTCTCTAAAAATTTCATAGAGACCTAAAGTTTCTTAGTACCCTATTTCTAATGGATGTTTTAGTGTTTTAGGGTCCCTATTGGATTTCTCCACCTCTTTGGGTTTTGTTATAGAGTATTGACACCACCATTTGTGAAAGTGTGGAGGTTAACGGTAAGTGGTCCCTTGAATAACTATTTAAACATAGAAAATGATTTAATGGTTTAAATTTATGTTTTACATGTTTTTTAAATGATATAAACTATAAATAGTATTTATTGTTAATGTAATGTTATTTACCTTTGGATATTATCAAATGAGTATGGAATCCCACTTTGTTTTCTATGTATAAAATCAATCGTGGAAATACATGCACGCCAAGTGTTTATATAAATGTAAGCTTTACTCTTAAAAATCAATAGGCACATTATGATGGATTTTAGGGACTATAATCTAAAACAAGGAATTATTTCAAGAGATGTGGGTGTTATAGGTCTGTTTAGATGAGTGTAAATCTTTAAAATGATTAAAAATTTAATGATTTTCTTGTTTTTGGTTTTAAAAACATTTTTAACTCTGTTTTATAGGGAATATTTATGAGGTGTGATTGGAAATTTAAAGTTGTATTCTAAAGACAATAATCCCATGAAACACCCCCAAGTATTTTAGAAAAGGAATGTTTATTAATTCAATGTTCATGGGTCATGCCTAGTGAAGGGGATTGTATTTTTTATGTGTTTTTATGGAAAGGGGATGTTTCTTGCATAATCATTAGAGGTGAGGGAGTGACTTCTTTTAACATGTTTTATTTTAATGTTATGTATTTATTGATTGAAATAAACTCTCTTTTCATGTCATGGGAATCCTTGTGTAATTACGTGTTAATTCTAAAGACCCTTACTATACTTTTTATGATTTTTCATTTTTTAGTGACCCTAGGATAGACATTTCACTAATTATAGTAATTTTTCTTGTAATTAAAATAGTGAAGCTAATACCGGGTGATAGGGTAGGTTTCTTGGTATCCAACATCGATGTTTCTTTATATTGGTTATGTTATCCCTTAACTAGATCATCCCCAGAGCATATAAATTCTCATGATGACTATTTTTGTATGTATTATATTTTTAGATACCTTATAATACCATTTTCTAAATTGGTATTTAGTATTATTATTCTATTTAATTTTTAAAGTATTTCATTATAATCCCTATAAATATTCTATTTAAGGATTCATAGGGGTGCTTCATAAAATAGAATGTTTTTTAATTATAAATGGAAATGGTTTTGAAAGATATTAATATAATACATGTTTTTTAAATAAATGGAAAACCTGTTTTTTATATTCAGCATCAATCAATACTGATATTATTTTACTTTTCAAGGGTACGTGTGATATTTATGGAGGATACGTATTGTATATTTTATTCTCACACCTATCTTATTACACTTATAGTTAGATCAGAAGGGATGTGATATTATGTTATTATTTCCATGGTTTGTGTTTGATGGAGGTGGCATGTAGAGATGTTTCACTTGAACATGGAGATGGGAAGTTGTGGCCTTATTTCTTTTTATTTTTTTTATTATCCATGTTGTATCTAAAAATTCATTATTCTTATATTTATTGGATCTATTTTATTTGTATTGGGTCTATAGTTGATTTCAATCAATTATAATTTTTCAAGATGATCATTTTTTCATATGTTTTTTTGGTTTTATTATTTATTTTTATCTACTAATTTATAAGGGATGACACTCTGATGTGAAGAATAGTTTTCTAAATTTTGAGGTGGGATTATTTTTAATATTATTCATTATCTAGGTGAAATAATTTACTTGAGTTTTCATTTGATTCCCTAGTTATTTTCACCAACCCTAGGAGATTAGGAACACACCTTAGGCCATTTCACGGGATAAAATGGTGCCAAATCCAAGGTTCTTTATAGGGCCTAGTTCATTGATATAACCTTGTTATTTTTTATGCCTTGTAAATTAGATATAGGATCATCATAATTCAAGTGGAAGGCTAAGATTTAGTGCATGATATCCACCTTATAGGATTAAAATTGAGTTACCTGGGTGGTATAGGATGATAGGGTCTCGAATCAGAGAAAATATTATCAAGTAATTTTTCGATTTTGGGTCGTTTTTTGGGTATTTTGAGTTTCTATTGAAAAATTGTGAGTTAATTTTTAGTAATCCTATGATTATAGTGAAACTAGTAATAACTATAAGGGTGAATGTTTATTGTGCATAGTTTTCATGGATGGGATTCCAAATTAAATTTATGTCTCCCTTATTCCTAGGGGGAGTAACCGAAGATAAAATAAAAGGAATGGGAAGAAATAAAAGTCTTGTAAGATGAGTAGTGGAGTCAAGAGGTTGTATTTATTTCTTACATTATCTTCTTTTTCAAATAAAATTTTTATGCAACTAATGTGAAAAGTCAGCACATAAGAAGTCTTTATTTTGAGAGACTCTTAAGACATACACTAGTAGAAATAAAGGCTTCCATGTTGAGTTTTTATGGTCATATTCTGAGAAACAAATGTTTAATGTTATATAGGGGTACCTTTAATGTCAGTTTATTATAAAATAGATGATAAGTTCCCTGGGATACCTTTCAAAGTTGGTATTATAAAAACTGATTTAAAAAAAACATAAAAAGAATTTTCAAGTATGTTTTTCAGAAAATCTGATGTTATATTTATTTAAAAAAATACTAAAACATGAAACACTATTTTTATTTTCCAGTGAACCCACTTCCACTCTGAACCTCTGACAACACCCAAAACCCTTGACAATGATATATCTTAATTTTTCAATAGATTTTCATTAATTTTCACAATACTTCTCCTCGATCTTCCATTCTTCATCCTTTTTTGAGGATCCTCAATATTATTTACTTCAATAAAACCATATTATTGTCAAATTTCAACCATACCTAGATGTTTTTGTTGTTTATTTTTTATACATTATTTTTGTAATGATTTTAATCTAATCATGCAGAGTTCTCCTTTTTTCCAATGACTTCAAGTGTTTTTCATAATTGAGGATATATTATTTCATTGTCAACAACCAAATTTTATAAGTGATTTTTTAATTTTTTTATGATAAATTAATTGTCTTTCAGTTATAAATTTTATTTATTCATTTATTTTTTTCTATGCAATTTATTATCAATTTTAATTTTTTTGAAAAAAATTATTAATGTTTATAAATTTATTATTATTATTAATTAGTTTTCACTTTAATTTGTTTTTTCTAAAAAAATTTGAATTTATAATTATTTGTATTTATAAATATTTATCATTATAATTTTTTGGTAATTGAAATATTTTTTTATTCAATTAAGTTTTTTCATTTATAATTTATGTGTTAATACAATGAATTTTGGTGACATTTTTTGTTATAACATGATATTCATTTTTAAAATGTATTGAAGGAAAATTATTTGTTAAAATTTTAAACATTTTTAAATTATTTATTTTTATATATTCATTATCACTTTAATTTAAATTTTTCAATAATATGTTTTCATCATTATGTATAATTATTTCTTCTGATCAAATAGTTGTCAATAATTAATTGTTTCGATTATATATTTTTATGTTTAAAATTTATCTATTTGTATGTATTTTTAAATTTTTATATGATTTAATATATTCATCTTTTATATTTTGATCTTAGGTAACTAATGGATAATAATTGGAAAAATTTATGAAGAACCACTGATGAATATGAAAAAGGAGTTGATGGTTTCTTGTAATTTTCTAAACAAAATCATCAAAAAATGAGTTTATTTTTTATCCATGAATGAAGTGTTTGAATATGAGAAAGTTAAATTCAATAGAAAGCAATTATAACCTCATTTGTTATAGATTTTTCCATAGTTATACACATTGGATAAAGAATCATGAAATAATAGAAAATTCAACATCTAGTGTTGATGAAAATATTCACAATTCAATGTTTGATTGTATAGAAGAATTAATTTATGATGCAGGCATTGAAACCATAAAAAACAACCATTTAATGATTTTATGGAGATTATTAAAGACCATTATTTTTAGGTTTCCCAAAATATATAATGTTATCAACAGTTCTGAGAGCAGTTAACTTGAAAGAAAAAAAATGGGTGGAATGATAAAATTTTATCTATATTGCTTGAAATTTTAAAAGAGTTACAACTATAAGGAAATGACCTTCCAAACTCCAATTATGATGTAAGTAAAATATTCTTCCCAATGGGATTGGGGTATAAAAAGATATAGGATTTCCCAAAAAATTGTGTGTTTTATAAGAAGAAATATGAGTGTTTATCAAATTATACCAAATGTGGGACATTATGCTTTAAGATGGTGAAAATTTAAAATTTGATTCATTCTTTTGTACTAAAATCAAACCTAATACTAAATAAATATTTTACATTATAATTATTAAAATAATTCAACTTTGATTCATTATTAGGAACCAACATCAAACCTTCAACTAAAAAAAGTTTTTTCCTTCCAATAATTTTTCATTTGAAGCATTTATTTTTAAATTCAAATGGTGAAAAATGGTTAACATGTAACATAGATGAGTACATATCTGGTGGTAAAATACATCACCCTGTTGATTCACTATAGTATAAGAGATTTGAAAAAAGTTCTTTATTTTTGAAGTGAATTTAAAATCTCAAAATTGGACTATGCATAGATAGAATGAATCCATATCAGAGCCGCATTATCCAATATAGTTCATGGCCTATTTTTTGGTAGTTTACAACCTGTCCCTATAGATATGTATAAATAAAAATATGTTGTGATTTGAATGATTATTTATGGACCAAAACAACCGAGTAACTAAATTGATGTATATATTTTACCATTAATTGATGATTTGATACTTCTATGGGTGATTGCGGCTACAATTTTTGATGCATACAAAAAAGAGAATTTTCATTTATGTTAAATTAAAATGTTAACTATTAAAAAATATCCTACATATGGAAGAATATTTAAATACAATGTTAAGGGACATAAATATTGTCTAATATTTGAATATGAGACTCCATATTATCAATTTTAGAATGAAATAATGACAGTTTACATTAGACATCAATGATTTTTTCCAATTGATCAACCTAATAATATATTAAAAAAAAGAATTTAACAATTTATTGGAATATAATATTTCCCCACAACCACTACAAGCTGAATAATATCACAATAAGTTGAAAAATATTGATTACACGTTTTTGAAGAATGGAATTTTTTGTCATAATAAAATATCTGGAAAAAGAAGCCTATCTTATTCGAACTACTTTATTTGATATTTTTAAAGATAAAACATTACATTAAGTCATGAATGTTGATAAAAATATGGGATAGTTTTATTGGAACTTTTTTAGACATAAAATAAAATTAAAAAAATGGATTTCATGCAAGATATAACTGCATATGCATCAGAATACACTTAAAGTTAGCTTCCACTAGGAAATGAAACATAACATATTTACCTTTGTCTTGTCACACATTAAGTACGAGTGAGAAGATTAATTCTTTTCAGTCTGTGCATGGTATTAAATTATTCAGTGGATATTATTAAAATCTAAAGAGTTTGGTCCCATTGAAGGATTTTAAATTAATAGGAATAAACTCTTATGGCTATCATGTATTGATGCAACATCAACTACTGGTTTAACTATATAAGATACTGCCAATAAATGTCAAAAATATTATCATCAGGTTATATTGTATTTTTTCAAATATAATTTAAAAAAAATTTTGATCCAAATTTGTTATATTTTTTATAAAATTAAGCTTCACTCATACTTATTCAACTAGAAAGGTATTTTCCAACTATGTTTTATAAAATAATGGTCCATCTGGTAATTCATTTGGTGTGAGATATAAGAATATCTGGGCCTCTTAATTGTGAAGGTAGAGGGATTTGGAGCTTAAATTTATTGTTCATTCCATGTGATGAAGTGATTTGGGAACATTTATACCTTTTAAACTAAATAGATGAAGTGAAAACATATATATCATCACATACTGCAAGATTAATGATATAATGTCTATAAAGAAAAGAAAAGTGGTTGAAGATTGGGAATAAAGAAATTCATTTGTTTCATGGTTTAAATAGAATGTAAAAATAGATATATTTTCATCAAAAACATTGAAATGGTTAGTATGGGGTGCATCTCCTAATGTGATATCAAGGTTAGGATCTGATGTTAAAGAGATGATGTTCAACCATATATATCATGTGATGAAGTGATTCAAGAACATTTGTACATTTTTAACTGAAGAGATTAAGTTCAACCACATATTTCATGATTAATGATATGATATCAAGAATGAAATGAAAAGTGGTTGATGATTGGGAATAAAAAAATAAATTTGTTTCATGGTTTAAAGAGAAAGTAAACATTGAAAAATTTTCATTATAAAAATTGAAGTGGATATTAGGTAAATCTCTTAATTTGATAACAATTTCATGTTTTGGTGTTTATAGTGACACATTTTACACAAAAAAATCAGGATGAAAAGTGTATTGCTCAAATCAGTCACGTAATGATATTAAAGCACTACATTTTTGGATTAAAAAAGACAAAAACCAAATTCCTTCCTCAAAGACATATTTTGAAGTTCTATAAAATATATGAAAAATTGATTACACTACATTTTGAGTAAAATTGTTTAATTGTAACTTGTTTGATAGTATTAGTGGTGTGAAACATGATGATTATTGATTTACACTAGTTGATTTTAAAAGATATAGTTATAAAGGGTAGCCATTTTTATGGAGGCACAAGGAAAGAAAATATTTTATATCATTGATTCATCAAATCATCAGTGGTATTCTATTTTTCAAGGGAAAATAATTCATTTGGATGATGAGGATAAAGATGATATTATGGATTTATATGAGGTTTCTTCATCAATTATGTGATTTTTGGATGATTACATTGACTTTAATGAAGATATATTCCATTTTGTAAGAAATTATCATGATGAAGGGATATAATTATACACTAAATTACTCTCCTAATTATTTAGGTAAATATTTATATATTTTTTTTGATATTTACTTGTGTAAAAACACTATTTTTCAAATTTTAATGTTTATTTCTATATATATTTATTATTTATATGATTATTTTATAAAAATTTATATTCAACGGTTATAGTTAAACGTTTTTTAAATGAAACCCCAACCATTTATCGTTATGTTTTGGAAAACATTTCCCATATAAAAACACTTTTTTTAACTCTGATATTTAAATTTATAAATTTTTCTCATTTTTATCATTTTAGAAATAATGTTAATATTTTAAATTGAATATTTTTTTGTTATTAATTAGGATCATTATTTTTTATAAAACTTACACATGTTTGAAACTATTTTTTCTCCATATATTTTTAATCATTGTTTTTTAAAATTCATTTTTCTAATAATATGCTTGTATATAAAATATAAACATATTCATCTATTAAAATGATGACAAACAAAATCATAAGATTAGTTATCGACATATATGTTTTTTTCATATTATTAAATATTCAATAATAAAATTTTCAAATTAAAGTAAATATTTAAATTTAAAAAAAAATTGCAGGACTATTGGTGCACCGTCTATAGTATAGTCTTCTTCTCTAGATAAAATGATTCCTAGAGTTAGTAGAAGTGGAACTACATGTTTACCAAAACATTAACTTACCCATAAAGACCAGAGAATACATATTAATTTTGATAATGATAATAACCCAACTTTCTAGAATGAAACACATTTTATGAGTTATATAGCCTTGCTAATTCATTATAGGTATAACATTTTATATCCTAATTGGAAGTCTATCGACAAGATATTTAAAGATGAGTTATGGTAATTCATAATGGTAAGATATTTTTATTTATTTATTTTAATCTCATTATTCTACTATTATATATTTTATATGACTAATATTTAATGTATTCAATTAAAAATGACATTCATCTTTTAGGAAACAAAATTAATTAATAAAAGATATATATATTTAGAGGCATTTCCATGGGAATATTTAAAAACAAAATTGAAAAATAATTTTTTTGGGACCATTACTGAATGAAAGCCCATGACTTAAGTATGGGTATTTAGATGTAAATACATGGACTAAATGTTTCTCCAGCTAATATGATAAATCCATTTTGGTACGATAATATATGTATATTATAAAAAAAATTATTACATGATTACTTATTAGTTAATTTTTATGTAATAGGCCTCTAGTAGATATCACCAAGATATACATATGAAGAATCTATACAATCATACTTTAACACATATAGGGTATCATTTTTTGTAGGAGAAAATGATTGCAGAAAAAAATCATGCATTAATAGCTAAATCTTGTGGACAATTAGAAGAGGTCTAGTTTGGTCTTCCATATCCCCCGCTAACTGTGAAAAATGAAAAATATTGAGGAGGGAAACAATTAAAAAGTATCTTATATAATAATAGAAACAAATATATGACATAATTGTAACAAATTAATTTTTATTTTCCTTGAATGTTAATATTTTCTGAATTAACAATACAAATATACCATTTTAACCTAACATTTCAAGATAGACTTTAGGAGATAGAGAAATTAGGAAATTTTATCCCTAAGGGTATGATATAAATCCAAGATACTACTAGAGGAATGAAAGAATGTCGTATCCCCATAATAGGATATGAGGTGGTGGTGGTATTAGGAACATTTTTTGTTATCAATGTAAGAAATCAAGAGATCTAGATATTGAATCTTTAAAAGTTGAGCTAAAATACGTAAAAATGTCTGTGGGAAATTAAATTTAATCAGTTTCTTAGGAATTTTTTGAAAAAATAATGAGGAAATCACAGCCATAAAAACCTATATAGCCTACCTACTCATATCCTCTACCTACTTGTTCGAATACAACCTTATATTATGAGTTGCATGCTAGATATCCCCGTGTACGTGTTATAGTGTATGGATTCATACATATTATTGAGAATTAATTACATCGCTAGCCTTTTCAGTTAGATTAGGTAAGAGTATCATTACATGATATTATTAATCCATATGTTCTACTTCCATTTCCTAGAGAATTGATTTTCAGAATTTGAGACTATGTGGGTAATTTTTAACTTTGGATGACTATACTTCTTCATCATCTAACATACAAGGTATACATTTTTTTAATAATATGTACATATGATTGAAAGCTAATAATTATTTTTTATTATATTTAATATATATATATATATGTGAATATCTAAAATAAAAAAAATAGTATAAAAGAAACAAAAGGTTTAGAAACCAATAACTTCAAATACTTATGATATTTTTGATTGGTTCAAAATATTATCTAGAATTATTCTTCCTTTGTTAAAATTCTTATGGAGTCTAATATATGTATATTAAAATATCCATTGATAATATTAAAAAATGATATAAAGGATATTGTTATTTTTTATGATCTTTATGCTCCTGTGTTATAATTATTTTCCATTCAAGTAAATTTATGTTTCTATTTTTCTTTCATTAAATAAATTTGACTTCAGTGACTTACTATATTACATATTTAATTAGGTATCTATAAATTCATCTCATTTAAAATGATACCACTATCTTTTATGGTCTTATAGATCAAATATAAATCAAAACACTGATAAAATATATAAATAACGATGCTAGTGTTATATATATATATAATGAATTAGAAAAAAATTGGATTGGGAGATGGTTTTTTTCATTCCTTAGTGGATAATAAGAGTAAGATAATTATGAAATAATATTCATTATAATTTCATTAATTGTTAACATTTTATATTGTAGTGGTCATTGGAAGTTAGTATTATTCTACCCACATGAATGCACAATATCTTGGTTTTTATCTTGATAAAGCGGAGTTCATAAATATATTTGAAATTTATTAAATAAGTAAGTTTTTTTCTAAGTTATGTATTCTTAATGATTGATTTTTATAGATGTTTTTATAATTTTTATATGAAAATACAGGTCATGGATAAGGTTTAACAATAACTAATTGTTGATACTTAAGACAAATAAAATAAACTATGTTAAATTAATGGTAAATATTTTTTATATATGATAATATTTTTTCTTATATATATATATTCATATATATTTTGGTATTCATTTTCAACTAAATTTTTTATAACCATAGTATCATCATCAAGAAATTAAGGATGGAATTTGTTTATTATGTTTTAATATTCATGTTAGAGATAATAATAACTGGGATAATGACTTAATTTTACCAAGTGGTTAAAATTAATTATTTAAGTTATATATCAAAATATTCTATTTTTTAATCTTATAAAATTAATTTTCATTATATATTTTCAATTATGTTGAGTCAAATACAATTGAATAACTTACCCATATTTGATGTTTGTTTACAAAAAAATTTATAAGCATGGTTAAATTTTAAATTATTAAATATGTCAATTTTACTTAATTTTAAAAAATTATAATTAGAAAATCATTTTTGTCTTAAAGTTGGTATATTTTTTAATAGGTTTCTTATTTTTAAGATATTTTTATGTTTGGAAAAATTTTAAATTATCATGTATGTATTCTTTAATTAAAGATTAAACAATAATTAATTAGAAAAAAAATTTCTTAAATTTGGTATATTCTGTTTGATTTTATAGGTTTCAGATGTTTTCGGTATTTCTATTTTAATTAAAGTTAAATAAATGTGTATTTATTCAATTTTTTTCTTCTTTTAGTTGGTGCATTATGTTTGACTTTACATGTTTTTTATTTTCATTAGGTTTGTGTATTATGTGTAGTATATGAATATTTTAGAAAATTATTATACAAATAATTTTTATTCTTTTTTATAATTTTATTATTCTTAATTATTAATGTTTGTACATGTTTTTATAATTGATATATGAAAATACTAATCATGGAAAAGATTTAAAAATGGTCAATTTTCAATACCGAAGATAATTAAAATTCACTACATGAAATTAATAGTAAATATATATTATATTTTATAATATATGTGTTGTCTTGTACGTATATATATATATATATATATATATACTTGTTTTTTAGTTTTTATATTCATGTTTATGTTTCAGAATAAAAGTTTCATTATCAAAAAGGATGGGTGGAATGTGGTTACTATGTTTCAAGATTCAATTTTGATATAATCACAACCGGAATAATGAAAGAATTAGACAAGGTTGTCTATGTCAATTATTTTAGAAGTTTTTTCAGAATATTCTATTTTTAATTTTTAACATTCATTGTTGTTTTATATTTTTGATCATTTCCAGAAAATGATGAACTTTCCAATATTCAATGTTTTTTGGAAAAATATTTTTTAGGTTTGGTTTGAATAAAAATTATCAATTAGGTCACTTTTATTTTTTTTAAATGTGTAATTAGAAAATTGTTTTTTGTTTAAATTACGAGTATTCTATTTTTTTATAGGATTCATTTAAAAAAATTGTTTGGTTAAATTCAAAACTATCAGGTATATAAATTTTAATTAAATTATAAAAAATGAGTAATTAGGAAAAAAAATTCTTAAAGATGGTATATTCTGTTTGTTTTTTCATGTTTCAAATGTTTCTGGTGTGTCTAATTAAATTAATATTATTGAAATATGTATTTATGCAATTTTTTATTATTTTATTTACTATATTTTTTGTCATTTTATAGGTTTTTTTTATTTAAATTATTGAGTAATGTTTTTACTGGTTGTTATTTAAAACCCTAATATTTTATGGTATTCCTATTTTTAAATTTATCTTCTTTGATAGCTTACGTTACCGAGAACACATAGCTTAAAAAAATGATTAAATATTATTATTTAATTGTGATAGTTATCACCTAGCCATTGTAATGGAAGAAATATTTGTGATTAATTAAATTATGAAAATATTGTTTACATATTTTAAAAAAATTAATTTCCTGTTTATAAATTAATTAAAAATGCAAATAAAAACCAATTGAACATAAAGAATGTGTTTTTATACAAAAATATTTTTATTACCATAACGAATTTTTATCATGATAAATTAAATTAATCACTATTATTAAGATATATTAATTAAATGTATATGTTACATATCCAATCAAATGTTTTTAAATTCGACCAATAATTTTTATGGGTGTAATATAATAAAAACTAAAATTTTAAGCAAAAAATATATGTTTTCAAAAAATATATTTTATCACCTTTTAATGGAGAACATGTTTTAAATATAAATTTTGAAACTTTTATAAATTATATTTGAAAAAAAATAATCTTTATTTTCAAAATAGGAATTTCAAAATTATCTAAGAGATATTTTCTCTTCTTTTTAAAAAAATATATATATTCTAGTGGATAGTGAAAAATTCTAATTTTTATAAAATATTCTATTTAATTATATTAAAGTTCTATTCATTATTTCAATTTGATCTCAATTTAAATTAATTAATATTTATTTATAAATAATATTATTATTTTATTTTAATCAATGTTATTTCATTTTTTGGTATATTTATATTTTGGGCTTAAAAATATATTTTCAACAAAAATTGTTTTTAGTTCTGATTTATCAGTTTAATTTTAAATTAAATTATTCCACATATGTTTTTTGAATTTTGAAAAAATGGATTCCATATTTTGAAATAGAAGGTCCAAAATTAATAAAAAGGATCCTTTTAATTTTTTTCCAATATGAATATTATCTTTTGTAATTTTTGTTACCATAGTTAAATGGTATGTTTGGATATTTAGGCTAAAAATAAAATGATACAGATTTGAAAGTCACCCTAAAATTTTCCCAAATTTTTTTTGATGATTTATATTCTACCCTTAACACCTAAATTTCTAATTTTAGTAATTTAACATACAATTTTCCATGAAAATGACTTTGAAATTATATAAATTAATTAAAATCTAAACAATGACACAAAAATATTTTTTTAACCACATTATTTTTAATATGGTGTTATTCTGAGTATATCTTCAACTATAGATATTATTTTTAAATCTTAAATATATTTCAAAATTAATTTATTTTATTTTTATTTTTAGTTGAGAAAGAAATACCTTACATGTTTTTACAATAATGATGCAATAATTATTTTTTTAACAAAACAATCAAATAAAAGATGATTTTAATTAAAAATTATATTTATAGTATTTAGAAAATTATTTTCATAAAATGGAGTCCGCTTTTTAAATCAAAATTTCTAAAAATTATTTTGATGAATTTTTGTAATTTTTCTGTAATAGTTAAATTTTTTATGAATAGTGAAATACAGTAATTTAAGGTATTTAAAATTATAAGTTACTGAATGGATTTTTGGATCATAGTTTCTTAATGGATTATGTAAGTGAAAATTATGTTTAAATCACATGCTCTAGTTTCAACATCTAGTTACAAGAATCAATACTATTAATGTTCTTGAGATAAAATAACAATCTAATGAATAAAATAATAAAAAAACATCCCTCTCCTCCACTAAAAATACCACCCATTATCCTCACACATTCTAAGATTTAGAGATTTATTATTTTCTTCCAAATTCCTCTCCAAATAATCTTCCCAAACATCTCACCAAAATACCTTTTCAAGTTTCTTAAAGAGGTTCTTAAGGAGACAACACTAAAGACGTAAAAACCACCCTCTTTCTCTTTTAATTTTTTTTCATTTCTTATCCTTCCCTAACTTTCCCAATCAAAAGTGGAATGGTAACTAAAGTATCAAAAATATAATTTAATTTTATTATGTTAATGTAATATTCATTATCAAGTATCTTCTCTCCTCCTTTTATTCTAAAAATAAAAACATCATTCGTGAGGTGTCGAGTCACCGCCTTCATGGAAGACGAGTTTTAATTTTTCGTTAATGCATTAATGACTAGTCATAAAACCATTTTTATGGTGAAAAAAATATTATAATATATTTATTTCAAAAAATTTAATATTCTGTAACTATTATATAATCATAATATTAAATAAAATGATACTAGTTCGTAACACCTATAAAAACCGCCAAAATACACTAATCATTTTTCATTAACATGTTATCTAATAAAACATCCTCATACCATATAACAGAATGATATATTAGGACCATTTAAAATACTATATGTACATTAATATCATTCCATTCCACGTCTAGAGTTTTTTTCCATTTTCCAAGAAATCTCATATTTATACTCAAGGGAACCGGCCATAAAACCATGAAAAAAACTCCCCCAGAACGATAAATTTAAACATTATAACCCTTTGATATAGCCATAAATAAACATAATAAAATTATAATAAATCAAGTATATATTTAAGTGGTTCTTAATTATGTAATTAATGAGTCTAATTTCAATATCCAGTACATTAAGTACAAGTACAGAACGCTTTCAGACATAGGGTTAAGGTTTCTTATCTCACTTTAATTTCTATTAGATATTCTTTATTCACCCCTAATTTTTTTTGTTGTGTATGTATACTGTAATTTTATATATTATATAATGAATATATTTATCTTTATGTGATTAAATGTTTCATTTTATGATTATTAATTTTATGAAGAATATGTTTCGAGTGTTTACAAAGTGGTAAGAAAATTATTAACCCAATTTCTATTATTTGTGTTAAACATCTTCTCAAATTATTATGTAATTTTATGATTATGGGTCAAATGAATTTTTATTGTATTAAGTTCTATTTATAGTTTTTTTTATTTGAATTTATAACTAACACAAAAAAATCGATTCATTTTTCTTAATTCTCACACTTTCTTTTAAAAATGCTCTTTTAAATGTTTCTATTTTCAGTATTAAAATAAATTTTTTTAAATTATATGACATGAACTGTTTTACCTGATTTCATAACGGATTAATATTTTTAGTAATCCTTTAAAAGTTTACATGTTTATTTCTAAAGAATATTTTTTATTTTATACTTGCTTGGATTTTTAAATAAATGATTCCAAAGTAAAAAATGGGTATTTCAAACAAGAAATTTTCAATGATTTTGTTAGATTATTTTCAGCTATGTAAACACCCTCTGTTGAATATTATGCTTCAATAAGATTTATCTCTTATAATAACATCAAAAATATTTTATTAAATAGTTAATGATCATTTTCACTATGGATGTACTATATTGATACCATTCTTCATATAACTCTAGATAGTTTATGATTACTGGTTGTGGAAAATATTTACATTTCATAAGCTATTTTCAATATAATTATATATATTGATTATATTTCAACCCTTTCATATGAGGAATGAATTAGACTTAGTAAGTATTAGACAGGGCCTATTATATCCCCTCTATACATCAGTAGGTCTCACGAGACAAACTAGTTTGAGTATTGGCTGATGTCTTACCCTATTATGTATGGTATCATGGTAGAAGCCTTTATGATATGTTCATGATGTCCTAAATTTTGAATTCTCTCATTATGATATTAGTTATTTATAATCCAAGTGATTATTATACTAGTATAATATTTTTAAGAACCCGTTTTTTGTTGTGAAATACTTTGGAATATTCTTGATGATATTCCAGAGCAGCGCCTTCAGACGGCGTGCGATTCCGAGCCCCGGAGTGGCCGGAATTAAATTTTCAGTGCGTTCACACTGGAAACGCTAAATAAATAAGATAACTCCTAAACGGAGTTCCGGATCAGAGATCCGGGTGTACGGACGGGTCCGGAATGGGGTGTTTACCCTAGGAACGACATAAAACTTGTCGGCGCGGGACGTTTGGACCCCTCGCCCGCTTCTGGAATGTTAAACGGATAAATTAATTAATTAATTTATTCGTTTAATGGTAAAACTCTAGTATCTCTTAAATGGTGTCTCGGATTGGAAAACTGAGGGCACTATTGAGCTCAGAGCGTGTCGTTTACCCTAGGAGGGGTGTAAGTTTTGCGGGCGTGGGCCGTCTGAAAAAAATGGCCCGGGGGGCGTTTTCGTAATTTGGCGACTTTGGGCGTCCAGCTTGATTACATTCAAACGGAAGCTCAGAATCAAATTCTGAGACCTCCGTTGTTCTCGGGAGGTGTTTTTTACCCTAGGGGAGGCTTAACCTCGACCCCGTCGGGAGTTCGGGTTCGGGCCGACGGGCGGGTGGTTAAGCGCTTTCTATTTAAACGCTTAAGTCACCCACACCCTCTTCCTCTCCCTCACCTGGACAGCAGCAAGGAGGAGCCCCCCCCCCTCCTTCTACACTCCGGCGAGGCGTGGTGCCGGTGGATCGTCGCGAAGCTTCGGGCGAAGCCCCGCGAGGTAGGGTTTTGTCGTTTGCATTTTCTATTCCCATACCTACTTCGAGCCCGAATTTTTGTATCAAATCTCTGTCGATTTATCAAAAAAACCCATGAATACGAAGTTTATTTTATTCTCTTTCCGACGCTTCTTTTGGATTTGGTTTTGGAGTTCGGAGGAACCCGCAATCATTCGCCGAAGATTGCGGGTTTGCGGAGGAGATGTGGGGCGTTCCGGTGGGTAGGCGCGGCGGCCGACCATGCCAGGCGGCGGCGCGGCGAGCCGGGCGGCGGCTTGTGGCGGCTGGGTGTGCGAGGGCGATGGTGGGCCGGCTTCGGAAGGCGGCAGGCGGCAGGCGACAGGCGGCCGGGTGGCTCCGGCGTAGGGCAGAGGGGGGAACTGCGGGGTGCGCGACCCCGCGTGCGGCGCGATCGCGACCCGCATGTCGCGGCTCGCTGCTGGGGAAAGGAGACCGGCCTTGATGGCAGGTCGAGGGATCTGGCCGCAGCCAGCTGGCCGCGGCGGACTGAACCGGGCCCACGGCCGGGCCGCGGACCGGCCGGACCGGGCCGGTCCGGCCCTAGGAAGTGCCCCCCCCCCCTTTTTTGAATTTCCGACGCCCGTAACTTTCGTTACGGGCGTCCGTTTTGCGCGCCGTCAGCGGCAGCGGGGACCTTGCGTCGTGGGAAATGTTTTGAGATGGTTTCGGAAATTTTTAATTCCCGAAACGAGGGGCCTCAGAGGTGCGACGCGTCTTTAAGTGAACGAGTGTTTTTTCGGGAATCTTGTTTTGAGCGGCGCGGACGCATGCGACGTCCGCTTTGAGTGTCGTCAGTTGCGTTGGGACCCTGGCACCGGGGCGAAATTTTCCAGAGTGGTTTAGGGCGTTAAAGTCGGAGTTGATGCGTGGGCCCCATGGCCCGTCTTTTGAGTTGCGTGCAGCTTTTAGTGACTTTTTCCTCGGACGTCCGTTCGGGGCGTGCGAGCAGTCAATGTTGGGTGTTTTTCCGAGGGGATTGCACTGGTGCAATCTGCCCGCCCTTATTCGGCACGATGGTGCGGGACCCACGAGGGTCGTTTGGGCGTCGACGGTGATTTTTCCATCTTTATCACCGGGAGACCATTTTGGACAAGTAAGTATTCCATCTTGTGTGCTTTTTTGAGAGGATCACAATGGTGTGATCCGTTCGTTGAGTTTCGAGATCGGGATGCGGGACCCACGTGGCACCGCTCGTGTGCGGTGCGCCGGAATGCATCTTTTTCTCCGGATGCCCGTTCCACGCAAGTAAGTAGTCAATTTGACGTGCTTTTTCGAGAGCATTGCGATGGTGCAGTTCGCAAGACCTTTTTCGGGGACGTGGTGTGGGTCCCACCCGACCCGGCTATGGTGAATAGTACCCATTTCACCGGGTGTCCGTTTTGGGCGATTGAGTACTCAATCCCGTGTGTTTTTCCGAGAGGATCACAGTGGCGTGATCCGTTGGTTCAGTTTCGGGGTCTTGGGGTGGTCTCCACACGGGTTTGGTTATGGTGAATAGTACCTTTTTCACCGGTTGACCGTTTCAGGCGAGTAAGTAGTCTATCTCGCGTGTTTTTTTCGTGAGGATTACAATGGTACGATCTGTTTGGTTGTGCGGAGCCTCTTGCACGATCTTATTGAATGTGGAGCATGGAAGGTGCTCCAGTGGTGGTTCACCCTACTTTGTCTGTAGCAGACCCTTGGCATGTGATCGCGCACTCTTGGAAGAGTGATACAAGTGGTTCAAAAGTTGTGGTTGGTCGTGCCTGGGCCTTTGAGGTGGAGTTGTTACGTCACGCCTTTGCATTAACGCTGGGTGTCGTGTGCACGATAGCCTTTGGGCTAGAACGAGGTATACTCTGGGAGTATACGGGTGCGCTTGGAGGTACGTGTGGTTGTTTGTACCTGAGGATGTTTGTGCGCTCAGTTGGGGTTGACTTGGGGCCACATGTTGTGTGGGCCCCACGTGCGTGTTATGATCTGCTTGCGTACTTGACCTCTCGTGACGTAGAGGGTCCCTCTGTGCTCGTTTGTTTGACCAGCAGGGTGGAGTTTTTCCCCTGACTCTGTGTTTGTTTTTTGACCAGCAAGGCTGAGTGGTCTCCCCCTAGTTTTGTTCTCGATGGTTTGGTCGGTAGCGGTGCTAGTGACACCCAGTGATGGAGCAGACGCTGCACCTCATTTGGGGTGAGTTGTTCTGGAGTTGGTTGGTTGTGCGATACTCACTCCGTGTTCGGTTGGCCAGTGGTGTACCCTTCGATAGATATGGACAGAGCAGTTCTGAGTTTTACCCTCCAGCGGGGTTGGGCAGTGGGTTACTCATCGACTTCTTCGGGTTTACCCTCCAGCAGGGCTGGGCAGTGGGTTGCTCGCTGACTTTTATGGTCTACCCTCCAGCAAAGACTTGGTAGTGGGCCACCCGACGACCTCCTAGGGCCTACCCTCCAGCAGGGCTGGGCAGTGGGTCGCCCGTCATCTAGTTCCAGGTCTACCCTCCAGCGGGGCTGGGCAGTGGGTCGCCTGATGATGTATTAAGGTCTACCCTCCAGTGGGGCTGGGCAGTGGGTCGCTTGTTGACCTATTAGGGTTTACCCTCCAGCAGGGCTGGGCAGTGGGTCACTCGATATCTGGTTGTGGTTTACCCTCCAGCGGGGCTGGGCAGTGGGTCGCTTGACGATGTATTATGGTTTACCCTCTAGCAGGGCTGGGAAGTGGGTCACCCGATATCATATTATGAATTACCCTCCAGCAGGGCTAAGCAGTGGGACACCTGCTGGCATTCCAGACTCAGTCCTCTCGACTAGGCTAGTCTGTGGCTTTCCTCCATGTTTACCGGAGCGGGACCCTTGGTTATACGGGTCAATGTTGTGACGACTTGACTGTGAGGAGACCTCTCGACTGCAGGGCAGTGATGAGGTGTGGTTTGAGTTTCCTAGAACTCTCAAGTACGATGGGCGCTTTCCCCACCGAGACGCGTTCTTGAGACACGATCTAAAACCGTGCGGGCGAGTCAGTGCCGCCCAAAGTGGATAGTGTCAAGGTGCGGTGATTGAGCTCCTTGGCTTTCAGTTTAGGGCAGACGTGCGGGATACTAGGCATCGATTATGGGGTTATGTCTGGGACTATTGGCTACTATTTTTCTTGGGCTGAGCTACGGGACAGAGATCCCCTTATGACGTTGTTCGGGCTTCTTGATTGAGCATAGGGATATGTATATACCTCATTTCTGGTACCCACTTCTTGGGTTTGGTTACTCTCCTTCTAGGAGGGGCTAAGACGCATGGGGTATGCCACATGATTTCCGTGTCTAGATTATCATGGTTGGACGAGTCTACTCTCTTACTATAGGTAGCGAAGACTCGATGAGAAGTTCTTCTTCTCACCGTTTCCAGCTCCTTGTGCCTGGATGATTCTACCTTCTTTCCTCTTGTTGGGTTGAGTTGGACTCTTTTTTTTTACTCCTTACTTCCCTTTCAGTTGTACTCCTCTACTTTTCCTGTTCGCTCTACCGCTCACCCTTCAGTACCTCCTTTTGTTGCTCCCTCGAGCCTTCGGCGTATCCTACTGAGTATTTTTATACTCACCCCTGTTTGGGCTTTGCCCACACTTGGTGTGCCCTTGCAGACGATGGACAGGTGGAGCGTGACTTCGGTGGAGCGTAGGAGCTTGGGAGCTTGGACCGCGTGCGGTGGTCGTGGCCGGGTTTCAGGTGGGAGATCCGCCAGCTGTTTCTTTTTTTTGTTTACCTATTGTCGGGTTGTGGCAACTTTTCTGGTTGGGCGCGTGTTTTGCCCCTTTTTCCTTTTCTGTTTACTTTCAGCTTGTACCTTGTACTGTTAGAGGTCAATGCACTCTTGTGGTTATTTATAGTAGTTTCCCTTTATTTACTTGTCTTTTCTTTTACTCTGCACTTTTCATTGAGTGTGTTGTGCGTGGGTGTGTTCAGGTGCTTAGGCAAAGGCCTCCCCGAGTTGTTGTGCCTTCGGCACTGGTTGCCAGCCCCTGGCCTATGGAGGCGGGCCTGGGGTAGTTGCGGCTCAAGACCGGGTAGGGTCGGGTCGTGACAAAGTGGTATCAAAGGTGGTTCGTTCCTTGGGACGCTGTTCGGACGTCCCTAAAAGAGGAATTGGTTGGGATTTAGGGAAATAGTGTTAACGTGTCTCGAGAGCGGCTCTCAGGCCAGGGAGTCCAGTGATGGTGCGGCGGCCGACGTATCCATTCACCAGGACCTTGATAACCCACTTGTCGACTTGGCATGCTGAGACACTTGTTGCAGGGAATAATTGGTTTGTGCATCACGTAGGACCGAGTCTTTGACTGTCCTTCTTGATTCATATCCCCATCATTGTTGTTGTGGTATATACATATATGCTCATCTGGCCCCGATACTCCTTGATAATATTCAGGATGTCTCCGCGAGGACAGCCAGCCAGGATACCAGCTTTGGTTCATCACGATGACCCTATGAGCTACGAGACCACAGTCCAGGACCCATCGTGCGAGCCCTTTTCTCCGGGTGGGCCGGTAGCAGCACCCCCACCTGTTGAGCAGAAGATAGTTTCAGCAGAGCAGGATGAGCTTGAGCGTAGGTTGAACGAGCTCCGTGAGTTCCAGCGGCAGAGACTGCTGAGGTTCAGTGGGGAGCCATACCCTCAGGCAGCAGAGGTTTGGCTCGAGGTAGTGGTTCACCTTTTCAGGCTTGTGCAGACGCCGATAGATCCGAGAGTGGCTTTGGCAGCCAACCTTTTCTGTGGATCAGCTTGGCGTTGGTGGAGTCTGGTGACTCAGCTTCTTGACGAGTTGTCGCTTTCATGGGACGACTTTCAGTTGTTGTTTCGTGAGGAGTTTTGCCCCTCCTTCTTGTGCTCCGTTCGGATTCAGGAGCTCCTGCAGTTTCAGCAGGGAGGGATGGCGGTGGCCGAGTACGCGGCTAGCTTTGCAGACCGTACACGCTTTTACCCGGACTTGGTACGTGACGACAACCTCTGAGAGCGGAAGTTTGAGAAGGGTATCCGCCAAGAGATTCATGCTGTCATAGTACCCTTGGGCATTTACACATATGTCGGGGTGCTAGAGCAGGCGTTGGTGACAGAGGGTTTCCTGTCAAGTTTTGCGGTTGGTAGTGGCAGTGGGCGCGACGGAGCTGGGACGTCTGTCGTAGCTAGCAAGGTCCGGAGGATAGGACCTCGATGCAGGTGGCCTTCCCACTGCCGGTTTCGGAGATGTGGTCATATACCACTGTGGCGAAAAGGCGCAGTGCCTCAGCCGAGGATGCCCTTCCATGAGTGGATCCCGGGCCATGGTCTTACCCCACAGTGGCGCCGGAGGACACCAGGGCATCCCAGAGAGCGTCGGTGCTATGCTTGTGACGGGCGAGGTCACTTGGCACGAGACTGCCCGACCCAAGTTGCTGAGAGCTTCAGGCAGGCAGCAGGCGCACCACCACGACAGAGGCAGCGCCGTGATCGGAGTAGTACCCAGAGAGGTGGTGCTAGCAGAGGAGCGGGAGGAGCTGGTAGTGGGGGACGAGGTTACGAGATCTCCCCATCACCACTAGGCGGTCCATGTCAGGCTCCAGGAGCTGACGGTTGGGACCGCAGGTAGCTGCGAGCTTTGGATGTCTACGATCCTGCAGAGCACGGGATGGTGAGAGGTACCCCCTGCGAATCTTCTACTTCTTGCAGTAGAATTGTTAGGCTCTGCATGTGAAAGGCGTTTCTCCCTGCTCCTTGTTTGAGGTGTTATCAGGGTGATGCAGGGCGTCGGGTGTAACCCTATTTTGGTAAGGTAAAAGGCGTGAGACCTTTTCCTTTAGTCGATGGTGTTGGCTCCTTCGCCTGTTGAGCGTGTAAGAGAGCATCGACTGTGGAATCTTGCGCGACCAGATATCCTTGGGTGTTTCACCATATGGATATTCTGAAGGAGGGAATCACTGGGCCTTGTTTCAGGTGTGGGCGGTGATTCCAGTCACGGCATGCGACGTAGAGGTTCGTTCGGGGAGGTGAGCTACCCCCAAGAGCCTTCGGGCCGTTTGAGACCGTTCGAAAGGATGGCGAGGTTGTCTACTGCCTTTCCCTAACCCCAAATTCTGGAGTGGGTGCACGACATTGGTAAGGGCTGACCTTGCATGAACGGATCAATCCTTTGGTCCGTGTGCGGTGACGCAGAGCTGTGTGTGGGTTCTTCTGGGTATGGGAAAGTCAGGTGTGGGCTTAGTACCATGTGTTGCTCCCTAGTTTTGCTTTTCGGGGACGAAAATCTTAAAGGAGGGAATGATGTAAGAACCCGGTTTTTGCTGTGAAAGACTTTGGAATATTCTTGATGATATTACAAAGCAGCGCCTTCAGACGGCGTGCGATTCTGAACCCCGGAGTGGCCGGAATTAAATTTTCAGTGCGTTCACACTAGAAATGCTAAATAAATAAGATAACTCCTAAACGGAGTTCCGGATCAGAGATCCGAGTGTACGGACGGGTCCGGAATGGGGTGTTTACCCTAGGAACGACATAAAACTTGTCGGCGCGGGACGTTTGGACCCCTCGCCCGCTTCTGGAATGTTAAACGGATAAATTAATTAATTAATTTATTCGTTTAATGATGAAACTCGAGTATCTCTTAAACGGTGGCTCGTATTGGAAAACCAAGGGCACCGTTGATCTCAGAGCGTGCCGTTTACCCTAGGAGGGGTGTAAGTTTTGTGGGCGCGGGCCGTCTGAAAAAAATGGCCCGAGGGGTGTTTTCATAATTTGGCGGCTTTGGGCGTCCATCTTTATAACATTCAAACGGAAGCTTAGAATCAAATTCTGAGACCTCCGTTGTGCTTGGGAGGTGTTTTTTACCCTAGGGGAGCCTTAACCTCGACCCCGTCGGGAGTTCGGGTTCGGGCCGACGGGCGGGTGGTTAAGCGTTTTCTATTTAAACGCTTAAGTCACCCACACCCTCTTCCTCTCCCTCACCTGGACAGCAGCAAGGAGGAGCCCTCCCCCTCCTTCTCCACTCCGGAGAAACAGCTCCAGCGAGGCGTGGTGGCCGGCGGATCGTCGCAAAGCTTCGGGCGAAGCCCCGTGAGGTAGGGTTTTGTCGTTTGCATTTTCTATTCCAGTACCTACTTCGAGCCCGAATTTTTGTATCAAATCTCTGTATATTTATCAAACAAAACCCATGAATGCGAAGTGTATTTTATTCTATTTCCGATGCTTCTTTCGGATTTGTTTCTGAAGTTCGGAGGAACCCGCAATCATTCGCCGAAGATTGCGGGTTAGCGGAGGAGATGTGGGGCGTTCCGGCGGGTAGGCGCGGCGGCCGGCCATGTCAGGCGGCGGCGCGGCGATCCGGGTGGCGGCTTGTGGCGGCTGGGTGTGCGAGAGCGACAGCGGGCCGGCTTCGGCAGGCGGCAGGTGACAGGCGGTCGGGCGGCTCCGGCGTAGGGCGGAGGGGGGAACGGCGGGGTGCGTGACCCCGCGTGCGGCGCGACCGCGACCCGCATGTCGCGGGTCGCTGCTGGGGAAAGGAGACCGACCTTGATGGTCGGTCAAGGGATCTAGCTGCGGCCAGCTGGCCACGGTGGACTGAACCGGGCCCGCGGCCGGGCCGCGGGCCGGCTGAGGACGGACCGGCCGGACCGGGCCGGTCCGGGCCTAGGAAGTGCCCCCCCCCCCTTCTTTGAATTTCCGACGCCCGTAACTTTCGTTACGGGCGTCCGTTTTGCACGCCGTCAGCGGCAGCGGGGACCTTGCGTCGTGGGAAACGTTTTGATATGGTTTCGGAAATTTTTAATTCCCGAAACGAGGGGCCTTGGAGGCGCGACACATCTTTAAGTGAACGAGTGTTTTTTCGGGAATCTTGTTTTGAGCGGCGTGGACGCATGCGACGTCCGCTTTGAGTGCCGTCAGTTGCGTTGGGACCCTGGCGCTGGGGCGAAGTTTTCCAGGGTAGTTTCGGGCGATAAAGCCGGAGTTGAGGCGTGGGCCCCACGGCCCGTCTTTTGAGCTGCGTGCAGCTTTTAGCGACTTTTCCCTCGGACGTCCGTTCGGGGCGTGCGAGGAGTTGATGTTGGGTGTTTTTCTGAGGGGATTTCAATGGTGCAATCGGTCCACCCTTATTCGGCACGATGGTGCAGGACCCACGAGGGTCGTTTGGGCGTCGACGTTGATTTTTCTATCTTTATCACTGGGCGACCGTTTTGGACAAGTGAGTAGTCCATATTGTGTGATTTTTCAAGAGGATCACAATGGTGCAATCCGTTCGTTGAGTTTCGAGACCGGGATGCGGGTCCCACGTGGCACCGCTCGTGTGCGGTGTGCCGGAATGCATCTTTTTCTCCGGATGCCCGTTCCACGCAAGTAAGCAGTCAATTTGATGTGCTTTTTTGAGAGAATTTCGATGGTGCAGTTCGCCCGACCTTTTTCGGGGACGTGGTGTGGGTCCCACCCGACCCGGCTATAGTGAATAGTACCCATTTCACCGGGTGTCCGTTTTGGGCGATTGAGAACCCAATCCCGTGTGTTTTTCCGAGAGGACCACAGTGGCGTGATCCGTTGGTTCAGTTTCAGGATCTTAGGGTGGGCTCCACACGGGTTTGGTTATGGTGAATAGTACCTTTTTCACCGGTTGACCGTTTCAGGCGAGTAAGTAGTCTATCTCGCATGTTTTTTTCGTGAGGATTACAACGGTATGATCCGTTTGGTTGTGCGGAGCTTCTTGCACGATCTTATTGAATGTGGAGCATGGAAGGTGCTCCAGTGGTGGTTCACCCTACTTTGTCTGTAGCAGACCCTTGGCGTGTGATCGCGCACTCTTGGAAGAGTGATACAAGTGGTTCAAAAGTTGTGGTTGGCCGTGCCTGGGCCTTTGAGGTGGAGTTGTTACGTCACGCCTTTGCGTTGACGTTGGGTGTCGTGTGCACGATATCCTTTGGGCTGGAACGAGGTATACTCTGAAGGTATACGGGTGTGCTTGGAGGTACGTGTGGTTGTTTGTACCTGAGGATGTTTGTGCGCTCAGTTGGGGTTGACTTGGGGCCACACGTCGTGTGGGCCCCACATGTGTGCCATGATCTACTTGTGTACTTGACCTCTCGCGACGTAGAGGGTCCATCTGTCCTCGTTTGTTTGACCAGCAGGGTGGAGTTTTTCTCCTGGCTCTGTGCTCGTTTGTTGACCAGCAGGGTTGAGTGGTCTCCCCCTGGTTTTGTTCTCGATGGTTTGGTCGGTAGCGGTGCTAGTGACACCCAGTGATGGAGCAGACGCTGCACCTCATTTGGGGTGAGTTGTTCTGGAGTTGGGTGGTTGTGCGATACCCACTCCGTGTTCGGCTGGCCAGTGGTGTACTCTTCGATAGAGATGGCCAGAGCAGTTCTGAGTTTTACCCTCCAGCGGGGCTGGGCAGTGGGTTACTCATCGACTTCTTCGGGTTTACCCTCCAGTAGGGCTGGGCAGTGGGTTGCTCACTGACTTTTATGGTCTACCCTCCAACAGAGATTGGGCAGTGGGTCGCCCGACGACCTCCTAGGGCCTACCCTCCAGCAGGGCTGGGGAGTGGGTCGCCCGTCGTCTAGTTCTAGGTCTACCCTCCAGCAGGGCTGGGCAGTGGGTCACCTGATGATGTATTAAGGTCTACCCTCCAGTGGGGCTGGGCAGTGGGTCGCTTGTTGATGTATTAGCGTTTACCCTCCAGCAGGGCTAGGCAGTGGGTCACTCGATATCTGGTTGTGGTTTACCCTCCAGCGGGGCTGGGCAGTGGGTCGCCTGACGATGTATCATGGTTTACCCTCTAGCAGGGCTGGGCAGTGGGTCACCTGATATCATATTATGAATTACCCTATAGCAGGGCTGGGAAGTGGGACACCTGCCGGCATTCCAGACTCAGTCCTCTCGACTAGGCTAGTATGTGGATTTCCTCCGTGTTTACCGGAGCGGGACCCTTGGTTATACGGGTCAATGTTGTGACGACTTGACTTTGAGGAGACCTCTCGACTACAGGGCAGTGATGAGGTGTGGTTTGACTTTCCTAGAACTCTCAAGTACAAGGGGCGCTTTCCCCACTGAGACGTGTTCTTGAGATGCGATCTAAAACCGTGTGGGCGAGCCAGTGCCGCCCAAAGCGGATAGTATCAAGGTGCGGTGATTGAGCCCATTGGCTTGCGGTTCAGGGCAGATGTGTGGGATGCTGGGCATCGATGATGGGGTTATGTCTGGAACTGTTGTCTACTCTTTTTCTTGGGTTGAGCTACGGGACGGAGATCCCCTTCTGACGTTGTTCGGGCTTCTTGATTGAGCATAAGGATATGTATATACCTCATTTCTGGTACCCACTTCTTGGGTTTGGTTACTCTCCTTCCAGGAGGGGCGAAGACGCGCGGGGTATGCCACGTGCTTTCTGTGTCTAGATTCTCATGGTTGGACGAGTCTACTCTCCTTCTATAGGTAGCGAAGACTCGACGAGAAGTTCTTCTTCTCACTGTTTCCATCTCCTTGTGCATGGACGAGTCTACCTTCTTTCCTCTTGTTGGGTTGAGCTGGACTCTTTTTTTTTGTACTCCTTACTTCCCTTTCAATTGTACTCCTCTACTTTTCCCGTTCGCTCTACCGCTCACCCTTCGGTACCTCCTTTTGTTTCTCCCTCGAGCCTTCGGGGTATCCTATTGGGTATTTTTATACTCACCCCTGCTTGGGCTTTGCCCGCACTTGGTGTGCCCTTAAAGACGACGGACAGGTGGAGCGTGACTTCGGTGGAGCATAGGAGCTTGGGAGCTTGGACCGCGTGCGGTGGTCGTGGCCGGGTTTCTGGTGGGAGATCCACCAGCTGTTTCTTTTTTTTGTTTACCTGTTGTCAGGTTGTGGCACCTTTTCTGGTCGGGCGCGTGTTTTGCCCGTTTTTCCTTTTCAGTTTACTTTCATCTTGTACCTTGTACTGTTAGAGTTCGATGCACTCTTGTGGTTATTTATAGTAGTTGCCCTTTATTTACTTGTCTTTTCTTTTACTCTGCACTTTTCATTGAGTGTGCTGCGTGTGGGTGTGTTCAGGTACTTAGGCAAAGGCCTCCCCAAGTTGTTGTGCCTTCGGCGCTGGTCGCCAGCCCCTGGCCTATGGAAGCGGGCCTGGGGTAGTTGCGGCTCGAGCCCGGGTAGGGTCGGGTCGTGACAATATCCATGGGTAAGTAACATTATAATGTGATTGTTTATATGGAATTATTTGATCAGCTTTTATTCCTTCTATATTAAGCTAAAGATTTTGTTTTAATGAAATGTGTTCTTAGTTATTCAGATTTTCAGATTTTTTATGTTTTTTATGATATATTTCACTCTATTATTACCCTTATTAATCATATGTTCTCACCCATTTCATATTTTTTATTCTTCTGTAGGTTTCTAATAAGTTTATTAGGATTGGCATGCAGGATTATGCTGAAAGGAATAATGGTGTTCTAAAAGAAAATATTTTTTTTATTTTATCCCTAAAATGTAATTTTAATTTCAGATAAGTATATATTTAACCAAGAATCCTAAACTATTTAGTCCTTTAGGGTGAAAATCCTAATAATCATGCCAATGTAATAAAGTAAGCCACTGGCTCTAGGCTACTGGGGTTAGAGTCTTTATAGGTATTATCAGAGCTTGTTTAAAAAATACTTGGCAGCTAGATTTTGGAAATCCTGTATTATGGAACGAAACATTAAGACAATATTTAAGGATATTTATAGAATAACATTCCAAAAAACTGTGTTTATGAGTTTTGCTACGCATAAATTTTTTAGTTTATGTTAAGTATTTCACTAGTTTTGGGGTTATAAATTATGGTTTATAATGATACGATCTAATCTAGTGCATTTTATCATTTATAAATGGAACACCGTAGAAGGAATGAGAACCTCACCCATGCACATGATCCAAAGAGTAAGGAGGATCAAATATTTTATGGTCTTATACCAATATTTCAGAGGTAACAATTCTCCCCAACATTCTCATCATATGATTACATGGTATCATGTGATAATGAGACAAAGAAATAATTCTATAAGTATTATGGTTTCAGAGGGAACCACGAGAACAAGAGTATATCTAGTAAAAAGTTATATATATTAATGAAGAGAAGGAAGTATTTTCTCACATGTTATAATTCTGGAAAGACACACTAAGGTACATTTTTAAAAGGAATTGTAGTTTTCTACAAGTGTGGAGAGAAAGTCTACCATGATTTTGATTGTAAGGGTAAGAAAAATATGGTTGATGTACAATGCTTCAACTGCATGGATATGTGACACTATGGAAATCAATATATAAAGCATCAAAGGAATATACCACAAAAGAGGATAGTGGATCATGGTCAAGCTTATTATACTTCCTCATATGAAGAAGAATTATTAATATGCCTATATTTGGATTCAATACTTATGTTATTTGAGTATTTTATCAATATTTCTCTACTTATAAAAATCTTGAGTTATATAAGGATTGTACGATAGTACATATTCTTTAAATAATTTGAAGAATGTGATGAATGTCACTATTAATCAAGAGAATTGATTCTATTGTAATTTGATCTTATTGAAAACACATGATTTGGGAAAGATGATCCTAAATATTTTCTTGATGTTGAGAAAATAATAAATAGATTTTTATGGGATTTTATTAGTGACTATGAAGGTGGTAAGTTATATGGTGTTTTATGTTATGCTGGAATTATTATATATTTGGATTTAAGGAATATATTCAACAACCTGAGATTTTATTATTAGAATCGTGAATGTTTCATAAAGGTTTAATTGATATTAAGGTATTTATATATTTGGTATATGATAATAAGATCTACATTATTTGGGGAAATCATATGTTTAGTTGATTTTGAAAATTTAGTGACCTTCATCCTAAATTTGTTTCATTTGAATTTAGACAGACATATTTTCATTGAGTCTTGAGGTTAACAACTTATGTAATGGATTAAGGATATTATTGGTTAAAATTAAAGTATGATTTATCAAATTTTATAACTTGTGCTAACAATTTTTGGTTTTATAAAACATTTAAATGATTAAAGAATGGATTGTGGATCTTATGATTCAGAAAAGTGCTTCAGGAATCAAAATATTTTAGGAATATCCATATCTAAATTTAGGAAATGAAGTGGAGATAGATCAAAGGACAAAAAATGATGATATTATGACATGGAAAGGAATATGAAAAGTTTATTTTATAAATTGATTATCTAGATAATAAAAAACCCTCAACTCTAGGAAAATAACTATGGAGAAAAACAATATTATTTTAACTTTTCTTGTTATGAAATCAATTCTCTTTTAACCGATCACAAATTTATCATTATGTGATGGTAGAATTTCTAATGAACATGTTTTATACCACTATCCATCAGAACATGATTATCATATTTATTTTCCATTCCCATGTTTTCACTTCCCAATAATGTTATCCTATAGTGAAACTTAGTTTTGTGGTGACCATCAAATTTTCCTTTCCCTCCATTTAAGTGGAAGTTTTATTAACCCAATTTACAATGTGCATTTAGAATAAAGTAATGTTCGTGTATCAACCATTAATTTTCAAAGTTAAATTCATAAATTATGAGGATGAAATTTATTGAAGGATATTAGAATGTAACACCCCAAAATTTTCTATTATGTCTATTTTTAATTTAAAATTTTTTTATATATTACGTTACACAGAACATCGAGCTCAAACAAATGATTAAATATCATTATTTATTTGTGATACTTATCACATAGACCTTATAATGGTGAGAATTAATGAGATTAATTAAATTATGAAAATATATTTTACAATTTTTTATAAAATTAATTCATTTTTTTACCTATTCATTAGAAATGAAGATAAAAACTAATTGAAGATAATGAATGTGTTTCTATATAAACTATTTTTATTAACATAATAGAATTTTATCCTCATAAATTAAATTAATCTTTATTGTTGAAATATATTAATAAAATTTATATTTTAAATATTAAATCAAATGTTTTTAAATTCAACCAACAGGTTTTGCAGGCTTAATATAAGATTAAATCCAATTTTAAGCTTCAAAAGATTGTTTCAGATTTTCGGTCTCGAATCGCACAACGGTTCCATATCCGATGACACGTGGACCTGCTTTCCAAAGACAGGAATTCGCCGGATGGTATGACCAGTGACGCTTGAGAACTCACATTGGTCGAGAGGATGGGAAGTCGGGCTCATCGCACCCTTTTGGGGGGAATTATTGCCTATTCCGGGACTCTCTTATAGATTTAAGATGTATTCATATGTTCACGAATCTTTGGTTTATACCCAAACATAGTATCCACGGATTTAACCCTGGTGGGCAATGGTCAATTGGATGCATGGGGTTCAGAATCATTTAGGCCTAAGGTTTACCATCCCTCGTTGGATTAATGACCCAGTGGAGTCTGAACTCATTGAGGCGGCACTAGGAGTGGCGTGCTGAACCGATGTGAAGATTTTTGGATCGACCGGTTGTTGGGCTTGAACCTCATGGAGGCTTCCTAGATACCCTGCCTAGGGGACAGGAATCAAAGTCCACATAGTTCAAAAGGGGAGCGTCGGAGAACCGATGTGAAGGTGGACCCGGTGGTCCGTTGGTGATCGGGCTTGAACATCATGGAGGCTTCCTATGTATCCCTGTGGTAGGGAATCAAAGTCCTCGTAGTTTGCATTGGCTTGGGACTAACACTCTGAGGTAGCCTAGAATGATGGATTGGGGCTTACACTCTGAGGAAGCCCAGGGTGATGGATTGGGGCTTACACTCTTAGGAGGCCCAGGGCGATGGATTGGGGCTTACACTCTGAGGAGGCCCAGGGTGATGGATTGGGGTTACACTCTGAGGAGGCCCATAAGAGGATGTTATGGTCGATGCTTACTCTAAGCCCACGTGAGACATGGTCGGTGTGAGAAACAAGAGGCAGCAGGGACCAGAGGATCACGTCGCGAAAGGTGCGTCCGTGAGAAGTAGAGTGGGGCTTACGCATGAGGGCGGCCCATTAAGTCGGGGCTTACTCCGGGTTGGACTCCCATGGCGACAAAGCGCAGTGGGAGAGGGAAAGGGGGTGCTCCTATTCCCATCGCCTCTCTTGTAGTGCATGAGGGCTTCCTTCTGATGGGTATTTTACTACCCCCAAGGAGCCCTTAACAGGTAGAGGGGTATAAAGGGGATTCCCGAGCTCAGAATCCACATTACCATGGGAATTTGAACCTATGAATGCCTCGGGAATCTGCTCAAGGGTCAGGGCAACCCCTTCTCCTATACTTACCGTGGGTATGAGAACTCAAAATGGCGTGTTGATGCGCTTGAGGGTTACACCACACAGATCCGGTGGCTCTGGTGGAGGCCTCGGCTCAGGGTCGATGAGTAGGCCAGTGAAGGAGTCACATAGGATCAGGCCGGATCGGGAGGATCTTATGTGGCTCGGGGAATGGGAACTTCTAAGGATTCCACGGACCACATAGGGGTATGGGTGGTGGCTCCCTTCCCGTAGGGAAGTGCTATGCGGCTGGAGAGGCCCTCCGCGAACTAGGGTGGTCCGCGGACTGAGAGTCCCCCTGCGAACTAGGGTGGTCCGCGGACTGAGAGGCCACCCACGAACCAGGGTAGTTCATGGACTGAGAGGCCACCCGTGAACCAGGGTGGTTCGTGGACTGAGAGGTTGTCCATGAACCAGGGTGTTCCACGGACTGAGAGGCCTCCCGCAAACCAGGAGGGTCTACGGACTGAGAGGCTGTCTGCGAACTAGGAGGGTCCGCGGATTGATTGGAATCCCGCAAACCAGGAGGGTTAATGGCTTTGGGTTCATCCCACGTACAAAATTTGTACGTAGAGGGTTCCACGCGAACAGTCGCGGCCAAGGGAGGCTCTGGTCGGGAGTCCGTCGGTCGAGGCTTCGCCCACGTATGGGGGTGCTACGCGGCGCGAAGGATCGGAAAAGAGGAATAAACTCCCTGGTCCGTGGGGAGTGCATCCGTGGTGGGGCTATGGTTCGCGGTCTTCTATTTTTATGTTATTTTTAGTTCGCGCTTCACCAAATTATTATGAGTTTTCGGTTCCTTATTAGTTATTTCCCAAGTTCATACCTGCTCTGGTTCGCAAACTGGAACTTTCGCAAACCTAAGCCTTCCTTTGAAATCCTTCCACCCGAATCTGACTGATCTCCTCTCCGTCTCCTTTCTCGGAATCTGAATCTGAATCCTTTCTCCTCTCCCCTCGGTCTCCTTTTATAGAATGGTCAAAGAGATGTATCTGTGGTCACGCGACACCTTTTGCGGAGGCCCATGACCGAATACCCAATTTACGGCTGACTTGGTCAATCCGTAATTCGCAGTGGGTATTGAGAGCTTCTCCCCCCATGAACCGAATGAGGGGAGTGCTTCGCGGCCGCGAAGGGTTCCACCTCCATTTTGCGAACGACAGTGGAGGTGGTTCAGGCCGGCTGACACAGCTCGCAGCTGGGGCGGTTCATGTCGGTGAACCAGATTGGCTCCCTCCCTGCTTCGTGCCCGCGGAGGATCTCCTCCTCCATTCCGTGAACGACGACAGTCCGCGGAGGGGGGATGCTTCGCGAAACCGTTCGAGCATCGTTAACATTAGACCAGTCCACGGACTGGTTCCTACTTCGCCATCCTTGAGTATTTTCCACATTTTCCCATCCCTTTGAGGGGAAATAGGGTATAATCTCCCTTGAGTTAAAGGGGATCATCGTTCTCCTTTGCGGATTTTTCAGGACCCTACAAATGCCCCCCATCAGAATGGGGTCCGATCAGAACAAAAAGGAGGTTATTCTGATGCAGATTGGTCCTAAAACTAGGGTAGTTTGCAGTAGAGATGTGGACCGGGTAGGGGAACACGCCTATAAATATGAGGGGGCCTTCATTTGTCCTTTTACCGTATTCTTCACAAAACCAGAGATTTTTTTCATGTGTGTGCTTGTTCCTTCGCGAAATGCTTCGTCCGCGAATCAGCTGCTACTTCCGCGAACCATTTCTTGTCCGTGTCATTCTTCATCCGCGGATCAACATCCCAAACACAAACTAACACTTTTAATTAATTAAAAATTAAGTTACGATGGGACGCGTAGGAACTTGCTTCGCGGTTTTGGTGCTCCGTGGTTTCGATGCTCCGCGGTTTCGATGCTCTGCAGACTAAAATCTCTTGAACTTTAAAATTTTCTAAGTCTTCCAAACTTAACCACTTAAATTAGAGATTGAAATTCCACGGAGAAACCTGGTCCACGGTTTCCTGGCCAACGCTCCGCGGTCCAGAGTTTTGCAGACTGCTTTCGCGAAGGTCTGGTTCGCGGGATGCTTTCATCGCGAACCATGCTTCGAGGTCTCTACGCGGACTTTGCCTATGAAGGCTCCTCAACTGATCCTCATCCATATATCTGGTATTTTTTTCCAAAAATTTTTATTCCGGACTAACCGCTTGTTGGCTCTCGTCGTGCAGGGAGAAAATATGGTTCCCCCTTGTTCTGCAGCAAGGCCTACTGTAGAGCCACTCCCAAATAGTTCAGGGAGAAGTTTATCTATGATTCGTAGAGCGGAGAACATCCAAGAGGACCCTAGTCAGTCCATCATTCCAAAAGACGGTGTCTTGAAAGACTTTCTCCCTCCTAAGCTCCTAGATTATCCACTATCAAATCAGCTACCGCTTCGTGGATTCAGTCTTCAAGATGATGTCCCTATTCCCCCCACTTTCTCATGTCTTCCTTCTCCTTTCATGGAAGCGTCATCCAAGTGTATTCAGGAGAACCTTACCCAATCGGGGGAGATGGTTTCCGACTCTGACCAGAAAGACGCCTTTATTTTGAGAGGCTCTGTTTGGACCCAAAGTGATCAGGACGCCCGAAACTTTTCTCAGGAAGCTGTCTTCAAGATTTACCCTTCTATTATCAACCTTGCCTGAGTAGATCCCGATGCAGGGTGGATTACTAGGTGGGATCTCTAGTCTGGCGAGCTCTTCTCAAATGACTGGGCCTGGGCTTTCTAGGTCCATCATCACTGTCGGGAGTCTCCCAAATCACTGGAAGCAGTCAATTTATACTCCGCAGTGTGGGCTTCCCAATTTTCTATTTATCCACCATCCTTGGTCCTGCCAGACCTACTCAGTCACTGGTGTTCAAGCACTAATACTTTCTACCTTTCCCATGGTGAAGTTGGCATTAGTCTGTGGGATATACATCAGTTGGGAGGGCTCCCGATTATCGGTGAAATGTATGACGAATTTCTGCCTGCCCCTGACGCGTGGGACGACGTTGAACAAGTGCCTTTATTAGAGAGGAATCTCCTGGTTTTGGTGGAGCAATCACTCGTTCAGGCCTTGCGTGCCCGCTCTCTAATTCCCTATAGTACTGGGATAGGGTTATTTCTGAACACCACTGGTCCTGTGCCGAAGATCAAGTGCCCCAGGACTCATCCTTCTCAATAGTCACGAACCTCCCCAGGTTCCTACTGGGCAGTTCTAGAGGCGGGTGACTACCTTTCATGGGGTTACGAGGTGCGCCCTGGTGTGACACCTATGCTCGGGCTGGTAGGTTTGTTTGCTATGTTCCTGAGCGGGTGTTTATTCCATTCTCGGGATATTAATCCTGGCGTCAGGGCTTGCACACTGATGATGGCGGTTGAGCTGGAAAAGGGTCGCCTGGTGAATTTGGTCTTGCCCACATTGGCTCGTATTTATGAAATGTTGGGTCACATACAGAAGGGCGGTTCACCCTTCCATCTAAGTGGGACATTTCTATTTTGTATGGCTGGGTAGCGAATCATTGTTGCTGTTATGAGTATCGTCACAACACAGTCATCCCGCTTCCTACTTTTCATCCTACCCTGCTTAATATTGCTGGAGTTATCTTTAAATCCCTTATCCCTAGTGAAGTCCTCGATCTCCTGAGTGACTTTTCCCAGTTTTCTTTCACTCCCTACCCCACCCCTTCGGGCGTCTTAGTTGACAACCGCTGGGGGATCCTGGAGGAGCGTTCTTACATGATCTCTCTGCGGGATGGATTTCTGTCTGCGCGGATCGACGGGGTTTCTCTATGCAAGCCGTATGTCCCGTATCGTTTTTCTTGACAATTTGGGTGCATGAAAGTCCAAGTTTCCCTTCCCCCTCCTCAGGCTCGAGGACTGCACCCGGCCATAATTCTCCAATGGTGGTTGATGCTGACGCGGGAGGGATCTGACACGAGCATTCCCCTGCCTGTCGTGGGGGCGGTTGCCGGCCTTTCCATGGAGTATGAAAAGGCGTGGGAAAAATACTATACTGATGGGATTCTAGGGAAGGTTGTTCGGCAGGTTCCCAAATCAGGAGGTACTGTGGCTGTTGTGTCCACCGCACCTTCCTCATCAGCTCTAAGGGAGGATCGACTGATGGCTCGTCAATCAAAGTGGCTCAGGGGATTTTCCTCTCCCAGTTCTGCGGTGGCCAAAGTTTAGACGGGTTCATCCTTCTTGGACGTGGATGAGGACGACCCTGTGGTTCCGGGTCCCAGTGAGACAATCCCAGACGTTTTTCCAATTGATACCGGGCTTAGAAACTTGATCCCCAAGCCTAAACCGAGGTTAGAGGATCCAGACTTTCCAGATTCGGAACCAACTTCTAGTGAGCACATGTCTGCACTGGTTGCAATGCCATATTTCGTTCTCGTGCTATCCAACGAGGATACCAAAGATCCTCGTTTCATGGCGGACCACCGGGCGGTGCGCAGGTGGGCCTGGCCTCGGATTTGCGAGATCGTTACCGAAACTCCTCTAGCTGAGATGGAAACTAAGACTGAACCTCTTCGACAGCTCTTCCTGGGTTTGGGGTCGGGTGGCTTTGACTATCGACAGTTCCATTCACTTGCTTGCAAAGTTGTCATGGCCCGTGAGGAAGCTTCCACTAGTGAACGCAAACTTTCTCACTTTTTTTTTCGAACATTGTGGGACCCGAGACCTGGAGGAAGCCACAATACATCTCCATCAGCTGATAGCACAGGAGACAACCTCTCGAGATCAGGCGGTCATCCAATCCTCCGAGTTGCATGAATGTGAAGAACGGGCAGCGATGCTGAGGAATCAGTTTTCAGCTATGACTGGTCGTCTCGAAGCCACCAGAAAAGGGATCAACGATCTCCAAGCAACAGTGGATCGTACTCATCTTGTGGATGATGTTGAAGCAAGGGAGAAGGCCTTGTTGGAACAGTCTTGCAACGACCTCCGCCGCACGGTTGTTGATCTGGTGGAGAGAGCGAGTCAGGCTCCTTTATGACTATCAGAGCCGCTCTTGTACCCTTTTTTTTACTTACCCCTCTCTTCTTTATTTGGGGAGGGATAGACCCCAGCTTGTGGATGTCTTCCCTTTTTGTTCGAACAAAATACAGTATCTGTCAATCACTTGAGGCTGTGAAATTTGATTGTTACTAGAACAATTGTTCTGTAAATAACAATTCACTGAATCTGAATTAATCATAACTCAGGAAAACAAACTCTAACTTTTTCCTAGACCATGGGGTCCAGCGATCATAGTTTGACTATTGCTAGGGATTTGTAGAAAATCCCTAAAAACTTTTTTTCTCTTCTTTTGATACCCTGATTTTTCCTGGTCTCATTTAGTGTGAACCCAGCGGTTATGGCCTGACTTTTGTTTAGGTCGCCCTTTTCGGTTTTTCGGACAAACAGGCTTTGTGCCCCTTTTTGTGATCGGTTTAATGTCCCGCTGACAAGACTATCATTACTGATTTTTTAGGTCGAACTTCTTTGACCAGACATGGTGGGGAAAGGGCCCCAATGCGGTTTGGTTGATTAAAAGATGTCTCGGTGTCCTTCAGACGCATTTGGAGGGAGTGTATTTAAATTTGAATGACATGCAGGGAATGTATCAAGGCATGGGAGTCGCGTTGGTGTGCAGAGTTGGGAGGTGAATTGCCTAAATAAATCTTTCCTTTGGTAGAAAGGACAGGGGCGATCAATATGCAGAGCTTCTGAGGGCATGGTATCCATAGTCATGCAAAGGTGTCCTTAAGTCAATGACTCTCCATTTCTGATGTCCATAGGACTTCATGAAAGTCCGTCTTATGGAAACCACCGTGGGTGGCTTGGAGGATTATGAAAACCACCGGGGGTGGCTCGGAAAGGGTATGTGATGCCTAAAAGTTTTTGAGAACATATGTATCATTCAGGAGTGTGGAAGCAAGGTTCTTGTCCTACGCGTTTATCTAGCATAAAGGATGGTTGGGACTTGGCATAGTTTAAAGTCATGCAGTTGGGACATCATCTGGAATGGACCGGCTTCTCCTGGACCTCATTAATCATGTCAAAGACGTTCCACCATATTCAGGCAGGGTCGTGAAAGAGGTTGGTAAACTGTAACTCAGAGGGTTTCCAAATCCCAAGATAGACATGGGGACTCTGAGGCCAAGAGGCGTACGGAGAGAAGCATTTCCTAAGGAAATATTTCCTTTGGTAGATGGTCCAGGGATGATCAATATGAAGAGATGTTGAGGGAACAGTATGCATAGTCATGCAAAGGTGTCCTTAAGTCAATGATTGTATTCCCCGATAGCTGAACAACTTCAGGGAAGTTGAGATTTGGGACCACCAGGGGTGGCTTAGGAGAGTCCGGATTTTTCTGAGTACAGAGTATGGTTTATGATGAGAGGGTTCCAGGATATGGGGGAAACATCTAGACTGAACTTCCCGAGAATGGTTGAAGTAATCCCTTCTCGCGCGGGTGTGAGAAGGTGGCTTGTGCCGGTCTGACCCGTGCACTGAATGATAGAGAAAAGCCTACGTTCCTTACTGAACCCATGACGGGTTTGACCGTGAAGTTTAGCATCATGCGGTAAAGACGAAGAACATTATTAAAGAATTTTGTGCAGTTTAATGTCATGCAGTGAGGATGAGGGGCATTTTTCTTTCTTTTGCCAATGTTGTTCAGTTTAACGTCGTGCAGTAAGGACGATTGATTGTGCAGTTTAACGTCGTGTGGTAAGTACGTGGAGCATTATTAAACCAGTGAAAATGATTTTTGTTGGAGGCATTCCCCTGGATGTTTAACACTTGGTCTTTGCAGCCTTACGCCAAGTGGCCAAGATGTGTTCTGTGCCATTTGACGTCATGCGACAAGGACGTAGTTAAAAAGGCCAATCTTGATTATAATGTAACTGGGCACAAGTATCCTGGCATGTCCAAGACGTGGAGGGGGTTGATGGTGTAAATCATGGTTCCAGGTCTTCTTTGATCGGGAGAGATGTTACGAAGGCTCTGAGGTCAATAAGCGTATGGAGCTAAGAAGATTATTTCCCGGGGAAATCTTGCCTTTGGTAGACAGGCCAGGGGCTATCAATATGCAGAGCTACTGAGGGCATGGTATGCATAGTCATGTAAAGGTGTCCCTAGTTCGATGACTTTCCACTTCAAATGGCCATGAATGGTTATGAAGATCCACAATTTTCCGGGCCACGAAGTCTGTCATCGGGGAAGGAAATGTCTGAACATGTCGGGAATACTCGGCCCTGGTTGCTGTTAAAGCTTAGAGAGCTCCCGGCACTTATTTATTTTGCATGCGAGGGTGTACCTTTACTCTATGAAGTTTAACTTTGTGCGGTAAGGATGAGGTACTCCTAGTTTAGCGGTCATAGAGCTTGGAGAAATGGGTGAATATTACTGCAGTCACTGGAAGGATAACTGATTCAACATGTTCTGATATACTTGGAACATGGTGGGGGATAAAGGTTGTAAACTACCACTTTGAGTTTTCCCCGATTATGAGGTGTGGTGTGGAGGATCTGAGGCCGGTAAGCGTACGGATCTAGGAAGAGTACCACCCAAGGAAATCTTTCCTTTGATGGACGATCCAGGGGCTATCATTATGCAGAGCCGCTGAGGGCATGGTATGCATAGTCGTACAAAGGTGTCCCTGGGTCGATAACTTTCCACTTCTGATTTCCATGAATGATTATGAGAATTCGCGATTGCTAACAGTGTAGAGTTAGACACGTGGGGATAATGGTGTCCGAGTATACAAGAAACATCTTCACTGCAGTTTTCTGTTGATTCAAAGTAGCCTAGTCCTATCTTGATGTTCATTGATGCAGGTCACTATATGAACCACTGATGGACACATAGGCTAGCTAGATAGGGATACCCTGGCAACACTTGGATGTGAAAAGGGGAATGAACTTTTAAACCACTGCTCCATAAATTTTTGTATCGGGAGATGTGATATGGGGGCTCTAAGGCTGGTAGGCGTACGAAGCTAGGAAGAGTGTCACCCGAGGAAATCTTGCCTTTGGTAGACGGGCCAGGGGCTATCAATATGCAGAGCCACTGAGGGGATGGTATGCATAGTCATGCAAAGGTGTCCACGGGTCGATGACTTTCCACTTCTGATGGCCATGAGTGGTTATGAAGATCCATAATTATCTGGGTTGTGGAGTCTGATGTATGAAGAGGATGCATCCAAATGTGCAAGGAGTATCTCCATCTCGTATTGTTATGTGTCTTGGGTGGGTCGCGATGAAGTATGTGCAGTTTAACGTCATGCGGTGAGGATGAAGTCTGCGCAGTTTAATGTCATGCGGTGAGGACGAATTCCGTGCAGTTTAATGTCATGTGGTGAGGACGAATTCCGTGCAGTTTAACGTCATGCGGTAAGGATGAGGTCCATGAATTTTAACATCATGAGGTAAGGACGAGGTCTGCACCCCGTGCAGTTCTGGTCCGTACACGGGGGAAGGGGCATTTTTTACATTATTGTCCATGTAGTTTAATGTCGTGCGGCAAGGACGCAAAAATACACCTCGTGCAGGTCTAGCCCATACACGGGGAAGGGATCGTTTTTAAATCTTTCTATCCATGCAGTTTGACGTCATGCGGTGAGGACGAGGAGTACACCCCGTGCCGGTCTGGTCCGTACATGGGGGGAAAGGGAATTTTTTATCTTTTATTCAGGGGGTTGGGCCAGGATGGGGAACCATGGCATCACTACGTATCCTGTGAGGGAAGTAATCAATCAGCACATAGTTCTCCGGAAGAAGTACACCCCATGCAGGGATGGTTCATACACGGGGGAAGGGTACATTGTCTAAATTTTATTTTATTTCATTTGGAGGTGGCTGGGCCAGGACGGGGAACCCTGGCATCACTATGTATCCTTCAAGGGCAGGAATCAAGCCATACGTAGTTCTCTGAAAGAATTACACCCCGTGCAGGTCTGGTCCATACATAGGGGGAGAGGGGCATTGTTAAAACTTCTTGTCCGTGCAGTTTAACGTTGTGCGGTGAGGATGAGGGATACACCCCGTGTAGGTCTAATCCGTACATGGGGGGAAGAAGGAATTTTTAACTTTTATTTGGGAGTGGCTAGGCCAGGATAGGGGATCCCGGCGTCACTACGTATCCTGCCAGGGTAGGAATCAATCCGCACATAGTTCACTAAAATCCTTGCAGTTTAACGTCATGCGGTGAGCATGAGGAATACACCCCGTGTAGGTCTGGTTCGTACATGGGGGTAGAAGTAATTTTTAAATTTTATTATCCATGCAGTTTAACATCGTGCGGTAAGGACAAAAGCCATATAGTTTAACGTCATGTGGTTAGGATGAGGGGTATTATTAGATTCTGTGCAGTTTAACGTCGTGCGGTAAGGACAAACTCCATGCAGTTTAATGTCACACGGTGAGGACGTTATCCACTTTCGGTTTCTATGAGAAATACTTCTTTAGGAATCTTGCATTGGTAGGAGCCGTGGTGACTTGCCCATTCATGGAGATCATGGTATATTCTTGGTTGGAGTAGACCTTGTGTACAACATATGGTCCCTCCCATTTGGGAGCCAGCTTTGGAGGCCTCTTTCCAGGTATCATTGGGGTCTGGAGGACCAATACCAATTCTCCTTCCAAGAAAGACTAGAGATGGACCTTTTTATTGAAGGCTCATGCAATCCGATTCTGGTAGACTTCCAGATAGTGCAATGTGTGCATCCGCTTCTCGTCTACCTATTCCAATTCACCTAGCCACTTTTCTGGCTGCTCATCATCGGATAATTGATCACAGATGGCAACACGGAGTGAGGGAAGTTGGAGTTCAATGGGCAGGACCGCCTCTGTGTCGTACACCAATGAGTACAGGGTAGCCTGAGTAGCGGTGCGGATTGTGGTTTGATAAGCCCACAATGCATGGAGGAGTTTATCCTACCATGACTTCTTGTCTTTGTCCACCATTTTCTGGATAATTTTGGATAGGGACTTGTTGAAAGCCTCTATCTGTCTGTTGGCCGCTGCATGGAAGCGGGATGAGTGGTTAGCCTTGATACCATAATCATGGTATAGTTTCTCCAATTCAGTAGAGCATAAGTTAGTGTCGTTGTCCATCAGTATGGTATGAGGGACACAAAATATGGTGATGATATTGGTCTTCAAAAATCTGAAAATATTTCTTGCCCTGACTTCCATGAGAGGTATGGATTCTGCCCATTTGGAAAATAAGTCGGTTGTTGTGAGGATATACTTCAGTTGTTTGGCCGTGGCGGGATGATATGGTCCTACAACATCCATTCCCCAGATGGAAAACGGCCTGGAGTACTTGTCTTGATGAAGTAACTCTGGGGGTTGGTGACTGAAGTTGGCATGAATCTGGCATGAGTGGCATCTCGCGGTAAAACTCTCGCATTCTCATGCCACTGTGGGCCAGTAGTACCCAAGCCTTCGAACCTGATGGGAATGATTGGTCCCTGGTTTATGTGCTCCACATGCCCCGGTATGTACTTCATTCATTACGGCAATGGTTTTTTTCCATCAATGCATCTGAGGAGCACTCCATTGAGGCCTCATTTATAGAGGACCTCTTGCTGACTTGTGCCGCCATATAGGACAAATTTGATTGCCCATCTCCGTATTTTCTCTCGTTCAGCCCTGTCTGATGGAAGTTCTGCCTGTTGAAGGTGGTTTGCAATGGGGGTCATCCAGCCGGTGGTAGGAGCATATGGATTAGGAATAGGACTGACTTTGTGGATTTCTTATATCTTGGTCTGAACAACTGGCACTACCATTTGACGGTGATCAATACTGATTACCATTTCATCCCGGCCTAGGTCATCTAGGGTTGTGTCCGCATTGGCCAATGCATCAGCCTAAGCGTTCTAGGACCGGGGAATATAGGTCAATGTTGGTTCTGTGGAGAATTCCACCATTAACCCTCGTACATGGTCAAACAGGGGGATCAGCTCCTCTTTTTTAATAGCATAGTCACCATTGACTTGCTTGATAACCAGTCCCGAGTCACCTTTTACCTTAAGGTGTTGTACTTGTGCCTGGAGTGCGAGTTCCAGGCCTACAATGAGAGCTTGATATTCCACTTCATTGTTCGTACATCCTTCTAATAGGAGGAAGGAATATGAAAAGACTGCCTTTTCTGGGGACATGAGTATTATTCCCAAACCCACTTTGTTGAATATGGGATCTTCTATCCTCTTCCCGATTGGGCTTCAGGATGCGCTGTCGAAGTACATTTCCCATACTGGGAACTCCTCTTGAACCGAGAAGATGTATTCATCATATAGCTCAGCGTCTGGTGCAGTGGTCCCTATCAAAGGGTGCTATGCCATAAAGTCTGCTAATGTCTGACCCTTCATGGATTTTTGAGGAACAAACCAGATGTCAAACTGTTACAGGATGACCGCCCATCGGGATAGGCGTCCGGTTAGCATCGGGTGGCTGAGGATGTACTTGAGCGGGTTACTCCGCGAGATCAAATGGACCTCATGATGCTGCAGATAATTTCACAACTTTAGAACCGCGAAGACTAAGGCCAAAAAACTCTTCTTTATATTTGAGTATCGAGTCTCAGCATCAATCATGGTTCGACTGAGGTAATAGAGATTGTTTTCACTTCCCGCGTCATTCTTTTGTGCGATGAAGGCTCCCAGTGATCACTCTAGGGCTGTCACGTACAAGATGAGGGGTCTTCCTTAAATCGGGGGTATGAGCACCGATGGGCTTAAGTGGTACTTCTTCAAGTTGTCGAACGCCTCTTGGCAGTCATCCATCCATTGGTACGTGACCCCTTTATTCATTAACCTGGTGAAGGGAAAACATTTTCCTGCCAGGTTGGCTATGAACCGCCTAATATAGGCTAGGTGTCCTTGGAATCCCCTCAACTCAGAGAGATTGTGGGGAGGTGGTAGGCCAAGGATAGCCTTTGTCTTCTCAGGGTCCACTTCGATGCCAAGATGGCGTACAACGAAGCTAATAAATTTCCCTAAGGTAACCCCAAAGGTGAATTTCAAGGGGTTCATCTTCAAGCATTGTTGTCAGAGTTTGTTGAAGACGGTATCAAGGTCTGACAAGTGATCTGAGTGCTGTCTGGACTTGACCACCAGGTCATCCATGTAACATTCGACAAATTTCTCCATGAATGGTTTAAAGATTTGATGCATGGAGCGCTGATATGTGGCGCCATCATTCTTGAGACCAAAGGGCATGAACCTGTAACAGAATACCCCTTGAGGGGCCCTGAAGGTAGTGTCTTCTTCATCTTATCAGGCCATCCTGATTTGATTATATCCAGAATAGTCATCCATGAAGGATAGAGCCTCGTGCCCAGCCGTCGCATCGATTAATAATTCGGTGATCGGGACTGGGAAATCATCTTTCGGACAATGCCGATTGAGATCTCTGAAGTCAATGCAGACGCAGATTTTTCCATTCTTTTTCTTGACAGGGATGATGTTGGCCAACCAAATGGGGTACTGGACCTCCCGAATGAAGACTGCTTTAATGAGCTTATCAACTTCAGCCTCTATTTGGGCGGCATGTGAGGGATACGTCCTTCTGGCAGCCTGTTTATAGCCCTGGTGGTCTTCTGGAAGACCCAGGTGATACGTCGCCACTTCGGGATCGAGTCCCGACATTTCTGTGTAATTACAGGCAAAAAAATCCTGATGTTTCCTCAGGAAAGAGGTATATACCTCGTGCTCCTCGGGGTACATGGCTGCACTAATGAGAGTAGGCCTCGGATCTTCCTTGGTACCCAGGTTTATTTCCCTGAGCTCATCCACCGGGGTGGAGATACCCTCCTCAAATGCAAGAGGTGCATCACTGAGATCTTCCCCATCTTCTTCTCCCAAGTCCTCATCTTCTTGATCCAACAAAGAGGGAGCTTCCGGTCTGAGCCTTCTAGGGTTTGAGTGAGAGGCATCGTGGGATCCCCGCTTGAGTATTCATCCCCAAATCGAGGGTTAGCAGACGTTCCCGCATTGTTGTGCTCGGCCATCGTGGATGAAGTCTTGAGGACATCCGAATGTGTGTCCGTTCTTGAACTCCTACTCTCAACATGGTTGATGGGAAGGACATAGTCTCTGCCAAGCTGCCTGAGGGGGTCATCAGGAACCATTTCCAGACCATTTGGAGAAGGGATCCAGTCGACACCATCGACCAAAGGCTTCTTTTTCTTTTTCTCATAGAACCCGGCGTCAATGTAATATGACTCGGAGAGCTCGAAAAGGGCCTTGTCAGCATGCAATGTTCCAATTTTTCTATTGACGTAGTACTTGATACACTGGTGGTAGGATGAAGGAACAACCATGTGCTTATGGAGCCACAGCCTTCGCAGTAGGGCATTGAATGATGTGCTCTGTCGGACCACCAGGAATTCCGTGTAGGCTACCAAGTCACCAAAATGGGTATTTAGCTTAATTTTTCCAATTGGTTTCTTCTCACTCTTGTCGTAACCCAAAAGAGTTGTGGCCGAGGGAATTAGGTCATCCTCACTATAACCCAACTTACGGAGTGTCTATAGGGGAAGGAGGTTACCTCCAGAGCCATTGTCTATAAAGACTTTCCGGATCTCAATACCATTTAGTGTGCCAGACACATATAGTGGTCTGATGTGTCCTTGCATGATGGAATCTTCATCCTGATCAGTGAAGGAAATCACCGTATTGCATTCAGAAGGGTCAGTCTCCATCCGGTAAATTTCAGCGGCAGCTACCTCGACTTGAAACTCCTGGGGGATGATCAAAGCTTCTATAAGTGCCTCCCTGAGGTCTGCTGACAGACTTAGGGCATCAAGGATTGACAGCTTGGATGGTACCGATGCCAGCTGCTTAAGGATATTGTATTTATGCTCTAGTGGCCGACGGTCCTCCATTGGTGGGAGAGTCTTAGGGGGTTCTTTAGGGGATGGAGCATTTGACGAGGAGGGATCGGCCACGGGGTTGGATACCGATGGCGTTCCTGGGTTTTGAGGACTTGGATCGTCCAGTTTATTTGTGCACACTTGGCGGCCAGACACCTATTCCTCCTTTAGTGGGTATCGTAGAACAACAGGGCCAGAGTGGCTGCTTGTGGAGGTGGAGGGGCATTCTTTCTTCTGCTGAGTCCATTGAAGGGCTCTCCCACGGGTTTACGTGATACTAATGGTTTGGGTCGTGGTCCAACCATAAGGTTGCTTTCGGCCGCGGCTGCGCCTCCCCGAGTATCCCCTACCTCTGTGATTCCTCCTCCCGACTCCTTGTGCAGGAAACTCGGGTTCGTAGCCATACCATTCGTCAGGGAATGATTCCATAAGATGGATGACGTTAATAGAACCAAATATTGGCTCTTCATCCTCTGATAGGTCAACCTGGTCTGTTGTCCCAGATGGTGTCGTTTGGTGGGTCGGTGCCCGTGGCACCAAATTTGAGGGCATATAATCTGCCAGGGTCAGGACTAACTTTGGACCCTTCGCGGACTGCTTCTCTTCTGATTGTTTCCTCCTTCTTTGATTACACCTGGATTACCAGCTCGTGGAGGGTTGTGAGGTCGATATTTTCAGCTCTGCGACTTCAAGGGATGTTGGTGGCAGCACCGGCTGCTGTAGTTGAGCTCGGAGTATGCTATGGTCTCGGTTGATAGTCTTCTGAGTCATCCAGTTATCAAATTTCCACCCCTTCTTGCTGGTGACTTTCTGCCACCCCACCTCTTTGTCGGAGTCGGTGGTAGAGATACATGCCACATGTGATGGGTTTGGTCCCAACTCGACCTGCCTAGAGTCTACCATCCTCTGTAGGAGGTCTTTGAAGACGAATAATTCTCGGATACTATGTCCCAACATCTGATGGTAGGGGCAGTAATCCAGCCTGTCATCGTGGCCAACCTCTTTAGGTTTCCTTGGCTCCAGGAGGTGGAGCAAGTTGCAGTTCATGGTGGCATTGAAGTAGCCACGGACTTTATCATCCCGAAACAAGTATACTTTTTGTCTTCGTTCCTCAAAATGTTTCCGCTTCGTTCCTTGTTGATCGTCCCGTTTAGGCGGAGGCAGCCGCTGATATGCAAAAGGCCCTTGACGATTTGGTGGAGGCATGAGCGGTGGAGCGGGCACAGGGGCCGGATTGAGTGTGACAGCAGACGCTTCAACTCTAGGGGCTCTTTTCGCAGAAGATTATGAGTCTATTTGGGACTTTGAATTAGTCCTCTGTAGGGAGTCCTCAATTCTCTGGGCAATGGCCGAGATATGGCGGAATCCAGTGGTGAACTCCACTGGTATGAGCAGTGTTCGCAGCTCATCTCAAAGATTATCGATGCATATGGATAGCATCTCATCTTGAGGCATCGAACCATTCAGCGAATAGGTCAAACCTTTCCATCCGGTGATGAAATATGAGACCCTCTCGTTCTCCCTCTTCTTGCAATTCATGAGATCGTTGACCGTTGTTTTAGGCAATGTTGAGCTGAAGTGGAACATGAACTACTGTCGAAGGACTTCCCAGCTCTTTATTGACTGGGCTGGTAGACTCGTATACCAGACAAAGGCAGATCCTTTCAAGGTCCTTATGAAGCATCAGAGTTTTACTGCTTCTTGTTACTCCGGAATTCCCATCATAGGGTCACAATAGGATGCGTAGTGCATCAAATGTTATTCCAGATCGCCTAATCCATTGAAGATAAGGAATACAGGGCTCCCAAAATTGGGTGGAGGTGGTGTGTTGCTCACCCAATCTAGGTAGGGTTTTTTCTCTGGCTGTATTAGAGCGCGTCGACCTTCCATCACTTACAATCGAGCTGTTAGTGCCTCGATGGTGTTGGTGAGACCCTGGTTTACATTCTGTTGGGCCCGGTCCTGGGTAGGCATAGCCTGAGGCATTGCCTGAGGATCTGTATTGGCCAGCACCAAGGGTGTGTGTGCCGTTTGTGGCACCTTCGGAGGGCTCAGTTGTACTCGCTCCGATTTCTTCCTTAGTGGAGGGAAGTCTTGGTATTTGTCTGAATCTACATTTAGGTAGTTGGACGGGCCAGGCGCCTCATTGGACGAGAGCCCTGACTGTGTTTTGTTTGCCGGGGAAAACCTTAGTCTTTGAGGTTCACTTACTGGGAGTGCATGATGTGGCTCTTCATGGGACACACTTTCAATAAGGTGGTTCCTCTAGAGTAGATCGGAGTTAAGCCACCTCAATTATTTCATCTCCTCTTCCTGTCCAGCGAATCTCTCTTTGAGCGTGAGTGGCTCATCTTTGTCGAGAGAAGGAGGCGGGTTAAGGGTAACCAGTACTTTATTCTTATCCCTATTGGAAACTCGCTGGGTAGGCGGAGGAGGGTTGGCTAGAAGGACGGCCATATTTAGGGCAGCCCTCTGGTTTCGAGTGTGCACAACTGGTGGTTTGTTGTGAGTCACAGCCTAACCAGAACCATCATCTCCTGATCCCTCCTAGTTTTCAGTGTCTCTGGTGTCACCTACGGGGTTAACCACTATGACATTGATAGATGCATATCGCGGGGCAGAGAAGATGTCATCTTCCAAATGGGAAGAGGATCTCCCGCGTCTTCTGCTGGCCTTCCCTTTCGTGACCTGGGGTTGCCTTTAGACTTCTTGACGAAGGGTGATGCGGATAGTTCTTTGATGTGACCTTATGGTGCACCTTCCTCTCGGAGGGGGTGATGACTCAAATGAAGGGATAGGATGGGAACCTCCTCTTCTGATTGTCCTCCCTAGATGGGAGAATACAAACTCTCATGGGGGAGGTTGTTGTTGAGGGTGTAATAATTCCCCCAGCCCTGAGGACTGGGGTTGGATCCATTCCTTGTACATTGAGTCTCTTCCTGGTTTTATTGGTCTTACGGGGGAATTTGTTGTTAAAAAATTTCCCAGCCCTGCAGGCTGGGGTTGACCCTAGATTGCGGTAATGGTTGCGGCTATCTCTACCTGTCTGATCTTGCGTGCCCCCATTCGGGGGTGAACTAGGTGTGGTGCCGAGTTATTTTGTGAATCAATCCCTTCTGGGGAGGTAGGAAAAGATCATTTATTGGCCTCTCTTAGGCGAGAGGCCTATTGTATACTCTCGGTGGCCTGATTCAGGAGTTCTTGAATAGCTCATTCCCGTCGGGCCTAACGCTTCTGGGACTTACTCAAGGCCTTACTCTTCTTGTTTTGTTCCCTTTCCTAAATAGTGAGACCACTCGGTTTCCATCTGGACGTGATGACGTTGCAAGACACCATGCCGAACAGATTTTTCTAGGTGGGAAGTGAAGTGAAATGCAGAGCTCCATGTTCTCCCCATCCCCTGATATGGACTCTCGTCGGAGCGTCACCGATGAGGCAGCACAGCTGGTGCAGTGCACGAAGGAAGGCTATCTCTATGTTTCCTTTACGCCTCTCGGGTTGCTGTTGCCGTGATGAAGGAAGAGCTTCCAGGTCTATGTGATGCAAGATTTACCCTATTGTCTTGACGTGGTCTACATACCCGTCATAGGGTAGGAAGCTTGATTTCAGTCGACGGAGGGTTGTCCATATATTATGGAGGATGTCGTTCACGCATTCTTCCAAAAACTATTTGGGTATATCGAACTGAGAGGTGTCCGTAGGGAAAAACATAACTGGTATATCATCCCTGGCCAGTCGTTTCCTCAGGTGCAACATATTAGCATACTCCTCCGCTAGTGACTCCTCTACCTGGTTGGCCCAACTGATATGCTCGCTACCAATGTGGTAAGAGGCAGTGGTACCAGTAGGTGTTGAGTCATTATGTGGGCGATTATGAGGTGGTTAAGAGGATGAACGCAGCTCTGGACCATCTCCTGATTGCAGAAGGATGTCGTCGGTGACTAACTGGTAATCTGACATGCCTGATCCCGTTCTTCTGAGTGCCTCGGCATAGGAGGGATTTTCGGTGCTTGATTCGGTAGGAGGATGGCCTTCCTATCAATATGGTATGTCATCATGGGGAGGACCTCTACAATGGCGGTCATAATGGAAAGGAATACCATTACTTCTTGATGCTTCACTGCATAGAGGACTTTTGCAGTTCACACCCTGGGGAGGACCTCCAAGGCGTGTCGCAGTAAGGGGAGGACCTTCTGGCTGCATAGCGTCGTTACGGGGAGGACCTTCGCAACAACTTCCATCATGGTGAGGATGAACATCATGGATTGATGTTCGATGTGCATCCTGGGGAGGACCTTCAGGACACACTGCGACAAGGGGAGGACCTTCTTGTCGCTTGGGGCCAATGCGGGGAGGACCTTCACAATGGCGGCCGTGGTGGTGAGGACTACCATCACAACTACGGAAATGGTGAAGAATACTAATACTACAGCCGCAGGGAGAATATCTGCAGGATACATCCTGGGGAGGGCCTCTAGAATGTACTTCAACAAGGGGAGGGCCTTCTTGTTTCTTGACTTCTCTACGAGGAGGAACTCAATTATCAGGGTGGAGAGGACTACCACCGTGATCTGATGCCCGGCTGCGCGGAGTGTCATTGGAGCGTAACCCTTAGGGAGGACCTTCGGGGTAGGCCACGACAAGGGGAGGGCCTTCTTGTCATGATGAGATGTCATTGCGGGGAGGGCCTCTGCAGTTGTGACTATGATAGTGAGGACTACTATCATAATCTGTGGTCCCACTGCATGGAGAGTGATTGTAGTGTATACCCCGGGGAGGACCTTCAGGGTGGACCGCAGCAAGTTGAGGATCTTCTTACTTCTCGATCTTCTGGTCACGTGAATGGTTTTTGTGACTCCCATCAAAGAGGAGCTCTAGTGATCGATCATTATATACCCGTGGGGGAATCCCCCACGGGTGCTCTGGGTAGGACCTTCAGAGCTTCTAGTAGCGACATTGCGGGGAGGACCTTCGCAACTGCTACTACCACTCCCATAATATGGTAATGGATGGGTAGGGTTCAGAGCCATTGATGTATGCTTAGTGGTGTTGGGAACCCCAGATTCCAGCATAGTGGAGTCATGAATTCCCTCTTTATTTTCCGGCTGCCTTTGGCGCATTCGGGGCGCTCTTTTGCGGGAAGCGGGGACTGTCTGCTGTAGACAAAGGACTTCACCTTTGGGTCCCTATATAATTGGGTCCCGTGATGCTTCCGGGATATTCCGACAAACATCTTGACTTTTAGCAGGGATATATGCCTACTCTGGAGCATCCACCATGATGGGCGGGTGTCCCCCAGTTGGAACAAGTGAAGCTTCTCGATCCGGTTGCCCTTACGTCGTGGAATATGGCTGGTGACCCTCCTGGGCGGAAGCAGGGATGTAGATCTGCTCTGAGGAGGATATCTCATCTCTTAGATGAGTCGACTTAATTGGGGAGATGAGCTCACGGGCCCGAGTCCTTACTGTTGCCGCTGATGAAATTACATTCTGGCAAGTCTGAAAGATATGATCTGGTATCGATACATGCTCCTCCATCATTTCCAGGATATGTAGAGAGACATCTTTGGCTGTAATGGGTATGAAGGCCCATTCCGGTATCAGAGTAGAAATATCCTACTCCGGTCCTCCGGTGGTCAGTGGGTACTGACAATTATCCTGTGTCGAGGTAGGTGAACGAATCTTCCCCTGTACCGGGATATTCCGTTTTATCTCTCTGTTTTTCACCACATCGGGGTGGTGGAATTTACTTGCATACGCAAGGAGCTGGCCCTGCATATATTTTTTTCCACCGTATTGATTCGGTGGCCTTTGTTGGTGGGGAGACGTGCCCGCCTATTATTTTTCGCCACATCTGGGTGGCGGGCTTTGTTGATCGCCACCATATCAGGATGGAGGACGTCAGAAGAAACTGCTAGAAGCTGGTCCTGTAGGTGTTGGGTCACCACCACGTTAGGTTGTTGGGCTTCATGAACCTGGGTAGGGAGGGGTGCCTGCCTGGTAAGTGCCATCCTGTGTGAGCGACGGGCTTGATGGAGCTTGGAGGGGATGCGCTCCAGCTTGTATGATGCTGAAATGTCTGGATGGCAGGCTCGGGAGGAGCGAATAGGTGTAGGTTCTTGTTTGTGGTATATCTCCATGGCTATGCAGTAGAGCTCCTCCTCAGGGACTAGAGTGATGATTGGTCCGTGATTGTACGACTGCCGCCCTTGTCAGGTGGTCCGAGGGGCCGGAGCTCGGGGAGCATGGGCCTGAATCCTCGGGGAGACATCATCCCTGGTGTGAGTATGTTGAGTCACAGCGTGACCGCGATGACGTCTACCTGCGGGGGCCTTGGAGCGAAACCCCCGTCTGGTGGGGATGAAGTCCTCAACATCGACCTCATTCGCCTCCCTAAGATAAGGGAGGTACGCATTTTCTCGTTCTCGGGATAGACTCCCAAAACGGTTGGAGACAGCAATAGGGGCTGTCTGGATCTGCCTTTGCATCTGCTTCGGGGAAGGCGACCAGTGAGTTCTAAAGAATTGGAGGGCATGCATGGACGCCTCCACCATTGGGAGAGTACCGTTCACGTGGTACTCTCAGATCAGCGCGTCCGAGACCCAGTGTTGAAGACGCTGGGTGGGTGGCGGGGTCCTCTGTAAGTGAGGACGTCCGGCCATTGCGTAGTTGGAAGCACATGCTTGTGAGTTCTTTCAGGACACCATTGGATCGAAGGGAGTTCTGAAGGTATTACCTGCAAAACATTTTAGAAAATACAGGCAGCAAACCCGTCAAAGTAGCATCTCATGATCCCATGCGTAATTAATGACCTTTCTTGGCCCTCCTTGTGAGTAAAAGGGGGCACAGGGTGGGATTAAGTTAAATCTATCATTCTTGGTTAAAGATTCACGTCGGTTTCACCATTTTTGTTTTGGGTTTTTGGTCTCGAAATGCCCAATGGTTCCGTATCCGATGACGTGTGGACCTACTTTCCAAAGGCAGGCGTTCACCGGATGGTCTGACCAGTGACACTTGAGAACTCACATTGGTCGAGAGGATGGGAATTCGGGCTCATCGCACCCTTTTGGGGGGAATTATTTCCTGTTTCGAGACTCTCTTATATATTTAATATTTATTCATATGTTCGTGAATCTTTGGTTTATACCCAAACATAGTATCCATGGATTTAACCCTGGTGGGAAATGGTCAACTGGACGCAGGGTGTTCGGAATCGTTTAGGCCTGAGGTTTACCATCCCTCATTGGATTAATGACCCCGTGGAGTCGGAACTCATTGAGGGGCACTAGGAGTGGCATGGTGAACCGATGTGAAGATATTCAGATCAATCGGTTTTTGGGATTGAACCTCATGGAGGCTTCCTACGTACCCTGCCTAGGGGAAAGGGATCAAAGTCCACGTAGTTTGAAAGGGGAGCGTCGGAGAACTGACGTGAAGGTGGACCTGGGGGTCAGTTGGTGATCGGTCTTGAACCTCATGGAGGCTTCCTATGTATCCCTATGGTAGAGAATAAAATTCCCTATAGTTCGCATTGGCTTGGTACTTACACTCTAAGGCATCCCAGAATGATAGATTGGGGCTTACACTCTAAGGAGGCCCAGGGCGATGGATTGGGGCTTACACTCTGAGGAGTCCCAGGGCGATGGATTGGGTCTTACACTCTGAGGAGGCCCAGGGTGATGGATTGGGGATTACACTCTGAGGAGTCCCATAAGAGGATGTCATGGTCGATGATTACTCTATGCCCACATGAGTCATGCTCGGTGTGAGAAACAAGAGGCAGCAGGGACCAAAGGATCACGTCGCAAAAGGTTTGTCCTTGAGAAGTGGAGTGGGGATTACGCATGAGGGCGGACCATTAAGTCGGGGCTTACTCCGGGTTGGACGCCCATGGTGAAAAAGCGCATCGGGAGAGGGAAAGGGGGTGCTCATGTGCCCATCTCCCCTCTTACAGTGCGTGAGGGATTCCTTCTTATGGGTATTTTACTACCCCGGAGGACCCCTTAACAAGTAGAGGGGAAGAAAGGGGACTCCCGAGCTTAGACTCCACATTACCGTGGGAATGTGAACCCAAGAATGCTTCTGGAATCTGCTCAAGGGTCGGGGCAAACCCTTCGCCTCTACTTATCATGGGTATGTGAACTCAAAACGGTGCACTGATGCACCTGAGGGTTACACCACACGGATCTGGTGGCTCTGGTGGAGGCCTCGGCTCAAGGCCGATAAGTAGGCTAGTGAAGGAGTCATGGATGATCAGGCCGAATCGGTAGGATCTTATGTGACTCGGGGAATGGGAACTCCGAAGGATTCGGCAGACCACATAGGGGTATGGGTGGTGGCGCCCTTCACGTAGGGAAGTGCTACGCAGATAGAGAGGTTTTCCACGAACCAGGGTGGTCCGCGGACTGAGAGGCCACCCGCGAACCAGGGTGGTCCACAGACTGAGAGGCCACCCGCGAACCAGGGTGGTCTGTGGACTAAGAGGCCACCCGCGAACCAGGGTGGTCCGTGGACTGAGAACTCGTCCATGAACCAGGGTGGTTTGTGGACTGAGAGGCCGCCCGCGAACCAGGAGGGTCCGTGGACAGAGAGGCCACCCGCGAACCAGGAGGGTCCGCGGATTGATTGGAATCCCGCGAACCAGGAGGGTTTGTGGATTCGGGTTCGGCCCGCATAAAAGATTGGTACGTGGAGGGTTCCACACGAGTAGAGGTGGCCAAGGGCGATGCTGGTCGGGGGTTCGTTGGTCGAGGCTTTGTCCGCATAGGGGGGTGCAACACGGCGCGACGAATCGGAAAAGAGGCATAAACTCCCTGGTCTGCGGGGAGTGCATCCGCGGAGGGGTTATGGTTCACAGTATTCTCTTTTTATGTTATTTTTAGTTCGCGGTTCACCAAATTATTATGCATTTTCGGTTCCTTATTAGTTCGTTCCCAGGTTCTTACCTGCTCTGGTTCGCGAACTGGAACTTTCGAAATCCTAAGACTTCCTTTGAAATCCTTCCACCCGAATCTGACCGATCTCCTCTCTATCTCCTTTCTCCGAATCTGAATCTGAATCCTTTCTCCTTTCCCCCTCGGTCTCCTTTTATAGAGTGGGGAAAGAGATGTATCTACGGTCACGAAACACCTTTTGCAGAGGCCCATGACTGAATACCCGGTTTACGGCTAACTTGGTCAATCAGTAATTCATGGTGGGTATTGAGCACTCCCCCCCCCCCCACGAAACGAATAAGAGGAGTGCTTCGTGGCCGCGGAGGGTTACGCCTCCATTTCATAAATGACAGCGGAGGCAGTTTGGGTCGGCTGACACAGCTCGCGGCTGGGGCGGTTCATGTCGGTGAACCAGATTGGCGCCCGCCCTACTTTGCACCCGGGGAGGATCTCCACCTCCATTCCACGAACGATGACGGTCTGCGGAGGGGGGACGCTTCGCGGAACCGGCCGTGCATCGTTAACTTTAGACTGGTCTGTGGACCGGTTCCTCCTTCTCCATCCTTGAGTATTGTCCACATTTTCTCATCCCTTTGAGGGAAAATTGGGTAGAATCTCCCTTGAGTTAAAGGGGGTCATCGTTATCCTTTGCGGATTTTTTAGGACCCTACAAAGATATACTTTCTAAAAAGTAATTTTACTGTTTTTTAATGTAGAACTTGTTTTAAATATAAATTTTGATAATTTTATAAATTATATTTGATAAAATAAACTTCATTGTTAAAATAATAATTACCAAATTATCTTAGGGTAAATTTTTTGTATTTTTCAGAAAAAAAAAATATTTATTTTCAGGTGAATAGTAAAAATACCAATTCTTATAAAATTATCAATTTCTCTATATTAATGGTCTATTTATTATTTTAATTTTATCTAAATTTAACTTAAATAATAATTATTTATAAATAATATAATTTATTTCATTTTAATCATCTATATACATTATTTTGGTATAAGTATATTTTGGGTATAAAAATGCATTTACAAAAAAACTATTCTTAATCACATTTTATCAATTTAATTTTAAATTAAATTATTCAACTTTTGTGTTATTTTTTTAAATGTATTCCATATTTGGAATAAAAAGAATAAAATTTATTAAAATGAATCCTTTTATTTTTTGTCAACATGACTAGTAGCTTTGGTAATTTTTACTACCTTGGTTAAAGGATAAATTTGGAAATTTAGGCAAAAAATAAAATGATAGGGTTTAGACCATTACCCTAAAATTTCCCCAAATGTTATTATATGATAATATTCTACCCTTAAAAACTAATTTAACAATTTTAGTTATTTAATTGATAATTTTCCTTCAAAATGACTTTGATATTATATAAATTAATGAAAATCACAAAATGTCACATTCATATTTTTAATAACTATATCTCTTTTAATATGGTTTTATTCTAAAGATGTCTTCAAAAATAGATATTATATTGAAATATAAAATATTTATCTATATAATTGTATTTTATTGTGAATTTTTTGTGAAGAAATAATTACCTTACATAATTATACAATGATGATGCATTAATGATTTTATCAATGAAACAATCAAATAAATAATGATGTTAATTAAAAATTATATTTCTAATATTGAGAAAATTATTATCGATGGGGTAATTTTTTTAATATAAATTTCTAAATTGGTTATGGTAAATTTTTGTAATTTTTCAATAATAGTTGAATTTTTATGAATAGCGAAATACATCAATTTAGGGTATTTAACATTATAAGTAAATAAAAGAATTTTTGAGGCAAGGTTGATTCATAGAATATGTAAGTGACCATTATCTCGAACTAAAATGCTCTATTTATTATATTTAGTCACAAGAATCAATATTGTTGATAGTATTGATCGAAAATAAAAACTAATGAATAAAGTTTTCAAAAAATACCCATATACTCAACTATAAATACTGACCCTTATCCTAAAACATTATAATATTTGGACCATATATTAAGCCCAATTTCTCTCCCAAACCAATTCCACATGTTTTAATCTTTATGGTCACACCAAAAAACATTTTCCAAAAGCCTCAAGAAGGTTATAAAGTAGACGACACTCAAGAGGTAAAATCCTCCCTCTTTATCTTTTAATATCTTTTCATGTATTATCCTTCCATCACCTCCCCTATCCAAAGTTTCATTGAAACTACAATATCATACATATACTATAATTTTATTATGTAAATTTAATGTCTACAATCAAGTATCTTCTCTTCTCCTTTTATTCTAAAGAAGAAAACATCAACTGTGAGGTATCGATTCACCACCTTCATGGATAATGAGTTTTCATTTTTCATTATCGCCTTCATGGATTGTTATAAAACCATTTTTATGATTAAAATAGGTTATAATATTTTTATTAAAACTTTTTTAATGTTATTAAACTAGTATAAAAACATAATATTAAATAAAATCATACTAATTCGTGATGGATGTAAAAACCACCAATCATTTTTCATTAATGTTTTATCTAGTCAATAAAATTAATATGAAATAACAAAATGATATATTACTAAAATTTAAAATACTAGAATTATATTGATTTTATTCCATTTCACTTCAATATTTTTCTTTCATTTGACAAGAACTGTCATATTTATACTCAAGGGAACCGACCATAAATCCATGAAGTAAATGCTCATGGAACGACGAAATTAAACATTATAAACCATCAAACTGGTCATAAATGAAATCAATAAAAATATAATAATTAAAATTCATGTTTAAGAAGTTATTAATTAATTAATTAATCTGATTTTATTATCGAATATATTAATTACAAGTTCAGTATTCTTTTGGACATATGTTATGGATTTCTCGTGTCATTTTTATTTCTATGAGATATGCCTTATTCACCACTTAATTATTTTGGGTGGTGTATGTATATATATACTGGATATATCATATCATAAATATATTTATCTTCATTGTATTTAATGTTTCATTTTATGATCATTAATTTTATAGTCCATACGATTCGATTCTTTACAAATTGGTCAGGGAATTCTTAACCCAATTTCCACTTTTGTGTTAAACATCTACTCCATTTAATATGTTATGTTGTGATTATGTGTTAAAAAATTATTATATTAATCTATATTTAAACATATTTTATGTGGATTTATATTTAATACACATAATTCGTTCATTTCTTTAACAAGAAGACTTTCTATTCGAAATAATATTTTAAATGTTTCTTTTTTTAAACAAATTCAAAAGAATTTTTTTTTAACTTATATTCAATGAGTGTATTTTCCCACTTTCATGATGACATAATGTTTGTAGGAATACTTCACAAATTTACAAGGTTAATGAAAAAGAAAATTTTTTCTTTTAAAATTGTGCATCTTTTTAAATAAATGTTTCCAAACTCAAAAAGGGCATTTCTCTCAAGAAATTTTCAATGATTTTTTGAGAGTATTTTATAATGGTCAACACCCTATATTGAATTATATTCTTAATTGATATTTACCTCTTATGATACCACCTACCTTATTTTAATGAATTATTTATAGTTATTTTTACTAGATATGTATTATCATGATACCATTCCCCATATTACTCTAGATAGTGTATGATTACTGATTGGGGAAATTATTTACATTTCATATGCTAGTTTCAATATGAATGTATATGTTGATTATATTTTACCCATTTAATACTATTAATGTATTGGAATCAATAAGTGTCAGGTGGGTCACACTATATCCCCTTGATGCATAAGAATGTCTCCAGAGAGGAACTAGTTTGGGTATTGGTTAATGTCTTACCCGATTATATATGGTGTCTTGGTGGAAGCCTTAATGGTCTGTTTTTTGATGTATTGTCTTATTCATTCCCTAATTATGATATTTTTATTATTAATCCATTAAATTATTCAACTATTAGAATATACATAGGTAAGTATCATTCACATGTGACTATTTATATGGGATTGTTAGACCAACTTTAATTTCATCCATATTATGCTCAAGATTATTCTTTAATGGCATGTGTTTTTTGTTAATTACCTTACCTTATTGGTTATGTTTATTTATTGTAGAATACACTCTATATTTACCCTTACTAATCATATAATCTCACCCTTTTCATACGTTTTATTCTTCCCCAGGCTCCTAAGAATTTTATTATGATTGATATGTAGGGTTACACTAAGGGGAATAATAGTGTTCTTAAAGAAAATGATTTTTTTATTTTATGACTAAAATGTAATTTTAATTTTATATATATATATCTAGTTTACCAAGACATATAAACTATTCATTAATTTAGGGTGTGATTCCTTGAAATCATGTCAATGTAATAAAGTAAGGCACTAACTTTGGGTTATTAGGGTCGGGGTCTTTATATGTTATATTTTTTTTGGAAAGGAAATTTAATTATTATTTTTGAAACATTTACAACTATCCATATTTTTTTCATAAATTGACATGGAATCTAAGATATATGACTTTTCACATTATTTTTTAATAAAAAATTAAGAAGGTCACTCTAGACATCAGTTTCTATGAAAAACTGACATCCAAACTCAACTATAGATTCAAAATAAAGAGTCTTATGATGTCATTTTTTTTATAAAAAAAATACATCGAAATCCTTTTACAGAATAAAAAAATTACTTTTAATGTCATATTTTATAAAAAAGAAATGTAAAATTCATTACACTTCTATTTTTCAAGATAAAAAATGTGAAAACACTTTTTGAGAATAAAAATTAACTTTGACATGAGTTTTAATAAAAAAAACTAACAACAAAAGTGTTTTTTCGTGGTTTATTATCAAGAAAGCTAATGTGGAAATATATGTAATGAATTTTCAACATTGGTTTTCTTAAAAAACCAAACATTGAACCCTCTATTTAATTTTATTCCTATTGAGATTTTGATGTCTTTTTTTAACTAACATTGAAACATTTATTTTTAACATCACATGGGTCAAAGTCAGTTAAAACCCAACATTAAAAATTGAATAAACCCAATTTTAAATTGTTATTTTATACTATTTTTTTCATGGTTGTGGATTTTTGGGTCACTTGGAAAGATTTTGCAGAGGTGATACTCATAGGAGGGGTGGAACTGGATATACATTCTTATAATATCATTAGGTTTATCTTACTACACCCAATGTTTTTTGTGATGATCATTTAATTATTTCATTAGGTTAAACCTTTTTCTTTTATTAAAGAGACATTTAGTAGAGTTTCATTAAGGATAACTTGGAATATGATGTTAATTTTTTGGAATATTTGGTGAATTTTATGGATTTTTGTAACAAGACCTTCTGATAGAATTCATGGATTTAGTGTATGTCCTGTAATGACCCCCACTTCAGTAAACTGGAGCTAGTGTCTACATTATTACATTGGTACAGAATAAAATGGATTTCACAACATATGATCAATCAGTTTAGTAGTCCTGGAAAACTAGATATATACATGATTACCATCATATATTGGAAATATAAAAAATAGAATAAGAAACATTCTTGAATCCTTCAAATCAATAAAAAATTACTTCTCCATCTTATAGGGAAAGGAAAACAAATAAAATTTTATCTCAGATACTGGTTAAGGGTTATTTATAGTGAAATATATCATGATTAAATAATTCATAATCAATTTGGCAGAATGGATAATAAAAATACACACTATTCAGTCAACAACTCAAGTTCAATGTACATCCATGTCTAATATCAATATAGAAATCACATGCATAATAAAAAAATAAATTATAAATAATGGAAATGCATAAATACAAACATTTATTAACTTTCAATAAAGGTTTCATCCAAGTTATCATGAATTTTATTGTCAATGCATCATCCAATACATCATTCTTCATAAATGTATACGTATAAAATATATACTCATATAATATAGAATGATTACTATTTTTTCTCATTAGATATATTGATTCATTAAAAGGATATCTATGATAGGGCCCCACTATTCACATACACATCAAATAAATTTCCCATATGGTAAATGATAAATATAATTCATACTCTAAATTCTTTATAAATAAATATTTATCTATATTGAATCAAGAACATAAAATATTTACCTGGTTAATAAAATAATCATTCTTAATAAAATTTTTGAAATGAAACCATATATACAATTAGTATATTATTGAGACAATATCAAAGTTGTATAAATAATGTTGGTTAAATTCATGATACTTAAAATATATACATGAATCATAAAATAATTCCCAATTAAATTATGGAGTGTGATAAGGAATATTATAATGAGAAATTTTACAACCATAAAACCATGAATCATGAAAGGATAAAAGAATCGTATCAATTCATCGGAAATTATTTTTTTAGAAAAAAATTCCTCTAAGAAATAGAAATGAAATTGGAATCAAAACATTAAAAATAACTTCCTCCTAACATTAAAAATTTTACTCCTTGTAATTCCCTTAACTTAATTTTTTATAAACTATTGGAGTAGTAGGCATGTCTGGTCCCACTAAATTTTTGTAAAAATGAAGTTATAATCCACTTTCAAAATTTTGTTTCATTCCTTTAAGAAAATAATACCCTTTTTTATATATATTTAAAAAATAAAAATTTTAAAAAAATTAAAAACTATTTCATTAAGAAATAAAATTGGAAATTTTTAAAGGATTCTTGGTAATGAATAATTAATATGATTTGGGAAAGGAATTTTCAAGTTGTATATGTAAAAAAATATTCTTTTTTCACATTTGTAAAAAAATAAAAATAAACCATACAGAAGTTGTGAAAATGTTTACTTTTTAATCCTTTGTAAAGAAAGTAAAAAATGATTAAAAATGTACCTTATCTATATTTTAATCATAATTAATAACATTATTGAAATATTTAAAATAAATTCCATATGGAAGAAAAAGTGGGAAGGAAGATATTAAAATTTGATTTTTCAAAAGAAAGTCCCTCACATGTAAATTACTTATTGATTCATGATCTAAAAAGAGAAGAAATGGAAAACAAACATTTGAAAAATAAACATAACCATGGGAGAAGAAAATATTTTGTGTTTAATGTATTAGGATAATTTAATTTACACAAAATAAATTTGAACCTAAACATTCTCAAACTAAAATGAGATTGTAACATAAACCCTTACCATGGGTATCCACTTAGACATATGTGTTTGATCATCTTATATAAATAATTTAAATGTATTAAATACTTTATTTAGAACCTTTATCATTTATATTAAATTTTAGGGTCATTTTATAATCATTCTAAATCAATTCATTGAATTTTTTTTGTTCACATCGACCATTTAAGGTTGTTCCGTTAATTTATCCAAAATTACATCAGTATATTGTTCATCGATTAATATGTTTTGAAATAGTTCTATAATCTAATGAATATTAATAATTTATTTAATAAAATTTATATTAATTAAATAAAATCTTATATTTATACATTTATAGTGGTAATAGAAAAAGGAATAACATCACTTCATGGAGGTGATAGTTCACATGTATGCATGGACGACATTAGCATATTACAACAGATTGAAGGGTAAGAAGGTAGATCAAATATTTCATTTTAAGAATTATAATTAGACTTTAAATATCATATATATTAATTAATTCCACCCTTATAACTATCCAAATTAAGTGGTGATGAAAAAAAATTACACGGTTACATGGAGATATATGTCATACATACACTAAGTGATGTTTTTGTTTTCCATATGATGGAATGGAGGTTGAATACGGTTTCCTGATAACCATAAAAAAATATTAGTATACAACACATACTTGATTAATTACATTAAATTTGATATAATATATTTACATGAGTTAGAAGAAGAAATAAAATTTATAAGAGTTCGGTAAGGCGATTACATGTTCTTTGAGGAACCTTCATTAGATTACACTTTAAGCCAAATTATGATAGTCTTAGGGTAAGAATAGAAGAAGAAGAATAAATATAAGGTATGTAGTAATTCATTTGGGTATGTATTGGTTGATCTATATGGATCAAATTTTATGAACAAGAGAGGATAAAATGTTTCCTTTTACAAGTGAGGGGAGGGACACACATGGAATTACTTAAAAATACTAAAATAATATAAACACATATTCATATTAAAGTGGAAAAACTGTCATAGATTCAAATTTTATAAGTTTAAGGTTGAAATAGAACCAACCTATGATGCTTAATCATGTTTTTTTGTTATTTCAATCCTTATCCTTTTATTTTTAACCCATTTACCACATTTTTCTATAATTGTGGTGATAAATATTTACCCTGATTACTAATTATTCTGACCAAAAAATAATCTGTAAATATTATCAAATATTAATTATTATGACTAAAAATATGGAATCAATTTTATATTATTAAACACCTAGAAGTGTTAGAAATTAGTTTGAATATAATTTCTCAAAACGCAAAAAAAAATCATTTTTAGAAAAATGTTTATTTTAAAAATAATAATGAGTTTATGGAAGAAAAATAATGTTAATTGAAATATAATTATATAGATTATGTTAAATAAAATGTGAATTATTTTTATTTATTTCCAAATTAAAACCTAATATAATAATTTTAATTATTCATTAAGAGAAAAGAACTAAAAATGGTTTTTTATTTGAACAAAACAAATTACATAGATTTTCAAAATGTTAAGAATATATTTCGAAGTTCAACATTATTTTATTATTTTAATTATATTACTTATTAAAAATATATATTTTCTTGAAAAAAAATTCATAAAAATTCATGTTATTATTACATCATTATAATGTCATAAAATTGAATGTTTTTTTGTAAAATTGAAATCTTTCAATATTCACCCAAAAATCAACTACTCCTAAAAAACTCAAAAAAATTACTAAAATATAATTTTGACATGATGATTTCAAAAATTAAATTAATTTTATTAAATTAAATTTATAAAATCATTGAATTTATTTTTTAATCATATTCTTGAATAAATTATGTGCATTCTGTTATTATTTCTTTAAAAATAAAATATTACTATAATCAATACTCGGGTGTTACATTATTCCCGCAATCAAAATATCTATCCTAAAGAATTTCTATAATGTCACATAATAAAAAATTTGGGTAGTTATTCATCATAAATTCTTCAATTTCCCATATTTCCTCTTCTATTTAATTATATATATAAAGTACATTTACCAATCGAGTCATACTATTTTACAATAGATGTTATGTAGTATTAGTAGTCTGGATTGGAACTTCATAGTAAGATAAATAAATATCCAATTATATTTCTCCCAAAGGTGATAATATGTGATGTGTATATCATTTACTTACTAAATAAATATATATATACACTCATCATAAAATTTAGAGAGGCTAGGTAGCATTTCCAAATAGCAATCCATAGCTTCTATTATTTCTAGAACTTCAAAAAAGCCCAATGTACCTGGTACATAGTTTCCCTTTATTTATAAACCGTATAATCCCATTCCATGGAGAAACATTCATGAAAACATGGTTTTTTACTTTAAATTTTATATCCTTACTTAGGTTATCCACATAACACTTATGTCTATTTTTAGCTTCCTTATTATGACTTCAAATTGTGTCTAGTTTCCCCATTGACTGATCAACAAGTTTTGGGTCTAAAATCATCCTTTCACAAACTTAATCCCAACATGTTGGTTTACAGCATATTTTATCATAAAATAGTTCATATGGTGTCATTTTAAAGCTTCAATGGAAGAAATTATTATAAGTAAATTATACTAAAGTTAAATACCAATCCCACATAGCTTTAAAGTTATGTGAGCATCACCTCAACATGTATTATATTGTTTGAATAGTCATTTCATACTATCCATATATCTAAGGATGATAAGAAGTAGTCAATCATAACTTGGTTTAAATATTATTCTAAAGACTTCTCTATATTTTTAATACAAAACATAGTTCATGATCATAAAAAGTAAAAAGTGGGGATCCATGAAGTCTCACAAGCACAGAATAAATGTTGAACATAGTACCAAGAGGGAGTAAGGAATTATGATAAAACCAGATAGTGTGTGTTAACTCTGTCACCTTGTCCTGAAAGAGATTTTTGAGTTGGGGATATGTCTTATCTTTGAGTTGTGTTCATGGAATAGGAAGGTTATGTGTGTTTATGCCCATGTGGGTAGATCGTGGTTGGATGTGCCACCATCAAATTGGGTCACCAAGAGATGGCTTGGTGAAAGTATGGATCACCACTCACAAGTATAGGGTGGTCTAAGTTATGCATGTACATGTGTATGTGTGTGTGTGAATATATGTAGGTTATTCCAAATTAAAATTAATTTATTTATTTTACTATTTAAAAGAAAACTCATCTTTAGTTATACTAAATTTTCTAAATATATTCATCTTATTTATTTAATATTATGGAAACTGCTTTATCAACTTTCGATACTCTCCATGTATTTCCTTAATCCTATGAGCTAACATGTTCTTAATCATAGTGTCATGTGGGAAACTCCTATTAGGTAATTAATACTAGGTTTGATTACTCATCCAATAAATATTCAATTTGGATCATATTTTTATTTTTTTCATATGATATAAGAAAGGGGAAGGTTTCATATATCTCTAGTAGTGCTTATTAAGGTCAATGTCATAGTTGGTAGAGATAGAGAATTATAACGATTCGTATCTTGGTCTTGAGTGGTTCCACCTTAGTTCTAGATTCATTTTCTTATTTAGTGTCATATCATTCTTATTTAAATTATTCTATTTTTTCTTTAATGTTTTTTTAAATTTATTATTATAAGGTTTTGTTTCATGTATCATTTATAACGATTTCAATGGTTTAATTATTTCATATATATCATGTTAAGGTTGTATGTGTGCATTAAATAGGGTAAATTGTTCCCCCTTGTAATTTTTTCCAAAACCATTACATTTATTTTCATCCCTTGGTGTTTGAGGAATGCCACCTAAGGTTAGTAACACCTCTAGCCTAAACCATGCCAAATGGGTTGGGATGAGATGTTACAAATGGTATAAGATAATTTTTTACACCAGTCTAGATGGTATCATGGAGATAGGGCATGTTAAGACTTGAAATGTACAACATTAAAATATATAGGTAACCATTTTATATTGAACATTAAGTTTTCAGGGTATCCAGGTATAAAAAAGTTTTGTTAGAAACTTTTAAGTGTGTTTCCAACTAATAATTATTGTTTTAGCCTATGAGTTTTTGGTATCATGAATTAGTGAATTGAGTTACCAATAAGATTTCATTATCACATGGTTATTTTATTTTTCTACTGTGATATTATCATTGTTAATTTGATATATATAATATAACCATGAAAATATGAAAAGTAAATTGACTTAATTATTAACCTTTGGAATGGATTTTAGAACTAAAATTCCACCAATAAGGAGAAAGAAAAAAGAAATTTGGTTGAAAAGTCTAAAATTAGGTTTCCCCCAAACCATAGGTGAACCAATATTTAGTTCAGATTATTGTGTAATCCATTCAGGCTGTTGAAAATGGACCAAGGAATAAAGAACCCTATTAGGTGAATCTCATGGCGAATTTTCTACATAAGAATCCACAAATTTTTCATAGTGATTCTAGACCAAATAAACAAGAGGTATGGCTGAGAAATATGATAAAAATAATTTTAGTTATTGGGGAAATTATGTTAAAAAAATATCAATATATCAAATGTATATTCTTGTGGACCTAGTGCTAGTATGGTGAGACATAATTGTTCAGTCTATATTGATTCGATATCTCATTTGGAATAGATTTTTGGGATGGTTAAATAAATAATTCTTTCCAAAGACCTTACAAATAGTTAAAATAATAAAATTATTTTAGAAGGATAATGAAGTATGATTGTGATTGAATATGTAACTAAATTCACTCACATTTTTTGCTTTTCCCCTATGGTCACTACAAGTGAGAAATTGAATGATTTGGTATTTGAGGTGGGTCTATGGACTGAGGTATTCTTAGTGGTGGTAATGTTATGTATTAATGAATATAGAGAAATGGAAAATAAGGAATTGGTTATAGATATATATATATATATAGCAAAAAATCCTATTAAAGGGGGGACCTTTTTCTATCTGGGTTCTGGTGGGAACATCGACATGGGGAATAAATAAAAGAGGTAAGGTTACTCCAAGTGTAACAGGACATTAGAGAATCAATACACTGGATTATCCTCTTATACATATTGTCCAAGGAATGAACCAGGTTGTTTCTATTGTTTCATTCTTAGGCATTGAAGGAAGGAATTTAATGCACCATTGATGAATTTCCATCAATGTGGTAAAAAAGGGAATATCAAAATATATTTTCCATAAACTTCTATAATCAATAAGTGAAACTAGATCTATAGAGCCTCAATATTTTATTGATAGGATAGAACAAACCCAAAAGAATAGTTTTCTTCTGTGGAACTAGGTGAACGAATATACCTTAAGGAAAACATTGGTTGTTCGGTGGACACCTTAGAAGGGAATAAAATCTCTCTTATAGTACCTAATAGATAGTTATACAGAGCATAAAATACTATCATGACCAAGAATATAGGTCCCTCCATAGTGTGAGGTAGCATTATTATTAAGTCAAAACTTATGGATTTATTATTGGATATAGGTATATCACATTAATTTCTTGCTTCTTGTGTGTTTAAAAATTGGTATTATATATGGAAAATATTTCTAACACCATGATTAACAAGACACCCCTCAGAAAGTAGGAGTATAGGGGATTCAAGTTTCTAACAGGTTCTATTACTATTTATGGGGTTTAGTTTCTCTGGGATTTTATTGTCTTAGAGATGTATATTTTTTACCTAATCATTGTAATAGACTGTCTAGAGTAATTTAAATCTCATACTGACTTCTATTATTAGAGAGTGACATTCAAATCCCCTGATGAAACTCTTCATGTATTCAAGGTGGAATGATGCATAAAATCTGGAAGAGTGTGACATTTGGTCTTAGTAGATGAAACCATCTCTATTTAGTTATCAGCAACAACCCTGGGTGTTGTGAATGAAAATAAAAATAAAAATTTTCTTATTACAGTGGATCGATACCTAAATGTATTTCCAAAAAAAATTAGGAGACCAACTGAGATGGAAATAAAATGTTCTATCAATATAATATCAAGAAAAATACCTATTTCACTCCCATCATATAGAATGGATTCAATAGAGTTGTGGGAATTCAAATTATAGCTAGAATAATTGGAGAGTAAATGCTTCATTCTACAAATCACATAAATTTTGGCTACGCCAGATTTATTCATAAATAAAGAGAGTGGTTCCCTTTTGTTATGTTTTGATTATCATAAATCAAATCATGTTACAATAAAAAATCTGTAACATCTTCCATTAATAAATGATTCATTCGATCAATTAAAGGGAGCTAAGTTGTTCTGTAAGATTGATCATTGATCAGGTTAAAATCATCTCAAAGTCAAAAAAATGGATATTTTGAAGAAATTATTCTATAGTTGATATGAATATTAAGAATATTTCATCATTTCCTTTAGTCATCAGAATTCACCTAGAGTCTTTATCACCTTGACGAATATTATCTTTGAAAGGTACCTTGATTATTTTATTATGGTATTTTTTATGATATTTTATTTTATTCTTAAAATAGGAATGACCACAATGAGTACTTGGAAGTTGTACAGAGTACATTTCATGATCACTAATTACATTCCATTTTTTCTAAGTGTGACTTATGGATACAAAAATTCAATTTCCATAGGCATGTCATTTCTGAAGAGGGAATATCAGTTGACCCTGAAATATTGAAGTAGTCATTACATAGTAACCACCAAATAATGTCATTGAGATATGAAGATTTATGGGATTAGTAGGCTATTATCATAAATTAATTTGAGATTTATCAATAATTTATTTCTCATATAACTACTCTAATGAGAAAGGGTGTTCCATTCACATAGAAGGGTCACATTCAAAAAAATATAAAGAATTAATATCAAATCACATCAACACTCATCCTAATATTTCCAAAACTATGTCAAGGATATATGGTATATTATAATTCATTTGAATCTAGTCTACGTTGTGTTATCATGAACATAAAACATGTTAAATCCTATGGTTCAAGGCTATTGATAATTCTTGGGAATAAATATCTGACGCATGACCTGGAATTAACTAATGTTTCTCATGCCTTAACGACTTGGTGTAACTACCTATTTGGATAAAGGTTCATTATCTTAACTGATCATAAGAGTTTTAAATATATCTTTTCTCAGTTATACATGAACATTAGGATAGGAATATGGATATAGTATCTCCATATGTTTGACTTTGACTTGGTGTACACACCTAGAAAAGGGAATTTTTTGTCAGATGATTTGGGTTATAAGTCATATGAATAAGTTTTCAAGTATGCTTGTCGCCAATGTAAGTTGATATGAATTATTTTGGAAATGTATCGTGACTATTATTAATACAATGAGAATTAAATATTCTTTTTAGTTAATCTTATTCTTGAATTGATAAGATTTTTCAAATATGATCAAACATCATATCTAGATTGCACTACCATTAAGTCCAACCAAATTATTGGGGATATTTTGATGGATAAATAGAGGATAAAAACTGATTTTTATGATTTCAAAACTAAATTATGGTCCTTGAGTAATTATAAGAATATATTATTTTAGGATATAACTATTCAAAATGAGATATTCATTCAGGTATTCATAAAACATACAAGGAAATGAAAACTCATCTATGGTGGCTGGGTATGAAATTAAAGATTACATATTATGTTATGAATACTATAACTTGTCAAAAGGTAAAGGAAAAGCCTAAAATATCAACTGGTATGATGAAATCTATGCCTACACCTATATGGAAGTGGGAATAGATCACTATGGAATGTTTCACCAGTCTACCAATGATTTTTTAGAAGCATGTTTCTATTTGGGTGATTGTGGATCTACTCAATAAGTTGGCATACTTCTTCCAAATAATATATTATAACATGGTAAAGGAAATAGAAAAGGCATATAATTTATAATTGGTCAATTTGAATGGAGTTTAATTTTTGATAATATCTCACAAAGATACTTTATTTACTTCTCGATTATGGGGATCATTACAATAGGATCCCAGAACTCAATTTTCCCTCACTAGAACATATCATCCTAATATTGATGGATAATCAAGATACATAATTTAGATGTTTTAATATATTCTCATAGCTTGTTTCATGGACTTTGGTGACTCATGGGTACATCATATTCCTTTGGTGGAATTATCCCATAATAATAGTTATCAGGATATGATACATATGACCTCGTTTGAAGCATTATATGGACATCATTTTAATTCTACACTGTATTCTATAAAAATAGGAAACGCCACACTTATTAGACCTATTATTTCCCATGTGACTATATAGAATATCTATATGATCTATAAGGATATTTTCACGGATCAGATCCAACAAAAAACTTATTCAGATCAAAATCACCAACATTTATACTTTAATGTGAGAGACCATGTATTTTTGAAAGTATCTCTTGGACATGGTCATTGATTCCTAAGAAAGTAAGAAATGTTGAATTATGATTTTTTTGACCATTTGAGATTTTTCAGCAGATTTTAAATGTTGCGTATCAATTATCCTTACCACTAAGATTCAATTATGTTCATAACGTCTCCAATATCTCTCAAATGAAGATGTATCAACCATATCTGAGTCTTGTGATCAGTTTGGATCATGTTACTATTGAACTAGAGGTGATTTTTATCAATGTACCGTTTTAGATTGTGGATATACAATATAAAATACCATTTGGAAAAATAATTCCTTCAGTATTGATATTATGGTAACTTGGAAAAATAAAATAAGAGACATGTGAATGATAGAATTTATTCCAAGACCAATGGATGATCCTATTCCATATATTTGAGGATAAAAATGTTGATGGTGGGGAGAATTTAATTCCCCTTTTGGAGTAAGTTACCTATTTTATTACATATATAATTTTAGGTAAAGTTTCCATTAAGACTCAAGATGTTTTTGGAAGGTTTTATAGGGTTAGGGAATCTTTTTTAAATGTACGAGGTTCAAGAACAATTAGTAAAAACCATTATCAATTATCCATGAAACCATACAAGGGTTTTGGGGGTCTTTTGAAAGGCACTCAGTTGGTTTACGGTTTAAAAAAACTATATTTCTAACATTGTGACTTGGAAAATTTTAGGATAGAGCTGATCTTCATGGTTAGTTCACGATTTATTAAACTATGAGTTCTAAGAATATGACGTGAAAAAATTTGAATAGAATTCATTTTTAAAACCCAACACATGACTGAAAAGCATCAATATTACTCTGATGACCTAGGATCCTGATTTCCATGGTTACCGTGGGTATTTTATACAATATTTAACATCTATACTTCCATTCCGACAATTCCTTAAAATTTTATCATGGAAACAAATTTTTGGACCATTTTCTTCCTTCCCATCTTAGATATCCTTGTTTTTAGATGAATGTAACCATATATCCATGTTTTTATACCTAGATATATAGGATCAAATGAGTTTTGATTGGGTTGAATTTATATTTGATAGATAAATATAAGGAAGGGGACAGATCTATGGGGTCTTCTAAGAATCATTGTGCCAAATATGCTATAGATAGGTGGTTTTTTCCCCTTTCAACTTTTAATGGAATGTGAAATATCTCTAGTTTCTTTAATGTATTATCTCTTATTTTGAAATGATTTCACCCTATAAAAACTCTAATATATTTTCTCTTATTGGTTGTTTTTTTAAAATCTAAGTTATGGGTGTCACCCAAAATGTGTTTAATAAAGTGATTAGATGGATTTTTCAGGAAAATATGGTTTTTGACTTATGTACTTGGAATAACTAGGATATGTGTGTTCATGTTCTTGAGGTATGGATCATGGTCTAAAGTACCACCATAAAACAGGGGAAACAAGTGATGGATCGTGGTAAAAATTAACACCATCAAATTAGGTCACCAAGTGAAGACTTCGTGAAATGACAACTTACTACTTTCCAGTATAGGGGAGGTTTAGGTTATGATTATACATGTGTGTGAAAATTTGAAAACATGGGTGGGTTATTAAAAATTGAAATTAATTTATTTATTCTACTCCGGAAAGGAAAAATATTTTTTTGTTTTACTTATTTTTGGATAATTTGTTCATCTTATTTATTGTGGAAACTACTTTACCTTCATTAGATATTAATCCTATATTTTTTATATTCTTGTGAGATAGCAGGTTTTTTGTTTTTGTGTCCTATGGGAAAAGTATCTTGTGGGGTTTCATACTAGTTATGGTTATCCATCCACTAAATATTCACTTTGGTGTGTGTTCATAAATTTTTTTCGATGATACCAGAAAGGGGAAGGTTTCTTACTAATCTAGAGATTCTTAATTTTGTTGATGTCATACTTGGTGGAGATGGATTTTTTTAAGTGGTTCATATATTGTTTTGTAGTAGTTCAGCCTTAGTAAAAATTCTATTTACTTTGGTGTCTTAGTCTTATTATTTACATTATTTCATTGTTAAAATGATATAGTTTTTTTATTTATTATTATTGGGTTTTGTTTAATGAATCATTTATGGTGATGTACTTGGTTTTATTATTATTTTATTTTTATCATATGAAGGGTGTGTGTTGATAATAAATATGGTAAATCATCCCCCACCCCTTTGTAACTACATTTTTGAACCCTTGGTATTTATTTTTAGCCTTTGGTGTCTATGGAATATCACCTAGGGTTAGTACCACCTTCAACCTAGCCCAAGACAATAGGTTGGGATGGGATGCTATAGACCAGTCTCCTCTTTATTTCATAAAAACTTTATTTTAATTATTATGACCATTTTAACTTCACCCATTTACAATTATACTTTTTTAATAGGTTTTCCAATCGTGCAAAATTTGGAAAACATAATCAATAATATCCTATTGATATAAGGAAACTATTTACCTTAGTTATATTCATTAGTATTTGATAATACATCACAACATTTTTCTTTGATGGATTAACTGAAATTTCATCTTTATAGATAATATGGATAACAAATGAAATTTCCTTCATCCATAATTCACATTTGATAAATTTTCCCTATAAATACTTTTCTCTAAGAGTCTTAAGAATGATTAAAAAATGAATCTTATGCTCATTATAACTTTTAGAGAATGTCAGGATAACACCTATAAAAGATAAAATAAAATTATCTAGACAATAAAAAATTAATCTATTCATCATATCCATAAAAATATATGCTTCATTAGTCAATATAAAGGGAATTTCTGTAAATTAACAATATTTATACCTCATATGAAAATATACCTTTTGAATATATTCCTTCTTTACTTGCTGTTTATGATACCTATAACAAATGAAAATCTTTCAAAAATATTGATCTCCTTAATGTTGATCAAAAAATTAATTAATACGAGGTAGATGGTAATAAAATTATATTAATGGCATTTATTTCCCCATAATAAATGTAAAGCCTCATAGACCCATATTTCTTCTTAATAAAAAGAACATGGTCTCCATGTAGTGAAACACGGGGGTGTATGAATACCTTATCATACAACTCCTATAGTTTTTTCTTCAATTCCACTAATTCCACTATTATCATCCTATTGGGAGTCTTAGATGTATTTTTTTATTTGATATGACATCAATAGAAAAATTAACTTTATGATCAGGGGGATTTCAATGTAGTTCTTTAGGAAACACATCAATGTATTCCTACATAGAAGGTACATACTCTTTTATAAGGATCATTTTCACATTCATATATTGTTTCATATATTCTTATCTAATAATTTCATTAAGAATATCTTATATATAATTGATCCATACATGATTCAGGTAATGTATTCTCCTCTATGAAGATAAAGGATTCCACATCTCTATCATGAATCACAATCTCCCTATCTTAGTAATAAGTTTTATTATTATAATTAGAAATAAAATTAATACCATATATTATATCAAATTCAACCATATTTATAATGATCATGTTTGAAAATATGGTATATTTATGTGTCATAGTAGGAACTGACTGACAGATCCTTTTTGGAATAATATTTCCTCTAAGAGCCTTAATTTACAACTCATGTCTTATGGTGTTCGAAAAATGTCTTATTTTCTTAGAAAACATTAAAGATATAAAATATTTAGAATATCCTAAATCAAATAAATCGTTAGCTAAATTGGAGGTTACTATTTAAGTATATACCACCACATATTTAAAAAATTCCACCTTGGTTGTAGTGATTTTATAAGCTTATCCTTACTCACTTGGAATTTTCTAGGGAAACTTTTCTTGATGATTAGAAAATTGGTTTGAATAATGCCCCATAATTTTATAATTAAATCATTATATAGAATTGGTTTATTTCATTCCCTTTTATTCATGAGCCTTATGACCCCTTTCCCCATGCATGAAATAGACTCATGTTCCCATTAAGAATGTACATGGATGTTTCTTTCAAAAATTATCAAATATTAGAAATATCATCCCCCCTTTCTTCTAATTTGAAACATTTCCTTTTTCTTGGTTCTTATAAAACCTATTCTTTTATTTATTTCTCTTGAATATATAATACCAAGAATATTTTTCTCTATCTTTATAAAACATGATATTATATCATTAAATAATGAAAAAAATTTAGAAACAAGTGAATGTATATGGTGACCTGAGTATTTCACACATAAGTATTGTGTCATTTTAGATAAATATTTATTACATATCATTATGATCCATGAAATAAATATAATGTTATAGTGTGTTTCGAAACTTGTATATAAATATATATAAACAACGTGTATATAAAAAATATAAAACATATATCACTTAGTTTTTCACCACTAGAACCAATCTTAAACATATCATACTTAAAACCATTCTTCATATCCTAAAGAAAAGGGAACATAATAAAGGGGGGAGTTAGATGCTCAGTAAGGGTAAAAAAGGCAGATATCAATCAATAATCATTTTAATGCATAACATGATCATAAGGGTATGAGAACATAAGCTTAACATTTGAAAATCATACCCATAATTTCATAGATCATAATCACGAGTCATGACATAATGTTTGGTTGTTTATAATACATGAACCATAAAGGAATCAAAGAAAATGATCCATGATTTAATTACATTAGCATAATATCATGTTAGAAAATAGTTTCATAAATCATGGCTTAATTGTAACCATATATATCTTATTTCAAAGATACACAAAAATACATTCATCACATGTTACATTTGGGATAACCACCCGTGTACCTAATTTGGAATTGAGATAAGCTCTTCTGTACCATTTGAGCTTATAAAATAATAAGCTTTACCAAATTCATTATAATTCTATAATAGAATTACCCATTACATAATTTTAATTTATTCATATTCATTCCATAAGACCATGAAATCATTTATCATTATATAAAATATTTATAGGTATAAAATAATATGGGTTTCTTTAATATTTCACCATCATAATAAAAAAACATCAAGATAAAGAATAATAATGGTATTATAGGATCTTATCCCCATTGAATCATAAGTAACATAAAAGGATGTTACTATAGATGAAAAAATACAATAAAATATAGTTGGAATATTTATTGAGGAAAATACACTTTTCATTTTGAAATAACATATTGAAAATATAAAAAATGAAAATATATAAAAGAAACTATTTTATTTAAAAAGAACCATGGAAACTTATAAAGGAATATTTAATGTAATGATATGTCACAACTATGGGAATTGGAATTCATGCGGTATATCTAAAAATGTAGATTCCTTTCATGTTTTCAGTAAAAAGTCAAAATTATGTCATTTGGAAAACAAAATTAAGATTCATTTTAAGTATTTTTATAGAAATTAAAACATGGATAAAATGACTTTATACAATCATTGGTGAATGTTTAAAACATTCATGAAAACATTTTACATGAAATATGGATATGGAAAAAAACAATTCTCGATCAATAAGAGAAATAAAGTATGTTTTCCTTAAAAATATTATTATGGTATCTTGAGTACTTAAATAGAAGAAAGTTAAAGAAAAAAATTTGACCTATGAAAATTAAAAAATAAAATACATAATACTTTTGATTGATAGATTACATAAATTCATCATTAAAATTTTAAACATAAACAATCTCATAAACAGTAAGATTGTAACGTTTAACCCTTACTAAAACCTCGATGAAATAAATAACATCAAAAAAAATTATAACATTAATATAAATAGATTTATAATATACCATTTAAAATTATTAGTATGTACTCCTCAAGAGAAAGAATATGTGGATAACTAGAGACATGTCTCAACAAAACAAAATTGAGATAAATAACCCAAACCTGATATCTAAATTGATTTATAAGTGAAATAAAATACCATTAATAAATTTATATTTATATTAATTATATAATATAATAATATTTATACTTATAATAATATATATGATCAATTAATTTCATTTAAAAACCAGTTTAATAACAATTCTCTATTAATGTAAACATTTGGGGTGTTAACTGCTTCATTTCTCATGTATGTTTTTTTGGAAGTTCCGGTACTTGTATTTTGATGATGGTTACATAATATATATAATGTTAGTAATTTAATAAGTATTATATTTAATAATTATATACACTTTTATAACCATTCATATAAAGTAGTAATGAAAATTTAATTCCACCATTTCATAGGGATGGTAGTCTTTACGTACGCACGAGTGATGTTTTCCACTTTTTGAAGGACAGAATGAAATAAAGGTAAAAAATAATTCACATTTGAAAAATAATTATTATAACACAAATATAATTAATATTCATTAAATATATATTTATTATCATCCATGTAAATCATAAATGAAAAAAAATAATTGCACCCCTTCATGGAGGTTGTAGTTTATACGTATGCACGAGCAACATTATCATTTTCTAATAGATTGAATGGTAAGAAAGTAGATAAAATATTATATTTAAAGAAGAATAATTATGAAATAAATATAATATATTGAAATTAAATCCATCATAATAACCAACCATGAATTATGGTGGTGTAAAATAAATAATATCAATCAGTGGAGGCGATAGTCCACACAGACGCACGGGCGATACTTTCATTTCCCATTTGATGGAGAATAGGTGAGAAATGTTTGTGAAATAATCATAATAAAATATAAGTATATATATTATAATATATTAATAATATTTTTTCAATGCAATAGGTTTAGATAAGGTGGGGGAATAAATAAAATTGAATGAGTTTGATTAAGATTTATACCTCTTCTTTCAAAGACCTCCTTTGGTTTACACCTTAATCCGTGGAAGATTGGTCTTAGGAGAATACCATATGATCAATGAAAAATTTAAGAAATCTAGTAAGGTTTTGGGTTAGGTATTTTATAATCTAAAAGGCTTAAATTTTATGAATAAATTAATAGAATATGTTCCCATTCATAAGTGAGGGAAGGGATACACATGGAATTACTTAAAAGATTTCAACAATCTAAGGTCAATTTCATTATAAATGGAAAATATTTCCAATGATTTGAATTTAAAATAATATATGGTTTAAGGTTATTTAAATAATATTAATTTGACAAGTTTATGTGGCATTACTACCTTTAACTCTTAATTTACCCCCCCGCCCCCACCCACCCCAAGCGAACTCATTTTAACCTTTAATGTGGTAACAAAATTATACAATTTTTAAAATTAATTATATTCAAAAATTAAGTGGAACCAATTAAATTATATATATTATTATTATTAAAAATATATTTACTTAATTTTACTAGATTTTATTTTTAAAATTAGCAGAATTTAATTTTAAATAATCATGAAAAAGGCAATGACACTCATTTTTAGATAAATATATTTTTGAGTATAAAACTAATTTTACTTCCATTCAATAGCTCATAAAAACCATGAAATGAATATTAAAATATTTGATTGAATATTGAATCTATAAATTTCATTAAAACCATTAAATAATAGATATTAATTTAATTTATTTGGAAAAATCACATTTGACTCATAAAAACAATTTTAAAAAAATGTGTTTTTAGGACCAAAAATAAAATTTTACCAAAATAAAGTTTAAAAAACGTAATTTATAATTATTTATATTATATATAATTAAAGTGTAATTATTATAATTTAATATAAAATTAAAAATATATAGTAATTTTAAATTACTTGATTTAGTGAAAAGAAATCATGGTTTCATAAATATTTGTATTTTTTACTATTCATTAAAAAGTATTTTTTTTTTAAATTCCAAAAAATTCTCCATAAAATAATATTGACATTATTATTTGAAAAATATTATTAATTTACTCAAATAAAATTTGTAATAATGGTATAAATTAATTATAATTTCTTCACAAAAAATGAAATAAAAATCATTTTTGAAGAAAAATTATTTTTGAAGCATAAAATAATTTACTGAAAATTGAGTACTTATTTATTATAGATTAATAAATAAATTTTATACATATTTTTCTTAATTTTTTAATTTTTATCCATACCTATAATTTAATGGTTAGGTTATAGTTGTCACATTTAAATAATATTTTTATAGAATATTGTGGTTCTCTTGAAGCTCAGTGTTACATGTTATGAAAGATATTGAGCATAGTATACTTTTAAACTAAATGTTAAGGATGTTACATTCCACCCAACCTTAAATAAATTATTTCCATTAAATTTTATATATTTAATAAAGTTTTAATATTTAGAAACTCCTTTTTTTAAAACCCACATCATAAAAAGTGAAAATCAATCTTCCATTGAAAAGGGGAAGGGAAAACATAAACATTTCCAGAAATAACACATAATCATATTTCTAGATGATAAAATTAAAAGGAAGTTAAAATATATACATGGAGTAGAAATATAAGTTTTTAATATTAATGGAGACTATATGGAATAGAGTTATGAAAAGTTAATAACTAAATACCCATAAATTAGTGATGGGTGAAAACGAACAGAAATTATGCAAAAATAACTATTAAATTGAAAACATTTTAATTTTCAAGGTTCAATTTCCTATAGTTTAGTAATTATTTTAATATGTAATATGAGAAAATATAATTAAATAATTTCTTCAAATCCATATACATAATTTTAAACTTTGGATACATGTTTAAATCTTTTCCACCTCTTTTCATTCTATATTCCAATGATGAATAAAAAACATGAATTTTTCATGTCTAAAAAAATAAAATAAACTTCTAATATATCATAAGATCTATAAAATAATGAAATTATATTCCACCTTTATCTATTAAGTTATTGAATCCAATAATGGAGAGTACATTATAAGATAACTAATATGAATAAACATTTTTAAATAATAATCTCAAATATTTCAAAAATAATACCCAAAGATCAATTTAATTATTTCCAAAAAGAAAAGTTATGGAACTTCTTAAATCATGATTAACTTGTATTCAATCCCTAAAAAATTAGAAAAATATTATCACAATATTTTTAAAATAAACTCAACATTAATCCCCAAACAACATAATGTATCTCTTATTACTATATACCAAACATGTGAATACCTTGATCACATATTCTCCTAAAGAATTATAATAACCCAAATCACATTAAAACTTCAATGCAAACTTATATGCTTTAAAAATTAACTATATCCTTATTCCTTTAATAAAATCACATACATTCCAATATCTTAAATAAATCTAAAAATTCAATAAACTTTATCAATGATAACATAAGTTACTTTATCATCAAATCACTAATAAATTTAAAGGTGAACAATACTGTCCAATTTACTTTAACAATATAAATCATCTAATTATCCAAACTAAAAATTATCATTTAAAAATCAGGGGCATATTAAGTGTTATATATCCCTCAGTCAAATATTTTCCAAAAAATATCAACATACCACTAAATCAATTTTCTAGGCTGTTGATACCACTCAATATATTCTTGGAAATACTTAATAAAAAACTATTGTATAAAAATCCTTAGATGGTTCATAATCCCTATAAATTTTAGAACACACCCCAATATCATTTAATATCGAATTATCTAAACCAAATAAATAAAAACTCTAATCATTCAACCCTATTCCTAAACAATCAACCATGCTTTAGGAACATATTACTTAATTATTCCTTCTTACAATATGGAATATGATTCATCACCTAAGATTCATTAATCTCTATTAAATAATTTTTATTAATTATAACATAATCATTGCTATAAAAATTATTCATACCATTCATATGTCATTTTTAGTCTTTTCATCATCAAAAATAAATCTTTTACTCCTACAACCTTGATGATCCTCTTCTAGAGAATTCCCCCTAGTACATATCTTTTCATAATGGTTATGATTTCAACATTTAAAACATTAAACCATTGATGATACCTTATAGAAACCATTATAATAATCTATTTCATTAACTAATCCTTTTATTTTCTCAAAAAAATTCCCTTTTATGACATTTTTTACCACACATAAAACATATTCCCATTCCTTTGAGACCTTTCTCCGGGTGCTACTTTACACATTATAAACATGTACAAAGTTGAATCTTCTTTCCCCTATAATCTTCATGAAACTCCATTTTTATCTTATTTCGATTGTTTAGAAAGTCAATTATATTTTGGTTATTAATTATATATCTAGATAACAAGTTTTTTTTATCATAAAATTTCACAATATATATTTCATTTCATTTAGTTTCCAATGATGATAATCATTGCATCATCCATCACAATTAGAATTAATATGATTCCTCTTATTTACAACCATTAACTAAAACCTAAAATCATATTTTGAGTAACATTAATTATAGTGAGTAATCATATAATTATGGAAATAATTTATAGGAAATATATATATTGACAACCTATTTTTAATCTATAAAACCTTAGGTTTGACCTAGGTCACCAAAGGTCATTTTCTATACAAATACCTCATAATGGTTCATAAAGAAAATGAAAATTTACCTAATAATAACACCTTGGATTTTCTATTAAGGTGTGAATTCATAGGCACACTCATTCTATATGAGTGATGATTTAACCCAATATTACCAATTCATATTTTTAATGACAATGTGATTTTGTTCCACAATAGAATCCACTTTCTAGTATCTAGGAAGGGATGTATTTTCTAGGAAAACCACAATCCTTTATTTACCATAACATTGGACATTATCCTATACTTAGGATTATCCTAAGGGTTCTCACTAAATTTTTCTCTTTCTAGTTTCTAAAAATGACTAAACCATACTCTGATACTAACTATGGAGACCTAATGTAAGAACTCAGATTTTGAGCCAGTAAGACTTTAAAATTTTCTTGATATTATTCCAGAGTAGGGCGTTCAGACGACGTCTGATTCCGAGCCCCGGTGTGGTCGAAATTAAATTTCAAGTGTGTTCACACTAAAAAGGCCAAATAAATAGAATAATTCTTAAACGGTTTCTCGGATGGGAAAACTGAGGGTACCGTTGAGTCCGGAACGTGTCGTTTACCCGAGGAAGGATGTAACATTCATGGGTGCGACACTTCTGTGGAAAACACCACCAGGGGTGTTTTCATAATTTAGCGGCCTCAGGCGTGAACTTTTCTACTTCTGAATGGAGGCTTAGATTAAAATTCTGAGACCTCTATTGTGCTCATAATTTGGATTTTACCCTAGGGGTGGCTTAACCCCGATCCCATCGAAAGTTTGGGTATGGGGCCTATTGGTAGGTGTTTAAAGAATTAATTAAATTTTAATCGATTCTCTACATAAACACCTCCACCCCCTCCCCCTTATTCCCCTTCATTTCTCCCTAGTGGATCCCTCTAAATAAGATCCAAACTCCTCTCCACCACCTCTCCAGGGCGGCGCGGTGGTTCGACGGATCACTCGTGAAGCTACGGGATACGCCCAGCGAGGTAGGAAGTTTGTGTTTTCATTTTAATTTCTACATCTTCTTTGAATTAAATTCATTTCATAAAATTATTTCCAATTGTTGAGTGATGACCATAGATGCGTAGGGCTCGATCCGAGCTTTCTGATGTTCTTTTAGGATCAAATTTTCGAGTCCCGGGATGCCCGGGATGGCCCCGGGATCTTTTACGGCTGATTTTCCTATTTTTCTGGTGGTTCCAGGGGCTTCTAGCGACTCGGTGCGGCAGTCCGGTGACTCTAGGTGGTGACGGTCCCAGGCGGCGGCGCTCCCGGGTGGCGGCGGCGCTCCCAGGTAGTGGCGGTCCTAGGCGGATGTGGTCCTGGGTGGTGGTGGCTCTCCCAGGCGGTGGCGGCGAGCTACCAGGTCGTTAGTGCGGGGCGCGACGGGGGTCGCGGCGCGCAACCCCGTGCGGGAGACCAAGACCCGCCTTCGGCGGGTCCGCGCGGGACAGTGACCAGCCATGAGGGCCAGTCAGCGCGGGTGGACCGTGGGTCAGCGGCCGGGCCGTGTGGGAGGGTCGTGGGCCAGCAATGTGGGTCGGGCCGGCTGGCGTGGGTCGGCCCAAGCCGAGTGGACCGGCTGGACAGGGTCGGTCCAGCCCAAAGGGGTTCACCCCGTTGTGTTCGGACACCCATAACTTAAACTACGGGTGTCTATTTTGCATTCCGTCTGCGGTAGTGCAATCCTCAGCTCGAGATGGAGATTTGAGATGGTCTTGGGGAATTTTAATTTCCGATACGGGGGCTCAGTGGCACGACACGCTCATTAAGTACCCTGCCGGTATTCTTCTTTCGGATGGCTTGAACACATCCAGAGTCCGTCTAAGGTGCTTTCAATGGTGTTGAGACGCTGGCGTCGAGACGAAGTTGTCTAGGGGGTTTCGGGCGTTGAAGCCAGAGTTGAGACGTGAGCCCCAAGGGCAGTCTTTTATACTAGGAGCAGCGTTTTGCGACTTTTTTATCAGACGTCCGTTCAGGGTGAATGAGTAGTTATTTTTGGCATGTTTTTCCAAGAGCATCACGATGGAGCAGTTCATTCAACCTCTTTAGGGACTGAGGTGTGGGCCCCACAGGATTTCGTATGGGCATAAAGCGGTTTTGAATAACTTTTTCGTTAGGAGTCTGTTTCTGGTGAGTAAATATTCTATCTTGAGTGTTTTTCTGCACGGATTACAACGGTGTAATCTTTTTGGGCGTGAGGAGCCTCTTTTGAGATCTCATTAAATGTGGAAACATTAAAGGGCATTGGTTGGAGGTTCCTTTGATGCACTCTGACCCAATTCATATTCGCGATGTTAGAGACACCAAGAGATGGTTCAGGCAGTGCAGAGTTATCAGACTAGTTCAGGGTTCACCCTCCAGCGGGGCTGGGAAGTGGGTTACCCACCGGCATATCAGGGTGTACCCTCCAGTGAGGTTGGGTAGTGAGTTACCTGTTGACCTTAGGGTTTACCCTCTCGCATGGCTGGGCAGTGGGTTACCCATTGACCGTAGGGTTTAACCTCCAGCAGGGCTAGTCATGAGGTTACCCGATGACCTTTTAGGGTTTACCCTTTTGCAGGGCTTGGCAGTGGGTCACCCGACGTCCTTTTGGGGTTTAACATCCAGTTGAGCTAGATAGTGGGTTACCCGACGACTTCTTTCAGACTCAGCCCTTTTTATGAGGCTAGTCAGTGACTTTTCTCCATGGTTATTGGAGCAGGATCCTTGGTTGCGCGATTTAGCGATGAGACAGCTTTGATGTGCGGGACTGTTGGGCATCAGCGATGGATATCCTTAGAACTGTTGGTGACTTTTCCTAGGCTGATCTTGGAAATAGATATCCCCTTACACACTCTTATGGTTTTCTTATTGAGCATATATATATATACAACCAACTTTTGTTCTCACTCCTTGGGTTTAGTTACTCTCCTTCTAGGAGGGGAAAAGACACGTGGGGTATGCCACGTACTTTCTGTGTCTAGATCCTCTTGGTTGGATGAGTATACTTCCTTTCTTTTGTTGGGTTGAGCTACACTCTATTTACTGTGCTCTTTCACTATTCCTTATTCTGTCTACTGCTCACTGTTTTGGTACCTCCTTTGTTGCTCCCTTGAGATTTCGGGGCATCCTACTGAGTATATTTATACTCACCCCTCCTTTGTCTTTTCCTGCACTTGGTGTGCCCTTGTAGATGATGGACAGGTCGATCGAGACTACGTAGGAGCGTAGAGTATGCAGGAGCATGGGCAGTGTTTAGTGGTTGTAGTAGGACTTTCAGGTGTGTGGCTCACTAGCTGCTTACTTTTGTTTATCTATTGCCGGGTTGTGCCACTTTTCTAGTTGGGCACGTGTTTTTTCCTTTTTACTATTCGATCTACTTTTCACCACTTTTCATGTTCTACTTTAGAGGTCAATGCATGTTTTGGTTGGGTTTATGTTGTCCATACTTTGGTTTCCTTTTTACTCTATGCCATTGCTATGTGTGGGCTGTGTGTGTGTGTGTATAGGTTCGTAGGCAAAGGCCTCCCCGAGATTGGTATGTCTTTGGCGCTTATCGCCAGCCCCTAGCCTGTGGAGGTGGTCTTGGGGTAGTCGCGGCTCGTGACCAGTAGGGTCGGCCATGATAGAGTTATATCAAAGGTGGTTCATTCCTTGGGGCATTGTTCGAACGTCCCTAAAAATGAATTGGTTGGTATTTAGGGTAATAGTGTCGACATGTTTTGAGAGAGGCTCTTAGGCTAGGGAGTCCAGTGATGGTACCGGCGGCCGACATATCCATTCACCAGGACCCTGATAACCTGCTTTTCGACTCGGCATGCTGAGACATTTGTTACAGGGAACTTTGGAATGTTCATCCGGTAGGATTGATTCTTTGACTGTCTTTGTTGAGTCAGCTCCCCTTTGTGATTACTGTTATATATATATATATATGTGTGTGTGTGTGTGTGTGTGTGTTCATCTGATCATGGTAATCCTTGATAATTTTCAGGATGCCCCCACGACAGAATCCAGCCAGGTTACCCTCTCCAATTCGTGACGACAACCTGGCGAGCGACGAGGCGTCAGTTTAGGGACCCTCACATGATCCCCTTCTTCCCAGTGCTTCAGCAGTAGCCCCTCCACCTGGGGATCAATAGTTAGTAGAGGAATCACAGGCCGAGGTTGAGCGCAATTTGAGTGCACTCTGAGACTTCTAGCGTCAGCGGCCATAGAAGTTCCATGGGGACCCGGATCCCCTGGCAGTGGAAGACTGGCTAGAGTCCGTTGACCCACATTTCAGGCTGGTACGAACACCAGTGGACCAGATTTTAGCCGTAGCTTCCAGCCTTTTTCTTGGGATGGTCGGCCGTTGGTGGGGGATGGTTATGCAGACCCACGATGAGTCGTCTCTCACGTGGGATAGCTTCCAACAGCTCTTCTGGGAGGAGTACTCCCCCTCTTGTCTACGCTTCGTTCGGATTCAAGAGCTTCTGAAGCTGAAGAAGGGGGTATGACCATGGCACAGTACTCGTCCCAGTTTACCGATATGACCTGATACTCGCAGAATATGGTCCACGATAGTTACTTCTAGGTGAAAAAGTTTGAGCAGGGTCTTCGCAGGTAGATCTGTGTGGTGTAGTACCCTGTGCATCCCTACTTATGTCGGGGTTCTAGAGTGGGTGCTTGTGACAGAGAGATTCTTGGATAAGGGATGCCAGGTGGGAGGGCCTAGCAGTGGTCACTTCAGAGCAGAGTCTTCGGAAACAGGAAGGCGATAGAGAGAAGATCCTCAGTCGAGGAGACCCTTCCGTGAGCAGACTTAGTGGCAGGGTCGTACACCACGGTGGCGCCGTAGAGAACCGGAGTAGTAACGAGAGAGCCGGTTCTATGCCTATGATGGATAGGGTCACCTAGAATGGGGCTTCCGGACTAGGCGTACCGAGCATTCGTGGTAGGCAATGGGCGAACCGCAGCGGCAGAGGCAGCACCGTGACCAGGGATCCCCTAGGCGAGGACAGGGTGGTCCTCAGGGAAGAGGCACAGGCAGAGCGTCAGGACTTGGAGGTCAAGGACTGCGTTTCTAGGTCCTTCCACCACCACCACCAGGCAGCCCATGCCAGGCTCAAAGAGTTGGCGGTAGGGGCTACGAGCAGCTTCAGGCTATGGGTGTTCGTGACCCCCCAGCACAAGAGATGGTCCGAGGTACGCTTTGTGTTTACTCTAAACTTGCTTTAGTACTAGTTGACATAGGCACCATACAATCCTTTATATCAATGATTTTTGTATGGGAGTTTGAGCTTCTAGTATAGGTGCTGACACTTGCACTTATCCTCGAGGTTCTTATGGGAAGTGCCTTGTTGGTGACCTTTATGTGCAGACAGTGCGAACTGTCGTTCAGAGGAGAGAGTTTCATGTGGGAATTATGTGTCATTATGATGGGACCTTATGATGTCATCATGGGAATGGATTGGCTTTCTATAGTTCATGCCCAAATTGATCGTCAACGCAGACTAGTCAGATGCGTCCATTCTAATGGGATGAGGTTCACCATCCTTGGTGAATGAGACCTCGTGGTAGAGTAGACAGGTACTCTGAGCATGAGACCACAACCTTTTTCTCACCAATTGGTGAGCATGGCTCTTGGAGCAGCAGACGCTACAGGAACCTAGATCCCTACCATTGTAGAGGACTATATGGAGGTCTTTCCTGAGGATTTCATGGGACTACCTCCGAGGCGAGAGATGGAGTTCTGCATTGACTTGTAGTCAGGGACTACCCCAATATCATGTGCAGCATATCCGATGGTACCCATAGAGATTCAGGAGCTATGACTTCAGTTGGAGGACCATCGTGAGAAGGGATTAATCAGGCCCAGTGTGTCCCTCTAGGAAGCTCCGGTTTTGTTAGTGAAAAAGGAAGATGGGATTCTGCGGCATTGTGTGGATTTTCGTCACCTGAATCAGACTACGATAAAAAACAAGTACCCTTTTCTGAGGATCGATGGCCTCTTTGACCAGTTGAGAGGTTCGAAGTGGTTCTCCAAGATTGATATTTGATCCGGCTACCACCGGTTGTGGATTCGTGAGGCTGACATCCCAAAGTTGGCTTTCCGTTGTCGTTATGGGCATTAAGAGTTTCTGGTGATGCCCTTTGGCATGAATAATTCCCCTTCCATTTTAATGGCTTTGATGAACCAAATCTTCCAGCCATACTTGGACCGGTTTGTGTATGTCTTTATGGATGACATAATCATCTACTCTACGACGTAATAGGGGAACGCAGATCATTTGAGGGTGGTCCTAGACTTACTACGGGAGCACCATCTGTATGGGAAGCTATCGAAATGTCAGTTCTAGATTCACGAGGTTCACTTTCTGGGGAATTTCATTACGGAGCAGGGATTGGTAGTAGATCCCGCAATGATAGAGGCAATTCTTGCATGGGAGTCACACAAGAATGCGTCAGAGGTATGGAGATTTCTTGGTTTGGCAGGGTACTACAGGAGGATTGTGGAAGATTTCTCCAATATTATTTCCCCTTTGACTACATTGACGCAGAAGGGATGACCTTTCTCCTGGACTGATCAGTTCCAGAAGGCCTTTGAGGATCCGAGGCAGAGGCTGACTAGTGCTCTAGTGTTGAGGCTGCCAAAAGAGGACATTGAGTTCATGGTATACTGTGACGCTTAAGGAGATGGGCTTGGGGGTGTGCTGATGCATCAGTGGGCAGTGATTGCATATGGGTTGAGGTAGTTGAGGCCCCATGAATAGAATTATGTGACTCCCGATTTTTTGATGGCAGTGGTGGTCTTCGCCTTGAGGTTATGGAGACACTACCTTCTGGGTGATAATTTTGTGGTCTACTTAGACCACCAGAGCGTCAGGTACATATTCACTTAGAGGGATTTGAATCTAAGGCAAAGGCGCTGGCTAAAGTTTCTGTAGGACTATGATTTCAATATAGTCTACACTCTAGGGATGGTAAAAATAGTAGCAGATTCTCTTAGCAGGAAGTCCCAGGCTCGTTTAGTGTGGGAATATTTAGATCAGTTGGCTTCCCTACGGTTGAACTTGGTGGAGTAGGAGGGTACGACTTTTCTGCAATCGATGGTGTTAACTCCTTCACTTCTTGAGAGTTTGAGAGAGTCACAGCTTGGTGATGTCGACAGTGAGGTGTTGTGTGATCAGATATCAATGGGTGATGCACCCGATGGGTATTCTGAAGGAGGGAATCACGAGATCCTATTCCAGGGATCACAGCTTGATGGAGATTCTAGGGCAGTGGTATGTTTGAGAGATCATCTGCCTTCATGGAGTACCCTCTACGATCATCTCCGATTGTGACACACGGTTTACGTCACGATTATGGCAAGGCTTGTAGATGGTATTTGGGACTCCACTGCAGATGAGTACAACTTTTCACCCCTAGATGGATGGTTAGACCAAGCGCACTATCCAGGTGTTGGAGGATTTTCTCAGGGCGAGCGTGTTAGACTTTTTCCTAAGCTGGGAGGATCACCTGCCCTTGGTGGAGTTTGCGTATTACAAAAGTTACCACTCTACTATCTGCATGGAACCTTTTGAGGACCTCTATGGGAGACCCTGAAGGTCACCATTATGCTGGACGGAGGTTGGGGAGACCTCCCTCATGAGCCCAGAGTTGGTGTGGGTGATGACGGATAAGGTTCAGGTCATTTGTGAGTGGATGAGGATGGCTCAGAGCAGACAGAAGTCCTACGCAGATCATCATCGCAGGCCTTTAGAGTTTGAGCAGGGGGACCATGTCTTTTTGAGATTTTCCCCATGGCGTGGAACATGGAGGTTCGTCTGGGGAGTAAATTTATCCCCAAGGTTTATTGGGCCCTTTGAGATCGTGCGCAGGGTTGGTGAGGTCGCTTGCCGTCTTGCTCGACCCCCATAGCGGGAGAGGGTGCATGATGTCTTCCACGTGTCGCAGCTGAGGAAATACATGCACGACCCCATGCACGTTATCCACTGGGGAGATCTGTACATCAAGGATGGATCCACCTTTGTGGAGCACCCAGTGGCGATTGAGGATCGGCAGGAGTGGACACTGCGTGGACGGACCATTCCTTTGTTTCGTGTGTTGTGGCAGCACGAGAGGGTGCAAGAGAAAACCTAGGAACAGGAGAGCCAGATGTGGGATCAGTATCCCGAGTTGTTTTTGTAGTTTTGTTTTTCGGGGACAAAAAACTTGGAGGGAATGATGTAAGAACCCAGGTTTTGATCCTATAAGACTTTGAAATTTTCTTGATGTTATTCCAGAGCAGGGTGTTCAGACGGTGTGTGATTCTGAGCCCCGGTGTGGCCGGAATTAAATTTTAAGTGTTTTCACACTATACATGCTAAGTAAATTGAATAACTTCTAAAAGTTTGCTCGTATGGGAAAACTGAGGGCACCATTGAGTCCAGAACGTTCCGTTTACCCTAGGAGGGGTGTAACTTTCGCGGGCGCGGCCCTTCTGTGGAAAATGCCACCAAGGGAGTTTTTGTAATTTACCGGCCTTAGGCGTGAACTTTAAAACATCTGAACAGAGGCTCGGATTAAAATTATGAGACCTCTGTTGTGCTTAGAATGTGGATTTTACCCTAGGGGCGTCTTAACCCCGACCCCGTCGAAAGTTCGGGTACGGGGCCTACTGGTAGGTGTTTAAAGAATTTATTAAATTTTAATTCATTCTCTACTTAAACACCTCCACCCCCATCCCCATTATTCCCCTTCATTTCTCCATAGAGGATCCCTCTCAACAAGCTCCAAACTCTTCTCCTCCACCTCTCCAAGGTGGTGTGACGGTCTGGCGGATCACTCGTGAAGCTACGGGCTACGCCCAGTGAGGTAGGAAGTTTGTGTTTTCATTTTAAATTCCACATCTTCCTTGAATTAAATTAATTTCATCGAAATGATATCCCATCGTTGATTGAAGACCATAGATGTGTAGGGCTCGATCCGAGCTTTCGGACTCTCTTTTCGGATTGAATTTTTGAGTCCTGGGGCATCCAGGGTGACCCCAGGATGTTTTCCGACTGATTTCCCTATTTTTCCAGTGGCTCCAGGGGCTTACGGCGGCTCAGCACGGAGTTCCGGTGACTCCAGGATGTGGCAGTCCCAGGCGGTGATGGCACTCCTAGGCTATGGCGGTGGGATCTCAGGTCGCCGGTGCGGGGCGCGACGGGGGTCGCGGCGCGGGACCCCGTGTGGGAGACCGAGACCCGCCTTCGGCAGGTCTCCGTACGAGACAGCGATCGACCACGAGGGCCGTTCGGCGCTGGTGGAAAAAGATTCAGTGGCCGGACCGTGCGAGAAGGCCCCGGGCCAGCACTACAGGCCGGGTCGGCCGGCGCGGGCCGGCCCAGGCTGAGTTGATCGGCTGGACCGGGCCGGTCCAGCCTAGAGGGTTTCACCCCCTTATCTTCAGACACCCGTAACTTCCACTACGGGTGTCTGTTTTGTGTGTCGTCTATGGTAGTGCAATCCTCGGCTTGAGACGGAGATTTTTCAATGGTCTTGGGGATTTTTAATTTCCGATATGGGGGCTCGGTGGTGTGACACGCTCGTTAAGTACCTCACCGGGATTCTTATTTTGGATGGTGTGAACACATCCGAAGTTCGTTTAAGGTGTCGTCATCATCATTGTAACCTTGGATTCATGAAGAAATTTTCTATGGGGGTTTCAAGCATTGAATCCGGAGTTGAAACATGGGCCCATGGGCCATCTTTTAAGCTGGGAGCAGCATTTTGTGACTTTTTCATCAGACATCCGTTCGGGGTGAATGAGTAGTCGTTTTGGCGTGTTTTTTCGAGAGCATCACGATGGCGCAGTTCACCCAACCTCTTTTGGGACCGAGGTGTGGGCCCCATGAGATTTTGTATGGGCATAAAGCGGTGTTGGATAACTTTTTCTTCAAGAGTCAGTTTCCAGCGAGTAAATAGTCTATCTCGCATGTTTTTTCGCGAGGATTATAATGGTGTAACTTGTTTGGGAGTGTAGTGCCTCTATAGAGATATCATTAAATGTTTAAATATGAAAGGGCATTGGTCGGAGGTTCCTTTGATGCACTCCGAACCAATGCATGGTCGTGATGTTGGCGACACCCAGAGATGGTTCGGGCAGTGCGGAGTTATCGGACCAGTTCAGGGTTTACCCTCCAGCAGGTCTGGGAAGTGGGTTACCCACCAGTGTATCAGGGTTTACCCTCCAGCGAGGCTGGGTAGTGGGTTACCCATTGACCTTAGGGTTTAACGTCCAACAGGTATCGATAGTGGGTTACCCATTGGCCTTAGGTTTTACCCTCCAGCGGGGCTGGGCAGTGGGTTACCCGATGAACTTTTAGGGTTTACCCTCCAGCAGGGCTGGGCAGTGGGTCACCTAATGACCTTTTGGGTTTACCCTCCATTTGGGCTGGGCAGTGGGTTACTCGACGACTTCTTTCAGACTCAGCCCTTTCTATGAGGCTAGTGAGTGACTTTTCTCTATGGTTACCGGAGTGGGATCCTTGGTTGCGTGATTTAGCGATGAGACAGCTTTGACATGCGGGACTATTGGGCATCAGTGATAGATATCCTTAGAAATGTCAGTGACTTTTCATGGGCAGATCTTGGAGATAGATATCCCCTTACACACTCGTTCGAGTTTCTTTTTGAGCATGTATATATATATATATACACCCTACTTTTTATCCCACTCCTTGGGTTTAGTTACTCTCCTTCTAAGAGGGGCGAAGACACGTGGCGTATGCCACGTGCTTTTCATGTCTAGCTCCGCTTAGTTGGATGATTCTAATTCCTTTATTTTTTTGGGTTGAGCTGCACTCTATTTATTGTGTTCTTTCACTACTCCTTGTTAGGTCTATTTCTCACTATTTTGGTAATTCCTTTTTTGGTCCCTCAAGCTTTTGGGGCATCCTAGTGAGTATCTTTATACTCACACCTGCTTGGGCTTTTCCCACACTTGGTGTGCCCTTGCAGATGATGGATATGTCGATCGAGACTACAGAAGATCGTAGAGGACGCAGGAGCTTGGGTAGCGTTCAGTGGTCATAGTAGGACTTTCAGGTGTGAGGCTCACCAGCTGATTACTTTTGTTTATTTGTTTCTGGGTTGTTGTGCTTTTCTAGTTGGGCATGTGTTTTTCCCTTTTTTATGTTCGATCTACTTTTCAGCACTTTACTTGTTCTGCTTTAGAGGTCGATGCATATTTTGGTTGGGTTTCTGTAGTCCATACTTTGGTTTCCTTTTTACTCTACACTTTTGCTATGTGTGGGCTGTGTGTGTGTGTGCATGTACGTATGTAAAGGCCTCCCTGAGATTGTTATGCCTTCGGCGCTTGTTTCCAGCCCCTGGCCTATGGAGGCAGGCTTGGGGTAGTTGCGGCTCGTGATCGGTAGGGTCGGTCGTGACACCTAAGCATTTTATTCATAAATATTACATCATTTTATATGAATATCCATTATATATCATTATGATTCACACGATAACTATAAAGCTTTTATGTTTTTGAAAACATATGTTTGTACAAAACTTGTTTATAAAAGATCTACTATATCCCCCACTTTGTTCATAAAAACTAGCACCCTTCATAAACATATCATACATAAAACCTTTCTTCATATCCTATGGAAAAGGAAACATAATAAAGGGTGATCTCATATTATTAGTAAGGGTAAACAAGGGAAATATAAATCAATGATCATTTATTAGAATAACGTGAGAATAAGGGTAAGAGATCTTGATATTAAAATTTAAAAATAATAACTAACAATTTATAGATCATAATCACGATTCATAACATAAATCATGGTAGTTCATGAGACCTGAATCATAAAGTAATCAATGAACATGATTCTTCAGAGAATAAAAATGGCATAAGATCATATCATAAAAGAGTGTAATAAAGAGTATAATAATTATTATAACATAAATCTTATATCAAGTCTACCCACTAATACATTCATAATAATTTTGGATTGGGCTAACCGCTTGTGTACCTACATCGGGTTTGGGATAACCTCTTATGTATCCTCTTTTTGGATTGGGATAACCTATTGTGTAACCTCTTCGGGGCCTAGTATATCCTCACATATACCATTTTTCTTATAAAAATATTAATATTTTTTCAATTTATTAGAGGGATATAAATGGGCCACACTTCATATAATAATAATCCACTCATATGTATTCAATAAAATCCTGAAAATATTTATCATTACATAAAAAATAACTCATGGAAAATAAAATGGGTTTCGTCAATATCATCATAATAATAAACCATATAGAAAAATAAAAATGAAATTATCAGCGGATCACATCCCTAATGAATCATAAGTAACATCAAAGGATGTTATCATAGATGAAAATGACTTTAATAGATTACGAGATTATTTCATGAAGAAAATACCCTTTTCATTTTAAAATCACTATTTTAAAATCTATAAATTTCCAAAAAAATTAATGAAAAAATTTTCTTTTATAAAATGATGGGAACATATAAATAAATCTTTAAACTAATTAGAATTCATGATGGATGGGAAAACTATTCATGTGGTGTATGTTAAAACAAAGATTCATTTCAAATTTGGAGTAAAAATTAAAAAAAACTCATTCGGGAAATGATAAGTAGATTAATTTAAAAAAATTATGGAAATTAAAACATATGTAAACATTAATTTATAAAGTAATTGAGAAATATAAGAAAAATTCATGAAATTAATTTAAATAAAATACGGGTATGGAAGAAAAATATTCTCAGCTAAAGTGAGAAATAAAGTCGGTTTTCCTTAAAAACATTCTTTCTATCTGTTGAGTACTTGAAGAGAGTAAAATGAAAGGAAAACATATAATCCAAAAAAATAACTGCACTAGAAAAAAATAAATAATTTTTTAAGAGATATATCATATAAATTCATCATTTTAAATTTAATCACAAACAATCCTGATAAAAATTGGGATTGTAATATAAAACCCTTACCACTTTGGAAACTTTTTAATCATAAATCCAATGAATTAAACAATATATAATGAAATTTTAAAGACCATTAATATAATTATATTCATTATATAACATGTAAAATAATTATTATAAACACCTAATAATAAAAAAAATTGTATAGCATCAGACGTGTCTCAAAGAAACAAAATTGAGATGAAGAACACTTACCCAATATCTGACATGATTCGTAAGCACTCTAACCTCCTATATAAAAATTAATTATTTGTTTTAATTCTATAAAAAATCATTTTTTTACCTATAATATCATATATGATCAAGTTATATTAGTTAAACACCCAATTATTTTTAATTCTCTATTGAAGTTTTTATTTTGAGTGTTAAATGCTCCATTTATCATATATTTTTTTCATAAGTTTTAGTCCTCATAATTTTATCATGGTTACATTTTCTCTAAAAATTATTTTCATCACTTCATGGAGATAGAAGTCCATAAGTACACATGAATGGTGATTTATACTTTTCAATTGATGGAACGAAAGATAGGTAAATAATAATTCACTTTTCCAAAATAATTATTATAACATAAAAATCATATTAATTCATTAAATATATACTTATTACAAACAATTTAAAGTGGAAATGAAAAATGAATCACATCGATTTGGGGTGGTGGCAGTCCGCACATAAAAATGAGTGACATTATTGTTTTCCAATTGATGGAATGATAAGAAGTAAAATATAATATTATACTTATAGAAGAATAATTACATCATAAATATCATATATTAACATTAAATCCATCATAATTACTCTTTTATTTGAAATATCACACACCTAGAGGGTACAAAATGGTTTGATGAGAACTAAATGATTCCATGTCAGGTCCACCATTTTTGTTTCATGCAGATGGATTTCCCTGATGGTCGATTGTAGGGGGTTCAATGTCTTGAAAAATCACTCATGTGGGGTTCATAATTTATTGATATTCTATAGAAACTCCCACTAGGTCCCACATCCATAACTGAGTACAGACCTTCCTTCCATAGGTAGGTAGTCAATTGGGTATTCAGACTCAATGACACTTAGGAACCCACATTGGTCAAGACGATGGGAGGTAGGGCTTGTGACACCATTATGGGGAAATTTCTACCAACATTGGAACTATATTATAGATTTAATTAATGTTTGGGAATCTCTTCATAATCCTGATATGGGGTTGGTTACCCAAAAAAATAATCAAGTGTTTAATCCTTCTATGTGTAATAGGGGTCTATAAATGATTACATCTATTTGTATCCATCGTTATTCATATTTTTTCAATTAATTGGTAGCTAATTATATTTTGAATACATATAGATAATCACTAAAAAAATTAATATCATCAAAGGATTTTATTAATATTATGATAATGGGATTAAACCATTATGAGGAATCCTATATATCATTCTTATAATTGAAATCAAAACCCATGTCATTAGTTAAACCCATGCAGTTTAATGTCATTTGTAAGGGAAATATATGAGTTTAATTAGGCATCATTTAATAATCTTGAACCTCAATGAAGTGTCCAATATATCCTGCTTATGGTAGGAATTAGATTCATTGTATATCTATCACAACCTTGGGACTTATATTGTGGTGTATTCACTTGTTTATGGGTAGTCATATCATGCCATTGATCAAGAATTACACAGTGAATTTTTCATGGATGGTGGAGATTCATGATGAAAATGATTTGATAACTACAAATTGTTAATCCCACATGATCCATGCTCAGTTTGGGAAATAAGGGATAGAAATTAATCAATATCACTCTATATGGATGTAGGACTTATGAACTGGGGTGGCCCTTGGGATATTTAATATGGATCTTGGGCCTTAAGAAGGCATCCTATGTATCGTGATTATAAAAGGGATCATAGTCATCATAGTTCAGTTTTCTTCTCAATTCACTGGTGGATAAGGAAGATTTATTATCCCATGGGAATGATTGGGTCCCAATGGTTGGAATACCGAAGACATTAAGCGACTTATATTGAGTGGGATGTCCATTTGATATTGGTCCTTGGTAATACATTCTACATATCCTAGTTATTGAAGGAATTAGAATACTTTTAGTTCAGTTGGATCAGGGATTACACACTAAGGATTCCCTAATATATCCACTAAAAAATGACATCATGCCCTGGTACTTCTACTTAACATGGTCAGATTATCATCATGGCATGTCTGATTTTCTTCCTGACATGTTTGAGGATGTCTCAAAAATTCAAAGTTGTCTAGCAGACAATTCCAAATAAAATATCATGATCTAGTCGGATTTTTTGAAGGATACCTCATAATATAAATAAAATGATTGAATATAATGACATGATCAAGGATAACATGTACATAGGGTGTCGGATGGTCTGGCTGACTCTTCTAGAGGACATTGTGAGATCAAGACTGTCATGTCTTGTAGGTGTTGCAAGATCTGGATAAATTTTCTGGATGACATCTCCTGATCAAAGAATACTTGTCTATATGGTTCTCCATTACTGGACTGAATATTCCTAAGGATATCTCATGGTTCAGGATAATATGTCTAGGTTTCATCACATGACTTGGGAGACATGTTTGGATGACATCGTGTGAATCGGTTGACATGTCTTGATGGCATCGTGATACCTTGTTTACATACCCTAGTATTGTAACATGACTTGGGAAACAAGATTGTAGGTCATCGTAATATTTCACTAGTGATATTTGAATAATTCCCAAGACTTGGGTGGAATTCCCAAAGGTCATCGTGCAACTTGATTGACATATATGAGGGACATCTCATGATCTAAATGGTATGTCTAGGGAGTGTCACATAACTTTAGTGACATATCCTGTTATTGTCATATGAACTAGGTGGGTTATGAAAAGCGTATGAAGATCAATAAATCCAACATTGCATAAGTCTCACATATTTTTCATTCTTTTATTCTAGTATTTAATTGAATATGTTCCTAAGGACTATCCAGTGTTAACTTATTTTAAATTTCATGTGACTCAGCCAACATATAGGACCTCCTTCACATAATCCATCTGGCATGCCATAAGTCCTTCACGTGTTCTATAAAGTGGTCATATGAAGTGTCTATTCATGTTGTGTGATCCCATAGGTCGTTCCCCAAATTCTACCTAGTATAATACCTTTGTGATCGCGTGACTAGTTTCTCCAATAATTCCACTTCTATGCTCCAATATGTGATCGATATTGAATTATTTTTTATACTAAGTGGATATTTATAGTACTTTCCACCCTAGTTATTCACCGCCTTACACGGTTTATATCTCATGGATTTGGGCTGAAGTCAATGGAGGATTTCAGTTTCATTCACTTCTCTTGACCTTTTCATGGGTTATCCATGGCATTGCATGACATTAATAAACCATTAGAACATTGTTCAATTTCCATGTTTAAAGGACGCTACTTGATCAAATGAATTTTTCCTAACCATGTGAACATGTCGAGGATATTTTATAAGTTGATATTAGTATGTCTATTGGTATTTAATAGATCATAATACATGTGGGAATTCCTTCACGTGATCGAATATGACTAGTTTGGGATTATTCATGAGATTAAGGCTACTTGTGAAGGGATCCTTCGTGAGATCAATATGACATGTCTAAGGGCCTTTGAAAGATCATGTTAGTTTGTTCAGGGGGACTCACATGATCAATATTGATCTCCTAGTACATATAACCACTTTCGGGTGAAGGACAATATATCCTCATTTCACAAGAGGCTTCTGCCTTTATCATTTTTATTCCCTTATTTATTTAATAAGGATGAGATATCTCTCATAGCCATTTGATTGTTGTTAAAGATAGCCACTCTCCTTGTCTGCAATGCGTCATGTCACAAATAATGGGTCTCATGGTGATGTTCTAGTATTTTCATGTACAACACTCCTCTTATTGTCTATGGAGATTGTGGTGCACCGCATAATCAAATGTACATGTCCAATACCCTTCGTATGATGAAGGTCACATGTCAATAAACTATTGAGTGACCAGTTGGACATGTCACTAGGTCTCCATGGTGTATTTTATACCACATGAGAATTTCATATGAATATCAATGACCACATAATGTCGACAACTTTTTTGTATTTTCTTCCATTATTTTATAATGAATTTTTAGTGTTTTTTAGGAGCTCGTTGGTTGTCAAGTAAAGTGACCCAAAGAGCTTCTCTGGCCTCCATCACATAATCACCAATGATTGTCTGGGTGACTTGGAAATAATGGGGAGGATTTTCAAAGGGTATTCTAGTGATCTCAATAATATCATGCTCAATTCATGACCCATTCACATGAACTTCCAAAGGTCATGTGATTGTGTGTCCTTTTTAGGTTGGTGTGATCTATGGGTTTTGGCCACCTTCTCTTCTTTTGTTGTATATAGACAATAATACCCATACTTTGTATTTTTATTCCCTTGTTGATTTTTGGAAGCTCATTTGGGGGAAGTCAAAAAATTCCCACCTTAGAAATGATGACTTTAGGGGAAATGGCTTATTTTTTACAAAAGTAAATTTCTTCCAGATTATTTAGTGTTTCTACCAATTGATTTATTAGTAAACATTTGGACTATTGGGAATCCATTATTATTCTGTATAATTCCCTATAAATATGGGGATAGGGGGTATCTCATTTCATCAGTGACTCAAATTTCTAGATATCATTCACTTATATTTCATTGCTTGATCCCATAGCAAGACCTCATTTCAAGATCTTTTTCACAATATTTTCTATGAGAATTTATCAGGAGAACTATCCACAAGACTTCTCCACAAGGGATGTTTGTGAGACCTGTTTCTCAATAATTCTTATTGATAAATTTTTTTTGAGATTTATTCAAGATGCATTATTTTCCATATAGCTTTTTAAAATAAACCATGAATATTTCTTTAATAATTGCTTAATCCTTTGATTTATGACTATCTTGTTGGTTTCGCATTATCCACTAGCTCGGTCGCCTGATCACTTGGTTGTTATGCAGTTTGTGCAAGTATATAAGGGTCATGAAATCATGAGTCTCATGATGAGTCGTGGGGTAATGAGATGTCTTGTGGGTCAAGAATTGTAAGAGATCCCTGTGAGTCTTGCAGTCTGTGATACTTGTATCATGTCATGAAATCATTAATCCCTCCATGGTTCATGAGATCTGCATGATGCTATTAAGATCATGCATATCTTTTGATGGGGTTTCTCTTTCCTATGACTTATACTTATTGATTTTTTACAGATAGATTCTAGTTCCCATATGCCTTCAAATAATGAGGCTATATAAATGATGGCTTACTAGAACTCCATCATAGAAATTGCAGGTGCTAACTTTCATTATTTTGTCGATTCAACATTGATAAGTCTCTTGAACCTAATGGGAGTCAACCTTAGGTAATATTCCATTTTAGACCTCATGACCCTCCATGGGTTTGTTCTAAACAATGAATATCCCATCCCTTCTAAATAGTAATAAACTATACCTCTCTCTTGTGTTATAAAGATCCATAATTCCATTTGGGTGAATATCTCCCATGTTGGAAATTTCATTGCTGAGGGAAAATGCACAGGTAGGTATATAATGGAATTTATTCCCATAAACCTTGATGATAACCATCACAAACCAAATTTATATATCCATAATTACTATTCAATAATGATTATTTCTACCACTATATAGAGGTTTGGGTGGTTTCCCAATAGGTACCTTCGATCTAGAGGCAGTTTCGAAATGGATTGGGGCTAGCCATTATGGGTGCAGTATATTGCTTCTGAATTTTCCATGAATCTAAAGAAGAACGGGATATATGAGGATATATGGATCTCACAAAATTTTCCCAACTATAATGAGGGATTGATTTCGAACCTATTTAGTCACTAGTGTCACGAACCAACCCAGATCAACCCTGAACCGATCACTCGAGCTGGTCTGTGACATGTCCCAAGGGGCGTTCCCAATCCCCCTGGGATGGAAACCAGGGTCAATCATCAAAATATACATGATGGGATGATTTAAGCCTAAGATATAAAACTAGGACCAGATAAATAAATAGAACAAATAGAGCATGCAGCAAAACGACAACTGAAACTAAAATAAACAAAGAAGTGATCCAGATACAAAGTATCACTAAAAAGAACAAAACCATAAACAATACCCCACTACAATTATCTCCATGTGACTCCTTGGTCACCTCCAACCAAAAGCCCAAAACTACTCCCACATGAGAAGCCACTAAGAAAAATCCTGAACAATATTTGAACCTGCAACTACAATGGTAAAGGATAGGCATGAGTACAAAAATGCTCAGTAGGGATGCCAAAAGTAAACCAATGAATCCAAGTTTTTCCTTAACCCAAAGTTGTACGATGAAACAAGTTTGGAAATACAATTATAGAAATATTTTTTTCCCATTTAAACAAAATATCATCACTTTCCCACTAAGATAACCAACTAATGCCTTATATTATTTCAAAAACAGTTTACCATTTTATAAATAAATCTATAAAAGTGATATTAGGGTTGTGCAAAAGGGAGAAAGGTAAATAATACAATATGAAAATAAACTAGTGTAGCATAAATTAAACAAGAAATACAATCTATAATCGTGGGTGATACTTAACATTCCCATACAACCCCTAGATGCACTCGGTTCGGAACCACCTTTCGACGTATAGTGAAGCCCCGTAGTATATAACCCACTGATCACCCTCACGAAAAAATCAGTATCAAATCCCACCGGGCCACTCTATCTACCAGGGGCACAAACTCATCTAATCAGGGCAGGTGGGAAACCATCACTTGATAATCTATAAGATGCCTAGAAACCCATGGTGGTAATAGTAATACTATGTAAGTAGGAGGACCTCGCACACATGACTGATCTCCCTGCACTTGCCTACACCTAACACGAACACCAATATACGATAACCCCTAAGGGATATCCCTCCAATAAATGTGCCCCATATTTATAAACATACTTTTCATATCACTTGAAGGTGCCAACCGGGCTACTATAACATATATACTTTAAAATATTTCATAAAATGTTTAAGGTTTTGAACCGGACACACACATTTATTCAAAATATTATGTAAACACCACTCTTACATTTACAAAGTTAAATGGGCCCTTAAGTTATAAACACACATTCAAACACTTCACAATTATCAAACATGTTTTTACCCTTTTTTTGACCCACACCAAAACATGTTTCAAACCGAATAGCCAAATCTTAAAGAACACATTATAAACCATGATTTCCAAAACACTTAAAGAAACACATAACAAAACCAAATTTAAAATACTCTTTATAAACCAATCAATGGGACCAACCCTATTTGAAAACTAAAATCCATTTAGAAAACTAAACTTCCAAGAAAACACCAATTACCTTAAAACCATAACTTTTCACCTACATTATTTATATAACATAAAACAATAAAAAAACATTAAACCATTTCCAAAACATTTTAACACGTTTAGCATGCTATACCAACATCAAACCATACACACCTGAAATCCTATTTTAAAAACAAATGCACACAAAAAATCATTTTAAAGCCTTACCCCTAAAATCACCACTTTACCACATTATTTTAAAGGAACACCAACTAAAAACATTGAATTAATTAAACCCTTACAAAATTATTTTAACACCATAACTAAACCATAACACAACCAAACCAAGTTTGTTAATAAACAATGTCGTTGCAACCTAATAATAGCGATGCATTTCATAAGGGCCCAATTCCTTCTTAAAGAAACATGAACAATTCAAACAAGCTTTATAAGTATCATAAAACAATGCAATTTACACAAAAACTCATTTAAAACATATTTTTAACAAATAAAATAAATTCTAAATTGCAATAATAATTTAAACAATGGTGTCATAGAGCTGAAAAACAATTCTATAAATTTATTTAAAATGTAAAGCATCAAAGGAAATACTTTAGGAAAGAAAAACTTGGAAACACCTACTGAAACATCGTGCGATTGGAATGAAACTTCAATTGGTTGAAGAATGACACCCCACGGACAGAACACAAACCCTAAATCCAAAGGAAACCCGAGATACACATTAAACCTAACATTTTGGGTTCATATAACAAGAAACCCCACATAGAAACCCTAGAAATTAAGTGAGGAGAGGAGAATATTGGGAAAATAACTTAACAGATGGAACTACTGGAGGGAGGAGCATCCGTCGGATGAAGTGCCAGATGGGAGGAGGCATTCTAGAGAGTGTAAGGGGAAGAGGGATGTGTGATGGAAAATTGGGGAGAGAGGGGGTAAGGGGAGAGTGGGGTGGTGCATGGGAGATAAAAAAAATGAAATAATGGGTGGAGCAGGAATGGGTGAGGGGATAAAAAAAGAGATTAAAATGGGGAGAGAGGGGGTGAATGCATAACATAACGAGATGGGATGAGAGAAGAGTGGGAGATAAAAAAATAAAGGATTTCATGGGGATAAGGTTGGTGCATGGTGGGTAAAGGAAAAAAGGGGGGATGGGTGATTGGAGAGAGGGAATAAAAAAAGTACTGAATTAATGGTGGAAAGAGGTGTGAGTGGAGGGAGGGAGCCCATGAGATAAAAAAATAGAGGGGAGGCATGGAGGATAAAAAGAAGAGGGATTGAAACCCTTTTAAAAAAATTAACAACAATAACAATTAAAAAAAGATGTTAATAATAATAATAATAATAATAATAATTTAAATAATAATAATAACAAAAAAAAATTAATGACAACATTTATAATAATATTAATAATTATGTAATCATGACAACGTCATTAATTTTCTTAATAATAATATTTGTAATAACAATAAACATAGTAACAATGATAATCATAATTTTATTCATTTTCGTTTTAAATAATAACAAAATTAATAACCAAATAATAATTATATTTATATCCATTTTAATTATAATAAGATCATTAAAAAGTTTAATAAAAACATTCTTTTATCTACACAATAATGTTATTATTATGTCTTAAACATTTAATTTATTTCATACTCATAAAGTGTTATTATTTTAAGTAATGGGTAACCACATGGGCATCTGGTCCAACCTCATGGTTACTGCTAATCATGTGGTGCCCATGCACTGATCTAAACCCCACCAAAAACATCAAATATCAAAAAAAATTAAACATGCACTCAACCTGCACCTTGAAAAGACTAACTGAATCCAAGAAATAATAAAACAAAATAATTTAAAAGGTCCAGGTGTGACAATTTTTCCCACCACAAAACTTTCTGCCCCTAGAAAGTCACCCAGATGAAATACAACCAAAACTCATGTCAATGCCCGACCAAAACCGTTGGAAAAAAATTAATCCTCAAGCTGGCTATTCACTCTACAAGTTACACCCAACCTACTCAAAGAGAAACCATAGCACAAAAGAAAGGGAGAACATGAGATGGTTTTCCCCACCATAAGAATTCCCATAAGGTAAGAATTTTAACTAAAACACACCACCCCCATGGGGGATAGAAACTCCCCACCAAACTTACTGATTTCTCCATATTAGTTGAATAAAACCACTGATATTTAAATGGAAAACCACTACAAGGCCACCCATACTGGGGCACCAAAATAAGGAACTCCCTATAACAACACTACCAGAACTAAGAATTACCAACACCGATCTAAAACTCCCCAACACCTCACATCTCTAAAAAATCATTAATAAAACTAGGACCAACCCACACAAGGGTGAAAAATAGTTTAAAGAAAAATTAACCATTCTAGAGTTCACATTCAGAAAAACTCAACTACTATGATCATGAAGGGATAAGTTAATCTCACTATCACTATAAAATATGAAATTAAAATAGTAGGAAAACAAGAGCAAGGGAACCCTGAATGTATCAATTCCACGAAGAAATATAAAGAACCTAGCAAAGGTCTCACATTCCTCTGACACGTTGAATGTGCGCGAGTTTCACCCTGAGACCTGAGGTTGGGTCTCTGATGGCTAAAACATATTATGCCTCATAGTCAAACACTATAATTCCCCGATCAGAACTCCTTCCTCGAATGATGCTTCCCAAAAAACTTCCCCTAGTGACCTGAACGACCACAACGATAATAGGACTCTGGAGGGATGCGGCATGATGGCTTGGAATTCCCGAACCAGCCATACTGATGGCATGCCCGAAGACATCCTAATGAACTATGTGTGAGGATCAATGGAGATAACCTCTTAAGAAAGGTTCTTCCTGCACACACTCTCTGCCAGATAGGGAACCTTAACCAAAACCAACTATCAACAATTACTCCCCAAAATCCAACGACGATAAGACATCCAACCTCCACTAGTCCCAAACTGAACCCTTAAACAAACCCAAAACAGCACAAACCTTAACAACCTGGGGATTTCCTAACCACCCAAAGACACACTCCACTTCCCTCAAGTCATTCCACCACCTCTAACAGACCTCCAACACCTCAAAGTTAGATGACACTTAAAAGAACTGAAACCTGAGCATGACTCATCGGCAACACTGGGGACCTTTCTAGGTGGCATACTTTGAAGAACACAAGAAACACAAAACCAAAACTTGCCTCAAGCCAAAACACAATCGAAAAGAACAACCCAAGCCAAGAAAACTATCCCAGAAGCCAATCCAATATAAACACCACCAAAACCCTCTTTTCCAAAATCACCATTTTTATTTAAATTTCAGAACTTCTTTATCCTAAGGTCATTTTTCAAATTCCAAAACCACTTTTCACAAGCCAAAAAAAATCCATTCCCAATAGAAAAAACAATTTCCAAAACCTTTATATTTTAAAACTCACCCAAGGAATCCTATGGATTATCACATGTGTGTCCACCCATTTCGATCCACATCACCTATAAACATGTTCCCCCACACACTTACCGTACACACCCACACACATGTGATCTTCCATAAAGAGTACTAAGGGCCACATCCTTTCCACATCGAAACCCAATAATTTACTAAAATGCTTCCAATTTTAAAACTCCCTTTACCAATTTAAAATCATTTTAGAGAAAAAAATTCATTTAAAAAAACTCATTTCCATTTCCAAAAGCACGCTTTCACCAACCAGAACCAAATGGAGTACAAATTACAAAGAACCAGTGGAATGAGGAAATAGAAGTTACACTTAAAAACTGGAGACATGGTAGGGAGACATGCCCTAAGTAATCATCAAAAACTAGGAAGAACTTAAACCATTCACTCGGACTCCACATGGGTCACTACTCCATGTGAGGTCACGACATGACACCGACTTGCCTCTGCTGTCATCCCTCAATCCAAGAAAATGACACAAGACTCAAATCTAAGACTACCCCTGGTGACTTGAGGTTCAAAACAAGCAAGGGTTCATGATTCCCTTTCTGTACCTACCTCTCACATCTCGACAGTCCTAATATTCTTCTACCAGACACTCCAAATAATAAGAACCTACTCTGATACCATTTTGTCACAAACCAACCCAGATCAATTTTGAAGAGGTTGCCTGAGCCAGTCTGTGACATGTACCAACGGGCATTCCTGATCCCCTCGGGGTGGAAACCAGTGTCAGGAATCAAAATATAAACAATGGAATGATTTAAGCCCAATAAACATAACTAGGACCATATAAATAAAAAAACATAGCATGCAACAAAATGACAACTGAAACTTAAATAAACAAAGAACTGATCCAGATACAAAGTATCACTAAAAAGAACAAAACGAGAAATAATACCCTTCTACAACAATCTCCATGTGACCCTTTGGTCACCTCTAACCAAAAGCCCAAAACTGCTCCCACACGAGAATCCACTAAGAAAAAGCCTGAACAATAGTTGAACCTGCTACTGAAATGGTAAATGATAGGTGTGAGCACAAAAATGCTCAGTAGGGATGCCAAAAGTAAACCACTGAATCCAAGTGTTTCCTTACCCAAAGTTGTCCTATGACACAAGTTTGGAAATACAATTATAAAAATAAGGTTTTCCCATTTAAAAAAATAACATCTCTTTCCCGCTATGAGAACCAACTCACACCATATATTATTTCAAAAATAGTTTACCATTTTATAAATAAAACCAAAAAAGTGATATCACGGCTGTATAAAAGGGAGACAGGTAAATAATACAAGATGAAAATAAACCAGTGTAGTATAAAGTAAACAAGAAATACAAGCTGTAACCATGGGTGATCCTGAACATCCCCAGACAACCCCTGGACGCACTCGGTTTGGAACCACCTATTGGTGTATAGTGAAGCCCCATAGTCTATAACCCATTGATCGCCCTCGTGACTAAATCAGTGGTAAATCCCACCTTGCCTCTCTATCTACCAGGGGAACCAACCTGTCTAATCGGGGCTGTTGAGAAATTGTCACTCGATAATCTATAAGATGCCCCGGAACCCATGTTGGTTATAGTAATACTGTGTATGTAGAAGGCCCTCGCACGCGTGACTCATCTCACTGCACTTGCCTACCCCAAACATGGACACCAATATACGATAACCCCTAAGGGATATACCTCTTATAAAGGTGCCTCATATTTATAAACATACATTTCATATCACATGAAGGTGCCAACAGGGCTACTATAACATATAAACTTTAAAACATTTCAGAAAACGTTTAAGGTGTCCAACCAGAAACACACATTTATTCAAAATATCTTATAATCACCGCTCTTACATTTAAAAAGATAAATGGGCCCTTAAGTTATAAATACACATTCAAAAACTTCACAATTATCAAACATGCTTTTACCCTTTTTCTGACCCACACCAAAACATGTTTCAAACTGAATGGAAAAACCTTAAAGAACACATTATAAACCGTGATTTCTGAAACACTTAAAGAAACACTTTACAAAACCACAATTAAAATACTCTTTAGAAACCACTCAATGGGACTAACTTTATTTGAAAACTAAAATCCATATAGAAAACTAAATTTCCAAGAAAACACCAAATACTTTAAAACCATAACTAGCCAACTACATTATTTATAGAACATAAAACAACCCCAAAAAACATTAAATCATTTCTAACACATTTTAACACATTTAGCATTCCATACCAACATCAAACCATAGACACTCGAAATATTATTTTGAAACCAAATGCACACCTAAAAAACATTTTAAATCCTTGCCCCTAAATTCACCACTTTCACACATTATTTTAAAGTAACTCCAACTAAAAATATTGAATTCATTAAACCCTTACAAAAGTTTTTAACACCATAACCAAGACATAACACAACAAAACCATGTTCATTAATAAACAATGTCGTTCCAACAAAATAACGATGATGCAATTCATAAGGGCCCAATTACTTCTTAAAGTAACACAAGAAATTAAAACAAGCTTTTTAAGTATCAATAAACTATGCAATATACACTAAAAGTCATTTAAAACATATTTTTAACAAATCAAATAAATTAAAAATTGATATAATAATTTAAACAAGGGTTTCATCCTCAATCCATTTTTTTAATTTTTTTAGGAATCCACTTTATGGAAAAGTGGTAACCGTACAAAAACCCTCAAAAACCACCCGCACAAACCCACTTCGACGTCAACATACAGCACACTAACATCAAAAATTAAAATCCAGCTTCACCTCGGACCAAAAGCCGCCATACCGCCTTCAAAGAAACCTTCAAAATTCAAATTTCAAATTTCAAATTTCAAGTCATCGCCGCCCATCTCGGTAAACGAGACATCTCGATTCTCACTCTCATCACGACAGCCACCCTGTCCCGAAGACGCACCCATTTCCACATCAAACCAAATCGTCGGTGAGCTTCACCGGCATCTGCCATCACCGTCACTGTTGAAAGAAGATTCATCATCTCCACCATACTCAAAACAGGAAACATCATCAACTACTTTAGCCGATTCCAACACCAGACAACCAGCAGCGACATCGCCGACTTAACACCACCGTCATCGTCCTTGTCCGAACACCACACTTGACACAACCTCATCGTGGCCAGGCTAAACCAGAGAAAAAACCTACCATATGTAGAAGCTAAACTGAAAGAAGAATCCAAATCCAAGATCATACCGACACTAGAGCGCCTGAAAATCCCTCGAACGCCACTCCACTTATCCCAAAACCATTGAGAAATCATCGCTCCAGATCCGACCTGGATATGCGCGATGTAACGCGAGGTCAGAGAGGGGATGAAGCGGTCTCGGATTGCAGAAACCACCGTCGTCGGGATCGAAAACCACCGCAAAACCAAACCATCGTGACGCTACTCGCCAACCTGAGAAGAACGTTGAAGAATCTGAAGTCCGTCGGCCGGGAAATGTAGAGGAGCCCATCCCGCTACTGGAGAGACGCTGTTGAGGAGGATCAGAACCGCAGAGGGCACAACACCACGCTGCTGACTGCAGGCGAACCGAAGATTCACTGGAGAGAGGGGGTGAGTGCGTAAGATAAAGAGATGAGGTGAGTGGAGAGTGGGTGATAAAAATATAAATAAAGGAATTAATGGGGATAAGGGTGGTGCATCATGGGTAAAGGAAAAGGGGGGATGGGTGATTGGAGAGAGGGAATAAAAAAATCAATGAATTAATGGTGGAATGAGGGGTGAGTGGAGAGAGGGATCCCATGACATAAAAAAAAATTGAGGGGAGTAATGAAGGATAAAAAAAGCGGGATTAAAAAAAATTAACAACAATAAAAAATAAAAAAAATATGTTAATAATAAAAATGATGATAATAATAATAATAATAACAATTTCAATATTTATAATAATAACAAGATTTTAATGACAACATTTATAAAAATATTAATAATTATATAATCATAAAAACATATTTAATTTTATTAATAATAATATTAGTAATAACAATAAAAATACTAACAATGATAATCATAATATTATTCATTTTCTTTTTAAATAATAACAGAATTAATAACCGAATAATAATTATATTTATATCCCTTTTAATGATAATAATATCATTAACAATTTTAACAAAAAAACATTTTTTTTATCTACACAATAATGTTATTATTATTATGTCTTAAACATTTACTTTATTTCATTCTCATAAGTTTCATTATTTTAAGTAATGGGTAACCACCGGGGCATCCGGGCCGACCGCACGGTTACCGTCAACCGTGCACCGATCTGAAACCCACAAAAAACATCAAATGTCAAAAAAAAAAATTAAATATGCACTCAACTTGCATCTTGACAAGACTAACCGAAGCCAAAAATAATAAAATAAAATAATTTAAAAGGTCGGGGTGTGACAACTAGAGTCCTGATACAAATAAATTCCATATAAATTATGGATATATGGTAATTAGTCTCTTGTATGTCGAGAATATTTTCATAGATTACATATTGGAATGAATGTATGATGAGTACCCCCCCCCACCCACACACCCACACCATCCACATGGGATAATGTAGAGAGGACACCTCCTCTTGCCTGAGAGTTAATCATGATAGACGAAAAGGCCCTGGGGAAGGACCCACTTCTTGGAAAAGATATCCTATTCATGAAATGGAAGATATAGTTCATCAATAAAGCTCGTATTGATCTAGATTCCAATAATCCAAAGGCTTTCCCTAAAAAGTACTACCACAATGTGTGGGGATCTTATTCTCTCACAGCTGAAGAAGATAAATATAACAATTTGGGGTGGGAGGTTATCTCTAAAGTTGACTAGAATGTTCAGCTAGATTTTTTCCTTTTTATGTACTTGAGTGGGTACATACTATCAATGAAGTAAAAGGGTCTACTTAGGGTCTCCACTTTCATGATGGAGAACTCTGTGGAAATATGGTGATGTAACATGTTAGGCATCCTAGTGTTGTATAAATTGTTTCACCTCCGGTGCCATTTTCATATGGGAAGATCCACTCAAATAATCATGGAGCCTTTTTAGGTGTTATGTGGTTGTATGGGGGCTCACCTAGGAGGTTATGAGTACCTAAGAATCTATAACGTCCTCAAAATATGTTCCAAACAATTTTTAGAGTGCATCAACTGAGTAAGGACCATCACATTAATGAATTGGGAGTTCAGGGCCTTCATGGGCTATTATGAACACTTCTCCTTCAAACCCTATGTGGTAGTTACCACTGGTATTATGGTTAATAATGATGGGGGAAACCTTGAGGCTCATGATTAAGTGATGTCGCTTCGTAAGGGTTCCCTTTCTACCCACATTGATGGGAGTCTCTTCTTTGAATGGTATGCACCTTGTTAGATTAGTCTTCAGTCCTGGTGTGTTCAGACAAGATGTCCTCCCCATATTTATTTTTGATTCATGAAACATCCTATGTTGGATTTCCAGTTTTGGCTGATGTTCATCAGGGAGGATACTCAGGTCCAGGTAGACCTCCCTCCCCATGATGTCATGATCGGTTCATCCCAGAACTATGATGAACTTTGGATTCACTCATGTCCAAATGGGAAATTATCCACATTGGTACATGGGGCTACCCAATTTCCACCAACTATAGAATCCAATACAAGGTAAGGAAATCATATGGTTTCACAAGGACCAACAGCCCAAGATGTTCCATGTATGGAGGTGTGGTTTTTACCATTTATCTAGCTACCGGTAGAATTTTCAACCACCACAATCACGGTGAGCGTGGTTCTGGTGAGTGAGGCTATGCCAAAGCTATTATATCCTATCACATTTTAGTAGTGGATGACTTGGAGAACATTGTACTCATAGGTCGTGATCTAGGGAATAATGCATCAGGAATAATTAACTTTAGATGTATTCACTCACATTACTACTCCCTGATGCATTACTTTAAAATACCAACCTACAGTGGTCAAGGATTTCCTCTAAGACATTGATTTGTTATTGTAGAGTGTCAAGGGTTGGGTTTTCAACTCCTATTTGGTTCAAAAAATAGTGGTTTAGGTCATGATGGAGGTTTTCAAGGATGGGAAGGGCTATCCCATTATCGATGTAGTGGAAAGGACAATTTTTTCCATGTTTAAAGGGATATGGTGTAATTGAAAATGTACCTAATATCTTTTTATTTTTTTCGATACAACAGGAAATCACAAGAGACCATCCTGTCCTAATATTCCTAGTGTATTCTTCAGGGGGTATGGTAACTAGAAATAAATTGAGTTAAAACCATGGGATTGATGGTGAGGGATCCCTAGGTCAACTATATCTATTAAGGGTAGTGATTTCCATTGCTGATGTAACACATTTGACATCAACACCTTCTGGGGGGGCTCTTTATTGCTCTCAGTGTTAGTACCTTATAAATATCCTTCTCAATAAGGGAAAAGGAAAAGGAATCACTCTGAATTATCAGATACCTCTCTCTAAGAACCCTCAAGTAAGCATGGAATTTTACTCTTTCCTTATTTTAGAATATTATAGTAACACATCTTGATTTTTAAAAAATGTAAAGGTCCCCACTAGGTCCTCTTAGAGGAACATGTATCTTTACATGAGGATATATGTGAGCATTAAACTACTTTTAAAGAACCTTCAATTTCAAGTTCGGACCATCAAGAAACTAATATGGCTATTTTTTGAACTCAGTTAGGCCTGATGTATACTATAGATTTTCCAGTGATCATTCAATTTGATCAGGCAAAAGCGAATTCACTTTTGGAAGATACTGATATAGGTATCTATTCTTCTATTCTTTTATCCTTGATGGAGGTGTGTTTCAGAAAAGATGAATACTTCTTTAGAAAATGGAAACATAGTTCATTTTTTGTCATGAAAACTAACATTTCATTTTTTCTAGAATCCCTCTAGGGTGGTGAGAAAAGAATGACTTCCATGAAAGTATTGGTAATGCCACTAAGATTCTCTTCACAATAGGTAATTTCCTCTCCATTGGATGATGGGGTCAGGGAATTAGAAGTTTCCAGTGATGAAAAAAATAAATTTATGCTTCTATCATTGATCATATATGTTGGTTACCTAGTGATATCATGTCATTTATCCTCCGACTGATAAACCCTTGTGAACTTTTTTGTAGTTCCTTCACCCAGGGGCTAGAAGTTTCAAGTCCTAACTTCCTTGGGAATTCCTCTAACTGAGTCAACCAACATGAGGCTAGATCCCTATATACTTTATTAAAGACCATGATCATGAATCCCTCACTTAGAGACTTAGTCTCAAAATATTTTCTTATTCCCAAGATGGTCATGTTTCAAGGTTTCGAGATGAAATCACATTACTATTTGATGTGGAAACAAGTATATAGATGGATTTTAACCATGAATTCATAGGCTTTATTATAAGGGCTAAAGGACCTTCTAGGTCACCTTCAATTCTTGTTTACCACCCTCGGTTATGAGGGTTTTGATTATACCACCCTTAGTAATTTGGTGAAGGTGGTGATATCTTTGAGGGAACAAAATAGGGACCTTGAATTAAGGATTGTAGATACCGAGGATTACTCATTAGGAAATAATGGTTGGGATGTGGTCTTAAACTAATATTCCCAGCATATAGTGGAGGAAGAAACTCACCAGGATATGGTTAGTGTTGGGAAGGTTGAAATCAACCATATACACTCTGAAATTATCTGTCTTCAAGAAGATTTAAACTAGTTTCAACATGCGCTTAAAATGTCATAGAGAACTATAATAGATAAATAGGGGTATTTGACATGGTGGAGAAGTCCATACATGAAACTATTACTAGGTTGGAGAATTTTTAGTGGATTATGGAGGTGTAAACCAAATCTTTTGATTAATTGCACCAATATATTACCTCCCTAGAGAAAATTTAGGCAGAGCTCAAAGAATCCTATGAATTCATTCTATTAAAGGCTAGTAATTTCATGAATTATTCATTAATTTTATATTCCTGGGAGAGACTCTGGTATGTGGTGATTCTTCCTTACACATGTTATCAGTGAACAGATCTTATAAAATTTATATTTCGTTGTCCAGTTATCTTTCATTCATCATGTGCATGATATGTTGTTGATATAATGTTGCATGAATCATCAAAAATACCCATCCTTCATATAATATCAATTAAAACCAAATTCATGGATTTTAGTTTTTATACCAAAACATATTTTTCTTGAGAAATTATCATGAATTCCCACCAATGTGAGATTCATCATTGATGTATCTTCTCTAGTTATCTTGATATTACCTAATTCACAAAATAATAATTTGGGTAAAACATATTTCCTAGAGAGAGAATGCTCTATCTTTGTATGAATTTAGTGGTCCTAAATATCATAGCTTGATTTTTTATAAGGCCATATAATGTTCCCCATAAGCTTTATATCATTTTTTATTGACTCAATTCTTTTATAAGCATCACATAGGGGAAGGCTTTATGGGAATGGGTACTGATTTTTCTCCAGTAAACCTCTTATGGTTTTTTGGCCTAACAGGATTTGTGCCTTTTTCGGTCTTTCAAAATAAATATTTTCTATGTTATAGTTTAGGTTATTTTATCTTGGACCTTCTATCATTGAGGTTCATATTATTTTGGCATGAACCATCTATTGTTGTAATATAGGGTCTTTCATATCGTAACTTCTATTATTATAGTTTAAGGTCTTCTAGTTTAGACATTTTATTATTGTAGTTTAGGATCTTTTAGCTTAAACCTACTATTGGTTTAGTTTAGGGTCTCTTAGATCATATCATATATTGATGAATATGGAATATGGGGAATACATGCTAGGGATGACCCAAAACACCCTAAGGCAATGAGTTTCACTACAATGTTACTAGGGCTTACAAGGATTAGAGTTCATTTACTATAAGTATGAGATGCCTCTAATTCATAGGGAAATCCATTATGAATTGCTAACATTGTCAAACATAAGTGTCCCTACTCTTTTACAAGGGCCATGAAAGATTTTGGAAATGGTATGGGTGTATAGATAAATATTAGGGAAAATTATTCCACTGATATAGATGGAATATGGGTTAAGTTATTAATAACCTAATGTTTTGAGTTGTTGAATATGGAATGGGGAATACATTTTATTAATGACCCATAACACCCTGAGGTGATGAGTTATTCCATAGTGTTATCATGGCTTAGAAGGATTTAAGTTAATTTTCTGTTATGAGGGTATGCCTCTATTTAGTAGGATAAGCCCTTATGAATTGATATCATGGTCAAACAAAGGATTCCCCACTTTTTTCTGAGGGTTGTAAAATGTTTTAGAAGACTTAAATATCTAGATGATGAAATTCGGTATAGAGTTAAAGTTATCCTGGAAGGGTTATGGAACCCTATTGTAGTTTATCTCTTTATGTGGAGGCTTAGTGTCACGACCCGACCCTACCCGGGCTCGAGCCACAACTACCCCATGCCCGCCTCCATAGGCCAGGGGCTGGTGACCAGCGCCGAAGGCACAATAACTCAGGGAGGCCTTTGCCTAAGTACCTGTACACACACACGCAGCACACTCAATGCAAAAGTGCAGAGTAAAAAGAAAAGCAAAGGGAAACTACTATAAATAAACCTCAAGAGTGCATCGACCTCTACAAGTACAAAGAAAGCTGAAAGTACACTGAAAAGAAAAGGGGAAAAACACATGCCCGACCAACAAGTGCCACAACCCGGCAACAGGTAAACAAAAACAAAAAGAAACAGCTGACGGGTCTCCCACCTGGAACCCGGCCACAAACACCGCACGTGGTCCAAGCTCTTAAGCTCCTACACTCCACTGAAGTCACTACCAACCTGTCCGTCGTCTGCAAGGGCACACCAAGTGCGGGAAAAGCCCAAGCAGGGGTGAGTATAAAAATACTCACTAGGATACCCCGAAGGCTCGAGGGAGCAACAAAGGAGGTACCGAAGGGTGAGCAGTAGAGAGAACAGGGGAAAGCAAAGAGAGTACAACAGAGAGTGCAGTAAAGAGTCTAGCTCAACCCAACAAGAGAAAGGAGGTAGACTCATCCAGACACAAGGAGCTGGAAACGGTGAGAAGATGAACTTCACATCGAGTCTTCACTACCTATAGCAGGAGAGTAGACTCATCCAACCACGAGAAGCTAGACACGGAAAGCACGTGGCATACCCCACACGTCTTCGCCTCTCCTGGAAGGAGAGTAGCCAAAACCCAAGGAGTGGGTACTCGTATGAGGTATATACATATATATGCTCTATCAAGAAGCCCAAACAAACTCGTAAGGGGATCTCTGTCCCGTAGCTCATCCCAAGGAAAGAGTATCCAACAGTCCCAGAAGTAACACCATCGATGCCCAGCATCCCGCATGTCTGCCCCGAACCGCAAGCCAAGGGCTCAAACACCACACCTCTATATTGCCCCACAGTCGAGAGGTCTGCTCAAAGTCGACAGGCGACCCCCTGCCCAGCCCCACTGGAGGGTCCCTGGAAGTCAACGGGTTCCCACCACAGGGAGACCCGGAAAGTCTACGGGTGCCACACTACCCAGTCCCGTAACAGGGTAATCCACTGGAGGGAGACCCGGCTAAAGTCGGCGATGGGACCACTGCCCAGCCCAGCTGGAGGTAACCCGACATCGGGGACAACTGCCCAACCCAACTGGAGGTAAGCCCGACATCGGGGACCACCGCCCAGCCCAGCTGGAGGTAAGCCCGGCATCGGGGACCACTGCCCAGCCCAGCTGGAGGTAAGCCCGGCATCGGGGACCACTGCCCAGCCCCGCTGGAGGTAAGCCCAGAATTGCTCTGTCCATCCCTGCTGTATGGTACTGCTCGGTGAACACCACTGTACTGGCCATCCCTACTGGAAGGTAACCCACTGACGAGCCCTGCTCGAAACAACCTCAGCCCTGCTGGAAACAACCTCAGCCCTGCTGGAAACAACCTCATCCCTTCTGGAACAACCTCAGCCCTGGTGGAACAACCTCAACCCTGCTGTAACAACCTCACCCCTGCTGGAACAACCTCGGCCCTGCTGAAAACAACCTCAGCCCTGCTGGAACAACCTCCTGGGTAGAGGATCGGTGCCCGCGTAAAGTGTTGGTCACACCGAAACCACAAGCTCTACCAGGGAACACGGAGCAACGGGAGAAACTCCCCAGGCCTCATAAGGCGATCCCGCTCCAATACACTGAGTCACTATCGAAGCGGACCGAGACACCTCATCCCAGAAAGTGGGAAAAACTCCCACGCTGCACGAACACCCGTAGTCGCAGACGGTGTCGCAGTCTGGTGAAAGGGAACAGTACTGAAACTCCTCACAGCCGAAGAAGCAGAGGAACCAAACCATCTATGTCGGCCAAAACATTGAGAACAAGACCAGGGGGAGACCACTCAACCCTGCTGGTTAGAAAAAAGACCACCAGGCCAGGGGAAACTCCACCCTGCTGGTCAAACAGACGAGCACAAAGCCAGGGGAAAACTCCACCCTGCTGGTCAAACACACGAGCACAAAGCCAGGGGAACACTCCACCCTGCTGGTCAAACAAACGAGCGCAAAGGGACCCTCTACGTCACGAGAGGTCAAAGTACGTAAAGCAGATCACAGAACGCATGTGGGGACCACACGACGTGTGGCCCCAAGTCAACCCCAACTGTGCGCACAAACATCCTCAGGTACAAACAACCACATGTACCTCCAAGCGCTCCCGTATACTCCTGGAGTATACCTCATTCCAGCCCAAAGGCTATCGTGCACACGACACCTAGCGTCAACGCGAAGGCGTTACATAACAACTCCACCTCAAAGGCCCAGGCACGGCCAACCACATCTTGTAAATCATTTACATCACTCTCCCAAGAGTGCGCGATCACACGCCAAGGGTCCGCTACAGACAAAGTAGGGTGAACCACCACTAGAGCACCTTCCATGCTCCACATTCAATAAGATCACATAAGAGGATCCGCACAACCAAACAGATCGCACCATTGTAATCCTCATGAAAAAACACGCAAGATCGACTACTTACTCACCTCAAACGGATATCCGATGGAAAAGTCGCCAACACGGCCTCACGCCCGAACGACGTCCCGTGATCCCGAGCCTCGGCCCCAAAAATAGTCGAGCGCATCGCACCATTGCGATCCCCTCGGGAAAACACGTCAAAAGCACTACTCACTTGAGTGCAATGGATATCCGGAGAAAAACGTGCATCCCGGCGCACTGCACACGAGCGGTGCCACATGGGACCCGCACCCTGGTCCCGAAGCACTGCCAACGGATCGCACCATTTCGATCCTCTCGTAAAAGCACACAAGATGGACTATTCACTTGTCCAAAATGGTCACCCGGTGATAAAGATAGAAAATCACCGTCGACGCCCAAACGACCCTCGTGGAACCCACACCATCGTGCGGAATTACAGCGGGCAGACTGCGCCAACGCGATGCCCTCAAAAAAAGACCCAACATCGACTGCTCACACGCCCCGTACAGACGTTCGAGGAAAAAGCCACTAAAAGCTGCACGTAGCTCAAAAGACGGGCCGTGGGGCCCACGCCTCAACTTCGGCCTCAACGCCTGGAACTGCCCTGGAAAGCTCCGCCTCGGTGCCAGGTTCCCAATGCCACCGACGACGTTTAAATCGGACGTCGGACGTGTCCGCGCCGTCCGAAACAAAATCCCCCGAAGAAATGACTAACCCCTCGTCGTACGTGTCGCGCCACCGAGGCCCCACGTTTCGGGAATTAAAAATTCCCGAAACCATCTCAAAAATTCCGTCTCGTCGATACGGTTCCACCACCGTAGACGGCACTCAAAACGGACACCCGTAGCGGAAAATACGGGTGTCTGAACAATGAGGGGGCAAGACCCCTGGGGCTGGACCGGCCTGGGCCGGCCCGCGGCTTAGCCGCGCGGGCCGGCCGCGGACACGCGGTCCGCGTGTAGACCGGCCACGAGGGCCGGTCGCGGCCGCCGCGTGAAGACCCGCGCGGCGCGGGTCTTTGTCGCCGCACAGGGGTCGCGCGCCGCGACCCCGCGGTCGCCGCTCCCTGGCGACCACTGCTTCGCCGGGTGCTCCGCCAGACACCCCCGCCGACGCCCGAGCTCCCCGCTGCCGCACCCAGCGCCTCCACCGGACGCCCGCGGACACCTCCTGAGGCCGCCCGTCGGATTCCGTGACACCGCCTGAGGCCGCCGCCGCGCCAGGGCTCGCCAGACCACCGGAAAAACCCGCAACCTTCGACGATCGACCCCGGCCTCCTCCGAGCTCGGATTTTGATTCCGAAAATGAGTTGGAGAGATAAAAATGTATACTATGCAGTCATGGGATTTGATCAAAGTTTTTACAAGGAATCAGCAGTGCAAAACGAGCTCAAAGTAGGTACGGGAATAGAAAATGCAAACGACAAATCCTACCTCGTGGGGCTTCGCCCAAAGCTTCGCGACGATCCACCGGCACCACCGCACCTCGCCGGAGTTTCCTTACCGGACTATCTCGCCGGAGATAGAGGAGGAGAGGGAGAGGAGGGGCTGCCATGGGGAAGGGGAAGGAGAAGAGGGAGGTAGGTGTGTTAAGCGTTTAAATAGAAAACGCTTAACCGCCCGCCCGTCGGCCCGAACCCGAACTCCCGACGGGGTCGTGGTTAAGCCTCCCTTAGGGTAAACACCACCTCCCGAGAACAACGGAGGTCTCGGAATTTTAATTCGAGACCCTGTTCAAAAGTTATTAAACTTAGCGCCCGCAACCGCCAAATTACGAAAATGCCCCTGGGGCCATTTTTCACAGACGGGCCGCGCCCGCAAAACTTACACCCCTCCTAGGGTAGACAGCACGCTCCGAACTCAAAGGTGATCTCAGTTTTCCGATCCGAGCCACCGTTTAAGAGATACTAGCGTTTCACCATTAAACGAATTAAATAATTTATTTAATCCGTTTAACGTTCCAGAAGCTGGTGAGGAGTCCAAACATCCCGCACTGACAAGTTTTATGTCGTTCCTTGGGTAAACACCCCATTACAGACCCATCCGTACACTCAGATCTCGGATCCGGGTCACCGTTTAGGAGTTATCACATTTATTTTGCGTTTCCAGTGTGAACACACTAAAAATTTAATTCCGGCCACTCCGGGGCTCGGAATCGCTCGCCGTCTGAGGGCACTGCACTGGAATATCATCAAGAATATTCCAAAGTCTTTCGTAGAAAGAATCGGGTTCTTACATCATTCCATCCTTCAAGATTTCCGTCCCCGAAAATCAAAACTAGGGAGAAACACAGGGTACTAAGCCCACACCTGGCATTCCCATACCCAGAAGAACCCATGCACAGCTCTGCATCACCGCACATAGACCAAAGGATTGATCTGTTCACGCGGGTCGACCCTTGCCGATGTCGTGCACCCACTCCAAACTTTGGGGTTAGGGTAAGGCAGTAGGGTACCTCGCCATCCCTTTGCACGGTCTCAAACGGCCCGAAGGCCCTTGGGGGTAGCTCACCTCCCCGGTCAAACCTCTACGTTGCACACCGCGACTGGAATCACAGCCCGCACCTGGAACAAGGCCCAGTGATTCCCTCCTTCAGAATATCCATATGGTGAAACACCCAAGGATATCTAGTCATACAAGATTTCACAGTCGATGTCTCTCAACCAAGACTCTCTTACCCACTCGGAAGCGAAGGATTCAACACCATCGACTAAAGGAAAAGGTCTCACGCCTTTTTATTTACCAAAAAAGGGTTACACCCAACGCCCTGCGTCACCCTGGTAACACCTCAAGAAAGGAGCAGGGAGGAAAGTATTCCACACATAGAGTCTATCAATTCTACTGCAAGAAGTAGAAGAGTCGCAAGGGGGTACCTCTCACCACCCCATGCCCTGTAGGATCGTAGACATCCAGAGCTCGCGGCTATCTGCGGTCCCAACTGTCATCTCCCGAGGCATGACGTGGACCGCCTAGTGGTTATGGGAAGACCTAGTAAAGACATCTCCCACTACCAGCTCCCCCCGCTCCTCTGCTAGCACCACCTCTCTGGGTACTACTCCAATCACAGCGCTGCCTCTGCTGTGGTGGTGCGCCTGCTGCCTGCCCGAAGCTCCCAGCAACTCGGGTCGGGCAGTCTCGTTCCAAGTGACCTCGCCCGTCACAAGCATAGTACTGACTCTCTCTGGTCTGCACTGGTGCCCTCCGACGCCACTGTGGTGTACGACCACGCCCCTGAGTCCGGTTGTCAGTAAGCCACCTGCGTCGAGGTTCTGCTTGCCGACGCCCACTAGCTGCGGAAGACGTCTCGGCTCCAACGTGCCTACTGCCACCACCAACGCTAGGACGTGACAGAAATCCCTCTGTCACCAGTGCCTGCTCTAGTACCACGACATATGTGAAAATGCCCAAGGGTACTATGAAAGCACAAATCTCTCAGCGGAGACCTTTCTCAAACTTCCGCGCTCGGAGGTTGTCGTCATGGACCAAGTCCGGGTAAAAGCATGCACGGTCTGCAAAATTAGCCTCGTACTCGGCCACCGTCATCCCTCCCTTCTGAAACTGCAGGAGCTCCTGAATCTGAACGGAGCACAATCAGGAGGGTCAAAACTCCTCACGAAACAAAAACTGAAAGTCGCCCCACGAAAGCAACGACTCGCCAAGAAACTGAGTCACCAGACTCCACCAACGCTGAGCTGCTCCACGAAAAAGGGTGGCTGCCAAAGCCACTCTCTGATCTGTCGACGTCTTCACAAGCCTGAAAAGGCAAACCACTTCCTCGAGCCAACCCTCTACTGCCTGAGGGTCTGTCTCACCACTGAACCTCAGCGGTCTTTGCCGCTGGAACTCACGGAGCGTGCTCTACCTGTGCTCAAGCCCCATCTGCTCTACTGAAGCTGTCTGCTGCTCAACATATGGGGGTGCTGCTACTGGCCCACCCGGAGAAAAGGGATCGCACGATGGGTCCTGGATTGTGGCCTCGTAGCTCACAGGGTCATCGTCACGCACCCAAAGCTAGTATCCTGGATGTCTGTCTTTGCGGAGACATCCTGATCATTATCAAGGAGTGCCGCGGTCAGATGAGCATATATGTATATACCAAAAACAACAACGATGGGGAGATGACTCAAGAAGGACAGTCAAGACTTAGTTCTATGTGATGCACAAACCAAATTTTTCCTACAACAAGTGTCTCAGCATGTCGAGTCGACAAGCGGGTTATCAAGGTTCTGGTGAATGGATACGTCGGTCGCCGCACCATCACTGGACTCCCTAGCCTGAGAGTCACTCTCGAGACACATTAACATCTTTGCCCTAAATCCCAACCAATTCCTCTTTTAGGGACGTCTGCACAATGTCCCAAGGAATGAACCACCTCTGATACCACTTTGTCACGACCCGACCCTACCCGGGCTCGAGCCGCAACTACCCCAAGCCCGCCTCCATAGGCCAGGGGCTGGCGACCAGCGCCGAAGGCACAATAACTCGGGGAGGCCTTTTCCTAAGTACATGTACACACACACGCATCACACTCAATGAAAAAGTGCAGAGTAAAAAGAAAATCAAAGGGCAACTGCTATAAATAAACCCCAAGAGTGCATCGACCTCTACAAGTACAAAGAAAGCTGAAAGTACACTGAAAAAAAGGTGAAAAACACGCGCCCAACCAATAAGTGCCACAACCCGACAACAGGTAAACAAAAACAAAAAGAAACAGCTGACGGGTCTCCCACCTATAACCCGGCCACGACAACCGCACGCGGTCCAAGCTCCCAAGCTACTACGCTCCACTAAAGTCACGACCAACCTGTCCGTCGTCTTCAAGGGCACACCAAGTGCGGGCAAAGCCCAAGCAGGGGTGAGTATAAAAATACTCAGTAGGATACCCCGAAGGCTCGAGGGAGCAACAAAGGAGGTACCGAAGGGTGAGCAGTAGAGCGAATAGGGGAAAGTAAAGAGAGTACAACAGAGAGTACAGTAAAGAGTCCAGCTCAACCCAACAAGAGAAAGGAGGTAGACTCATCCAGACACAAGGAGCTGGAAACGGTGAGAAGATGAACTTCCCGTCGAGTCTTCGCTACCTATAGCAGGAGATTAGAATCATCCAACCACGAGAAGCTAGACACGGAAAGCACGTGGCATACCCCGCGCGTCTTCGCCTCTCCTGAAAGGAGAGTAGCCAAAACCCAAGGAGTGGGTAATCGTACGAGGTATATACATATATATGCTCTATCAAGAAGCCTGAAAAAACTCGTAAGGGGATCTCTGTCCCATAGCTCAGCCCAAGGAAAGAGTAGCCAACAGTCCCGGAAGTAACACCATCGATGCCCAGCATCCCGCATGTCTGCCCCAAACCGCAAGCCAAGGGCTCAAACACCACACCTCGATACTGCCCTACAGTCGAGAGGTCTGCTCAAAGTCGACAGGTGACCCCCTGCCCAGCCCCGCTGGAGGGTCCCTGGAAGTCAACAGGTTCCCACCACAGGGAGACCCAGAAAGTCGACGGGTGCCACACTACCCAATCCCGTAACAGGGTAATCCACTGGAGGGCGACCCGGATAAAGTCGGCGACAGGACCACTGCCCAGCCCAGCTGGAGGTAACCCGACATCGGGGACCACTTCCCATCCCAGCTAGAGGTAAGCCCGGAATCGGGGACCACTACCCAACCCAGTTGGAGGTAAGCCCGACATCGGGGACCACTGCCCAGCCCAGCTAGAGGTAAGCTCGGCATCGGGGACCACTGCCCAGCCCAGCTGGAGGTAAGCCCGGCATCGGGGACCACTGCCCAGCCCCACTAGAGGTAAGCCTGGAACTTCTCTGGCCATCCCTGCTGGATGGTACTGCTCAGTGAACACTACTGTACTGGCCATCACTGCTGGATGGTAACCCATTGACGAGCCCTGCTCGAAACAACCTCATCCCTGCTGGAAACAACCTCAGCCCTGCTGGAAACAACCTCATCCCTATTGGAACAACCTCAGCCCTGCTGGAACAACCTCAGCCCTGTTGGAACAACCTCAGCCCTGCTGGAACAACCTCGTCCCTGCTGGAAACAACCTCAGCCCTGCTGAAACAACCTCCTAGGTAGAGGATGGGTGCCCACGTAAAGTGTTGGTCACACCGAAACCACAAGATCTACCAGGGAACACGAAGCAATGAGAGAAACTCCCCAGGCCTCATAAGGTGATCCCGCTCCAATCCGCTGAGTCACTGTCGAAGCGGACTGAGACACCTCATCCCAGAAAGTGGGGAAAATTCCCTCACTGCACGAACACCCGTAGTCACAGACGGTGTCGCAGTCCGGTGAAAGGGCATAGTACTGAAACCCCTCACAACCGAAGAAGCATAGGAACCAAACCATCTCTGCTGGCCAAACCATCGACAACAAGACCAGGGGGGACCACTCAACCTTGCTGGTCAGACAAAAGAGCACCAGGCCAGGGGAAACTCTACCCTGCTGGTCAAACAGACGAGCACAAATCCAGGGGAAAACTCCACCCTGCTGGTCAAACAAACGAGCACAAAGCCAGGGGAACACTCCACCCAGCTGGTCAAACAAACGAGCGCATAGGGACCCTCTACGTCGCGAGAGGTCAAAGTACGTAAAGCAGATCATGGCATACACGTGGGGCCCACACGACGTGTAGCCCGAAGTCAACCCCAACTGAGCGCACAAACATCCTCAGGTACAAACAACCACACGTACCTCCAAGCACTCCCGTATACTCCTGGAGTATAGCTCATTCCAGCCTAAAGGCTATCGTGCACACGGCACCCAGAGTCAACGCGAAGGCGTGACGTAACAACTCCACCTCAATGGCCCAGGCACGACCAACCACATCTCGTGAATCATTTACATCACTCTCTCAAGAGTGCGCGATCACACGCCAAGGGTCCTCTACAGACAAAGTAGGGCGAACCACCACTAGAGCACCTTCCATGCTCCACATTCAATAAGATCGTGTAAGAGGCTCCGCACAACCAAACGGATCGCACCGTTGTAATCCTCGTGGAAAAACACGCGAGATTGACTACTTACTCGCCTCAAACGGATATCCGACGGAAAAGTCGCCAACACCGCCTCACGCCCGAATGGCGTCCCGTGATCCCGTGCCTCGGCCCCGAAAAGAGTCGGGCACATCGCACCATTGCGATCCCCTCGGGAAAACACGTCAAAAGCACTACTCACTTGAGTGCAATGGATATCCGAAGAAAAAGATGCATCCCGGCGCACCGCACACGAGCGGTGCCACGTGGGACCCGCACCCCGGTCCCGAAGCGCTGCCAACGGATCGCACCGTTGCGATCCTCTCGTAAAATCACACAAGATGGACTATTCACTTGTCCAAAACGGTCGCCCGGTGATAAAGATGGAAAATCACCATCGACGCCCAAACGACCCTCATGGGCCCTGCACCATCGTGCAGAATCACAGCGGGCAGACTGCGCCAACGCGATGCCCTCAAAAAAACACCCAACATCGACTGCTTGCACGCCCCGTACGGACGTCCGAGGAAAAATCCACTAAAAGATGCATGCAGCTCAAAAGACGGGCCGTGGGGCACACGCCTCAACTTCGGCCTCAATTCCTGGAACCGCCCTGGAAAGCTCCGCCTTGGTGCCAGGGTCCCAACGCCACTGACGACGTTTAAATCGGATGTCAGACGCGTCCGCGCCGTCTGAAACAAAATCCCCCAAAGAAACGACTAACCCCTCGTCGTACGTGTCGCGCCACCGAGGCCCCACGTTTTGGGAATTAAAAATTCCCAAAACCATCTCAAAAATTCCGCCTCGTCGATACGGTTCCACCACCGCAGACGGCACTCAAAACAGACACCCGTAGCGGAAAATACGGGTGTCCGAACACCGAGGGGGCAAGACCCCTGGGGCTGGACCGGCCTGGGCCGGCCCGCGGCTTAGCCGCGGGGCCGGCCGCGGACATGCGGTCCGCGCGTAGACCGGCCACGAGGGCCGGTCACGGCCGCCACGTGAAGACCCGCGCGGCGCGGGTCTTTGTCGTCGCACAGGGGTCGCGCACCGCGACCCCGCGGTCGCCGCTCCCTGGCGACCGCCGCCTCGCCAGGTGCTCCGCCAGACACCCCCGCCGACGCCCGAGCTGCCCGCTGCCGCGCCCAGCGCCTCCACCTGACACCCGCGCCGACGCCCGCAGACACCGCCTGAGGCCGCCTGCCGCACGCCGTGACACCGCCTGAGGCCGCCCGCCGCGCCAGGGCTCGCCGGACCACCGGAAAAACCCGCAACCTTCGACGATCGACCCCGGCCTCTTCCGAGCTCGGATTTTGATTCCGAAAAATGCGTTGGAGGGATAAAAATGTATACTACACATTCATGGGATTTGATTGAAGTCTTGACAAGGAATCGGTAGTGAAAAACGAGCTCAAAGTAGCTACGAGAATAGAAAATGCAAACGACAAATCCTACCTCGTGGGGCTTCGCCCGAAGCTTCGCGACGATTCGCCGGCACCACCGCACCTCACCAGAGTCGCCTTTCCAGACTGTCTCGCCGGAGAGGGAGGAGGAGAGGGGGAGGAGGGGCTTCCAGGGAAAAGGGGAAGGAGAAGAGGGAGGTGGGTGTGTTAAGCGTTTAAATAGAAAACGCTTAACCGCCCGCCCGTCGGCCCAAACCCGAACTCCCGATGGGGTCGCGGTTAAGCCTCCCTTAGGGTAAACACCACTTCCTGAGAACAATGGTGGTCTCGGAATTTTAATTCGAGACCCCGTTCAGATGTTATTAAACTTAGCGCCCGAGGCCGCCAAATTACGAAAACGCCCCTGGAGTCATTTTTCACAGACGGACCGCGCCCGCAAAACATACACCCCTCCTAGGGTAAAAAGCACGCTCCGAACTCAACGGTGCTCTCGTTTTTCTGATCCGTGCCACCATTTAATAGATACTAGCATTTCTCCATTAAACGAATTAATTAATTTATTTAATCCGTTTAACGTTCCAGAAGCGGGCGAGGGGTCCAAAAATCCCGCGCCGACAAGTTTTATATCGTTCCTAGGGTAAAAACCCCATTCTAGACCCATCTGTACACTCAGATATCTGATCCGAATCACCGTTCAGGAGTTATCACATTTATTTTGCGTTTCCAGTGTGAACGCACTGAAAATTTAATTCCGGCCACTCCGGGGCTCGGAATCGCTCGCCGTCTGAGGGAACTGCACTGGAATATCATCAAGAATATTCCAAAGTCTTTAGTAGCAAAAACCGGGTTCTTAAACTTAGGTCCTATTCTATATAGTTTTGAGTCATGGGGTGTAGGCCACCAAAAGGTTCAGGATGGAGTGGTGAATTCCTGCTTTGAGAATGGGCACAAAACATGATGACTTAATGTTGAGGATTTTAATCCACTTAAATAGTTTGTTTAAAGGGACTATAAATCATAGTCCAAAGTATTCAGATCATTAGTAATGGTATGGTAAAATCATTCTAGTAATGGACTAAAACACTCTATGGTGATGAGTTATTCCATGGTGATGTCTTGCTCATAAGGATCAGAAAGCCCTTCTTATAGGTCCAAGATGTATCTAGTTGGTATATCAAATCCCTTATGCATTAATATCATGGTCAAAAATAGTTGTCCATTTTCATTAACAAAATCCATGAAAGGTTTTTGGTGACCCAAGGTGCTCAAATTTTGATGTTTTATTTAGGGAAAATGTAATATTCAAGAAGGTTTTGAGTTCTCTAAAAGTTGTGTCACTGCCTGTTGAACACATTATCACAATGAGGTGATGTAAAAAAAATTTAATATAACTTTTTCCTAGACTAGAGAGTCTTGATAGAATAGATTAACATTTATTAGTTCCTCAAAGTAGTCCATGTGATCTTTATGCCTCGTTTATTTATGTACTAATTTTTTTCTAAAATATAGAGATAAAGAGTCTGGTGAGAGGGGGCTTGACTTTTTCTTAGGATGCCCCTTGTGGGTCTTCAACCTGACAAGTTTTTTTTGTCTATTTTACTATTATATTAGGGTATTACAATTTGTACCATCAATGGATAAAGTTTTAAGGTCGTACAACTTTGAACAAAGTACAAGTAGCTTAAGGTTGTGATGCACATGGACCTGGTATGAGGGGAGTGTTACACAAGAGCTTAATTAGGACCCCCAGGGTTAATACTACTCCAATCCCATTCTATGTGGGGGATTAAATTTTTTTAAATAATGGATTTAGGTTATTAGGTCATGAGTAATTATATGAGATAATCATAATGATGATGGAACATAATACCCTCATGTGCCGAGTTATGCCATGATGACATCAGGCTCACACAGATCAGAAAGCCCTTCCTGTAGGGCCATGATGTATCTAGTTGGTAGGTTGATGCCCTTATGCATTGATAACATGCTCAAACATAGAGATATATTTTCATTTCCATGGTCCATGAAAGTTTTGAAGTAACCCATGGAACTTGATATATGATGTGTGATTTATGTATTGAGGTGTTTAAAAGATGAATAAAACACCCCTACTTTGGTTGACTGGGTTCAGCCACTTATGGTCCTTTGATATGGGATAGTTGTGGTAGATGGATTCCACACTTTATCATCATGTATTGGGGATGTATTTTTTGTGTAGTTTTAATGTCATGTGACCATGAAATTTTCCTTGTATATTTACTTTATGTGGTAAGGGTCCTTTCTTTTTTTTAACAACATGCAGTAAGGATGTGGGAACTGAAATGAACAACTTTGCATGATTTCCTTGAGGAAACATTGCACCTATCAGAGGAATTTACATGCGGGGATGATCTTTTATCCATTCATGGTCTTATTAATGGGTAGTCATATGTTGAAGTCCTTCTTTCATGGATTCATCACGTGTTTAAATAAGTCATACATAGATCGGACTCGTGCATAATTAAAATGAGCTTGTATGATTCAACCCTTTTTTTAAAGAGGTATATGTTTCTTGTCTAGTGTAGTTTAATGTCATTCTACAAGGATATTCCATACATATTTTTGGACCATATGCATTTATGGGTTCTTTTTTTAGGGATAGACTCAATAATTGTAGATCCGAGTGACACTACATATCCTATGGTAATAGAAATCAATCCACATAGAGTTATTGAACAGGAAACACTCAATACAGGTTTGACCCATACTCATAGGGGGAATTGTCATTGTTTATTACTGTAGTTAGGACTATGATTAGATATCTAGAAATAACTACATATCATGCAATGAAAAAAATAAATCCATATGTATTTATTGAGAAACCACAAAGTTTAACATCATGTGAAAATGACATAGGCTCCCCAAAATAAAAAAGGAAATATCATGACAAGAACCATGACTACAAATATATGTGTCACTATGTATCCTAATTTGACCTAAATCAATCCACACATAGTTATTGAATGGAGGTGTGGGGGGAGTCCAACACCAAGGGTAGTGGTCCCCTAGGGTGAGGTTTACAATAATTCACAGTTTTATTTCATGCAAGATACATAAACCGTGTAGTTTAACATTATACGATGAGGACTCATGGTGTGAATTTTAAGTTATTAATCTAGTACCATGTCAACCCTATCATGAACTGATTTTACTTGGTTGTGTAGGGAAGGCCTTACCAAAATTACTAAGCTCATGTGAGAAATTCTCGGTGTGAGAAACAAGGAATGAAAAAGTTTCCTTTCACGTCAAGGAGGTAATTATAGGAAAGGACCTGAGAATTATATATTAGGTGGAGGTTGGTCAAAGATATACAATCTAGACATCACAATATATCTCATTAGAATGAGAATCAATCCATACGTAGTTCTGGAAAACCTTGTAATTTAGTTTCATGTGGTGAGGATATCATCCATGTAGTTTAACGTCATGTGGTCAAGACAAAGGTAAATCAACATGAAGGAAGAGGAATATTTTTGTACTGACCAATAATGGACATATGGGAAAAAATATGTATCCTGTCATGGTAGGAATCAGGCAACATGTAGTTCTGGGAAACCGTGTAATTTAATGTCATGTAGTGAGGACATCAGTCATTCAGTTTAATGTCATGCAGTAAGGACAAGGGTCATCCAACATGGAAAAGAAGTCTTTCCCACTATTTCACCATATGATGTGTTATGAATGGGATGAATATTTTTTTTTGGTCCAAGTATTGGATATCTAGGCATCACTACATATCATGTAGCGATAGAAATCACTCCTTACATTTTTCTGGGATGGGAGATTCTATATGTGGATCTAACTCACACACAGGGGTGGGGAACTCTATATCTCTTTTTTATAGATCCATATCATGTGTTATGAATCCTTAGTGAGATGATTATTCCCATGCAGTTTAATGTCATGTGGTGAGGACATATTCCATACATTTTATTATCATGTGGTTAGTACATATTGTGCAGTTTAACATCATGTGACCTAGACGTATTTTTTAAAATTTAACATCATGTTGTCAAGAAAAGTTCTATACAGTTTAATTTCATGTGGTAATGTTGTTTTCCATACAATTTTAACATCATTTTTTTAGGATGCATTTGGTAAATTTAACGTCATGTGACCAGGAAGACAATAATGATTAATGGAAATTGTGTAATGTATTTCTTAAGAAACCTTGCATTGGAGGCGGGTGATAGGTTCCCCATCCATTGGGGCCAATGGATAAGAACCATTATGATAGACCTTATGTATGATATAAAGCCCTTCCCATTTCTATTATAGCTTAGAAGGATTCTTTTCATAGTATTATTGGGGTTCTAAGACCCAATACTATTTCTCCTTGAATGAATAAATAGAATCAATCGTTCTTATTAAAGACTTTTATGATCTCATTATCATGAAATTCAATGTTGTTAAATGTACAAAACATTTTCTCATTGAACCACTCTAATTCATCAAGCTAGTTTTTCCATTACTCTTCATCTAGTAGTTTTCTGCAAATAACTATTTGAAGCGAGGAAACTAAAATTCTATGGGAAACACTACCTCAGTTTTGTACACCAATAAATATAGATTTTCTTGTGTAATAGTAAATATTGTGGTATAGTAGGCCCATAAATCATGGAGGAGCTTGTCTGGTTAGGAAATATTTATCTTATTCACCAACTTCTATAGTATATTTAAAATAATCTTACTGAGGGCCTCTATTTTTTAATTTTATAATGCATGATAATGGGATCAGTGTTAGGACTTGATGTTTTATTCTTGGTAAAATTTCTTAATGTCTATAGAATAGAAGGTGGTTCTATTTTCCATTAATATCAAGTGAGGTAATATGAACCTGGTGATAATATTGGACTTCATGAAGTTAATGATATTCTTTATCCGGACTTACTTGATTTGTATTACCTCATCAAATTTATAAAAGATATTGGTAGTGGTAAGTATGTGCTTAAACTTCTTAATTGTTTTTTGGGGATATGGACCCACAACACCCATTCAATATATTAAAAATGGCCCAACATATTTAGCTATATATAGAAACTATAAGGGATGATGGATTAAGTTTTCATAAATCTATAATGAATGAAATTTCTTAGTCAATTAGATATAGTCTTATATCATGGTTTTCTTGTAGTAACCTAGCCTCCTAATTTGGCGAGAGATCCTAGTCCTAGACTTATGAGTGTTGTGGGAGCCTACATGGACTTCTTACATGATGGTGGGAATCTCTCTTTCTTCTTTGAATCTGATAAGGATTCTATCGAAGCCTCTCTTATAATGGTCTCTTCTCTCATTTGGCCTATCTCGAATGGTAAAGTTTGTTTCCCAGTGTTGAATTTGTTCCCTTATGACTTGGTCAATCAGAAGAGTCCAATATTAGGGATAATTAATTATGGGATCCATCCATCTAGGAGTGGATATCTGTTCATTACACTCTAAGGAACTGTTAATCTGGTTTATTTTTTCCTATCATAGATGGTGATTGATGAGATAATCCTTTGATATGTGATGGGGAAGATGGATTATCATTCATCAGAGTTGGCCAGGACTATGGATTCATTATCCACTACATTGGTTCAAGAATTCTGTGATCAGAGGTCATGATGTAGAATCAGATCAAAAGGGAACTCTTCCATTAGTCCTATGAAATAGTCATTGAGAGTGTCCAGCTATTCCTTTTTTAAGGAATGATAACTATTAGTCTACTTAATCTCTACCTTTGAATCTCATTTGATGTTTAGGTAGGCTATCTTTAGCTGTATGGAGAGTTCAGGCTAGTTATGATGGCTTGGTGGCCTATTTATTCATGCAACCTTAGGATAGTGAGAATGAGTATTAAAAAATTGATTTGTTTGTAAAAACAAATAAAATCTTTATTTCAACCCAATTGAGATTTGTGTTTTCCAGTCTTTTACCGATAAGACTTCAGGAGGCACCAGCGCAATACATATCCCATGTATGGGGAGTTTCATGGGAATATAAAACCTTTTCATCTAGGAGATTAGTATCCACTATTTCACTTTATGGGGTAGGATATTCCGTGAGGAAATCAATTTGGGCCTTCCCTTTTCTTGGATTCAATGACATGAACTGAATGTCATATTTCATCAAAATGACCACCCATCATTCCAAACTCCTAGAAAACATAGATAATACACGGATTTACTTGAGAAGATCCATATAATATACCATGAAGACTTTTTGGTGCTACATGTAATGCCTTAGAATTTTTGCAATAAATATGAGTTCGAGGCAGTTCTACTCACTATCAAAATATTGGGTCTCAATTCCATGAATCATTCAGATGAGGTAAAATGTACATTTATAATTCCCCACATCATTTTTCTATGCAAGGAGAGAACCAAGTGAACATTCCATGGATTCCACATACAAGATGAGGGTCTTTCCCTCCACCAGTGGCATCAAGACTGATGGGTGCAGTAGGTATTTCTTGAGACTCTCAAAGGCTTCTTCGCATTCCTTATCCCATTGATAGGTGATTCCATTCATCATTATCACGGTGATGGTGAGATATTTTTGATCCTAGATTTCTTTGAAACATTAAATATCAGCGAGGTACCCTTAGAGCCACCTTAGTTCTTTGATATTCAAACAGGATGACATTTCCATGATTGCACTTGTGTTTTTAGGTTTGACCTCAATGACAAGATAGAATACCACAAAGACAAGAAAATTTTCTTAATGTTACTCCAAAACTACATTTAATTGGATTGATCTTATAACTATTCTTCTACAATTTGTAGAAGACTATTTTAATATATGTGAAGTGATCTCAACACTGTCAGGATTTGGTCACAGATCCATCAAAAAAACATTCAACTATTTTTACCAACAAGGGATTAAAGATATGATGCATGGAACATTATTAAGTAGAATCAGAATTATTAAATACAAAGGTAATGAACTGCTAGAAAAATATCCATTGGGGTTATCAAAAGGAAGTTTCTTCCTTATCTTTAGGGGCCAATTTTATCAAATTGCACCATGAGTACTCATCTTTAAAGGAAATGTATTGGAAGCCATTAGGTGCATTAATAAAGAGTTATTTGATTAGAAATGTGATGTAATTCATTAGGAAGTGTTGATTAAGGTCTTTTAAATTGATTTAGACCCTAATTTAAACATTTTTTTCTTGATAGGGACAATGTTGGGAATCCATCTTAGATATTTTACTTCTAGAAAAAAATTGGATTTTATATATTTTTCATCTTCTACCTCTATGTTAGTAACATGAGAGGGGTGCATACTCTTTCCAGCCTACATGAAAACTTGGTGTCCATTAGGTATGCCAAGATGTGGTATATCTAAATATGTATTCTATCTAGGAATTTCTATATAATTCCTAGAAAACAAATATCGATGTTTCTTTAGAAATGTGATATACATCTATTTATCCTTGAGGTTCTTAGTGGAACTAATCAATATAGGAATTAGATCTCCTTTTATACTTAGTTTTACCTATCTAATATCATCGACGAGGGTGGAGATTCCCTCTTCAAATGAGGGAGGTGAGATCTTAAGATTATCATGTTCAATTTCCAGTTTTGAGTCTATGGAGGCATTTTCAAATGAAGTTGGAAATATAATGGCATATCTGTCACTATTAGGATGATATGGGACATAGGAAGAGGCATTTTCATCCCTTAATACCAGATTCATTGTAGAGATATTATGGAGCATATTTTCTTTTACACTATCACTAGGTATATAAGGAGGTTAGACATCTAGGATTAAGCCTATTTAATCAACTAGGATTATGGGTGCACATAATCCCTACAATGCATACTCCATGGATTTTCAAGGGTAATCCCCAAGCTATTTTTGTTGAAAACATTTATATTTTCTTCAACCATTGGTTGTTTTCATTCCCTTTTATAAAAACCTACCTCAACGAATTTTTATTCGTATGACTTGAGGATAACAGTCATTATGTCGTATGTTGACTCTCTCATCGATGGGGTATTTCAGGCATTGATAGAACATTGAAGGTACCACCCCATGGATTTTAATTCAAGTCCTTCCAGAAAAGATATTGTATATGTTGTCTTGCTAGATGAAAATTAACACAGTGTTAGAGTGAGATCTCCAAACTGTGATTTGAGAAAGATCTTCCCTAGAGGTATTTCCCCACTCTTATCATACCCTTGAATGATTAAATTCATGGGAGTTAAGTCCCCTTCACTATATCATAAATTTTAAAGGTCCTAAATTAGGATGAGATAGATCTTGGAACAATTTTCAATAATATATTTTTGGATATCAAGATTATTGAGTCGAACTGAAACATGTAAGGGTCTGATGTGTCCCTGGATAACCTCTTCCTGGTCCTTCTTTTTGAATGAGATATATACATATAATTCTAATGGAATGGTATACACTTGATAAACCTTGGGTACATTGAATTTTATCTTAAACTCCTATGGGCTTTGGAGGGCTTTGACGAGTGTTGCTCTGAGTTCTTTTGAAATATGGAGAACATACAAGGTTGAGATATTCTTCCAGAAAATGACAACTATTTCATAATTTTTCAGTTTTTTGATATATATTAGAGCTTTCCAAGGTATGTTTTCTCCTTATTATGTGGTTTTAGATATGACTAATTCGTGGTAGATGATCCTCATGCTTATGTAGAGGTAGAGGTAACATATACTTCTAGAGTAATAGGTCACATAGGCCTTCCCTGTTATCTGGTTTGATCATAAAATTGCTCCCCTACCAGACGATAATGTAAGATGACAAGGCATGAACGATCAATAGATGGTTTTGGTCCACCTCTATGTCTCTGTTGGTTTTATTGGAGTGCTTACCCAGGGGTCTCAAATACAAATATGTCCTTAGTAGTGATGTGACTGAAATATCATGTTCGACCACACATGTGCTATCATCTGTATCCTCAGATCCTGCGCCTTCAGCCTCCGGCTACCAGATTAGGTAGGGGTAACTCATAATCAGAGGCATATTCATCATAAAATAGGGGTTATTACAAGTGTATTTCATTAACAGAACAAAATATTATCTCTTTGAATGGTGAGATTTTTATTTGGTGGGGTGTTTCTCATGATTCAGATGTTTCAAGGAAGAAATATACTAGCGTTATAGCTTGTGTTGGGGATGAATATGAATATTACTCTTCTATTTATTCCAGTATCCAATGGTCTCATCCACCTCTAGAAAGTGTATTTAATTTCACCTCCCTAGGTGATGAGATTGATATGGGTTTCCATAGTGTCCTCTTAGGTTGGCATGATCTCAATCATATATCTTTTGACTTATCTAGTCTTTGAACTTCTTCCCATGCCTGGTTGTAACTATTTTACAATCACATTTTTCTTTTATTTGGGTGATGATTACACAATCAACCTATGCTAAGGATTTTTCTAACATTACTTATCCATATTCAACCATGCTTTGTAGGAAGTCTTTGAAGATGAAGTAATCCTGGATGTTTTGGCCCAACCTTCTATAGAAAAGGTAGCAGTCCGTATAATATGTAAGGTTGAAATCATTGGGCTTCTAGGGATATGGTAGCTTGAGTAGGTTATTTTCCAGGGTTTCAAGGAAATAACTAGGGACTCATAATTTTTTGAAGGATTATGAATTATTCATCTCTTCCTCAAATCCTGGGAGACCCTGGTCTCTTTTTTCTTCTATTCATGGGCAGTTTTTTATTTCTCCCACTCTATTGGAGGAACTGGTCATATTGGGACCTTCTTAGGTTCTTGGATATGAACTTCCACTGGTTTTATGATAATAGCATTTGTCTATTCCTTCTTGATTATTTCCCCCTAGGATGAGGGTATGAGTCGAGACTTAATTTTGGTCTACTAAATAGTGTCTTACAAATTTTTTGTTGTTTCTACGAAATCACAGAATCCTCCTGGATATTTTATCAGGATCAGAGGTGTTTGAATCTCATCTTAGATATTTTAAGCACAAAGTTCCATATAATGCTCATATGAGAGAGGATAGCTGAGTGAATAGGTTATAACTCTCCATCTAGCTATGAATTCAGACACCCTATCATTATTGCATTGTTTGTAGTTCATCAGGTTGAAAATTTTCATTTTCCTATTCTAGAGTTAAACTAATAGTGGAATTAGTGATGAAGGCCTTCCTATACTACAATGGATCCTACTAGAATAATTTTATACTAATTTTTTTTGGCCCTATCAGAGTCTATACAAAACACCTCAACATGGTTACCTCCTGAAAATCATAAGGGCCCATCATCAAACCACACTAGAACGTGAAGTGCGTGAGATTCTATTTCAAGTATCTCACACCGTTAATGGTAGAGAATTAATGATTTCCAAAATTGGTTGGGGGTAAAGTACCATCCAACCATTCGGGATATGGATTCTTATTAGGATGAAGAAGTTCATGTCATCCATCTTTGGCTTCCATTAGAGTAGGTAAGGACTTGATGACATTGATCCATTATAGAGGCACTATTGTCTGAGCTTCCTACCATCTATAGGGAATGGTTAGGTATTGATAAGGGGGAACCATTTTCATCTCCGATTGATTCTCAATTCATGCTAAGACTGAATGATCTCCCTGGAAATTGAAAGTCTATCACCATAATAGATGTAATTCATGATCATTTTTTACTTCCTCATTTATGTATAATGGATTCTTGGATCTAAATCCAATCTTATCCTCAAATGCAGCTCTTTTAGGTGGATCAACTCCTTCCAGATTTATGGGAGGAATGATATTCCTCTTAAACTGAAGATGATACCTAGTGTGAATGTCTCCCCTGCTTAACACCTCATTGAGTTCTTTGAATGTTTGTATCAAATTATCATATTTTTTCAAATGCTCCTACATGGAAGGAATTTTTAAACTTTTGGGGGATTAATGTGATATGAACACTACATTCCCTATATTTTTAGTAGCGTTCTTCCATAGAGTTTGAATCTCGATATTCAGAGGTGTCTATTTTTGGATTCTCCTTTGGGTATGAGTATGTGTAGCCTTAGTTGGTGTATCCATATCACGCTCCTCTCAGGGTATATTTTTCACAATGGGTCCCACAACATTTTTTTCTTGATACACATTATCATTTGTGTTAATAGTAATGGAAATCATTGATTTATATTAAGTAATGGATTTTGTCCCATTACTCTTGATCAAACTGGATGATTTCTCACTACCTATATCAAGGTTATTCCTCAATCCCTTGAAAATATTTGTCCTTTTTGGATTATAACCCCAGTGGGGTTTTATTGCCTTCTCTATAAGTTTCTCTCATCTTGGCCTATGAGTAGTTACCAGGAGGGTGTTTCTAGTCCTGATTTTCAAACAGGAACAAAATAGTATAGTTTTTTCTTGTGGCTTGAGGAATCTATGGGATCTTGAGTATCGAAATTTGCTTCCCAATTTAGAGAAGACTAATTCTCTTTGAATTGATGAAGATGATGAAAATAACCACATCCCTAGATAATGGGGACTATTCAAGGACACAATTGGAATTTTTTGATACCATTATTTAGGATATGATTATTTTATTCAAGGATTTAATGACTAATAGGATATAAATTGAAATATAATTTCCCCTAACCCAGGAGGATAGGGTTTATCTAGAACTGCCACTAATTTCCCTAGGACTCTCTCAGGGGGTGATGAACCTGGTGATGGTGATTGAGATATAAATTTTCCTTGCCTAGGGGGATGGGTTTGGTCTTCTGTTTCTACTGATATTTCTTGAATCCTCTTAAATATTTATGATCCAAGGGGTGGAGGTGGGGGTAGATATTCCCCCTAAAAAATGGTCTCGGTTCACTCCTAGATGACCACCATGGAAGCTACTATTATGACATATTTGATTTTATGTAGTTTTTCTCGTGTATGATAAGGGTGTAATGGAATCCCATGATGGGATTTATTTTCTATGAGAAGTAGTCTGGTTGACCTAAACTTCAAATTTTATGTCTGAAATGATTTCTCATTACTTAGAGGGGCCCAATTCAATGAACTTTAAGTAGTCCTGTGCAATTTTTCATAATTTCTTGGCACTATTGAAGCAGGATAATTCAATTATAGTGGCCATCTAGCTTGTATATTTTCGGGATGCTTGATTTAACTTGAGGATATGACATTAGAGGACGCCATATCTGGAGAGTTCTATTATTTAACTGGTGTGGTGAATCGAAATGCTTCATACATTCCACATAATCTGATATAGATACATAAAGAGGCTTCCATGATCAGCTTCCGAAGAGTTGTGATGTAATGGAAGCAATCATGTATTAGAATTTTGTTATGATTTTTAGGTTTTGGGTCCCAACCCATGGAGATAGAATCAAGGTATAGCTAACAATAGAGTATCTTAATGGTTTGAAGGTGACCATCATATCTTGGATAAGGGAGGTTTCTATACTTCAATCACTAATGAGTTTCCCACATATTTTTTCCTAGATAAGTCATTCACTTCTTCTCTAGATCTTTTAAGATGTCATCGTCTGAAGTCTCATGGGAAAAAACATGGCGAGGAGGTTGTTTCTAGATTACTCTCTTTATATGTCAATGTCATCGTACTCTTCATCAAACATACAAACCTCTAATTGGTAGGACCGCATAATTTTCTTCTTTGTGTCACCTTCTGACTATAGTGAAGGGTTTCTAGAATTTGATGGAGAACTATATACAGTTGACCCTGATATATTAAAAACATCTTTATATGAAGGTGTATGAGCATTGAGAACCTATCTATTTAGAGGTTTATGTGAAAAGGGAAATATTTACTTGTCCACGGGAGATATCACCATGGGGATTTTTACCATAGCGGATGTCCTATGTAGATTCACTATAATCCATTTCCACACTACCATGAGGAGGAATATCATGGAATTGTTCACCTTTTTTTTCTAAATAGTCGTTGGACCCTTGGGGTGTTGAGAATGTGTCTCGAACAACCTCAAGAACACTGGCATTGAGCATATTAGGGATATAAGCCTCATTCTGTGTTGTGGTTGGGATATTCTAACATGTATTTTTGGATTGTGCATGGATATGAGCCTATTATAAGATGGTTGGATGAATATATTGATAAATGTCTGATGATGTGGGATTATTATCCTACAATTGAGAATCTAGTGGGGTATTCCAATTATCTTCACCATTATCGATAGGAATATGAGCATGCCTATGTGTGATTGCAGAAATATACTCTCCAACCTTGTCTGAAGTGAGGATATGAGCCCAGTTAAAATATTTATTCCCTATCATAATATGCTGAAGGACCTCCGAAATGGGAGAAGGATTATGAGCCTCCTACAGTATGGCCTCTAAAGATGCTAGTGCATTTTTTTCATTGGATGAAGTAGGTACATGAGCTTGGAATCTATAAGCTACTAGAATATTACATGTAGCATCACTAAAATAAATATGAAACATTCTTGAGGAATTGTATACTCTCACTTGGTGAGACTCGAATATAACAAGGATAAGGGTGAAATCAAAAGCCTTTAGATTATGTCACTATTTTTTTTATAATAATATGGTCCTACCCCAAGTCATGTGTTTCTCTCACTTAGTGAGCTCCATTAATAGTAGGTATATGATCCCAATCCTAAGTCATTTTAGTATGTCACCAGTATTTTTCAAAATAAATGTGTTCATATCCTAGGGCATGTGCTACTCTCACTTGGTGTGACCATGTTGGAATAGGAATATGATCCCATTCTAATGCCTCAACCTTTATTTGAATTTATAGATAATATTACGGGATGGGAGAAAGAATGTGTGACTTATATAGAGTAACCATTTTTTCATATTGATCAGATTGTTGTGTTGCCTTGGAAATAGGTATAAAAGTATGAATCTATCCCTGTATCTGTACCAGTGCTAGAATATGCTGGTGAAGTTCTACAACGGCTATTAAGATGTAGTGACACATTAACAAAGTGTTTACATGAATGTAATCCTACACGTTTTATGTTTTCACTATATATTGTCATATGTATTCAATTGAAGTGGGGATATGAACCCACTTCTATCCTCCTCATTCCATATGAATATTCTAATATGATTCATGCATGAGGGTAGAGATATGTGCCTCCCCCATGCGTACTATATGAATATTCCCACATACTTGTTCCAAGTGAGTAGGAATATGTGCCTACTCATTGGCTACTATAGGAATATTCTAAAAGGCTTCATCAGTAGAAGTGGAGATATAAGCCAACTCTCAGTTATCCAAATCTTTCTGAACCCAATGTATATTCCTTATTGCTTGTGTATGGGTTTCATAAGTGGAAATGTGTTGTGTGGGGACTTCAGTAGGAAATTAATGGTATTGGTTGGATTCCACTAGTGATGGTGGTTGACTGAATCCCTCCTTGGATACTCCTAAACCATAATGGAGCCATAACTGAATCTTTGATCCACAATCATTAGATACTGAAGGTTATAGTTTTTTCACTCTGGTTACAATATTATAAAGCGATTGGCATTATAAATGAGTGCTAATGGATTTATCATAGAATTACTTAGATGATATGGGATCATTGGTTTTAGCATTTGGAGGCCCTCCTATGTTGCCTCGTGTATTATGATTATTCCATCTTGATAGTAATCCTAGACTAGTTCATTCGACACCTGATGTTGAAGGTGTTGGGTAGGTGAGGATGTTCTGTATTCCACAAGGGTTGTAACCATTTCTTATTTTCTAGAATGGTCACTAGATAAAGTCATGATCTTGGGGTGGTTGTTTTTTGTGATAGAAGTATTTTCTGTAATGAAGACAACTAGGAACAAGGTCACTGATCAGTGCATTGCTGCAATCATGATACATTCTCAATCAGGTATGCATATGTAAAACAATTTTCCTATATTATTCTCTATCTTTCCATTTTTATATGTCAACTTGTCATACTAATGACGAAATTATTTCATGGAAACCCCAGTAATATTTGGTCAACTGATTTTTTATTATTTTATATATTCACATCGGGTTTTCCATTTTTTTAAATAGGATATAAAAAATATCCCAAAACATGGTAAACTGATTATTTTGTTATTTGAGAGATTCAAGTCAAGTTCAGAATTTTTGTTTTCATAGGATTTGAAAACAAAATAGTATGATGCATAGTAAATCAATAATTTTTTATTTGATATATTAAAGTCAAGTTCACCATTTTTTTCTTTGAAATATCCCAGACATGGTGGGAAAAAAAATTTCAACTAGAACTAAATGATTTTGTATCAGTTCAACCATTTTTGTTTCATGCAGATGGATTTTCCTAACAGTCAATTTTAGGGGGTTCAATGTCTTACACAATCACCCATGTCGAGTTCACCATTCATTGATATTCTATATAAATTACCAAAGGTTCCCACATCCATAATAGAGTATGGACCTACTTTCCAAATTTAGGTGTTCAATTGGGGTTTTAGACCCAACCACACTTAGGAACTCACATTGGATAAGTGAATGGGAGGTAATTCTTATCACACCCTTTTGGGTGAAATTTTGACCTACTCTGGGACTTTTATATAGATTTATGATATTTTTGGTAATCTATTCCTAATCCAAATATGGGATTCATTACCCTAAGAAAATGATCAGGTGTTGAGTCCTTCCACATCTAAAGGGAGGTCTATAAAGGGGTCTATATATATGTATCTAAGGTTCTTCATCCATTTCCAATTAATGGGTAGAAGATTATATTCTAAATCCATATATCTAGGCACCCTAGAGTTTATTTTCATCCAAAGAGGAGATTAATATTAAGAGGATGAATTTTAACCTTTATGAAGCATACTACATATCTTGCTTATAGTAGGAATCAAAACCCATTTAGTTTGTTAAATTTTTTCTGTTTAAGATCATGAAGAAAGTACATATATGAGGTCACTTATGAACTGGGTATTAATCTCGATCCTTAGGGTGACATAATACATATCATAGTTATATAAGGAATTAGAATCATCATAGTTTGATCATACCCTTGTGAATTATCATGAGGTGGATTACATTGTATGGGAGTAGTCATATAATTCCACTGATTAGGGATTACATAATATGATTTCCATAGCTAGTGGATATTTATTATGTGAATGATATAATGACTAAAAATATATAATACTATGTGACCTATTCTTGGTGTGGTAAAAAAGTGATGCCATGTAATCAGATTCACTACATATGGATGTGAGACTTATGTGGTGGGACGAATCTTGGGATGTTTAATATGGAGCTCATAACTTAGAAATATGTCCTAAGAATCCGAGTTATGGTGGGAATCAAAGTCATTGTAGCTTAGTTGCATTCTCAATCCACTAGTGGATGAGGAAGAATGATCAGTCCATGGGAGAGATTGGGTCTATATGATTGGAATGTTAGAGACATGGAGGGACTTAGACTAAAGGAAATGTCCATTTGAGATCCATCCATAGGAAGGAATCCAATATATCCATGTTATAGAAAGAATCATATTTCTTATAGTTTAGTTCGATTGAGGATTACACACTGAGGAATCCCTAATATATCCTATAGATAAGGTTATCATTCCCTATGAATTCTACTTGACATAAACATATTGTCTGCCCCACATGTCTGATTTTCTACCTTACATGTTTGAAGATTTTTGGACATGTCCTAGTTGTCTAGTAGATATGTCTAAAGACAATCTCATGATCCAATAGACTTTTTTGAAGGATTTATCATAATCTGAAGGCAATGTTTGGAGATCATCGCATGATCAAGGCTGACATGTTTGTAGGGTGTTGCATTGTCTGGCTAACATGTCTGGAGGAAGTTACAAGATCTGGGTTGACATTTCTAGTGGATGTCTCATGATCTGACTAACATGTCCAAAGGGTATTTTATTATCTAGGATTACATGTCTAGAGGGTGCTACATTAACTGGATGACTTGTTCAATGGACGTCGCATGATCCAGGGTGACATCACTTAGTGTCATCACATGACATGGGAGACATGTCTAGAGGACATCATGTGAACCGTTTGGCATCTCTTAGTGACATCGCAAGACATAGCTGACATACCCTGGTTTTACTACATGACTTTGGAAACATTTTTTTAGGTCATAGTAAAATTTGGATGGTGAGCCCAGAGAGATTTTCCAGACTTGGGTGGCATTCCCATAGGGCATCGTGTGACATTCATGACATGTATGGGGGACATCGCATGATCCCAATGGCATGTTGAGGGAGCGTATCATGACTTGAGATACATGTCTCAATGTTATTGCATGATCTTTCTGGGTCATGAAAAGTGCATGAATATTAACAATATGTTTGTTTTGGCCACCTTATCTTAATTTGTTTTGTAAATAAAATATCACCCATAATTTGGGTATTTATTCGATTGTACATTTTTTAATGCTCATTTGGAAGTAATTAACAATTAAAAACCATGAAATTTGGTTATTGAAAATGAATCATATCCCTATGTGGATTCGTCGGTCCAAACGTACATATAGGTGATAATTTCATTTGGAATTTGATATAGAATAGGCGAGAAATTGTTGTGAAATCATAATAATAAAATTTCAATATATTTATTATATTTTATTTGTCATGTTATTATTAATAAAATAGGTTTATAGAATTTTTGATAAGAAATAAAATTGAAAGAGCTTGGTTAAGAATTATACCTCTTCTCTGAGAGACCTCCTTTGGATTGCACATTAAGCCATGAAAAATCTGCTTTAAGTAAATAATATGGGCTCATGGATGAATAAAAGGAATATATAGAGGTTTTAAGGAAATTATTTTCTGATATAAAAGGCTCAAATTTTTTGAATTGTGGATGAGAAGAGGTTCCCTTTTATAATTAAGGGGAGGGACGCACATGGAATTACTTAAAAGATTTCAATAATATAAGATATCTTTCATTAGAAAGTGAAAACATGGAAATTAATTCAAATATAAGATAATATATTGTTGAAATATCTTAAAAATAATAATTTTATAATTTTATATGGAATTTATACCCTTATCGCTTAGTTTATCCTTCTCGATAAAATTGATTTAACCTTACCTATGGTAATAAAATTTTATTTTTTTTATTATACATTATGACTGAAAAATAAGTTAAACCTATTAAATTATAATAATTATGAAGACTAAAAATATTTAATAGATTTTACAATATTCAATTTCTCTATGTTTCAGAATTTAATTATAAATAACCTTGAAAAGCGCAACAAAAGCACATTTAAAAAAAATGCATTTTTAAGCATAAAACAGATTTTACTTCCATTACATACCTTGTAAAACCATAAAATGAATCTTAAAATATTTTATTGAATGTATAATTTATAAATTTCATTAAAATCGTTAATCATTAGAGATAAATTTAATTTATTAGGATAAAAAACATTACATGCATAAAAATAGTTTTTTTAAAAATATCTATATAAGGCCAAAAATAAACTTATAAAAAATATGGTATAATGATGATTACTATGTAATTAATTAGATAATTTCAAATTAATGGTGATATATATTAATTTTAGATGAAAATCATAATTATACTTTTAAATTACTTTATTTAATGAAAATAAATTCTAGTTTTATAAAAATCGATCTTTTTCACTATTCATTAAAAAATAAACCTTCTAAGAAAATCCCAAAAATTCAACCTAATGTAATATTAAAATTCTTATTTCAATGATGATAATAATTTATTAAAATAAAAATTCTAAAAAATTTATAAATTAATTATAATTTTTGCACACAAAATGAAATAAAAACCATTTTTTATGAAAACATATTTTTGATGCATAAAATGACTTTATTGAAAATTGAGTAGTTATTTATTAAACGTAGATATATATATATTATTTATATAAAAACTCTATACATATTTTTAATACGATTTTTATTCCTATTCATACCACCAATTTAAATACTAGGTTATAATGGCCACATGTAAATAATATTTTTATAGTATATTGTAGTTCAATTAAAACTTGTTATTGCATGTTAAGAAAGCTATCGAGAATATTATATTTTTAAAATAAATTTTCAGGGTGCTAAAATTCTGGAGACATATCTTAATACCATTAAATAAAAGGTAAAACATTCTTTCTAGATTATTTATATAGGTCGTAGCATGCCTAGCTAATCTTGTAAAGTTTGTCTCGTATTCTGCTACAATTTCAACTTCCTTTTGATTTAAATTGAGTAAATTCCTATCCATTACATCTCTCAACTCTTGAGGAATGTACTTATTAAATAATACCACTTTAAAAGTTCTATATTCCATAATTTCTATTTTATTAACCTCTTCAGTGTTTTGGTTCGATGACCATCATTGATTTCTATCTCCCTTTAGACAATATATTGCCAGTATAACCTCTTCCCTTTCATTACTTCTCAAGGCCAAAAATATCTTTTCAAGGAACATAATACATTGTTTAGAAACCAATGGATTAGTTTTTTACATTAAAATATAATTCATTCCACCATATGAAGAAACCTAACATAGTTGAATCGTACCATAGAACGACATATTTCTTTATATAGAAAAGTCTATAAATCATAACTTGAGGGAGTTACCATAATATAGACATAATTTTTATAGTTCCAACACTATATATATTGCCTTTCCTAAAAAGGTAATCATTGCATTGAATATTGGTTTTTATTTATTTCCTTCTGATATATTCCATCTATATACAATGGAATACACACAGATAGCACAAAATCATCATGAATATTTATCCATAAAATAAAAAACCATATGATTTTAAAATTTCTAAAATACCCTAAGGGATTATCATAATTATAATCTTATATATGTTCATCTAAAATCTATTTCCTAAGGTCCATAATAAAATTATGTTTATACTAAATGTAATAACCCTGAAGCTAGTTACCCAAATACAGCGTCTACTTTATTACATTGGTACAAAATATATGATATCGCACCACACATGATCGATCAGTTTAGTAGTCTTAGAAAAATAGATAGATACTTGATTTAAATATTACAATAGAAATATAAAAACATAGTGTAATAAAAATTCTTTCATCCTTGAAATAATTCATGAATTCCTTCTTCATATGCTGGGAAAATGAAAAAAAAATAAAGGGTGAACTTAAATTCTCTTTAAGGGTTACACATAGTGGAAGCTATCATAAGTAAATAAGGAATAGTCATTATAGTAAAGTGGATTTCAAAAACAAACATCATTAAATAATTTACTCAATTTCAGTATAAATACATTTATAATATCATCATAACAATCAAATGGATAATGGAAACTGAATTATTAATAAAGGAAATGCCTAAATCTGGAAATTGAAGAACTTTCTATCAAGGCCTCTGCCAATTTATCATGAATATTACCATTAAGACCATATTTGAGACAACATTATTAATAAATGTATAGGTTTAAACTATATATCCATCTATTATATCATACCTACTACTTTGTCTCATGAGACCTTTTGATCAATCAAGGGGTTATTAATAACCAGGACCCACCCATCACTTACACATATTATGAATTTCTTATATATTGAAATATCAATACAATTCATTATCAAAATGCCTTATAAATCAACTGTAAAATCCAAAAAATTGTGTTATGTGATTATTTACTTAAATTTGGATGAAACCAATGTATTTTAAGGGGGTTTAAGTGTTTAAAGGTTTAGGAGTGTCCCAAGAAAGGTGGAAGGTGAATCGGACACCCCGAATTCTAAAATGGTTGTATCCATTAATGTCGTAAACATGTAGTTCACAATTTAAACTTTTAATGTAGGTGAGATACATGTGTCCCAATGATTTCATGTTTTTAAACTTTTATTCACACTTTGAATCATTCCATCCATTAAAAAAAGATAAATGGGGAGGGCATAAGGGAATTTCGGCCATAAAGTATTGCCCCACCCTTCACCTCTCCATTTAAGGATACAAGGAGGGTTTTATCTCATATTTTACTTGTTTCTTGTGAAATTAGAAATATGAGTTATCCTAGTCTAAGGATAACACAACAACTTATTTCTTGTTTTATTTCCCTTCCTCTGTCAATGTATTGAATTGTTTATGGAATTGCGCATTATTTTCATGGTTTTTGTCTCTGTTGTTGATTTCCACCATCTGAAGTCAAATTAGAGTCCATTATTAGATGGGAATGTTTATATAGTTATATAGTAGGTGGTTCCAATATTTATTCAAATTATACATGTGATATATGATTTGTGTTAAATAGGTGTGAGTCTGGTAGTCTAGGTGTGACCGGTTTTATACAACATTTATTTTCTTTTGTCCTTGGGAGGTTTTGAAGTGTAATCACATGTGTTATAGGGTATGTTTAAGTCTAGTATTCCATAAAAGGTGTGAAATGGGGTCCCAAGATTAGTTTGTAAGGATTTTAATAGTTATGCGATTTTATTAATGTGATCTTATGGCTATGTCAGTTTTGTGGGAATGTGTGGGTCATGTCCTATCAGACCTTCAATGATATTGATCACTAGAAGTTATAGAGAAAGAGGTTTCTAGAGGTGTGTCAAAGGATATTTAGTGATTTACACTCACCATGGTTTAATTATAGTGCCCTTGAGGTCATTTTCACATAATATAAGGGTTCAATTATGTGGTATTGACCACTCTTTATCAGTAAAGGCCTATGTAGATATTGTGGAATAAGGGATAGAGATAACCATTAGTGCAGAGGATGTTCTCAACCTATAAGTCCATAAATGATAGTGTGTGAGTCTATTGTATATGGGATGATAATTTTTTTATGGTGGGTTTTATGTCCTGGGACTATTAAAGGATGGGTATCACCATGAATTGGAAGATTGGGCCACTTAGAAAATGGTTACTGAATATGTAGAAGTATGATAGACTTATGAAATGTTTGTGGGATTGTATTTATAAAATCAGATCAACATCATGGGGATACTTAGAGGATCAAGTAGATGGTTATATGTTTTTAATTTGGTAATGGTTGGCATGTGATTTTTCATGGTAATATAAATTTATGGGAGACTTAGGGTTCTTTTGGTATGATAGGCAGTGGATGCATCGTCTACTTAGTGTTGGCTAAAGTTGGTAAAGGATCCCTTGTTGTTGTTGAGCACAATTTAAGAAGGTTATGTGATGTGTTATTTTTTCTATTTATTAACATTTTTTATAATCTAGTATATGTATGGATTTAGGCTAGGTTCACCATTGGTGGTGTACTTCAGAGTTCATACTCGCACCTTGTACAGGATTTTCAGGATGTGTGAAATCATTGTGGATTTGAGTATAGGAAAGGGATCTAGCTCATAGTCTAGAACTTAGTGAGAAGTGATAAATAAATGGTTCATGTGATGAATGGAATGTTTTTGGTAGGTGGACTAGGTGGTTCCTCTATTCTGAGTTGGATATATTTTTGGTTATTTACCTATGTACATATACGATCATCCCATGGGAGATATTTCATAATTATGTATAACTATCATGAAATGTATATGTTATCCAGTATGTGTAGAAGGTATACTTTTGGATCCTTAAAGCTAATATTTTATATTTATTCTATTGATTTTAGTTGAATACTTATGTAGTGCGATTATTTTTTTTCCTTTATTATTATTCTTATCACTAGATGGTATATTCCGACCACTCTCACCCAACAGACCCTCATAGCCAGTCAGCAACCTTTGGTGTATAGAGATGTGTGACTAGGTCCATGTTTTATACAAGCCTTGAGCACCATTTTAGTTTCTTCTAGGGAAGGATGTGATAATTTGGTATCAAATGAGGTTGGTTACAAAGTGGTAAATTTTTTTGGCTAGTTTCCAAGTGGATTTAAAGGTGGGTTTTTTGGAAATGGTATGTTATTTGGGATATAGTATATTAGATCTTGGGAAATTGTTGGAACATGGGATGGAGGTTGTGGTTTATGTCTAGAAAAAACCTATATGAACTAAATTACATGTTACTTGGGAGAAAGGGATCATTTTTTGGGTTTTCATTATTGCATTTGAGTTATTTTATTCAGATTAAGTTTCATTTTATATTACTAATTTGGGTTTAAAGTATTTTCTTGAGAGGAAAGAGGACAGAATTCATCCATAATGATAGAAAATTAGTCTCACATTCCATTTGTGTTAACTTGTGGGTTTTTCTTGGATCTTGGAATAAAGGGATGGGGTTGGTCTGTTTAAAGATTCAATAGAAAGATAAGTAGTTTTTTCCTATATAGCCTATGGGTGGAATTCTACTCAGTTAGACCAAGTATGTAATTCATGGTGTGATTGGTATGTGATTCTATATGAATATGGTGTTTTTGGTTCTTAAATATGATCTATGTAGGAAGGGGTCCATGAAGTGGGATGTAATGGGACATGGGTGTGGTAAGTATGTGTAAGGGTGATGAGATATGCTACCTATTAAAACTTTTCATATTTGTGATATCTAAACTCTTTTCATTGGTGTTGATGATGGTATTTATTTCTGATCATAATACCACCTAAATAGTATCTAATGGATCATGAGGTAAATAAATATGTGGTGTTTCTAGGGTGATCATGGTATAATCTCCCTGAGGGATGGGGTGACCATGATCCACAAGGGGAGGTTCTGAGGCAGGCTAGGAAATTGAAGCAGGAAACATATTTTTGTTCATGGATAGATAAGAAGATCAGATAAATCTTGGTGTCATTCATTAAAATTATTTATTGGGTAGCTCAGGGTGTTTTTCAAGACAAGTTATATATAATGTGTTATTTTTAGTCACACCCCCGCCCCACACCCATTGCTTCAGGGTGATGGTGGACCACATGCAGCAGAGTTATGGATATAGTTAATAAAAAATATTTTTGATCATATTGAGACACCCCCAGGGAAGTGGATGAATTTGAATACTTATATTATCAACATATTAGGGAAGAACGGGTGGGATGTACATGTATATGCAGGTATGCATGAGGGACTGATGTGGTTAGAATTCGAGACTATGTTCTTCAAGCACTTATTCCCTTAGACATTAAGGTAAGATTAAGCTCGTCATTTTATAAACTTGTATAAAGCATACATCTTAGTCATGTGAAATAATAGGAGGTTTACAACCCTCTCATGTTTTAAACCTACATTTTGAAGATATTACATATCCATGGTGAGATGGTTAGAAGATGGATTGTAGCATGCCATGAGGATAATGGTGAACTTCTTTAGATTGAACACATTCTTAGTGGAAGTGAAAAAATCATTGAAAACAAAGGAGAACATGATGGATATGACCTTATTGATACATATGGTGCAATTAGGTGAACCAAATTGTGGTTTTCCAGGTGTCTAGGAGCGAGGTTGTGAGAAGATGTGGTATATAAATCAGGTTAGAGACTCAAGGAGGCCATCGAGGAGTGGATCCTCAAAAATGTACTTCTAGTGTGGGAAGTTAAGATAATTTTGGAATCAGTTTGAGAGACCTTAAAAGAAGTGAAAGGAATGTTCATAGATGGAATATTTAGAGAGGTTTTTGTAAAATACATCTCAGACAACTGGGAGTTAGGTATTGGTTTAGAATCAGAGATCTAAGGTAGGACTAGGAGCAATGTTGAGAGCAAGTTGTCAGGACACGACTAAACATATAGACCATGGCTAGAAGAGAGATATGAGGAAGTTGTGGAATTCACTAGTTGAAAGTATAGATTTGAAAATATGATAGGTGTTAGGAAATTAGGCTTCAGGCCAGTTATATGTGGTTGAGCTGACAGGTTTAGAGTAGGCTGGTGAGCTAATGACTATCAGAGGTAAGCCATGATTGTGGTATTGTTCTCTTTTTTTATATGACATCCATTGGTTTATGAGGTCCACATATGGTAGGTAAATTAATTAGGTTTTGGTTAATATTATTACATTATAAATGGTTTATCATTTACAAGGGATATGTTGGAATCAATGAAAATTTTTGGGCATCAGATATGATGTGAGATTATTTGGGTATCATGAGTGATGTTGGAATTTCGGTAATATACAGTAATTTGGGACCTTATGGGTATCATATGTGACATGAATTTATGATGATCATATGTTGATATGAATGACTAATATTATGTGATTTTTAGGATATGTTTTATTGGGGGGATGGTCAGTGTTGAACCATGAGGATGTTGGAAAATGGATTGGGAAGTGACTGGGTAGGTGATTCCTAAGGTGTGGTGTTCTATAGAAGGAATTATTCTATTGAGTGAATAAATGGGGTGGTCCAAGATATTTTAAATGAAGAAGATATGTTAAGTATCATCTCATCATTAGGAAAGTAGAGAGAATTATTCTTGGTCTGAGTGAGAAATTAGTTTCATGTGTGGAAAAATAGCATGGGGATGATCTACTACAATGGAGGAGGTTATTAGATCCCAAATCTTATGGGATGTGATGATATTCTTAAATTTGGATAAAACCCATATACTTTAAGGGTTTTTAAGTGTTCTTAGGGTCGATAGAGACCTAGAGGAAGTTATTAATGAATCGGATATCCCAGAGGCTGAAATGGTTGTTTCCTCTAGACATTCATGTAGTGAACATGTTGTTCATGGAATGAACTTTTCTGATAGAGGATAACCCCTTTATCCTAAGGAATAATTTATGTAAACATTTTGTTCATTCCTTTAATTATTTCTCTTAGTAAAAAAATAAAAATAAAAATATGAGAAAAAATGGATGGGGGAAAGTTCCATTCATCCAGGGTTTAGCGTACATCCCTTGTCATCTCTACTTAGGGGTCAAAGGACGGTTATCCCACACCTCTTACTGGTTTTTGGTTCTGTTCATCAAAAGATTTATCTTGGGGAAATTCTAACCCTTTTTCTTCATTATTCTATGATTTAACTCACTATTCATGGTATTGCATCGTTTATAGCATTACATAATATTTTCGTGATTTTTATCATGTTTTCCAATTTCACCTTTTGAAGATGAATCAGAGGCCGATATTCAAGGAGTGTACATTTATAGGTATAAGGTATGTGGGTACTATATTTCTCTAGATTAAACATGTGATATATGATGTGTGTTAAATAGGTGTGAGTTGGTTGGTTTGGGTGTGATCGGTTTTATAATGCTTCTATTTTCTATTATCCTTGGAAGATATCAAAGAGTACTCACAAGTGTGATAGGGTATGTTTGAGTCAGGTTTGGAATAGAAGATGTGAAATGGGGTCCTCGGATTGGTTTGGATGGATTTTTCTAGTTGTGTGATTTTATAAAATTAATCCTATGGATATGTTTGTTCCATGGGAATGAATGGGGAATGACCCATGAGACTTTGTGTGATGTTGATCATTGGAAGTGGTGGTGATACAGGTACATCAGAGGTGTGTCCTAGGAATTTTTGTGATTTTTTCCCACCATATTTGATCGATAGAACTTTCAAGGTCATGTACACAATGAATAAGGATCTAGTGAGTTGGAATGGACCACTCTATGTTATTAGAGGCCTATGTATATATAGTGGCATAGGGGATAGTGATAAGCATCAGTAAAGATGAGTTCCTCACCATACAAGGACATAAAATTATAATGTGTAAGACCATCAGATAGGGGATGAGTCTCACCATTGTACTATAGTCGATGGGCTAATACTGTTAAAGGATAGGTATCATTATGCCTTATATCATTGGGTTAATAATAAAATGGTGATTGAATAGGTGTAAGTTCAATATAAGTATTAAATGTTTTCAAGAATACTATTAGGATGTCAAATTAAATTGACTGGGATGATCAGTTATGTAGGCAGGTGGTGACATGTTGTGCATGTGGAAATGGTTGGAATGTGATACCACATGGTAATGAAAATTTATGGGAGAATAATGGTTCTTCTGTTATGAAAGATAGTGGATGCATCATTTCACCCGGCATTAGATAAAGTAGGTAAATGTTCCCTTGTGGTTATTGAGCACAAGTGAAGCAGGTCATGTGATGTGTGATTTGTTTCCATTTATTTACATTTTCACACACTAGAATATGTACAGATGTAATATCGGGACACCAATGGTGGTGGCCTAATTAGTTCATACTCACACCCAACATAGGTCCTTTAGGATGTATGCAGGCTTTATGGATTTGAGAATAGGAAATTGATCGGGGTTGTGTTAAAGAGATTAGTGAGAAAGGATGTGTTGATGGTACACAAGATGGATGGCATATTTTTTCGAAGACAGATCAGGTAGATCCTCTATGTAGAGATAAATATCTTTTAGGCTATTTTCTTTTTTATGTATTCGATCATCCCATGGGAGATATTGAATTATTATTTATGACTATCATGAAATGTAAATATTATTCGGTATGTGTATAAAGTTTTCTTATGGCTCATTACAACAATTTTTTAATATCACTTCCACTAGGTTTGGTTGAATCATTTTATGTACTATAATTATTTCTATTATTATTATCTCCATAGGGAATAGTTTTTCCACTATCACCCAATAGACCCTCACTTCTAGTTGAAATCCTTTGGAATATAGGGTGGCATGCCTAAGGTTGTGTTAGGTATTGGACTGAAGGACTAGTTTAGTGGCTTCTGAGGTGGTATGTGACATCAACATTAATCCAAATTGAATCAAGAATATAGAATATTTCCCCAATCAATGAAATAATCATTCTCAATATAATTCCATATAAATAATACCATATATATAAGTGGTATAAATTTAATACAATATTAAAGTGTTAGAAATGATTCTTCTTAAATCCATGGTACATAAAATATATATATAGGAGAAAATAATGTCCCATTAAATTATGGATAATGATAAAGAATTTTATCATGAAAAATTTAATGATCACAAAACCATGAATTAGTAAAGGATGAATGAATTACATCAATTCAATAAAAATTAAGTTTATTAGTAAAACCAATCCTTTTATAAATAGAAAAAAAGTGGTTGAAAATTATTAAAAACAACTTCCTTTTAATTTTGTGCAAAAAAAATATATAAATCACATTCAACATTCATTTCATTCCTTCATGAAAATAGTATCGTTTTATTTTGGTATATTTAAAAACTAAAAATTCTATAATTAGTGAGAAAAATATTATCTTTGAAAATGCCATTAGAAACTTATAAAGAAATATAGATAATGAATAATGTTTATGATGGTGGTAAAGGGTGGTCAATTCTTATATGTTAAAGATATATTCTTTGTATAATTTTTTAAAATGTTGAAAATAACCAAGATGAAAAAATATAAAAAGTTCCCTTTTTAATACTTTTTAAAGAATGTAAATAATTATTGAAAATGACTTTTATCAACCTGTGAATCATAATTAATATCATTATTGAAACATTTAGAATAACATCTACATTGAAGAAAAATATTTGTAAGGAAAACATTAAACAATTTATAAACAAATCCCCATACATGTAACTTACTTGTTGATTCTAGATAAAATAAGAGAATAAATGGAAACTAAACATGTAAAACCATAACATAAACAAATTTTAATAAAATATATTGGTGTTATTAGGTTAGTATCATTTAATTTTTTCAAAATAAATCTAAACCTAAATAATCCTGAAATAAAATTAGATTATAACAAAAACCCCTTACCATGGGTCCCCGCGTAGTAATACATGTTTCATCCTCCTGTATATTAAATTAAAATTTGTTAAATAATTTTTCAAGAATATTTTTCAACAATATTAAATTTTTTATAGTCCTTTTATAAAATTTTTTAATCTATTCATTGAATAGTTCTTTCTTATGTCGACCATTTAAGGTTGTTCGGTTAATTTCTCCAAAATTACTTTGATATATTTTTTATGGATAAATTTTATATAAAATGGTTCCATAATATAAAATATATTTATAATTTCATTAATATAATTTTTATTCACCATATATAATTTTAAACTCATCCATTAATATTACTAATATAAAAACAAATCACATCACATCATAGAGAAAGTAGTCCACATGTACGCACGAGCGATGTTATTATTTTCAAACTGGTGAAATGGGAAGAAGGTAGTTGATATGTTATTTTTAGATAATAAGAAATATTTCATTTTATAATATATATTCATTAATTACACACTTATAACCATCCAAGTAAATAAGTAATGAAAAATAAATTATACCACTACATGGAGACAATAGGTCATACGTACACGTAAATGATGTTTTTGTTTTCCATAGGATTGAAATGAGGTAGAAAATAGTTATACTATAACCCTAAGAACAACTTATTTTATTAGTGATAATGAATTTATTATTTTAGGATAAATAAAATATATTTATAGGAATCATAATAAGAAATAATATTTGAAACATTCGGGAAAGTTGATTATCTATTCTTTGAGAGACCTCCTTTCGCTTACAAATTGAGCCTTCTTAGGATGTTATTAGGGTAATATAATAAGATAAAGAAAGAAATGAAGGAATATATATAATTTATATGGTTATATATTTAATTATATATAGGGATACAATTTCTTAAATAAGGTAAGAGAAGAGGTTCCCTTTTTTATGTGAGGTGAGGAACACACATGGAATTATTTAAATGATTTAAATAATATAAAGTCATTTTCTTGTAAAAGTGGAAAAAATTTGTCATATCTTTGAATAAGATAACGTTATTTTTTAAATATAACCAATAATATATGTTTAAAAATGTTTTTGGTTATATTGAAGCATTGTCCCTTTATTTTTAAAACTTTTAACATAATTTTATCCTTAACTGAGGATATAAAAATGTACCATGGTAACTATTCCTTGTCACCAAAAAATAAGTTAAAATTATTAACTAATATTAATTATGATATTTAATAATATGGATTAAATTTTACATGATTAAACCACTATAATTTTCATAAATTACTTTTAATATATGTTCTCAAAACGTAACAAATCTCATTTTATGAAAAATGATTGTTTCACGAGTAAAAATGGTTTTACAAAAAAAACTATAATATAGATTCCAATGGAATTAATATGTTTATTTTAAATAAATTGAGACTTATGTTTCATTATAACGAAACCAAAACCTAATGTAACCTTACAAATTATTCATTATTCAAAAATAACTAATAACGGTTTTTATTTGAACAAATACATTACTTAGATTTTCCAAATGTTAAGAATATTTTTCTAAGTTAAACATTATATTTTTAGAGTATTATATTAAAATTTAGATATTTTTTCCTTTAAATAAATGTTTCATAAAAATTAAACTTATTCTTATTACATTATAATAACATAAAAGTGACATGTTGTTGTAAAATCGTTATTTTTCACTATTTACCCAAAACAAACTATTTCTTAAAATTCTAAAAAAACAAACATTAATATGATTTACACATGATGATTTCAAAAATGAAATTAATTTAATCAAATTAAATTTATTTATTTTTTAATTTATTTTTTAATCACATTTTTTAATAATGTTATGTGTATTGTGTTATTATTTGATTCGAAAGAAAAGATTGCTATAAATAAATTTTAGGTGTTACACGTATGAGATATTTTGAATTTTAAAAGATGATATTTTTTAGAGTATCAAAAATGATGGGGAGAATATCATATGTGAATAATTTTTCTAAAATGGTGATCATTGGTTTTGGGATCATGTTTATAGATTTGGTAGGTTACGGACGCAGCAGAAGCATGTGATGGGTCGTGTCCAACTTTTATTTTTTTCATGATCAGTGATTAATATAAGATTTTACACAACATTGAACATTATGATCAATGAAATTACATCAAAGAATATAGACAAGGGATAAAATGTCAAAACCAGAGATAGTATCACCACATATTATTTATAATTAATTTAATTAATTAGAGAATAAACTTGTTGGAATTATTTCATCGTTGATGGATATATCAATAGATCTGTGTTGAATCATCATAATGTTGTAGGAGTAAAGGGTATATTACCTCTAGTGGGGATCTCTACATGTTCCCAAAATATTTGAACATCACCATAGGAATCTCTAGGTGCTAGCATAATAGATTCTATCACTTGTGTCATCCACCTATGATTTCCACAAGAATCGCTTCAAAAGTGTTCTCTGTGATCTCTCTTGACTTGATATTTGGAGGTGGAGGACTATTGCTCTCTATTTTTTGGGAATGTTCATGGAGAAGGGAGATATCTAGGGATTGATAGGATTCTCTAAATTCATTATGCATAATCAAACAAAATGAATTATCTTTGTTGGAAAATAATATAATTGGGTTTATATACCGCTAGGGTTAAAATAAAATTATTTGTGCAAGTTCACTTTATTATTTATTTAATTCCTATGAGCCTTGTGTAAAATAATAATAATAATGATAATATTATTTATCGACATAAAGTTAATTTTTGAATTAAATGAAATATTATTTAATCAAATAATATTCAATAATTATTATTTCTCACCAAACCATTAAACTCGGTTTTCCATTCATCCACAATATTCATCGGGCCTTGAATAATGACTATTTATTTATTAAATAAATATCACTGCATTATTCACCCATAAATAAATAAATATTATATTCACTAAATTGAAAATAAATATTTATTAAATATTCTTCTCACATTATATTCACTCAAATAACTCGTGATAGAATATATGTGATCAAGATAACACGAATGATTATTAAAACATGAGAGGTAATATTATTTATTCAACTTGTTGAATAATGAATAATAATATGTTATTTAACTGAGATTCTAGATTCACTTAGTGTGTGACCCTCTAGGTCTTGTTCTCGGAGGCATTATGTGAAGTAGCCGAAAGTCCCAGGTTAGCATCTAGCAACATGATAATGCACCCACAGAGAAAGAAGTTAGTTACTCAATGAGATAATACCCCATAAAAATGATTACTGTGTAATATAATCTCTTTATCATGATATCTCTGATCATGTAGGTTACATGTCGGTGCCATCAACCTATGTGCTCGATGTCTTTTTCTTTGACTTTCTGGAAATTGAACTTGCCTATAGAACATTATGGCCATAGATTTATATAGAAAATATCATTTTCATATAAGTTATTTGAGATATAAACTTTTGTTAAAGAATTGAAGAGATAAATCTTTCCTCTCATTATTCATTAATTCTATATTACTCATGACACTCTATATATCCTACCTCTTTGTGATCATCTATCATCATAATTTTCATCAATAAATCAAATTACACAACTCATAATAATCATTGATAATAAATTTAATTTCTAAGGATAAATACACACATCCGCATATATGAACATCCAATGACACATATAAATGATTATTTTCTACTAATGGGTTTAGTTCTCATAATATCCTATTTTAGATATTACAAAGGGAATACACCATGATAAGGTTCCTCAATGTCCTATAAGTCTCCAGCCCTGATAACCAGTATCATCTTTATCCCACAAATGATATCATTTGGATATTGAACATGTATTTATGAATAGTTTCATAGAACTTCTTAGTTCTCATCATAGTGGGGAACTACTATGACCTTTTAGTGTCAAAACTTCTCTTAATCCATTATCACATACTAAATTATGCAGAAGAAAACTCATGATATGATAATTAGTTTTTTAATATTCAAAAATATATTAATACAGGTTATCATAAAGTACAAAAAAGTGGGTTCTTGGGAACCATCTCCAACAGACTCCCACTTTCACTATATCCTACTACTAATAACATTTAGTTCCCTAGCTCTCACATTATACTAGTGCTTATATTAAGATATGACTTTTGTTAAGGGGTATTCCATGTTCTCTTTTTTGGGTACCCTACTTACAACAACTTCACCCCTATGATGAAAATACCACAACAATTGATACTTCTGTAATAGATTCTTTGTGTGTTGGTGTGACCTTGGCTCTTTACAAGTGCCCCCACTGCATTGTTATCATAATACAATGTGATATGATCTTTAATTCTAGGTACCACATCAAGATATTGAAAAAAAAATTGTATCCAAACATATTCCTTTTGTGTATCAAAAGCTTCTATATACTCTCACTCTTCTATAGAATCAGAAAAAAAACTTGTTTCATTAAACTCTTTTAGCTCAAAGCACCTCCATTGAGACAAAAAACATATCCTTAATGTGACATCAGATCATTATGATCTATCTAAAAACTAGCATTAGTATAACCCCTAATGACAAGCTCCTCATCTCCTCCATAAGCCAAAAATATCCTTAGTTCTTCTCAAATACTTAAGGATAGAAATAACAGTAGACTAATGTTGTTATCCTATATATTCTTGATATCTTCATACCATGATCAATGCATAGACAACGTAAAGTATAGTACATAACACGGCATACATGATTTATCTTTTTTCTAAAGAATATGGTATATTACTCTTTATTTCATTCACTTGTTGTGTCTAAGGATGCATTTCCATATAAAGATGTAAACCATGTGACACTGGAACCAATCCCCACTTTGATTGTTCCATAATAAATCTATTTAGTATTTGATCATCATATATACTTTGACTTAGTCTAATTATCCTATTTAATCTATTACAAATGATATTGATCCCTAGAATATTGGCTATTTCACTTAATTCCTTAATGGGGAAACATTTGTTTAAACAACCTTCAATGGACTATAAGACAGGTATGTCATTTAAAATAAGTAATATGTCATAAATATATACTACTTAGATAACGAATGAATTCCCACTAAACCTATTGTAAACACATTGATCACATTCAATCTTAATGAAACCAAATTCTTTTATTTCTTCAGCGAATTGAATGTTCCATGACATAGATGCCTTCTTAAATCCATAAATGGACCTCTACAACTTGAAAATACTTTTGGAAACACATGGATTCACAAACCCTTCTTTTTGTTTCATAGATAAATCTTCCTAAAGGTTCCCATTAAGGAATACAGTTTTGAAATACATCTGGAAAATCTCATTATCATGGTAAGATGCTATTAGAAGCATAATTCTGATGGACTTAAACATGGTAACTAGGGAAAATTTTCATTAGATTCAATTTATGGACACAATTTAAACCATTTAGACACTATACATGCTTAATAAGTATTTATTTTACCTTATTTGTCCAGTTTACTCTTGAATACCCATTTTCACCCAACATAATTTACATCAACATGTGTATCAACAAGAATCAAAACATGGTTATGATACATGTAACCTATTTCAGAATTCATGGATTCCATCCATCATATACCTTATGATCTCTCTACCAACTCTTCTTAGGATAGAGGTTCATCACTGTTAACTAATAATGATTAACAAAATTTCGTGACTATAAAACCATATATCTCTAGTTATTTTACCTCTCTTGTGCTCCTACACAGTACTTGTGTTTTAGAAACTACTTCTTGCATGGAGACCTATGGAATCTATTCCTATTCCAACTCTTGTGTATCCTGAGAATCAACTTCATAGAATTAATTCCTTCTCCCACTATCCCTTTTTCAGGATTTGGTCTCTCTCAAGAAAGATGTCTTTTATGGAGACAATCACTTTTTTATCTGGGGGTTTATATGTTGTATTCCTTTATTTCATTGGGATACCATATAAAGATACACTTTTTTCCTCAAGGTTCTTATTTGTTTCTCGATAAGTCCTTAACAAACTCCTACCAACCCCATACATGTGTTTGTGACAAAACATGTTTCATTTCACTCTATAACTCAAAGGGAATTATGTTTGCCTCTTTAGTTGGTACTCGATATAATGTGTATGCCACAGTTTGAAATTCATATGACCAAAAGGATAATGAAAGATATGTATGACTCATCTACAACCTTACCATGTATAACAAGGTATGGTACCTCCTTTCACTAACTCCATTCCACTTTGTTTTGTAAGGTGGAGTGAGTTGAGATAGAATCCAAAACTCTGATATAAAGTCAATAAACTATGGGTTAGGATATTCACCACCTCGATCCAATCGAAGATTCTCTATCCACTTTCAAAGTTGATTCTATACTTCATTATTGAATTCCTTGAATTTCTCAAAGGACTCAGACTTATACCTCATTAAGTATACAAAGTCATATCAACTCAAGTAATTAGTAAAAGTTGTAAAGTAAGAATATCCTCCTCTTTCTTCTACTGGAAATGGTTCACACACATTAGTCTATACCAATCCTATAATCTCTTTGTCCGTTTCAACCTATCCACTAAATGGGGGTTTGGTCATTTTTCCTTGTAAACAATCATGACATAATTCAATTGGTTTTATCTCAAATGAGACTAAATAAAAATCTTGATAGAGATTTATCAAATGCATCTCATTTTCATGGACAAGATGGTGAGGTCATAGCTGGGTGTTATGGTATTCATGTGAACATGATTCGTTATCAATTTCAAATACTTGGATTTCATAATTTAATATATAAATATCATTATTTAAATATTCCATAACATAACGTATTTTTCCTTATAAAAGAAACAACTTTTATTTCCAAATTTGAAAATAATCCCGCTTGAATCTAGACATGATTTAGAAATTATGTTTTTGGTAACAGTACGTACATAATAACAATATTTTAAAACCAAAATCATTCCCATTGGAAATTAAATGTAATAGTCACCAACGGCTAGAGCATCCATTTTGGCACCATTGGTAGTTCACAGATCCACCTCTCCTCTAGAAATATTTTAAAATCTACTTGGTTCCTATATTTAGATACAAAAATAAAGCACTATATGATGTATTTAATAACCAATGTGTAGATATTAAAATATTACACTCAATAAGGAATTCACCTTTAGCTTCCCCTTACTTTTGTGTACAGTTCCTATTCTAGTGGTCTAGCTTACCAAACAAAAAACATACTTCCACCTTTTCTTTTCCCTACCTATGGATCTTATTCTTCATGGAAGGACAATTCTCAAGAGCATTATACTTTTTATGAGTCTTGGTCCCCTTTACCTTGTTCTTCATTTTCTTATTCACCATAAGGACCGCAGGTTTTTCATGCCCCATATAAATATCCCCTTGTAAAATGAAGGTAATTTTTTTTGAAAGGCTCTTCTCATTATTTTTTATATTTTAATTAATAATAAAACTACAAAAGGTATTGGGTATTGATGAAAGTATTAGATCTGTACACAACTCATCTAGGAATTTAATCCCTAAGATTTCTAAGAATTCAATGTATCCAATAATCTTGACTAAATGAGGCCCAACTGGAGAAACCTCTCTAAGACTAACTGTAAACAATTCATTAGAGATATCATACCTCTATTGTCTCTCCTTCTCTTGATAGAGTTCCAAAATTTGAGACATTTTACTATACACATCCATGTCCTCATTTTTATTTAATATCTCTTTTGAAATAGATGATAGAAAGAAACATTGAACATCTTTGTAATCATACAAATGTTTGTCATATAGTGATAACTCTTTTTCACATACCTCATTACCAAATACATCAGGAATAATTTCTTCCAGCACATACAATTTTCTTTTACGGTGAAGGATAACACGTAAGCGCCTTTTCCACTCATGGAAATCTATGTTGGTGATAATGATATCCTTCTCATGTATGGATTGAATTGATATTTTTTATTTCATTTTAATTTTTTTTCTAAAAAATAATATGATAATAATTTTAGTAATTTATCTAATAAAATTTATAAATAAATCAATATTATAATTATTATTCACCCACAATTTTATCGAAACCCAATATCCCTCACCATTGGATTCACAATATCCTCTTTCTTGGAAACTTTGGTGGAAAGGATCCATATTCCCCTTCTCATTACCCCAAATTTTTTTGTTCAAGAAACTTGAATGGTTTTAGGTAGGTATTCCAAATTCCAACTGCATTAACTCATAGTTCCTTGATCTGTTGAGTGGACTCCCCAATCCTGAAATCCTTAAATTGGATTTCCTTAACTTGTTCTCTTAATTACACTATGAACTTCTTTAGTAGTCAACCCTTGATGTTAAATAAGTTAATTTAGCCTAAAACTTCAAGTTAGAATTCCTATTTAATTGAATGTACCCCAACATTGGTTGGTAAAGGAATTTGAACTACGGTTTGTTTTTAACTGAAGTACTAGAAGTCTATACTAACTTAATATATATTATTTATAGATTTTATCCCTTTATGCATAAATTCCCATTTATTATATTTAATATTTTCTTTTTAATATTATTTGGATTTACATAAGTGATTAACCATGTCTTATATAATATTTAAACATAATCCAATTTATCCCCATTCAATCTTGCTTGATCATTAGTTTCATTAATTCATGTGATCACTGAAAACATACCTAATGAAATAACCATGAGAATTGATAAAAATAAAATAATAAAGTGGTATGATAATGATATTTTTCTAATGGTTAGTTTATATATAAGTTAATAAAATAGTTATTTCCCTAGTGGAAAACACCCAGAACCTATTAAGGTTCATATTACATCTTTCCAACTATCTTCTTATATATCTATCTTGTATTGGTTTCACATCGACACCAAACTTGAACCAACTCCACTAGATTTCGAGCTCCATCCATTACATATACATTTACTCACATGTTGGTGAGGGAAACAAGGGGTTTACATAAAAGAAAACTTGGGAAAGAATACCCTCATATAATAAGAGGAGAAAAGGTAAGCATGATAAAATTTTAATTTAATAATAAATTAAATAAAACCAATCACATGCAAAGGTATGTTCTATTCTCACGATCATCCATATGCGTGCAACAAATTATGCATTTAATAAAAATATCATTAAATTCTTAATCATTTTTATTTAATATAAATCATTCTTGAATAAATTAATTATCTTCTTTAATTATTGAATTATTTTATCATAATTCTCATCTGAACATCCTTGAGACTCTCATCCATCATAATTTCAATCAAATTAACTAAATTTATGTAAAATTAACTATGTAAAAAATTTAAGTTGAAGGAAATATGGTGAATATCCATCTAATTCTACCTAACATGTATTATAATTTTATATGTTTTTACTCTATTTATATATGGAATACATGACTTATCACATACTCTCATGATGTGTCCTATCAACTTAATGATTACACGAATTGCATGATTTTTCAGTCACGTGTTATACTTTAAAGCACATATAGTAACAACTATAATATGACTCAAACATGATATATAGATCTAAAAATTATGTAAATATTAATCAAAAACATACATACACACACACACACACACACATATATATATATATGTTTGTTAAAAACCCATCACATGGAATGTCTTATCAACTTAATGACACACACGCAAGCACATGCCTATAAGGATTACAGAGTATAATAAATCAAATTTAAATATTCATTATTTGGTATAAGTATATGGTGTGTACAGGAGAGCTACATGGAGTGTAAATATATCACCATTTATTTGAGGCATAAGCCTAGGGACTCAGTGTGAAAATTGTGCCTCAAAAAATTAGATTAGATGAAGTGTATAAGATACTACATAGTATTTGGTCTCCAAGTTACATGGGCACTAGTCATCTAGGTTATGTATGGAAATATACAGTCTAATTGTGACTCAAAGAGACTACACGCCATGTATGTGGGCTACAAGACATGTACTGTGTCTGATCATGTACCAGGTAGGCCTCATCAACACATGTTGTAAGAAATAAATACACCGTGTGTCACCAATGTGCACAATTTGAATTTATTTTTGAATTAATTCCGGATTCATTGAACAAAATCACACCACATGTAACACCAGTTAAACAAAATTTACTCCTGTGTAATCCATCTAAAATCCTTGGCACCTCCAGATAAGATATTTTATTTTATTTTTTTCATAAAATTAATATTTTTGGTTATATATCTGAGAAACAAAAGGAGCAGAAGAAGATCTAACAATTCAAATTGAAATAATGATTTAACAGGAATTGAAAACTAAATGAAAAATCTTTATATAAATCAATGATATTTAAATAAATATGTGACCGATCATATACCACTTGTAGTTTCTGGGCATTGTAAAAGTGTGCGATGGGTCATTCCCAACATTACTTTTGGTCATGATTGATGATAAATTGAAGATTTTACACAACATTGGACATCATGGTCAAAGGAATTAAATCAAAGAATATACACAAGTGATAAAATGTCGGAACCATAGAGTGGATCATCATATATTATTTATAATAAATTTAATTAATTAAATAATTACCTTGTTGGAATTCTATCTTCGATGATGGATCTTTAAACATATATGTGTTGCATCGTCATTATGTTGTACGAATCAAGAGAATATTCCCTCTAGTGGTGATCCATATGTTTTCTATAAATCTTTGAACATCATTGTAAGAATCTCCAAGTGCAAGGATGGAAGATCATATAGCTTGCATTGTTGACCTTTGATCACCATGATAATCACTTCCAAAGCATTCTCCCTTATCTCTATTAACTGGAGAATGAGAGGTGGAGGAAGACCACTCTCTATTCTTGGGACCATTATTGTAGAAGGGAGCTCTCTAGGGCTAGATAAGATTCTCCAAATTCATTATCCACAACCAAACAAAATGAATTATATCTCATAGAAAATAATATAATTGGGTTTATATACCGATATGGTTAAAATAAAATAATTTTATAAGTTCCCCTTATTATTTATTTAATCTATACAGAACCCCATTTCAAATAATAATATTATTATTATTATTGTTTCTCGACATGTGATTAACATGTGGATTAAATTTAATATTATTTAATCAAATAATATTCAATATTTTTTATTTTCCACCAGGACATTAAACATGGTCAACCATTCCTCCAAAATATATATCAGGACTTGAATAATGACTATTTATTTATTAAATAAATATCACTTTATTATTATCCAATAAATAAATAAATATTATATTCACTAAATATATAATAAACATTTATTAAATATTCTTCTCACATTATATTCACTTGAATAACTCATGATGGAATATATGCACCCAAGAAAACATGAATAATTATTAAACCATGTAATGGAATAATATTTATTCAACTTGTTAAATAATTAATAATAATATATTATTTAAATGAGAGTATAGATACCCTTAGTTTGTGACCCTCTAGGCCACTTTCTCCGTGGCATTAGGCGAAGCGACCTAAATTACAATGTTTGTATATAGCAACACACCAAGGAACCCATAGATAAATAAGCTAATTCTACAATGACATAATACCTCATATGGATACTTAATATATAATACAATCCCTTTATCATGATATCTATAATAAAGAAGGTGGCATGTTGGTGCCATCAACCTATGTTCTTGATGTCTCTTTCTTTGACTTCCTAGAAATTGAACTTGTCTATAGATCATCATGGCCATGGATTTATTTAGGCTATATAATTTCCATCAAAGGGCCTGAGATATTAATTTTTTTAAATAATAGAAGATAAAAATAATTTCTCACATTACTCATTAATGAAATATTACTCATGATGTACCCAACATATCCTACCTCACTGCAAACATCTATCGTCATAGTTTTCATCAACACATCAAATTGAACGACTCATAATACTAATTAATAATAATATTAATGTCTAAGGATCAATACATAAGACCACAAATAGGAACATCCAAAGACACATATAAATTTAGATTTCCTTCTAGCGGGTCTCGTTCTCATAATATCATACACTAAATATTACTAGGGTTTACACCATGAGAAGGTTCCTAAAAGTCCTATAAGTATCAACCACTAATATATTATATAATGTTTTCCCTCAAATGATATAGTTGGACTATAGAACATATATTTAAGAATATTTTCATTGAAATTATGGGTTCTCATTATAGTGGGGAACTATTATAACCTTTTAGTGAGACAACTTCTCTTATAAAATTATCACATACTATGTTACGCAGAATAACTATCATGATGTTATAATTAGTTTATTAATATTCAAAAATATATGAATACAAGTTATCACAAAGTACACAGAAGTTTGTTCTAGGGATCCAACTCCAACTTATTTTACATTTTACTTCCCTCTATTTTATGGTTTTCATGTAGTTGGTTTCAACCATTTGATAATCTAGCTTGGGAGTTTCAATAGTTGTCTCTTAATTTTTGGATTTAATTGTTTACATGGATTTTGGTCTTTTATTTATGATTAGGTTCTTGATATTTGAATCAAATAGACATCATTTTTCAATATTTTTAATCATATATCAAATGTGTAAATTACATTTTATTATGTTCCTTGATCAACCTATACTCTTAAAAAATAAAAAATTAGAAAATTTTATAGTGGGAATAATTTTCACAAAATTACTTCTCTTTACTCTCTTATTTTGTTTATTTTTTCTCCTATATTGTTTCTATTTTTTTCTGGGTTGAATTTCCTTGAAATTTTAAGATTTTTGGCATACAATGCATGTCAGATAGTTAGTGCAAGGTTATTACAAACCATACAACAATCATGTAGAAGGAATGGAGTTTTTTTATTGTTTAATTGCATGGTTTGTAAACATATGGGACTATTCAAATGATTTTGGCATAGTGTGAAAAATAATTTGGTCAAATTGTGTGCCCTGTCTAGTTTCATTAAAAGTGTGAAATTATCATGGTTCCCTCCTAAATTTAACTCCTTTCAGGGATTACTTTATCAATTATTAAACCCCACATCTTTTAGATCTCCCTATAATCTCTCTCTTCTTCTAAGATTATCTACATTGGGATTTATTCAGGTTTTAAAGGGATTATTTAAGGTAAACACCTCCTAGTCTCTTACTTATTCCTTTATCCTCCATTTCATATTCTCTACATATCCTAAAAATATCATAAAGACATAGGGTTTCTTGATTCCCAATTTTTCATTGGGTTAGGGAATTTTTTACAAACTATTGTATTTTCCCACATCTTTGGGTTCTGTTATGGTAGATTGACATCACCATTATTAATAAAATGAGATTATAGGTATGTGGTCCCTAGTATAGTTCTCTAAACATATAAATATGATTTATTATTGGTTTAAATGTGATCTACATGTGTTTTAAAAATGTTATAAAGTATGAATATCATATTTTTTAAAGGAAGGTTATTTATTTTTGGATTCCCTAAAATATTAATTGGATCCCACATTGTTTTCAATTTATAAAATCTGTTATGGAAATACATGAACATCAAGTGTTCATATAAATGATCGATTGGATCTTAAAAATTAATAAGTCAATTATGATAGATGTTTTTTAGTTTTTAAATAAAAATAAGTGAATTATTGCAAGAGATTTTGGTGTTCTGGGTCTTTTAAAATGAGTTTAATTCACTAAAATGATTTAATTTTTAAATATGTTTGTGAATTTGGATTCGGAAATGTTCTTTATAACTCGGTTTCATAAATAATACTCATGAGGCCCGATTCACACTTCAAAATAGTTTTCTAAAGATAATAATCCCTTGAAACATTGCCCTTGTATTATGTAAAATTAATTTTTATTGATTCCATCATTATAGATGGTTCCTGGTGAGTGGGATTGTATTTTTTTATGTGTTTTGATGGAAATTGGAATTTCCTGGTGAGGGTGTAAATGGTGAGGTTGTGAAGTTTTATGATATATATTATATATATTATTATGTTATTATTTCTTGAACTTTCATCCTTTTCCATATAATGGGAAACCATGGGTAGCTAGGTTGGATGTCTATAGAAATTTGATGCACTAATTTATAATCACACTCTACCTAGTGGCCATGAGATATACTTTAACTACACAGGGGATTTTGACCCTTCATGAATCCAGTGAACATAATATCGAGTGTTAGGGTAGGTTACATAATATCTAACTATGATATTTATTTTTTATTAGTTATGTAATCCATACCCTAGATAATCCCCTAAGCTCCTAGGTTCCTATGATGATTTATATTTTATGTATTTCTTTTTACATTATAAAATCATTTTCAAAAATCATTTTTATTATTATGCTTTCTATTCCTAATTAAAAACTTACATTATACTGCATGTTTATTTTATTTAAAATGTTTTATAATGGTATTTTGAATAAAATATGGAAATTATTTTGAAATATATTAATATTATACTTATTTTCTAAAGAAATAAAAAATAATAATTTTTATAGGTATCTTCAAACTAGCATGAAATTGCTATATTTTTAATGGGTATGCATGGAATGTGGGGATATTATCTACTAGGAATTTTATGATCATCCGTATATTTTTATAGTTATAAAGATTTTATTTGGGATATAGATGTTTATTATCATTTACTTGGTTTAAGTTTGATGGAAGTTGTAAGTCGAGATGTTCCTATGGCTTATAGAGATGTGTAGTTGTGGCCTTATTTCATTTTATTTATTTAAGGAATCTATTATATATTTGATAGTTTATCCTCATATATATTATTTTATATGGTTTATTTTTATTGGGTTTTTAGTTTATTTTGTATATTATCATTTGGGGATATTTTCATTTGTCCTTTATATGATTTTTGGTCTTATTTGTTATTTTATAATTTTGTATTTTCATATCACAAAGATATGATGTGTGGAATGGTCATTAATGATTTATTGGTGTAATTCCTTTTCTTATTTTTGATTCATCAAGTGAAATGATTCCCTATAGTTGTCATTTTGTACCCTTTTCTTGTTCCCAACTTAGGGAGATCAAGAATGCACCTCAAACCATGTCATGGGATGACATGAGTTCTGGATTAGGGGTGGTCCAGTTTAGTTAATGACATGACCCTTGATACTTACATGAATTTAGTTTAATATTATGAAACAATACGGTAATGTTATAGTTGAAAACACTTTGTAACTATTTGACCCATTCATTTATATATAATATAAATTAGTTTGTTCAACTCTTCCATATATTTAATTATATGAAACATGAGTAATTAATTATTTATTACAAGGAATAATACTAGAATTATAACATATATTGTTCTATAGTTATCTCAATTGTATGATATTATTTAAAAATATATCATCTCACTTACTAATATGGATTTGTTTTTATACATGTTTTCCACATATCTTGTGTTAGATTTTTTTGTTTTTTTATTTAAATCTCATTTTATTGTAAAATTATTGAATCTTTATCATTATTGGTTAAACAATTTATTATTTGAATTTTTATTGAAATTTTAATTTTTCTGATTAAATGTCCAACAATTGTTTTTTAAAATTTTATATGTGTTTTAAACTAGTATTTTGATTTATTTTTTGTGGTATTTTAATTGAAATGTTAATTTTAGAAAAATGGTAATATTTTTTAAAATTAATATTTTAAATGTTCTATGTTTTTATTATTGAAAAATCTTGTGGAATAAACATTAATTTTATTTTATAATGTTTTAAAAATTTTAGTGTTATCAGATTTTAAAATAATATATTACTTATTGAATTTATAAATTCTAAAAGTGTTTAAATTTGTCATATAGTGTAGATAAGTAAAATTATCACGTTAAAAAGAGGATTATGTGTAATATCCTATAATTTACAAAATTTGAAGAAGTTTTAAGGATGAATAATATATTTTTTATTTTGGTTAAGAGTGTAGGTTCATACAAAATTTGTTATTGTTTTTGAAATTTGGAGAATAAAAATAAGTAAGATAATTTTCCACAGTGGTATTGATATGTAAAATAATTTTTGAAGAGGGACGAGATGCATAAAATTTTTAACTTTTTTAAAATTATAGAAGTCACTGAATATATAATTTTTTTGGTTGATATGTAATTTATTTTCTAAGAATCCAAATGATACATAAGATATTTCTTCCATAATAGGGTGTTGTGTAATATCTTTTCTTTGAAAACATTAGTATGAACCGATCCATAATTTTTTATGGGATACATAATATCCCACCTTTTTTTATTCGGATCTTGATCATAACATTGTAAAGTTTACAACCTAATACATGTGGATACCATTTCTCATTACTAATATTCAAAAAAATAATAACTTATTCTGACAAGATGAGTACTTAGAAAGCTACTAAAGATTATCAAGTGGGGAAAATAAAGGAAGAATAAAGATATAAATACATCTAGGTGTGTATTGTGTGGATCAAAAACCAGGATAATGTGTGTGGTGATTTCTATTATAAGGTTTTGATCAAGTTCATTGGAGAAGATGATGAATAGAAATGAGTGACACATGTATATTTTTTTAGGAGAAGATGAGAATCAATAAACATGATGAAATCAATTGGAAACCATCTTATATTTTATAGGTGATAATATGTATAGAAATTAATTGATTAATTCATTGATATATACTAGGATGGTGCAAAATAGACTGAGAGCATCACGTTTTGGAAAAGCATGTGAAAGAGCTTTAAGTAGAGAGAAATTAAAATACAGATGGGGGACTGAGACCCTATATTGGGAGTAAAGAACCAATACCTTTCTAGTATTTTTATTCTTATGTATATATATATTATGTTGTGGCCATGTGATCTTCATAAAATTAAAAACATTCTCTTTGGATAAATAATTATGGGGATTCAATTATATCTATTTGTTATTTTATTAATGTTCTTGTTTTATTCCGTCAAAACTGAAATTCATTCTTATTAGATATTTTTATTTTATTTAGTAATTATTTTTTTGAAGTGTCAACAGATGAAAATCAATATCAATATAGTTTTGAAATCATTTAACCACTACAATATATCGATATGTTGAGGTGATGGAATTATAAGGAATGAAAAAACATGGGTAAATGATAGTGTATTATTTTACTGATCCCATTATCACTTTCTTCTCATATTATTGTATGAAATACCTTTTCAATAGAGATTAAGCTTAAATTAAATATTAGTTATAATTATTAATTCAAATTAGGATAATTTTAGTGATGTAGTTTTCTAGTTAAGCTGAACAAATTTTCAAGAAAATAATATTTTTTTAAGGTTTTTAAATAATAATCTCATCTTCACTCATCTAAAATTCTTTTCATCTTAATTCAGAAAACACTTTTCTCTCATACCATAATTTTACCACTATTTTTATTAGTTGATGATAATTAAATCCCTTAGAAAAATCAGCCTCTATCCTATGGGTTTGAACATTCACTATTATACTTTTTTAGGTTTATATTTGACATTCTGATGGTCATGATGACCTCCAGCTCAATAAGATTTTATAACCATTACAGAGGAAGTCTTCGAATTGAGTGCCTTTAGGTTAAAAAAATATTAAGATTAAATAAAATTAAAAACAAGTACTTATCTATTTTCTATTTTGATTATTTTTTAACTTAATAAAAACTATCTATTGAAATTATTTATTTAAGTTTATTTTACATTAAAATATGATTTTTATTCATTATTCCTTCATGTAAAATAGATTTTGTGTATTTTTCCATTTTTCATAGTTCAAAAGCTAAAAATTTCATAAGGTATCTGGTTTTTAAGTAATTATTTTAGCAACTTGATCACTAGTTTCATTAAATAAATTCAAGATATTTATGGTGATGCATGAGATTGGATCAATGATATTCTTGTTCAGTTTCCCGATAATGAAATTCCTTTGAGAGTGGTGTTACACTATTTTTATGAATAAATAAATGATAATGAGTAAAATTATTTGGATAAAATTATAATGGGGGTTTTAGAGTACCATGATGATGAATAATTGTGGGAAATTTATGTTTATTTTGAAATAAAGGATCAAAATAACTCTCAAATATTGAATTATAAATTTTCAACTTTGGAGTATTCAAATGAAAATCTATTTGAATTGATGATAAATGAAGAAAAAATATTTTTTAATGAATGGAAGATAAAATTTTTTAATTAAAACAAATAATCTCTATCATGAAGTTGTTATGTGAAAACTATGATTGACAGACCAAAATTTTGGGGATTCAAATGATATAATTCGTTAATAAAATAGAAACAAAATACAATATTTAGAAAAAAAGAAGGTAAATTGGTTAAAAAAAATTATTTAAAGAATTTGATACAAGTTTATTGATTTGAAATTTTCCTTCTAACACTTTCTATCCTAATTTTGAAAATCACAAACCACATACTTAAAATTTTATATTTTACTAACTTTTATACTTACCTAGTTCAAAGTATTTTTTTAGAAAATATAATTTTCTAAATGTATAAACATTGTTCATCAGATTTAATTCTTCTTAGTAATCAAATGAACATTTATGTTGTATAGTAGATGTATCATTACTTATTTCATGGATAAAGATTTATAAAATTCTAGAAGTTATTATATAGAAAATTATATCAGATGATGTTATACCAAGACCATAAGATGAACTTCAATGGATAGAGGTATACAATATTTCTAGGTAAAAATTTATTAAATCAATCGGATGAAGAAATATCATTCCATCGGCTGAAAAACTTTATTCAATTTTATGGAATCCAATGACACTATAGCATTGTATAAACATGATGACCATCATATGGAGAAGTTGTAAAAAACATTCAAAGTAAAGGAAGAGTTCTCTTGAGTCCATTAAAACCACCTTTGATAATTGAGGAATATGACCACTAAAGAAATTTCTATAAATAAAAGAAATATTAAAGGAATATGAAGATTTTACATTACTAATGATCTTAATTTACATATAAGCTTTTGTAACATCTTATTATGTATTCTCCCCATTATAATCTTTATAGATTCTTTGTCTTAAGGTATCTGTGTGAGGATCATAAATGTATGAAGAACAGTTTTTCTTTTCTTTGTAAATTTTTTTTTGATTTAGGGATACTTAGGTTAAGAAAAGAGATATTATTTTGATATTTCTGATCTAGGGTTCTCATGGTTAGTGAAATAAAAGTTGTTACAATCTCTGTATCAAGTGTTTCCTTTCTTAAGGATGAAAAAAAATTAATGTTTTCTAAAAATCATGGGTACCTAATATTTGGGTTATAGAAGTTTAGTTACTTAAGAAAAAAATGTTTAGAAAAAGGGAGAAGTAGAAAAATATCTTTTAATGACAAGGAAAAAACCGAAAAAATGTTAGAAAAATATTTTATTGTGTTTATGAAAAATAAAGAAGTAAATAATCTAGATGATAAATTATTTGAATTATATAATTATGAGTACATGGATATTAAATATAAAATATATAAGAATAATTGAGAAGAGTAAAGGTATAATAGACAAGCTAATAAAGAAAAGAATAGAAATATTTTTAGAGATTTTTTGAAAGGAATGAATAAAATGTAATCAAATGTTAAAATTTAAACAAAGAGAAAAGGTTTTATGTTCATTAATCCTAAAGAAAAAAGTTCCAATAATCTATAAAATATACTACAAAAAATTTCAATAAAACATTTTAATATCAAAAAAATAAAAAGAAATGAATTTTTTGTTTAAAATTTTCATTCTAAAGATGTACAAACTGAACTTCAAAAATTAATTGGAAGATAAAAAGAATGAACTCATAAATCTTTACATAAGAAAGATATAACACTTATCCTTGGAAATAAAATATTAAAAAAGTCTTATGTGATAATTGAACAACTCAAAAATAATTTGGAGATTGAGTAAATCACATAATATTATTCAACCTCTTTATCTATTAAATCTTTAAAGGAGACTCATTAAGAAATACCGAAGAAAAATAATCATCAGAAGAAGAAATTCAACAATAAAAGGATCAAAAATTATAAAAAAAATACATCCTATGATATTTTTTATTAAAATTATGATGTCATTGATGTTTTTTATTATCATAATACTCAATGAGCAGGACCATCTAGGACACCCGGGCCCACAGTACCTAGTGCAACTTCAGATTCTATAAATTATCCCCCAAAAAATTCTATGAATCGTATAGAGATGAAAATTAATTACCTAAATGAATTAATCCATTCTTTGGAAATAAAAATTTATATCTTTCCAAAATAAATTATACATGAAATTTTTTAAAAAGGAAGTTTTATTTTTTTGAAAAATTCATGTTCCTTAAACGAACTTGTTAAACTTGTTATTCAGATTGATGTTGAATGCAAAGATTTAAAAGGAATATCTCAATTAGATAAAAGGTTTTTGAGAGATATTATTTTTGGATTAATTATTCTTTTGTTTATATGAAATTTTATGATGAAAAATTATATGGAATTCAAACTTCAACAAAATCAGTTATAAATATTACAAGAAAAATGAATGATGAAGTCTATAAGACCTCAAGGGATGTTGATAATCTGAATTTCCTTATAATTAACCAAGATAAATAATATAAAAAAATGAAATATTATTAATTAATTTAAAGATAAAGTTATAATGATGAAGAGATCAGTGGTTGTTCAACATGAAAAATGAGGAAAAGTATCAAAGTTTGAGATTTGGACGAATAATTTTTAAATCTAATCAATATAGTAGTTGTTTTACAGGGGAATTTGAATGAAGGTATTAAAGTTAAAAAGCTAGAAGAAGAGATGAAAAGGATTAAGGTAGTTATTGAAGTGTCATATAAATATCAATAAGTTGTTAAAAATTTGAAGAATCATGGGAAGAAACTAACAAATAAAAATTGATATCTCCTCTCAACTCTTGAAATTTATGTAATAACTTAAAATAAAATTTTATGAATGTGTATTTTGGATGTTATCCATAATAATTTTTTAGATGGTTGTTTTAAAATTCCTTTGGTTAAATATATTTCTTATATTTTTGGATGAATATATTTCATATATTTTTTAATTTTTATATGTATTTCACAGTATAAAATTTATTCTTTAAAATTTCAGGTACTCTTTCTACCTCTTATTTTTTTATTTTAAAAAATCAAAAAGGGGGAAAAGTTGTAGAATATTTTGGAGATAAATATAAATAAATTAAAAAAATTTGAAAGAATTTTTCAAATTCTAAAAAAATGGGGAGATAGAAACATATAATTAAAAGATAAAAAAAAGAGATCTTACAAGACATGGGGTAAGTATATTAAGTTTTTTCTGTCTTTAAAAGTTGTATTTTTTTTACAAAAAAGGGGGTTATTTTTGAGTTAAAAGTATATTTCTAACACTTTATATCCAAATATTGAAAATAAAAAACCACATAATTTAAAATTTATATTTAACCAACATTTATAATTTTCTGTTTCAAATTATGTTTTTTTAGAAAATCTATTTTATCGGTTGTAGAAACATTGTTAATCAGATGGAATTATTTGTAGTAATTGTATAAATATGTATATTATACATTATACATATGATTACTTAATTTATCATTTAAATATTTATAAAAGTATATAAGTCATGATATACTGAAGTATATCAAATGAATTTATACCAATACCATCATACAAGATTCATATGATGGAGGTATACATGCTTTCCAGTTGAAAATTAATTAAATCCATTAGATAAATAAAATAGAATTCCACTAGATGAATAATATTTAATCAACTTGATGGAATCATAATAACACTTAGTTGTGTATAAACGTGATTACCATCTAATGGAGAAGCTATTAAGAACTTTCCAAGTTAAGGAAGAGTCCATATGAGTCTATTACAACCAATTACAAGAAATGAGGAATATGGCTATTGAATAAATTTCTATAAATATAAGTATTATTGATGGAGAAGGAATATTTTTCATCACCGTTGATCTAAATTTACCTTGACTCTTTTGTAATATGTTTATATTCATACACTCTATTATAATCTTTAGAGATTTTTTGTCTTAAGTCATCTATGTGAGGATTGTAAATTCCCTATGACATTTTTTGTTTGTAATTATATGTCCAATATTGTATTTGATTTAGGTATTCCATGGATAGGATGAGATAAGTTATTCCAATATTTTTGATTCAGGGTTTCTGAGGCTAGGGAAATAGAATTTGTTCTAATACTTGAATTGAGTGTTTCCTTTCTTATGGAATATATACCATTATGGGTTTTCTGAAAGCCAGGGATACATAAATTCTTGGTTATATACATCTTTAACTATAAAGGTTAAAGTGTGGATCTTTTTAATAAAACTTCTTTAAGTTTTTTATTAATCTTTTATAAGGTATACTTTACTTGGTTTTATAAGTTGATTTGGACAACTGATTTGTCTCATGAGACATGTCGATGCCTTGAGGGGATACCTATAACCAAGAACCAACTATAACTACATGTATAAATCATTTCTTATTTTTCAAATAATTTATATAATTCATGAATCAATATTCCTTATCATCAAATATCCATATTGAGTAAAAAAAAACAGATTTATAAATATTTTCCCAATTAATCAAATAACTTTTAAAGTAAACACCGTATGTAATAATGGTATTCGTATTAAGAAATAATCATATCCATCATACGATAATATGGATATTAAAGATAATTTTAATTTCCAATGAAAATTTATTATAAAAAAGTGATCGTTTCAGTAGAAAGTTAACAATCATAAAAGAAAGTGAGGTTGTACAACAAATTATAACACAATGTATTTTTCATGTCAAATCCAATTTGATGAAATAATTAAATTTAAAAATTAAAATACCATTAATTATTAATTAATAATGATATTTTATTTCATACGGGTATTATATACACCATATAAAAAAAATTAGGTTCATAACAATTCAATATTCCTTAATGAAGGGAAATTGAGATGAAGTCCCTTACCTCACACTTTCTTTTGGTTGAATGTGATTTAGCCTACTGTATAATGATTATATGCATGTTATTAATTTATAAAAGATCCATAATCATATTTATAGTTTCATATATAATCCCATTATAACATTTTACCACGGATTTTTTAATAATATACCATTATTTTCATTGTTTTGGGTGTTAATTGCCTTATGTTCTCATGCATGTTTTACCATGAAAGTTTTTTTATTAAACATATTATATTTATACATCATATATTGAATTATATTAATGTTATATATATAATATTGAATAATTATAAATATTTTTAGAATCATTTTTTTATGTTTGGACCAAGAAAATGAATCGCATAGCTTAATGAAGACAGTTAGTCGTACGTATGCACAAGAAATGATATCATTCCCTTAATGAGTGAAAGGGTAAGGAATTGGATGATATATTAATCTTAAATAATTTATATCATGTCATTAATATCACATTTATTCATTAAATTTACCCTTATTAAATTCCATGTAAATTGGAAGTGAAAAACAACACATCACTTCGTGAGGTTGTTGTCCTTCGTACACACGAGAAAAATTATCATATTTTAAATGAAATGGAAATTAAGAAGGTATATTTTATATTATAATTAAATAATTATTATAATATAATAAATATAATATAAATTTCTTAAATCCATAATTATATCCATCTGTGAAAGGTGTTGATGGAAAATGAATTATATTGGTACGTGAGGTGGTAGTCAGTGTTACACATGATCAACAGTTTTGTTTCCCATTTGATGGAAGATAGGATATATATAGGTCATTAAATTAACATAATAACATATAATTATATTTAATATACTTATTTAATTATATAATCATGTTTTAATAAGTTTTTAAATAGGTTGTAAAAGAAACAAAATAAAAAATCTCTTTTAAGAACATTACCTCTTCTTCAGATGACCTCTCTAGGTTTGCACCAAAATCCTTACTATGATATATTTATGATAAAATCAAAGGATATATGATGTTGTTATGGGATTGAGGAATTTATTTGAAAAGGTATTTTAAAAAAATTGATTTGGAATTTTAAATAGGGGGTGATAGGGGGAGGCCTTTTATAAATTGGTGAGAGGACACACATGGAATTGTTTAAAATATAAAGTGATACCCATGTTTTTATCTTTCCAAAATACAAAAATAATGTTTAAATATAGATAATTATATATTATAGGGTCTAAATATTTCCATAAAATTGTTTTTACATGTTTTAGGTCATTTTTAACCCTTATATATTTAGTTTAATCCCCTGAAAAGCCCATTTTCACCTTAACTGTGGTAATTAATTTTTATTGTTTTCACTATTTATTATGGTAAAAAATTATGATTAAACTATTATATAATATAAATTATTCTCATTAAAAATATTTAATCAATTTTTACAAATTTTATTCATAAGTGGAAGAATTCAATTTCAAATTATACCCAAAGACGCGATGAAAAAATGGGATCCTAAAGATAAAATTTCCATAAGTATAAAAGGTTTTAATATCAAATTTCAATATTAAATCGATTAAAATGAAATAAATTGTATTTCTTATAATATTATTGAACCTATTTTACTTAAACACTAATTTATAATATAATTTATCTTTTTAAATAACCTAAATGAGAATGTAATTTTTAATAAAAAGCTGTATTTTTTACTATTCAATGAAAAATAAAAAGTTTCAAAAAAATAAAAAAAATTACACCTATGATAATTTTGATATTATTATTTTAAAAATTGATAAAATTTTATAAAATAAATTTTCTAAAAGTTTCATAAATTAATTTTATCCTAATTGTGCAAGCAGTAATGAAACCATTTTCTTTGATAAAAATAGATATTCAGAAAAAAAATCTTTTACTATAAAATGATTCTTCTTTTATTAGTAATGAATAGATAACAAATGATCATGGAAAAAATATATATCTTCCCTAATTTATTAAGTTATATTCATACCTTTCAATTAAATGGATATATTATAATGTTCATGTTGAAATAATATTTTAATAAAGCATGGTATTTTGTTCCAACCCAATGTTTTGTGAATTAAAAGATATCAGAGAGATTTTATTTATTTTAAAAGAAATAAATCATAAATTATAGGGGTGTAATAGTTTTTTATATTGTTCATGTTTAAGGAAAGTTATGTTTATTATAAACATTTTCCTTAATTCTGATTTAAAAAAGTATCCGCACATTTTTTTGTCTGATTACAATATTTTAACAGAAAAATATTTGTATCATTTACCTACTTAAAGTGGTTTTTGAAAAGCGTATATTTTATATTATAAACTAAACTTCACCCCCCCATTGTAGTACCTTTTTACTCTTTCTACCCAAAAAAATTTCTTGTGATAAAAGAGAAACCCACACCTCTAAAATGTGAAAATGAATACAGTAATCAACTACTTACAGAATTTTTTATAATGAAAGTTGAGATGTAACTCTTTAATAATTTTCAAATAAACAACATTAATTTAATGTTTTATATGGATAAAATATTTTCAATAATTCATTTTGAAGTTTAGGAAATAGTAAAATATCACAAAAGTGTTGAATGAAGACTAACATAAAACTTTTCAAACTGAAATTAAACTTCATTATCCTAAAATTGATTTTAAAAACATAGCAGTTTTCACCGCTGTTTCCATGGAATGTTAGTGATTTTTTAGTGGGAAATGATTTAAGATTTTATGGAAAAACATATAAATAAGACACCACTTCGTACCACTTCAACATAACATCTAAAAATTCAAATATAAAATTAATTTTAAAGTGGATAAAAAAATGGTTTTCACAAATAAATTTGAAAACCTAATATTTATATTTGTAAATGGTGTCTTTTAGGGATATTTAGTAGACTTTAGGGAACCTAATTTCTCCCTTATAAATTTTAGGTCCCAACTTGTTGATTTTTCACCTTAAAATGAATGTTTTACACATATGTATTGGTTAAAAATAATTAAACCACACCCTATATCAGAATTTGGTTACATATTTAGATAACTATGACTAAAGACCATAAATTTAGCAATTCATAGCTGAGAACCCATGAATTTAGGTGTTTTAATAATTCATTTTTCTATTCTTATGTTTTTTGTTTTATTTTTTAAAAATAAATAATTGTAATCCCTTTTTGACAATATTTGAACTCAAATTTCTGGGACTTGGTATGGCTACACTATGGAATCCCCTATCTACACCAAAAATAGTTTCCCTTATTTATTGTAATTTTATGAAAATTCTATTTTTCATATAATATTTCAATGATAGCAACCAAGGTGTTCTTAAATGATAAAAATAAATATTCTGAATATAAATAGCTAATAATTTCTACATGGAAAGTAAATTTTATGGGAGGGAATATAGATTTAGATAGTTGGGAACTTAAACACTGTCCTTTACTAATATAAATTAAGAAATTTAACTTATTGTGTATCCCTCTATATAATATAATCTCAGAGCCTATGGAACATCAACTCAATTAGATTTCAAGTCAAAAATGAGTTAAATTTTGGATCATTCTCAATTCACTATCCACACTATTAATCATTGGTTTCATTTATTTTACACTTAAATTACTATAATTTAATTACTCCAGGGATTTATTTTATAGGATCTTTAATTTGAAAACTATAGTGGTTTCAAATCTATAAAAGTAGGGTGGTGTAATTAATGAACTTAATTTTAAAGAGTGTTTAAATGATAATATATTTTTTAGATTCATCACACTTTTTTTTACTATTAATATGTCTTTTGTGTACTAAATTAGTTCCATTGCATTCATGTTTATCCATAAATGAGATATCCTTTGGAACTTTAAAATAAATCATGCACATTTCTTGAAAATATTTCATGTACACTACATATTTGATGTGGTAGCTATCTAGGAAACCATTTTTCATTCTATGAATTTTTTTTGGCTTTTTTTTTTGTGTTAAAAAAAGTTTTTTTTCTTTATTGTGACCCTAAAACATGTGTTTAACCACTATTTTTAAATATCATTTTGAAATTAAGATTTTTAATTGTTAATTCCATGTTGAAGTTTAATATTAGAGACAATGTTGCGTTTTATGTATAGGGGACAGACCTTTCAGGTGCTAAAATTTATCTAATGGAGTCCACATCAAGATTCCTTTAAAAAAATTCAAATTTGACTATTTTAAGCATCAATTCTCATACTTAGTGGGGGATTGTTTTTAAAAATATAGAGATTTTGTTTTTCAAAATTTAGGTGGTTAAACATTTTTATTTCAATATAGATTCAATCTGGTAACATATTGTCATTGATATCTTGAAAATTAATTTCCTTGGTGAATTTTTTGGAGTACATTTACTTTTTTAATTGATTTTGAATTTCTTTATTGTAGTTAAAATGATAAACTTTTAATTCAAATGGTCTATGAAATAAACTCCTTATCCAATTTGAGTAGTGTTTACTGAAATATATTGATGAGTTTTAATTATCATGAGCTATTGATTATTCTTTTTTCTCACTCATCAATTAATTTTTGTGTTTAATTATGTTGATTTGTTAAGTTATGGGTTAAATATTTGGTTGTGTGTGTGCTCACCATAGAGAAAAAGGGTTGTTTTGAAGGTTATTTGAAAAAATATTATGGTTGGTTAAATTCCTTTTAAAATTTTAAAATTCAATCATTATTTTCAAACATGGAAACCATATTTATATCAATACATTTATTTTTGAGAGATAAATAATTCATTTATACTAAAGAGTATCCATGGGGGAGACAATTTTGAAAATCAACACTTTGTTGCAATTATAATTCATCATTTTTAGATCAATTTATACTTATCTAAATATATCTAATTGATTTCTTGAGGAGAAACAACGGATTGGGTATGAGGGAATTTGCAGTGGGTTTATTTTGATGCATATTACCCACATCTAATGTATGCAATTTTTCTGTTTTTAGTCTTTAAATGTCCTTTTGTTGGAAATTTATTGAATCTTGATAATTCTTGGATAAAAAATTTATTCTTTGAATATTTGTTTAAAAATTTATCGATAATAACCTTATTATATAATATAATAGGGTTATGTAGAGTCATTATATCTCTATATCATACCTTATGATATACCCACACAAAGTAATATGATATAACTTGGATTCATACATATCATACCATATGATATGCACATATCATACAATATTATATATCCAAAATTATTATAACATTTATGTTGGATGTAGTTAATATTTCCATTAATATCCCACTTTCACTAAACCCACATAGACTTTTATGCCATTTAATATTATCATGTATAATATATAATAACTTCAAAAATAATATGCAACACTCCTTTTGGATATTTACACAATAAAAAGGAAAACTATCATCATATTCACCATGTATCACATCATATGAAATACTTACTGAATATCTATGCCAAACACATTTTGGATAAAATGTAACACATATTTACAAAAAATCTATATGATTTATAAAAAACAATCACCATTAAGTCAATTTTAATGTGTAAACCATGAGAATTTTTAGTGTTAGAAACCAATATGAATTCATAAATTCAGAAATTTATGAAAAGTGCATCCTCTAGTAAAGAATCTATGCTATTCAAGCTATAAAATGATCTGAAAAGATCTCTATTAAACACATGTATCATTATATTTATTCCATATAGTTTTATCATTTAAAATCATGAATAATCATATGATACCTTTGTCTAAGACATAATGTAACCACTAGAGAGATCATGCCAATCCCATATTGCTACTTATATATTCTCAATTATTTAAGTGTAGACTGGGTAAAAGGATGAACACATCGCATTTTATTCACCCTCATGGTTGAGTAAATCTAGGATATTCGACCAACATCAGTGTAAGGTATGTGTGTTACTAGTTTTTTTCATGAAAGGTTTCATTTTTATGACATGGAAATATTGGTTTGTGGTTTCTTATTATTTTTCACTTTTATAATAAGTGTTATTCGGTCCTAAGAAACCATACAATGGTATTAGATTTATTTCATCTGTGTTTTGATTCATTAAATCATTTTAAAAATGAATAAATATAGATATCATATTCTCAATAATTATATATTATATAAAAAGTGAACTACATCTAGTTTTATGATTTGTGATATCATAAGCTATGATAGGATCGCATCATATGATATAGGATACCGTAACTTAAGACTTGATCTAAATTTATTAGTTTCAACATATCATATTTTATTATATAAAAAATCATAATGTATGATAATTTCAATTTACACTATTTCATGTCTATGAAATATAGAATAATATCACCTTTATTATATAGGGTATATAATAAAATATGATAGAATGTGAAAGAGATGTTACTTAAATCCCATTTTCATCTGATACAGTTCGCCCAATAGTATTTAATGATTAAGGTATATCATAAGGCATGGAATGATATTTCATGCCACTACCCAATTAAATAATGAGGTATGATTGGGTGGATATCATAATGTTCCATTACTACTTGGCTTAAGGTTACATTTATAACTAGTGTAACCTTGAGCAGTGGCTTGAGAATATGTTGGTGTCAATTTAATATGATATGAAAGTGATTTATATATTAAGACTACATTGCCTCCAATGAATTTTTGGGATTAATACTTAAAATATAATAAGGTAGGATATTTTCTATTATTTAAGTGGAAGTCAGATGTTAAGGGTTAACATTCGAATAACTCTTTAACATTGGATATCATTAAAGATCTATTACAAAAGATGTAGTGTAATGGAGATGCACTTCATAAAATCATTTCATGGATTGATCTAGGAATTTACTCATGTGTTAGGGTTTATGAGTAAATGATAGCTCATCCGAGGAGGTAGTAACCCATTTGAATGATGTATGTGATAACATGAAAGACAACCCAAACACTCATTTGGAACCCCCAATTCCTAAAATCTGTCTTCATCATTCAATTATTTTGAAACATGTAATAATGATATCAAAATATACCAGTAGTGGAATCAAAACCTACCTTGAATTTTTATTATTGAAATGATACTAAAATAATGATTTTTGATATCTTATTTCCTTGTAGTATTGTAGTTGTAAAATAAGAATTAGTACAAATCCCATATATTTGTGATATTTATAGTATATGACTCCCAAAAATCATATATTATTAAAGAATTTTTACATGTTTCAAAAACATATAGCCTCGTATTTCTATTAATATATCTATTCGTATCGTTAAATAAGATATGTGATATCATAGGTAACCATTGGTCCATCAGTTATAGAATATGATTGATAATGTGTCACTAGTATATCATATTTGATGATTAGGCTATCAGTCACAAATTATGACTGATAATTCATAAATTCTTTCTCTATATATCATTTTTTATAAATCACCCTATATTGTAAAATAAAATTTAAGAAGAAAATTTATTTTTCTAAATGCTCAGTTATTATTTCAATGTTGTTATTTATAGATTATTTATAAATAATGGTAAATGGTTTTTGGGATGTTTGTAGGTTTCTATTCGGATTATAAATTTATTGATTATAAAGAGTTAATAATTAATTTATTACTATTTATGAAACATTTATTAATAAATATTCCACAATATTAAATTTTAATATTAAAGAAAATAATTTTATCAAATTATATGGAAAGCCTTATAACTTATAAATAAAGTGTTTATATAAAAATCATAAATGTAGTGTAAGATATAAGATCTTCTTAAGGTATTTTTTTGTTTAAGTTTTGGTTTGGACTCTTCTTTTCTCTATATACGTGTTTCACCATGTTCATGTGAAGACCCGAGGGTGTTCTGGGGGTTTGGGACACGTAAAAGGAAGAAAAGGGAGTTCCCAATCATGTGGTGCGGTTTGCACACAGTCAGTGAAAACCGTGCGGGAACCATGTAGCCATGGATAGAGGATTATGAATGGTTGATTCACTGTTAAGAAAACCACACGTAGTCCCAAGGAAACTGTGTGAAGGGGTCTTTTTTCAGACATAGTCTCACACACGGTTTGACAAATTGTGCTGGTGAACCGTGCGGCCGAGAAACTTTGATGAAATTACAAAAATACCACCCCTAGATTTTATAAACCAACTCAGGATTTTCCTTCATTCCTCCCCTCTCATCCCTAGGGGAAAACTTGGATAACCCAAGATTCCAAGTGGTTTTCCTCTTTCAATTCTTGGCTTTTTTGGATGTCGTTGGTTGCGTATCGTAGATCTGGGTAAGTCTAATCCTCTCCTACCTTCTCTTTTTCAGATTAGGGCTTGTGGTTTCTTCCATCTTCTTCAAAAACCATAAAAACCCTTTTCTAGTGGAACATAGGTTTGGTATTCAAGGGGTTTTTAAATCCAAATTCAAGTATATGATTAAGGGTGTTTTAATCATCAGATTCAAGGTAGGTGTTCTACAAGTATTATCCCATAGTTTTACATTAGATTTGTGCATGGAAGATTGTGTTCTTAATTTTCCCTCCTTGTGTTCTTGGTTTATTTTGGGTTTTTGATAAAAAAAGGGATTTAATGTGACCAATTGAAACCCTAAAGATCCATGTGGGATGCATGGAGGCGGACTTGACCATTCTAGGGCCACCCATGGGGTGCATCGGCAAACTCGAACCTAGAGTGTGGTAGGGTTATGTGAGGGGTCACCAAATAATGATGTGGAACACATGTAGAGTATGACTTAATGGTTTATTAAGTTATAAATGGTATAATGATAAATATTTCTAGGTTGATAATGGAATAAGGTTTTGAAAATGGGTAATTGGGATGGAAGAGATTATGTCGATTGTTTCATGAATTTGGTTAGAAATGCCTAAGGGGTTTAAAGCATGCTAAATTGTGAAATTTCAATTGAGTAATGAAATGGGAAATGGGGAATGTGTTAATGGGATATAATAAGGGAATGAATGAAATTGAATAATAGATTAATACATGACAACTAGGTGGTACACCTAAATGATTGAATGTACTAAATCGATTGTAGTATGTGATATGAGAAATGTACTTGAAATACATAAATGGTTGAATGCTTGGGAAATGATAAATGGGATAAATGGGTAAATGTATGGTCATTGATGAATTTGGCTATAACATAGGGATTGTTGAATACACCAAATGGGTTAAGGCACGAGAATGGGAATTTGGATAAATGGACATGAATTGTAAATGGTAAATGTATTAATGGGTTATGGAATAGTATTAATTCCCATGTTGATGTTATGTGTTGTGATATCCAATGGCATTGAATATGCTTGGTTGTGTTATGGAATGGTTGTGGTGACCTGAAAAATAATCATGTGTACATGGCTTGGTAGAGTGGGGTATTGACTTGAGGTTCTACACCCATGGGTCGTGTTAGACTCAGGCTCTAAACTCCACCCCTAAATGCATGGATTAGGAAAAGGGATGGAGGCTCGATTCCCCTAATGGATTCATTCCACCCGGACTGAGGCTTCGAGGTGAGGAGAATGTGTTGACTGATTTGTGGATCCCTAGTGAGATGGGGACTTGATTTGTTTCCCCTATTCATTGTGATTGATTGCCTTATACCCTTGTGTAGATGATAATTATGCCTAACCCAAGGAACATGTGATCAATATGGTTTATGTAATGAATATGGTATATGAAATAAAATGGGGATAAATTCTAGTAATAAATTAAATAAACTTTATTAACTTATGGAACCCAAACTATCCCTTTCTTACTTACCTTTCATTTTAAACTTGTATGCACTATCTATTAGAATGGATATTTTGTATACATTGTTGGTGATGGCTTACTGAGTTCTGTACTCACACCCTGCTCGGGCCGCCGTTGGGTACCCGAGAAGATCTCTTGGTTGCAGGTCAGGACAAGGGCAGAGGCCCTATTGTGAGATGTTGAGTTGGGCTCGGGATATACGTAGAAAATGAATGATACTTAGAGTCAAGACCCATTTGGATTTTTTTCCATTCATTTTATTTTGGGTTTCTTTCACTTTGCACTACTAGTTCGACATGAAATTGTTGTATTTGATTTGTGGTTGTACCCATTTGGGAAACATTTGGTTATGCATGCTTATTGGTTTTTCGCATTGTTTCTGCTATTTATATTGTGTTCTACTATTGATTACTCTAGCAAAGAGGGTATAGTCTCCTCACGTGACTCAGTAGACCCTCACCGCTAGTCAGCAACCTCAGGCGTACGAGGAGGTGCGCTTGAGGTAATGTGGTGACTCAGCTCAGAGCACCGGTTTAGTGGATTCTGGGTTAGGGATGTTACAAAGTGGTATCAGAGGATTTATTTTCTCTTTATTACTATTTGGGGACGGTAGAATGGAGATTAGGATGTGTCGGGCCTTGGTAATGAGCTCGTTCTTGGGGGTATCTAACCCATGTACAAAGGAAAACCTAAGTCAACCTGGGTAGGAATTGTTATTCTTAATGTGTGTTGTCACAGTTGAATGGTATTTCATCGTTGGGTGATGCACATGTTGTATGATTTGACCAATTTATGATGTTTTTCTCATTGTTAGAATAACATGGGGTTTTGCATTCATGCATCATTTTAGGCACCTAAGGATATAGGTGGCATGAATCATTATGGGAACACACACGGGACGTGTGTGCGGGGAATAGAGAGTAGAATTTATTTTCCTTCCTTGATAAATATGAAGAAAATGATTCTTAATAATGGTAATGAAAGGGGGTGAAGAAAAGGAATACAAATTAATAGTTAGTAAATAACATGTAAAATAGAATGTTAGGGATGGAAAAAAATTTGGGTTGTGATAAATTATAAAATTTTGACTCGGTGTCTAAAAGAAAAATGGTTGTATAATGATGGTAATATTGTTAATGACTTTTTTTTAATTAAAGGAATAAATGATTTAAAATGATGATTGTAAAAAATTTTGAAATAGGAAATGTTCCTAAGAGGAACAGATCGTGTCATAAAAAAAGAATTTTTTTTATAAGTGTTGATGAAAGACTCGGGATTAAGTAAATTGGTTACCCTATATTGACCATGACCCACGGTAGGTATGGTAGAGGGTAGTGTTCTAAGTGTGATGATGATCGTTGGGTTAGATCATGAAAATTGAGTTGTTTAAGGTTGCTAGTGTGAGACCTTTTCCATATGTGGTTAAGTCCTATTGGTCATTCTTCAATGTGTCGGGTGAATGGTAGGTTCAAAATGAGAATGATTGAGTTTAATAGTGGGTATCCCTTTTGTTGTCAGTTGGACCCTTGTGTTTGGGTTGGGGTAGTGAGAGTGCTCTAGTTTGAGAGCTTTGATTTGGATTGTGAGGTCGGGCCGGTTGTGACATGGCCTAGGTGGTGTGTTTAGGGAACCCTTGGTAGGGTTGTGGCCTTTGGGTTGCGAGGCTTTGTTAAATAATGTGAGTGAGGAAACTCTCATGGTTCATGACTGTACGGAGTGAATGTTGGACCCTAAAGTTGGTTCATGGGTCCTGGTGACCTTGTGAGTAGAGACCTTACGAGTTGTGTTTTGTATCCTGGAGGGGATTTTTGGCTCATAGTGTTGATGAATTTGTACACCTTTGGTGTAGAAACTAGAGAAAATGGTTGTTGGGTGTGCTAGACAAAGTTTTCATTGGAAGGGGAGTGAGAGTTCCATTCAAGAGCATTTCATTGTTCGTGTCATGATATGTAGGGTTTGGAGAGAGGACTAATGGTTTTTCCTGGTTGTGACTCCATTCTAGGGAGTTGGTGTCATTCAACCTTTGAGGTGACCTAAGAGAGAGGTTAGAAGGGGTCTCTAGCACTTTTGGGTGTGTCTCGCACATATAGATGTTTGGGACTTTGATAGTGGAACTCAGGATGTTGTATGGTGAGGATTTGGCCTAGAGCGCTAAGTGGGAAGGTTAAGGGTTGGTGGTGCTACTCGAGTTATGTTTATGAGTTGAAAGTTCCGATAATGCAAGGGTGTCCATGTGGGTGGTTATCCCAACGATGCAGGTACCTCAGAATATGAAGCATGGGAGATTCTTCAGAGTTGGTTTCAATGAGTACTGATTACCACTAAGTTTTAGTAAATGGTATTGTTATACCTGGTTTTTTTTGTAAGGGTTCCCAAGTGCTTATGATAGGATCTAAAGTTTTTTTTAAGGGTTGTATCGTATGGATTATCGACTCACCTATTTGGATGATGATTAATGGAGGCTTGAGGCTATTTTGAGTGGAAGGGATGAAGGTGGTTGGAGTGTGGTTATATGCTTTCACTCAATGGTGACACTAGAGGTAAGGGTGGTCGTGTGGATGAACTTGTTAGTATGAATGGTTAGGTTGTGGAGAAATGGTTGAACCTAGTTGGAAGTCACACCTAAGTGGTGATAGTTAAATGTTGATGTGACACGTTCATTAGGGAATCTTGAGATCCCTAGAAAGTCATGGTGTCCCATAGCTTTATATCAGAAATGGATAAGTTGGTGGTGGTCTTCTTCAACAACATCTTAGTGTACCTCAACTAGTGACAAGTATGACCAACATCTTGACATCGTCCTAGGTATAATCAAGATCTCTGGCTCACGCCAAGAGACATGAAGAAGTTTGGTTAGATGAGGGACACCATGGAGGTTGCGCTCATGGAAATGGTCTATGTAGAGCTTGATGATAGGATGTACACCATATATGGATTAGGGTGAGCCATTAGGATGGACTGAGTGATGACAAATGTCATGGGTGTCATCCACATAAGCTGGGAACAGGCACTGGGTGACATTTTCTTTCTTATTTTGGAGAAAGTTGGATGGCCATATTTATGTTTGGGGTTCAGTTTGTGATTGGGTATAAGATGATGTGGTTGAAATCCCTCTTGAGAGAAGTGGTAACAACACTCATATTGCGGGGAATGATGAGTAAAGTCCTAGATGTGGAGAGGAGAACATTGAGTTGATGTGGTAGAACTGGGATGCCAATGAGGAACTTTTAAGGTGTATGTTAGGTCCATCATGGAGGCAATGTAATACATAGAGGTGGTGACTGATGACCCAAGTGCTGGCTCAAGCTCAGGGTGGTACCAAGTAAGGCTTGTGATGTCAGTGCTGAGTTGTAGAACGGTGTGGTTGGATATTAAAACAAGTTGTGGAAAGAGAGGTTGGGTTCTATAACTCCAACGATGATCGGGGTTGGGCATGAAGAACTTCTCCTCGTGTGGTTTTAGGATGTCTTGAGGATGAGGGAAACTTGGCCATGTGATGTGGTGTCATGCCAAGGGTGATGCCTGATGAAGGTCTGGAGGGTGGTAACGCTGTGATGATGTAATTCTACTCGAATTCAGGGAACAAACTCAGTTTGTTGTGTGGGATGATAATGATATTATTCAAGTTAGTAATCTCCTCAGGAAGGTGAGAAAAGGGTAACATACCACCGGTGAAAGGTGGGTGTTCTGGGATAACCTAGTCAGGGTGGTCTGACCTGATATGGTAAACATGAAGGGGTGTGGTGAGACTAACCCACCTTCGGGTTGATTTTGTGGCAGAAAGTACCTTCTTGGAAGTGAAGTTGTACCTAAGTGAGGTCAATTTGATCTTAGTCCTTGAAGGGATAGTGTATGAATGTCCTTTTGAATGGTTTCAATGGTGTGGTTGGATGCCAATGTAGGGTAATTCCCCTATGGATGCTTGGGAGTGGTGAGTTGGAACATGTTAGGTGATGGTAAATTTGAGTTGAGTACTGGTGGTCCTTCATCAAAAGTGGAGGTTCCACATAATTGGAAATGGTGGACAGAACCATGTCGGATAAATGGTTGGTTGATGACATGATCAAAGTTTCGGGTTGGAAAGACTCGAGTGGTCACCATTCGGGTAAGTTATCCCTAAAAGAGAGCCTTGGAATGAGTTTAGTTGGTTATGTAACTGGGAGTTTTGGGCGGTGTTTAGTTGTATAGTTTTGGAATTAAATCTTCGGGAGACTTCATTTGAAGGATCGTGTGTTCTCCTCTGAGTGATACCGGGTTTTTCACCATTAGAGTTTGGAAAACAATGGAAAATGAATCCAATTGATTTGGGTCATGAGTTGTATAGAGGATAGGGCTGATGAGGTGCTGATTGGTTCTTCCATAGTGATGTGATGCTATGTGCTAAGTCTCCATGCATTGTGAGTTAGGTGTTTCCACCTATGTTTCCCCCATGAAGATCTCGTGGTGAGAATGGTTGAAGAGGATGCATCCTTGAAGAGTTATTCGGGTTCGTTTTGTGGGTTGTGGTGAGGAAACATGGAGAGGAAAGTATGTGCACTTAGTCCATGATCGGTGGCCTTGTGATGTGAAACCAAGAACATGAAAAGTGGGAATAGATAAGTAGGCCTTGTGGTGTGATCCCTTGTTACAGAAGTTAGTGATGCTTGGAAGAGCGGCTCGAGGATGAGCCATTATATGGTGAGGAGGTTGTAAGATCTCAGATCTTCTTAAGGTATGTTTTTTTTTAATTTTTGGTTTGGCCTCTTCTTTTTATCTAGATAAGTGTTTCACCATGTTCATGTGAAGACCTGATGGTGTTATGGGGGTTCGGGATAGGGAAAATAATGAAAAGGGAGGTCTCAGGCATGTTTCATGGTTTGTGCACGATTACTGAAAATTGTGCGGGAACCGTGCAGCCATGGACAGAGGCTTATGCACAGTTGGTGAAAAGTTAATAAAACCATGCGTAATCCCTAGGAAACCATGCAAAGGGGTGTTTTTCAGAAAGTGTCTCATACACGGTTTGCGCACGGTTTAATAAACTGTGTGGGTAAACCGTGTGGCCTAGAAACTTTGATAAATTTACAAAAATTCCCCCCCCCCCCAGGATTTTAAATCCCAACTCGGGATTTTCCCCAATTCTTCCCCTCTCAGCCCTAGGGACGAACATGGATGACCCAAGCTTCCAAGTGGTGTTCCTCTTTCGATTCTTGTCCATTTTGGACGTCATTGTTTGCATATTGAAGCTCCAAGTAAGTCTAATAATATCCTCCCTTCTATTTTTCAGATTAGGGCATGTGGCTTCTTCCATCTTCATCCAAAACCCTAAAACCCCTTTTTTCGGTGGAACCTAGGTTAGGGCTTCAAGAGGTGTTTGAATCCAAATCCAAGGCTATGATTAAGAGTGTTTTCATCATCAGATTTGAGGTAGGTGGTCTACAAGTACTATTTCATAGTTTTACTTTAGATTTGTGCATAGAACTTGTGTTCTTCATTTTCCCTAGTTGTGTTCTTGGTTCCTTTGGGGTCTTTGTTTAAAAAGGGAGTTCATGTGACCAATTGAAACCCTCACGATCCCCGTGGGATGAGTGGAGGAGGACTTGACCATTCTAAGGCCACCCATGGGGTGCGTCGGCAATCCCAGACCAAGAGTGTGGTTGGGTTATGTGAGGGGTTTCCAAATAATGATGTGGAACCCATGTAGAGTATTCCTTAATGGATGATTAAGTTATAAATTGAATAATGATAAATATTTATAGGGTGATAAAGGCATAAGGAGTTGGAAACGAGTAATTGGGTTGGAAGAGATTATATCGACTGTTTCATGAATTTGGTTAGAAATTCCTAATGGGTTTAGAGCATACTAAATGGTGAACATGAAATTGGGTAATGGAATGGGAAATGGGGAATGTGATAATGGGATGTAATAATAAAATGGATGAAATTGAGGAATGGGTTAATACATGAGAACAAGGTGGTACACCTAAATGATTGAATGTAATAAATGTATTGTGTTATGGGGTATGAGAAATGTACTTGAAATGCATAAATGGTGAATGCTTGGGAAATGATAAATGGGCTAAATGGGTAAATGCATGGTCATTGATGAATTTGGATAAGGCATAGGGATTGTTGAACAAACCTAATGGGTTAAGGCACGGGAATGGGAATTTGGATAAATGGAAATCAATTGTAAATGATAAATGTATTAATGGGTTATGGCATAGTATTAATTCCCATGTTGATGTTATGTGTTGTGATATTCAATGGCATTGAATATGATTGGTTGTGTTATGGTATGTTTGTGGTGATTTGAAAATTAAGCATGTGCACATGGATTGGTAGAGTAGGGTATTGAGTTGAGGTTCTATGCCACATGATTTGAGTTAGACTGAGGATCTAAACTCCACACCAAAATGCACGGGTTATAGAAGGGGAAATAATATCTCTTACCCTGACAGTTTGATTCCACTCGAACTGAGGCTTCGAGGAGGGTAGAATGTGTTGATTGATATGTGGATCCCTAGTGAGATAGGGACTTGATTTTTTCCCCTATGCATTGTGATTTATTGCCTTGTACCCTTGTGTAGATGATAATTATGCCTAACACATGGAACATGTGGTCAGTATGGCTTATGTAATGAATATGATATAAGAAATGAAATGGGTATAACTGTTAGTAATAAATTAAATGAACTTTTTTAATGTATGGAACCGAAACTATCTCTTTCTTACTTAACTTTAAATTTTTACTTGCATGCACTATCTATTAGAATAGATATTTTGTAGACACCGTTGGTGGCGGCCTACTGAGTTTTGTACTCACACCCTACTCAGGCTGTCATTGGGTACCCGAGTAGATCTCTTGGTTGCAGGTTAGGACAAGGGCAGAGGTCCTACTGTGAGATGTTGAGTTGGGCTCGGGATGTACATGGAGAAGTACCCAGACTTAGAGTTGGAACCTATTTGGAGTTTTGGCCATTTATTTTATTTTGGGTTTCATTCACTTTTCACGACTAGTACGACATGACATTGTTGTATTTGATTTGTGGTTGTACTCGTTTGGGAAATGTTTGGTTGTGCACATTTATTGGTTGTTCGCATTGTCTCCACTATTTATATTGTGTTCTATTGTGGCTTACTCTGGTAAAGATCATATAGTCTCCCCACGTGACTCATTAGACCCTCTCCGCTAGTCGTCAACCTCTGGCATATGGGGAGGCACGCTTGAGTTCAAGTGACAACTCGGCTCGGAGACCCACTTTAGTGGCTTCGGGGTTGGGGAAGTTACCTGTAGTTTATAAATTTTTTATAAATTACAAACTAAGGTTAAAAGATAAAGTGTTTATATTTTAATTTATGAATTTTACATAATACATAATTTGAATTTTTCAAATTAAGGGCCCTATTTGGGATATAATTTAGATTTTATAATAATAGTTTTGATGATTGATTTGATACATGTTTAAATAATATTAATTTTGTGATATTTTGAAAATGTAAAATGTTTACAAAATATAAATTTGATTATAAAATGATTGTAATTCATAAAAATATCATATATTTAAAGCAAATGTGATATAATATATAATATGAAAGAGTTTATATTAAAAAATTAATAATAAATTGTTTATATTTAAGATTATGGAATATGAATTAATTATAGGTAAATTTTAAAGTGTTTATAATTATATTTTCTTAATGAATTGTTCGTAAATATTTATTACATATTTAAATATATGATTAGTTCATTTATTTAAAAATTATTCCCATGTTTATTATTCATGTATATTTTTGGGGAAAACATTAACTAGTATGACCCCAATCAATGAAATGTGACCAACTGGATATACCAGGATCAACGAGTTGAGATGATGGAATCCAATTAAAAATGAAAGAAAAACAAAAGTAGTAAAGGAGATAATGATTTAATATGATTCAAACCAGTCTGGTCCAAAGTACATGGAATGATTACCATCCTCTCACATAGTATTATTATGATCTAGAAAACAAAATATAGAAGATGATAAAGGTGATACAAATCAACAATATAAGAATATAAATGAAAATACTTCCAAAATAAGAAAATAAAATGAGACACATAAAATATAGTCAGATTACCAATGACTAGTTTTCATTCAAAGAAGATTTGGATAGATATATTCAATCCCCTAGACCTAAGTATGTGAATAAACAATGTTCCTTATAATATATGATAATTTTATCTCCACTCGAAGTATATACTGATATTCCTTCTTCTTGAAAGTAACAAAATGAAGTTGAAGGTCCACAAGGTTGATGTGTATGTAGAAACTTAGGAAGAAATATGAGTTTACGCTCATGATCTATCTTGGGTTTTCTCTGTATCTCAAACAAGAAACAAAAAAGAGATATATAATATCAAATGGTTTTCTTAGTATAATATAATAAAATATTGTGAGGGAGTAATGATGTGACTGAACAAGTATAATAGCTAAAAAATGACTCAACAACCTAGGAAATGAGAAACAGCCATATGGATGGACTTGATGAGGATAGGAACTAAAATTCATAAATGAATCAGATGATCCTAAGGAATAAAATATGATCCAAATTAGAGTTGAGAAATAATCTTATTAGCAATCCAAGTCTCGAGTAAGTAGCCCATGTAAGTGAGAATCAGAAATATAAATTGAGTAAAAAAAGTATATGAGAATTGTAATAATAAATGATATATTAAAAAAATATGAGTGACTTATATTTATAAACTATCCATCATTTATAAATAAAATAAAATTTATTGATGTTCATTAACTTAGTATTATTTAATACACACCATGTTTAAAATATTTAAGAAATGATTGAACTTGGAAAATTTAACATCCATAGTAAAACTATTTGTTGGATTATCATCTGTGTGTATATTTTTGACACACACCATTCCAACTTCAATAAATTATCTATTTAAGTGTATTCTAATATATATATATGTGTGTGTGTGTGTGTGTGGATTTAACAGGGAAAAATATATTTCTAGAAAAATGTAATACAAATTAGTTATCACTATAAATATTATTGACATAATTTCATAAAGGCATATTAGAATGTAACTACTTTAGTCAAATATGTTCTTTAATACCCTCAATTAATGCAATATATTCAACCTTAGTGGTTGAGTAGGACACTACATATTGCATATTTCATTTCCAAGAATTAGGTCCTCCATAGACAATAAGAACATAGTATGTAGGGGGATTTTGGGTGTTAATGATTCTTATATAGTCATAATCTAAAAAACCAGTCACTAATTCATTAGAATTAACATTTTTACCATATAAAAGAGACAATGATAATGTAAATGAGATATAACTAAGAAATAACTTAAGGGAATGCTAATGTGGAATTCCTGTATTAGAAATGAACCTACTTAAGGTATAAATAGAAAAAGAAACATATGGTATAATATATATCAATGAATACATAAAACTTCCCACAATATTAACATAATGAATTTTACTTATACAATAAATATTAGCATTATTGATAAGTGATTGGTATAATGATAGTTTAATTTTTTTTGCAAAGGGTAGACTAACAAGTTTTAGAGAATCAAAGAGGCATCTCTTCAAGATCTTTAAAACATAATAATATTGAGATAGTTAAAGAATTTTATTATCTATATCACTAGATATCTCAATTTATAATTTCTAAGATTCTATATTTTAAAATAGTATTCCATAGTGATTTAATAGTTGATATGGGTTTCATTTCTTTGAAAATAATCAACATGTCATCCATATATATAAGTGAAAAAATCATTAAATTTTTAACAAACGTGAAGTAAATGCATGCATCATAATTACTCATATTGAAATTATTATCAAATTTGAATAAATAATATTTCGTATTCCACTAGAATGAAGATTTCTTAAAACCATACAATCAATTATTTAACAAGCATTCTTCGTTTGACTTGAATTCATTCATGAATCCATCATGAGGATTAATCTATAACTTCTCATCAATATATCCATGAATACAAGTAATTTTAACAAGAAGATTATTTATATTAAGGTTATTATAAAAAGAAAAAGAAGAAAATAAATTAATAGTTAAATTATTCAAAATAGGATTTAAAAATTCAAAATAATAAATTCCTTCATATTGAAGGAATCCCTTGGATACAAGTATAGCCTTGTTCTTAATTTTGTAATATGTATTGTTATCTTATTTCCTTTTAAAAACCCAATTAAAACATATCATTTTATTTTTTTATCGTTTTTCAACAACGGACTTGGTATGGTTTTTTTAATGACTTCATTTATCGTTTATAGAAGTGATCCAATGCTTGGAATCATTTTCATTTACCATTTATTTATAAGATTAGGGATCTTGAGTTATAAGATCTTAGGAAATATTAAAAATAAAATAGACTATATCATAGTGTTCATAATGAGTAGGAGGAATAATAACCATCCTACCCTATATTTAGTAATATGGTAGTCATTATAAGTATTAGAGGGTCCACTATCTGAATCACAAAAAAATATATACTAAAGTTAGGACTTAGGTCAAGGATGTGGTGGAGATGGATCAATAGGAACATCAAATTGGGTTGATAGTCCAGCCTTAGTATCCAAAATTTGAGGTGCATTTCCACATTTTTTAGTGGTATAATTGGACTTAAGTGTAAAAAATTCATGGAATTTTACATCATGAAATAATATGTATTTTTTAGAGCCTGGTTTTTTACCCATAACTTATATCCATCTACCCCTTCATGATAGCCTATGAATATGCACTTAATTTCTCTAGGTTCTAACTTACCCATTTTTATGTGGTCATAGGTTGTGCACCAAAATACCCACATGTTATTATAATTAGGAGGTCAAATATTCCACATTTCTTCTTGAGTTTTAAATTGACTTATTGTATAATAAAATATATTAATGAGATAAAGTACAGTGGTTGAATCTTTATCTTAGAAATATTTGGGTAGGCCCGAACATGTTAGTATACTAATGACCCACTCCAAAAGAGTGTGGTTATTATTCTTGGCTAGACCATTCTATTGATGAGTATCCTTGATATTATGATGTCTTATGATTACTTAAGACTCATAGAATTTAATAAAATATAGTGAAAATTATTCTAGACCATTAATTGTTCTCATTATTTTAATATTTCTTCTAAATTTTGTTTTCAAAAGAGGATTTCTTAGTTTTAATGTATCAAACATGTCAGATTTATTTTGGAGGATATAGATCCATAATTTCTGAGACAAAAATTATAAAAGTTACAAAATATGAGTCTCCAACATAGTAATCAGTCCCAAAAGGACCCCATAATCCAGATTGATTGTACGTTAGTGGGTGATTTTCCTTAAAAGAGGATCAATTAAAAATCACTATGTTGGATTTACCCAATATACAATCCTCATGAAAAAATAATATTATTAGGTGTTATATAATTGAAAATCCCTATTTTCTTAACTCCTCTTGACCCTTAGAGATAACATGTCATAACCTCCTATTCCAAAACATAGTATTTTCACTATTAGTGACATATGTATTTCCAAACTTCCTATAATGGGTTTTCTTATCCAATAGATAAAGTCCATTAGAAAGTGAAACTATAATGATGGTACATGAGCCTTTAAAGATTTTAAGACAACCAAATTTTGATTTATAGGTAAAAACATTCTGATCAATAACCCATAATATGATAACATTTATATACAAATCAAGGACCCACCTAATATCAAGTAAGGTGGAAATTGAATGGACATAAACTCAAACTAAACATATCCTCTACCCTATAACTAAAATCTCCAATTATTGCTAGATATAACTCCTCCATATTCTCTCTCAGTCAATTATAAGAAAGATCATATACTAGGAAATACATAGAAGGAAAAAAATAAGACCTTATCATATGAAATATCATTCTTAGACACATTTAGTACCTCAATATTGTCATATCCTATATCTATATACAAGTAGTGATCATATGGTTTTTTAGTCATGGGGAATTATGGAATTATGTGACTAAGATTACTGTAATTATAAAAAGTGACCTTTTTTAACCTAGAATCATACTGAATTCGCTTGGATGGATTGTGGTTTTTATTATTGACATTTCCATTATAATTACCATTATTTTTAACCTTATTATCTGACCTATCTATAGTGTAGAGAATTTATTCCTTTGATATAATCTATTATGAATCTACTTAGAAATAAAAGATTATTTAACCTCTTCAATAGTTAAGGATTCATGGCCATGAAACATAGTCTCAAAAATTATTCTATATTAATTATCCTAAGAAATATTCCGAATTATAGCTCGATATCCATCAAGAACTGAAACATTAATATTAGATAAATCAAAAATAATTTTATTAATTCACCAAGATACGCTCTAATGGGAGTTCCTTGATGTATTTTTAAGCTAAAAATTCCATGATTTTTATATAAAATATTAACTAAGGATGTTACCATTTATAATTTATCTAGTATTAACTAGATACCAGTAATGAAAGATTCATATGAAACTTCTACAAAAACATTATCACTTAAAGATAATAATAGAAAATTGTGGGCCTTTACCAAAATAGTGGTACATGCATCTTGGTTGGTGGTGGTGGTATGACCATTAGTGGACTGGCCAATATTGGGTTTCTTGGATCCATGAAGGGGAGAGATGACCCCTTTCTATACAAGTAGAGATCCCATCATGATTTCCTAAAGATTGAAATTGTTATCACTATTTAACATTTAAATTTAGAACTATGCTTATTTCATTATTGTATCTCGGATATATGTTACCAATTGACAAGGAAAAAATGAATGGTACTCCCCCATGCAATGAACTAAGAAAAACTAAATATATTTATGGTTTCCATTAAGTTAATGAAAATATAAATTAAATTATTTACAGAATATGAATGTCACAAGAGAAGAAAGATTTAGCAACTTGTGATGGGAGAATACAAGAAAAAAATAAAAATAGAAGCAGTAAAGGACACAATGATTAATGTTATTCATACCAGTTTATTCCTACTTGTATAGAAATAAAACTACCCACTTACATGATTTTATCATACTCAAGAAAATTAATTTGAATAGATTATCAAGGTAATATAGATCACTAACATGACAAAATAACTAAAAATACTCAGAGTAATACGAAACAAATATAGGAAACATACAATCCATTCAGTTAACCACAAACAAATTTTCCTTTAAAGAATCATTTGATGGTGATATTCTATCCCATGGACTTGAGGACATGCACATACGATGCTCTCAATGATATTTAAGCACTATATCTCCATTGGAACTATACACTAGGATAAGGTCTTCTCTGAAGTATTAGAACAGAGTCGAATGTACTCTAAGGATGATGTTAAAGTATAAAATCGATAATAAATCTAAGATTACTCTCTTTATTTCTCTTAGGTTTTATCTAGATCTTAAAAAGAGATGAAAACATTATAGAGAGAATGATGAAGGGTTTTTTCAATACAACATGATGAAATATCATGTGGGAGTAATGATGTGAATGAACAGTCATAATAAACACGGAATGACTCAACAACCTAAGAAATGAACATTAGCTTCTTGGATGGCCTAGATGAGGCCAAGAAGTGAAATTCACCTACAGCTCAAATGAGACTAGGGACAAAATATATCATTCATTATAGATATGAGGAATCATCCATGTATCAATTCAAGTTATGGGTAAGTGGCCCGTCCAAGTAAGAATACCAAATATAAATTGAGAAAAAAATCATGAGAATTACAAAAATAAAAAGAAGATTAAAAAATAAGTGATTTTGTTATTAATTCATATTTCATAGTTATAATTTTTTTATATTGTGAATGTTTTTATTCTTTAGATTAAATTTTAAACCACTTATAAGCTATTATACATGAATATAAGGAGTTACATGCTTGTTATAATAATGGATTTAGTTACCATATAGCATGAAATCAATTTGTAATTTAAGTTATTAAATTGAATTTAGTATCTAAATATAGTTTATATATATTTTGTGTTATGGTTATGATGAATTAGAATCACTCTTGTGTAAAGTATCCTTGGGTAGAGGGAATTTGGGACAAACTTCACACGACCTTGGAGGCTTATGCCTTGTTCTAGAAAATTAGATTTTTGATATATATATATATATATATAGATATAGGATTAATTATTTATGGATTATGAATTTCATATAATTATAAAACTTTATATAAAGAGTTAGTGTACCTTATATATGAGATACATTTGGATATGTGTAAATATATTTGGTTTCTATTTTGGGTGAGTAATAAAAAATGTGATTTATATAAGGTGTCCCACCTAAATATGGTTTGAAAATATTGATTTTTAAGAAGGAATATGATTCAAAAAAACACTATAATAACAAATATATAAAATTAATATCATGAGATAATATGGTGATATTAAATACATGTCAAATACTGAGTGTTAGATTCTTTCTAAAGCAGTACTTTTCAAGTCCTCGATCATACAACCAGGTAGGTCATTCCATAGATGGGTTCCCATGGATTATTTTTTGTAAGGAACAAAAGGAATGAGTGACCCTAATATTATTAGGTTCCCATTCATGGAAATTTATTTAGGTTTCACTTAGACAGGAGACCCTAATTGGATTATTTTACCAGAGAAATTGATTTTGGTGTATCCACTTGATTGATTAGGCAAAGAGTTATCTTCTCAAAAATCTGAGAGTCATATATGATATAATTTAGAAGATTATCTACCTAAATAACTATGTGGTGAATGAAAATTTATAGAGGACTCATTATTTAGTGAAATATGTATCTTTACCTACTAATGGGTTTGATGAATTTTAAAAGAGGTCACCATTTTAGTGGGATACCATTTTATAAAATTCTTTATTAAATGGTAATAAAACATAATAATAATCTGATAAAATCTATTTTAGAGATAAATAACAACACCGTCCTCAAAAAAATTGACTTTGAAATCAATCCTTATAACAAAAGTCTTAATGTAATCAACTCCTAATATTGGTAATATAAGATAAGTTCTTAAGTAAAATAAATTATATGTTTTAGATAAAATACCTTACCAAGACACCAACTATTGACGTTTTTTCGCATGTGACTCAAGATTCATATGTGAATCATAGAATCATTCAATTAGTATTTTAAATATTTTAGATACTAAATAACAAAGGGAATTTTAATCTCCACTTATATATTCAATATTATTGGATATATAAATGGATTGTTGAGACTAGGGGGTTCCTTATGTATTTTTCTGAAAAAAGAATTCATTTTATTATCATTGATGGAAATTTTTTGACAATGTGAATGATTTCAAATATATATATATATATATATATATATATTATTCTAAAAGTGTTGAGAATAGATGAATGTGGAATATGATGTATGTATACTAGAGTTGTATAGATAGTAAAAATGGATAAAATTTCAAATCTAAAGATGAAAAGTTATTTGGATACTCCAATAATGATTCATGAAATATGAATTTTAGTTCCTTAAAACCTAAGAGTTCCATAAGTAAGGAATAATTATTCCATAGTATGGAAATATCTAGGATATCTAAATGGGTTTGTGAAACTTTATTGAATGTCCATGTTAGGTATCAATTTTGTAGAAATATATTCTTTGGTTTCAGAGGGTATATGATACCAAATGTATACTTTATAAGTATTAAAAATATATATAAGTTTAAAATAAATGTAAGAATTGATAGATATTGTAGTTTTAATTGAAATGATGATGAAAAGGGTTATACATTAAATATTTGAATGTAATGAAATACATCAAGCTTAGTTGAATCTTGGTAATTAATTTTATTGTTATCTCATTTATCTTAAATGATAAGAGAAATTGTTTATTGATAAAGATTTGTTATGGATAATTAGAGATGATTAATTCAATGAATTTGGTTTTTGATTCTTCAGATTCTATGGAATGTTTTGAAAAGGAAACAAGGATAATAATTATTTATTACATATAATATTTGTTAAAATATTAGGGAATATGTTCCTACCACCAATCAATTACGTATTTTAAATAATAGTCTTATTTTCTTAGAAAATACTCCAAATACATAGAATAAAATATATGATATGAAATCAATAGTTTATTCATTTAAATATTCCTACAAAAAGTAAGTAAGTGTTATTTCATAACACAAAAGAGATTTTCCATCTTAGCATGATATTATTAAGAGGATGAAGTGTATAAGAGGCTAGTAGGAGTTTGTTTGAACTTTTTGAAGTTCAATGTTAACAAATAAAATATTATACCAATCTAAAATACAAATTTAAATTTAACTGATATCCTAAAATACTTTTAGGGTATAGTGGTAAAGATAAATATAAAGAGTTACATTTGGTTACTATAAAAATGATAATTTCACTTTATCCTAAAGGACTTTAAAATGTTCATGAAAGTTTTAATGTAAATCTTTAAATTATTTATGAAAATATTTTAAGGAAATGTTTTTTTGGAAATGGTTTCAAAATTGATAATTTTAAACCTAGAAAATTTATTAGTAGATAAAAAAATATAACTTCATAATATTTAATATTGTGGAGTTAAGAAGTTTGAATATTTTAAATGAGTATAAAATTAAGAATATGGTTCCTAAATCTCAACATTATTTAAACTTTCTTTCTCTATAGATTTTACTTAATAAATAGTTTATTGGGATGGTTTTAACAGATAGTCATAGAAAGATATAATTGGAAAATATATATAGATATAATTTGTTGACAAAAACCCAAAAAATGTAGAAAACATAAGGTTGATCTAGTAATATATCAAATATTATAAGTTAGATTGGTGCTTATGAAGGGTTTTATTAAGTATTATTAAAATATTTTTAATAATATAAAATTTATCATATAAAAGGAAATCGTTATTTTATCAATCATTCACATTGGTGTCATAAGTGTATATATTGATATACACTACAAGAAACATAATTTGAATTGAGATTTCGAAGTGTTACTTTTATTTATCCATAACTAATGTTTTTTATTGAGTATTATAGGTTATGAAGAAATTTAAAGGCTAACATGAGTATAATACTTGTATCGAGATAAAAAATATGCTCATAAGGCAGAAAAATGATTTTTCCACAAAATGACCCATAAAGTATTCCACATGGAGTTTCATATACTATGTCTTTAGTATACCATGGGTTAATGGATCATATTAATAGTCCCCACTACCTGGGACTAGTGATATCCCTATCATGAGAACCTTCATACTTTGATATATTTATCACATAGGCCTTGAGTCTTAGAAAATCAGGGGTATTTGGGTATGTTGTTGATCATAAAATTGATTGGAGGTCAACCAAGATGGGATTTTTCCTCTCATATGATAATTTTGAAATTTGGTCAGTAAATTGTGACAAACAATAGACTATGTGGCTACACCTAGATAGTAAATATGATGTGATTGTATACTTGGTTGAGGGACATGTGATGTGATCATCCATAATGGTGAATGGCATGTGATGTATTCATTGACTTCGAAAGTTTGTACTTAGAGATTCGAGAACATATGATTCAATAATACCATATTGACATACATAATGTCTCATGGTCAATAAATATTGTGGAAGAATGGAATGTATGAGAGTGAATAATATCAAGGGATGAAACTAGTGGAAACGGGTATAGAGATGCATGTGATTGATGGAGATAATTCTATATCAATTTATAGACTGGGTAGCATTAATTATATTCTCTAGGCCTCTATTTGATTATATTTATGGGTATAGATATTTATATTTTCTTCCAAAACTATAAAGTACCATGAGGTTGTATTTTTGGTTGACTGTATGGTGGTTCAGTTTGACTTAGAGATATACTCTAAAATTGTTTTAGAGTCAATCCAAAAAAGTTTTGTATGGGAGTTCCCAAGGTATTTAATATGATATAGTATATGGAAAACATGATGATAGCTTTCTAAAAGTGGTTTTGGAATATATCCAAAATTATTTTTGGATATAGTTTCAAAATTTATTATATACGATACAATATAAAGTGAAATAATGTGTAATTCTTTTAATATTTTTTGAAGTTGAGATATTGAAGTACATATTCCATAAATCACACTTTCATGTTATATAATTGGACCAATAATATTTAATGATTGATGTATGTCATATTGCATGGAATTTATTTTATGTAACTTCCCATTAAAATACTTAGGATTGGGTGGATATCATAAGGTTCCATTATCATTGGGATTGAGGATACATTGATCACTAATGTAACCTTGAGTAGTGAATTGAACATACATTAGATCCAAAATAATATGGTATGCATGTGATGTATATCTTGTGACTATGTTTCCCAAAAAATATCACAATATTATGATTTTATATATCATAAGAAAGTACATTTTCTAAAATTTAGGTGGTGTCTAAATGTTAAGGGTAAACTTTCAAATAACTCTTACACATTGGATATCATTAAAGATCCATTACATAAGATTTAATGCAATGGATATTAACTTTAAAAAATTGTTGCACTAATTGGTCAGGGAATTTAGTCATGTGTTATATTGCATGATTAAATTTGATCTCATTAAAGGAGTTACATCAATAGATCTATATAAATGAAGAAATACCCCACTCAATGGATATGTGTGATATTATGAAATCTTTCCCAAACTCTCGGATGTAACTACCTCATCCAAAAATCTCTCTTCACCCTCCATATTTTTTAAAGTTATGTAATTTAATAATTTATAAGAAAAATTATCCCACATGTTTTATGTGTAGAGAACCAAACTTCTCATATATAGATATCACATTTTTATATAAAAATATTCATTACACCTCAAAAATACATTCCCAAATACTATAATAGTTTAGTGTGTTTAGAGAATATTTACACATTATTATTATTTTTTAAATATCTTCAATATATCCCATAAAGATCAACCCCTTTTTTACTCTTAAAAAACATACCCTACTTAAAAAAATTATTCATAACCTGGGAAAGGAAACAAAATAATGGGTGAACTAAAATTATAAATAAGGGTAAACATGGGAAATGTGTAAACATAACATGAGCATAAGGTTATGATAACATGGGAATACCATATGAAATTAATACCCTTTATATCAAATGTAGAAATATATTGTCACGAAATAAGGATTGGGAGTTCATAAGACATGAATCGTTATGGAATTAAATAAAATTATCCATGAGAATATAATATTGGTATGAGTCATATATTTTTTCATACACATAAGTTTATATCATTGTAACTTGTATAAATCGAAACAGGTTCACTCATTAAGTTATTTAAATGAAACCATACCCTCTTATAAACTTATGGACATTCACCTAAGTCCATAAAAAACCTTATAGACATAAAATTCAGGCCAACACATAACATTGTGACCATGTAATCATGTTCATGCATAACATTGTTAATATATCATCAGGTTAATGCATAACATTGTGAACATGTAATCAAGTTCACACACATCATATTTAATCACAAGTTTTACATATAAAACCACTTAAATTGAGGCAGATATAGGTCCCACCCATCACCTAAGACATACATCTACATACCAAAATCTAATAAAACATTCATCATAAAATAACCCATGAAATGGGTTCTGGTTCCAATATCCTTTCATTAAAATCCATAGAAGTAAATAGGTTTCATAATAATATTTCCATAATAATAATAAACCATACAAAGAAAGAATAAATATGGTATCATTGGATTATATCCCTATTAAATCTTAAGTATCATCAAAGGATGTCTTCTTAGATTGTAACTAATTTTAAAAATCCATTTTTAAAAAATAAATCATTTTTATATTTCTTTTCTTTGAAAACAAACTTGTAAAATTATAAAGTAATCTTTAAAACATTGAGTGTTCATGATGATGGAAAATACTGTACATGTTAAAAAAATATTCCTTTCACATTTTTAGTAAAATCAAATCGGGGCTTATTTTAAAAATTAAATGAAGATTACTTTTAAAAACATTGTAAAAATTAAAAAAGGGTAAAATTATTTAATAAATAATTTATGTAATGTTAAAATTTTTTTAAATTTGTTTTAAAAAAAACGTATATAGATTAAAATGGGTTTTTAACGGAAGAGAAAAATAAAGTTAGTGTTTCTTGTAAACATTATTTTGAACTCATAGGTATATAAAGAGAGTAAAATGAAAGGAAAATGTATTATTATGAAATAAAAAAGGATAAGTAAATTAATGAGTTTCTTGTGATACTTATCATAATATTTCATCATCAGAATCATAAACATAACAAATCCTAATAAAAGATGAGATTTTAACATAAACGCAGTACCACTTTGGTAAAATTGGATCATAAGCCCCATTAAAGAGAGGTACTAAAATGGAAATGTAAATACACATAATATTTCATAAAATAATATTATAATACATTAATGATTAGTATATACACCACATAATGTATCTGATAGAAGTAAAATGTGAGATGGAGTCCATTATATTAAGTCATGCCTTCCTTCATACACATTTGAACCAAATATATAATAAATATAGGTTTATTATAAATTTATTATATAACCATACTTATATATATAATAACATATATGATTTAATTATGACATTTTATTACCTATTTGTTAACAGTTCCTTGTTAAAATCACAATACGGGTAATAACTGCTTTGTTTTTTAGGTATATTTTGATTTTTTATTTTTGTTCCTCTGGCTTTTACCATGGTTTCATAATATTCAGAATGTTAAACATGATATAAATATCATATATATTTATTATAAATGTATTTATAGTAATCCATAAAATTTTGAGGTATAATATTAAATGCATTGTTCATAGAGATGATAGGTCGTATGTATGCATGAACGATGTATCAATTTTTATGATGGGTTGAAAGAAAGAAGGTTAAATAATATTTCACCATTAAATAATAATTTTTATATCATATATACCACATATATTCATTAAATTTACCCTAATTTCCTTCTATGAAAAAGTTTAGTAAAAAATGAATCACATCGCTTTGCGAGGTAATAATCCACCATACACACAAACGACGTTATTGTATCCCCTGTGGAATGGAATGTAAGAAGGTGTATGTGATATAATAATTACATAAGTATATTTATTTTAACAATATAAAAAAATTATATATATATATATATATATATATATATATATTCATTATATTCATCATCATACCCAACTCTCAGAGGTGTTGATGGGAAATGTTCCGCATCAGTTTGTGAGGCGGTAGTCTGCCATACAGACGAGCGACGTAATCGTTTCTCATTTGAGGGAATAAGATATGGATATAGGTAATTACCATAGTATAATAAAAATTTTAGTATATTTAATATACTTATTTTTTTATATTATAAATTTTTTAGAATATTTTAAGGAGGTGGACAAAGAAATAAAATAAAAATGCTCGTGGAAAATGTTACCTCTTCTTTGGGTAACCTTTTTGGGTCTTCACCAAAATCCTTCACAGGTTAGATTTTTGATAAAAATAAGGATTCTAGGATAATAGATTTGAATTAAATATTTTTTTTGGTAGTTATTGGCTCATAAAACTATAGTGGAAGTGTAAATAGGGGAGGAGAGTGGTGGCCTTTTATAAGTGAGGTGAGTGGAACACTTGTAATTTTTTAAAATAAAAATGTGTACCCATGTTTTTTCACATAAAAAAAGGCTCCAAAATGGATAATTCAAGATATTATATTATATAATATCTATCTATGTTCATATTATGGGTTTTGAAAAAGTTTCTAGGTAATTGTTCTGCTTATATTTTTAGTTTAACCGCCCGATAAATACATTTTCACCTTAACTATAATAATAATTATTTTTTTACTATTTTTAATATTCAATATGGTCAAACATTAGGGTTTCCGTATTAGATATTATAATTTATTCTTATTCAAAATATGTAATCCATTTTTTCAAATTCTATTCATAGAATTGTAAAATTTTTAATTTGAAATTAATCCTGCAGACGTGATGAAAAAACAGTTTTGCAAAGAGAAATGTTTCAAATGTTTAAAAAGTTTTTATATAAAAATTAAATATAAAATTTATTATAACTACCTAAATTGGATTAATATATATATATAATTTAATTATTTTTAATTATAAAATCATATTAAAATAAAATTTATCCTGTAAATTATTTGAATGAAAAGACAATTTTCAATAAAAATCGGTATTTTTTACTATTCATTAAAAAATTAAAATTTTTATAAATAATCATAAAAATCCACCCTAAAGAAATTTTTACATGTTTATTTAAAAATTAAATTTATTTTTTCAAATAAATTTTCTAAAAGTGGTAAAAATTACTTTTATTATTTTCATAAAATGAAATAAAAACATTTTTTGATAAAATATTGTTTTTGAAACATATAAATACTTTTTTAAAAAAAAAACTTTTTATTAATATATTATATTTATATAAAACCATTATAATTTGTATTTAAAATTTAGTTATTTTTATTTATAATTATATGTTTAAGGGATAGCTTATAATGGTATTGTTTAAATAATAATATATTGTGGTTTGTTAAAACATGATGTCTTATGTAACATAATATAAAATTGATGTTGCATGTAACACAGTCTATCAACGAAAATTATTTTTTTATAAAAAATAATAATTTATAAAAATTAGTGGTGTTACATTATACCCCCCTTAAAACGAATTTTTATATCAAAAGTTTGACCCTAGTACAAACAAATGAGGATACTTCTTCCTCATCATTTCTTCATGATGCCACATAGCTTCCTTAAGTTGGTTGTTTAACCAAAAAACATTAATCATGTGAGTGGTATTGTTTTATAGAACATTATTTATATGATCTAGAATCTCCACTGGTTATTACTCCTTATAAAAATTATTCTCTAGTGGTATGAACTCTATGTTCAATACATGTGATGGATCAGGTATGTACTTCCTCAAGAGAGATTCAAAGAATACATCATTATCTTAAGAGTGGATCGGTATAATCACATATTAATAGGTTACTATCCCAATATGATCAATAATTTCAAAGGGACCAACTTACCTTGTTCTTAGTTTCCATTATTTCTTAAATATCGTAACCTTCTTCCATGGAAAATTTTTTATAAACACTTTGTCATCAACTTTGAATTCTAGATCACGTTGATAGTTTTTAGCACAAATTTTATATCACCTTTTTTCACCATTGTGTATTATTGAATGGATCTAACATTCACTACTACTTCTTTAGCTATGTTGGGTCACAATTAATTTATTTCTCCAAATTCATCCCATCAAATTAGAGTTCTACACTTCTTTCCATAAAGGGCTTCAAAAAGTTCCATCTGGATTATTGAGTGAAAGTTATTTTTATATGAAAAGTTAACTAGAGTATGGTGTTGATCCCAAAAACCTTTGAAATATAAAGAACAAGGTCTCAACATATCCTTTAAGTTGGGAATTTTTTTCTTAGACAAACCATCAATCTAAGGGTGATACATAGTACATAACAAAACTCTGTATCAAGGGATTATTGAAAAGTTCACTAGAACTTCGATGTAAACCTCAGATCTCATTGAGAAACAATGGAATGTAGTAATCCATGAAACCATACCACTTCCTTAATGAATATCCTAGAAATATATTCTATAGAGAAATATTTTATGACATAAATTATGTTTTCTTAATTTGTAAGGATTTTGACTATAGTCCATATAGAATTATTCCCTTCATGTGTTTTGGAGAGTCCAATGAAAAAAATCCATGGTGATGTTTTCCCTTTTCTATCTGGTATGGGTAATGGATGTAACATCCCCTTAAAATTTTGTCTCCCAACATTAACTTTCTAACATATCAAGCACCAAGATACAAACTCTAAAATATCTAACTTCATTCTATCCCACCTAAAATACTCTTCCAAATGTCCATACATATTCATACTTCCAGGATGAATAGATAATGAAGAATTAATAGATTCCTCTAATAACATATTCGTCAAATATAGTGTGGATGGAACATATACCCAGTTCATGTACCTTATTATTCAATCATGATCATGGTTAAACTTAGGAACATTTTTAACATTATTTTGTAACCCTACATCTTCTTTATGAACCTATTTAATCTTCACTTGGATAGGTGGTTGAACATTCAATTGAGAAAGATAATATTTATCCCCTTTCTTCGATATTTTTAGATCCATTATTTTCAAATCCAGAAATATTACATCTTTTTTTATTCTCATACAGGATAATTTAGCATGATCCTCTCAACTCAAATCATCAGTCATCTTGTTCACTTTCAAAGGGTAGTAATGTATTGAGCATTCATAATCTGTAATCAGCTCTAACCATCTTCCCTAGATCATATTCAACTTCATCTGAGTGAATATATAATATAATTTTTTTAATCAGTATATATATAACAACTTTCTTGAAAAATATAACACCTTCATATGAGTAATGAACAAATACCACAAATAACTCCAAATAATGAGTTGGATAATTTTTATCTTGAACATTCAATTTTTTTCAGGAATAATCTATAATAATGTAAATCTATATAAGAACACATCCCAATACCTTCTTGGATTCATTACTATATTTTATAAACCATTATATACTATAGGTTAAAGTAAGTACATGTGCACTGACTAATTTTATCTTTATTTCCTTGGAATTTTTCTCACATTCATCTATCTAGGGGAACTTCACTCCTTCCAAATTAACATATTTAGTGGATTATATAGTCAGGAGAAATTATCCATAAACCATTGATAATATATTTCTAAAATAAGAAAACTATGGATCTTGGACTCTCTGTTTGGTATGGGATAAAGTTTAATAACTTCAATCTTTGATGGATACACCAATATACCCTTTTTTGAGATTATATAAACCGAAAATGAATCCTTTTATAGCCAAAATTAACACTTTGTAAAATTTTCATATAATTTATACTTATTTAGGGTATTTAATACAATTACCAAGTGATCTTAATTCTTATTATTTAGATTTTAATAAATTAGAATATCATCTATAAGGACTACTAAAAACTGATAAAGGAACTCTTTAAGGACTCAATTGATTAAATACATGAAGATAGTGGGTGCATTTGTAAGACCAAATGGAATCAATATATACTCATAGTGTATATACCTTATACAAAATGTTTTCTTGGGTATATCCTCCTTATTGACCCTCAATTTATGATATCTAGAAGGAATTTTAATCTTGGAAAAATATTGAGCTTCACACAGTTAATCAAATAGGTCATCAATACGAGGTAGAGGATACTTTTTCTGGATCATGATCTTATTCAACTCTCAATAATCAATGAATATTTTCATCGGTCCATTATTATTTTTAACAAATAGAAAATATGAAACCCAAGGTGGAACACTTGGATAAATGAATCCCTTTTCATGGTTCTCTTAGATTTACTTATTCAATTCATTCAACTCAATCGGTTCAATTCTATAGGGAGTCTTTAAAATAGGTGTGGAATCTTTTATGAGTTCTATTGAGAACTCAACTTAATGTTTTGGTGTAATACTAGCCAAATATTCTATAAAAACATCAAAAAACTAATGTTCAATAGTAATATCATTGATTTTTAGTTTCTCCCAAATCATCTTAGATAGAACTCATTTTGAATAAGAATCACAACTGATACAATGGATGTAATTTCCATTATAAGATCATATTTATCACCGTACTAATAGATGATCACATATTGGTATGGAATATCAAATATGAATTCCCTTACATGGTAATAAACATGGTATTTATATAGATAAATACAATCCATCCCTAAAATAACATTAAATATAACCATAGGAAGAATGACATGATTTGTAGGAAGTACATTCTCACAAACAACAACCAGAGATGAATCATATACTTGAGATGTGATCTTCGTACCATTAGGTTTCTTCACTTATAATTATACTTCTAAACATTTGGGTGGAATCTTTATACCCTTATAAAACTATTTATATATTAATGAATGGATAGATACAAAGTTAAATATGACATTAGAAGTTCTAGAGTGGATGGTATGTGTACCTTTCACCACATCATTATCAAACCCCTCATTAGAAATGGTGATCGCATGAGATTTACCTTTTCCACTCATATTAAGAATTTTTTTACATTGGTCACCATCTTTAACATTTGTATTTGAGAAATAGCTATTATAACTACCATACTCATTTCAGTTGAAACACTAGAGTGTGGATGATGCATTCTGTTCAAGTCTCCCTATTCATTTAATTGACTAGATACTTCACGCCATTTCTATATTCTTTTGATATATATATAGGCTTCCCACAATCGAAACACCTTCTTGTTCCTTTTATTAAATCACCTAAGTGATCATTCCCACAGTTTTGGTAGGTAGGAGTTTGAAGCTTTTTCTTCCTTCCATATGGCATATCATTGGAACTTCCATAGAACCCTGTCTTAATTTTCTTATCACCATCACCAAGAGGGTTTCCAGCTTCCATTTCCACTTTTAGTGAACCTAGAATTATTTCATTATAGATTAAAAAGTCTTTTATGTCTAAATCCATTTATAGATTTGGTTTTAATACACTAAATAATAGATCAAAATTACTTTCAGGCTGAATGATAATACTAGAAGAGTAAATTGAATGTATTGCAAAATTGTCTTCATAGGTACTGACATATTCATCATACTTCTTCTTAGGATCAAGTAATTCCTTATCCACATTTTTTTATTAATACGGGGAAAGTGATTATGGAAAAAGAATCTCTTAAACTCATCCCACTTCATGGATTTAGATTATTCTAATGGCCTCTTATTTTTAATAAGAGTCCACTATTGATCTGAATCACCTTCTATATAGTGGAAAACTAACATGACTTCTTCATTCTATAAACACTAGGGAATGGAACATATATTTTAAGTGGTAATAATACATTGTTCAAAAACTAGTGCATTAGTCAAACCACTAAAATAAGGGTTTGTTTCCTCATAAAGGACTCAACTGAATGTTGTTCCATCCCATGATTTTTTGCATGTTAGGCCTGATTCATAGATTGTGAAAGTTTTGTGAACATGGTAATGAGATTTTTCATTCCATATCTCATAAATTTTTTTCTTAACGAGATAATAATAATTGAATTTTCTATCACATGCATCATTAACATGGTTCTTTCAGGTTCCATCCATTGACTAAAACAAAAAATCATTGTGTAAGAAACAACAATCATAGTGGGAAAACACATAAACATCAAAAATATCACTAATGGGATACCTAAATCATGAAATTTTATTTTTTAATATATGTCACTTTAGGTTTATCATAGGCCATTAATAGTCCCCAGCTATTTAAATCCTTAAAGATGGTTTGTAATGATTTTGTGAATTTCCAAAGCATATCCCCCATGAGTGTTAAACTATGTGTTCAGTAAGGCTCATTTTCATGCACTGGGGACAATAGATTCCATATAAATATTCCATTTTTAGAGTTATTCCTTCTAGATACCTCTGTTCTAGATCAACATACACTTGTAGTATCTAGATAGATATTTAATTTCTTAGGAACAACTATCTCTATCCTTTACCAAAATTCTAGGATATTTTCATATACTTTGACTCATCTATAGATATATCTTTAGGGATCTTGATAAAGTTTTCTCATTATCATTTATAAAGGTTAACTAATCATTTCTTATGATATAAACTATAGAGATGCATACCTCCCATTCATGGATATCACATATTTATAAATGAATATTAATTAAATTTCACAAAATACACACCCATTGACTGTAATGGTTTTGTGCAATTGGATACTATGTATAAAATCTCATTATTTAGTGAAATATCTTTAATATCTCCAATAAATATCTTCCCCTTTATAACTATTCCAAATCATACCCTACTTAAAACCTTTATTCATAACTTAGGAGAGGAACCATAAGAAAATGTGAGCTCAGATGCACAGAAAGGGTAAACATTAGAAATACATAAACATAACGTGAACAAAAGGGTATGATATCATGATCATAACACATAAAGAACATACCCTATATATAAAGGATTGAAATATTATGTCATGGTATAAGGATTGGTAGTTCATAATACATGAATCATAAGGGAATAAATGAACATGATTCATGAGAATATAACATTTGCATAAGACATAGATTTGTGTCATATAGATAATATTATAGCATTGATAACATGTATAAACAGGAGTAGTTTCACTCATTAAGTTAAGAAAATGAAATAAATCCATCTCATAAACTTATGGACCTGTAATCAGGTCAATAAATAACATTATGGATATGAAATCTATGTCCACACATAACACTATGAACATGTAATCAGGTTTACACATAACATTATAAACATGTCATCAGATTCACATATAACATTCTGATCCTGGAATTAGGTTCATACATATCATATTTACTCATGATTTATCCATATTTAACCAATTAATTGGAGTAACATATAGTTCCCACTAGTCACATACACTATACATCAATTTTCCACATGATCATAAAACATTCATCATAACATAACCTATGAAACAGGGTCCAATTCCATAAAAATTTCATTATAGTATAACTAGTGGAAAGAAATGGATTCATAATCATATTTTCATAATAATAAAAACCCATCTAGAGAAAAAAAAGATATGGTATCATTGGGTAATATCCCTAGTAAATCATAAGTAACATCAGAGGATGACATCATTTATGGAAAATGATTTGGAAAAAACACTTAGAACATTTCTAGTGGAAAATATATTTTCCACTTTGAAAAAAAATAGAAACATAAAAAAATTATAATCCTTTTATTTGAAAGTAAACTTGGAAAATTATAATGTAATTTTTAAAACATATATTTTTTATGATGGAAAAAATTTTCATACACATCAAAAAAAAGATTCCATTCTCATGTTTATTACAATACAATCAAGCCTTGTTTTGAAAATAAAATGAAGATTACTTTTAAAAAAAAATTAGATCTTCAAACATAGGTATAATTATTTAATAAATACTTTGGTTAAAGTTAAAACATTTTCAAAAATATTTTTCTAAATCATGGGTATAGAGGAAAAGAGGGTGTTGATCGAAGAGGGAAATAATGTCAGTTTTTATTAAAAAAAGTATTTTGAACCATTTATTACATAAAGAGAGTAAAACGAGGGGAAAACATGTATTATCATTACCTAACCATATGAAAATAAAATCAATGAGTTTATTTAAATATTTATAATAATATTTCATCATCAGAAGTATAAATATAAACCATCCCGATAAAGAATGAGATTGTATCATAAAATCATTACCACTTTGGTAACATTGAACCGTAATACCCATGAAATATATATCCAAAAATGGATATGTAAATCAACATAATTTTTATTAAAATAATAATAAAATATATTCATGGGTATTATATATGAAACATAAAATAAATTGGTGGTGAATATGGCATGATTCTCACAGAAGAAAAAAGTGAGATGGAAAGCCCTTACCTTAAGTCTCGACTTCCTTCATACACTTTTGAAAATCTTATAAAATAAATATAATTTTATTATATTTATATTATAAAACTATAATTATATATATCATATCATATATGGTTTACTTATGATCTTTTATTACTCGTTAATTAACAATTCCTTTTTAAAATCACATTTCCAGCAATAACTGGCTTGTTTTTCATGTATGTTTCAATTTGATATTTGTAGTCCTATTACTTTGCTCATGGTTCCATTATATCTAAAATTTTAACCATGATATAAATATAAAATATATTTATTATATATTTATTTATTTTAATCCATAAAATTTAGAGATAGTAAATTAAATACACAATTCATGGAGACGGTATGTCAAACCTACGCATGAATGTTTTTTCCATTTTCTCGATAGATTGAAAGAAAAAAATGATAAATAATATATTAAAATTAGATAATAATTTTAATTTTATATATATAACATATATTAATTGTATTTACCCTAAATACCTACCATGAAAAGCATTAGTTAAAAATTAATCACATCACTTCGCGCGGTAGTAATCCATCGTACACACGAACAGTGTTATCGTATACCCCACGTAATTAAAAGTAACAAGGTATATGTGATATAATAATTCCAGAAGTATATTTATTTTATAAATATAATATATATTCATTATATCCATCATCATACCAAATAATTAGAGGTGTTCATAGAAAATGTGTCACATCAGTTCGTGAGGTAGTAGTTTGTCGTACACACGAGCGACATTATCGTTTTCATTCTGATGAAAGATGAAATGGATATAGTTCATGATCATATTATAATAACATATTAGTATATTTAATATTATTTTTTAAATTATATTATCAAGGTTTAATAATATTTTAATTAGGTGGAGGAATAAATAATATAAAAATTCTTGTTGTAGAGTGTTTCATGTTCTTTGGGTAACCTCCTGGGGTTTACACCAAAAGCCTTCATAGGTTGGATTTTGCATCAAAATAAGTCTTATATAATGATATAAGGGAATTAAGTAATATATTTGGGAAGGTATTTTATAAACCAAATATTTTTCAAGTGTGAAAAGGGGAGGATTGGGGTGTTCCTTTATAAGTGGGGGGAGCGGTACATTTATAATTTTTTAAAAGAAAATGATGTACCCACATTTTTTCACGTGCCACAAGGCTAAAAATGGACCATTATAGATCATATAAGATATAAGGTAGAAATATGTCTATAAAATGTGTGTTTTATATGTCTCTAGAACATTTTACCCCTTATATTTTTAGTTTAACCCCCCGATAAACACATTTTCCCCTTAACCGTGGTAACCACTTTTTTATTATTTTTACCATTAATTTAAATAAAAAATAAAATGAACTTATTATATAATATATTATATTGTAATACCTAATATGGAATCCATTTTTATAAATTCTATTCACATAAGTTTCAAAATTTTATTAAAAATTAATCTCATAGAGGCAATGAGAATGTAGTTTTCCAAAGATAAACATTTCAAAAGTTTAAAAGTTTTTATATAAAAATTAAAAATAAAATTGATTCAAATGACCTAAATTTTATTTATAGATCTAAAATTAAACTAATTTTACTTTTAAAATAATATTAAAATAAATTTTATCATGTTAAATCTTTGAATGAAAAGGTAATTTTCAATGAAAACCATTATTTTTCGTTATTCATTAACAAAATAATTTCTTCAAGAAAAAACCAAAAAATAAACTTAATATAATTTTTAAATTTTGATATAAAAAATTAAATTTATTATTTAATTAAATTTTCTAAAATTGGAAAAAAATACTTTTATTATTTGTTCCGAAAGTGAAATAAAAACATTTTTTTTGAGAAAATAGTATTTTGGAAACATATAAATATTTTTATTAAAATTAAGTACTTTTCTTAAATATGTACTATTTATATAAAATGATTATACTTAACATTTAAAAATTAGTTATTTATATAAATACTAATAGTTTTAATGGCTAGTCTATAACAATTGTTCTTAAATAATAATATTAATAATATATCGTGGTTTGTTAAAACTTTGTGTCACATGTAATGCAATATAAACTCGATGTTGTGTGTAATGAAAAATATCGAAGAAATTTGATTTATTCAAAAATAATAATTTATTAAAACTTGGGGTGTTACATGATGAGTAATTCAAATTCAACCCATGGATACACCGTGGAGGGAAGAATCTTTCAATTGTTCTTTTCTGTTCATCATCAAGAATATAAGAAAGCAAAAACAGTAGAGGGAAACAGCTTCAGTGTAAGTTACATGATATCTTTATTTCCAATTTTCATGGAATCATTTATTCTTGGACAGTTATCTTGGTTTTGATATCATAATAATTTTTTTGTGTCTAATAACTGATATTAGATCCCTTTAAAACCCAATAAACAGTTCTTGGATTATCTATCATAGGCTGAAACATGCCAATCATAATGTATGATATCATTCTTGAAACAGATAGTGCATTTTAATATAATATATATCATTACATACAATGTAACTAAAAAGTTAATTTTTTATTTTTTAATTATAAATTTAATTATATAATTTATTGAATGATTATAAATTATATAATAATGTATCTTTGAATATTTATTTAATGTATAAATTATTTAATTGATTAATTAGAAAAATTTTATAATTAATTATTAATTATTTATGAAACATTGAATAAATAAACATCTATAATATTAATTTTTAATATTAAAAAACATTAATTTATATGGCATGACTTATAATTTTGATAAAAATTGTTTACATAGAAAGTTCAATTTATAAGGTGTTTATACAATATAAAATAAGGAAAAATATAAAGGAGTTAATACTAAATTATGAATTTTTCATAATTGTTCATTTAAAATGTTCAAATTAAAAGGCCTTCTTTGAGAAATTATTTAATCCATTTCAGAATTAGTTTTGAAAATTGAAATTATCATAGTTCAAATAGAATTAAAAATGTGGTACTTTGATTATATAAAATGTCTAGATTTTTCATATGGAATATAAAGTGTTTATATTTCAATTAAATATATTATATTTACATAAATTCCATATAAATAATAAATTTAATTGTTTCATGTTAAAAAAATCTATATTATGTACATTTATTTAATTATGGAATGTATATAATGCATGGATAAATTATAAAGTGTTTATAATTGTTTGATTTATGAATTGTTCATAAATGATTATCTCATGTATGAATTGATGAATTTTTTATTTATTTAGTGTTATTTATTATGATATTTGTAGATATTAATTGTTTATATTATGAATGGATATATGATTTAGTTTAAAGTGTGAAAATACATCCATATATTATTATACATACATTTAAGGAGTTGCATACTTGGTATAATAATTTATTTATTTTTCTTCTCCCATCACTCTAACTTTTATTAGGTTGTGATCTTGAATAAAGAATTTAATTAAAGTTGATACATATTAGGCTTTATAATTTAGATATAAGTAAGGTCCCTCTTTAGTACTAAACATGGGTAATGGGACTTTGGGTCATACTTCTCACAAGCCTTAAATCTATGGATCTATTTTGAAAAGAGAGGGTTTTATGCATGTCACACCAAGATTGATCTTGAACGGATCCTTATTTTCATAATATTATAATATTTTACATGAAAAAGTTGCATATAACTTATGCATGATATGTATTTGAATATTTGTAAATATAAGTTGGAATTTAATTTGAGTTAATAACACCATCAATGGGATGTGTAAAGAGTTACACTTCAATATGGTTTTAAAATATCGATTTCATGGAAAAAATAATATCATAACTTAATAATTAAAAGTATACATATATGTAAGGATAATATATGAGATAAGATGGTAAGATTTTAAAATCCCTAAAAAATAGGATGTTTTAGATCCCATCTAAATCAAACACTTGTAAAGGCCTCGATCATTCAAATGGGTTGGTCATGCCACAGATTGGTGCCCATGGAATATCTTGTATATGTAAAGTAGGGTATGGGTGACCCTAATAGAACTAGGTTCTCATATTTGGGGTCATATTTGGGTAATAATTTCCTATTTTTCTCTAATAGGATTAACAGACCATATGGATATAGTTGAGTAAATCCATATGATGTGTTTGGTCAAGGATTTTTCCATTTCACTATCCAAGAGTAATATATGATATAATTGACATGATTATATACCTAAATAGATATGTGAAAAAGTATACCCAAATCATAGTGAAATATGTATGTTAGAGCACTAATATATGTGATGGAATTAAAAATGGTTCATAATTTTTGTGGGGGCATATTTATTAAAAGTCCTTATTAAATACCATGCCACACATATGGAAAAAGATTCTTTTTTAGATAAAATGTAATCATAATAATTAAACATGAATTTAATATTGATATTTGAAAATAATAATCTTAATGGAATCCACTTCTTAAATTGATATAGAAACTCAATAATTTCTCTCAATAAGGATGAAAATTTATATGCGTTAGAGAAACCAATTACTATGGAAATACATTCTGAGTAATCATATCAATATGAGAATAATATATATTTAAAATATAAATGTGATTATCTTGACATATATATATATATATATATATTAATTCTTGTATCCATAGATCCAAAACTCTAGAATAAATATAAAACCGTGTATTCTTATCATATTATTAATAAACATTAATTTTTTTTCAAGATCAATTAATATATTAAATATATAAAGTTTCTAAAGTGCTCTTTTAGTGTAAGATGTTAAAAGGTACTTCAATATCAGATCATGTATGCAATATGATTAAATATTTCAATGAATTATAGAGACTATAGTAACCAATTAATCATCATCTAGACACTGGTTTCATTCCTTAAAATTTACCACAAAGATTTAGGAATCTCATGGTGAACTATAATATGAATAAACTTAAAAAAAATTACTTTAGATTCTCAATATGTTTAGAATTGCTGATAATGACATGGGATGTCTAAGATATAATGTTTTATTGATAATACAAGGGTTAAAAGTTCAAACCAAAAGAAGAAGAAAATAGAATGTCCAATATCAGGTATTCTAATATCAAATGAAATTCATTAATGTTGGTGGTAGGATTTAAGAAGGAATAAGATTATTTCCTTTTTGGAATCCAGGACACTAGAGGAGGAATTTCTTATAATCCTTTGAGGCTCAAAAGAAACCTTATAGAGAGTCCATATAATGTATTTATGTTATAAAAATAAATTCTTAGACTTTTAAAGGGTATATAATACTAATTGTATGTTTTAAAAGTGTTTTAAATATACTGGATTTCAAAATTAAAGAAGAGGTGATTGTTAAATCTTAAAGTATACATTGAAATAATGTAGAAAATGGTTTCTACATCAATGAGTTGGATGTAGTAGAGTACTTTCAATATTTGAATTATCAAGAATAAATATTTTTCCTTTATCATCTTCTTTTCCTCTCATATGATAAGAGGTGTTATTATAATCAACGGTTATTATCAATAAAAGAGATGGGGTATTTGATATACACAGTTATTATCTATTTAGTATTATAGAATGGAATGAAAATGAGTTAATGATAAAAAAAATTATCTAAGATAAAAGAGTTTATTTTAAATATTTTTTAAAATATTTGGGATTATTTCCAACCAATTATCACCGAAATATTTTAAATAATAAAATATTTATTTTATAATAATGATCGAAACACATAATATATCATATTATATATGGTTTTAAATAACTTATTTATTATATATATTCCCACTAAAAATAAATAAGAGTTATTTTCTAAACACAAAAGAGTTTATGTTTCTTAATACAATATTTTTGGAAAAAATATACTTTATAAGAGACAAGTGAAAGTATGCTTGGACATAAAAGAGTTTAAAAATTAACAAGTAAAAAATTATTCCATTAAAATTAAAAGTGATTGTCACTTTGTATCCTAAATTATTTTAAGGTATTTTCTTAAATAAAAACAATGTAAAGAGGTTTATTTAGTTTCCAAAATGATCTAAAATAAAATTTTTAATGGGAATGTTTTGAATATGGGGAAGAAAAAATTATAAAAAGTTATAATTAGATAAGAGAAGCTATTAACATCCTAACATTAGATTTTTTGAAGTAAAGAAGTTTTAGTATTTTTCTCAAAGAGTTGAAAATTTAGGAATATGATTCCTAGATTTACCATTATTCAAACTCGCTTTCTTTATAGATGTTACTCACTAAAAGGGTTTAGTGGGAGGTTCTATCAGGTATCCATAAAAATATATGATATAATTCATATAAATATATAGTAAGAATTACCTAGAGATGTAATTAGTTTTAAAATATCCTAAAAATACCAAAAACATAAGGCCTCTCTAGTAGTCTTTCATATATAATAATATATTGGTACTTATGTATAGTTTTGTTAAGTAAACTTATAAGTTTTTTAAGAATATTAAATGTATCATGTTACTTAAATTCATTCCCAACTTTATCAGTCTTTTGAAATGATAATTAACCTCTCAAAGTATAAATTTGAGTTTTCACAAACCAATGTTAATCAGGGAGTATAATAGGTTGTGATGAAATTCTAATGTTATTGTGAGTAAGATTCTATATATAAATATATAATATACCTATGTGATGCAAAATGATGTTTTTGTGATTGATGGACCACTAAGTGTGCCACATGGAGTGTTATACACTTTTTTATTGGTATACTGAGGTATATGTTTCATATTTATATTTCCCCATACCCAAGGTTATACAAGATAAATAGAATAATAACATTAATTATTTCATACCTTTCAAACACTATCCTTGATACTAAGCTAATAAGGTGTGGTTTTATAAGTTGATGATCATGTCATGATCAGTGTTTAAATAAGATGGGATATGTCCGCTTGTATGGAAAGTTTGGAATATGAGCCACTGATTTATATAAACTAAATAAGTGTGTAGTCATACCAAGATAAAACATAAGTTATGTTCTTATATATTAGATAAGGGGTATGATATATTCTCATCTATGAGGGTTAATGACATGTGATATGTTCATCCATCTATTTAGTCTATATATAGTATATCGATAATGTTTGAGTAAATAAATGGGATTGACATACTTCATATCATATGGTTAATATATCTCTTGGATAAAGGGATAAAATGATTATATATGGTTGTATATGATAGGGAAGGTGGATGGAATTTTAAAGGTACATGTGTTTAATATAGATCACACCACATCCATATATAGATTAAGTAGCACTAATGAATTGGTATTAGGAACTATTTTCTTATATTTACAAATTTGAGAATTCATATCTATTTTTAATTCTATAAAGGCCCATGGGGTCAAACTTTGTGGTTGAATGAATGGTAAATTTACACACACAAAAATCAAAAATAACCAATTGCATATTTGTATATAATTTCATAATTTATTGTATATGATACAATATAATATGAAATGGTAAAAATTTTACATATATTTAGTGAACATATGATATTAATAGAGATATGATCTAAATAAAATATAAATCATATTATGTTTTTGGATATATTTTATTGTATGATATGATCATGTCATTGGGTAGGGAATATATTAATCCAAGAAATATCATATTCCATGGTGTGGGTATATTTTAAGGCATGATATAGAGATATCACACCTTTTCCAAAGTCTAATGTATTTTTCACACCCTGAATTTTATATTCCTTTTTATTTTATTTATTTATGGGTCTCTGATCTTGTAATTGAGTTTGAGGATGAATTCCCACTAAAATTTTGAGATTTTGAGTTTTCTAGTACATTTTTTATTTATTATTAGTTAGTTCACAAGGTTTAGGGGAAACCATGGAGCAACCTTTACATAAGGGGTGAATCTAAGTAATTTTCTTCTTTCATAAATCAAATCGCATGGGTAATTCATGGTTGAGTTAAAACCATGTGATGCTTAGGGGAAACCCTATCAGAGATTGTGTGTATAGGAGTTATCACATGGGTTACAAAAAATTAGTAAAAAAACATGCAACAAGCATGTGAGAGTGTATTTAATTTTAACATACGTGTTCTTCATGTTTGGTCCATGTTTTTATAACAGTGCTGTTAAACCATACATGGGAGTATTTTCCGACTAGTGGAGGGCACATGGTTGTTGTACAGTTTGGTAAAGTGTGATTCCTAACCAGGTGACTTACTTAGTTTTTCCAAAACTTTAATTTCTTAATGTTCCGAAATGAATTTATACCCCAAATACAACTTTATCTCCTCCCTTTAGATCATATTGACCTAGGAACACCCAGGGAGGTCTTCCCCTCCCCCACCCCTAAAATTCTTAGGCTCCCTATTCCTATTTTTTATGGATTCTCCTTGGGTAATCCCTTCTTATTATTCCTATTATCATTCCTTTTTTTATTTTTATTTTTTTCTCTCCTTCATTATATTGGTTTCTTATTTCCCAAACCCTAGGGTGGGTTTTGGATCTTATGTGTTGGGTATTTTGATGTTAGGTTGTGCGATTGATTCCATAGGCCTTGTTTCTCCCATATTCGAATGTTTTTTCACATATTCCCACCATTTATGTAGGTATTTACATCCATTTCCTTTCCAAAACATGACATGAGATTCTTATATATTTTTGTAATTTCTTTAAATTGGATTCAACAGGTTGTAGGTTTATAAATTTATTTAATAAATCCTTTCAAGTAAAAGGTTTTGATAAAAAAAGGGGTTTTATATTTATTTTTAATATTTTTTTCTATGTTTTAAAAGTTAATATATGTTACAATTTCTCTAAAATTATTAAGTATCCTTTATAAAGTATTTGTTCTTTTAGACTACGATTATAAAATGTGTGAGTCAATTTTTGAAATTGAATTGTGACATATTTTGATAATTGCCTCTTTGAGGGCCTTTATGGTTTTTCTTGGAATTTCATAATGTTTCGACCAATTTGGATGGATAAGGAAGTAAGAAAAGATTTTTTGTTATAGAGTTTTGTCTTTTGTTGTCAAACAGATAAATCAATTCACTTTCTAAAGAATTTGAAAATCAGACAATGCTTTGCTGATTTTTATTTTACAATCATCTCAAGTTTAGAGAACTTGTGGTGCAAGCTGTATGAAGGATAAAGAGATTAAAGAAGTTTTTTTTGTCAAAACTCAATTCAACATCATACTATCCAAAAAAATGACAAAGGAAAGAAAGTGGCACGCAGGTGGTGGTGCGCAGGTGGTGGCACACAGGTGGTGGCGCGCAAGTGGCGGTGCGCAGGTGGTATTATTTCAGAAATATGGCAAAGGAAAGAAAGTGGTGCGTAGTTATTAGCGCACAGGTGGTGGCACGCATGTTGAGGAACACATGTATTAGTGTGTAAGTATTGGCGCGCAGGTCTAGGTCGTGCAAGTCCTCAAAATGCCTATAAATAGATGACTCACCTCCTCATTTATTAAGGATAAACACTTGAGAATTATCTTTGAGCTCTGGACATGCGGGTATCAAGTTGGGCAGGCAGGTTGATAGTTGTTAGAAGGCGCGCAGGTTGGGGGCACATAGGTTGGGGGTGTAGGTTGGAGGCGGGCAGGCATTGGCGCGCAGGCTGCACGAAGGCAGCACATCTGAAGGTCAGCACCCAAGAAGAGGCGTGCAGGTTCCCGACACACAGGTCTTGGTCACGCAGGTCAAAGTGGGTGTGCAGGCTGCTTTTCTCCTGGGGTTCCTACCATCTTCTTGGTAGAAAAGAAGAATAAGAGGCGCGTAGTTATAGGTCGCGCATGTCTAAGTGGGCGCATAGGTTGTTTTGCTCCAGGGGTTCCTGCCAGCTTCTGGGTAGGAAAGTGAAGAATTGATTTCAAATATTTGATTTGTATAAGCTCATTAAGAAGCAGTAATCCATTGTGTTACCCTATTTGTGCTAAGAGGGAGCACACACACTATTATATTGTTTTCAAATTGCTGCACGAGTGTAAGGGTATATTAAAATCGTTGTATTCCACATCAAAGGATTGTTTTCTAGTGGATTGTGTGGTACCTGATTGTTTTCGTACCATACCAATGACATAGTTACTCTTGTTGAGTATTTAACCTTGTAAATCTTGTGTTCCTGTGGTTGTGTGTGTTCAGTATAGAAGAAACTCTTTAACAGGGGGTGAAGGTTGTTTCAAAAAGGGGAAACTTAAAAAGAAAAAGATATCACTGATTCACCCTCTCCCCATCTCAGTGATACTTAGATCTTAACTGAGAACTTCAATTGGTATCATAGGAGGTTCCCTTCGTTTATTCTTTGTTGAAGTGGTTGAAGAGAAGTTGTGATAGAGAATCTAAATTGCGTGAATAGTAAGGGGATCCCGATTTTTTATGAAAATAACTATCACATTTGGAAGGACAGAATGATTTCTTATCTTATATCTCTTGGATATGATGTTCTTGAAACTAAAACAGATGGATTTTCTTCTATTGATGATAAGGTTCCTCTTACTCCTGTCGATAAGAAGAACCTTGAGAATGATGGAAGAGATAAAAATGTGTTACTCTCATCTCTTTCTGAGAGTGAATTTCAAAGAGTGAAAGGTGTTGCTATAGCTAAAGGCATCTAGGATAAGTTGAAGAACATCAATGAAATAAATACAAAAGTGAAGAAGGCAAAACTAAAAATCTGGAGGCTGAAGTATGAAGACTTGAAAATGGGAGAATCTGAATCTGTTGGGGACTTCTTTACCATAATTAATGACATTGTCAGTACAATCAGATGTCTTGGTGAAATTTTGGAGGATTCTAAAGTTGTCAAAAAGATCTTTAGAATTCTACCAGAAAAATTTGATGCTAAAGTGTCTTCATTGAAAGATATAGACCCTGAGACATTATATCTGGATGACTTGAATATCACTCTCATTACTTATGAAATGAGAAGGGAGAAGACTATGAAGACAAAAAAAAGCAGATAGAGAAATGTCATTCAAGGCTTCAAAGAGAGAGAAGTTAAAGAAGACTTTTATTAAAGATGATTCTCGTGAATCCGATTCTGAAGATGAGGTATGTAAAAATGTTGACGAAATTTTATCCTTGTTTTCTAAAAATGTGAAAAGAGGTACTGGGAAATACAAAGGGAAACTTCCCTTGAAATGTTTTGAATGTGGAGCTGTTGGTCACTTTGTGGCTAACTGTCCTTAAAAGAATAAATAATAAGACAATGATGATTATGAGAGATGGACAAGAAGTCCATGGAAGAAACAAACTGACAAAGATAAACATTTTTCAAAGGGTAAGGATAAAAATTTATTCAAATCAAAAAGAAGAAACTTTTTATCTTGAGATGAAGAAGAAGATAGCGAAGCTGGATCTGAGAAATCATCTACAAAGAAAGCTAGAAAGAATACCTTTATTGTAGTAGTGAATAATAAAGATTAGGGGAGAAATAGTTCTGAAGAAGAAGAAACTCAACTTGAATATAATCTGAAAGAAGAGTTTAAATAATGTTTCAGGAAGATTAGAAGGCTTGAGAAGGAAAACAAAAAGTTGTAAAATGAAATTTCCACATTAAACAATAAAAAAGTTTTTCCTAAGGTGAAAATAAAGATGGAAAAATAGATTGATGATCTGAATAATTCTCTTGAGAATGAAAAGAACCATAATATTCATCTTGAAGTAAAGCTGAAAGAAAAAGAATAACAGTTTGAACTGTTGCAACGGAAACTATCCAAAGCTAATGAAATGAATGTCAGTTTTAAACATTCTATCTCAGAAGTTGGTGAATGTTTCAGTAAGAATGAACCAATGAAGGGTCAACAGAATTTACCTTCAAATTTTGAGAGGAAAGATGGAACTGGTTCTAATAGGAACAAAGTTGGAAAGGCTATGTATGCGGCCAAATCCAGTAATGCTGAAAAATCAGAAGAACATAAAAATCCTATGTCTAGAAAGATTTCTACTACTTTTGGTACTGATAAGTTTGAACAGAAATCTGAGCTGAAAAGGAAAGTTAGAATTGAAAAAAAATGATAGTTAACAGGGTTCTATTAAGAAGGATGTTGAGAAGCATGTTCACAACTCCGTTCAGTATAGAAGTTTCAAAGGAAAATATTCATTCTATGGTAACTACTGTTATTGTGGTGGATTTAGACACACTGCAAACATGTGTTTGTTTAATCAACAACATTACAACTATTCCAAAAGTTTTTAAAGACAAGGATTGAGGTGGAGTCAATCCGTTCAAAATATAAAGTCTCTAAATAAATTTCAAAATATATCTGAGAAGACTGGTGTGAAAGTTGATAATAGGTTCCAATCACTGGAAACTGTTTTTGAGAGATGTGATCGACCTGGACATCTTACCAAGGGATGCCTTAGTGTGTTACCAGAGCTACAAAAGATTCTTAATAATTATCAAAAGCCAAAGTTTTTAAAAGCTAAAAGGTATAGGTCTGATATGTATAAAAATAAAGAGTGCATCATTGTCTGGCCAGAACACATTGACTTGTCTATGAAATTGGAGGAAGCACAACAGAAAGTAAAGGAAAAGGAAGAAAAAAAATATCTTGTTGTTGAAACTGATTTAAAAGATACAAAAGGAGAACATCCATGGATTCTTGATAGTGGGTGTTCCTCTCATATGAATTGGGACTTAAAGCTACTGAATAATGTGAAAGACTTCAAAGAAAGAACAATGACATTTGGAAATGATGAATCTCTAAGGATCAAAGGTGTTGGATCGGCCATTATTGGAAAAGAAAAGATGAAATCTAGGAAAACACTATATTTTGATGGGTAGGGACATAACCTGTTAAGTGTGTCACAACTCTGTGATGAGGTAAACAAATAAATATTCAGAAAATATGGATTTGTTGTGAAAAGTGAAAATAATGGAAATATAGTTACAAGAGGCCAATGTACAAGGGGGAATCTATTCCAAGATGGCGATGTACAGAACTCTTGTTACATGAGTGTGGTGGATGAAAATAAATTATGGCATAAAAGGCTGGGAAACATGTGTCAGAGAAATATGTGCAAGTTATCAAAGCGAGACAGTGTTCAGGATATGCCTGATTTATCAAGAGAAAGAGATTGGTGTTTCACTATTTGTGAGAAAGGGAAGATTACTAATTCTACGCACAAAAGAGTTGAAATTCACTCAAAAAGACCCTTGGAACTCATACACTCAAATATATGTGGACCAATGAGAAAGAAATCTTCAAATGGAGATAAGTACTTCATTACTGGAGGTAAGACATGAGTACTACTGTGTATATTCAAAACTGATGTTTCTATAGTCCAAACTCATATATGACTTCATATGAAATGTTCTATGGAAAAACTCCAAGTCTGAAACACTTGAGAGTCTTTGGGAGCCCATGTATTATAAAGAAGAAAGGTGGAAACCTGAGAAAGTTTGAAAAAAGAGGAGATGATGGAATTTTTCTTGGCTATGCTCTAGAAGGAAGAGGATATAGATTCCTCAATAAAGAAACAGGAAGAATTATTGATTCTTTAGATGTAAAAGTTTTTGAAAATGCTGAGAAAGAAAAGAATTCATATGTTGATGTCGAAGTCGAGCAGGATATAGAAGATTTTGTTAACAATTATGATAATGCTTCAGACTGTGTTAATCCTACTCAAGAAGAGTAATCCGACTCAGAGATTTCAAGTGATGAGGATGGAGTTCAAACAACTCATCCTAGGTTTAGGAAGCAAGTGGAGGCTCAAAACATTATTGGAGATAAAAATCAGAGGGTCCAAACAAGAAGAACAACAAATGCTATATCACATACTTCTCTTTATTCAAAATTTGAACTGAATGATGTAAATTAAGCATTTGAGCATCAAGAATGGGTTCATGCTATGAATGAAGAGCTTGATCAGATAGAAAAGAATGATACTTGGGAACTTGTACCCAAGCTGGACAACAAGAACATTATTGGTACAAAGTGGGTTTTTCGGAACAAGCTGAATGAAGAAGGTAAAGTAATAAGAAACAAAGAATGATTGGTCTGAAAAGGGTATTCACAAATTTAAGGCATTGATTTTTATGAAACCTTTTCTTTAGTGGCAAGATTAGAAACAATCAGAATTTTTCTTGCTATTGCTGCACAACAAGGTTACAAAATATTTCAAATGGATGTAAAATCCGCATTCTTGAATGGTGACATTGACGAGGAAGTTTACATTGATCAACCTTGTGGATTTGTTATTGGAAATGATGAAAGTTATGTGTGCAGGATGAATAAGGATTTTTATGGGATAAAATAGGCTCTGAGTGCATGGTATTATAAATTAGATACTTTCTTAAAGAAGATGAACTTTAAGAAAGGGAGAGTTGACAACAATCTCTACATCAAGGAATGTTAGGAGTTTTCACTGATCGTTATTGTTTATGTCGATGATATTATATTTTCTAGAGATGATGAAAGATCATGTGAAAAAATTGTTGAAGAGATGAAAAAGTTATTTGAGATTTCCATGCTGGGTGAAATGAAGTACTTTCTTGGGCTACAAATTTCACAAAAGAAGAATCAGGTTTTTTTGTATCAAGAAAAGTTTACTAAGGAACTTCTAAAATAGTTTGGCATGAAAAATTTGAAACCAGTATGCACTCCGATTTCAGTGGGATCCCAGTTGTCTAAAGATGGAGAAGGCAAGGAATTTGATCATAAAGAGTTTCGAAAGATAATTGGAAGTCTGCTGTATTTGACTGCCTCAAGAACCGACATTGTCTATGCTGTGAATTTATGTGCAAGATTTCAGAGTGCTCCTAAAGAATCACATTTGATTTCTAGAAAAATAATTATCCGATATATCAAAGGAACAACAAATTTTGGAATCCGGTATGATGGATCTGAAAATATTGATCTATTCGGGTATTCTGATGCTGATTGGGCAGGAAATATTGATGATTGAAGATCCAAATCTGGTAGAGTTTTCTTTCTGGGGAAAAGTTGTGTTAGTTGGCATACCAAGAAATAGAATTTAGTAACTCTTAGCAGAGCTAAAGCTGAGTATGTTGCTGCAACTCAAGCTGCAACACAAATAATGTGGATGAAGACTCAGTTTGAAGATCTACTTGTTGAAGTAAAGCTACCATTGCTCTTGGGTTATGATAATCAGAGTGCAATAAATCTTACAAGAAATCCAGTACAACATTCTCGTTCAAAATACATTGATATAAAGTACCACTTCATCAAATAGCAGGTGGAGAAGAATTAATTGAGGCTAGAGTATGTTCCTATATCTGAACAAGTTGCTGATATATTCACAAAACTGTTACTGAAGGAACCATTTGCAAAATTGAGGTTGAACATGGGTGTCCAACCTCCTTCTCATAAAGGTTAAGGTACATGTTTCTGTCCCCACTCTCATCTTGCTTTTGGATAGTGTTTTCAAGGGGGGGAATTGTTTCATAAATCTATCCTTATGGAAGCATGCATAAAGAGGGAGTTTTGGATAAGCTGTGAATCTAGAATGTATGTGTGTGAACTATTCTAAATATTTGTTGGGGTGGTTGTAGGAAACAATGCTGTTTTCCAGGAAATTCAACGAAGTGAATAATGCTCAGGTAGAATCTTGAAAGATGATCTGTAGAAGGTTGAGGAGGTACGCTCATGAGATTTCATAGTCACTGCTTTTGGATATCATGGTTTTGGCTTTCAATAATTATTGTTTCCTACAATGAGTTAGCTCACGTAGTCTTAGAATTGTTGATAAGTAATCCATTTCTTAAGGTTACAAAGATCAGTGATTTATGAATCATGGTTGACAACAAAATCAAGGGGGGATTTTTGGGACCAAGTTGGATGGATAAGGAAGTAAGAAAAGTTTTTTGTTACAGAGTGTTGTCTTTTGTTGTCAAAAAGCTAAATCAATTCACTTTGTAAAGAACTTGAAAATCAGAATATTCTTTACTGATTTGTATTTTATAATCATATCATGTTTTGAGAACTTGTGGTGCAAGCCGTATGAAGGATAAAGAGAGTAAAGAAGTGTTTTTAGAAAAACACAATTCAACAACATACTATCCAAAAAAATGACAAAGGAAAGAAAGTGGCGCGCAGGTTGTGGCGCGCAGGTGGTGGCGCGCAAGTGGAGGGGCGCATGTGGCATTATTTCAGAAATATGGAAAACGATAGAAAGTGGCGTTCAGGTGGTGGCGCGCAAGTTGAGGCGTACAGGTATTGGTGCAAAAGTATTGTCACACAGGTCTAGGTCGCCCAAGTCCTCAAGATGCCTATAAATAGACGACTAGACTCCTCATTTCTTAAGGCTCAACACTTGAGAATTATCTTTGAGCTCTGGGTGCACAGGTAGAGAGTTGGGCACGCAGGTTGATAGTTGTTAGAAGGCGCGCAGGTTGGGGGGTGCAGGTTGGAGGTGCGCAGGTGTTGGCACACAGGCTGCACGAAGGCAGCACGTATGAAGGGTAGCACCCAGGAAGAGGCGTGCAGGTTCCCAACGTGCAGGTCTTGTTCACGCAGGTCAAAGTGGGCGTGCAGGCTACTTTTCTCCAAGGGTTCCTCCCATCTTCTAGGTAGGAAAGAAGAAGAAGAGGCGCGCAAGTATAAGGTGCGTAGGTATAAGTCGCGCAGGTCCAAGTCGGCACGTAGGATGTTTTTCTCCAGGGGTTCCTGCCAGCTTCTGGGTAAGAAAGTGAAGAATTTATTTGAAAGATTTTATTTGTATAAGCTCATTAAGAAGCACTGATCTATTTTGTTACCCTATTTGTGCTAAGAGGGAGCACACGCACTATTGGATTATTTTCAAATTGTTGCACGAGTGTAAGGTTATATCATACTCATTGTATTCCACATCAAAGTATTGTTTTCTAGTGGATTGTGTGGTACAAGATTGTTTCTGTACCATACCAAGGACTTAACTACTCTTGTTGAGTAGTGAACCTTGTCAATCTTATGTTCATGTGGTTGTGTTTGTTCAACAAGGAAGAAACTCTTTAACAGGAGGCGAAGGTTTTTTCAAAAGGGGAAAACATAAAAAGAAAAAGATATCACTGATTCACCACCTCCCCCTCTCAGTGATACTTGGATCCAAACTGGGAACTTAAATTGGTATCAGAGGAGGTTCCCTTCGTTTATTCTTTGCTGAAGTGGTTGAAGAGAAGTTGTGATGGAGAATCTAAATTGTGTGAACCGTAAGGGGATCCCGATTTTTGATGGAAAGAACTATCACATATGGAAGGACAGAATCATGCCTTATCTTATTTCTCTTGGATATGAAGTTCTTGAAACTACAATGGATGGATTTCCTGCTATTGATGACAAGGTTCCACATACTCTTGTCAATAATAAGAACCTCGATAATGATGGAAGAGCTAAAAATGTGTTACTCTCATCTCTTTCTGAGAGTGAATTTCTAAGAGTTAAAGGTGTTGCAACAACTAAAGGCATCTGAGATAAGTTGAAGAACATATATGAAGGAAATAAAAAAGTGAAGAAGGAAAAACTACAAATCTGGAGGCTTAAGTATGAATACTTGAAAATGGGAGAATATGAATCTGTTTGGGACTTCTTTACCAGGATTAATGACATTGTCAGTACAATCATATGTCTTGGTGAAACGTTGGAGGATTCTACATTTGTCAAAAAGATCTTGAAAATTATGCCAGAAAAATTTGATGCTAAAGTGTCTTCATTGGAAGATAGAGACCCTGAGACATTATCTCTGGATGACTTGCATAACACTCTCATTACTTATGAAATGAGAAGGGAGAAGACTATGAAGACCAAAACAAAAGTAGATGGAGAAATTTCATTCAAGGATTCAAAGATGGAGAATTCAAAGAAGACTCTTATTGAAGATGATGCTGGTGAATCTGATACTGAAGATGAGGTATATAAAAATTTTGATGAAATTTTATCCTTGTTTTCTAAAAATTTGAAAAGAGGTACAGGGAAATACAAAGGGAAACTTCCCTTGAAATGTTTTGAAAGTGGAGCTGTTGGTCACTTTGCAGCTAACTATCCTCAAAAGAATAATGAATAAGACAATGATGATGATTAGAGACGGCCAAGAAGGCAATGGAAGAAACATACTGACAAAGATAAATATTTTTCAAAGGGTAAGGATAAAAATTCATCAAATCAAAAATCAGAATCTTTTTATCTAGAGATGAAGAATAAGATAGCGAAGCTAAATCTAAGAAATAATCTACTGAGAAAGCTAGAGATAATACCTTTATTGCAGTAGTGAATAATAAAGATTACGAGAGCAACAATTCTGAAGAAGAAGAAACTCAACTTGAATATCATCTGAAAGAAGAGTTGAAAGAATGTTTGAGGAAGATCAGAATACTTAAGAAGGAAAACAAAAGGTTGACAAATAAAATTTACACATTAAGTAATTAACAAGGTTTTCTTGAGGTGAAAATCAAGATGGAAAAAGATATTGATGATCTGAAGAATTCTCTTGAGAATGAAAAGAATCATAATGATCATCTTGAAGTAAAGCTGAAAGCAAAAGAATAAGAGTTTGAACTGTTCCAACAGAAACTATCCAAAGCTAAATAAATGAATGTCAATTTCAATCATTTTGTCTCAGAAGTTGGTGAATGTTCCAGTAAGAATGAACCAATGAATGGTCCATAGAATTTACCTTCAAAATTTGAGAGGAAATATGGAACTAGTTATAATAGGAACAAAGTTGGAAAGGCTATGTATGTGGCCCAAGCTAGTAATGCTGAAAAATCAGAAGAACATAAAAATATTGTGTCCAGAAATATTTCTACTACTTTTGGTACTGATAAGTTTGAACATAAATATGTGCTGAAAAGGAAAGTTACGATTGAAAACAGAAAGGTTGATGGTCAGTAGAGTTCTATTAAGAAGGCTGTTGAGAATCATGTTCACAAATCTGGTCAGTATAGAAGTTTCAAAGGAAAATATTCATTCTATGGTTACTGCTGGTATTGTGGTGGATTCAGACACACTACAAACATGTGTTGGTTTAATCAACAACATTACATCTATTCTACAAGTTCTGAAAGACAAGGATTGAGGGAGAGTCAATCCATTTGAAAATAGAAAGTCTCCAAATAAATTTCAGAATATATCTGAGAAGACTGGTGTGAAAGTTGAGAATAGATTCCAATCACTGGAAACTATTTGTGAAATATGTGATCGACCTGGACATATTTCCAAGGGCTGCCTTAGTGTGTTACCAAAGCAACAAAAGATTATTAATAATTCTCAAAAGCCAGAGTTTTTAAAATCTAAAAGGGACAGGTATAATAAGCCTGAAAAGAAAGTGTGTGTGGTTGTCTAGCCAGAACACATTGACTTGGCTAGGAAATTGAAGGAAGCACAACAGAAATTGAAGGAAAAGGAAGAAAAAAAAGCTCTTGTTGTTGAAACTGCTTTGAAAGCTACAAAAGGATAATGTCCATGGATTCTTGATAGTAAATGTTCCTCTCATATGACAGGAAACTTAAATCTACTGAAGAATGTGAAAGACTTCAAATAAGGAACAATGACATTTGGAAATGATGAATCTATGAGGATCATGGGTGTTGGATCAGCCATTATTGGAAAAGAAAAGATGAAATCCTGGAAAACACTATATGTTGATGGGTTGAAACATAACCTATTAAGTGTGTCACAACTTTGTGATGAGGGAAACAAAGTAATATTCAGAAAATATAGATTTTTTGTGAAAAGTGAAAATGATGGAAATATAGTTACAAGAGGCCAACGTACAAGAGGGAATCTATTCCAAGTTGGTGATCTACAAAACTCTTGTTATATTAGTGTGGTGCATGAAAATAAATTATGGCATAAAAGGCTGGGGCACATGTGTCAGAGAAATATGTTCACGTTATCAAAGCGAGAGAGTGTTCGGGATATGCCTGATTTATCAAGATAAAGATATTGGTGTTGTGCTATTTGTGAGAAATGGAAGATTACAAATTCTATGCACAAAAGATTTGAAATCCACTCAAAAAGACCCTTGGAACTCATACCCTCAGATATATGTGGACCAATGAGAAAGAAATATTCAAATGGAGATAAGTAATTCATTACTTTCATTGATGACTTTACTCGCATTACTTGTGTTATGTACATGATACATAAGTCAGATTCTCTAACAATTTTTAAGAGTTTTAGAAGGAAAGAAGAGAAGTAATGTGAGTATTCAGTGAAGAAGTTGAGAATTGATAATGGTGGTGAGTATAAGAATAAATAGTTTGAATGTTTTCTTGAGAAACAAGGAATTCGGAATGAGTTCAGTTCACCATACACACCTCAACAAAATGGGGCGGCTGAAAGAAATAATCGAAGTGTGGTAGAAATGGGAAGAACTATGTTACTTGAACATAGTCTTTCTCATTATTATTGGAGGAAATCCATGACTACTACTGTGTATATTTATAACCGATGTTTCTATAGGAAAAACTCAGATATGACTCCATATGAAATGTTTTATGGAAAAACTTCAAGTCTGAAACACTTGAGAGTCTTGGAAAGTACATGTATTATAAAGAAGAAAGGTGGAAACCTGGGAAAGTTTGAGAAAAGAGGAGATGACAGAATTTTTTTTGGCTATGCTCTGGAAGGAAGAGGATCTAGATGCCTCAATAATGAAATAGGAATAATTATTGATTCTTCATATGTAAAAGTTTTTGAAAATGCTAAGAAATAAAATCATTCATATGTTGATGTCGAAGTCGAGAAGGATAGAGAATATTTTTTTAACAATTCTGATAATTCTTTAGACTGTGTTAATCCTAATCAAGAAGAGAAATCTGACTCAGAGATCTCAAGTTATGAGGATGGAGTTCCAAACAACTCATCCTATGTTGAGGAATCAATTGGAGGCTCAATACATTATTGGAGATAGAAATTAGATGGTACAAACAAGAAGAACAAAAAATGCTATATCACATACTTATCTTTATTAAAAAGTTGAACCGAATGATGTAAATGAAGCATTTCAGCATCCAGAATGGGTTCATGCTATGAATAAAGAGCTTGTTCAGATAGAGAAGAATGATACTTGGGAACTTGTACCCAAACAGGACAACAAGAACATTATTTGTACAAAGTGGGTTTTCCGAAACAAGCTGAATGAATAAGGTAAAGTAATAAGATACAAAGCAAGATAGATCTGCAAAGGGTATTCACAAATTGAAGGCATTGATTTTGATGAAACCTTTGCTCCAGTGGCAAGATTAGAAACAATCATAATTTTTCTTGCTCATGCTGCACAACGAGGTTACAAAATCTTTCAAATGGATGTAAAATCCACATTCTTGAATGGTGACCTTGACGAGGAAGTTTACATTGATCAACCTTGTAGATTTGTTATTGGAAAAGATGAAAGTTATGTGTGCAGGTTGAAGAAGGATTTATATGGGCTAAAACAGTCTCTGAGAGCATGGTATTCTAAATTAGATACTTTCTTAAAGAAGATGAACTTTAAGAAAGGGAGAGTTGACAATAATCTCTACATCAAGGAATGTCAGGAGTTTTCACTGATCATTATTATTTATGTCGATGATATTATATTTGCTGGAGATGATGAAAGATCATGTGAGAAATTTGCTGAGAAGATGAAGAAGTTATTTGAGATGTCAATGCTGGGAGAAATGAAGTACTTTCTTGGGCTAGAAATTTCACAGAAGAAGAATCACGTTTTTATGTCTCAAGAAAAGTATGCTGAGGAAATTCTGAAGAAGTTTGGCATGGAAAATTTGAAACCAGTTTCCACACCGATTTCAGTGGGAACTAAGTTGTCTAAAGATGGAGAAGGCAAGGAAGTTAATCAGAAAGAGTTTCGAAAGATGATTGGATGTCTGTTGTATTTGACTGCCTCAAGACTCGACATCGTCTATGCTGTCACATTATGTGAAAGATTTAAGAGTGTTCCTAAATAATCACATTTTATTTCTAGAAAAAGAATACTCAGATATATCAAAGGCACAAAAATTTTTGGAATCTCGTATGAAAACTCTAAAAATATTGATCTATTCGGGTATTCTGATGCTGATTGGGCAGGAAATGTTGATGATCGAAGATCCACATCAAGTGGAGTTTTCTTTCTGGGGAAAAGCTGTGTTAGTTGGCATACCAAGAAAAATAATTCAGTAACTCTTAGCACAACTGAATCTGAGATTGTTGCTGCAACTCAAGCTCTAACACAACTAATGTGAATGAAGACTCAGATAGAAGATCTACTTGTTAAAGTAAATCTACCATTTCTCTTGGGTTGTGATAATCAGAGTGCAATCAATCTTACAAGAAATCTAGTACAACATTCTCGTTCAAAACACATTGATATAAAGTACGACTTCATCAAAGAGTAGGTGGAGAAGAATGAATTGAGGCTAGATTATGTTTCTAAATCTGAATAAGTTGCTGATATATTCACAAAACTGTTACCGAAGGAACCATTTGCAAAATTGAGGTCGAACATGGGTGTCCGACCTCCTTCTCATCAAGGTTAAGGTATGTGTTTCTATCCCCACTCTCATCTTTCCTTTGGATAGTGTTTTCAATGGGAAGAATTGTTTCATAAATCTATCCTTATGGAATCATTCATAAAGGGGGAGTTGTGGGTAAGCTGTGAATCCAGCATGTATGTGTGTGAACTATTCTAACTGTTTGTTGTAGTGGTTGTAAGAAACAATTTTTTTTTTAGGAAAGTCAACGAAGTGAAGAATGCTCAGGTAGAATCTTGAAAGATGATCTGAAGAAGGCTGAGGATGTACGCTCATGAGAGTTCATAGTCACTTATTTTGGAAAGCATGGTTTTGGCTGTCAATATTTCTTGTTTCCTAAAATGATTTAGCTCACGTAGGCTTAGAATTTTTGAAATTTAATACATTTCTTAAGGTTACAAAGTTCAATGATTTATGAATCATGATTGAAAACAAAATCCAAATGGGGAGATTGTTGGGACCAAGTTGGATGGATAAGGAAGTAAGAAAAGTTTGTTGTTACATAGTGCTATCTTTTGTTGTCAAAAAGCTAAATCAATTCACTTTGTAAAGAACATAAAAATCAGACGATTCTTTGCTGATTTGTATTTTACAATCCTCTCAATTTTTGAGAACATGTGGTGCAATCCATGTGAAGTATAAAGAGAGTAAAGAAGGGTTTTTGGAAAAACAAAATTCAACATCATACTATCCAAAAAAAAAGAAAAAGGAAAGAAAGTGGTGCACAGGTGGTGGCACGCAGGTAGTGGCGCACGAGTGGCATTATTTCAGAAATATAGCAAAGGAAAGAAAGTGACGCACAGGTATTGGCGTGCAGGTGGTGGCACGCAAGTTGAGGCGCGTAGGTATTGGCGTGCAAGTATTTGCGCGCAGGTCTAGGTCACTGAAGTCCTCAAAATGCCTATAAATATACGACTCGCCTCCTCATTTCTTAAGGCTCAAAACATGATAATTGTCTTTGAGTTCTGGGCACACAGGTAGAGAGTTGGGCGCGCAGGTTGGGGGCGCGTAGGCTGCACAAAGTCAACACGTCTGAAGGGCAGCACCCAGGAAGAGGCGCGGAGGTTCCCGGCACGCAGGTCTTGGTCACGTAGGTCAAAGTGGGTGTGTAGGCTGCTTTTCTCCAGGGGTTCTTCCCATCTTCTGGGTAGGAAAGAAGAAGAAGAGGCATGAAAGTATAAGGCATGCGGGTATAGGTCGCACAGGTCCAAGTGGGCGTGTAGGCTGTTTTGCTCCAGGGGTTCCTACCAGCTTCTGGGTAGGAAAGTGAATAATTTCTTTGAAATATTTTATTTGTTTAAGCTCATTAAGAAGCACTGATCCATTGTGATAGCCTATTTGTGCTAAAAGAGAGCACACACACAAATGGATTGTTTTCAAAGTGCTGCACGAGTGTAAGGGTATATCCTACTCATTGTATTCCACATCAAAGGATTGTTTTCTAGTGTATTGTGTGGTACTAGATTTTTTTCATACCACACCAAGGACGTAGCTACTCTTGTTGGGTTGTGAACCTTGTAATTATTTTGTTCCTGTGGTTGTGTGTGTTCGGCAGGGAAGAAACTCTTTAACAGGAGGTGAATGATGTTTCAAAAAGGGGGAAACATAAAAAGAAAAATATATTAATGATTCACCCCCTCCCCCTCTCAGTGATACTTAGATCCTAACTGAGAACTTCAATTAGTGTCATAGGAGGTTCCCTTCATTTATTCTTTGCTGAAGTGGTTGAAGAGAAGTTGTGATGGAGAATCTAAATTGCATGAACAGTAAGGGGATCCCGGTTTTTGATGGAAATAACTATCACATATGGAAGGACATAATGATGCCTTATCTTATATATCTTGGATATGAAGTTCTTGAAACTACAATGGATGAATTTCCTTCTATTGATGACAAGGTTCCTATTACTCCTGTCGATAAGAAGAACCTTGAGAATGATGGAAGAGCTAAAAATGTGTTACTCTCATCTCTCTCTAAAAGTGAATTTCTAAGAGTGAAAGGTGTTTCTACTACTAAAGGCATATGGGATAAGTTTAAGAACATCTATGAAGGAAATACAAAAGTGAAGAAGGCAAAACTACAAATCTGGAGGCTGAAGTATAAAGACTTGAAAATGGGAGAATCTGAATCTGTTGGGGACTTCTTTACCAGGATTAATGACATTGTCAGTACAATCAGATGTCTTGGTGAAACGTTGGAGGATTATACAGTTGTCGAAAAGATCTTGAGAATTCTTCCAGACAAATTTGATGCTAAAGTGTCTTCATTGGAAGATAGAGTCCCTGAGTCATTATCTCTGGATGACTTGCACATCACTCTCATTACTTATGAAATGAGAAGGTAGAAGACTATGAAGACCAAAACAAAAGTAGATAGAGAAATCTCATTCAAGGATTCAAAGAGAGAGAAGTCAAAGAAGACGCTTATTGAAGATGATGCTGGTGAATCTGATTCTGAAGATAAGGTTTGTAAAATTTTTAAGGAGATTTTATCCTTGTTTTCTAAAAATGTGAAAAGAGGTACAGGGAAATACAAAGGGAAAATTCCCTTGAAATGTTTTTAATGTGGAGATGTTGGTCACTTTGTGGATAACTATCCTAAAAAGAATAAAGAAGAAGACAGTGATGAAGATGAGGGATGGCCAAGAAGGCCATCGAAGAAACAAACTGACAAAGATAAATATTTTTCAAAGGGTAAGGATAAAAAATTCTTCAAATCAAAAAGGAGAAAATTTTTATCTAGAGATGAAGAAGAAGATAGCGAAGCTGAATCTGAGAAATCATCTACTGAGAAAGCTAGAGAGAATACCTTTATTGCAACAGTGAATAATTAATATTACGGGAGAAAAATTTCTAAAGAAGAAGAAACTTAACTTGAATATCATCTGAAAAAAGAGTTGAAAGAATGTTTGAGGATGATCAGAAGGCTTGAGAAGGAAAACAAAAATTTGAAAAATGAAATTTCCACATTAAACAATCAACAAGTTTTTCCTGAGGTGAAAATCAAGATGGAAAAAAAGATTGATGATCTGAAGAATTCTCTTGAGAATGAAAATAATCATAATGATCATCTTGAAGTAAAGATGAAAGAAAAAGAATAACAGTTTGAATTGTTCCAACAGAAACTATCCAAAGATAAAGAAATGAATGTCAGTTTCAAACATTCTATCTCAGAAGTTGGTGAATGTTCCAGTAAGAATGAACCAATGAAGGTTCCACAAAATTTACCTTCAAAAGTTGAGAGGAAATATGGAACTGGTTCTAATAGGAACAAAGTTGGAAAGGCTATGTTTTTTGTCAAAAGCCAGTAATGCTGAAAAATCATAAGAACATAAAAATCTTATGTTCAGAAATATTTCTACTACTTTTGGTACTGATATGTTTGAATAGAAATATGAGCTGAAAAGGAAAGTTACGATTGAAAACAGAAAGATTTATGGTCAGCAGAGTTCTATTAAGAAGGTTGTTGAGAAGCATGTTCACAACTCCAGTCAGTATATAAGTTTCAATGGAAAATACTCATTCTATGGTTACTGCTGGTATTTTGGTGGATTCAGACACACTAAAAACATGTGTTGGTTTAATCAACAACATTACAACTATTCTACAAGTTTTAAAAGACAAGGATTGAGGGGGATTCAATCCATTTGAAAATACAAAGTCTCCAAATAAATTTCAGAAGATATTTGAGAAGACTAGTGTGAAAGTTGAGAATAGGTTCTAATCACTGGAAACTGTTTGTGAAAGTTATGATCGACCTGGACATCTTTACAAGGGCTGCCTTAGTGCGTTACCAGGGCAACAAATTTTTTTTAATAATTTTCAAAAGCTTGAGTTTTTAAAAGCTAAAAGGGACAGGTCTAATAATCCTGAAAAGAAAGAGTGTGTGGTTGTCTAGCCAGAACACATTGACTTGGCTAGGAAATTGGATGAAGTACCACAGAAAGTGAAGGAAAAGGAAAAACAAAAAGCTCTTGTTGTCGAAACTGCTTTGAAAGCTACAAAAGGAGAACGTCCATGGATTCTTGATAGTGGATGTCCCTATCATATGATATGAGACTTAAAGCTACTGAAGAATGTGAAAGACTTCAAATAAGGAATAGTGACATTTGGAAATGATGAATCTCTAAGGATCAAAGGTGTTGGATCAGCCATTATTGGAAAAGAAAAGATGAAATCTAGGAAAACACTATATGTTGATGGGATCAAACATAACCTATTAAGTGTATCACAACTCTCTGATGAGAGAAACAAAGTAATATTCAGAAAATATGGATTTTTTGTGAAAAGTGAAAATGATGGAAATATAGTTACAAGAGGCCAACGTACAAGGGGGAATCTATTCCAAGTTTTTGATGTGCAGAACTCTTCTTACATGATTGTGGTGGATGAAAATAAATTATGGCATAAAATGATGGGGAACATGTGTCAGAGAAATATGTGAAAGTTATCAAAGAGAGATAGTGTTTGAGATATGCCTGATTTATCAGGAGAAAGAGATTGGTGTTTCACTATTTGTGAGAAAGGGAAGATTACTAATTCTATGCACAAAAGAGTTGAAATTCACTCAAAAAGACCCTTGGAACTCATACACTCAGATATATGTGGACCAATGAGAGAAATATTCAAATGAAGATAAGTACATCATTACTTTCATTGATGACATTACTCGCATTACTTGTGTTATGTACATGATACATAAGTCAGATGCTCTGAAAATGTTTAAGAGTTTCAGAAGGAAAGAAGAGAAGAAATGTGAGTATTCAGTGAAGAAGTTGAGAACTGATAATGGTGGTGAGTATAAGAATTAAGAGTTTGAAGTTTATCTTTAGAAAATGGAATTCTATGTGAGTTCAGTTCACCATACACACCTTAAAAAAATGGGGTGTCTAAAATAAAGAATCGAAGTCTGGTGGAAATGGGGAGAACTATGTTACTTGAACATAGTCTTTCTCATTATTATTGGAGGCAAGCCATGAGTACTATTGTGTATATTCAGAACTGATGTTTCTATATTCCAAACTCAGATATGACTCCATATGAAATGTTCTATGGAAAAACTCCAAGTCTAAAACACTTGAGAGTCTTTGGGAGTCTATGTATTATAAAAAATAAAGGTGGAAACCTGGAAAACTTTGAGAAAAGAGGAGATGACAGAATTTTTCTTGGATATGCTCCAGAAGGAAGAGGATATAGATGCCTCAATAAAGAAACAGGACGAATTATTGATTCTTCATAGGTAAAAGTTGTTGAAAATGATGATAAATAAAAGCAGTCATATGTTGATGTCGAAGTCGAGCAGGATAGAGAATATTTTGTTAACAATTCTGATAATTCTTTAGACTGTGTTAATCCTACTCAAGAAGAGGATTCTAACTGAGAGATCTCAAGTGATGAGTATGGAGTTCAAACAACTCATCCTAGGTTGAGGAAGCAAGTGGAGGCTCAGAACATTTTTGGAGATAAAAATCAGAGCGTCCAAACAAGAAGAACAACAAATGCTATATCAAATACTTCTATCTATTCAAAAGTTGAACTGAATGATGTAAATGAAGCGTTTAAGAATCCAGAATGGGTTCTTGCTATGAATGAATAGCTTGATCAGATAGAGAAGAATGATACTTGGGAACTTGTACCCAAGCCGGACAACAAGAACATTGTTGGTACAAAGTGGGTTTTCCGGAACAAGCTAAATGAAGAAGGTAAAGTAATAAGAAACAAAGAAATATTGGTCTGAAAAGGGTATTCACAAATTTAAGGCATTGATTTTGATGAAACCTTTGCTCCGGTGGCAAGATTAGAAACAATCAGAATCTTTCTTGCTATTGCTGCACAACGAGGTTACAAAATCTTTCAAATGGATGTAAAATCTGCATTCTTGAATGGTGACCTTGACGAGGAAGTTAACATTGATCAACCTTGTGTATTTGTTATTGGAAAGGATGAAAGTTATGTCTACAGGTTGAAGAAGGCTTTATATGGGATAAAACAGGATCCGAGAGCATGGTATTCTAAATTAGATTCTTTCTTAAAGAAGATGAACTTTAAGAAATGGAGATTTGACATCAATCTATACATCAATGAATGTCAGGAGTTTTTAATGATCGTTATTGTTTATCTCGATGATATTATATTTTCTAGAGATGATGAAAGATCATGTGATTTTTTTCTGAAGAGATGAAGAAGATATTTGAGTTGTCCATGCTAGGAGAAATGAAGTACTTTTTTGGGCTAAAAATTTCACAGAAGAAGAATCATGTTTTTCTGTCTCAAGAAAAGTATGCTAAGGAACTTCTGAAGAATTTTGGCATGGAAAATTCGAAACCATATTCCACACCAATTTCAGTGGGAACCAATTTTTCTAAAGATGGAGAAGGCAAGGAAGTTGACCAGAAAGAGTTTCAAAAGATAATTGGAAGTCAGTTTTATTTGACTGCCTCAAGACCGGACAACGTCTATACTGTCACTTTATGTGCAAGAATTCAGAGCGCTCCTAAACAATCACATTTTATTACTGGAAAAAGAATTCTCAGATATATAAAAGGTACAACAAATTTTGGAATCTGGTATGACGGCTCTGAAAATATTGATCTATTTGGGTATTTTGATGCTGATTGGGTAGGAAATGTTGATGATCAAAGATCCGCATATGGTGGAGTTTTCTTTCTGGGGAAAAGTTGTGTTAGTTGGCATACCAAGAAACAGAATTCCGTAACTCTTAGCACATCTAAAACTGAGTATGTTGCTGCAACTCAAGCTACAACACAACTAATGTGGATGAAGACTCAGTTATAAGATCTACTTGATGAAGTAAAGCTACCATTTCTCTTGGGTTGTGATAATCAGAGTGCAATAAATCTTACAATAAATCCAGTACGAAGTTCTCGTTCAAAACACATTGATATAAATTATCACTTCATCAAAGAGAAGGTGGAGGAGAATGAATTGAGGCTAGAGTATGTTCCTACATCTGAACAAGTTGCTGATATATTCACAAAACCATTACTAAAGGAACCATTTGCAAAATTGAGGTTGAACATGGGTGTCCATCCTCCTTCTCGTCAAGGTTAAGGTACATGTTTCTATCCCCACTCTCATCTTTCCTTTGGATAGTGTTGTCAAGGGGGAGAATTGTTTCATAAATCTATCCTTATGGAAGCATGCATAAAGGGGGAGTTGTGGGTAAGCTGTGAATCTAGCATGTATGTGTGTGAACTATTCTAACTGTTTGTTGGAGTGGTTGTAGAAAACAATTTTGTCTTCCAGGAAAGTCAACGAAGTGAAGAATACTCAGGTAGAATCTTGAAAGGTGATCTGAAGAAGGATGAGGAGGTACGCTCATGAGATTTCATAGTCACTGCTTTTGGACAACATGGTTTTGGCCGTCAATAATTCTTGTTTCCTTCAATGAGTTAGCTCACGTAGGCTTAGGATTGTTGATAAGTAATCCATTTCTTAAGGTTACAAAGTTTAGTGATTTATGAATCATGGTTGACAACAAAACCCAAAGGGGGAGATTTTTGGGCCAAGTTGGATAGATAAGGAAGGAAGAAAAGTTTTTTGTTACAGAGTGTTGTCTTTTGTTCTCAAAATGCTAAATCAATTCACTATGTAAAGAACTTGAAAATCAGACGATGATTTTATGATTTGTATTTTACAATCATCTCATGTTTGGAGAACTTGTGGTGAAAGTCGTATGAAGGATAAAGAGAGTAAAGAAGTGTTTTTGTCAAAACACAATTCAACATCATACTATCCAAAAAAATGACAAAGGAAATAAAGTGGCACGCAAGTGGCGGTGCGCAGGTGGTGGCGCGCAGGTGGTGGCGCGCAAGTGGCGGAACACAGGTGGAATTATTTCAGAAATATTGCAAAGGAAAGAAAGTGGAGCTCAGGTATTGGCGCGCAAGTATTGGTACGAAGGTCTAGGTTGTGCAAGTCCTCAAAATTCCTATAAATAGATGACTCGCCTCCTCATTTCTTAAGGCTCAACACTTGAGAATTATCTTTAAGCTCTGGGCGCACAGGTAGAGAGTTGGGCGCGTAGGTTGATAGTTGTTAGAAGGCGCGCAGTTTGGGGGCGCGCAGTTTGGGGGTGCGCAGGTTGGAGGCGCGTAGGTGTTGGCGCGCAGGCTGCACGAATGCAGCACGTCTGAAGGGAAGTGCCCAGGAAGAGGTGTGCAGGTTCCCAGTGTGTAGGTCTTGGTCGCACAGGTCAAAGTGGGCACGTAGGCTGCTTTGCTCCAGGGGTTCCTCCCAATTTCTGGGTAGGAAAGAAGAAGAAGAGGTGTGCAAGTATAAGGCGCGCAGGTATAGGTCGCGTAGGTCTAAGTGGGTGCACATGCTATTTTTCTCCAGGGGTTTCTGCCATCTTCTGGGTAGGAAAGTGAAAAATTGCTTTGAAATATTTGATTTGTATAAGCTCGTTAAGAAGCACTGATCCATTGTGTTACCCTATTTGTGCTAAGAGGGAGCACACACACTATTGGATTGTTTTCAAAATGCTGCATGAGTGTAAGGGTATATCATACTCATTGTATTCCACATCAAAGGATTGCTTTCTAGTGGATTGTGTGGTGCTGGATTGTTTTCATACCATAACAAGGACGTAGCTACTTTTGTTGAGTAGTGAACCTTGTAAATCTTGTGTTCCTGTGGTTGTGTGTGTTCATCAGGGAAGAAACTCTTTAACTGGAGGCGAAGGTTGTTTCAAAAAGGGGAAACTTAAAAAGAAAAAGATATCACTGATTCACCCCTCCCCCTCTCAGTGATACTTGGATCCTAACTGGGAACTTCACATAACACTTTAATGGGTGACTTTAATTTTTCTCTATGATTGTCTTTCATGGATCCTCTAAAAATGTACATACATATATGCCGGTGATTGTATACACAAAAATCCACATAGATATAAATATTTATATGTGAAAGATCACATATATAAGGGTGTGTGGGAATATATTTATAGAAATTTCATGGATTTCATTTTTTAAAATCTTGGATTCAAAATTGATTCTTGGTTTTAAAATATTTTATAAAGAATGTTTTAAAGTTATGATTTTTTAAACATGGTTTCTTTGAATGGATTTCGGACTTCCAAATACTTTCTAAAATGAGGTTTAAAATGTTTGTTTTCCAAAAAAAGTGTTTGATTCCCATTTGACACATGATAAAGTGATTCTACTTAGAAAATCATTACTAGTTTAAAATGTGAAGGACAAATTGGCACCTTCAAATGGTTTTCATTGAAATGTGTGCATCCTTATGGAAGTATCCCTATTTTTTATAAGGATTTCACATGGATGGTGTTGAGTGGTTGGCTTAGAATATATGTTGGATTATGTTGATCTATGATTTCACTACGGGAAAAATGAATTTTTGCGACAGGATTTCGTGTCTCGTTGCAAAAGGTTTGGCGCGGGTAGTGTGCCAAATAGCGCGATGGTTATTTGCGACGGGGCGGCGGTTAATAACTTTTTTGCAACGGGATGTCCTCTCATCTCAAAAGGTGTGTCGGCAGGGACTATTTGCGACGGGACCCGTCGCAAATAACTTTTTAACCACCGACAGTAATTAATGCGGGCGTAGGTTTTTGCGACGGGTCCCGTCGTAAATAATCAAACCTATATATACCCTCATCCGTTTTCCTACCCATTCCACTCCATTTCTTGATCTTATTTCTCTATAAACTCTGATTTCAGAGGGAAAATTTTTCTAAGTTAATTTTTTTTGTCACGAAAAAGTTGTGAAGCCGTCTACATCAATAGAAAATCAAGTTTAAAGGTATTTATGTTTTATTTAAATTATTATTTATTTCAATTTTTATGTTAATTTTTATTATTATTGATTAGTTGTAATTAAATTGAATTTAAATTGTTTTGGCATGACTATTTATTTGTACTAATAAATTGAAATTTTCAGTATTAATTTTTAATAATTAGTATTAATAAGTAATTATTAACGATAATTAGTAACGTATATAATTAATTTGTAGTAATTAATAATAATTGTTAATAAATACTAATAAATATTAATAATTAGTAATAATTATTAATAAATATTAATAAATAGTAAAAAATTGCAATAATGAGTAATAAATAGTAATAAACTATAATAATTAGTAATAAATTTTAATAATTAGTAATAAATTGTAATAATTAGGAATAAATTGTAATAATTAGTAATAAATTATAATAATTAGTAATAAAATGTAATAATTAGTAATAAATTGTAATAATTAGTAATAAATTGTAATAATTAGTAATAAATTCAAATAATTAGTAATAAATTGTAATAATTAGTAATAAATTGTAATATAGTTATGAGAAATTATCCATAAACCATTGATAATATATTTCTAAAATAAGAAAACTATGGATCTTGGACTCTCTGTTTGGTCTGGGATAAAGTTTAATAACTTCAATCTTTGATGGATACACCAATATACCCTTTTTTGAGATTATATAAACCGAAAATGAATCCTTTTATAGCCAAAATTAACACTTTGTAAATTTTTCATATAATTTATACTTATTTAGGGTATTTAATACAATTACCAAGTGATCTTAATTCTTATTATTCAGATTTTAATAAATTAGAATATCATCTATAAGGACTACTAAAAACTGATAAAGGAACTCTTTAAGGACTCAATTGATTAAATACATGAAGATAGTGGGTGCATTTGTAAGACCAAATGGAATCAATATATACTCATAGTGTATATACCTTATACAGAATGTTTTCTTGGGTATATCCTCCTTATTGAACCTCAATTTATGATATCTAGAAGGAATTTTAATCTTGGAAAAATATTGAGCTTCACACAGTTAATCAAATAGGTCATCAATATGAGGTAGAGGATACTTTTTCTGGATCATGATCTTATTCAACTCTCAATAATCAATGAATATTTTCATCGGTCCATTATTATTTTTAACAAATAGAAAATATGAAACCCAAGGTGGAACACTTGGATAAATGAATCCCTTTTCATGGTTCTCTTAGATTTACTTATTCAATTCATTCAACTCAATCGGTTCAATTCTATAGGGAGTCTTTAAAATAGGTGTGGAATCTTTTATGAGTTCTATTGAGAACTCAACTTAATGTTTTGGTGTAATACTAGCCAAATATTCTATAAAAACATCAAAAAACTAATGTTCAATAGTAATATCATTGATTTTTAGTTTCTCCCAAACCATTTTAGATAGAACTCATTTTGAATAAGAATCACAACTGATACAATGGATGTAATTTCCATTATAAGATCATATTTATCACCGTACTAATAGATGATCACATATCGGTATGGAATTTCAAATATGAATTCCCTTACATGGTAATTAACATGGTATTTATATAGATAAATACAATCCATCCCTAAAATAACATTAAATATAACCATAGGAAGAATGACATGATTTGTAGGAAGTACATTCTCACAAACAACAACCAGAGATGAATCATATACTTGAGATGTGATCTTCGTACCATTAGGTTTCTTCACTTATAATTATACTTCTAAACATTTGGGTGGAATCTTTATACCCTTATAAAACTATTTATATATTAATGAATGGATAGATACAAAGTTAAATATGACATTAGAAGTTCTAGAGTGGATGGTATGTGTACCTTTCACCACATCATTATCAAACCCCTCATTAGAAATGGTGATCGCATGAGATTTACCTTTTCCACTCATATTAAGAATTTTTTTACATTGGTCACCATCTTTAACATTTGTATTTGAGAAATAGCTATTATAACTACCATACTCATTTCAGTTGAAACACTAGAGTGTGGATGATGCATTCTGTTCAAGTCTCCCTATTCATTTAATTGACTAGATACTTCACGCCATTTCTATATTCTTTTGATATATATACAGGCTTCCCACAATCGAAACACCTTCTTGTTCCTTTTATTAAATCACCTAAGTGATCATTCCCACAGTTTTGGTAGGTAGGAGTTTGAAGCTTTTTCTTCCTTCCATATGGCATATCATTGGAACTTCCATAGAACCCTGTCTTAATTTTCTTATCACCATCACCAAGAGGGTTTCCAGCTTCCATTTCCACTTTTAGTGAACCTAGAATTATTTCATTATAGATTAAAAAGTCTTTTATGTCTAAATCCATTTATAGATTTGGTTTTAATACACTAAATAATAGATCAAAATTACTTTCAGGCTGAATGATAATACTAGAAGAGTAAATTGAATGTATTGCAAAATTGTCTTCATAGGTACTGACATATTCATCATACTTCTTCTTAGGATCAAGTAATTCCTTATCCACATTTTTTTATTAATACGGGGAAAGTGATTATGGAAAAAGAATCTCTTAAACTCATCCCACTTCATGGATTTAGATTATTCTAATGGCCTCTTATTTTTAATAAGAGTCCACTATTGATCTGAATCACCTTCTATATAGTGGAAAAATAACATGACTTCTTCATTCTCTAAACACTAGGGAATGGAACATATATTTTAAGTGGTAATAATACATTGTTCAAAAACTAGTGCATTAGTCAAACCACTAAAATAAGGGTTTGTTTCCTCATAAAGGACTCAACTGAATGTTGTTCCATCCCATGATTGTTTGCATGTTAGGCCTGATTCATATATTGTGAAAGTTTTGTGAACATGGTAATGAGATTTTTCATTCCATATCTCATAAATTTTTTTCTTAACGAGATAATAATAATTGAATTTTCTATCACATGCATCATTAACATGGTTCTTTCAGGTTCCATCCATTGACTAAAACAAAAAATCATTGTGTAAGAAACAACAATCATAGTGGGAAAACACATAAACATCAAAAATATCACTAATGGGATACCTAAATCATGAAATTTTATTTTTTAATATATGTCACCTTAGGTTTATCATAGGACATTAATAGTCCCCAGCTATTTAAATCCTTAAATATGGTTTGTAATTATTTTTGTGAATTTCCAAAGCATATCCCCCAGGAGTGTTAAACTATGTGTTCAGTAAGGCTCATTTTCATGCACTGGGGACAATAGATTCCATATAAATATTCCATTTTTAGAGTTATTCCTTCTAGATACCTATGTTCTAGATCAACATACACTTGTAGTATCTAGATAGATATTTAATTTTTAGGAACAACTATCTCTATCCTTTACCAAAATTCTAGGATATTTTCATATACTTTGACTCATCTTTAGATATATCTTTAGGGATCTTGATAAAGTTTTCTCATTATCATTTATAAAGGTTAACTAATAATTTCTTATGATATAAACTATAGAGATGCATACCTCCCATTCATGGATATCACATATTTATAAATGAATATTAATTAAATTTCACAAAATACACACCCATTGACTGTAATGGTTTTGTGCAATTGGATACTATGTATAAAATCTCATTATTTAGTGAAATATATTTAATATCTCCAATAAATATCTTCCCCTTTAGAACTATTCCAAATCATACCCTACTTAAAACCTTTATTCATAACTTAGGAGAGGAACCATAAGAAAATGTGAGCTCAGATGAACAGAAAGGGTAAAAATTAGAAGTACATAAACATAACGTGAACAAAAGGGTATGATATCATGATCATAACATATAAATAACATACCCTATATATAAAGGATTGAAATATTCTGTCATGGTATAAGGATTGGTAGTTCATAATACATGAATCATAAAGTAATAAATGAACATGATTCATGAGAATATAACATTTGCATAAGACATAGATTTGTGTCATATAGATAATATTATAGCATTGATAACATGTATAAACAGGAGTAGGTTCACTCATTAAGTTAAGAAAATGAAATAAATCCATCTCATAAAATTATGGACCTGTAATCAGGTCAATAAATAACCTTATGGATATGAAATCTATGTCCACACATAACACTATGAACATGTAATCAGGTTTACACATAACATTATAAACATGTCATCAAATTCACATATAACATTGTGATCCTGGAATTAGGTTCATACATATCACATTTACTCATGATTTATCCATATTTAACCAATTAATTGGAGTAACATATAGGTCCCACTAGTCACATACACTATACATCAATTTTCCACATGATCATAAAACATTCATCATAACATTACCTATGAAACAGGGTCCAATTCCATAAAAATTTTATTATAGTATAACTAGTGGAAAGAAATGGATTCATAATCATATTTTCATCATAATAAAAACCCATCTATAGAAAAAATAGATATGGTATCATTGGGTAATATCCCTAGTAAATCATAAGTAACATCAGAGAATGACATCATTTATGGAAAATGATTTGGAAAAAACACTTAGAACATTTCTAGTGGAAAATATATTTTCCACTTTGAAAAAAAAATAGAAACATCAAAAAATTATAATCCTTTTATTTGAAAGTAAACTTGGAAAATTATAATGTAATTTTTAAAACATATAGTTTTTATGATGGAAAAAATTTTCATACACATCAAAAAAAAGATTCCATTCTCATGTTTATTACAATACAATCAAGCCTTGTTTTGAAAATAAAATGAAGATTACTTTTAAAAAAAATTTAGAACTTCAAACATAGGTATAATTATTTAATAAATTCTTTGGTTAAAGTTAAAACATTTTCAAAAATATTTTTCGAAATCATGGGTATAGAGGAAAACAGGGTGTTGATCGAAGAGGGAAATAAAGTCAGTTTTTATTAAAAAAAGTATTTTGAACCATTTATTACATAAAGAGAGTAAAACGAGGGGAAAACATGTATTATAATTACCTAACCATATGAAAATAAAATAAATGAGTTTATTTAAATATTTATAATAATATTTCATCATCATAAGTATAAATATAAACCATCCCGATAAAGAATGAGATTGTATCATAAAATCATTACCACTTTGGTAACATTGAACCGTAATACCCATGAAATATATATCCAAAAATGGATATATAAATCAACATAATTTTTATTAAAATAATAATAAAATATATTCATGGGTATTTGTTGACGCTCCTTTCGTCACGGAATCTAAAGTTCGGAAAAGGGAATATCTGAGCTCAAAGTGATTAATCCTTTGAAGAAACATCAAAAATCGACAAAGGGATGGAAAAGGAGAACATTGCCCATGTAGCGCGCAAGTTCCATCGTGGTCGCGCAAGTGTACTTGCGCGCCTCCTCAATACTTGCGCGACAGATCTGGTAACCGCCCAGTAACCGCCCAGGGTCTTCTTTTTCCTATAAATAGACCCTGTGGGCCCCCCATTCGAGGAGATCGGTTCCCAGAAACTCGGATCAAAGCTCCCGACGCCCAAGTCTCTTCTCAAAGCTTCCAGAACACTTCTAAGGTAATTTCTTACCTAGAATGGAAGATCTAAAGGGAAGAAGGAAGGCTTAAGTGTTGAAACTTATCAAACACTTGCGCGCCGTCTTAATTCCTTCAATATAACTTGCGCGTCCCCCTTCTGGAAGAACCTCAAGAGGATGGGAAAGGGTTTAATAAAGAGTCGCTCAAGTAATTCAACTCTGGTTGAAAATCGCGCAAGTATCCCTTATGTCGCGCAAGTATACTTGCGCGACCAATACTTGCGCGCCGCCGCAGGACTTGCGCGACATTAAATACTTGCGCGCCCCTATCTTTTTGGGTGCCCATCTTGCCCTTTTTTCACCCCTCTTAAGCCATTTCACCCTTCCTATTCAAGATTCAGTCTTCAAGATACTCTTCAAAGCCATTTATGGCATGATTTCTTGATTTGACATCCTTATCTGAAAGGAATTATGTGAAATATCTCTCAAAACCTAATGATTTAAACATCTTTATGTCACCAAAGATTGAGAGTTCATTCATTCAACCTCATCCTTTAAGATGAGAGAATCCTAACCTGGGTTTCCTTTTCAGGAATAATCCCCAGTTATAAAACCTTTGATTTGGGCATCTTCCTTAAGAATAAGCCCCAATCAAGTTCCCAAACTTGGGCATCCTCCTCAGGAGTAAGCCCCAAACCTTAATCCCTAACCTGGGTCTCCTTTTCAGGAATAAGACTCAGTCATAACCTTGGGCTTCCTTTTTAGGAGTAAGCCCCAAGTCCCCTAACCTAGGCTTCCTTCTCAGGAATAAGTCCTAGTCATAAATCTTGGGCATCTTTCTTAAGAATAAGCCCCAATCAAGTTCCCAAACTTGGGCATCCTCCTCAGGAGTAAGCCCCAAACCTTAATCCCTAACCTGGGTCTCCTTTTCAGGAATAAGACTCAGTCATAACCTTGGGCTTCCTTTTCAGGAGTAAGCCCCAAGTCCCCTAACCTAGGCTTTCTTCTCAGGAATAAGTCCTAGTCATAACCTTGGGCATCCTTCTTAGGAGTAAGCCCCAAGTCTCTTAAAATTTCTCTTAACCAGTCATAAATTACCTTTGATTTGGGTTTCCTTTTCAGGAATAAAACCCAATCATAAGTCCCCTCCTAACTTGGGTATCCTCCTTAGGAGTAAGCCCCAAGATTAGAGTATTCAAATCTCCATGAAGCACACATAACTTTGTGGACCCTGTTCTTGGATTTTTTCCTTAAAAGTAAATCCTAAACCTTCGTCTATCTGGGCAGTCATCTATACATAAGTCCCAAAACAAATTCTTATGATTGCATCTTTTATGGCACAATTGTCTAAATTTTACCAATACCTCTTGTTTCTCACACCGAGCATGACTCACGTGAGCTTAGAGTGTAAAAGTAATTATGACATTCATTTTTGAGCCATCAATCATAAAACATCATATCCCATTCCTCGAACTACGTGGGTTCTGATTCCTTTTTCAAAACAAAGGATACGTAGGTAGCCCATTCATGGGTTCGATCCCAACATTGAAATAATCTCTGTCCTTCTGAATGACGATAAACTTCAAGTGCCCCACTGAGTGGCTTTAAAACCAGTCTGGTCATCAAAATGACCAAGAGACTTTTATATAAATGTTTTGAAGGATACCATTGACCAAGAATCTCTAAACAAATATAGATGATTCTATATTGATGAAGAACCTCGAATACATATAAAAGATTCTCTAAATTTCTTGCATATTTAATCATTGATTGTTAAAACTAAAGGAAAGCTCATTTTATACTTGGTAATGTAATAAGGATTCACGAACTTAACTTAAATCTATAAAGAGAGTCCCGGAGTAGACAATAATTCCCCTCAAAAAGGTGTGATGAGTCCGACCTCCCATCCTCTCGACCAATGCAAATTCCTAAGCCTCATTAGCCCACAAGCTAATGAGCGCCTGCCTTTGGAAAGTAGGTCCAAACGGATGTGGAATCATTGGATGTTTCCGGTTCTACGAACAAACCCGTTAGAAACCGATCGGAACGTTTGAATCTCCCGTCCAGGAGGTCATCCCCGGATTCCGCGCGAAACAAAAAATGGTGAACCCGACGTGAATCCTTAACCAAGTTAAAGTGATGTTCTTCTTAGATGTTAGGCCCCTTGGGCCAACAAGGCAATCATTGACATATGATCATACAAAAGATGCAGTAGCCGGATTCATCTTGATTATGTCTGTTATATGGAACAGGCACTCTTTTTTCAAGATCTTCTACAAAAAATGGCTTTCCTTAAATTCACCCCTGTGAATACTGCTGCTGAGAACACCTCTACTGTGAGGTCTGCTGCCATGAAAACCAATGCTGCTACTCCTGCTGGAACGTCATCCGCTCTGAGGATGACATCACCAACTCAGCGTCTTCAACGCTGTGTTTAAAATGCACTGGTTAAGGAGTACCGTCGTAACGGTACTATCCCAACTCTGGAGGCCGCTCGTCAAGCCCTCCAAGTTAACAATTCTACCTGGTCGTCCGGACAACGGCGACCAGCAATCAAGAAGCAGGCGGTGCTGACTACCGTCTCCAACCGTTTCGGGTCGTTATCCCCGGAACGCAATTTCCATTCACTCCCTTATTCTGAGGAAGTGAATGAGCAGGTCCTGCAGGACCTTAATTCAAAGAGACAGGAGTCCTTCTCAAGGGCTCCCATCAACAATCGCCGCCAGACTCGTGCGGTAGTGCACCCTCAACATGATGAGGGTACCGGCTCCAGGCATTCAGCTCAGGTTCCTCGAACCCGAGCAGGCAAGATGAATCACCAGAGACGGAATCCGGTTAATAATAGGCAGGTTGTCATCCCTGCCATCTCCGGAGAAATCCACCAACCTAACTTGGTGGCAAACAACGAGCAGGCACACACACCTGCCCGTTTTAATTCAGCTGTCCAGCAGACTCGTCTGGCAGCATCAAGCCGATCCCGCCAGGCAATTCCGGCGGAGTACCATAGGCAGGAACATACACCTGCTTATACATCAGCAGTTAGTCAGCAGGCTCGTCTGACTACATATGATGGATCTCGTCAACAGCGTTTGGCGAAGTGTAATCAGCAGGCACATACACCTGCTAATACTAATCAAGCCTACCAACAGTCTCGTTTGGTAGCGCACGGAGAAGTCAGTCGGAAAGCCCCGACGACAAACAGGAGGCAGACTAAACTCTCTGCCTCCACACTTGAGTACTGTCAGGATTCACTGACAGGAAAAGGAGGACAGGAGCAGGCACATACACCTACTCCAAGCCCGGAATGGACGTATATCCCTGTTCCGGCGGATGAAGTCACCAAACATATTTTGTCAATGGTGAAAGAACAGAAGCAAATTCCTGCTCATATTCTGGATGCTTGCCAGGATATCATAACAGCTTCAGCATCATCTCAGGGACAGACACATAAATCTATCCCTAGCAGTGGAGTGACACATCAACAATTCACTCCGGAACAGACACACACATCTGTTCCAGTCCAAGAGGGTTGTGGGGCCTACTCCTCCATATCATATGGACAACCAAGTCAGGCACATACATCTGATTTGAGCGATGATCGTCAGCCTAACCTGACCATCTTTCCTGATCAGGCACATACACCTGCTCAGAGCAATCACTTTCGTCATCAAGTGATTTCTAAAGCGAGTAAGAAGGCATCTAAGAAAAAGATCCGCCCAGCACAGTCAGGAGATCAAAGGCCAATCTGTAACAAGGCCTTGCTCGATGCTGGAGTTCTTGAAGCCCTCAGACATTTATCTGTCGGAATTCAAGATTCTACTCCCTCAGTTCCCAATAACAGGAACATTAATCCCTAAGGTCTTCAACAGACACTTCCTCATGAAGACTTGCTTCATGAAAATTCGGTCAATCTTGAAGTTTCTTCTTCAGATGAGAACCACAGGAACCCTCTGTGTGGTCAGAAGACCAAGGAGCAAGAGATTTCATCTTTTGCTGTAACCCATCATGAAGGTCCTCCTCATGGTGATGAACTTCGCTGCGAAAGTCCTCTCCGCAGTAGTGATTCACATTGTCTCGAAAATTCTTCAGAAGGCAATGTAGTGACGAGAAAGCCCTCCTATCTCGAGGCACTTGCAAACGTAAAACCAGTCATGTATGAAGTTTTACTATCGGCAGGTGAAACTCTTTCTCCATCAGAAGATAGCTTGGGGTTCAGGTTATTCTCCGAACCTTCCCTAGGTCATTCATCTTCCAGCATGAATAGTGATTCCTCTACCAATCTTGTTGAATCTAATGAAGCAACAAGGAAACACCAACTCTGGTCCAAACAGGTAGAAGAATCTTCATTTAATGATAAAGAGGAAATGCTGAACATGAGGAAAAAACTGGCAAAAGGTGAAGTACCAGTCATGTTTTGGCCTTTGGCTGATTCACAGTATGACATTCCAAAGATGTTGACGGATGATGGAATCCATGATATTCGTCTTAACATATGGAAAACTCTTTGTCAATTAAAGAAGAAGGTATTATCTTACGATGAATATGAAAACCATCTTAAGATAATAGAAGGGTTACAACGCCAGATTGATTTGGCATCTCTATCAGTCTCTCGGTATCCGAAGGCTGAAAAGCAACAGAGAACCCTTCAACGTTCATGCCTTGGCGCACTAAGAAGGTTGCGTCAGTTAATTTCCAATGCTCCATCTAATGTTCATATCAGAGGATGGGGTATTCACGGAGCACTACATTTCACAGTGCTTTCCGGTCAGCAAAGCCCGCCGAAAATGGTCTCATGCAATGTTATTGCCCATGGCCGGCCACAGTCAATGGGCTTTGTTCATAATCAAAATCTTGCTCGAGATCAAGCTTCAACTAGTTCCTCTCAAAATCAAGTATATAGAGAACAGGTTGTTGAATTGCTCCTACATCAAGCAGGCGAGAATATTGCGCAAGCCTCTCGTCTGGAGCAAACACGTCATCAAATGACAGAAGTTTCGGAAATCATCCAACGGTCTGTTGAACCAGGTGATAAAAGTGGATACAGGTTAATGCATCCAGCTAATTTCCGAACTAAGATCCGCAAGATCAAGAGAGATTTCAAGAAGATCTCAGACATAGCATGTCAAGAGACACCCCAGCTTGCCAGACTGGGGACTTCTCTAACCCAACCCTCAGAATCAACGAATGGGATTCGAGGAGTTGAGCAGAAGCAACAGGAACACCCCCAGTCCACCGGACTGGGGACTTTTTCAAATCTTCAATCCCTACCTCAGAGAAAGTCAGTATTCTCTCGATTAGGGAATAAGCCTCAAGAGGAACGAAGAGCCAAGATGTCAGGAGATTCTCTCCAAGTGACGGTTCACAAAGAAATTCCTGAGGGGTCAAGTCAACGGAATGCCATGTCTTATCATGGACATAAAAGGAGACAATATCATAGAAATGCTGATAGAAAGGATTTCATGAAATATGCATCCATTAATGTCATCACTGCCGTTGCTGCTGATTCACCAGATGAGGCTCAATCAGAGGGATCAGATGAAGAGGTTCCTGCTCAATAAGTTGCGCACACAGACCTAAATGAAGAAGGTGTGCGCACACGTAATCAAAGGCTTACCCAAAATTTGGGTATTCCTTCAAGTAACCCACTTCCCCCTCTCCGAAAAGGATCCAATAAGGGGAAAGGAAAGAATCAGGTTACTTCTCACCCTTCCTCTGAAGGAGGTCAATCGCTCTCATTAGAGCAAAGGCTTGCACAACAGGAGGAAGAAATGAAAGAATTAAGAAGGTTGAATGCAGAACTACTTCAGAGTAGTCTTCTTCTTAAGAATGCTGAAGTCCGACAGCCGAAGGAATTTGTTGTAACTACTGAGATGGATCAGGAATATCCTCCTTTATCAGTACACCCACAGAGGTCTAATCCTACGGGTCAAACGCAACAACGGTTGGCAGCACTACCATTAGTTGCAGCACCAACCTCCACGGCTGTCCAAGCTCCATTCATTGCACCTACCCAAAACCAAGTTCAACCTGACGTTTCTCAAAAGTTAATAACTACTATTGAGTCATTAACAGCTCGGTTAGAAACTATGGAAGGGAAACGGGCGCAAGTTCAACCTGAAAAGAAAGTTTACCCTGAATGGGTAGATTCAATTTCTCCTCCATCCAGTTTTGGAAACCCTATTTTCCCTACTTTCAATGGATCAGGCGACCCTGAACAACATTTGACGCATTACGTGTCTTGTTGTGATCCTATGATGGGAACTCCAGAACAACAAGAAGCAGTGAAACTCAGATGCTTCGTGCGAACCTTACAAGGACCAGCTTTTGTCTGGTATACAAGCTTGAAATCCCGGTCAGTCATCGGATGGGAGGATCTTCGTCAAAAATTCCTTCTTCAGTTCAGCTCAACTTTGCCAAAAATGACAGTTTTCGATCTTACAAACTGCAAGCAAAGGGAGAATGAAAGAGTCTCTGATTTCATTGCTCGTTGGAAGGGATTAACGTATTCCTTGAGTTTATCACTCCCTCAGGAGGAATTATTGCCAATCTGTGTGGCAAATTTGTGTGACGAATTACGCACGCCATTGATCCCTGTGAAATACACAGGAGGGTTTCGAGACCTTACTTCAATCGCTCAACAGATTGAAGATTCCCTTATGCAGGCTAAGGTTAAATCTCGTGTAATTCCATCAGCTCCAGGAAGAAGAATGGGTAAAGCAGAAACTGCTACAGTTATGCTTAAACAGGCACCTGTACCTATTTCTACTTCAAAACCTTCATCTTCTCGAAGGGCTCCACCTCCTGAACGCCAACAACAAAGGCTGTTTCGTCCAAATGATCAAAAAGATCAACGACGAAAACAATTTGAGGATATGAAGAGTAAAACATACTCTTTCCGAAGTGAGCAAGTTCCTGGTTACTTCATTTCAGCTCTGGAAAATAATTTGGTTCAATTACCAGTGCCGAAGAGACCAAACAAGGAAGGAGATGAAGACCGTCCCAATTATTGTCCCTTTCATCAAATGTTGGGACATCCCATCCAGGAGTGTTTTGTCTTTAAAGACCTCCTACAAAAGATGGTTGACTTGGGACAAGTCAAATTGAAGGGTTCTTCAGCTCATGTAGCGTGTATTACCGCTACAGATCCAGAGGAAGGAGGCGAGTGGCAGGAAGTCAAAAGCAAAACTGCGAAAAAATATGATGATTGGATGGTCAGAAAGACAATCAATCGGACTCATTCCATTTTGCGAACACAATTGAAGAAACCAATTGTGTCTCCTACAAAAGCTGCAGTAAAGCCTCCATCAAAGGACAAATCCTCAAAAGGACAGCGTAATTCAAAGAAGAAAGAGGAATCAGAAGAAGATGAGTATGTATCAAAGCCTAAATTGTCTTTGACTCTGGCAGATTTCATGCCATCTACTTCAAAGTCACGGGCACCGTCCCACCAAACGGCACAGCCTAAACAGGCCAACCAGGCAGAGTCTTTATCAGACGAAGAATTGATCTTTGGTTCTGTTAATATGATTCAATTAACAGATTCATATTCCAGTCTTGATGAGCCTGAATTCCCTGTATCAAATAAAGGAACCCGAGGAAGTTCTAGAGGTTCAGGATATAGGGGAAGACGTGGATCTTTCCGAAGCCACTACTCTAATTCTACCCCTGCTAGCACTGTATATGCAGCAGAAACTCGTGGTAGAGCCCTTCAGCGAGCTCAAAATGAACAAGCAAGTTCTTCTGCTAATGGCCAACTCAGCTTCGGCACAATTATTTTGGAAGACCGATTAAAGGTTCCATCTTCTTTATCTCAGCAAGCAAATGGATCTAATCAGTCTAATTTTCCAAAACCAAAGATGTTGCCAACTTCAATACAAGATGCATCAGCTTCCAAAGCATCTGCTTCCAAGATACCTGCTAAACCACATATTCCTATTGGGAAACGCAGGCCTCTAGATCAAAAGTATGATATATTGAAACACTTGGCCCAAGTACCAGCCAAATTATCAATTTTGGATGCTTTGAATCTATCAAGAGATCTTCGGGAAGCACTCATCGAAGCTTTGTCAAGTCCTCAAGAGTTTGAAGCTGAGATTGCTGCAGCTGAAATTTATCACATAGAGAATAATCCTGCAGAATGCCATGCAGTGATATCTTTTACTGATAAAGATGAGGATGATGTTGTGCATGGGCACATAAAACCTTTGTACTTATCTGGCAAAGTCAATGGTATATATGTTCGAAGAGCTTTCATTGACAATGGTTCAGGAGTCAACCTCATGCCCATTCGCACACTTCGTCGATTGGGCCTCACAGAATCTGATTTATCTCCTTCTACCATGATGTTGCAAGGATATGATAAAAATGAACAAGAACCACTGGGAGAAGTTACGCTCAGAACTCAGTTTGGAGATCTTGTTTCCAATTCAGATTTCATGATTGTTGATCAAGACTCAGCTTTCAATATCTTGCTTGGAAGACCCTGGTTACATCAGCATGCAGCTATTCCGTCATCATACCATCAATGTCTCAAATACTGTTTCGATGGTCAAGTTGGAACATTATATGGTGATAAGGCCCCGTTCAAAACATGTGAGTCTCAATACATTGAGGCGGAATTTTATCACATGAAGGGAAGAGAAAAATCTACAATGAAGGAAATTACCAAAGTTAATGCTCCATATGGTTTGGAAAAAATTCCAATAAATCCATTTTCACATGTGAGTACAGATTATGTGTTACCTATCAGTCAAATTGACAAAATAGGCCCAAATCAAAATACTCTTATGGAAAGATCCATAATGTCAATTACGGCAATCGAGCCAGACAACATGGAAGAAATTGGTAACTTACCAAGCAATGATGAAAGCATAAGTGGTGACGTTTTCATTTCGTCTGCTGAAATCCAACAAGTCTATACTTCTCTAATCAGGCCAGAAGAAGTTATAGCAACACCAGAGGTGAATGTTGATGTCGATTCTCAATCCATCATCTCCTCTTTATTTCCCAAAGAAGACCCTTGTTCATCAATAGGGACGGAAATGGAAGCTTCTTCTTCAAAATGTGAAAATTTTGACATCTCTTATGATCATGAGAATTTCGTTTTTTCATCTACTTTGCAAGTAGAAACGGAAGATATAACACATGATGAAGAGGAAGAGGAAGATCTTAGAGATGCTCCTCCAGCATTTGAAGAGGGTATCTCTACCACTGTGGATGAACTCAGAGAAGTAAATCTGGGTACAGAGAAAGATCCACGCCCCACTTTAATTAGTGCGGCCATGACCCTTGAAGAACAAGAGATGTATATTTCTTTTCTAAAGCAAAATAAAGATATCTTTGCTTGGAATTATACAGAGATGCCTGGCCTTGATCCTGATGTTGCCACCCATCATTTGGGTTTGCCAAAAGAACATCGAGGATTCAAGCAAGCCGCGAGAAGAACACACCCAACCTATGCTTCCAAAATCGAGGCTGAAGTGGATAAGCTTATCAAAGCTAACTTCGTCAGAGAAGTTCAATATCCCAAGTGGTTGGCTAATATTGTCCCCGTAAAGAAAAAGAACGGACAAATTAGGGTTTGCATCGATTTCAGAGATCTTAATCGGTATTGTCCCAAAGATGATTTTCCAGTTCCGATTACAGAACTCTTAATTGATGCGACGGCTGGCTATGAAGTACTTTCTTTCATGGATGGATATTCTGGATATAATCAGATCCGAATGGCCCCAGAAGATGAGGAATATACAGCCTTCAGAGCTCCTCAAGGTGTGTTTTGTTACCGGGTGATGCCCTTTGGTTTAAAGAATGCAGGTGCAACATATCAACGCGCCATGCATCGTATCTTCAAACCTTTTCTAGGGAAATTTGTTGAATGCTATGTAGATGATTTGGTGGTTAAATCCAAACAACGTTTTGATCACTTGGCTGATTTAGAAATCATATTCCACAAGCTTCGACAACATAATTTGAAGATGAACCCCTTAAAATGTGCTTTTGGGGTAACCTCAGGAAAATTCCTCGGCTTTGTTGTACGCCATCGTGGTATTGAAGTCGATCCTGAGAAGACCAAATCAATCCTTGGTATGTCACCTCCTCAGAATTTGAAAGAATTAAGAGGACTTCAAGGACACTTAGCCTATATTCGGCGTTTCATCGCCAATTTGGCAGGCAAAAGTTTACCTTTTACCAAATTATTGAAGAAAGGAGTCACTTACCAGTGGACTAAAGAATGTCAAGAAGCATTTGATGTTCTCAAGAAATACCTCTTAAGTCCACCAGTACTCATGCCACCTGTTGAGGGTAGACCTCTTATCCTCTATGTGACAGCTTTAGAGCGATCATTGGGTGCCTTTCTCGCTCAAAAGAATGATGCTGGGAATGAAAATAGTCTCTACTATCTCAGTAGAACTATGCTTGAAGCAGAAACCCGGTATTCGAGTATTGAAAAATGCTGCCTAGCATTAATCTTTGCAGTTCAGAAACTGAGACACTACCTGCAACATCACGAGGTCCAATTGGTATCTCGTAATAATCCACTCAAATTCATCCTTAGTCGTCCAATGCTTACAGGACGTCTGGCAAGGTGGGCGGTTATTCTACAGCAGTTCGACATTCAATATGTGTCTCAAAAGGCAATTAAGGGCCAAGCTCTGGCTGATTTCCTGGCTGAACACCCTTCAGTGGAAGACACATATTCAGATATCGAACTCCCTGATGAGGAAGTTTTTTCTATTCAAGAGAATCCTCAAACATGGGAAATGTATTTTGATGGTGCTTCTAGAAGTCCAACAGGGAAGAAAATGGAAAATCCTAAATTCAACAAAGTTGGTTTAGGAATTGTGCTCATTTCTCCAGATAAGGCAGTGTTACCTTATTCTTTTTTGTTGTGGGAAGGTGGTACCAATAATGAAGCTGAATACCAAGCTCTCATTGCAGGCTTGGAGTTAGCGCTTCAAGCACAAGTGAATCACTTAAAGGTAAAAGGTGATTCAGACCTGGTAATCAAACAAATCAATGGGGATTATGCCATCAGAAAAGAAGAATTAATCCCTTTGTATGATTACGTCAGAGAGTTAATGTCGGAATTCCCTTCAGAACCGACATTTTCTTATGTCCCAAGATCACAAAATGCTCAAGCTGATGCACTGGCTAATATAGCCACAGCTTTAGCAGATCCAAATCGGGACGAGACAACCATCGGTATTGCCCACCGTCGTGCAATTTCACCTTATGTTCAAGTCAGAACAGAGGAAATTAATGAAATTAGTCCCATTCCTGAACCATATGGTCATACTACAGGATGGATGTCACCTATCAGGGAATACCTTCAAAATGGAACACTTCCACCTGATAGAGCCAAGAGAGAACAAATTCAGCGACGTGTGGTCAATTTTACTCTTTATGATGGTCCAAACCACCTCGAGAAAATTCTCTACAAACGTGGTTTTGATGGAGTTCTCTTCAGATGTATTGATGGTGAAGAGACAATGGCTGTCATAAAAGAAGTGCATGCAGGAGTCTGTGGTGCCCATCAGTCTGGACATAGATTGTCTGATCAAATTCGAAGACTTGGATACTTCTGGCCTTCAATGATACAAGATTGTGTTAATTTCACAAAGAAGTGTCATTCATGCCAAGTATATGCCAATTTCATTCATCAACCTCCAGAATTGCTTCATACAGCTAAATACTCATGGCCATTTTCCACATGGGGAATGGATGTGGTGGGACCTTACCCTTCAGCTACGGCCAAGCAGTTTAAGTACATTCTTACTGCTACTGATTTCTTTTCCAAATGGGCAGAGGCAGTACCTCTCAAAGAAGTCAGTTCTAAATGCTTTGTTAGCTTCATCAAGTCTAACATCATTACTAGATTTGGTGTCCCTCATACCATATTGACAGACAACGGCACCAACTTCTGTTCTTCTGAGGTAAAGAGATTGTATCAAGAATACAACATTAAGTCCAACCATTCATCTCGATATCATGCAGCGGCTAATGGCCAGATAGAGGCCTTCAACAAGACTCTTTCAAATATACTGCAAAAGATGGTGGATAAAGATAAGAGGTCATGGCCTGATAAACTCTATCATGCTTTATGGGCTTATCGGACTACCACTCGCAATGCAACGCGGTCTACTCCATATTCATTGATATATGGAACAGAAGCAGTCTTGCCAATTGAAGTCCAATTGCCCTCACTCAGAATAGCCATTTGTGATCAGTTATCAACAGATGAGCAATCCCAAAAGCGGTTGAATGAATTGGAATAGTTAGATGAGAAAAGATTGTGCACTTTGCACCACTTGGAAATCTATCAGAATCGAATAGCACGAGCTTTTAACAAAAAAGTTCGTCTTCGTTCATTCATTCAGGGAGAATTGGTATTGGTTCTCAGAACACCAATGATACCAGGAAAGAAACCTCCCAAGCTTGAACCAAAATGGGAAGGACCTTATTCAATACATAAGGTCTACTCCAATGGAGCGTATTCTCTGATTTCAATGGATGGAGAACACATCACGACTCCAACTAATGCCAGATTTCTGAAGAAGTATTTTGTATAAACACAAAATATTGGTCCCCGGAACCAAGACTTACAATTGGTTCATACAGCATGACCTTAAACTGCATCAGCAATGGTCCAGTATGACCTTAAACTACAACTACGTCCAGCATGACAATAAACTGTATGGTCCGTGCATATGACCTTAAACTATTCGCACTTATGTCCCTGCAACATGACACTAAACTGTGCAGCACCAATAGTCCTAACTGCAAGACTTTAAACTGCATAGTCCCTGATTTTGTCCTACATGACAATAAACCGTATAAAAGTTCTTATATTTTGTCCGAGATGACATTAAACTATATTTTGTCCTAGCGACATGACATTAAACTGTGTGGCACTTTCATCGTCCAGCATGACGATAAACTGTAAAAAGATCAGAACTGATATCCTCATATTGATTCACCTTAGTCTTAGCTACATGACTTTAAACTGTACAGCATCAGTTCGTCCTTGCTATATGACGCTAAAACTATACAGCAATGGTCCAGTATGACTTTAAACTGCAACTTCGTCCCACACGACATTAAAACTGTGAAAAAGTTCCATAAACAGTCCAGCATGACCTTAAAACTGCATCATTCCTGGTCCATGTATACGACCATAAACTATTTGCAAATATGTCCAGCAAGACGTTAAATTGTGACGTCCTAACTACATGACGCTAAACTGTATAAAAGTCTCTCACGTCCGGAAAGACGTTAAACTATATAATCATCAAAAGTCCAGCATGACATTAAAACTGCACAATCCCCCTTTCGTCCAATATGACGTTAAACTATATTGTCCCCTTCGTCTTAACTACATGACGCTAAACTGTACAGAAAATCCCTTTTTTATGTCCTACATGACATTAAACTGTACATCGTTAAGGTTGTTATTACCTCTTGTTTCTCACACCGAGTATGACTCACGTGAGCTTAGAGCGAACATCAACCATAACACTCCCTTTGGGCCACTAACCATGTGTAAGTCCCAACAACATTTTTTTTTAGATCATTGTCCACAAGAACAACTTGATCATTAATTCATTCTTTAATTGAACTACACAGACTTTGATCCTTGCCTTCCAGGCTGGGTATGTAGGCAACCTCCCAAAGGTTCAAGCCCAAAAACAATCTCTTCACATTGGTTCACCACAATCTCATATGATGATGATTTGTGAAACCACCCTTGGAATCAATATCTTTACATTGATTCACTTTCGTCCTTGTTATATGACGTTAAACTATACAACACTTTTGTCCAGTACGACAATAAACTACAATATTCTTTGATTTCCTCATTTGAGAAGGAACCATTATTAAACATTGATTCTTTTTCAATCATGGTTTTCATTTTCAAAAAGACTACGTACATACATGGTAATGCCTAAACTTTTTATCTTAGGTTAAAACCATCATTGCACTAAAGTCCCTTTTCACCCTTCACATGTACGAACCAAATTTGTACAAAGGGTAGTTTCTAGAACTACGTGGACTTGATTCCCATCTTTATGGGATACGTAGGAACATTCGAGTGTCCCTCGAATCCAGTCCCAAGTCTTTTGGGCCTAACCCCAAATTTCACTTTCAGTCCCTTGGCTGAAAAATCCTCATGAAAACACACACTGTGTATTCATTATTATGGTCCGAATTCTATGACCCAAAAAACTAAGATCACTCATCCTTTCGTCCTGCACGACGTTAAACTGTATTTCAAAGAACTACGTATGGCTTGATTCTCATTCTTATGAGATACGTAGTGAAGTCCAAGTTTCAATTCAGGACCTAGCCACAACATGATTATGGTTTTCATTGACCTATGTATCTCTATATACATTGGAAAATACCCATCTTTATGTATTATAATCCTAACCTTAAATATTTTCAGATCTTCATAACCCTTTTCATGACTTATGGTCACAAAAATGTCAAACTTCTGAGAATTCTTTTGCCTGACTATGCAGCACGTGCCCATAGGTGGCCTTGCATAAACAGTCCACATAACAGACTTGTCAGCCAAGAGATGCTATTTATTTGACCATGCAGCCAATGCCCATAGGTGGCCCTGCATGTTTTCAACCCCCTAACGGGTTTGTTAAATAATAGTAACTTCATTCTTGGGAAGAATGCCTCTTTTGTCCTTATTTGTCTTAAACGACAGTATGTAGGGATCCGCAAAAATAGTCATCCTTAACGTATTTGTCCCATATCCTTTTTCATGATCTGAAAGTATTCAAGTCTATGGTTTATTCTTCTTCCCTACGTTTGGGTCAGACCTTCGTAGGAGTGATATTCATCCAGTTCTTCGATATTCTTGTTTGAAAATATCTTCTCCATATTCAAGTACCTCTTTCCATACAACAAACTCTATGCTTTAGAAAATTTGAATCTCCATAAACTTTCACTGGCTTTTAGCACTAGGAAAGTAAATTTCTGAGAGTTCTTTTGCCTAACTATGCAGCACGTGCCCATAGGTGGCCTTGCATAAACAGTCCACATAACAGACTTGTCAGCCAAAAGATGCTATTTTATTTGACTATGCAGCCAATGCCCATAGGTGGCCCTGCATATTTCAACCCCCTAACGGGTTTTGTTAAATAATAGTAACTTCATTCTTGGAAACTACTTCTTCTAATGCTATTTAGCTCTTTTTCATATCATTCCTCAGATTCAAATATTCTTAAGTCATAGTTTACATATTTTCTCTCATACTTGAGTATGGTAATTTGTTTTCAGATAAATTATCAAGGAATTGAATCCATTTTAATCCATTTTTTCGGTCAAAGCTATTTCGACCTTAAACATTAGCCCCTTTATGTCCGGCTTGCATGACTTTAAACTGCCCGCACAAAAGACAGAGGAACTCTGAATAAAAGTCAAGTTCCAGCTCACTAAATATACATTTTTTTGTATGATTTAGGTAATATTGAGCAGTTAAAAGGTTCAAAGTTTGTAGGGTTATTTGTAATAATCCTAGTAAAAATCAAACTATGCTTACTAAGCCCATTGGCTTAAGTAAATTCGAAGCAGGTAATGGAAGAATGCGAGTACAAATGATTGAAGACAAAAGTGTTTTTCATTGATATACAAGAGTTAGAAGGACATCCACAGACTGGAGTCTCTTCTCTTCTTTCAAGAATTACAAGAGGCTTTCAACACAACACTTCATTTGATTTACGGCATCCCGATCTTCATTAGAAACCACCTAGAATTCATTCATTCAACTGGATACAATAAGAGATGCAGTGATACCAGCTCTTCTTGGAACAATTGTAAAAGGATGTTCTTGAGTGCGGTTTGAGAAAATTTTCTGCTGATCAAACAGTGACTCTGTTTCTGTCCAAGAGACTTGGAAGATGGATACGTAGATTTGAGAATGGAGCATTGGAAGTAAAGAGCCATTTGGAGAGAGTACTCTTTTCAGATATTGCTCTAATTCCATGTTTGTCTTCTCTCCACCAACCGGCAGTGGAAAACATTTCAGCCCATGGGTTTGCCATTTTCATATCTGCAAAGGAATGACATGGAGGAAGAATTTGAAAGTTCACACCATTGTTGTTACTCTTAATGCACAGCATAACCGAAATAGAGAAGTAGCAGCGCAGCTGCATTTCAGGTGTATAGTTGTTTGCATTTGGAACATTGACTCCTTGCAAGTGACCATGACTACATAGAGACAGGTAGATGCTCTGTGGGAAATTAAGATGATATTTCTTCAAGTACTTAGCCAAATCTGGAAGAGTGCTGTCGCAGATGTCATAGTAATCAGGGCCAATGATGTTCATCATATCATCTATCCGCTTGCTAGCCAGTTCATCAAGTAATCCAGGTCTAAGAGCCATTGAATCTGCACAAAAGATGAGTAAACTAACTCTTAAATGGGTTTATTTTTCATAAATTTTGTGAAGAAATTTGAAAAAAATGACTAAGGCATTAAGGCGCGCAAGTCTACAAAATGGCGCGCAAGTGATCACGTGTCGCGCTAGTTTTCGTCGCGCAAGTATAAACCGCGCAAGTACGAATACCTTTACAGGAGCACGACATCAAGGAAAAACAGAGCAGACTTGCGCGGCTTAGGTGACCTGCGCGGCGAGAGCTCGAGAAGGTATGAGGTCCGGAAATCCGGATACTTGTACGGAGGTAAGGCCGTATATTTATAGGCCAGGAGGCCTACCTGCGCGCCATACCAGAGGGTTTAAGGCCTGCGCGACGCAGACTTGCGCGCCTCCCTCTGCGCACTGAAGACTTGCGCGCCGCCCTTTTCCTTTAGAGGGATTCGATTTCCTCAGAGTCAAATCCTCATTTTCTCTCCGGATCCAACTCTGAGGGGGGACTTTTGTTGACGCTCCTTTCGTCACGGAATCTAAAGTTCGGAAAAGGGAATATCTGAGCTCAAAGTGATTAATCCTTTGAAGAAACATCAAAAATCGACAAAGGGATGGAAAAGGAGAACATTGCCCATGTAGCGCGCAAGTTCCATCGTGGTCGCGCAAGTGTACTTGCGCGCCTCCTCAATACTTGCGCGACCCATCCTGGTCGTGCAAGGGACTTGCGCGACAGATCTGGTAACCGCCCAGTAACCGCCCAGGGTCTTCTTTTTCCTATAAATAGACCCTGTGGGCCCCCCATTCGAGGAGATCGGTTCCCAGAAACTCGGATCAAAGCTCCCGACGCCCAAGTCTCTTCTCAAAGCTTCCAGAACACTTCTAAGGTAATTTCTTACCTAGAATGGAAGATCTAAAGGGAAGAAGGAAGGCTTAAGTGTTGAAACTTATCAAACACTTGTGCGCCGACTTAATTCCTTCAATATAACTTGCGCGTCCCCCTTCTGGAAGAACCTCAAGAGGATGGGAAAGGGTTTAATAAAGAGTCGCTCAAGTAATTCAACTCTGGTTGAAAATCGCGCAAGTATCCCTTATGTCGCGCAAGTATACTTGCGCGACCAATACTTGCGCGCCGCCGCAGGACTTGCGCGACATTAAATACTTGCGCGCCCCTATCTTTTTGGGTGCCCATCTTGCCCTTTTTTCACCCCTCTTAAGCCATTTCACCCTTCCTATTCAAGATTCAGTCTTCAAGATACTCTTCAAAGCCATTTATGGCATGATTTCTTGATTTGCCATCCTTATCTGAAAGGAATTATGTGAAATATCTCTCAAAACCTAATGATTTAAACATCTTTATGTCACCAAAGATTGAGAGTTCATTCATTCAACCTCATCCTTTAAGATGAGAGAATCCTAACCTGGGTTTCCTTTTCAGGAATAATCCCCAGTTATAAAACCTTTGATTTGGGCATCTTCCTTAAGAATAAGCCCCAATCAAGTTCCCAAACTTGGGCATCCTCCTCAGGAGTAAGCCCCAAACCTTAATCCCTAACCTGGGTCTCCTTTTCAGGAATAAGACTCAGTCATAACCTTGGGCTTCCTTTTTAGGAGTAAGCCCCAAGTCCCCTAACCTAGGCTTCCTTCTCAGGAATAAGTCCTAGTCATAAATCTTGGGCATCTTTCTTAAGAATAAGCCCCAATCAAGTTCCCAAACTTGGGCATCCTCCTCAGGAGTAAGCCCCAAACCTTAATCCCTAACCTGGGTCTCCTTTTCAGGAATAAGACTCAGTCATAACCTTGGGCTTCCTTTTCAGGAGTAAGCCCCAAGTCCCCTAACCTAGGCTTTCTTCTCAGGAATAAGTCCTAGTCATAACCTTGGGCATCCTTCTTAGGAGTAAGCCCCAAGTCTCTTAAAATTTCTCTTAACCAGTCATAAATTACCTTTGATTTGGGTTTCCTTTTCAGGAATAAAACCCAATCATAAGTCCCCTCCTAACTTGGGTATCCTCCTTAGGAGTAAGCCCCAAGATTAGAGTATTCAAATCTCCATGAAGCACACATAACTTTGTGGACCCTGTTCTTGGATTTTTTCCTTAAAAGTAAATCCTAAACCTTCGTCTATCTGGGCAGTCATCTATACATAAGTCCCAAAACAAATTCTTATGATTGCATCTTTTATGGCACAATTGTCTAAATTTTACCAATACCTCTTGTTTCTCACACCGAGCATGACTCACGTGAGCTTAGAGTGTAAAAGTAATTATGACATTCATTTTTGAGCCATCAATCATAAAACATCATATCCCATTCCTCGAACTACGTGGGTTCTGATTCCTTTTTCAAAACAAAGGATACGTAGGTAGCCCATTCATGGGTTCGATCCCAACATTGAAATAATCTCTGTCCTTCTGAATGACGATAAACTTCAAGTGCCCCACTGAGTGGCTTTAAAACCAGTCTGGTCATCAAAATGACCAAGAGACTTTTATATAAATGTTTTGAAGGATACCATTGACCAAGAATCTCTAAACAAATATAGATGATTCTATATTGATGAAGAACCTCGAATACATATAAAAGATTCTCTAAATTTCTTGCATATTTAATCATTGATTGTTAAAACTAAAGGAAAGCTCATTTTATACTTGGTAATGTAATAAGGATTCACGAACTTAACTTAAATCTATAAAGAGAGTCCCGGAGTAGACAATAATTCCCCTAAAAAAGGTGTGATGAGTCCGACCTCCCATCCTCTCGACCAATGCAAATTCCTAAGCCTCATTAGCCCACAAGCTAATGAGCGCCTGCCTTTGGAAAGTAGGTCCAAACGGATGTGGAATCATTGGATGTTTCCGGTTCTACGAACAAACCCGTTAGAAACCGATCGGAACGTTTGAATCTCCCGTCTAGGAGGTCATCCCCGGATTCCGCGCGAAACAGTATTATATATGAAACATAAAATAAATTGGTGGTGAATATGGCATGATTCTCACAGAAGAAAAAAGTGAGATGGAAAGCCCTTACCTTAAGTCTCGACTTCCTTCATACAATTTTGAAAATCTTATACAATAAATATAAGTTTATTATATTTATATTATAAAACTATAATTATATATATCATATCATATATGGTTTACTTATGATCTTTTATTACTCATTAATTAACAATTCCTTTTTAAAATCACATTTCCAGCAATAACTGGCTTGTTTTTTATGTATGTTTCAATTTGATATTTGTAGTCCTATTACTTTGCTCATGGTTCCATTATATCTAAAATTTTAACCATGATATAAATATAAAATATATTTATTATATATTTATTTATTTTAATCCATAAAATTTAGAGATAGTAAATTAAATACACAATTCATGGAGACGGTATGTCATACCTACGCATGAATGTTTTTTCCATTTTCTCGATAGATTGAAAGAAAAAAATGATAAATAATATATTAAAATTAGAAAATAATTTTAATTTTATATATATAACATATATTAATTGTATTTACCCTAAATACCTACCATGAAAAGCATTAGTTAAAAATTAATGACATCACTTCGTGCGGTAGTAATCCATCGTACACACGAACAGTGTTATCGTATACCCCACGTAATTAAAAGTAACAAGGTATATGTGATATAATAATTCCAGAAGTATATTTATTTTATAAATATAATATATATGCATTATATCCATCATCATACCAAATAATTAGAGGTGTTCATAGAAAATGTGTCACATCGGTTCGTGAGGTAGTAGTTTGTCGTACACACGAGCGACATTATCGTTTACATTCTGATGAAAGATGAAATGGATATAGTTCATGATCATATTATAATAACATATTAATATATTTAATATTATTTTTTAAATTATATTATCAAGGTTTAATAATATTTTCATTAGGTGGAGGAATAAATAATATAAAAATGCTTGTTGTAGAGTGTTACATGTTCTTTGGGTAACCTCCTGGGGTTTACACCAAAAGCCTTCATAGGTTGGATTTTGCATCAAAATAAGTCTTATATAATGATATAAGGGAATTAAGTAATATATTTGGGAAGGTATTTTATAAACCAAATATTTTTCAAGTGTGAAAAGGGGAGGATTGGGGTGTTCCTTTATAAGTGGGGGGAGCGGTACATTTATAATTTTTTAAAAGAAAATGATGTACCCACATTTGTTCACGTGCCACAAGGCTAAAAATGGACCATTATAGATCCTATAAGATATAAGGTAGAAATATTTCTAGAAAATGTGTGTTTTATAAGTCTCTAGAACATTTTACCCCTTATATTTTTAGTTTAAACCCCCGATAAACACATTTTCCCCTTAATCGTGGTAACCAATTTTTTATTATTTTTACCATTAATTTAAATAAAACAATAAAATGAACTTATTGTATAATATATTCTATTATAATACCTAATATGGAATCCATTTTTATAAATTCTATTCACATAAGTTTCAAAATTTTATTAAAAATTAATCTCATAGAGGCAATCAGAATGTAGTTTTCCAAAGATAAACATTTCAAAAGTTTAAATGTTTTTATATAAAAATTAAAAATAAAATTGATTAAAATGACCTAAATTTTTTTTATAGATCTAAAATTAAACTAATTTTACTTTTAAAATAATATTAAAATAAATTTTATCATGTTAAATCTTTGAATGAAAAGGTAATTTTCAATGAAAACCATTATTTTTCGTTATTCATTAACAAATTAATTTCTTCAAGAAAAACCCAAAAAATAAACTTAATATAATTTTTAAATTTTGATATAAAAAATGAAATTTATTATTTAATTAAATTATCTAAAATTGGAAAAAAATACTTTTATTATTTGTTCAGAAAGTGAAATAAAAACATTTTTTTGAGAAAATAGTATTTTGGAAACATATAAATATTTTTATTAAAATTAAGTACTTTTCTTCAATATGTACTATTTATATAAAATGATTATACTTAACATTTAAAAATTAGTTATTTATATAAATACTAATAGTTTTAATGGCTAGTCTATAACAATTGTTCTTAAATAATAATATTAATTATATATCGTGGTTTGTTAAAACTTTGTGTCACATGTAATGCAATCTAAACTCGATGTTGTGTGTAATGAAAAATATCGAAGAAATTTGATTTATTAAAAAATAATAATTTATTAAAACTTGGGGTGTTACATGATGAGTAATTCAAATTCAACCCATGGATACACCGTGGAGGGAAGAATCTTTCAATTGTTCTTTTCTGTTCATCATCAATAATATAAGAAAGCAAAAACAGTAGAGGGAAATAGCTTCAGTGTAAGTTACATGATATCTTTATTTCCAATTTTCATGGAATCATTTATTCTTGGACAGTTATCTTGGTTTTGATATCATAATAATTTTTTTGTCTCTAATAACTGATATTAGATCCCTTTAAAACCCAATAAACAGTTCTTGGATTATCTATCATAGGCTGAAACATGCCAATCATAATGTATGATATCATTCTTGAAACAGATAGTGCATTTTAATATAATATATATCATTACATACAATGTAACTAAAAAGGTAATTTTTTATTTTTTAATTATAAATTTAATTATATAATTTATTGAATGATTATAAATTATATAATAATGTATCTTTGAATATTTATTTAATGTATAAATTATTTAATTGATTAATTAGAAAAAGTTTATAATTAATTATTAATTATTTATGAAACATTGAATAAATAAACATCTATAATATTAATTGTTAATATTAAAAAACATTAATTTATATGGCATGACTTATAATTTTGATAAAAATTGTTTACATAGAAAGTTTAATTTATAAGGTGTTCATACAATATAAAATAAGGAAAAATATAAAGGAGTTAATACTAAATTATGAATTTTTCATAATTGTTCATTTAAAATGTTCAAATTAAAAGGCCTTATTTGAGAAATTATTTAATCCATTTTAGAAGTAGTTTTGAAAATTTAAATTATCATAGTTCAAATAGAATTAAAAATGTGGTACTTTGATTATATAAAATGTTTATAAAATGTCTATATTTTTCATATGGAATATAAAGTGTTTATATTTCAATTAAATATATTATATTTACATAAATTCCATATAAATAATAAATTTAATTGTTTCATGTTAAAAAAATTTATATTATGTACATTTATTTAATTATGGAATGTATATAATGCATGGATAAATTACAAAGTGTTTATAATTTCTTGATTTATGAATTGTTCATAAATGATTATCTCATGTATGAATTGATGAATTTTTTATTTATTTAGTGTTATTTATTATGATATTTGTAGATATTAATTTTTTATATTATGAATGGATATATGATTTAGTTTAAAGTGTGAAACTACATCCATATATTATTATACATACATTTAAGGAGTTGCATACTTGGTATAATAATTTATTTATTTTTCTTCTCCCATCACTCTAACTTTTATTAGGTTGTGATCTTGAATAAATAATTTAATTAAAGTTGATACATATTAGGCTTTATAATTTAGATATAAGTAAGGTCCCTCTTTAGTACTAAACATGGGTAATGGGACTTTGGGTCATACATCTCACAAGCCTTAAATCTATGGATCTATTTTGAAAAGCGAGGGTTTTATGCATGTCGCACCAAGCTTGATCTTGAACGGATCCTTATTTTCATAATATTATAATCTTTTACATGAAAAAGTTGCATATAACTTATGCATGATATGTATTTGAATATGTGTAAATATAAGTTGGAATTTAATTTGAGTTAATAACACCATCAATGGGATGTGTAAAGAGTTACACTTCAATATGGTTTAAAAATATCGATTTCATGGAAAAAATAATATCAGAACTTAATAATTAAAAGTATGCATATATGTAAGGATAATATATGAGATAATATGGTAAGATTTTGAAATACCTAAAAAATACGATGTTTTAGATCCCGTCTAAATCAAACACTTGTAAAGGCCTCGATCATTCAAATGGGTTGGTCATGCCACAGATGGGTGCCCATGGAATATCTTGTATATGTAAAGTAGGGTATGGGTGACCCTAATAGAACTAGGTTCTTATATATGGGGTCATATTTGGGTAATAATTTCCTATTTTTCTCTAATAGGATTAACAGACCATATGGATATAGTTGAGTAAATCCATATGATGTGTTTGGTCAAGGATTTTTCCATTTCACTATCCAAGAGTAATATATGATATAATTGACATGATTATATACCTAAATAGATATGTGAAAAAGTATCCCCAAATCATAGTGAAATATGTATGTTAGAGCACTAATATATGTGATGGAATTAAAAATGGGTCATAATTTTTGTGGGGGCATATTTATTAAAAGTCCTTATTAAATACCATGCCACACATATGGAAAAAGATTATTTTTAGATAAAATGGAATCATAATAATTAAACATGAATTTAATATTGATATTTGAAAATAATAATCTTAATGGAATCCACTTCTTAAATTGATATAGAAACTCAAGAATTTCTCTCAAGAAGGATGAAAATTTATATGCGTTAGAGAAACCAATTACTATGGAAATACATTCTGAGTAATCATATCAATATGAGAATAATATATATTTAAAATATAAATGTGATTATCTTGACATATATATATATATATATATATATTAATTGTTGTATCCATAGATCCCAAACTCTAGAATAAATATAAAACCGTGTATTCTTATCATATTATTAATAAACATTAATTTTTTTTCAAGATCAATTAATATATTAAATATATAAAGTTTCTAAAGTGCTCTTTTAGTGTAAGATGTTAAAAGGTACTTCAATATCAGATCATGTATGCAATATGATTAGATATTTCAATGACTTATAGAGACTATAGTAACCAATTAATCATCATCTAGACACTGGTTTCATTCCTTAAAATTTACCACAAAGATTTAGGAAGCTCATGGTGAACTATAATATGAATAAACTTAAAAAAAATTACTTTAGATTCTCAATATGTTTAGAATTGCTGATAATGACATGGGATGTCTAAGATCTAATTTTTTATTGATAATACAAGGGTTAAAAGTTCAAACCAAAAGAAGAAGAAAATAGAATGTCCAATATCAGGTATTCTAATATCCAATGAAATTCATTAATGTTGGTGGTAGGATTTAAGAAGGAATAAGATTATTTCCTTTTTGGAATCCAGGACACTAGAGGAGGAATTTCTTATAATACTTTGAGGCTCAAAAGAAACCTTATAGAGAGTCCATATAATGTATTTATGTTATAAAAATAAATTCTTAGACTTTTAAAGGGTATATAATACTAATTGTATGTTTTAAAAGTGTTTTAAATATATTGGATTTCAAAATTAAAGAAGAGGTGATTGTTAAATCTTAAAGTATACATTGAAATAATGGAGAAAATGGTTTCTACATCAATGAGTTGGATGTAGTAGAGTACTTTCAATATTTGAATTATCAAGAATAAATATTTTTCCTTTATCATCTTCTTTTCCTCTCATATGATAAGAGGTGTTATTATAATCAACGGTTATTATCAACAAAAGAGATGGGGTATTTGATATACACAGTTATTATCTATTTAGTATTATAGAATGGCATGAAAATGAGTTAATGATAAAAAAAATTATCTGAGATAAAAGAGTTTATTTTAAATATTTTTTAAAATATTTGGGATTATTTCCAACCAATTATCACCGAAATATTTTAAATAATAAAATATTTATTTTATAATAATGATCGAAACACATAATATATCATATTATATATGGTTTTAAATAACTTATTTATTATATATATCCCCACTAAAAATAAATAAGAGTTATTTTCTAAACACAAAAGAGTTTATGTTTCTTAGTACAATATTTTTGGAAAAAATATACTTTATAAGAGACAAGTGAAAGTATGCTTGGACATAAAAGAGTTTAAAAATTAACAAGTAAAAAATTATTCCAGTAAAATTAAAAGTGATTGTCACTTTATATCCTAAATTATTTTAAGGTATTTTATTAAATAAAAACAATGTAAAGAGGTTTATTTAGTTTCCAAAATGATCTCAAATAAATTTTTTAATGGGAATGTTTTGAATATGGGGAAGAAAAAATTATAAAAAGTTATAATTAGATAAGAGAAGCTATTAACATCCTAACATTAGATTTTTTGAAGTAAAGAAGTTTTAGTATTTTTCTCAAAGAGTTGAAAATTTAGGAATATGATTCCTAGATTTACCATTATTCAAACTCGCTTTCTTTATAGATGTTACTCACTAAAAGGGTTTAGTGGGAGGTTCTATCAGGCATCCATGAAAATATATGATATAATTCATATAAATATATAGTAAGAATTACCTAGAGATGTAATTAGTTTTAAAATATCCTAAAAATACCAAAAACATAAGGCCTCTCTAGTAGTCTTTCATATATAATAATATATTGGTACTTATGTATAGTTTTGTTAAGTAATCTTATAAGTGTTTTAAGAATATTAAATGTATCATGTTACTTAAATGCATTCCCCACTTTATCAGTCTTTTGAAATGATAATTAACCTCTCAAAGTATAAATTTGAGTTTTCACAAACCAATGTTAATCAGGGAGTATAATAGTTTGTGATGAAATTCTAATGTTATTGTGAGTAAGATTCTATATATAAATATATAATATACCTATGTGATGCAAAATGATGTTTTTGTGATTGATGGACCACTAAGTGTGCCACATGGAGTGTTATACACTTTTTTATTGGTATACTGAGGTATATGTTTCATATTTATATTTCCCCATACCCAAGGTTATACAAGATAAATAGAATAATAACATTAATTATTTCATACCTTTCGAACACTATCCTTGATACTAAGCTAATAAGGTGTGGTTTTATAAGTTGATGATCATGTCATGATCAGTGTTTAAATAAGATGGGATATGTCCGCTTGTATGGAAAGTTTGGAATATGAGCCACTGATTTATATAAACTAAATAAGTGTGTAGTCATACCAAGATAAAACATAAGTTATGTTATTATATATTAGATAAGGGGTATGATATATTCTCATCTATGAGGGTTAATGACATGTGATATGTTCATCCATCTATTTAGTCTATATATAGTATATCGATAATGTTTGAGTAACTAAATGGGATTGACATACTTCATATCATATGGTTAATATATCTCTTGGATAAAGGGATAAAATGATTATATATGGTTGTATATGATAGGGAAGGTGGATGGAAGTTTAAAGGTACATGTGTTTAATATAGATCACACCACATCCATATATAGATTAAGTAGCACTAATGAATTGGTATTAGGAACTATTTTCTTATATTTACAAATTTGAGAATTCATATCTATTTTTAATTCTATAAAGGCCCATGGGGTCAAACTTTGTGGTTGAATGAATGAGGAATAAGTTTTATGATACCTATATAGTTTCTTTAAATGTTTTTTAAAACTTATCCAAAATGTATTTTTGATGGATATTAACAAGTTATTACATATGATGTAATAAATGGTGAAGAAAATGGTAAATTTACACACACAAAAATCAAAAATAACCAATTGGATATTTGTATATAATTTCATAATTTATTGTATATGATACAATATAATCTGAGATGGTAAAAATTTTACATATATTTAGTGAACATATGATATTAATAGAGATATGATCTACATAAAATATAAATCATATTATGTTTTTGGATATATTTTATTGTATGATATGATCATGTCATAGGGTAGGGAATATATTAATCCAAGAAATATCATATTCCATGGTGTGGGTATATTTTAAGGCATGATATAGATATATCACACCTTTTCCAAAGTCTAATGTATTTTTCACACCCTGAATTTTATATTCCTTTTTATTTTATTTATTTATGGGTCTCTGATCTTGTAATTGAGTTTGAGGATGAATTCCCACTAAAATTTTGAGATTTTGAGTTTTCTAGTACATTTTTTCTTTATTATTAGTTAGTTCACAAGGTTTAGGGGAAACCATGTAGAAACCTTTACATAAGGGGTGAATCTAATTAATTTTCTTCTTTCATAAATCAAATCGCATGGGTAATTCATGGTTGAGTTAAAACCATGTGATGCTTAGGGGAAACCCTATCAGAGATTGTGTGTATAGGATTTATCACATGGGTTACACAAAATTATTAAAAAAACATGCAAAAATCATGTGAGAGTGTATTTAATTTTAACATACGTGTTCTTCATGTTTGGTCCATGTTTTTATAACAGTGCCGTTAAACCATACATGGGAGTATTTTCTGACTAGTGTAGGGCACATGGTTGTTGTACAGTTTGGTAAAGTGTGATTCCTAACCAGGTGACTTACTTAGTTTTTCCAAAACTTTAATTTCTTAATGTTCCGAAATGAATTTATACCCCAAATACAACTTTATCTCCTCCCTTTAGATCATATTGACCTAGGAACACCAAGGGAGGTCTTCCCATCCCCCACCCCTAAAATTCTTAGGCTCCCTCTTCCTATTTTTTATGGATTCTCCTTGGGTAATCCCTTCTTATTATTCCTATTATCATTCCTTTTTTTATTTTTATTTTTTTCTCTCCTTCCTTATATTGGTTTCTTATTTCCCAAACCCTAGGGTGGGTTTTGGATCTTATGTGTTGGGTATTTTGATGTTAGGTTGTGCGATTGATTCCATAGGCCTTGTTTCTCCCATATTCGAATGTTTTTTCACATATTCCCACCATTTATGTAGGTATTTACATCCATTTCCTTTCCAAAACTTGACATGAGATTCTTATATATTTTTGTAATTTCTTTAAATTGGATTCAACAGGTTGTTAGATTTATAAATTTATTTAATAAATCCTTTCAAGTAAAAGGTTTGAGTAAAAAACGGGGTTTTATATTTATTTTTAATAATTTTTTCTATGTTTTAAAAGTTCATATATGTTACAATTTTTCTAAAATTATTAAGTATCCTTTATAAAGTATTTGGTCTTTTAGACTACGATTATAAAATGTGTGAGTCAATTTTTGAAATTGAATTGTGACATATTTTGATACTTGCCTCTTCGAGGGCCTTTATGGTTTTTCTTGGAATTTCATAATGTTTCGACCAATTTGGATGGATAAGGAAGTAAGAAAAGTTTTTCTGTTACAGATTTTTGTCTTTTGTTGTCAAACAAATAAATCAATTCACTTTGTAAAGAATTTGAAAATCAGACAATGCTTTTCTGATTTTTATTTTATAACCATCTCAAGTTTAGAGAACTTGTGGTGCAATCTGTATGAAGGATAAAGAGATTAAAGAAGGTTTTTTGTCAAAACACAATTCAACATCATACTATCCAAAAAAATGACAAAGGAAAGAAAGTGCCACGCAGGTGGTGGTGCGCAGGTGGTGGCACACAGGTGGTGGCGCGCAAGTGGCGGTGCACAGGTGGTATTATTTCAGAAATATGGCAAAGGAAAGAAAGTGGCACGTAGTTATTAGCGCACAGGTGGTGGCGCACATGTTGAGGAACACAGGTATTAGTGTGTAAGTATTGGCGCGCAGGTCTAGGTCGTGCAAGTCCTCAAAATGCCTATAAATAGATGACTCACCTCCTCATTTCTTAAGGCTCAACACTTGAGAATTATCTTTGAGCTCTGGACATGCGGGTATCAAGTTGGGCAGGCAGGTTGATAGTTGTTAGAATGCGTGCAGGTTGGGGGCACGTAGGTTGGGGGTGTAGGTTGGAGGCGCGCAGGCATTGGCGCGCAGGCTTCACGAAGGCAGCACATCTGAAGGTCAGCACCCAAGAAGAGGCGTGCAGGTTCCCGACACACAGGTCTTGGTCACGCAGGTCAAAGTGGGTGTGCAGGGTGCTTTTCTCCAGGGGTTCCTACCAGCTTCTAGGTAGAAAAGAAGAAGAGGCACGTAGTTATAGGTCGCGCATGTCTAAGTGGGCGCATAGGCTGTTTTTCTCTAGGGGTTCCTGCCAGCTTCTGGGTAGGAAAGTGAAGAATTTATTTCAAATATTTGATTTTTATAAGCTCATTAAGAAGCAGTAATCCATTGTGTTACCCTATTTGTTCTAAGAGGGAGCACACACACTATTATATTGTTTTCAAATTGCTGCACGAGTGTAAGGGTATATTCAAATCGTTGTATTCCACATCAAAGGATTGTTTTCTAGTGGATTGTGTGGTACCTGGTTGTTTTCGTACCATACCAATGATGTAGTTACTTTTGTTGAGTATTTAACCTTGTAAATCTTGTGTTCCTGTGGTTGTGTGTGTTCAGTATAGAAGAAACTCTTTAACAGGGGGTGAAGGTTGTTTCAAAAAGGGGAAACTTAAAAAGAAAAAGATATCACTGATTCACCCTCTCCCCATATCAGTGATACTTAGATCCTAACTGAGAACTTCAATTGGTATCATAGGAGGTTCCCTTCGTTTATTCTTTGCTGAAGTGGTTGAAGAGAAGTTGTGATAGAGAATCTAAATTGCGTGAATAGTAAGGGGATCCCGATTTTTTATTGAAATAACTATCACATATGGAAGGACAGAATGATTCCTTGTCTTATATATCTTGGATATGATGTTCTTGAAACTACAACAGATGGATTTCCTTCTATTGATGATAAGGTTCCTCTTACTCCTGTCGATAAGAAGAACCTTGAGAATGATGGAAGAGATAAAAATGTGTTACTCTCATCTCTTTCTGAGAGTGAATTTCAAAGAGTGAAAGGTGTTGCTATAGCTAAAGGCATCTAGGATAAGTTGAAGAACATCAATGAAAGAAATACAAAAGTGAAGAAGGAAAAAATAAAAATCTGGAGGCTGAAGTATGAAGACTTGAAAATGGGAGAATCTGAATCTGTTGGGGACTTCTTTACCAGAATTAATGACATTGTCAGTACAATCAGATGTCTTGGTGAAATTTTGGAGGATTCTACAGTTGTCAAAAAGATCTTTAGAATTCTACCAGAAAAATTTGATGCTAAAGTGTCTTCATTGAAAGATATAGACCCTGAGACATTATATCTGGATGACTTGAATATCACTCTCATTACTTATGAAATGAGAAGGGAGAAGACTATGAAGACAAAAAAAAGCAGATAGAGAAATGTCATTCAAGGCTTCAAAGAGAGAGAAGTCAAAGAAGACTTTTATTAAAGATGATTCTCGTGCATCTGATTCTGAAGATGAGGTATGTAAAAATGTTGATGAAATTTTATCCTTGTTTTCTAAAAATGTGAAAAGAGGTACTGGGAAATACAAAGGGAAACTTCCCTTGAAATGTTTTGAATGTGGAGTTGTTGGTCACTTTGCGGCTAACTGTCCTCGAAAGAATAAATAATAAGACAATGATGATTATGAGAGACGGACAAGAAGTCCATGTAAGAAACAAACTGAAAAAGATAAATATTTATCAAAGGGTAAGGATAAAAATTTCTTCAAATCAAAAAGAAGAAACTTTTTATCTTGAGATGAAGAAGAAGATAGCGAAGCTGGATCTGAGAAATCATCTACAAAGAAAGCTAGAAAGAATACCTTTATTGCAGTAGTGAGTAATAAAGATTAAGGGAGAAATAGTTCTGAAGAAGAAGAAACTCAACTTGAATATAATCTGAAAGAAGAGTTTAAATAATGTTTCAGGAAGATTAGAAGGCTTGAGAAGGAAAAAAAAAGTTGTAAAATGAAATTTCCACATTAAACAATAAAAAAGTTTTTCCTAAGGTGAAAATAAAGATGTAAAAATAGATTGATGATCTGAATAATTCTCTTGAGAATGAAAAGAATCATAATATTCATCTTGAAGTAAAGCTGAAAGAAAAAGAATAACAATTTGAACTGTTCCAACGGAAACTATCCAAAGCTAATGAAATGAATGTCAGTTTTAAACATTCTATCTCAGAAGTTGGTGAATGTTTCAGTAAGAATGAACCAATGAAGGGTCCACAGAATTTACCTTCAAATTTTGAGAGGTAAGATGGAACTGGTTCTAATAGGAACAAAGTTGGAAAGGCTATGTATGTGGCCAAATCCAGTAATGCTGACAAATCAGAAGAACATAAAAATCCTCTGTCTAGAAAGATTTCTACTACTTTTGGTACTGATAAGTTTGAACAGAAATCTGAGCTGAAAAGGAAAGTTACAATTGAAAAAAAATGACAGTTAGCAGGGTTCTATTAAGAAGGATGTTGAGAAGCATGTTCACAACTCCTTTCAGTATAGAAGTTTCAAAGGAAAATATTCATTCTATGGTAACTACTGTTATTGTGGTGGATTCAGACACACTGCAAACATGTGTTTGTTTAATCAACAACATTATAACTATTCCACAAGTTTTTAAAGACAAGGATTGAGGTGGAGTCAATCCGTTCAAAATATAAAGTCTCTAAATAAATTTCAAAATATATCTGAGAAGACTGGTGTGAAAGTTGAGAATAGGTTCCAATCACTGGAAACTGTTTGTGAGAGATGTGATCGACCTGGACATCTTACCAAGGGATGCCTTAGTGTGTTACCAGAGCTACAAAAGATTCTTAATAATTATCAAAAGCCAGAGTTTTTAAAAGCTAAAAGGTACAGGTCTGATAAGTATAAAAATAAAGAGTGCATCATTGTCTGGCCAGAACACATTGACTTGTCTATGAAATTGGAGGAAGCACAATAGAAAGTAAAGGAAAAGGAAGAACAAAAATCTCTTGTTGTTGAAGCTGCTTTAAAAGATACAAAAGGATAACATCCATGGATTCTTGATAGTGGGTGTTCCTCTCATATGAATGGGGACTTAAAGATACTGAATAATGTGAAAGAATTCAAAGAAAGAACAGTGACATTTGGAAATGATGAATCTCTAAGGATAAAAGGTGTGGGATCAACCATTATTGGAAAAGAAAAGACGAAATCTAGGAAAACACTATATTTTGATGGGCAGGGACAAAACCTGTTAAGTGTGTCACAACTCTGTGATGAGGTAAACAAAGAAATATTCAGAAAAGATGGATTTGTTGTGAAAAGTGAAAATGATGGAAATATAGTTACAAGAGGCCAATGTACAAGGGGGAATCTATTCCAAGATGGTGATGTACAGAACTCTTGTTACATGAGTGTGGTGGATGAAAATAAATTATGGCATAAAAGGCTGGGAAACATGTGTCAGAGAAATATGTGCAAGTTATCAAAGCGAGATAGTGTTCAGGATATGCCTGATTTATCAAGAGAAAGAGATTGGTGTTTCACTATTTGTGAGAAATGGAAGATTACTAATTCTATGCACAAAAGAGTTGAAATTCACTCAAAAAGACCCTTGGAACTCATACACTCAAATATATGTGGACCAATGAGAAAGAAATATTCAAATGGAGATAAGTACTTCATTAATTTCATTGATGACTTTACTCGCATTACTTGTGTTATGTGCATGAGACATAAGTCAGATTCTCTGACAATGTTTAAGAGTTTCAGAAGGAAAGTAGAGAAGGAATGTGAGTATTCAGTGATTAAGTTGAGAACTGATAATGGTGGTGAGTATAAGAATGAAAAGTTTGAAAGTTATCTTAAGAAACATGGAATTCAGAATGAGTTCATTTCACCATACACACCTCAACAAAATAGGGTGGCTGAAAGAAAGAATCGAAGTCTGGTGGAAATGGGGAGAACTATGTTACTTGAACATAGTCTTTCTCATTATTATTGGAGGCAAGCCATGAGTACTACTGTGTATATTCAAAACTGATGTTTCTATAGGCCAAACTCATATATGACTTCATATGAAATGTTCTATGGAAAAACTCCAAGTCTGAAACACTTGAGAGTCTTTAGGAGCCCATGAATTATAAAGAAGAAAGGTGGAAACTTGGGAAAGTTTGAAAAAAGAGGAGATGACGGAATTTTTCTTGGCTATTCTCTAGAAGGAAGAGGATATAGATTCATCAATAAAGAAATAGGAAGAATTATTGATTCTTTAGATGTAAAAGTTTTTTAAAATGCTGAGAAAGAAAAGAATTCGTATGTTGATGTCGAAGTCGAGCAGGATATAGAAGATTTTGTTAACAATTATGATAATGCTTCAGACTGTGTTAATCCTACTCAAGAAGAGTAATCCGACTCAGAGATCTCAAGTGATGAGGATGGAGTTCAAACAAATCATCCTAGGTTTAGGAAGCAAGTGGAGGCTCAAAACATTATTGGATATAAAAATCAGAGGGTCCAAACAAGAAGAACAACAAATGCTATATCACATACTTCTCTTTATTAAAAATTTGAACCGAATGATGTAAATGAAGAATTTGAGCATAAATAATGGGTTCATGATATGAATGAAGAGATTGATCAGATAGAGAAGAATGATACTTGGGAACTTGTACCCAAGCTTGACAACAATAACATTATTGGTACAAAGTGGGTTTTCCGGAACAAGCTGAATGAAGAAGGTAAAGTAATAAGAAACAAAGAATGATTGGTCTGAAAAGGGTATTCACAAATTTAAGGCATTGATTTTTATGAAACCTTTGCTTTAGTGGCAAGATTAGAAACAATCATAATTTTTCTTGCTATTGCTGCACAACAAGGTTACAAAATATTTCAAATGTATATAAAATCCGCATTCTTGAATGGTTACATTGACGAGGAAGTTTACATTGCTCAACCTTGTGGATTTGTTATTGGAAATGATGAAAGTTATGTGTGCAGGATGAAGAAGGCTTTATATGGGCTAAAATAGGCTCTGAGTGCATGGTATTATAAATTAGATACTTTCTTAAAGAAGATGAACTTTAAGAAAGGGAGAGTTGACAACAATCTCTACATCAAGGAATGTTAGGAGTTTTCACTGATCGTTATTGTTTATGTCGATGATATTATATTTTCTAGAGATGATGAAAGATCATGTGAAAAAATTGTTGAGGAGATGAAAAAGTTATTTGAGATGTCCATGCTGGGTGAAATGAAGTACTTTCTTGGGCTACAAATTTCACAGAAGAAGAATCACGTTTTTTTGTATCAAGAAAAGTTTGCTAAGGAACTTCTAAAATAGTTTGGCATGAAAAATTTGAAACCAGTATGCACTCCGATTTCAGTGGGATCCAAGTTGTATAAAGATGGAGAAGGCAAGGAATTTGATCAGAAAGAGTTTCGAAAGCTGATTGGAAGTCTGTTATATTTGACTTCCTCAAGACCCGACATTGTCTATGCTGTCACTTTATGTGCAAGATTTCAGAGTGCTCCTAAAGAATCAAATTTGATTTCTGGAAAAAGAATTATCCGATATATCAAAGGAACAACAAATTTTGGAATCCGGTATGACGGCTCTGAAAATGTTGATCTATTCGGGTATTCTAATGCTGATTGGGAAGGAAATATTGATGATTGAAGATCCAAATCTGGTGGAGTTTTCTTTCTGGGGAAAAGTTGTGTTAGTTGGCATACCAAGAAATAGAATTTAGTAACTCTTAGCAGAGCTAAAGCTGAGTATGTTGCTGCAACTCAAGATGCAACACAAATAATGTGGATGAAGACTCAGTTTGAAGATCTACTTGTTGAAGTAAAGGTACCATTTCTCTTGGGTTGTGATAATCATAGTGCAATAAATCTTACAAGAAATTCAGTACAAAATTCTCGTTCAAAATACATTGATATAAAGTACCACTTCATCAAATAGCAGGTGGAGAAGAATTAATTGAGGCTAGAGTATGTTCCTATATCTGAACAAGTTGCTGATATATTCACAAAACTGTTACTGAAGGAACCATTTGAAAAATTGAGGTTGAACATGGGTGTCCAACCTCCTTCTCATAAAGGTTAAGGTACATGTTTCTGTCCCCACTCTCATCTTGCTTTTGGATAGTGTTTTCAAGGGGGGGGGGAATTGTTTCATAAATCTATCCTTATGGAAGAATGCATAAAGGGGGAGTTTTGGATAAGCTGTGAATCTAGAATGTATGTGTGTGAACTATTCTAACTATTTGTTGGGGTGGTTGTAGGAAACAATGTTGTTTTCCCGGAAAGTCAACGAAGTGAATAATGCTCAGGTAGAATCTTGAAAGATGATCTGTAGAAGGTAGAGGAGGTACGCTCATGAGATTTCATAGTCACTGCTTTTGGATATCATGGTTTTGGCTGTCAATAATTATTGTTTCCTACAATGAGTTAGCTCACGTAGTCTTAGAATTGTTGATAAGTAATCCATTTCTTAAGGTTACAAAGATCAGTGATTTATGAATCATGGTTGACAACAAAATCAAGGGGGGATTGTTGGGACCAAGTTGGATGGATAAGGAAGTAAGAAACGTTTTTTGTTACAGAGTGTTGTCTTTTGTTGTCAAAAAGCTAAATCAATTCACTTTGTAAAGAACTTGAAAATCAGACGATTCTTTGCTAATTTCTATTTTATAATCATATCATGTTTTGAGAACTTGTGGTGCAAGCCGTATGAAGGATAAAGAGAGTAAAGAAGTGTTTTTAGAAAAACACAATTCAACAACATACTATCCAAAAAAATGACAAAGGAAAGAAAGTGGCGCGCAGGTTGTGGCGCGCAGGTGGTGGCGCGCAAGTGGCGGCGCGCAGGTGGCATTATTTCAGAAATATGGAAAACTACAGAAAGTGTCTTGTAGGTGGTGGCGCGCAAGTTGAGGCGCACAGGTATTGGTGCAAAAGTATTGGCACACAGGTCTAGGTCGCGCAAGTCATCAAGATGCCTATAAATAGACGACTCGACTCCTCATTTTTTAAGGCTCAACACTTGAGAATTATCTTTGAGCTCTGGGTGCGCAGGTAGAGAGTTGGGCACACAGGTTGATAGTTGTTAGAAGGCGCGCAGGTTGGGGGGCGCAGGTTGGAGGTGCGCAGGTGTTGGCGCACAAGCTGCACGAAGGTAGCACGTCTGAAGGGTAGCACCCAGGAAGAGGCGTGCAGGTTCCCAACGTGCAGGTCTTGTTCACGCAGGTCAAAGTGGGCGTGCAGGCTACTTTTCTCCAAGGGTTCCTCCCATCTTCTGGGTAGGAAAGAAGAAGAAGAGGCGCACAAGTATAAGGTGCGTAGGTATAAGTCGCACAGGTCCAAGTGGGCACGTAGGATGTTTTTCTCCAGGGGTTCCTGCCAGCTTCTGGGTAAGAAAGTGAAGAATTTATTTGAAAGATTTTATTTGTATAAGCTCATTAAGAAGCACTGATCTATTTTGTTACCCTATTTTTTCTAAGAGGGAGCACACGCACTATTGGATTATTTTCAAATTGTTTCACGAGTGTAAGGTTATATCATACTCATTGTATTCCACATCAAAGTATTGTTTTCTAGTGGATTGTGTGGTACATGATTTTTTCTGTACCATACCAAGGACTTAACTACTCTTGTTGAGTAGTGAACCTTGTAAATCTTATGTTCATGTGGTTGTGTTTGTTCAACAAGGAATAAACTCTTTAACAGGAGGCGAAGGTTTTTTCAAAAGGGGAAAACATAAAAAGAAAAAGATATCACTGATTCACCACCTCCCCCTCTCAGTGATACTTGGATCCTAACTGGGAACTTAAATTGGTATCAGAGGAGGTTCCCTTCGTTTATTCTTTGCTGAAGTGGTTGAAGATAAGTTGTGATGGAGAGTCTAAATTGTGTGAACCGTAAGGGGATCCCGATTTTTTATGGAAAGAACTATCACATATGGAAGGACATAATCATGCCTTATCTTATTTCTCTTGGATATGAAGTTCTTGAAACTACAATGGATGGATTTACTGCTATTGATGACAAGGTTCCACATACTCTTGTCAATAATAAGAACCTCGATAATGATGGAAGAGCTAAAAATGTGTTACTCTCATCTCTTTCTGAGAGTGAATTTCTAAGAGTTAAAGGTGTTGCAACAGCTAAAGGCATCTGAGATAAGTTGAAGAACATATATGAAGGAAATAAAAAAGTGAAGAAGGAAAAACTAAAAATCTGGAGGCTTAAGTATGAATACTTGAAAATGGGAGAATACGAATCTGTTTGGGACTTCTTTACCAGGATTAATGACATTGTCAGTACAATCATATGTCTTGGTGAAACGTTGGAGAATTCTACATTTTTCCAAAAGATCTTGAAAATTATGGCAGAAAAATTTGATGCTAAAGTGTCTTCATTGGAAGATAGATACCCTGAGACATTATCTCTGGATGACTTGCATAGCACTCTCATTACTGATGAAATGAGAAGGGAGAAGACTATGAAGACCAAAACAAAAGCATATGGAGAAATGTCATTCAAGGATTCAAAGATGGAGAATTCAAAGAAGACTCTTATTGAAGATGATGCTGGTGAATCTGATTTTGAAGATGAGGTATATAAAAATTTTGATGAAATTTTATCCTTGTTTTCTAAAAATGTGAAAAGAGGTACAGGGAAATACAAAGGGAAACTTCCCTTGAAATGTTTTGAAAGTGGAGCCGTTGGTCACTTTGCGGCTAACTATCCTCAAAAGAATAATGAAGAAGACAATGATGATGATTAGAGACGGCCAAGAAGGCCATGGAAGAAACATACTGACAAAGATAAATATTTTCAAAGGGTAAGGATAAAAATTCATCAAATCAAAAATCAGAATATTTTTATCTAGAGATGAAGAATAAGATAGCGAAGCTAAATCTAAGAAATAATCTACTGAGAAAGCTAGAAATAATACCTTTATTGCAGTAGTGAATAATAAAGATTACGGGAGCAACAATTCTGAAGAAGAAGAAACTCAACTTGAATATCATCTGAAAGAAGAGTTGAAAGAATGTTTGAGGAAGATCAGAATACTTAAGAAGGAAAACAAAATGTTGACAAATGAAATTTACACATTAAGTAATTAACAAGGTTTTCTTGAGGTGAAAATCAAGATGGAAAAAGATATTGATGATCTGAAGAATTCTCTTGAGAATGAAAATAATCATAATGATCATCTTGAAGTAAAGCTGAAAGCAAAAGAATAAGAGTTTGAACTATTCCAACAGAAACTATCCAAAGCTAAATAAATGAATGTCAATTTCAATCATTTTGTCTCAGAAGTTGGTGAATGTTCCAGTAAGAATGAACCAATGAATGGTCCATAGAATTTACCTTCAAAATTTGAGAGGAAATATGGAACTGGTTCTAATAGGAACAAAGTTGGAAAGGCTATGTATGTGGCCAAAGCTAGTAATGCTGAAAAATTAGAAGAACATAAAAATATTGTGTCCAGAAAGATTTCTACTACTTTTGGTACTGATAAGTTTGAACATAAATATGTGCTGAAAAGGAAAGTTACGATTGAAAACAGAAAGGTTGATGGTCAGCAGAGTTCTATTAAGAAGGATGTTTAGAATCATGTTCACAAATCTGGTCAGTATAGAAGTTTCAAAGGAAAATATTCATTCTATGGTTACTACTGGTATTGTGGTGGATTCAAACACACTACAAACATGTGTTGGTTTAATCAAAAACATTACATCTATTCTACAAGTTCTGAAAGACAAGGATTGAGGGAGAGTCAATACATTTGAAAATAGAAAGTCTCCAAATAAATTTCAAAATATATCTAAGAAGACTGGTGTGAAAGTTGAGAATAGGTTCCAATCACTAGAAACTATTTGTGAAATATGTGATCGACCTGGACGTATTTCCAAGGGATACCTTAGTGTGTTACCAAAGCAACAAAAGATTATTAATAATTCTCAAAATACAGAGTTTTTAAAATCTAAAAGGGACAGGTATAATAAGCCTTAAAAGAAAGTGTGTGTGGTTGTCTAGCCAGAACACATTGACTTGGCTAGGAAATTGAAGGAAGCACAACAGAAATTGAAGGAAAAGGAAGAAAAAAAAGCTCTTGTTGTTGAAACTGCTTTGAAAGCTACAAAAGGAGAATGTCCATGGATTCTTGATAGTAAATGTTCCTCTCATATGACAGGAAAATTAAATCTACTGAAGAATGTGAAAGACTTCAAAGAAGGAACAATGACATTTGGAAATGATGAATCTCTGAGGATCACGGGTGTTGGATCAGCCATTATTGGAAAAGAAAAGATGAAATACTGGAAAACACTATATGTTGATGGGCTGAAACATAACCTGTTAAGTGTGTCCCTACTCTGTGATGAGGAAAACAAAGTAATATTCAGAAAATATAGATTTTTTGTGAAAAGTGAAAATGAAGGAAATGTAGTTACAAGAGGCCAACGTACAAGAGGGAATCTATTCCAAGTTGGTGATCTGCAGAACTCTTGTTATATTAGTGTGGTGCATGAAAATAAATTATGGAATAAAAGGCTGGGGAACATGTGTCAGAGAAATATGTTCACGTTATCAAAGCGAGAGAGTGTTCGGGATATGCCTGATTTATCAAGATAAAGATATTGGTGTTGCGCTATTTGTGAGAAATGGAAGATTTCAAATTCTATGCACAAAAGAGTTGAAATCCACTCAAAAAGACCCTTGGAACTCATACCCTCAGATATATGTGGACCAATGAGAAAGAAATATTCAAATGGAGATAAGTATTTCATTACTTTCATTGATGAATTTACTCGCATTACTTGTGTTATGTACATGAGACATAAGTCAGATGCTCTAACAATTTTTAAGAGTTTTAGAAGGAAAGAAGAGAAGTAATGTGAGTATTCAGTGAAGAAGTTGAGAATTGATAATGGTGGTGAGTATAAGAATAAAGAGTTTGAATGTTTTCTTGAGAAACATGGAATTCGGAATGAGTTCAGTTCACCATACACACCTCAACAAAATGGGGTGGCTGAAAGAAATAATCGAAGTGTGGTAGAAATGGGGAGAACTATGTTACTTGAACATAGTCTTTCTCATTATTATTGGAGGAAAGCGATGACTACTACTGTGTATATTTATAACCGATGTTTCTATAGGACAAACTCAGATATGACTCCATATGAAATGTTTTATGGGAAAACTCCAAGTCTGAAACACTTGAGAGTCTTTGAAAGTACATGTATTATAAAGAAGAAAGGTGGAAACCTTGGAAAGTTTGAGAAAATAGGAGATGACAGAATTTTTTTTGGCTATGCTCTGGAAGGAAGAGGATCAAGATGCCTCAATAATGAAACAGGAATAATTATTGATTCTTCATATGTAAAAGTTTTTGAAAATGCTAAGAAATAAAATCATTCATATGTTGATGTCGAAGTCGAGAAGGATAGAGAATATTTTTTTAACAATTCTGATAATTCTTTAGACTGTGTTAATCCTAATCAAGAAGAGAAATCTGACTCAGAGATCTCAAGTTATGAGGATGGAGTTCATACAACTCATCCTATGTTGAGGAATCAATTGGAGGCTCAATACATTATTGGAGATAAAAATTAGATGGTACAAACAAGAAGAACAACAAATGCTATATCACATACTTCTCTTTTTTAAAAAGTTGAACCGGATGATGTAAATGAAGCATTTCAGCATCCAGAATGGGTTCATGCTATGAATAAAGAGCTTGTTCAGATAGAGAAGAATGATACTTGGGAACTTGTACCCAAGCAGGACAACAAGAACATTATTGGTACAAAGTGGGTTTTCCGAAACAAGCTGAATTAATAAGGTAAAGTAATAAGAAAGAAAGCAAGATAGATCTGCAAAGGGTATTCACAAATTGAAGGCATTGATTTTGATGAAACCTTTGCTCCAGTGGCATGATTAGAAACAATCATAACTTTTCTTGCTCATGCTGCACAACGAGGTTACAAAATCTTTCAAATGGATGTAAAATCCACATTCTTGAATGGTGACCTTGACGAGGAAGTTTACATTGATCAACCTTGTAGATTTGTTATTGGAAAAGATGAAAGTTATGTGTGCAGGTTGAAGAAGGATTTATATGGGCTAAAACAATCTCCGAGAGCATGGTATTCTAAATTAGATACTTTCTTAAAGAAGATGAACTTTAATAAAGGGAGAGTTGACAATAATCTCTACATCAAGGAATGTCAGTAGTTTTCACTGATCATTATTATTTATGTCAATGATATTATATTTTCTGGAGATGATGAAAGATCATGTGAGAAATTTGCTAAGAAGATGAAGAAGTTATTTGAGATGTCAATGCTGGGAGAAATGAAGTACTTTCTTGGGCTACAAATTTCACAGAAGAAGAATCACATTTTTATGTCTCAAGAAAAGTATGCTAAGGAAATTCTGAAGAAGTTTGGCATGGAAAATTTGAAACCAGTTTCCACACCGATTTCAGTGGGAACTAAGTTGACTAAAGATGGAGAAGGCAAGGAAGTTAATCAGAAAGAGTTTCGAAAGCTGATTGGATGTCTGTTGTATTTGACTGCCTCAAGACTCGACATCGTCTATGCTGTCACATTATGTGAAAGATTTAAGAGTGTTCCTAAAGAATCACATTTTATTGCTAGAAAAAGAATACTCAGATATATCAAAGGCACAAAAAATTTTGGAATCTGGTATGAAAACTCTAAAAATATTGATCTATTCGGGTATTCTGATGCTGATTGGGAAGGAAATGTTGATGATCAAAGATCCACATCAAGTGGAGTTTTCATTCTGGGGAAAAGCTGTGTTAGTTGGAATACCAAGAAAAATAATTCAGTAACTCTTAGCACAACTGAATCTGAGTTTGTTGCTGCAACTCAAGCTCTAACACAACTAATGTGGATGAAGACTCAGATAGAAGATCTACTTGTTAAAGTAAATCTACCATTTCTCTTGGGTTGTGATAATCATAGTGCAATCAATCTTACAAGAAATCTAGTACAACATTCTCGTTCAAAACACATTGATATAAAGTACGACTTCATCAAAGAGTAGGTGGAGAAGAATGAATTGAGGCTAGATTATGTTTCTAAATCTGAACAAGTTGCTGATATATTCACAAAATTGTTACCGAAGGAACCATTTGCAAAATTGAGGTTGAAAATGGGTGTCTGACCTCCTTCTCATCAAGGTTAAGGTATGTGTTTCTATCCCCACTCTCATCTTGCCTTTGGATAGTGTTTTCAATGGGGATAATTGTTTCATAAATCTATCCTTATGGAAGCATTCATAAAGGGAGAGTTGTGGGTAAGCTGTGAATCCAGCATGTATGTGTGTGAACTATTCTAACTATTTGTTGCAGTGGTTGTAAGAAACAATTTTGTTTTTTAGGAAAGTCAATGAAATGAAGAATGCTCAGGTAGAAGCTTGAAAGATGATCTGAAGAAGGCTGAGGATGTATGCTCATGAGAGTTCATAGTCACTTCTTTTGGAAAGCATGGTTTTGGCTGTCAATATTTCTTGTTTCCTAAAATGATTTAGCTCACGTAGGCTTAGAATTTTTGAAATGTAATCCATTTCTTAAGGTTACAAAGTTCAATGATTTATGAATCATGATTGAAAACAAAATCCAAAGGGGGAGATTGTTGGGACCAAGTTGGATGGATAAGGAAGTAAGAAAAGTTTGTTGTTACAGAGTGTTGTCTTTTGTTGTCAAAAAGCTAAATCAATTCACTTTGTAAAGAACTTAAAAATCAGACTATTCTTTGCTGATTTTTATTTTACAATCATCTCAATTTTGGAGAACATGTGGTGCAATCCATGTGAAGTATAAAGAGAGTAAAGAAGAGTTTTTTGGAAAAACAAAATTCCACATCATACTATCCAAAAAAAAAGAAAAAGGAAAGAAAGTGGTGCGCAGGTGGTGGCACGAAGGTGGTGGCGCGCGGGTGGCATTATTTCAGAAATATGGCAAAGGAAAGAAAGTGATGCACAGGTATTGGCATGCAGGTGGTGGCACGCAAGTTGAGGCGCGCAGGTATTGGCGTGCAAGTATTTGCGCGCAGGTCTAGGTCGCTCAAGTCCTCAAAATGCCTATAAATATACGACTCACCTCCTCATTTCTTAAGGCTCAAAACATGATAATTGTCTTTGAGTTCTGGGCACGCAGGTAGAGAGTTGGGCGCGCAGGTTGGGGGCGCGTAGGCTGCACAAAGTCAGCACGTCTGAAGGGCAGCACCCAAGAAGAGGCGCGGAGGTTCCCGGCATGCAGGTCTTGGTCATGTAGGTCAAAGTGGGTGCGTAGGATGCTTTTCTCCAGGGGTTCTTCCCAGCTTCTGGGTAGGAAAGAAGAAGAAGAGGCGTGCAAGTATAAGGCATGCGGGTATAGGTCGCACAGGTCCAAGTGGGCGTGCAAACTGTTTTGCTCCAGGGGTTCCTACCAGCTTCTGGGTAGGAAAGTGAATAATTTCTTTGAAATATTTTATTTGTATAAGCTTATTAAGAAGCACTGATCCATTGTGTTACCCTATTTGTGCTAAGAGGGAGCACACACACAAATGGATTTTTTTCAAAGTATTGCACGAGTGTAAGAGTATATCCTACTCATTTTATTCCACATCAAAGGATTGTTTTCTAGTGGATTGTGTGGTACTAGATTTTTTTTATACCATACCAAGGACGTAGCTACTCTTGTTGGGTAGTGAACCTTGTAATTCTTTTGTTCCTGTGGTTGTGTGTGTTCAGCAGGGAAGAAACTCTTTAACAGGAGGTAATGATGTTTCAAAAAGGGGGAAACATAAAAAGAAAAAGATATTAATGATTCACCCCCTCCCCCTCTCAGTGATACTTAGATCCTAACTGGGAACTTCAATTAGTGTCATAGGAGGTTCCCTTCATTTATTCTTTGCTGAAGTGGTTGAAGAGAAGTTGTGATGGAGAATCTAAATTGCATGAACAGTAAGGGGATCCCGGTTTTTGATGGAAATAACTATCACATATGGAAGGACATAATGATGCCTTATCTTATATCTCTTGGATATGATGTTCTTGAAACTACAATGGATGGATTTCCTTCTATTGATGACAAGTTTCCTATTACTCCTGTCGATAAAAAGAACCTTGAGAATGATGGAAGAGCTAAAAATGCGTTACTCTCATCTCTCTCTAAAAGTGAATTTCTAAGAGTGAAAGGTGTTTCTACTACTAAAGGCATCTGGGATAAGTTTAAGAACATCTATGAAGGAAATACAAAAGTGAAGAAGGAAAAACTACAAATCTGGAGGCTAAAGTATAAAGACTTGAAAATGGGAGAATCTGAATCTGTTGGGGACTTCTTTACCAGGATTAATGACATTGTCAGTACAATCAGATGTCTTGGTGAAACGTTGGAGGATTATACAGTTGTCGAAAAGATCTTGAGAATTCTTCCAGACAAATTTGATGCTAAAGTGTCTTCATTGGAAGATAGAGTCCCTGAGTCATTATCTCTGTATGACTTGCACATCACTCTCATTACTTTTGAAATGAGAAGGTAGAAGACTATGAAGACCAAAACAAAAGCAGATAGAGAAATCTCATTCAAGGATTCAAAGAGAGAGAAGTCAAAGAAGATGCTTATTGAAGATGATGCTGGTGAATCCGATTCTGAAGATAAGGTTTGTAAAAACTTTAAGGAGATTTTATCTTTGTTTTCTAAAAATGTGAAAAGAGGTACAGGGAAATACAAAGGGAAACTTCCCTTGAAATGTTTTTAATGTGGAGATGTTGGTCACTTTGTGGATAACTATCCTAAAAAGAATAAAGAATAAGACAATGATGAAGATGAGGGATGGCCAAGAAGGCCATCGAAGAAACAAACTGACAAAGATAAATATTTTTCAAAGGGTAAGGATAAAAAATTCTTCAAATCAAAAAGAAGAAAATTTTTATCTAGAGATGAAGAAGAAGATAGCGAAGCTGAATCTGAGAAATCATCTACTGAGAAAGCTAGAGATAATACCTTTATTGCAACAATGAATAATTAATATTACGGGAGAAAAATTTCTGAAGAAGAAGAAACTTAACTTGAATATCATCTGAAAAAAGAGTTGAAAGAATGTTTGAGGGTGGTCAGAAGGCTTGAGAAGGAAAACAAAAAGTTGAAAAATGAAATTTCCACATTAAACAATCAACAAGGTTTTCCTGAGGTGAAAATCAAGATGGAAAAAAAGATTCATGATCTGAAGAATTATATTGAGAATGAAAAGAATCATAATGATCATCTTGAAGTAAAGCTGAAAGAAAAAGAATAACAGTTTGAATTTTTCCAACAGAAACTATCCAAATATAAAGAAATGAATGTCAGTTTCAATCATTCTATCTCATAAGTTGGTGAATGTTCCAGTAAGAATGAACCAATGAAGGTTCCACAAAATTTACCTTCAAAAGTTGAGAGGAAATATGGAACTGGTTCTAATAGGAACAAATTTGGAAAGGCTATGTTTGTTGTCAAAAGCCAGTAATGATGAAAAATCAGAAGAACATAAAAATCTTATGTTCAGAAAGATTTCTACTACTTTTGGTACTGATATGTTTGAACATAAATATGAGCTGAAAAGGAAAGTTACGATTGAAAACAGAAAGGTTTATGGTCAGCAGAGTTCTATTAAGAAGGTTGTTGAGAAGCATGTTCACAACTCCAGTCAGTATAGAAGTTTCAATGGAAAATACTCATTCTATGGTTACTGCTGGTATTTTGGTGGATTCGGACACACTAAAAACATGTGTTGGTTTAATCAACAACATTACAACTATTCTACAAGTTTTAAAAGACAAGGATTGAGGGGGATTCAATCCATTTTAAAATAGAAAGTCTCCAAATAAATTTCAGAAGATATTTGAGAAGAATAGTGTGAAAGTTGAGAATAGGTTCTAATCACTGGAAACTGTTTGTGAAAGCTGTTCTCGACCTGGACATCTTTACAAGGGCTGCCTTAGTGTGTTACCAGGGAAACAAAAAATTCTTAATAATTTTCAAAAGCTTGAGTTTTTAAAAGCTAAAAGGGACAGGTCTAATAATCCTGAAAAGAAAGAGTGTGTGGTTGTCTAGCCAGAACACATTGACTTGGCTAGGAAATTGGATGAAGTACTACAAAAAGTGAAGGAAAAGGAAAAACAAAAAGCTCTTGTTGTCGAAACTGCTTTGAAAGCTACAAAAGGAGAACGTCCATGGATTCTTGATAGTGGATGTCCCTATCATATGATAGGAGTTTTAAAGCTACTGAAGAATGTGAAAGACTTCAAAGAAGGAATAGTGACATTTGGAAATGATGAATCTCTAAGGATCAAAGGTGTTGGATCAGCCATTATTGGAAAATAAAAGATGAAATCTAAGAAAACACTATATGTTGATGGGCTCAAACATAACCTATTAAGTGTATCACAACTCTCTGCTGAGAGAAACAAAGTAATATTCAGAAAAGATGGATTTTTTGTGAAAAGTGAAAATGATGGAAATATAGTTACAAGAGGCCAACGTACAAGGGGGAATCTATTCCAAGTTTTTGATGTGCAGAACTCTTGTTACATGATTGTGGTGGATGAAAATAAATTATGGCATAAAAGGATAGAGAACATGTGTCAGAGAAATATGTGAAAGTTATCAAAGAGAGATAGTGTTTGAGATATGCCTGATTTATCAAGAGAAAGAGATTGGTGTTTCACTATTTGTGAGAAAGGGAAGATTACTAATTTTATGCACAAAAGAGTTGAAATTCACTCAAAAAGACCCTTGGAACTCATACACTCAGATATATGTGGACCAATGAGAAAGAAATCTTCAAATAAAGATAAGTACATCATTACTTTCATTGATGAAATTACTCGCATTACTTGTGTTATGTACATGATACATAAGTCAGATGCTCTGAAAATGTTTAAGAGTTTCAGAAGGAAAGCAGAGAAGAAATGTGAGTATTCAGTGAAGAAGTTGAGAACTGATAATGGTGGTGAGTATAAGAATTAAGAGTTTGAAGGTTATCTTTAGAAAATGGAATTCGATGTGAGTTCAGTTCACCATACACACCTCAAAAAAATTGGGTGTCTAAAATAAAGAATCGAAGTCTGGTGGAAATGGGGAGAACTATGTTACTTGAACATAGTCTTTCTCATTATTATTGGAGGCAAGCCATGAGTACTGTTGTGTATATTCAGAACTGATGTTTCTATATTCCAAAATCATATATGACTCCATATGAAATGTTCTATGGAAAAACTCCAAGTCTAAAACACTTGAGAGTCTTTGGGAGTCTATGTATTATAAAAAATAAAGGTGGAAACCTGGAAAACTTTGAGAAAAGAGGAGATGACAGAATTTTTCTTGGATATGCTCCAGAAGGAAGAGGATATAGATGCCTCAATAAAGAAACAAGACGAATTATTGATTCTTCAGAAGTAAAAGTTGTTGAAAATGATGATAAATAAAAGCAGTCATATGTTGATGTCGAAGTCGAGCAGGATAGAGAATATTTTGTTAACAATTCTGATAATTCTTTAGACTGTGTTAATCCTACTCAAGAAGAGGATTCTAACTGAGAGATCTCAAGTGATGAGTATGGAGTTCAAACAACTCATCCTAGGTTGAGGAAGCAAGTGGAGGCTCAAAACATTTTTGGAGATAAAAATCAGAGCGTCCAAACAAGAAGAACAACAAATGCTATATCAAATACTTCTCTCTATTGAAAAGTTGAACTAAATGATGTAAATGAAGCGTTTAAGAATCCATAATGGGTTCATGCTATGAATGAATAGCTTGATCAGATAGGGAAGAATGATACTTGGGAACTTGTACCCAATCCAGACAACAAGAACATTATTGGTATAAAGTGGGTTTTCCAGAACAAGCTAAATGAAGAAGGTAAAGTAATAAGAAACAAAGAAATATTGGTCTAAAAAGGGTATTCACAAATTTAAGGCATTGATTTTGATGGAACCATTTCTCCGGTGGCAAGATTAGAAACAATCAGAATCTTTCTTTCTATTGCTGCACAACGAGGTTACAAAATCTTTCAAATGGATGTAAAATCTGCATTCTTGAATGGTGACCTTGACGAGGAAGTTTACATTGATCAACCTTGTGGATTTCTTATTGGAAAGGATGAAAGTTATGTCTGCAGGTTAAAGAAGGCTTTATATGGGCTAAAACAGGATCCGAGAGCATGGTATTCTAAATTAGATACTTTCTTAAAGAAGATGAACTTTAAGAAATGGAGATTTGACATCAATCTATACATCAATGAATGTTAGGAGTTTTTAATGATCGTTATTGTTTATCTCGATGATATTATATTTTCTAGAGATGATGAAAGATCATGTGAATTTTTTTTGAAGAGATAAAGAAGATATTTGAGTTGTCCATGCTGGGAGAAATGAAGTAATTTCTTGGGCTAAAAATTTCACAGAAGAAGAATCATGTTTTTCTGTCTCAAGAAAAGTATGCTAAGGAACTTCTGAAGAATTTTGGCATGGAAAATTCGAAACCAGATTCCACACCAATTTCAGTGGGAACCAATTTTTCTAAAGATGGAGAAGGCAAGGAAGTTGACTAGAAAGAGTTTCAAAAGATGATTGGAAGTCAGTTTTATTTGACTGCCTCAAGACCGGACATCGTCTATACTGTCACTTTATGTGCAAGAATTCAGAGTGCTCCTAAACAATCACATTTGATTACTGGAAAAAGAATTCTCAGATATATCAAAGGTACAACAAATTTTGGAATCTGGTATGACGGCTCTGAAAATATTGATCTATTTGGGTATTCTGATGCTGATTGGGTAGGAAATATTGATGATCAAAGATCCGCATATGGTGGAGTTTTCTTTCTGGGAAAATTTGTGTTAGTTGGCATACCAAGAAACAGAATTTCGTAACTCTTAGCACATCTAAAACTGAGTATGTTGCTGCAACTCAAGCTGCAACACAACTAATGTGGATGAAGACTCAGTTAGAAGATCTACTTGATGAAGTAAAGCTACCATTGCTCTTGGGTTGTGATAATCAGAGTGCAATAAATCTTATAATAAATCCAGTACGAAGTTCTCGTTCAAAACACATTGATATAAATTACCACTTCATCAAAGAGAAGGTGGAGGAGAATGAATTGAGGCTAGAGTATGTTCCTACATCTGAACAAGTTGCTGATATATTCACAAAACCGTTACTGAAGGAACCATTTGCAAAATTGAGGTTGAACATGGGTGTCCATCCTCCTTCTCGCCAAGGTTAAGGTATGTGTTTCTATCCCCACTCTCATCTTTCCTTTGGATAGTGTTGTCAAGGGGGATAATTGTTTCATAAATCTATCCTTATGGAAGCATGCATAAAGGGGGAGTTGTGGGTAAGCTGTGAATCTAGCAAGTATGTGTGTGAACTATTCTAACTGTTTGTTGGAGTGGTTGTAGGAAACAATTTTGTCTTCCAGGAAAGTCAACGAAGTGAAGAATGCTTAGGTAGAATCTTGAAAGGTGATCTGAAGTAGGATGAGGAGGTACGCTCATGAGATTTCATAGTCACTGCTTTTGGACAGCATGGTTTTGGCCGTCAATAATTCTTGTTTCCTTCAATGAGTTAGCTCACGTAGGCTTAGTATTGTTGATAAGTAATCCATTTCTTAAGGTTACAAAGTTTAGTGATTTATGAATCATGGTTGACAACAAAATCCAAAGGGGGATATTTTTGGGCCAAGTTGGATAGATAAGGAAGGAAGAAAAGTTTGTTGTTACAGAGTGTTGTCTTTTGTTCTCAAAATGCTAAATCAATTCACTATGTAAAGAACTTGAAAATCAGACGATGCTTTGATGATTTGTATTTTACAATCATCTCATGTTTGGAGAACTTGTGGTGCAAGTCGTATGAAGGATAAAGAGAGTAAAGAAGTGTTTTTGTCAAAACACAATTCAACATCATACTATCCAAAAAAAATGACAAAGGAAATAAAGTGGCGCGCAAGTGGCGGTGCGCAGGTGGTGGCGCGCAGGTGGTGGCGCGCAAGTGGCGGAACACAGGTGGCATTATTTCAGAAATATTTCAAAGGAAAGAAAGTGGAGCTCAGGTATTGGCGCGCAAGTATTGGTACGAAGGTCTAGGTTGCGCAAGTCCTCAAAATTCCTATAAATAGATGACTCGCCTCCTCATTTCTTAAGGCTCAACACTTGAGAATTATCTTTAAGCTCTGGGCGCACAGGTAGAGAGTTGGGCGCGTAGGTTGATAGTTGTTAGAAGGCGCACAGTTTGGGGGCGCGCATTTTGGGGGTGCGCAGGTTGGAGGCGCGTAGGTGTTGGCGCGCAGGCTGCACGAATGCAGCACGTCTGAAGGGCAGTGCCCAGGAAGTGGTGTGCAGGTTCCCAGTGTGCAGGTCTTGGTCGCACAGGTCAAAGTGGGCGCGTAGGCTGCTTTGCTCCAGGGGTTCCTCCCAGCTTCTGGGTAGGAAAGAAGAAGAAGAGGTGTGCAAGTATAAGGCGCGCAGGTATAGGCCGCGTAGGTCTAAGTGGGCGCACATGCTATTTTTCTCCAGGGGTTTCTGCCATCTTCTGGGTAGGAAAGTGAAAAATTGCTTTGAAAGATTTGATTTGTATAAGCTCATTAAGAAGCACTGATCCATTGTGTTACCCTATTTGTGCTAAGAGGGAGCACACACACTATTGGATTGTTTTCAAAATGCTGCATGAGTGTAAGGGTATATCCTACTCATTGTATTCCACATCAAAGGATTGCTTTCTAGTGGATTGTGTGGTGCTGGATTGTTTTCATACCATACCAAGGACGTAGCTACTTTTGTTGAGTAGTGAACCTTGTAAATCTTGTGTTCCTGTGGTTGTGTGTGTTCATCAGGGAAGAAACTCTTTAACTGGAGGCGAAGGTTGTTTCAAAAAGAGGAAACTTAAAAAGAAAAAGATATCACTGATTCACCCCTCCCCCTCTCAGTGATACTTGGATCCTAACTGGGAACTTCACATAACACTTTAATGGGTGACTTTAATTTTTCTCTATGATTGTCTTTCATGGATCCTCTAAAAATGTACATACATATATGCCGGTGATTTTATACACAAACATCCACATAGATATAAATATTTATATGTGAAAGACCACATATATAAGGGTGTATGGGAATATATTTATAGAAATTTCATGGATTTCATTTTTTAAAATCTTGGATTCAAAATTGATTCTTGGTTTTAAAATATTTTATAAAGAATGTTTTAAAGTTATGATTTTTTAAACATGGTTTCTTTGAATGGATTTTGGACTTCCAAATACTTTCTAAAATGAGGTTTAAAATGTTTGTTTTCCAAAAAAAGTGTTTGATTCCCATTTGACACATGATAAAGTGATTCTACTTAGAAAATCATTACTAGTTTAAAATGTGAAGGACAAATTGGCACCTTCAAATGGTTTTCATTGAAATGTGTGCATCCTTATGGAAGTATCCCTCTTTTTTATAAGGATTTCACATGGATGGTGTTGAGTGGTTGGCTTAGAATATATGTTGGATTATGTTGATCTATGATTTCACTACGGGAAAAATGACTTTTTGCGACGGGATTTCGTGTCTCGTTGCAAAAGGTTTGGCGAGGGTAGTGCGCCAAATCGCGCGATGGTTATTTGCAACGGGGCGGCGGTTAATAACTTTTTGCGATGGGATGACCTCTCGTCTCAAAAGGTGTGTCGGCAGGGACTATTTGCGACGGGACCCGTCACAAATAACTTTTTAACCACCGACAGTAATTAATGCGGGCGTAGGTTTTTGCGACGGGTCCCGTCGTAAATAATCAAACCTATATATACCCTCATCCGTTTTCCTACCCATTCCACTCCATTTCTTGATCTTATTTCTCTCTAAACTCTGATTTCAGAGGGAAAATTTTTATATGTTAATTTTTTTTGTCACGAAAAAGTTGTGAAGCCGTCTACATCAATAGAAAATCAAGTTTAAAGGTATTTATGTTTTATTTAAATTATTATTTATTTCAATTTTTATGTTAATTTTTATTATTATTGATTAGTTGTAATTAAATTGAATTTAAATTTTTTTGGCATGACTATTTATTTGTACTAATAAATTGAAATTTTCAGTATTAATTTTTAATAATTAGTATTAATAAGTAATTACTAACGATAATTAGTAACGTATATAATTAATTTGTATTAATTAATAATAATTGTTAATAAATACTAATAAATATTAATAATTAGTAATAATTATTAATAATTATTAATAAATATTAAAAAATAGCAATAATGAGTAATAAATAGTAATAAACTATAATAATTAGTAATAAATTTTAATAATTAGTAATAAATTGTAATAATTAGGAATAAATTGTAATAATTAGTAATAAATTGTAATAATTAGTAATAAAATGTAATAATTAGTAATAAATTGTAATAATTAGTAATAAATTGTAATAATTAGTAATAAATTCAAATAATTAGTAATAAATTGTAATAATTAGTAATAAATTGTAATAATTAGTAATAAATTCTAAAAATTATTAATAAATTGTAATAATTAGTAATAAATTATAATAAATTATAATAAATTTTAATAATTAGTAATAAATTGTAATAAATTGTAATAATTAGTAATAAATTTTAATAATTAGTAATAAATTGTAATAATTAGTAATAAATTGTAATAATTAGTAATAAATTGTATTAATTAGTAATAAATTGTATTAATTAGTAATAAATTGTAGTAAATAGTAATAAATTGTAGTAATTAGTAATAATTAGTAATAAATGGTAATAATTAATAATAAATTGTAATAATTAGTAATAAATTGTAAGAATTAGTAATAAATTGTAATAAATTCTAATAAATTGTAATAAATTTTAATAAATTGTAATAAATTGTAACAAATTGTAATAATTACTAATAAATTGTAATAATTACTAATAAATTGTAATAATTTATAATAAATTTTAATAATTAGTCATAAATTGTAATAAATTGTAATAATTAGTAATAAATAGTAATAAATTGAATTAATTACTAATAAATTGTATTAATTAGTAATAAATTGTAATAATTAGTAATAATTAGTAATAAATTGTAATAATTAGTAATAAATTGTAATAATTTGTAATAAATTGTAATACAATGTAATAATTAGTAATAAATTGTAATAAATTGTATTAATTAGTAATAAATTGTATTAATTAGTAATAAATTGTAATAATTAGTAATAAATTGTAGTAATTAGTAATAATTTGTAATAAATTGTAATAATTAGTAATAAATTGTAACAATTAGTAATAAATTGTAATAATTAGTAATAAATTGTAATAATTTGTAATAATTTGTAATAATTAGTAATAAATTGTAATAATTAGTAATAATTTGTAATAATTACTAATAAATTTTATTAATTAGTAATAAATTTTAACAATTAGTAATGGATTGTAATAATTAGTAATAAATTGTAATAATTAGTAATAAATTGTAATAATTAGTAATAAATTGTAATAATTAGTAATAAATTGTAATAATTAGTAATAAATTGTAATAATTAGTAATAATTAGTAATAATTAGTAATAAATATTATAATTAGTAATAAATTGTAGTAATTACTAATAAATTATAGTAATTAAAAAATAAATTTTAATAAATTTTAATAATTATTAAAACATAGTAATAATTTGTAATAATTTGTAATAATTAGTAATAAATTGTAATAATTAGTAATGAAGTGTAAGAATTAGTAATAAAGTGTAATAATTAGTAATAAAGTGTAATAATTAGTAATAAAGTGTAATGATTAGTAATAAAGTGTAGTAATCAGTTATAAAGTGTAATAATTAGTAATAATTGTAATAATTAGTAATTAATTGTAATAATAAGTAATAAATTGTAATAATTAGTAATAAATTGTAATAATTAGTAATAAATTGTAATAATTAGTAATAAATTGTAATAATTAGTAATAAATTGTAATAATCAGTAATAAATTGTAGTAATTATTAATAAATTGTGGTAATTAGTAATAATTAGTAATAAATTGTAATAATTAGTAATAAATTGTAATAATTAGTAATAAATTGTAATTATTAGTAATAAATTGTAATAATTAGTAATAAATTGTAATGATTAATAATAAATTGTAATAATTAGTAATAAATTGTAATAATTAGTAATAAAGTGTAATAATAAGTAATAAAGTGTAATAATTAGTAATAAAAATTAATAATTAGTAATAAACATAAAAAATTAATAATAAACATTTATAATTTCTAATAAACAATAATAATTAGTAATAAAAATTAATAATTAGTAATAATGAGTAATAATTAGTAATAATTAGTAATAATTAGTAATAATTAGTAATAATTAGTAATAATTAGTAATAAATTGTAATAATTAGTAATAAATACTAATAATTAGTAATAATTAGTAATAATTAGTAACATTTAGTTATAATTAGTAATAATTAGTAATAATTAGTAAGTGTCATCCATGTCCAATGTAAACTCTATAATTGTCCTTGCTTAGTTGATCACCTTGCAAGTAGCGTTGCAATAGGACAACCTAAGTCATGCCCTTCTCATCTATATGAGTTATCTCTCATGACCCTTTACATAGACCATTCTTCTTTGAAATTTTAAGGGAAAGATACTGAAGTCCCCTTAAATTTTTAAGGAAGAATGATCTATATAAAGGGAACGAGATGATTCTTAGAGACGAGAACGACATTGCTTTGGTCGTCTTATTGCAACACTACTTGCGAGGTGATCAACACGACTGCTACGATGCTGGCGTCCAGCTCGAGAGGAGCTCGTGGAGAGGCATCATCTTCTGCCTCACACTATCAGGAGTAGTTCTGAGCTCAGAATGACCTTATTGAGAGTTTATAGAAGCAGCAAGAAGAGATGTATCCGCAGCAACAGTAGTAGAAGAAGCAGCACGAGGAGGAGATGTGTCGATGGCAGTAGAGCATCAGGAGTAGAAGGAGTACATGCGTTTTCTGACTCGTAGTTTGGGGATGGAGTTTCCTCCACTATCTACTTCGGCTCCTCCACATCCTCCAGAAGATGACCCCGGCCCCCAGTGATTTTTTTTATGTTAAAAACATTTTAATTTAACATTTATTATAATATAAATTATTTACAGTTTTTGTCTTTTATATTGGTGCAGATATTAGATAATTTAATTTTTAATATTTTATGATTTTTTTTGTAAATATTGAGAATTTTAATAATTTTTATTTTTTTATTATTTTAATAATATAAATATTATTGTTTCATTAATCATAATTTTATTAAATATATTTTTTCAGTATTATATTTTTTATAGTTTGTTTATTTTACTAATAATAATAATGATAATAATAATAATATTTTATGATTTTTTCATATTGTTTTGTGAATATTGAGAATTTTAATATATTTTTATTTTAATTATTTTAATAATATTAAAATTAATTTTTCAATAATCATAATTTTATTAAATTTATTTTTTTTAAATTTATTTAATATTTTCGACGGGATGTGTTGTGACGGGTTCCCGTCACAAATAGTCTAAATAATTTTTTTTAAAAAGTATTTGCGATGGGATTAGGGACCCGTCGTAAAAAGTATTTGTGACGGTCCTGTCGCAAATAGTCTAAATAATTTTTTTTAAACCTATTTTCGACGGGACGACGGGTCCGTCGCAAATACTTTTTGCGACGGGCCGTCACAAAAGAGATTATATATATATAAAGTATATAATCAGAGACTTATTTGCGACGATTAAGTTTCCCTTCACAAAAAATATTAATTGCGACGGGCCCATCGCAAATAATATTTTTTGCGACGACATTTTCTGCAACGGACTATTTGTGACGGGGCCCCGTCACAAATAAATCGTCGCAAATACCTTGAATTCTAGTAGTGTTTGGATGTTATATTCATGTTTTCTACCTCACCTCCCATTTATATTATCATCTTGGGATTAAAAAGTTTCTTTTTGTGGGTCAAGGTATATTTATATCTAGTCCAAATGAGATGAACTAAATCTATTATGAGGATGGATGTACCTAGTCTACAGGGGGTGTACCACGAGTGGGGAAAATTGAAAGAAATTAGGTGGTTATTGACATAGGTATATCAACTAGGCCAATAGATGTTTGCAATCTGAGTATGACTAAGGTCTCCTCATAGGATTTTTTGAACATTATCATGATTATGTATATTTTATTACTTCTTGTTTATTGATTTTAGTTTCACTATTACTCAATTAATTTATAGTAATTAATGATATTCCTCTAGTTTCATTTTTATATTGAACTCAGTATTTGATCTCACCTTGGATACATTAGTTTTAGTTTGGGATTTTATAAGAGGATTTTCAATTGGGGTATTTGAAAAAAGTAATGGAATATGAAATCATTTTTAAAGAATTATTTAAAACCTATTTAGAGTTTTAGACATTGGTTGATAGAAATATTTTGGTTATTTCATTGAAATAATGAATAGTTATTTTATAAATTTATTTTCAAACCAATATTTATGGTTTCTTTTCAGAAAGTAAATGTAAGAATTTTTTGGTGCATACCTACAAACTTGTTTATTCGCAGGCCCAACTTATTCCAGGAGACATCAATAGACTCGAGTAGTTCTGAAGGTTCAATTTTTTTTTCTAGACTACTCATGAAAAAAGTTGGTGTTATATATGGATGGTGATCATAGAGGTCACATGGAGATATTTTTTATTTTTTATTTTGGGTTTTCCTTTATATGATATTTATATCGGCTAGATTATCTTCATGTATATAGATTCAATTTCTATTATTTTTATATATATTTAGTTGGATATTAATTTTTTTATACCCTATTTGTCATATTTCACTATTTTGGTTATATCCTTATGCATAGAACAATGATGTATAGGTTGGGAATGTCAATATTCCAGATGGAATCCTGTTATTATTATTATTTTTATTGGATGAAATCATCCCCAATGACTAAGTTGTGATTCCCATGACACTTGTCATTAACAATTGGGGATCGATGACACCCCTATAGAATTTTGTTGTCTAGTATAGGTGACTGGTTTAGGGTTTATTACCAAGTTAGATCATAAAAAATAGTATCACATATAGTTTCTTGAGAGGTACTAGGTTCTAGAGTTCTGTTTGTTATCCGGGATGTTAGGTAGAATAGAGTAAGCCTTACAAAACACGAGAGGTAGGTGTCAAAAGAGCGTTATGAACTCTTTCTCACCCTGAGCATAGAGTTTCCATGGGTTGTTGGATATTGAGTAACTAATTTTATTTTTATGGTTCATGATGATGGTATTTTGGATTTTTTTAATTGATTATGTGTTTTTAGGGTTAAAACTAGGAGTTTAATAGGTTTCACAAATTGAACTCACACAACCTAAAAAACTATGTGAAGACTGAGTGCCTAGTTATGCATGACATATAATGGTTATTGTATGATTTTAACATAGTCTAATAAACCATGGGGCCAATTCACGAACAACCACTTTTCCCACTTGAAGGATCTTTAGATTAGGTGATTTTATTGGTCATATTTTTCTTTGCAAGTATTGTTTTCAAAAAAATTGATTTGTTTTTTTGTGTGTTATGTATTAGTTTTATGGAATTTTTTTATAATTTTAATGTTATTTTTATATAGGACTGGATTGAGATTTAATTTATTGTTTATTAGGTTAATGTTTTTATTTTATTTAGAGTATTATTCCTAAAAGGTCCCAAAGGTTCCTAGGAAGTCTCTACCAATGGCTAACTTTCCACAGAATCCTAGTGGAGTGGTAAAGCTAATATATTTTTATTTTTTTCTTATATTTCATGTAGATATAGGTTTTTAAGAATCTTTGAAGTGTATATATGGAATTTAAGGTATATTTATCTCCCTTGTACCTCTATGATCATTTAGGGTGAATGTTCTCTAAGGTATATTTGAGGGACTAGGTATGGATTAGTGGGAATTGGTCGTTCTATCCTTGTTTCATGATGGAATAACTTGGTAGTTATTCAATAAATACTTTATCCAATTTTTCATATATAAGGAGGTTAAGGTTAGGAAAGTGGTATATCTTAATGGTAGGCCAATAGATAGAGAATAAGTACATTGACATTTTTAATGAGTTGATTCATTTTTCCCCCAAGATGATGTCGAGTGATTAATTAAAGGATCACCTTTTCATGAATGGTATTTTCTAAAATATTTTTCACTGAGTTCTATAATCTGAGAAAGGTTTATTTAAGTAACTAGTGGATGAGTCATTTTTGGATGAGCTGATTTTCATTGGAAAACCAATTGCAAGTGGAAACCTCATTTCCCTTGGTGTTAAAGAAGGATCAAGTCCAATGAGAAGTAAAAACTGCAGGAACCTATTTTGAAGGTGTTTTATTCTCCTATAACCACTTCTTATAAATGGAATAATTCATTGGTGTGCTTCAAGTGTGTCCAATTTAGTTATTCCAAGCCTTCTTTCCTTAGTTCACTAGAGAATTTTCATCATTACTGTCAGTTGGGTTATATTCATATGTTTTACTTATTGGAATCTTAGTACAATAATAACAATACCATACCAACCCTATAATCTTGATATCTCTCTCATTTTATCCTTGAGGCAACTCTTAGTATCTTCCTTCTTGTTTCATCTTTCCCCTTCAATTTTTTTATTTGTTTTTTATTTGAGGGCTTCTTTGGGTGATTTTGTGTCTTGTGAACGATTTTTTATTTAAGTGTCTTGGGGAAATTATGTATTTGGATCAGGTAATTTTGGGAATTTTTTGACATGAATATTAGGTTATGTTAATGGTGAACCATTAAAGTACCTTTATTAGTTTAACCACCATGTTAGTTAATTTATACATATTAGGGAAACCCACTTTGGATCATGAATTTCCATTATCTCTTGATGTAGTTAGGTGTGACATATGAAATTAATTATCATACTAGAGACGGTAACTGTTGGAACCAGGCGTGTAGAGGAAGCCCCAAACAGGTGGCTTTTTTAAAAATTTCCACCGACGATTGACATAAACTTGTCGACGTTAGTGAAGAGCAGCCTGATTAAATATAAGGATCTCGTGTGAAGGGTTTTAAGCACACAAAAAAACCGTAAAAATAACTATTTTAATTCTAAAGCTGTGCACGACATCTGCTCATCAATGGTGATCACTGCTTGAAGAATCTGAATTTGAATTAATCTAGATCATTCACACATGGTTCAATTAATCAGCGGGAGCACCGTTCTTCATAATCCAGGTGCTAGTACGGAACAATGACGACACCTTCGACGCTCCAACGATCACCGCACCGCTTCACTTGTGATGCTTGAGAGAGTACTTGATCCATGCTCCTTAGATCTATAGAATCTCTCTCTAGAGTATGTTAGAGAGGGGAGTAGAGAGAATATCCATGAATAGAACTTGGAAAAATTCCATTCTCTTATATTTATAGTGGTTAATTAAAATACTCAGAATCCCCTCACCGACCCCGAATACTTAACGCACTATCAATGACATTTTATGACTACTTAACTGAGTAATAAATATTATTATCATTTACTTGTAATATATTAAAATATATTATGTGATAATAATTGATTCATTAACTTTACGTGTCACTCCCATAAATATTAATTGAACCTTGAATAAGTTAATATTCGTCAATTAATATTTTTCATTATTTACTTAAAACACGTAAATACATTTAATAAATAAATTAAATATTAATTATTCTGAACTCAGATAATATGAATTCATTTATTTCATTGGTGACCGTTTTACCTTGGACAAATCCCAAACCTATGTGGTGGGGCCCACCATGTCCAAAACTTGTATTCAATTGAATAGGGCTTATTTTTAAATATGCTATTGTGTGTGACCCTCTAGGCCCTTCTCTCAATGGCTGTGAATAATATTCATAGACCAAGAGAAGGATCTAGCAACCCATCATGTCCCCTGAAGTGATAAGGATTGTCACAACAGCAACAACCAACCTATGAACATGCACTGTGTAATATAATCTCTTTGTCTGTAATACCTCATAAAGTCACGCACTCATGTTTCATCACCCTTTTTCTTGCTTTATTATTTGTTGATTTAACTGGATAGATTTACCCTTGACTTCCATGGACATGGTCTTATATAGGTACTACCATACATATCAAAATGGCCTAAGATATATTACTTCCATGACCTAGAAGTGACAAATCCTTTGTTGACCATTCAACCAATGTCATTGTACCAATGACGCAGCCAACACAAACTACCTTGCCACAACTTCATCGCCATGGTTTTCATCTTGAATCAATGTACGTAATCAAATGACATAAATTGGTAATGGTCTCATGTTAGGAGAACATTACACATGATCGTATATAGGAACATCCAATGACACCCAAAATATGTGGTGTTCCTATTCACGGGTCAGTCCTCATGATCTCACTACTAGAGATCACCCAGTGAAAACGTCATGAGAATAAGTATCAATGCTTATGATCCCCCAACACATGATAGTCAAACATCTACCATGTTCAATCAGTAAGATATATCTAGACCATATAACATATATTTATGATTAATTTCATAATATCTAGAGGTTCTCATTATAGCATGGGAACTTCTATAACCTTTCGATACGACAATTAATATTTGGACATTACCATTTGAATAGTGGATAAAAAATAGTATACACTATAATGGTAAGATGAAATCATGTATAACTAACTCTATATACGATATGGTAATCAAAATCACTAAATAGTTGGGTATAGGGAACCCACTATTTCAAAACTCTCACTTGCACTAGAGCCAACTTGCTAGCTAAACTAGTTAGCTACTCACACGATTAACATCATGTTACTACTAAGTGATGACTTTAGCTATCGGGTCCACCATGGTTCCTCCGCATGGTAATTCTGCTATTGTGACCTTATCTCATTGAGTATAACTTATCAAGAGATGGTATCCTGAGTATATATCATTTTGTCCACTATCATAGCTTGACATCTTGGCTAGTAAGAATATCATAATTTATATTATGATAATACTTTTCTTACTAGGTGAGATTCCAAGAACTGGAACAAAATCATTGCATTTATCTGCTTCTTAGATACCTTAGAAGCTGTAATGCACTCAGTCTATGTAAGTATAGCTACCACTGGCTTATATGAGCTTGACTCACTCATCACCTTTAGCCTAACTGAAACAGTAGATCTCTTGATCTATGGAAGACTAGTTTGTATCCTCAAAAACTAGTATCCTTTCTTCTCCACTTATCAGGTACATATCTTTTGTACTTTATGAAGTACAATTAGATAGTTCTGACGACACCCCTTGTAGTGATTTTGGATATAACTAATATCAACCCAAAATAACTTGGCAATATCAGTTCTTGTACATATCATGGAATGCGTGATTGATCCATCACTCCAATGTATAGATTTCAAATCACCATAGGTATCTCTTCCCATGTCATGGATAGGTCAACGCGGAGAGATTATGCCCTGTGACATAAGAAACAATTCATCTCTTGAATCATTCCAACTTGTATTTTTCAATACAATTTCACTATATGTATGATAGAATAGGACCAAGCAACCTATAGATCTACCTCAGTAGATCATATATCCTAGAACTTAGGTTGATACTTGAAGTCAATCATTAAAGAGAAAATTTCATTTTTTTCTTAACCAACTGTAAAACCAATGTCTATTTTCCATATGTTTCCAAACATATTTTCTATTGGAAAACATTGGTTCTCTCACTAACCTCACGTAGACACATGGAAATTATTTATTGAAAATGTATATTCTATGATCTTGTTGCTTACTTTAATCCCAAATTGGATTTCAGTAACTTTCAACCTTTATTAGAATTTTGTAACGTAACCATCCCTTTCTGGTTGCGTCGTATAGACACCATCCCTGATTGGTGGTCATGACATCTAATGCTAAATAACTTGATCGTAGATATTAGCTATGACAAGTAAAATTCTAATGGAATTAGGCTTAATGACCTGGTCAAGCCAATTGAGCCTTATTGGTACTGTGCTTGTACCACCCTTGTATCAACTCACTTTAATACCCACCGCAGTATTCAAAATAATAAGCCCCTTTTGCACTTTGATACATGGAATCCATTAATTGAATTTTAGTTGGTCTTTTCAATTTTAGCTAATTTCCATAAAATACTTACTTGTAAGAAATATTATTCATATTGAATAATAGATCACTGACCATGGTGAATATAAAAACCATCACCATGGTTTTATCTTTCCTACGCAGTATGTGTCGCTAGAAAATACTATGTTCCACATGCGCTTGTGGAACTAATTCCTATTCAAACTATTTATGAATTTTGAGCATTGACTAAACACTAGTCAATATAGCTCCCACTATCTCTAATAGAGATGTGAACCCTCTAATAGAAATAAAGTCTATAACTAGACTATATCTTTTCTACGATAGGGATTTTTGTAATATCCTAAGAAACCATTAGGATTATACTAAATGCACAATGTTTTTGTCTTGATGCAAATTTGTTTATTTCCAAACAAACTATTGGCATCCAAATGCATGTCATTATGAAATAATGAATTTACATCATACTATGATTTGTATGATATCAATTTGTCATTAAAGTTGGCATATGGTTGTGGGATATCTCCGTTAATTGCAAATAATGCCATAAAATATAATGGAAGTTTCTGTTAGTTTCTACATTGATATTACATACATCAATACTTTGATGTATAAAATGTGCGTTTAGAAATCAATCCATGCTACAAGTTTGTTGATCAATGTTGAAATGTAAGACTTTATCATCAATCCTCCTCATTAACATCAATTTCATGATGTCGATAAGGTAATGTGCATTTAGGTATTACTCCACGCTACATTATTATGATTGATGAATTCTTGGTCGAGATATTCTTTGGTATCCCAACCCGAACCAACTCATATCTCCTGACCATGCATATACTTTACTTTATTATTCCTTAATTACTTAAAGGAATCTTATCAAGTATATATACCTCTATCTTATACTTGGAATAGTCCATGCTTACTTGTTGAACTATTTCCAAGAGCTTTGTGAGACACCTTTATTTCTAAAGGCTCCTTTATCCAAACTAAAGACATCAAAAATACCAAAAGTATTTAGCTGTGCTGAGCCTAAATACCATAATTGGCATATTGATGACGTTCAATTTTAGTATTTATTGACAAAGAATTATCTAGTCACAATTGGGTATAAGTATTACATCACTAATTGCATATGATTCATGTATTTCTAAACTAGTGATTGAGTTTACCAAAAACAATATTCATTCCATAACCTGAAAGAATGTCTCCTTGCATCCAAGGACTCATGAGATTTAATGTCTGTGGTTATACTGAATAATATTTTAACATGAATCTTTCACTTGAAAATTAAGAAGTTGTGTACTCCTCACCATTGGCCTAGGAATCTCCCTTTCACAGCAACTTGGAGAATACACCTGACTTCTAGTAATGTTTCTATACATACTTGATAACTGTATTTAAATACACATATGTAACCATTATATTGTATTTAATACCCATGTAGTAAATCTAAAACATTAAATTGATGAACATGCTTGATGTAGAAGTAGTAACCTGCTCCATTAAATTATTTTATTGCTTTTAAACTTCCATTGTATTATTTTATATTATTCAATGCAATAACCATTTCTAATACCTCATTAATTGAAGGACATTGTGAATGTTCCATTTCCATTAAATTCCTTTGACCTTTTCACATTGTCTTTCAATTTATTCACCATAATAATTAAAACATAACTGTCTTTTATTCTTATTCACTTGGAAAACCTTACCTTTATTGGTAATGGAGTGTCTACTCAATACTTGTTCATTTTATAACATAAAACAAAACTTGAGTAAAGTGGTGAAATTGATATGAGAAAGGGATCCAATTAAAGATCATGATCAATCTTTAACTTTACACATGCAGGTGTAAAATTACTTTATTCATATCATTACTTCTATTTCTCCTTGAAAACTTCTCGGAAATGAGACTTTATATTATATCATCCTTGTCCTGGTGTAGCGACCGCAACTAGAACCAGAAGTTGATGAAATCATAATGATATAAACATCATATGCTTTATACATTTTTCTCATGTAAGTAGTTTCACCCTCGCTTGTTGAGGTAGTTTAATAGTGTTGGGGACAATGGAACTTTGATTTTCCTATATCATAGTACTATGCGTATGCGCCTATACTATTCATGGATTCTCGTGTTAGTGTGGACATCTTCTTTGTCCAATATTTATTGCAGTTTAAACTTGTGGTATAATTTTCCATTTTTCTACAAAAATGAATTTTATCAGATGAGTTCCTTTTATCTGGATTACCGGTTTATACATTTTTTATTAAAATAAATAAATCTTTTAATGCCTCCCACTATTTTATCAGATTCTAGGAACCCTCTATGCTAGAATCAGAATACTTTGTCGCTTGAGTATTCTAGTGGCAAGCATCCCAGAACCACCCCTCATAGTCTACAAGCTAAGGCTATGCCACTACTTGGAGGGTTCTAGGGGGGCTTTTGGCTGGCCTACCGCTTAACTTGTTGTTCCTTGATCTGTTGAGTGAAGTCCTAGCTTCTTAAAATCAGAACTTGATTTCACTACTACAAAAACGAGCAAGGGATGTGCTTCACTTTTATCAGTACTAAAAAAGAGTTGATATAGGGGGCCTTTATCAGCGCTAAAAAAAGCGCTCATAAAGGGTCACTTTTATCAGTGCTAAAAAAAGCGCTGATAAAGGCCCCCTTTATCAGCGCTTTTTTTAGCGCTGATAAATGGCCCTCCTATATCAGTGCTTTTTTTAACAATGATAAAGGGGACCCATTTATCAGCGCTTCTTTTACTAGCACTGATAAAGGGGGGATTTTTCAGCGCTTTTCTCGAGCGCTGATAAATGTTAAGTTTCAAAAAATATATTTTTTCCTGAAAAATAATATTTTGTTATATAAGTATATTTATATTGATATAAATACAATATATATTTTTTTAAATATGTTATTGATACGTATAAAGAGACTATTACATTTAATATATAAGAAATTTAGTGAAAATGGCTTCAAAATATTTTAAAAAAATATTATTAATTAATAATTTTCTAATTATTATCAATTAAAAATAATTTAATAAAAATTTGAGGACATAAAAAATCAAAACAATTAATAAAATATCTAAAATATGTTGAAAATGTAACTCAAACTTCAAACGGCCATAACTTTTGATCCGGGTGTCCGTTTGAGCTCTACAGCATATCAAATCAAAGTATGTGACGATCTCTACGTGCTAAAGACCTAAGAAAAGCCTCTGTCAAATTTTTCGAGCCCAAAAAACTCCCAGAAGGCCTCCAAAACTTAGTTTTTAGTCGGGATACCTTGATTTGTTAACATTCAAACAAGTATAAATTCTGATCCGGATGTCCGTTAGGCCTGTACCACATATCATATCGAAGATTGTTTCATTTTCTTCGATTTGACTGGTTGTGGCGTTGAAATGGGATTTTAGATTATAAGTTATGGTCATTTTAACATTCTATGGATTTTCAAATACACATATATATGTATTTATTCGTAAATATATATGTGTCCGTGTGTGTGTGAGTGTCTATGTGTGTGTCTGTGTGTTGTATATATGTATATATGTATGTATTTATTTATTTACTTATAAAAACAAATCAAAAACATATTTTTTGATAAATGTATTTAAAACTAATCTTATAAGTACATTCTATGGCTTTTCAAATATATATATATATATATATATATATTTATTTGTAAATATATATGTGTTTGTGTGTGTGTGTTTCTGTATGTGTCTGTGTGTTGTATATATCTATGTATGTATGTATTTATTTACTTATTTATTTATAAACACACATAAAAACATATTTTTTCATAAATGTATTTAAAACTAATCTTATATGTATATATTAATATACAAATAAATATACGTATAACAAATTATAACTAAAATTATATATATTAATATATTAATATATGAATTAATATATATATACTAATATATGAATAAATATATTTATATTAATATGAATCTATATCAATATATGAATAAATATAACTATATATATATAGATATATCATTAAATAGAGAACAAAACGAAATGGCTTAGTGGTAAAGCTGTAGCCGTGAAAGGGGGGAGGTCCTGGGATCGAGTTCAGGTGGAAGCGAAGGGGGTGCGCGCATATGAGGATGTGAGGGAAGGGCAGCGCGCAGGAGACCTCCTAGCGTAGATAAAAGGGGTGTGAAGCACTGATAAAAGCACTCCCCGCATTATTTTTTATTATTTATTATTTTTATTTTTAATTTTTTTACCTTTATCGGTGCTAAAAAAATGCGCTGATAAAGGCCACTTTTATCAGCGCTAAAAAATGCGCTGATAAATGGTTCTTTTATCAGCTCTTTTTTTAGTGCTGATAAAAGGGGCCTTTATCCACGCTTTTCGGAGCGTGGATAAAAGGGACCCCCTATATTAGCACTGAGCTTTACAATGCTTTTTTAGCGCTGTTAAAGCCCTTTTTTAGTGCTGATATGGGCAGTTTTTGTAGTAGTGTTTACTCAATGCTTTCCTCTAAAATTACAACAAGCTAGATATGGCTATTTCTTTGTTGTAATTTACTTAAGTCTACTCATCATTCTTATAAAGACTCCCCAGTAATAAGAGGAACCCTCATCTATGGCATGACTGGAACCTCAAACAATTGGTTTTGTCCAAACTTGAATGATGGAAGGCGGTTATGAATTAATATATATTTGAGGGTTTAATTATTTTTAGTGTGAAAAAAGAAATAATTTTCTATTTTTATAAGCATACACTATGTGATCACACTCACATCCTACCATGTAAGAAATAGAAATTTCATCCCGTCATATGTTCATTTTATCTTGCATTCTTTTTTATTAATATACTATGTGATTTCTCAATAAATTACACATGCACAAAAATAATAAACCATGCAAAAAATAAAATGAACACCTGATCATGAGCTGGTACTATTGGATGATCCATTGAGTGAATAACGGACCAACCTAAAAGCCTAGGGGTAAGTACCTTTAGTCGCATGGATTGCATCTTGAATAGCACCATCTGCTCATCCAATGAATCCAAATCATGTCTGGTGCATTGTCGTCACTTGGCGTGAAGTGCGCTAAGCCTCATCTTGTCATTATACAATAGTACTCGCACACATTTGAGGGGATCTCGGGGTATAAAATGTAAAATTCTAAGAATGGGTCTGTGGGCCCTTACACATATAATGACCCTTGAGATGACATGCATAACGTATTCTATTTAATTAAAATAATTATTACAAAACTACATGAAATAATTAAATAAATAATTAAATAAATGCACCAAACATACATTGGTCGGGCTTCAGATCATGATCAACATACGCATTAAACTCGCGTATATATAATAAATTAATAATTAAAATTAAACTTTTATTAAATAAATTATGAGGTCATTTAATCGAATTAAAAACTTTAATCTTATTTTTAATTCAATTTAACATCATTCGGTCCCAATTTAATTAATTTAATTTTAAAAACTAAAAATTAAATTAATTAATTAATTTAATAAATATCCCAATTAAATTAATTATGCCACATATAAATATTAATAACCAAAAATTAATATTTAATTAATTTAATTATCAACTGTAACTAAAATAATTATTTTAATTAATTTTTTATTAAATTAATTCACTCGGGCCCATTAAACATTGGGATGGGCCTGTGTTGGTTAGGGCGAACCTGCGCAGGCCCAGTCCAGGAGATAATGACCCTGTACAGTGGTGTTCTGGGATGGGAAGGTTCACTTTAGTTCATTCTAGGCTAGGTAGACCCATCCGAGCCTGTTTCGGAGAAAACCCAGTATTTGTAGATGGTTACCTCCCAGTGGTGTGCACTGCGTTGCAGGTACTGACGGAGCAGCGAGCACTGTGGGGAGGCGGACTGGGTTTCCCTAACGGTGATTGAGGTAGTCTGAGGGTTCTGGTAGGGGGTACTCATCGGCTGGAAGAGGATGGATGAAACATGGGAGGTTGGCCCGTAGCGGCCAGCGGACACACTAGAGCGGAGGCGGGCTGGTGGCCGACAGCTGAGGTAGGAGGACTCCATGAGGGCTAGTGCTTCGGAACAGTGTCACCAGCCCGGTGTGAGGCTACCACAACCAATGGTCTTGCTACAGCGTGTCTCCGAGCATCTGGTCATTGTGCCTCCAGAATGGAGGAAGTGGCCTGGTTTGTGGCACCCTGGTTCGGTGCGCCATTGCAGGTGCAGAACCGGTTGTGGAGGAGGAGAACAGGCGTGGAGTTGCTGTCGATTGAGGGGGCACCAAGGTGTGTCCTGCACCGCATGCAGTAGTGGGTCTCCTATGCGGGAGGTAGGTGAGGCGTGCTGCTAGAGTTGGGTCCGCGTAGGAGGAAGGAGGAGCACCTGTGCATGGGGAGATGACTGTATGAACTAGGTGTAATGCAGGAGAGGTGGCCATCGGGGTGCCAGCCTATTTTTCAGGCCATGTGCGTCGTTTCTCCGCGCGAGGGAGACCAGTGGGAGGCACTACCGGCAACAGAGGTGGTAGGACGCTACGGCGAGTGGTGCCTGTGGGCATGCACTTGCTTACCTGGTGCAAGAGAGAGTAGCACAGCGGCTCCGCGGGTAAGACAACAGTGGGGCCTTGAAAGGACTGGGTGAGACGTCGACACTGGTTGGTGCGGCTTGCCTATGAAATGGGGAGGGAGAGGTGGTGGTTGGGTTTGTCGCGTGGTGAACAGGGGGGGCCAATCAGCACTCAGCAGGTTGTCTTTTTTTTTTAAATTTTTTCACGACCTTCTATTGGATTCTTCCCCCTTTCTACAAAAAAATCCACTCCTTTATTTTTTTTCTACAAGACTTAAAAGTATTAATTCTTTTATTCATTTCTTTTTAAAAAAAGTTGGAGAACTGAAAAGCAGGTCTCCCCTCCCTTCGGGTAAAATTTTCTAAAGTATATATTTAGACTAGAAAATTTAAAAGATTATAATAATAAAATATTATTATAATATAATATTATAATAATAAAATTATTATTATAAATAAAATATTATTATTATAATAGAATTATCATAACAATAATAATTAATAGTACTCATCGGAAAATACTATTCCAGTGTAAACAAATTTAGATAAAATTGGTTCATCAATTTAGAACCTTATTAAATAGCTTGTTGTAATTCGAACAAAAAACTTCGGATGACTGTAGAATGGTCATTCGGTGTCAGATTAAAATGATGTATGTGGCATTGGGACCGTATTGACGCCCTCTTCATAACTTAATGCAAATTTAATTTTTCATGACTTAAAATCGACATGTGCTTCCTCTGATACCACTTGTTGGAACTGGGCGTGGATGGAATCCCCAAATAGGTGGGTTTTTTAAATTTTTCCACTCACGATCGACATAAAATTATCAATGTCAATGAAGAGAAGCCTGATTAAATCTGAGGATCTCATGTGAAGAGTTTTAATCACAAAAATAAACCATAAAAATACCTTGTTTAATTTTCAAGTCGCGCATGACATCTACTCATCGTTGGAGATTTCTTCTTGAAGAATCCGAAGTCAAATTCCTCTAGATCATCAATACACACTTCAAGGAATCTTCGGGAGTTCTTTTCTTCATAATCTATGTGCTAGTGCAGAATTGTGACAACATCTTCTACGCTCCAACGATCACCGCACTGCTTCGCTTGCAATGCCTGAGAGAGTACTTGATCCATGCTCCTTTGATCCATAGCATCTCTCTCTAGAGTATGGGAGAGAGGATAGGAGGGAGAATCTCTAAGAATAGTACTTGAAAAACTCACTTCCTCTTCTATTTACAGTGGTTAATTAAAATACCCAGTATCGCCTTGCCGACCCCTACTACTTAACACACTATCAACGACATTTTATGACTACTAAACTGAGTGATAAATATTATTATCATTTACTTGTAATATATTAAAATATATTACGTGATAATAATTGAGTCATTAACTTGACTCGTTTATCCCATAAATATTAATAGAACCTTTAATAAGTTAATATTCATCAATTAATATTTTTCATGTATTTACTTGAAACTAGTAAATATATTTAATAAATAAATTCAGTACTCATTTTTCTAAACTCGAATAATATGAATTCATTTATTTCATTGGTGATCGCTTTACCTTAGACAATTCCCAAACCCTTGTGGTGGGTCCCACCATGTCCAAAACTCTTATTCAACTGAATAGAGTGGATTCTTGAATACGCTATTGTGTGTGACCCTCTAGGCCCTTATATCGACAATAGTGAATAATATTCACAGACCAAGAGCGGGATCTAACAACCCATCATGGTCCCTGAAGAGATAAGGATTGTCACCGAATCAATAACCAACCTACGAACACGAATTGTGTAATATAATCTTTTTGTCTATAATATCTCATAAATTCGGATGCACTCACATGTCATCGCCCTTTTTCTTGCTTTATTTTTTGTTGATTTAATTGGAGATATTTACCCTTTACTGCCATGGCCATGGTCTTATAAAGGTACTATCATCCATATCAACATGTCCTGAGATATATTACTCCCATGACTCAAAAGAAACAAATCCTTTCTTGACCATTCTACCAATGTCATGCCACCAATGATGCAACCAACTCAAACTACCTCGCCACGACTTCATCACCATGGTTTTTGTCTTGCATCAAGGTACGTAATCAAATTACTTACATTGGTAATGATCTCAATTTAGGACACCATTACACAATATTGTAGATAGGGACATCCAATAACACCTGAAACATGTGGTGTTCATATTGGCGGGTCAGTCCTTATGATCTCACTACTAGAGATCCCCAAGTGAGAACTTTATGAGAAGAAGTCCCAATGCTTATGATCCCCCATCACTTGAAAATAAAACATCTACTATGTCCAATTAGTAAGATGTATCTAGACCATAGAACATATATTTAATATTAATGTCATAATATCTAGAGGTTCTCATTATAGCCTAGTAACTGTTATAACCTTTTGATACGACAATTAATAATTAGAAATTACCATTTCAATAATGGATGTCAAACAGTCTACACTATAATGGTAAGATGAAATCATGTATATCTAACTGTATACATGATATGGTTATCAAAAGTACTAAATATTTGGGTCTAGGGAACCCACTATTTCAACAGTAACATCATTTGGTTTTGGGTTAGTTTGAAGATTTTATTTTGTGAGGTTATTCCCCTAAAATTACTTAGTAACACCAAAATATTTCATCTAAGATATAAAATAATTTTTAAAGATATTTTAAAAACATTTATTGAGGAAAATATATTTTCTGTATTGACAAAACTATTTTTTAAAACTTAAAACATTTTAAAAAACATTTTTCTTTGAAAATCGCTTTGAAAACTTATAAAGGAATCTTTGAAAACCAAAAAAAAAATTTAAAAATACGTTTTCATTGAAAATTATCTTCACATATCATTTTATAAAATTTTATAAAACATTTTTGAACGCATATTTTTTGAAATAATATAGGTTTCTGACCGAAGAGAGAAATGCGGTCATATCTTTCTTAAAAATATTTTCCTATTTATATTAAGTAAAAAAGAATGTAAAAATGGTACTAATACATGGATATATATTGAATAAAAATAATATAATAAAACTCATGTTTTATCTTGATAGATATATCCTAATGTTTCATCAAAGGAATCATAATCATTAATAATCTCAAAAAGCGATGAGATTGTTTCAATAATCTCTTACAACTTGGTTACTTGGGATTATACTCTCCATGTATCAAAATGGAATTAAATAAAACTTAAAAATATCATTAAAATAATTATATTCATGATATAACATTTAAAATGTAATTATATACACCTAAAAGAAGAATTTTGGTGCATCATAAAACTTGTATCTCAAAGAAGGCAAATTGAGACAAAATCGTCTTACCGATTTGGTAGCTTTTGAAAAAATTAACCCCATGAAATAAAGATCATAGACTATATATGTAAATACCCATAAACATAATTATAATAATAATATAATACATCCATGACCATTATAAACACCACACAAAAGGAATTGGTGGTGAATAAAGCATGTATCCCACATAAATAAAAAAGTGAGATGAAATTACTTTACCTTGTGTCTTGACACTCATCGTACTCATTCAAATCACCTTTATAATAAATATAATCATATTAAAAATCTATCATAGAATAGTATTATTATATCTAATACCACATATGGTTTTATTATGACTTTATATTACTCTTTTTTTAATAATTCTATGTCATGGTTTCACTTCAGGTAATATCTTCTTTTTTCTTTGCATTTGTATTAATTTGCTATATATTTGGTCCTTATAATTATATCATGATTCCAAGAATGTAAACCATGATATAAATTTATTTATATTCATTATATTTTTATTATAATAATATATATAATATATAAGTATGAAATGAATACACTGTTCATGTAGACAGTAGGTCATACGTATGCATGGACGTTGTTTCTTCTTAATTGACGTATTGAAATAAAAAAGTTAAATGAAATATATGTGTGTATATATATATATATGTATATATATAATTATTACAATAGAATTATTATATCATATGTATCATATAATTTCACTAAAATCATCTTTAATACATTTCATGTAGTGTGTGAACAAATCACACTGCTTTAAGGGGGCGGTAGTCCACACTTCCTCAAATGAAATTATCGTATTTACACCCAAAGTAAAGTATAAAGATATGTGTGGTAAAAGGATTAAATAAGATTAAATATATAATAAATATAATATATAAAATATAAAAATATATTTTCCATAACTATTTCTACCATGAGAGGTGGTAAAGGAAAAATTAACAATCATTGTTTAGTTAGGGGTAGTTTGTTGAACACGTAAATAGTATGTTTGTTACCCATTAGATGGAAGTGTGTGTAAGTGTAATTCAAAAACCTAGAATAAAAACATAAGAGTATATTTATGATACTTTTTTTATAAAATCATGGAATATTAAGAGTTGAGGGAGTGGAGAAATAAAACAAAATAAAAGTGTTTGAGGGAGGGTGTTACTTCTTAATCATGTAACTCCTTTTGGTGTTTACCAAAGGGATTAATTGGAAGGATTCTACCAAAATGGAGGCTTCAATAAACAAGGTAGGGATTTTTGAAAGTATATTGGGAATATCTTGGCCAAATATAACTGTTTTTAGAGGTGTAAAGAAGAGGAATAGGTGGTGGCCTTTTATAGGAGAGGGAAAGGACACAATGGGAATTTTTTTAAACAAGTTAAGTGTATCCATGTTTTTACCTAAAAATTCATCCAAAACCTACCAAAATAAATAATGGAAGGTTATTTGATGAATAATTTCCATTAAATTATTTTTTTAAAAGTGTATAGGTCGTTTTGGGTCTAAAATTTAAGGTTTAGTAATTTGTTAACCTATTTTTTCTCTTAATCGTTGTAATTAATATTAATAAACATCACTAATATTTTTGGTAAAAATATAATTATAAATTATTATAAATTATAAATTATGATTATTAAAAATATTTAATCCATATTTAAAAATAAAAATCACATAATTGATATAAATTAATTTAACATTCATCCCACTAACGGGACAATTCCGTGGGTTTTTAAAGTAAAAATGATGAAAATTTTGCTAAGTTTTTATAACCAATTTCAATGTAAAATTAGTTCCAATTACGAAAATTGGAATAATTTATAAAAATATTTTATAATTAAACTTTTAATCCAATTTAAAATCTAATGTATCCTTATAAATAAATTAGATGAAAATCATTTTTGAATTAAAATTTGGTATTTTTTACTATTCATCCAAAAATGACGTTTCTGAGAAAAATACAAAAAATTCACCCAAAGATAAATTAAATATTCTAAATTAAAAATTGAATTTTATATTATAAAATAAAATTTATAAAAGTTTGTAAAATTAATTTTATTTTATTTTCACATAATTACATGAAAAGGAGTTTATTTGAGAAAATAGTATTTTTAAACATATAAGGATTTTACTAAAAAATATATATTTAATTATCAATATGTTTTATTTATATAAAACCATTATAAATTATATTTTAAAAGTATTTATTACTATTAATATTTCTAAATTTAATGGATAGATTATAATTATCTTGTTTAAATAATTATAATAATAAAATGATGTTTCGTAGAAACTCGGTGTTGTGTGTAACATACTCCAAGTCGGTGTTGCGTGTAATGTACATAGATTCGGTGTTGTGTATAACGTATACCAAATAGATTTTATTTAAGAAGGATTTTTTTCTTAGTAAAATGCAATATATCAATGAAAATCAATTCATTTGAAAAAAAGTTCCATAAAAACTTATGGTGTTAAATTCTAACCCCATTAAAATGAATGTTTTTATTGAAATTCAATATTCGGGTAAAAATATGAGGTTAATTATACTTCATCATATCCTCAAGTTCCCACACAGCTTCTTCTAATGGGTGATTTATCCATAAAACCTTGACCAGGTGAGTGATTTTGTTTCATTGAACTTTCTCTGATCGATCCATAATTTCAACTAGTTGTTCCTTTCAAGAAAGATTATGATCCAATGGTATGAATTCTGAGTTCAACACATGTGAAGAGTTAGTTATATAATTCCTCATTAGAGATACATGGAACACATCATGGACTTGGGATAGATTTGGAGGAAGTTCCAACTGATAGGCTACCATCCTGATGTGATCAATAATTTCAAATGTAGTGATATACCTAGGTCTTAGTTTACCTTTATTCCAGAATCTCATAAATTTATTCCAGGGAGATATTAATAGAAACACATTCTCACCAGCCTCAAATTATAGATCACACATTCATTCATCATCGTAACTTTTCTTCCAACATTGAGCTTCCTTGATATGTTGTTGATTGGCTCAAACCTACTCTACCATTTATTCATAAATCTCATGTCCCAATATCATTATTTATCTAACATCATATCATAATGTTGATGCTCTACATTTCTTACAATAAATCACATAATAAGGTTTCATATGAATTCTTGAGAAAAAATTTTTTTTTTTGAAAACTCAACTAGAGTAAGGTATTGATCCCAACCACCTTTGAAATATAGATAAAAAGATCTCAAAATATCCTCTAGGGTTTGAATTGTTCTTTTAGACTAACCATCTGTATGAGGATGATAAGAAGTACTGAAACTCAATTCTATATAAATTTCTTACAAAATACTTCACCAGAACTTTCAGGTGAACCTCATATCCCTATCTGAAACAATTTAATGTAGTACTCCTGAAAACCCTACTACTTACTTAATGTAAATCCTGGAAAGATGAAACAAAGAGAGGTCTTATTTAATAGCAATGAAGTGTGTTGAATTTGAAAGTTTATTGACTTCCATCCATATAACATTAAACCCTTTAGAGGTTTTGGGTATTCCAACAAAAAAATCCATAGTGATGTTCTCCCATTTCCATTTTGGTATGGGTAATGGATCCAACATCTCATTAGACTTTTTCCTTTATTACTTAACTTGTTGGCTTACCAAGTAACGAGATACAATATCTATTATATCTCTCTTTATTTCAACCCACTAGAAGTATTATTTCAAATCCCAATACATCTTCATACTTTCAAGATGAATAAAGAATGAATATCTATGAGCTTCCTCAAACATTTCCTTCATCAAATATGGTTTTGAAGGAACACATACATGGTTCCTGAACCTTATCATTCCATATTGATCAAGTTTAAACTCAAGAACATTTATAACTTTCTTTTTCAGCTCTACATCTTCTTTATACTCCTCCTTAATCTTCACTTGGATAGAGGTTTGGATTTTAATTTGATAAAGATAATATTTTCCACCTTCCTTAAAGATTTATATATTCATCCTTTTAAAATCTATAAATATAGTATCTTTTGTGATCCTAATCATGGATAAGCTAGAATGATCCTTTTGAATTAAAGCATCGTCCACCTTGTTCACTTTCCTAGGGTGGTAATGTATTGAACTGTCGTAATCCTTTATCAACTCTAACCATATTCTCTGGAACATGTTCAACTCCTTCTGTGTGAATTTATATTTCAGACTTTTAAGATTAGTATATATATCACACATTTATCCATAAATATAATGGCTTCATATATTTAATGAAAAAAATACTATTGCTAACTCCAAATCATGAGTTGGGTAATTTTTCTCTTGAATATTCAACTATAATGAGTCATAAGTGATAACCATGTTATTCTTCATAAGAACACATACCAATACCTTCTTTTATGAATCACTATAGATTACAAACCCCTATCTACTATAGGGCAGTGTAAGCACAGGTGTACTGACTAACCTTCTCTTCAGTTCCCTAAAATTTTCCACACATTAATCTATATAGAGGAACATGGCACCCTTTCGAGTTAACTTGGTCAGATTATTATATAGTCATGATAAACTCTCCACCAATAGTTGATAATATATAGATAAACTAAGAAAACTATGGATTTCCATCAACATGGTTAGTCTATGATGAAATGCAATATCCCCAGTCTTTAGTGGATCTACTTTTATACCATCTATTGAGATTATGTGACCTAAAAATGAAACTTGTTTCAGGAAAAAATCACACTTTGTAAATTTTTCATACATCTTCTCCTTCCTTGGGGTATTTAGTAAAATTCTCAAGTGATCATCATTCTCTTCCTTTATCTTTTAATAGATAATAATATCATCTATAAAGACTACCACAAACTAGTTCAGCTAATTTATAAATACTATATTCATCAAATCCATGAAGATAGTAGGGGAATTAGTAAGACAAAAAGGCATCACAATGTATTCATAGTGTCCATACCTTTTATGGAATACCTTATTGGGTATATCCTCCTTCTTGACCCTCAATTGATGATATCGAAAACAAAGTTCAATCTTGGAAAAGTATTGAGCTCTACATATTTGATAAAACATGTCATCAACATAGGGAAGATGATACTTTTTATTTATTGTGATCTTGTTCAACTCTTGATAATCAATGCAGAGTCACATTAAACCGTCTTAAATTTTCATAAAAATAATACGTTCACCCCAAGGTAACACACATGTATGAATAAATCTATTATAATGGTTTTTCTTGTCGTTTCTTCTTCAATCCAATAAACTCAATTAGGGTCATTATATAAGGAGTCTTTCAAATTTGTGTGTTACAATGTATGAGTTCTATTGAGAACACACATTCATGTTTTAGTGAAAGGCTAGGAAAATATTCTAGAAATACATCCAAAAATTCCTAAACAATAGGCATATCATCGATTTTAATTTTATCATCAACCGTTTCAGATAAACAACCCTTCTAAATAGGAACTAAGACCCATACACTAGATGTAATCTCTATAAGAAGTTCATACTTATCATCACATTGGGGGATTATTATAGAATGGTATGAAATATAAAACGTATCCTCCCTTACTTGATAATCGATGTGGGTTTTATGAATATAAATCTAATCTATGTCTAAGAAGAAATAAAATTCAACCAAATGAAGAATGATAAGATTTTCATGAATTACATTCCCACAAACTTCAACCGAAGACGAATCATAGAATTGGGATGAAATCACCACACCATTAGGGTTATTCAATACTAATTCCACATCTATTTTTTTTAATCTTATAACCATGACCAAATTCTTTAGATATGAAATAGTGGTAGATCCATAATAAAATATTACATTAGAAGTACTAGAGTGGATGAAAAGTGTACCTTTCGTTATTTCATTATCACACCCTATATAAGAAATATAGATTTCATTAGATTTCCCATTGCCACTTAGCATAAGTGGTTACTGACATCAATCATCATCATCATCCCTTGGGTTTGAGTAGTGGTTATAACAGTGCCCATTATCCTTACACTTGTGGCGTTGGATCATGGGAGGTTCATTCAGTGTCTTTTTTTCTCCATTTTCACCGTTATCTAACTTCTTCCAATCACATCGGCAATCAAATGCCTGATGGTCTTCCCTCACACACATAAAACATTTATTATACCTCTTAAGGAAATTTCCTCCATGATTCTTCCCACACTTTGAGTATAAAGAAAATATAATCTTATTCTCTTTGTGGTTTTTAGATTTTCCTTTAAAATCCATATTATTTTTCTCATCAAATCCATGAGATTGATACATGAATCTAACCTCTATTTCAACATTGATTTCATAATGTACAATCTCTTCATAGCTACAAAAGTCTCTTATGGAAAATTACCTTAGGATACATCGATTTAATCCATTGAATAACCTATCAACTTTACTTTCAGGTTGGATGATAATTCTTGAATCATACCTCATAAGTCTTGTAAAATTAGCCTTGTAGGTACCGACTAATTCATCATCCCCTTACTTAAACTTTGGAATCTCTTTATCCATCTTGGTATGAAGAATACAAGGAAAATACTTATTGAAAAATAATTTCTTGAACTCATCCCAATCAATGGATTCAATCACATATTTTTTCCTCATATTCTTGGTTAGAGTCCACCATTGGTCCTATTTACCTTCTAAATGATAATGATCTAGAATAAATTTCTCATACTCTGAATAATAGATAATGGAGAATATCTTTTTAGTAGTACTGATCCATTATTAAAAAACAATTGGATCATAAGATACTCTGAAAAAAGATCAACATTGCCTCATTAAAGACTCTATAGAATATTTTTCCCTCCTTTTCTCATTAGGAAGTATTCCATGATTCATAGCTTGAGAAAGATGTGTGAGCATTGAAATGAGGTTTTTCATTCTATATCCCATTGAATTTGGTTTCTCATGAGGAAAATAATTGTATTTTCCCTTTTAATCATCATTAACATGGTACCTTTGGGTTTCATACATTGAATAAAACCAAATCATAGAGTAAGAAATAGTTATAATATTTAATAACCACATAATAATGAAAATTAACTTATAGGATCTCTAAATTATGACACCTTATTTAATATTTTGAACCTTAGGTTTATCCTAAGTTATTCATAAAAAAATTCTATTTAAATATTTCATGATGGTTTGTGAAGAGTTTGTTAATTCCTAAAGCATATCCCCTGAGAGTGTCAAATTAGGTGTGAAATAAGGCTTATTATTCTATTCTAGATTACCTTGAGTTATTCATGAGAAATAGTTTCAGATTTTTTACCCCTAAGTATATTTTTACTTGATCCAAATCCACTTGTAGTATCCAGACAATGATGCATTTCTAGAAAAATGGTCACTATATCCTTTACCAAAATTCCAAGACATTTTCTTATACATTTATTTACCCTTATATTTATCCTTAGAAATTTTCTTAGGGTTCTCACTAAGGTTTTCTCATACTATCTTCCAACTTTTAAATAAACCTTTTCTTTGACAACAATTATAGAAATCATGACTTTTCATACATTAACATTACATAACTTTTGTGGAATACATAAGACATTATATAAACGGATTCCCAAATACCATATTAGTATATTGGCTTTAGAAACATGGAAACAAGAACACTGATACTTAAGTGAGCTACATTATCTCCTAATAGGTTCTTCATTACTAGAAACCTTCTTAGACATATCTAACATAATACATATCTTCATAACTTGGGGAAGGAAACACAAAAAGTGGTGATATTAGATTATTAGTAAGGATAAACAAGGGAGATATATAAGCATGATTAGGAGCATAAGTGTATGAGAACATGATCATGAAAATTGAATATCATACCTTTCATATAAAAGATCATATACGTGAATAATAGAATGAATCTTGTCCATTCATAAGACATGAATTATAAGGAAATAAAGAACATAAGCCATGAAATCATAACATAGGAATAAAACTTTTAATTGTGGAAAACACATAATAATGTAATAATGATATCCATATTATTCAAGGAAACGCTTCCAAGTCCATCTTAGTTGTATGGATTCACTCCCTATACCATTTTGGTAGTCATGGTTCACTCCCATGTCCATCATAGTAGCATTATTTCACTCCTCTCACCATATTGGTAGTCATGTTTCACTCTCGTGGCCATATTAGTAGTCAAGGTTCAATCCCAATACCACATTAGCCTATATCATGAGATATAAATATTTTCCCAATGCTTTGGAAAAAGATATAGGTCCCACCCATCTCATAATGAAATCATACATACATGTGACACCAAATCATTAACAATCATATCATAACCCATGAAATTAAATTCATATCATAACCATTTAATCATATCATAACCTATAAAAAAGATACATTTTTCATAAAAATTTCATAAAAAACATAACCCATGAAAAGAATATGGTTTCAATGGAATATAACCCATGAAAGGGAAACAGGTTTCATAAACATCATGCCATCAAAACATGGATCATTTAGAGAAAGACTATGAACAAAAAAATTGAATAATTTACCCTGAAAGGCAATAGTAACATCAACAGATGTCTTATTAGATTGAAAATAATATTGAAATATCATTTAAAAACATTTCTTTAGGAAATATCCTTTCTGTATTGAAAAAATATTTTTTAAAACATAAAATATTTTCAAAAACCTTTTTCTTTAAAAATAGATCTGATAACTTATAAAGGACGCATTTAAAACCATAAAAAATTTTAAAAAATCTTTTTCATTGAAAATTATAATCAAGGATCATTTGAAAACATTTTAGAAAACATTTCTAAAAACATGTTTTTTGAAGTGAAATAGGTTTCTGGACGAAGAGAGAAATATGGGAATATTTTTCATAAAAACATTTTCTTATTTATATTAAGTACATAATAATGGAAAATGGTATTAATGAATTTAGATATATTGAAAAAATATACGAGAAGAAAAATAATTTATTTTCTCAATATATTTATCATAATATCTCATCAAAGGAAACATAATCATTAACAATCTTGAAAAGCAATGAGATTGTTTCAATAAACTATTATTACTTGGTTATATGGGGTTATAATATCCATGTAAAAAAAGGAATTATAGTAATATTAAAAATATCAGAAAATAATTATACTAATGATATAACATGTCAAAATTAAGTATATACACCTCAAAAAACTATGTACATGCATAACAGAACATGTGTCTCAAAGAAGGAAAATTGAGACAAAATTACTTTACCAATTTGGTCACTTTTGAAGCATTAACCCCATGAAAGAAAGATAATATAATGGATATGTGAATACCCATAAATTTAATTATAATAATCATAGAATACATCTATATTTAGTATACACACAACACAAAAGTAATGGGTGGTGAATAAAGTGTGTATTTCATAGAAACAAAAAGTGAGATTAAATTCCATTACCATGTGTCTTGACTCTTTTAATACTCATTAAAAACTCCAATATAATAAATATAAGTTTATTATAAATCTATAATGAAATCATATTTTTATTTCTAATACCAAAAATGTTTTTTTATGAATTTATATTACCCTATTGTTAACAATTATATGTTAAGGTTTCGATTCGAGTAATATCTACTTTGTTCTTTGCATGTGTATTAATTTGTTATATATTTGGTTATTATACTTAATAATGATCCAAAAAATGTAAAACATGATATAAATATAATTTATATTCAGTATATGTGTATTGTAACTATAAAATATAGAATTATGAAATGGAACACATTTTTCATGGAGATGGTAGGTTTTACATATGCATGAATGTTGTTTCTGTTTAATTTTTTTTGAAATAAAGAAGGTAAATGAAGTGTATGTATATATATATATATCACTATTAAATTTTCATTATTATATCATATATATCATATAATTTCATTGAAAACATCCATAATACATTCCATGTAGTGTGTGAACGAGCAGTAGACCACACGTCCTCAAACGAAATTATCATATTTACACCAAATGGAAATTATAAATATATGTGTGATATAAAGATTAAATAATATTAAATACATAATAAATATATTATATAACATATATAAATATATTTTCCATCATAAGCTATACCATGATAGGTGGTAAAGGAAAAACGAACAATCATCATTTAGTGAGGCGGTAGTTCACTGTACACATAAACAGTATGTTTGTTTTCCATTAGATGGAAGTATGTGTAAGATTAGTTTGAACCCATAGATTAAAAAATAACAATATATTTAGGATACTTGTTTTTTTATACAATAATGGAGTAAGAAGGGTTGAGGGAGTGTGAAAGGAAAATAAATTAAGGGGTTTGAGGGAGGGTGGTACCTCTTAATCGGGTAACTCCTTTCCGTTTTCACCAAAGGGATTCCTTGGAAGGATTTCTTCCCAAAAGGAGGATTCAAAGAGGAATTAGGGTATTATGGGAAGTGTATTGGGTATATATTGTCCGAATGTAAGTGGTTTTAGAGGTGTGAATAATATGGAGAGGTGGTGTCCTTTTATAGGGGAGGGAAAGGACACACTTGGCATTTTTTAAAACAATTTTGGTGTACCCACGTTTTTAACTAAAAAAGTCGTCCAAAACCTTTAAAAATAAATAATTGAATGATATTTCTGAATAATTTCTATAAAATCGGTGTTAGACTAGTTTTTAGGTCATTTAAATCTTATATTTAAGGTTTAGTACTTTCTTAACCTAATTTTTTTCTTAATACTTATAATTAATTTTAATCACTTTCACTAATATTTTTGTACAAAAACTAATTTGACCTTATTACACATTAAAAATTATACATATTTAAATTATGGAATCCATTATTCCAAATTAAAATCATATAAGTATAAGAAATTAATTTAAAATTAATCCCATTGACGGGATGACACTGAGGGTTTTTTAAGTAAAAATGATCAAAAGTTTGGTAAGTTTTTATATCCAATTTCAATGTTAAATTTATTCCAATGACCTAAATTGTATTAATTGATAAAAATATTATCTAATTAAATTTTTTTAAAAAATTAAAATATAATTTAACCTGATAAATAAATTATAAGAAAATGTAGTTTTGAATTATAATTCAGTATTTTTCACCACCACCACAAACTATTTTTTATATTTTCAGATAAAATAATTTTTCTGTTAACTGAGAACCATACAATGAAAAAAGAAAACAAGGTCTTCCCCAAGGGGATCCACCATTGTAGGCATAACCCAATCCAAAAAATGGCCTAAGTATTAAATCAAACAAGATCTACCTTGGGCTAAGAATAACCAGACTACAGCCATCAGTACACACACTACCAACATGATTGTACAATTAACACCATGTCACAATGGGAGACAATCATTGGAATCATCTCCATATGCTAACAAAGCCTCCAGAGAAGCTAACTATCACCATGAACTGTACCACCGGGGGAATCCACAAACCCTGAAACAACAAAAAAACAAATCTAAACCAAAACTATGATGTAGGATTACTAGTGGTGATATATTTCTTAGTAGCACTCTAGAACATAGAACCATGGGAATTCCAGGCTGCTGAAATGACACAATAATGTGATATGTCCAAAAAGGAGAACAAGACCAACTATGGAACCTTTAGAATATGGTCAATGGTGAAGGTCTGCAAACAGAGATCCATAAATCGGAACCACAAGACAATTAAACTAAAAGGCATACCTAGAATAAATATAACCACTAAACAGCAAGGTACAAGGTGCTCTGGAAGCTGGACCAAAAAAAAGCGAAGCAGAGTGAGGGTAAGGGTGAGGACCTACAAAAATGAAGTTTCATAGAAAAATTCTATAAATCCACCCTAATATAAATTTGAAATTCTAAATTTCAAATTGATGATTACATTATCAAATTCAATTTCCAAATTATGTCTAAAATTAATTTTATTTTGTTTCACATAAGGACACGAAAAGTTGTTTATTTGAGAAAATAGTATCAATAAACATATAAAGACATTACCAAAAATTATATCTTTCCTCATTAATATGTTTTATTTATATAAAACTATTATAAATGATATTTTAAAAGTAGTTATTACTATTTATATTACTATTTTTAATGAATAGGTTATAATTATCTCATTTAAAACCATATAATAATAAAATGATGTTTCGTGGAAACTTAGTGTTTCGTGTAACAAACGCCATGTCGGTGTTGTGTGTAATGTACACCGAGTTGGTGTTCACTAGTGGAGAAAACATTTTTAACGTCACCATTTTTTACATCGGGTATATATAACCGACGTGATAAGTTGTGATACGTGGTTTTTTATGTCGGTAATTTTATAACCGACGTAAAAAATACCGAGAGTAAATTTTTTACATCAGTTATTTTAATAACCGACGTTAAAAATCATGCACGTTCATTTTTTATGTCAGTTATAAATTAACCGATGTAAAAAACCAAAGAGCGGTGTTTTTTACATTGGTTATAAAATAACCAACGTTAAAAAGGAGGTATCTACGATTTTTTTATGACAGTTATAAAATAACCGACGTAAAAAAAGCGGCATTTGAGGACTTTTTGACGTCGGTTATTTGATAACCGACGTAACAACCCAACCCGAAGAATTTTTTACATTAGTTATATTATAACCGATGTAAAAAATTGTGATTTATAATGTATTTTTTACGTCGGTTATTCTATAACCGACGTAAAAAAAAGCAATATCTGATACATTTATAACGTCGGTTATTATAATAAATGACGTTATAAATGTAATAAAAATATTTTATAACGTCGGTTATTAAATAACCGATGTTATAAAACATTTAAAAATTTAACACGCCCCGTGGATTGTCATTTATGATTTTTCGATCGACAGTCCGACGACTCATCTCTCTCGCGCGGAAAACCCTAATCGAATCTTCAATCTCGTTGCATTAAACTTGTTTTTCCTTCATTGTTTATCATCTTTACTCTCCTTGGATCTATCATCTTAACTCGCAACACTCAGGTAATCCTCCCATGAATTTATTTCATTCGTTTTTTTCTGGATAATCTATATTTATGTTTTGTGATTTTTTTGTTTAAACTAGGTAAGATTATTCGATTTCAAACCCTCTTACCTCGTTTTTCCATCATCATCTTATTTATTATCACCAGATCTATTAGATTGACTCGAAATATTCACGTAAGCCACACCTACTTCTATTTCCTTTGTTTTTGTTTCGCGGATGCCCGACATTGATGGTAATTTTTGTTTTCATTGACAACTAATGATCCCATTCACCTATATTACTACAATTTATATGTAAACCATTATGATACACTCATTCTGTGTACTAGTGTGATTTATTTTATAATTATATATGGTTTTTCATGGTGGAATGTTTGTTTTGGATCCTTGGTTGTTTCTATTTTGGGTATCACTTTTTGTTTTTCCATAATCTATTTACGTCGTTATTTTCATGGACTATTATATGTATTCATATGATATTAAAAACTGATTCATTGCACAATAGAGGATTTTAGACTAGTAGGAGATACAGTTCATGGTTCTAATTTTAAATAATGGCATGATTCTAAAACTAGTAGCTTGAGGTTAAAATCTCTAGATATGCCAAAACTAGTAGCTTGAGGTTAAAATCCCATGGTTCTGGGGGGCTGTCAAGAGTGTTGGTGGCTGTCCAGGGGGTTGGGGGCTGTCCAGGGTGTCTATGGAGGTGGGGGGGAAGTCCAGGGGTGTGTGTGTGTGGGGGGGGGGGGGTGTCCAAGGGGGTGGGGTGTCGAAGGGGGTGGGGGGGGGGGGGGGTTGTCCAAGGGGGTGGGGGCCTATCCAGAGGGTTTGGGGGGTTGTCCGGGGGGTGGGGGCTGTCCGGAGGGTTGGGGGTGTCTTAGGGGGTAGGGTTGGGGTGGTGTTCATGAGGGGTGGGGGTGCTGTCTAAAGGGTTGGGGGGCTGTCCAGGGGGTGGGAGTTGTCCAGAGGGTTGGGGGTGTCCAGGGGGGCGTCCAAGGGGGTGGGGGTGGGGGAGGTGTCCAGGAGGGTGGGGGGGGATGTCTAAGGGGGTGGGGGTGTCGAAGGGGGTGGGGTTTTTTCAAGGGGGTGGGTGGGTGGGTGGGGGTTGTCCAAGGGGGTGGGGGCCTGTTCAGAGGGTTTGGGGGGTTGTTAGGGGGGGTGGGGGTTGTCTAGAGGGTTGGGGGTTTCCAAGGGGGTAGGGGTGGGGTGGTGTCCAGGAGGGGTGGGGGTGCTTTCTAGAGGGGTGGGGGTCTGTCCAGGGGGTGGGGGGCTGTCCAGAGGGTTGGGGGTGTCCAGGGGTGTGTCTAAGGGGGTAGGGGGTGGGGGTGGTGTCGAGGAGGGGTGGGGGTGCTTTCTAGAGGGGTGCGTGTTGTCTAGGGGGTGGGGGTTGTCCAGAGGGTTAGGGGTGTCTAGGGGGTGTCCAAGGGCGGTAGGGGTGGGGGTAGTGTCCAGGAGGGGTGGGGGTGCTGTCTAGAGGGGTGGGGGCTATCCTGGGGGTGGGGGCTGTCCAGAGGGGTGGGGGGTGTCCAAGGCGGTGGTGGTGTCCAGGGGGGTGTCCAATGGGGTGGGGGATGTCCAGAGGGTTTGGGGGTAGTTCGGGGGGGGGGGGGGGGGTGCTATCTAGAGGTTTGGGTGGTGTCCTGGGGGTTGTCCAAGGGGGTAGAAGGTGGGTGGTGGTGTCCAGGAGGGGTGGGGGTGTCCAGGAGGGGTGGGGGGTGCTGTCCAAGGGTGTGGTGATGTCCATGGGGTGTCCAAGGGGGTGGGGGTTGTGTCCAAGGGGTGGGGCGGTTGTCCAAGGGGGTGGTGGTGTCCAGGGGGTGTCTAAGGGGGTGGGGGATAAGTTTCAGTTGGGATTGACTAATGCATCATGGTTTCTGAGATTATGACATAATGATTGTGCCGTGATGATTGGATTTACATTTTGATTTTCTCCATCTGGGTTTTTATTTTAAATTTGATTTTATTCTCAGGTTTACTCAATTTTCTCTAATTTTCTATCAAACATTGTAGGCCCCATGGTTTTCTTTGATTCAATGGAATTTAAAACTGTTATATCTAACTATATTTTGTTTTTAAAATAATATTCAATCATATTTTTTTAAATATGCATAGATTTGTTTTATATTTAAAAATTGTTATACATTCAAATTATGATTTTTTTTCATATAAACATATATTTGTCTTATCTTAAAAATATATATAATTTTGATATTTGTTATAGGTAAAAATGAGTCAAAGTTGGATTACGACAGATCAAATGAGCAATGAATATGAGGAAGGTGTTGATGCCTTTTTGGGATTTTCTAAATGAAATTTTCCATGTAGTGACATTTTTTTCTGTCCATGCCTGAAATGTTTGAATATGAAGAATTTGAAAAGTAGAGAGATATAAGATCATCTGATTTGTCATGGTTTTAATCCGAGTTACAGACCTTGGATTTGGCATGGTGAAACTGGACAGAATGTCACTGATGATGATGATTCGCAAGATGGTAACTCTGACGGAATTGAAGAAATGATTCGCGATATTGCTGCAGAACAAATTGAGATAGAACCGACAGTTGCACATCTATATGGTGATGCTGAAAAACCATTATATCCTGGTTGTATAGATTTTACAGTTTTCTCGGTGGTGTTAAGATTGATTAACCTAAAGGCGAAACATGGATGGAGTGACAGAAGTTTTACAGAGCTGCTACAATTGATGAAAGACATTCTTCTAAAAGATAACGATCTTCCAGATTCACATTATAAGGCCAAGAAAATATTATTCCCTATGTGATTGGGATATAAGAAAATACATTCCTATCTGAATGACTACATTATATATAGGAAGGAATATGAATTTCTATCAGAGTGTCTTAAATGTGGGACATCACAGTATAAGGTGAAAGAAAAATCACAGGATGATGTAGAGATTACAAAGATCCCTTCAAAGGTATTTTGGTATCTTCCTATAATTCATCATTTCAAACATTTATTTGCTAATTCACATGATGTAAAAAGGTTAATATGGCATGCTAATGAGTGGTTATGTGATGGATAAATATGTTATCCAGCTGATTGTCCACAAAGGAACAAAATTGGTGAGCAGTATTCTACATTTGGAAATGAAATTAGAAATCTCAGACTAGGTTTGTGCACAGATGGAATGAGTCCATACCGAACCCTCAGTAGCACACATAGTTCATGGCCTGTTTTATTGGTAATTTACAACCTCTCTCCTGAAGTTTGTATGAAGTGCAAATATGTCATGTTGAGTATAATGATCTCTGGTCCAAAGCAACCGGACAATGATATTTATGTTTACTTGTCACCGTTGAGTGATGATTTGAAACTGTTATAGGATGATGGTTTTAGGGTGTATGATTCTTATAAAATGGAATATTTTAAACTTCATGTAGTGCTTCTGTTCACTATAAATGACTTCCCAGCATATGTAAATTTGTTTGGATACAGTGTTAAAGGGCATAAATCATTTCCAATTTGTGAACAACAGACATCATATTGTCAATTGCATCATGGGATGAAAATAATGTACATGGGTCATCGAAAGTTTTTGCCTATGGATCACCCTTATAGAAGACTAAAAAAGGCATTCAATGGCTCACAAGAATTTGATATTTCTCCAAAACCTTTATCCCTTGATCTGTATTTTTAGAGGGTGAAAAACCTTGATGTGACATTGGGAAAGACACAGAAATCTGGTAATGATAGACATATTTGGAAGAAAAGGTCAATATTTTTTGAGCTACCATATTGAAGGTATCATGAAGTTAAACATAATATTGATGTCATGAACGTGGAGAATAATATCTTTTATTGTTTTATTGGAACATTGTTAGATATTAAAGGAAAGACAAAATATGGGTTGAATGAAAGATTAGACATACTATCAATAGGAACAAATTTGGAGTTAGCTCCCACTCCTAAAGGAAGACGAAAATTTCTTCCCCCGACTTGTCATACATTATTAAAGAGGGAGAAAATTAGCTTTTGTCAATTTCTACATGATATCAAAGTGACTCAAGGTTATTCTTCAAATGTAAAAATTTTTGTCTCATTGAAGGACTTGAAGTTGATAGGTATGAAATCACATGATTGTCACGTCATGATGCAACAAATTCTACCAGTTTCATTACATGGAATATTGCACATCCATGTCAGAAAGACTATAATGAAGTTGTGTTATTTTTTCAATTCAATTTGTAATAAGGAGATTGATGTGAATGATTTGAACATTTTGGAAAAGGATGCAATTTTTATACTTTATCAATTGGAAATGTATTTTCCTCCAACTTTTTTTGATATAATGGGGCATTTAATGATTCATCTGGTTTGAGAAATAAAGATTTGTGGACCTGTATATCTTCGTTGGATGTATCCTTTTGAAAGGTATATGAAAATATTAAAGGGGTATGTTAAGAATCCATATCGACCTGAATCCTCCGTTATTGAAAATTATATTTTTGAGGAGGTAGCAGAGTTTTGTATGAGCTACTTGGTTGCAGCTCAACACATAGGTTTGCCTCCATCTCGCCATGAACAAGTTAATAATGAGGGAAAGGGGATTCGTGGCTTGAAAGTCAAATCATTGTTATCTGAACAGATGAAGAAGTTAGAATCATACATCTTGAATAACATAGCTGATGCTCAACCGTATATCACATTGCATATTAATGAGTTGAAACAATGTCATCCAAAGAAGAAAGAAATGTGGATTTTGAATGAGCACAACAAAACATTTTTTCCATGGTTTAAAAAGACCTTTCTTGGTAGATCAGATGTATCAGAGACATTAAAATAGATAGTGGGTGGTCCATGTTTAAATGTGATAACATGGTCCGGTTCTGACATTAATGGCTATACATTTCATAAGAAAGCTCAGGACAACAGAAGTGCAGTTCAGAATAGTGGTGTATTAGTGTTTGCAGAAGCAATGCATTTTTCGAGTGCTAAGGAAAAAAACCCAATTTCTGCATCAAGTGCATATTATGGAGTGATTGAGGACATATGGAAGGTTGATTACTTTAAAATTAAAGTTACTATTTTTAACTATAAATGGTTTATCGGTAACAATAGTGTTAGACATGATGAATTTGGAATGAAACTTGTTAATCTGAATAGATTGGAAGACACAGCTGATTCTTTATAATGTAAACACATGCAAAACAAATTTTCTATGTAATAGATCAATCAGATATGCAGTGGGTTGTTGTTTTACAAGGGAAAAACAATATGTTGGTGAGGATGAACTTGATGAAGATGCAGATTTATGTGAGATCCCTACTTGCATGGAAAGATTAACAGAACATAATGATGAGCATGTTGAAGACATGGTTTGTTCCATAAGGAATGATCACGACAAAGGAATTTGGGAAAACAATCCATTTGTACATTCTGAAAATTACAGGTAACATATGTTTATTTCTTGTTTATATTTATTTTTTTCATAAAATGTTATATATTGTAAGTTTTTTATTTATTAAAACATGTATTAAAACAAAATAAGTATAAGTTTTTGTTTGTTTTAATTTTTTTAATTTACTTTATCATTTTACCATTACATGAATTATATATCTATTATTTTTGTTCAGTGAAAATTACTTTACCATGTTTACCAGTTTTACCATGTTTACCATGTTTACCATGTTTACCATCTTGACCATCTTGATCATATTTACCATTGTTTAACATGCTTACCATATTAACAATGTTTACTATTACGTAACTTAGTAAAATTTTCTATTTTCAGATTATAGTAGTATTAAAATATTTGAATTTTTATATTTGTGAACTAATGTTTGTTTTTTTGATTTAAAGGATAATGAAAGATCATTCAGTTGATCAACCACATGATTCTGGAGATGAGCATATTGGTCATACCTCTGGGGAGGAACATTCACAAGCTCCTCTTGATGTTCCCCAATCTTCCTCATGTGCTCCTATTACGACAAATAGTTCAAAGGTTGGTAAACGTGGGTGCACACATTTACCAAAATTAGCACTTGCCCGTATGCAGGATCATAGGATACTCATTGAGTTTGATGATGATGATATTCCTAGGGGTCCAAATGCAAATGATTTTAATAGTTTTGTATCAACTCAGGCTAAGAGTAAAGTAAGCATTCGTTATGATGACTGGAGAAGTGTCGATAAAGAAATAATCTCTCAGTTGTGGGAGATGGTTTTGGTAAGATATTTTTCTATTGTTTGACTATTCTTTAAATGTTTCTAGTATATATAATATGTTTAACCTCTTCTTTATCAGATGAAATTTGATATTCCTAACACTGGAGGATTCAGGAAGAAATGTTTATTGTTGGATTCCAGGAGATGGAGGGATTTCAAATCAACCCTCTTATCCAATTTCATTTATGTTCATAGGATTCATGACAATCCATGTCATATATATCCTTTTATAGATTAAGACACATGGAGACAGTTTTTTGAAAGTAGAAGAAAAGAGTCATTTTTGATAAGGGCAATGTAACCTTTTATAATATTTCTTATATAAATGATCTTATTAATGTTTTGTTAATGATTTCTTATTCTTAATTTACAGAAAATAAGGAAATCTCATCAAGAGATCCAATCTAGAAATGTATACCCTCATAGTTTATCTCAGGGAGGGTATGCATTTTTGGAAGAAAAAATGATGGCGGAAAAATTTAAACAACTAAGAGATGAGACTTCAAGATCTGGAGAGGTGGCCCCTCCATCCCCTCCATCTAGACATGAAAAATGGAATAGATCTTGGATGGGCAAAAAAGGGAAATATCTTTCAGAAGAATCGTGAATCGTAGTTGAGAGGATTGTAAGATATCTATTTTATTTATTTAAGTTAAGTATTTTATTCATATAATTTCAATCATTACAGAAATGTTAAATTAATTAATACAGGACTCTCTTGAGGAACAGAGTTCACATGGGGAATTTACAGCTACTGGGAGGCAAGATATTTTATCTGTAGCATTGGGAAAACCTGAATATCCTAGTCGTGTAAGAGTATATCCAGCAGGTGTATCGGTAAGAAAAGTGTTGTCACATTCTTCAACTTCTAATGTTGAGGGGGTTTATAAAAAATAGAATCCTTGGAGGCTGAAGTTCATAATATTAATGCGATGATGGAGGAAAAGATTAGAGAGTCGGTACAGTCTATGTTTGCAGACATGCAAAGACAATTTCAGACTACAGCTCCCACTCCACCTCCCCCTGCAGACCCCATTATTTATCCTCCACCTCCTCCAGTAGCTCCCACTCCCCCACCTCAGCCTGCGAACCCCATTTTTTATCCTAATCCTCTGCCACAACTTCCTACTTATTGTGATTTGTTTGTTGATGATCCTCCGAATCATATAGTTTCATATGGGTTGGTATATTGTATAGGAGATACAGTTCATCATCAATAATTAGAGGTAGAGAATCAGAGGGTCACTGTACATGATATTATAGATAGATCAGCTCGAGTACCATTACCTACAGATGAGGTGACGATAGTTGGACATAGTATCAACCATTTTTTAATTTGTCCATCCAGACTTCTTCGACTCATTACCATAGAGGTAAAAAATGAAAAATATTTTATTTTATTTTTTATTAAAGTTGTTTTATCATTTGAAAACTAATATATTTTTCTATTTATTTTTACAGCAATACTTCAAAGGTAAATAAATACTATATAAACAACAACAAAACAAATGGATATGACATTAGATACAGATTGTAGTAGTCTTAACAGATTGTCAAGATATTCAAATTTGTTGGCAGGTCATTATGAGTTTCCAATGGAAGCTCATGTTTGTGTACGTGCAATAAATATGGGTATTATTAAAACTGATATCATGGAGCTTGTTACTAGATATAATTTGGGCATCAACGTGGTGCAAATTTTTTCCATGAAAGTCTTAACACCTTTTCCCTGTGTTATATTTATTAAAAATGTATACTTATGTCTATTTTGAATTAGGTATCTTTATAAAATTTTGAGAGGAATGAGCTGGCAGATGTATATGGATTCATGGACCCGCAATTGATTTCCCCCGAAGCATGTGCATTGGATGAGGAACAAAGAATGCTTTATATTGCTGAAAGACTTGAACAGAATATAGTCACACAATATTGGATGACTCCTTTTTGTGAGAGGTATGAAACAAATCTCTCTCAAATAGTTCATTATGTTTTAACATAAAAAAACACTAACCTTAAATTTCCTTTTATCAGTGATCATTTGATGTTAGGGGTTTTTTTACCAAGGGAGAAAACACTTTATTGGATATGCTCTGTCCATGATGATGTGAGGGAAAGTTTTAATAATATATTGGAAAAGTAATTCTCAATTTCTCAATACTTTTATATATTATAATGAATTTTAAATTTACCCCATTCATATTATTTTCTAACAGGGGATGGGCCTATTTTCAAAAAAACACAATGAAAAGGAGTGCAAAGATCAAATATGTAAATGTGAAGGTAAATATCCATTTATAATTTGTACTTTTTTATTTATTACATAAAAATAATATATTTAATTTACACTCATTCAAACAGAATTTTCATGAACAACAAGGCATCATCAAATGCGGATATTATATGTTAATATTTATGTATGAAGTAATAACAACTGGGACAGTTGTGAATTTTTACCTGGTAAGATTTCCTCTTAAACTTTGCCATAATATTTCAATTTGATTTATTCATTATACACGTTAACTACTATCCTTTTCATTTGTATCTTTTTGATGACCCTCAACCCTATACTTCTCAAGACATCAAACACATACAAGTGGAGTGGTCAAATTATTTTACAGGTTTCATTGAATTTTAGTTGTTTGTAATGTGAAATGTAATTTTGAATATTATCGTTGTAATTTTGTATTTGGTAGTCGTTTAGGTTGGATTTAGTTTTTTTTAAAGTTTAGAGTGTAAGTTTTGAATGTTATATATGTGAATGTTTAATTTTTCTCTACTTCTTGTTTTGGTCTACTTATGATGGTTTTTCTGGTATATATTCTGGTCTTGGGAGAGGGGTTCCAAGGGTGTGGGGGTGTTTGGTGTGGTCGGCAGTGTCCAGGGGTCTGGGAGGGCTATCTGGTGGGGTTGGGGGGGAGTATTGTGTGTCCATGAGAGTGGGGGGGCAGTCCGGGGGGGAGCATTTTTAAAAGGGTGGAAGGGCTGTCCAGGGGAGTGAGAGTCTGTCCAGGGGGTGTCCAGGGGTGTGGGGTGTCCAGGGGTGTGGGGGGGGGGGGTTTCCATGGGTGGGGGGAGGGGCTATCCAGTTGGAGGGGGGTCTAAGGTGTCCATGGGGATTGGGGGGGGGCAGTTTAGGGGTGTGGTGGGGGCTGTCTACTAGGATGAGGGGGTTATGGTCTGTTTTTAGTAACTTTTTGGTCTATTTCAAGGGTGTGGGAGGGCTGTCCAGGGGTGTGGGAGTTCTCTCTAGGGGGTGGGGGTCTACAGGAGGGTGGGGGGATGTCTAGGGGGTGGTGGTGATGTCCAGGGGTGTGGGGGTGTTCAGGGGTGTAATGGGGGCAGTCTAGTGGGGTGAGGGGGTTCTGGTTTGTTTTTGGTAACTTTTTGGTCTGTTTTAGGGGTGTGGGAGGGATTTCTAGGGGTGTGGGAGTGTTGTCCAGGGGTTGGGGGTATACATGAGGGTGGGGGTTGTCTAGGGGTGTTTGGGGATATCCAGGGGGTCGGGGGGCAGTCCAAGGGTGTGGTGGGTGTTGTCCAGTGGGGTGAGGGGGGAGGGCTATCCAGGGGTGTGGGGGTGTTCAGGGGTGTAATGGGGGCAGTCTAGTGGGGTGAGGGGGTTCTGGTTTGTTTTTGGTAACTTTTTGGTCTGTTTCAGGGGTGTGGGAGGTATTTCTAGGGGTGTGGGAGTGTTGTCCAGGGGTTGGGGGTATACATGAGGGTGGGGGTTGTCTAGGGGTGTTTGGGGATATCCAGGGGGTCGGGGGGCAGTCCAGGGGTGTGGTGGGTGCTATCCAGTGGGGTGAGGGGGGAGGGCTATCCAGGGGTGTGGGAGTGTTGTCCAGGGTGAGGGGGGGTATACATGAGGGTGGGGGGGTTGTCCCGGGCTGTTTGGGGATGTCCAGGGGGTCAGGGGAAAGTCCAGGGGTGTGGTGGGGGCTGTCTAGTGGGGTGAGGGGGTGCTGTTCAGGGGGTGGTGGGGGCTGTCAGGTGGGGTAAGTTTTAAATGTTATCAATGTAAATGCTTAATTTTGATTTGGTTATTGTTTTGATCTACTTATGTTTTTGTGGTACGAATTCTTGATTTGGTTTCTAGTTGTTTATGGGGAGAGCAGAGGACTGCATTTGATTTAAAAAAAATGGTCTTTCGTGTCGGTTATTTTCTAACCGACGTGATAAAGGAATCAGTAAGGGTTTATCACATCGATTTTTTGAATAATCGACCTGATAAACACATGTGGAATGGTTTATCATGTCAGTTATTTAATAATCGACGTGATAAAAGGCCTGGGAAATGGTTTCCCACATCGGTTATTAAATAACCGACGTGATAAACCCCCCTCCGGACTGGTTTATCACATCGGTTATATAATAACCGACGTGATAAACATCCCCCGCATGAGTTTATCACGTCGGTTATTATATAACTTACGTGAACCCCCCCTAGTTTATCACAGTTGTTATATAATAACCGACGTGATAAACCCTCCGCCCTAGTTTTTCACATCGGTTATTAATTAACCGACGTGATAAACATCGCGATGTTATTTTTTTTATGTCCTTTTTTAAAAAACCGACATCAAAAACAATATTTATAACATCGTCCATATTAACATCGGCTAAAAACCGATGTAAAAAATGAAAAATAACCAACGTAAATAATGTTTTCTGCACTAGTGGTTTCCTGTAACATGCACCGATTCGGTGTTGCGTGTAACATATACTTATTTGGTGTTGCATGTGATGTGTGCTGAGTTGGTGCCATGTGAAAGGAATCCTTAAATTATAAAATGCAAGATATCAATGAAACTTAATTCATTCGAAAAAAAAGGTACATAAAAAATAGTGGTCTTATAATATCTCTACCATAGAATACTGATGTATAGGTTCTCCATGTTGGGATTCCAGGAAGAAGACCCGGTTTCATATTTGTTTATCAGGAAAAATCAACCCCAATTATTGTTTCCTGATTTCTAGGATGATTATAATAATCCCATTTGTATCATGGATTCCCCTCAAGTATATCGCGGTCCAGTCCAGGTACCCAGTTCAGGGGTTAGCCCAAGTTGGTTTGTGATGGTATGGTATGATAATGTTATATTTTAAGTGTTATTATATATGGTTAAATAGTATTGTAAGATTGAGAGGGAATCTGAATAATTTGTGCATCATCTGTGTATTCTTCCATGTAATCTATAATTAATTATTAATGTTTCATATGATGATATATATGGGATAATTCAAAGAAAATACTTATATGATAAATTTATATATCAATTGAATTATTATAATGTTTTTTTAAATATAGCACTACTCAGATACTTCATAATATTTGAGTAAATTTATGGAAGGCCCAAGGGTCATTATTGAGGCCTAAATAAATTGACAAAATCCATTGATTTGACGTCTGATCTTTCTTCTGATTCTCTTAAAGCTATCTTTTACTCTTTCCTTTACCACCAATATATACAATCATAGCATGAAAACTAAGGAGGATACCACCTAAACATTGGGTAATTCATCCACCCATGGATACACCACAAAAGAAGGAGTCATTTATATATTTATCCAGGATGTTATTCAAACACATAATTTAAGGTAGGATATTCAACCAACATTTGTGTAAGGTATAAATGTTATTAATTTTCTTTCATACATGTTTTATATTCCATGGAATGGAGAACTTGTTTTTTAACTTTCTTTTTCTTTTCCAATGTTATAATAAGTTTTATTTGATTCTAAAAAACCTTACACACAGAATACCAAAAAATATACATTTCCAGCTTTAGTAATTATAATAAATTTAATTAAAATGTAACTAAAAATATTTTTTTGTTGTATATTAACAATATCAGTGATAAAAATTTCAATATTTAAATTGTAAAGTTAGTTATTATAATCAATAGTTTACTTAAATTCATAAAGAAAAACATGAAATATAATAGCATGAATAATTAACTCTCCTTAGGTGTGTTGTGAGTGATTTGATATTAATTGAATTATTATGAATGTATTTGTCTCCTCTAAGTTATAGAAGAATATATCATAGTCCCTTTAGTTGAGATATAAGAGCCTAGGTAAAATATATGGTCATGGTGTTTACATGAAAGTTCATCTCGGTAGTTCAATTAAAGATAGATTAAGCATTAATGGTCGATGAAATATTTATTCATCCTACATGATGAGATATCAAAAATAAAAGGGATTATATTACAAAATTATAATTGTTATAAATGTTTTCATTTCTTTGACTTTTTTTATTTCTCTATGGGAGTCAGGATGTGTTTCTACATACTATTTTGATTTGTGGATTTTCCTCACTACCATTAAAAAGGATATCTTGAGGGTCATACAATAAGTGTATCTATAAGTTCATAAAATTCATTTGAATTTGATTTTTTATAATATAATTAGTGTCTATTCATATATCAATGTCTTTTCAAGTTATATTGATTTTAATCCAATTCTAAATTATTCCTGATTATAAATAGGGGAATTATATTTTTGTTCTCATATATTCACAAGTATTTATAGTGAGGGAAAGTCAATATTTATTTATTTATTAGGAGAGAACTTGTACCAAGTTAATGGTCCAATTATATGTAATTATTTAATTAGATTAATTATTAGATAAGATTAATTTAATTATGTTAGGTAAATATTTACATATTTATGAAGTGATGAATAATGAAATCATATTTATATAATTATCAGTAAAAAATATTTATTATTATTTAACGATAAATTAAATAGGAGTTAATGACATGGGGCTTATTTTTTGAATAAGTAAATACAGAGAAACATTTTTTAGTTTATTTTTTCTAAACCTTAGATATATTATATCATTAAATTTGTGTTGATTAGTTAGGGTTATCCACCAAGATATCTCATTTTCACTTGACAAAAATTGTGATTCGTGTCCCAAATATTCTCAATACTTGGAGATAAATAGAGATATTTAACTGTGATTGACACAAGTATGTTAGAGTGATGTCGATTATTCATACTAGAACTCAAAGAATTGAGACAAAAATTCCATGAATTATTGGTAATGTGTGGATATTTCTAGAGTAATTCAAATTATAATCCATAAATAAATGGAGTCAATGACACCAAGAAGGAATCAAATTATATTACAATTACACAAGGTAATTGTTTTCTTTAATATATGATCATAAAACCAGTATACTTATACTGTTCTTCATATTTTTACATACTGATTTGAATGAATATTTAAATTTGCAACCCCACCTAAGAATATTTCATTACACCCATATTTAAAATATCTTATTAAATTATTTATATTTAATATTTTAATAGTATTTTAGATTTTATTTTTATAATTATATATTCCACTATTATTCTTTATCTAGTGGTCATCTATACATGAAAATTTGGTTATAGTTTTCTAATAATAAGATAATGGGATTAATAATTCCTAATACAGTGACCATATTAGGCACTATATGGGAGTTATTTATGGGGGAAAAATTAGCCCTTTGGTACAATAAAAAATATGAGATAAAATAATGTATAAAAATGTGGAAAAGGTGGACACCATATGTACTTTGTAAAAATACCCAAATGAAAAGGGGTAAAACAACCCATAGTAAAATAGAAGGATATCACTATGGTAAAATGTGGGCACACACTATCTCACTATTATAAGAAGAATACATTTGTAATTATCTCTCTTGAATATAGTAAATACACCTCTTAAATAACATTCAAATGAGTTTTCATAATGATAACTAAATGCTTCTTAATGAGATGATAAAAATGATATTGGGAGATCCTCCTTTTATAGGCTACATCCCAGCCTTTCTCCTCTATCCTCGTAGCTATGTATATAGGCGTGACCACCCATTTCATTTACCTCAACCCATCCAATTTTAACAAAATTTTGGGGTTCTTTCTTATCCATACAAAATAAGGATCCACCAATATATCTCCCACTTGAATATTTGATTGGGAAAAAATAACATCTCCACACATCATTTATATCTTCCAACCATGATTCCCACATGCATGCAAGACCACTCATAAATATAAACCATCTGAACTTATTAGTGTCAATATCCTTTGAAAATCTTCCATATTTTCTTTATCATAAATTTTCTCCACGTTCACACTTCCTCCACTACATCATGAAAAAAGTGATATTGTACCCCAATAAGATTCATCCTATAATGTAAATATGGATTCTTTGTAATGTTTGTGATAGTCACTTTGGCTATCACAAAATAATGTAATCTTCTAATTTCTATTCCCAAATCCTTTAACAACCCTCTCATCAAAATTTTCACTTTAAAAGCATATGTAGATACCATGTACTCTTCCTCAATCATGTATAAAGCCAAAAATGATTGTTCCTTTTGAAATCTGGTTCATGGATCCTCTATCAGGAGTAAATAGATAACGAATAGTGGATTTCCTCTAATCAGAATATACTGTAAAATCTAAATCAAAAAATACCATGATAGTAAAATTCAGTCCTCTATAATATAAACCAAAATCTATGGTGTCCTTCATGTATCTCAAGATCCTATTTATTATGTTCCAATGATATTTTCCAAGATCTTCCATGTACTAATTAACTTCTACCACTTCATGTCCAATGTTTGGTCCAATACAAATCATAGTGACCATCAAACTCTTAACTATTGATCCATATGTTACTGAAGACATATCTATCTTATCTTATTTACTGTTAGGAATATTCATAGAGGGTAACTTGAAATTAATAGGAAAAAGTGTAGATATTGTCATACATTCTTTACAGTTGAAGTGTTTCAAGAATTTCCAAGAGTAATTATTTTATAATATCCAAATCTTACCATTATTTTTTTCTTAGTGAATATGTATCCCAATAATATATTTTACTAGTCTAAATTATTTTTATAGAACTCCATATCCAATTGTTCCTTTGACTCATAGATCTGATCATTATTAGGGCCTACAACCAACATTTCAATAATATATAATATAATAATAAAATAATAATTACTATCTAAATCCCTAAAATATGCACAAGGATTTGAATTATGTCTTATATATCCAAGGTTCATGATATGGGAATCATATCTCTTGTGTCAACATCTCAATGCCTACTTGAAATCATACATAGATTCATTCAGTATAAAAACAATTTTATCTTTGTCTTCTTATACAAAATCTTCCAATTAGAGAATATATATTTCTTCATTAATATCACCATACAGAATAGTTTCTTTCACATCTAGCTACTCCTGATTTAAATTTTATGTATCACACATCACCAGAACTACCCAAATAGTACTAATTCAAATTAAGGGTGAGATTATTTATTGAAATAAATACCTTACTTCTAACTATATCCTTTAACCACTAGTCTTTCATGAAATATTTCCATCAAGTCATTTCCATCTCACTTGTTCTTAAATTTATATTTTTTTTGATATCCTTTCTTTCATGAGGTAAGGGAATAAGATCCCAAGTCTTGTGATTATGTGGTGATTTAGGTACCTTATCCATTTACTCTATACATTATGATACATCTTTACTATGAATCACCAACATAAAATAAAATGGATCTCCATCCTCTTTTAATAAGTGGTATGAAATATTACTCTCAGTCATAAATTCTGAGTTACATATTGGTGCTATTTTCTCCTAATATGACCACTGCAGTCCAAACTCAACTGAAAATTGATCATAATTCTCTGGTAATTCCTCATAAGAAACATGTTCTTTATTTGATTCATCCTCCACCTTGACTGTTAGTTTTTCTACATTATCTTTCTCCACATCTTTATCAATCATCATTTTCCCCTTGTCTTATGAAAAAATGATATCTCTTTTGATGATATGTTTGGGGGCGTAGTATGACACAAATAATACCCCTTCACACTATCTATGTATCATAATAAGTTAAATCTACTATATTTCAAATTAAACTTATATATTTTCTTTCTATTAAATAATACATATATAGGACTTATAAAAGTATATAATCGAGAATGGTCAGTGGTTTTTCCTGTATATATACCAATTAGTGTTTTTATATCAATTGCCACTAAAGGAGATGGATTGATTACATAACATGTTGTCTTCACTGATTCTATACAAAATGTATTAGAAACACCTATAATATTCAACATTTCCATTATTCCATCAAGCTGGGTTCTGGCCATCCAATTTTCCACTCCATTCTGCTAAGGATTGTATTCCCTTGTGAACTATATCTTGAATCCTTCCTATTGAAAAAAAGTATAAGACTCTTTTATTTATATCCTCCAACATTTTAAATCTCCAAAAACTTGATCTTTTTTCCAGATTCAAACTCATTAAATGCTTTGAATGTTTTTAGTACAAAAAAAACATCAGCATTCCTCTTGATTGGGTAAACCCAAAAACTCCTAGAATAATCATCAATTAATTATATAAATTATCTTTATCCTCACAGGGATATAACCAGTACTTACTAAACATAATAATAGATTAATAATAATATCTCCTTGAACCTATCTATTAGAATCCACAACTTTAATATGTATTTCTTGCTCAAAAATCAATTGTCAGAAAATGGTAAATATAGCTTTGTAAGACTAGGAAGAAAATTTTGATCAATAATAATATTCAAGACTTTTTCATACATATATCCAAGCTTCTTATTCCATTATTTCATCAATGATTTCATTGAGGTAGTTTATGCAACAATTATATCACCCTCTCTATATGATTCACCAAGAATCATGTATCTGTTCTTTTAAATCTTCTCCACATTCATAACTAAAAGTTATCCATTCACAATATGCACCATTACATTCTTATCTCACATATTTTATATGACAACATCAAATTATTACAAAGACTACATGTTCTTATTTAGGCCTTTCACATGGGGTACTCCTTAGATAGTTTGATTTATACCATTATGTATCTTTATTTTGATTATAATTACTACAATGATATATATGGTTTGATCATTCCCCATGTACTTTTCTTTTCTAGGATATTTTCATACTAATCAAACCCTTCCCATTGATATTTAATATTCAATTTTAACCTTGATTTGAATATATATGTGTTATTGAGATAATTTCTATCTCCAGTAGCCATAGTCACTTTATTGATTAGTATGTCTTTGTTTCCATAAGTACTCACCACATGTCCTTGATAGTTCTTTCTACCACTCTTATTACAACAATCATTCTTGACATTCCACTTTTTTCATAATTATAACATGTGACATTATTAATATTTATCCTTGATTTAGACCTGCCAGGTTTTGGATCCCATAAGAAACATGCTCCATAGTCCTTCATCTTTCCATTGACATAGCCTTCTCTTGGTGTGAAGTTGTCTGTCTATCCTCCTTATTATTATGCTGACTTTATTCTTCAAGAAACACAGCTATAACATCATTAAATGGAAATATATCTATAATGGTGTTGTTAGTGATATTTATGATGAGATAATCATACTAATATAGAAAACTCTAGACCAGAGTCATATCATTATTAGTATATCTTATTCAATATCACAACATCAAGAGATAAGTGAATAGGGTATTAAGGTTTTTGAGGTAGTTAGTCACTGATGATGACTCTACCATTCATTTAGTGTGTAAATTTATCTTCAAGAAAATTTTATTTAATAGTGACTTTGCCCATACAACTTCATCAGAGTATCCCAAATTTCCTTCATCATATTTTTCTCCATAATTATTGACAAGAATATAATTCCTAAAGACAAATGGTTATTGTAAATAACATTCTCATAATTTTTTTTCTATTTTTCCTCTATCACACTCATCAATAATTCTCCAATCATTACTAGGAAACTATAGCTCCTCTATAGCATTGCTTTATCTTTATTTTCTAAAATGAAAAATTATTCCTATTGAATTTTTCAATCTCGAATTTCACCACCATCTGGACATGTCATTGGTCTGAAACTTCCTTTTTCACTATAGTGTATTTAATAAACCTAAATAATTTTTTTTATGTGTAAGATCAACCAAAGTTGTAATCATATAACATACTGCATTTTTTTAGAATTATTAATGCCTAAAAATTTAAACAATCCCATGACAGAACCTTTATTTGATACCACTTTATGAGACCAAAAATGATTTTCCCTTCGATGAAATGATAACTATGAAATAAAATAAAGTGAAAAAATGTGGGAAAATTAGACATCGGATGTAATGTGGAAAAATATATAAATGAACAGTGTTAAAAAAAACCCTGGTAAAATAGAAGGAAATAACTATGGTTAAATGAAAGAAGAAACACTCTCAATATTACAAGGAGAATACCCTCATAATTTTTACTATGGAATATTGGAAATACACCTCACAAGTACCACTCAAATGAATTATAACCACGAGAAAAAAAAAATACTTCTTGATGATATAAAATAAATTATATAGGGAGAGCCTCCTTTTATAAGTTTCCTCCCATCCTTTCTTATCCTCCCTCATAGATATGTGGTTGGGGGTAGACACCCAATTCATCTACCCTAGACCACCCTCTTTGAAAAAATAGGGGGCCGATAACCTATCTATAGAAAATATAAGGCTACTGATATTATGCAGATAGCCGACCCAAGTATAGATAATTAGGCAGTCACTTATCATTATGGCCAGCCATCCCCCACCACTCTTTATAACCAAAATAATTTTGGTCAATATCACAAAATTCTTTACCACTTTATCTTGACTACATAACCTTGACATAGCATCAACCCATACCTTAGTGATAAGGCCTGACCCTTGTGGAATTTCCAAAGTTGGAAAGTGAATTTCCTAACCATATGGTAGATGTGTGAAATTTAGACCACACCCTAATAGTAATTTTGTAACCTCTTGTGGAACTATTTGGTTCATTTAAAATAGTTATGGACTCATAATTGGACACCATTGGTCTGGTCATACTAAATGTTATAGCTTCATTCTCTTTATGGTATTTTGGGTTGATATTGCACATCGTGAACCAATGGATGAACTAATATTGTATCAAACAAAATTATACCCCCTTATTTTAATTATCATTAATATTGTAATTGTAAATATAAATATGTGTGTGTTGGGTAAAATTAACAAAAAAACAATATTATTTTAAACATATATATAATTTAATTTGAAATTATTAAAGGGGATATATCAAGGTCTATAAGTAGATTGGTTTAAATAATTAAAATTATTTATTTAAATATAATTATTCAATGATATAAGATACATCTATTTTAATAGTCATTTAACTCATTATAATAAAGGTGTTGCGTTGTGAGTGATCATGTTCCTGAGACCTACCTATATCTATTTTTTATTTACTTATATAATTATTAATTATTTAATTTTTGATTATGATTATTATTAAATTAAATAAAAACTATATGTATATCATGCCTCCATTATTTATGATATATGACCATATATCTCATCGGTTCATTTTATGCAACACTTTGGCCATGCTTCCCCTTGGTATCATGTGAATATCATTATAAAAGGTGGAGTTCCTGCAAGTAGATAGTTCAAGTAGTGAGGTAAAGTAGAATCAATCTTAGGAGGACCATAAGGGAATGTTAGATGCTACAAATCAAGTCTATACAAACTTAGGTATTTCCTTATCTTGAGGACTTGGTAATATTATCACCTTTTAATAAACCAACCATTAGTTTAAATTCTCAAGATCATTTAATATTTTAATTTTTGTTTATGTGTCATTAATTATTTATGTACGTGATTAAAAATATTCTAATAATCAAAAAGAATGTCTAGCTAAAAATGGACCATTTTTTAGATAATTTTGTTGTGTATGGTCAAGTATTTATGTAATAACTGACCTAAAATAGTTAACATTAATTCCTAAATTAAACTTTCTCTTTTACAATGAGAATGTAAAATCTAATAAAGATTATATAAATTCATAACCCACATTCCATAATTTTAATTAGAAGATAACCCTTGATTGGTGTGTTCTTCTATCTATGTTCACATGAACATTCATATTTTGTGGAGTTTTAATGAAAGTGATTGTTTGAATTATCCAAATTTATATCAAGATAATGGTTCATAGCCATATCATTGTAATTGATAGGAAATAATTAAGTCCATATAAATTTATTTTTTTGGATGAGGTTTCACAATCAATAGATCAAAGTGCTATGAGTTATTGTATTTGGAATGTGTAAAGCCAACCAAAATACCTTTGAGTAGTATCATGACCATAGACTGTACTTAGAGAAGGTAAATATGTATACTTATCCACTAAAATATACAAGCCACTATATATTTTGAATCTAATGTTTAGGTATATTTAGATTTGAAAAAAAAATTGTGGTATATAAATGATTAATAAATAAATAATATCTTAATATAATAAAGATAAAATACTAATATTTTATTTTAATTTTATACATATTAAAAACACCAAGACTGCATTATCACTATGAGTTATCTTAGACAATGAAAATTTCATCATTGGCCCAATTCTTCAAAATTGGTACAAGATCTTATTCATAGTTTATTTAAATATATGAAATTATATATGTTGTAACCCCCTTGATTACTAATCCTTATCAATGAGAATGTAAGGTAGATAAGGAATCATATAAGATGCACATGAATTAACAATTTTATATTCAATGCATAATGTTATCATTGGTGAAGATAAATATAAAAAAATAGTTTTAGAAAAAAGATGTTTATGCCAGGATGTCTAAACTCTAAGATATATATCCGAGTAAAGTTATGTAATAATGGTATGGGATGTCTAATGTACTTTTTACATGAAATTTATGAGAAGGAATCCAATTTAGTCCCCATATAATCAATATGATTTGGTACATTTATTGATCATATAAACATTGATCCATTCCAGATAAATAACTCTTCATAGACCTCATACTCTCATCCTTATCAATTAGATTCTCCAGTTTCATTGTCAATTTTAACATGAACAATATGAAGAATTCACTAATTAAATTTTTAGATAAAGTTGTCTAATTAAATAAGGACATGAAAGAAGAAATTTTTTTAGTTCTTATGGTGAAAAGAAATAAGGGAAATTTTAAAAGTCTAAATAAAATTTCTAAGTATAAGAAACCTTTTTAATGTCCTTTTAAGATGAAAAGGATTAAGTGGGACAGAACTGGGTGGGAAGTTTTTTCTTTTCATGTGTTAATAAATACCTTTGGAAGAAAAATTACAATATAGTGAAAAAGAAGAAATGTTAAGATTTTGTTTTTTTATTGAATGTAATATTTCACTTTCTATGTCTTCGGTTTTAGATACAACTTCACTCTTATAAATATGTATTAAAATATAAAAATCAAGTATATTCATAAATATTGTAAGTATTTAAGTGGATATTTGAGTTACTAATGGATTTATTCTTGCAAAATTAATTATAATATAATTTTATCTTATATTTCATACTATAATAATTCTAGTATTAGGGAATTTTTATTATGTTCTTGGTCAACCCATAGCATCATTTATATGTCAATTTTATGAAGAGATGGTTTTTGCTTAATATTTAGAAATAAAAAATGTTTCTCTTATAAATATAACATATGTTATGATATGAAACATCTAAAAATTGTTTATATGTACTTTAATTAAAAAAAATTGTGTTTCTAATAAATGAAAATACCACTTCACAATATTCATTATACCCAATTGTATCTTTTTCAACTTGGTCATTTAAAAAAAAGTGTTGGACAAAGCTATACTTATAAAGGTATTTCAAATATTTTGAATTTAAAATTTCATATACATGTCACAATTTTTTACAAGGAAAAATGATCAATTCACATTTTAATGGTAATAGTGAAGGTTTTACAATGCTTCTTAAATTAGTTCATACAGATACATGTTCACTATTCCTTATAAAGGATAGAGTATGGTTATCATACTTCATTACTTTTACTAATTACATAAGTAGATATGTACATGTCTACTTAATGAGGTATAATTTATATTCCTTTATAAAATTTAAGGAATTTAAAACTTAAGTAGATAATCAACTTGGTAAAAATATAAAGAACCTTTGTTCCAATATTGGTGGTGAATATCATAAACAAAAGTCCATTGATCATATAAAAGATTATGGGATAGTATTTCAAATAAATCATCCTTGTACAAATCAGTGTAATGGTATTAGTGATAGGAGGAATTGTACCTTGTTATACATGATGAGATTAATGATGATTCATGCACATATTTTTATTATCCCTATGGGTATATGCATTAAAAGAAGTGGAATGCATGCTTAATTGTGTGCCAACTAAGGTGTAAGGTAGAATCCCATTTAAATTATGGTATGGTAATAAACCCTCCTTATCCTATATTTATATATGGATGTGAATCATTTTTAAGAATAATCCTAGAAATAAACATTCTGTATGAGGAATGAAACATATCTTTATAAGGTATTATAAAGAAAAAAAGATCATTAAATATAAAATCTAATAAATAAAAAAGTAATAGTCAAATTATAATAAATATTTCTTGAAATATAGGAAATATAAAAATGTGATAGTGGGATAAAAATATACTTTGATTAAGTCAAGGCTTAGTATTTTCAAGATACACAATATTTGGATGAAGAAAAAAAATCAATATCTCTCTTTTAACCTTGACATAGATTGAGAGAGCTCTACCAAATCCTCTTGAGAATTAGAGATAAATAAATAGAATAATTTTTTATTGAAACTAGGATGTTGGATTAATCCTAATTATTCATTCTATAATACAAAAAATTAAGGCCAAGACTCTGAGTTGCGGTTAGATCCAGTCTTTTTCCAAGTATGACTATTTTTAAATTTTTGGTTAACTATATTTCAGATGGATTGTCTTATATTTAAACCTAGTTTTTTGAGCCTATATTTGGGTTGGTTATTTTTTTGTAGGGGTGAATTAGGGATAAGAGGTGAGTTATAACCGTAGAAAAAATACATGTCAGTAACCAAATTCACCGCTAGAATTGTTTTGGGAAGGCCCTATGAATTTAATACATGGCCTGAATTAATTCACACCCTCAAAAATTTACACACCATATAATCAAATTTCACCATGTGTAAACATGTTACAAAAATATATTTTATCACATGTAAACAAGTCATGAAAATATATTTCACCATATGTAAACATGTTAGGAAAATATATTTCACCACATATAAACATGTCATGAAAATATATGTCAACACATGTATACATGTCACAAAAATATATTTCACCACGTGTAGACATGTCATGAAAATATTTTTCGCTGTGTGTATACATGACATGAAAATATATTTCACCACATGTAGACATGTTAAAAAAATATTTCAACACATGAAGACATGACAAAAAATAAAGAGGGTGACAAGTAGTGTTGAAACTTGGACTAGCCATTTGTATGAGGGTCACAAGTAGTGTTGAAACCCAGCTCTGTCTCTAATTATGGATAAATATTTCTCTAAAACCTCAATGTAAACATTGTATTTTGATTAGATTCAATGGATAGTGGTACTCCATTATCTTATGACATACCTTATGTATATCTTGGTGAGTTATTCAAGTGATAAATATTATTTTATGGAAGTAAAATGTGTTGAATTTGTATGGTGATGGACTAAAACCCAGATATAATTATAGTATTTAGATGTTTTAGGGGGTCCTATGACAAAATCCATGGATAATTTTTTCCCATTTCTAAATTATTATGTGTAATTATTTCATAATCCCATTATAATTTTATTATTCACCCTTAACATGTAGTAAAAGAAAGCATCGAGATATGTGTTTTGTAATCTCCCTCTTTATGTTATCCAAGTATAATTTTTGATTTAGATCTATATATATATATTCATTATTCCTAGATTAATAGATAAGGATGAGCTATGTGAAACATAAAAAAGTTCCATATTTAGTTATAGTCTTGATGAGACACATATTTGGGTTCCAAAATTTGTAGCTCCATCTTTATTAGAGTTAAACTCTAGAATATTAGATACCTTTTTATGTAGCTATAAATCATATTTATAGGATTATTTGATCATCATATGGATGAATTTTTGAGAAATAATTTGAGAAATATAGGATTTATACCCTTTACTCGTGACTTCAATATAAATCCTTTATAAATCTATGAGTATTGGGTCTTTTTTAACCTTTTTCATGGATAAGTTAACATGATCTTTCCAGCTCCGAGCATTAGCCACCTTGTTTTCCTTCCCTAGGTATTAGTTTATTAAGAATTCATAATATTTAATCAATTATATCTACCTTCACTAGAATAAGTTTAACTCATTCAGTGAAAATATATATTTCAAGCCCTTTTGGTTAGTATAGATATCAAACTTCTCACCATATAGATAATTCAACAAATGTTTAATACAAATATCGGTATTTCGAACTAAAAATCATACTTAAGTAAATTTTTATCATGATTTTTTAATTTACTTGAGACATAAGTAATTACCTTATAATTATTCATGAGGAAACATCTTATGCCCTTATTCAAAAAAAAACTATATATTATAAAACCTTTTCCATATTAGGGTAATGTAACTACAGGTGTAGTGACTAACCTTATCTTTAATTCCTTGAAAAAAAATCAAATTCCTCTATCCAAATTAACTTCACTCCCTTACATATTAACTTGTCTAGTGGATTTTATAGACATGATATATTTATCAAAAGTCATAAATATTATCTAGCTAACCCAAGAAAACTATGGATCTTGGTTACTCTGTTTAGTATGGGCAATTATTCCATAACTTCCATCTATGAAGGATATATAGATATACCCTTACTTATTATTACATGACCAAAGAATGATACTTTTTTGTAACTAGAATTCACAATTTCTAATTTTTACATACAGTTTCTCCTTTCTTAAAGACTTCAACATAACTAAAAAATGATATTCATTATCTTCATTTCTCTTAGAATATAGGAGAATGACATCGATGAAGATCACTGAACATTGATCAAGGTAGTCTCTAAATATTTTATTCATTATATCTATGAATATTGAAGAATAATTTGTAATTATGAATTTCATCGATATTAATTTATAGTTTTAATACCTCTACATAAATTTTTCCTCAAAATATTCTCTCTTTTTACCCTTAATTAATGATATCCAGATCAAATTTCAGTCTTTAATAAGTATTTAAATCCTCTAAATTAATCAAAAAGTTCATCAATATGGGGTAGATTATACCTTTTCTTGATCGTAATTTTATAAATATCATGATAATAAATGAAATGACACATTGATCCATCCTTTTTTTTTTTGACAAAGAAGATTTTGGAACCCTATGGTGAAGCACTAGGGAATATAAAACCCTTTTTTAGATTCTCTTGTAGTAGCTTATTTAATTATTCCAATTCAATGGAAACCATTTTATATGGTCTATTTGAGATAATCCCAGATACAAGTATGAATTCAATCAAAATTTTAACCTCATTCTCTAGGGGAATATCATATAGAAATAAAATAGTATATATATAATATTCAAGTCAACAATGTTGAATTCCTCCCCTGTCATTTGAGATAGAATCCTCTCTTTTCAGGGTATCAGAACCCATATTATATAATTTTCTTACAAATGGAGTTCATGAGATTCCTTACATTAGTATTTTATAAAAAGATTATTTGGGATTTGAAATGAGATTTCCTTATCCTGATAATTGATATGTTATATATGTAACAAATTCAAATCCATACCCAATATTATGTCAAATTAAACTAAGAGAATAATAACTGTATACACATAAAATATCTATCCATATATTTTGATCAAATAAGAGTTATATATCTTATATGAAATCATTTTTCCACAAGGTTTTTCATATATAATTCAATATCAAATTATTTAGGTGGTGAATAAAAATTATTAAATAAATTGTATGATATGAAAGAATGTGAATAATCATAATCAAATAACGAATTTACAGATCTATATTATATTATGAGTGTACCTATATTACTTAATTATTTTCATCCATATGGGTATAATTGATTTGATATGTTATTCCTCATTTACTTTTCCTAGTAGGTTTCTAGTTTACATTCTCTTCATTATCTCTGGGGTTATGGAATTTTTTTAATGCCCAAACACCTTGGATTTAAATTATTGAAATGTGGGTAGCACATTTATTGAGATTTTTTTTTCTTTTAATTCATTGCTTGAACTCTTCATCCCCTTGAGACAATGGTTAGTGTTGTATATTATCCTCCCATATTTGAAATAGTTCCTTGTTTCTTAGAGGCAATTACCAAGCTATTTACACCTGCATTTTTAACATGTAGGCAGTTAGACCTTCTTTCCTTCATGTGAATTATCATTAAAGATTTCATGATACTATAGTTTCCTTTTCCCTATCTGGAATAATGAGATTCCTTGGTTTCTTTATCCACCTATATAAAACTTTGAATAATTTCTTCGTATCTTCTCAAACCTCTTATGGTTAATTCCTTTAGAGTACTCATCTTTAACCCACTATAGAAATGACCAGTTTTACTTTCAGGTTCATAGATAAAGTTAGAGGTGCAACTTTTAGTACTTGTGATGTTTTCTTTTTAAATTCTAGTAGATTCATCTTCATTTAGTTTCAAATCCTAAAATTATCTCTTCATCTTTGTGTGAAGAGTTTGGGGAAAGTATTTGTTGAATACTATTTTCTTGAACACCTATCATCCAATAGTGTCAATATTTCATTCATTGTTATATTCCTAATGAGGATCCATCATTGTATAGCCTCACCTTACAGATGATACAAAACTAAGAAAAACTTCTCATGGTCATAGAACTATAGAATGGAAAATATCTTCTCTATATAATTGATCCATTGTTCAACAATTAGTGGGTTGGAAGACCCACTAAATGTGGGTAAAATTTTTCGCATAAAGGACTCAATATCAATCCTTCCTTATTTTGTTGGAGATATCAACATGTTTTATGTTATTATTCATATCCTAGAATAGTTTATTGATAATCTCTACAAGATTATGTACTCTTGATCCCCTGCCATTTGTTTTCTCATTGCGACAATAATTACATTTCCCATTGCAACCATTATTAACTCATTTTCTCCTTTATCTATCCATTACTATAAAAAAGAGTTAAATATAACAATTTAATAATATTATAAAAATAAAAATTATTAACTTAAAATGAGTAAATCAAAAACAATATGTGTATCTTAACTTATAAATTTATATGTTTTAGTATAGGTTATTCATTGTATATTTCCTATTATGTTCTCTAACTATACCATAAGAATGCACACAAATTCTTTATAATGGTTTATAAATAGCATGTGAATCTCTAAAGAATATCTTCAAAAGTGTCAAACTATGTGTGAAGTCAGTCCTCTTTTTCATACACTTGGTAAAGATCAATTGATATCCAACCAACTTTTTAGTGTTATTAACCTTAGGTGAATTTATACCGGAGCCTGCATCCACTTATTTGTATATAGATAAGGATATCATAACTAGGAAACCACAAACACTATACTTAAAAAATTTTAGGATTCTATCATTTTACTTAGACTTATCCCTATGCCTTTTACTAAATTTATCTCATCAAAAAGCCTATAAATAAATAAACTAATTTCAAATAATAAATAAACTATAAGGTTCCAGATCTATGTGGATTGACCCTTTTTGTGTTCTCGAGGTTTGAGGATCTCAGAGGAGGCTCGAAGGAAGTATAGAGGGACATGGGCCCAAAGAGCTGGGAGTAGGGAACTTTTGTGATGTGTAAAAAAACTTACACGATGTTAAAGAGGGTTTCATGCCAGGTAATATTTAAGGTTTTAAAAAAATAAAATAAAATAAATAGGTGATGCGTTTTTTTGGAGACAACCCAACATCGGGGATGAAACATAATGAAAAGAAATTACCTGTTGTGTAATTCCTAAATACAACAATGTTGTAAGTGTTTTCCAACCACTCTGGTTGTAAAACCCTATGTTTTAAACTTCCCTCTCTCTCTTCCCAGGCAACCTGATAGTCCCATCTTTAGTATTTTTGATATCCCTTTGATGGGAATTGATCTCAGGCTTCCATATTCGATCTGTGGGGACCTGGCTTGATCCAGGGTGTATTTTTCCTTTATTTTCAAGTAGTTTCTCCTAGATTGATCTTGTTTTCCCCCCATTATTCTTTCTATTATATGGAATTTTCTTACCCATTTTTCAAATGGGGTTTATCTTGGTTATTTTCGGTGTGGTTTTGTTGTGGCATCCTCGAATGTATGTTGTTATTGCAGAATGAGTGATTGGAGATATGTTATATGGTGTGTTCTCATACAAAGAAAGTTGAAACTATTTTTGAGGTAGGGGATTCATTACATCTATATTTATTTACGTGAAATCATATATTTGGCTTGATTTATCCCCTTGGATTTCATTAAAATTTAACTAATAATCATTTGAACCATATTAAAGAATCGGTATCAATCACATGCTGATATTTTTTTTGTACCGTGATAATGGTTTTCGTCTTGATTTTCTAGATAGTTTGATATATATTCCTTTCTTGGTTTAGCATGTTGGTATTGATGTAAATTTTTAAATAAAGTAAAGCTATAATTAATTAGCTAAAATATTAAAGAGTCATGTTTAATGAATCATGTTTTCGTTGTGGTAATTTTATGTTAATCAAATTGATGAAAATATGAATGTTTACTTTAATTTATTAATGAACCTGAAGCATGTTTATGCTTGTTGATAAAATAATTAAATACTTGTTAAATTAACTATTTAATAAATTTGTGATATATTAAGATAGCTTGTTTCTTAGGTTACTCGTAGTTATAACCTATGATTAATGAATCAGTTAATTCAAGATAGAATAAAGAACTAGTTGTGTGATAAAAGATATTTTCATTGTATGCCCTGGGTTTCCCACTTTATTTTTAAGGAGAAGTTCCTTATTATTTGGATCAATGAGATCTTATTATGTTTGAAGTTTGAATGCTTTGTTTTAGGTCCAAAAGTCTGGTTTCTATGTTTGTTTCCTACTTATTGTGATGTTTTGTGATCTTGTGATGGATGAGCATATTTGGATGTTGTGTTATATAGGACAGGGGGCCTAGATGTGACGTGATCCTAGGATGGATGAGCCTGGAAGGCTATTATGGTAAGTGGGGAAGGGAGGCCCAGATGTGTTGTGGCAGAAATTGATAGTTGTAGTAGTGAGATGCATCAATATATGCATGTGGATGTTAGGGAGGACATTGAAGAGGATGGAACTTGTTGAATTTGGGATTACCCCTTGATATGAAAGTTGGATGCTTGTTTGAATTAGTTATTTGGTTGATTGCCAGGTTTTTTGTTTATCTAATTTCCTTTCCCCACTTATTGAAGTAGATTCTTTTGGTTAATCTTCTTCCAATAGAGGCGAATTCATGTAGGGTCTTCCATGTGATTTTCATGTTTAGCTTCTCAGGGTTAGATGATTCTATGATCCTACTGTATGTGGAAAAGACTTAATGGGTAGTTCACCTAATCATTGTGTTGAGCCCTTTTTGTTTGGTAGCTTAAAATGTTTTCCTAGAATACCTGGTAATATGGAAAGTAATGTTGTTAATACATGAATAAATTTTTAATGGATGGTTTTTAATCTTTCTAGGATGCAATGATGAGGTTGTAATTATGATAAGTCATGGACTCGGTTTGCTTATGCCTGGAGGGCATGGATCCTTGTTGAGATTCAAATGAAATGTAACGTGGAAAATGTTAATGGTTAGTTAATGTATAAGGAATTAATAAATGTAATGTGAAAATAAGGAAAATTGATAAATTAATTTAATGTATCTCTTTAAATGGTTGTATGATTATAGGATATCTAGTCTTAGTAGTGGTATTCAGGAGTCCGAGAGACGTTATCTATAGATGAGTCTATGACTAGGTTATGTTCATAGAATGGTTTTGAGATATATTATATCCAGTATTTTTTTTTGTTTTTCTACACTCTACTATAGAATTTTGATTAAGGAAACTGACACCTTGGGGATTCTAATCCCTAGGGGGTGATTTCCCCAACATCCTGCTAGGAGGGTGGATAGTTGACGGCCCCCTTTGGCCTTGACCTCTTATCTTGGTAGTTAATTGTGCTAGTATGCATGGTGGTTAGTATTCCCCATATATGTGGGTAGAGGGTTTTAATGGATTATGGTTATTTCAAAAACATATATTCTATATATAGTTTCCTAAGGAATACTATAGGTATAATGTGTATAGGTTGTGATGGCTTGAGGGCCCTTACTAAGTGTATGGGATGTGATGGCTTGAGTTATAATACCTGATATATGATACAAGTTAAATGAGATGTGGTGGGTATCGAAAACTACCTGTTTACTTTTGGTTACATGGATGTGGTGGTATGTTTCATGTGGTGCATGTTGTGGTGATTCACCCAGGTGTCTGCAAGATAGCCTTTTTGGAGAGAGATACTCAGGACGTGCGACATTGGGGCAGAGTGGAAAACCAGCGGCGAAGCGGTAGCAGGGTACCCTTGATATTATTTATTATATAATATGATCTTGTATGATATACTTGGTGAGAGTAACCAAGGTGATGCTAGGAACTTAGTATACCTATTTAGGGATGAGTTATTTTCACTTGTTGTTCACTATGTTGTAGCATGCCTTCTTTACCTTTTGCAATTGGGCTCTAGGGAAGATCCTACTGAGTATACTATTATACTCACCATACATATATATATACTGTTTTCAGTTTAGTTGGAGAAGGTTTTAGATCAGCATGGTTACTACTAGCCTGGGGGTCATGAAAGAGTTGTTTAGGCTTCATGGTCATTGTTATATTTTCTTTTCTTTTGGTACTTGCAGTTTTCTATTTCAGTTGTAGTAGTTCTTTCATGAAGTAACATATGTGTACTTGGGGTATTATTTTATATTATAGTCTTATAAGGAGTTATTCAGTGTCTGTTTTGTCTCTCTTTTCCAAAAGTGTCTCTCTTAGAGGGTAATGCCTCCCATCTGTATGTTTGTTGTACTTTCGGTGCTAGTCTCCAACCCAAGGACTACTGGAGGTGGGACTTAGAGGTCACTATCTATCTTATCCCATTTCCAGCCTAGGATAGGTACACTTTGTAGGAAGTGGTCATGATAGAGTGGTTCTTTTTGAGGGAGAGGATGCAATTTAGAGTTAGGTATAGGTGAGGTTTCATGGGTTGGTTGGGAAACGGTGTCAGCTAAGTTTAGAAAGCATTGTAAACAAGGGATACCGGCTGAGACGTAGGTATTTAGGGTCCCCTATGATATGATGCATGTAACTTTAAGCTTATAGTTTCTATTAAATGAGGTGATATTGGTTGTAGGTTAGACAACTAAGAAGGTATCATGAATAATTATTCTTTATGCATGTGTTTGAATGGGTAGACCTTGGTTAGGTTAACCTAAAATGATTAAAATAAAAAAAATAACTAATAAATGTTAAAATATTCCATATTCCAATTTTAGGATCTATAATTATTTATTATTTTGTAGGCATGGATCTAGGTTTACATCCCCATCATTTTCTCACATAATATTTTCAGTAGGTTGTGCCAGTAGATCGCTGAATAATAGAGGTTGACGACGATGAAACTTAAAGGAGGACACTCCAAGAGTTCCAGTGCCAGAGTCTTAGGATGTGCGAGGGCTCCATTTCAGATGAAGTCATAGAAGTCTATTTGGAGGATGTTAATATAGACTTCAATTTTATCCTTGGTTGGAAGGATTATTGGGTATCATTGTCTTTGATGAAGATGCATGGAGCATCGAAGAAGTGGTGGTTCTTGTTCCTTGGAGATCATGAGGAGTCAGAAATATCATGGGAGGAGTTATAAGAACAGTTTAGAGCCACGTTTCTTTCTTTGACCATGAAGGCTTCCATTCTCCAAGAGCTTCGTACCCTTCAGCAAGTGAGATCAAGTGTACAAGAGTTTGGAATCTATTTCAGGAAATTTATGTGATATGATTGGGACCAATTTTTGGATGAGGAGGTTAGGGAGAGGCAATTAGAGGAGGTTTTACATCCATAGATCCAGCATCAGGTCACCTTGTTTATGTTTATGATGTATCTCAAGGGGCTGTAAAGAGAATGGGTCATCAAGAGAATGTTAACCATAATCAGATCATCATGAGAGGGGAGTCTTCAAGATTCCTCGTGAAGCAGATCAGTCGTACAGGGTTCCTAGTTGTCAGGAAAGAAGAGCTTCCAATCATCTAGGGTAGGTCCTAGCCCTCAATGTCTCATTTATCTAGGGGTAAGTGGATCTCATACATATTATAAGGTATCAAACATATTTTTTCCTTATGGAGGTCAAGGTCATTAGCGGAGAGAGTTACCGACCTTTCTGAGCAGTCAGTGTGTGTCAGTTGTTCTGCATGAATTTCTTCAACAATATCAGTTCTAGTCAAGGTATCAGTAGTATGTTTCTCTAGATTGGGATCATAATAGATTAGTTGGGGTAGGAAGAGGACACTCCCCACCCTTAAAGATCATATTTCATCCATGGAGGTGGTCGTTAGCATGGTTAGGGAGGTCATGGAGTTGGTTGTGGTCAACTTCATTCTTTAGGGTTGCGAATTCCAAGAGATACATACGTCATTTAAGGCACCCTTTTCTTGTTTTCTACTTGGATTCATTTCTTATTTTATCTAATAGAGACACACACCTTCATATCACCTTCCCTTTTCCATGCTTTGGTACTTGAGGTAGAGAGGCTTCTAGGGCCCTTGACATTGACTACGCTAGTTGGAGGTCGAGATGAAATTTTTAATTTACGTAGAAATTGTGATCTAACGTTGGGGTAGCACCACACTTGGAGATATTTCCTATGTTTATGAATAAAAACGTATGAAATCATCATCATAATAATGGATTTTTTGTATCTGTGGTAGGCTATCGGGGATTGCTTCATGAAGAAGGTAGTGTTCTTTGATGCTGATGGAGATCCATCAGTGTTTTTTGGTGAGCTAGACCCTCAGATAGGTCAAATTCTTGTTGCATCCTTGTCATCCTTGATGGTCAGGATGATGCTGAGTTAATTAGAAGATAAAAAGTTGGTGTTTCCTAGGGTCATATAAGAGTACCCTGATGTCTTTTCTAAAGGAGGTTGTGGTGTTACCCCCTCGATGAGAGATCTCGTTCAAGATCGAACTACATCCAGGAATGTATCATATCCCAATGTCTTCATATAGGATGTTCCTTCTGAATTATGATAGTTTTGTATACATATCTACGATCTATTATAGTCTGGTTTTATTTGGTTGAGTGTGTCACTGTGGGCTGCACCAGTTTTTTCATAAATAATGTTGTCGAAAGTTTTTGGTTGTGTATCTATTATCATCTCTTCAACCAAGTAATAGTGAATAACCACTATCCACTTCCATGACTTTAGTATTTATTCAATCAAATTAAGGTTTAAAGTTGGTTCTCAATATTGATTTATAGTCAAGATGCAATAAGATGCATGTAAGGGATAAGGATATCCCAAAAATTTCTTTTGGTTGTCATCATGGGAAATATGAGTTTTTTGTGATTCCTTTCAGTGTGATGAATTCCCCAGTATTTTTTATGGGGTTAATTAAAGTTGTATTCTATGAGTTATTTGATAAGTTTGTGTTTTTTTTCATCGATGATATCCTTGTGTACTCCGCATCTGAGGAGGATCATATAGATCATCTTTATTACATTTTAAGAGTTCTTTATCATGAGAAATTATTTGGGAAGTTTCTAAAGGGTGAGTTTTGGGCTCGAGAAGTCTATTTCTTAGGGAATGTTATATACTGGTAGGGAGTTGTTGTGGAAATTTCAAAGGTAGAAGTAGTCATGTCTTGGAAATCACCCAAGGTAGTGGTAGAGGTGAGAAGTTTACTTGGTCTTTTAGGATATTAAAGGAGGTTATTATCCTATTTCTCTCAGGTTACTAATCATCTGATAGAAATGAATAGAAAGGATCAGGCTTTCTTTTGGAATGATTAGTGTTAGACAGCTTTTGAGTACCTAAAGGAGAAGTTGGTTAGTGCTCTAATTCTTTGTTTTCTAGCAAGAGTTCAGTTTGAAGTTTTTTGTAACACTATGCATCTTGGTTTGGGTTGTGTTCTGATCTAGCATCACTATAGCAAATTAGGCATATAGCGGCGGTTTTTATTTCGTTTAGCGGTGGTTTTCAGAAACCACCGCCTAATACGGCGTCGGCAAACTTTTAACGGTGGTTATGTTCGTTTAGCGGCGGTTTTAGGGAAGCGTCGTAGCTGCCTCATTTCGCGGCGCTTTTAGCAGCGGTTATAACTGCCGCGAATAAATTCAAATCCACCACCGTAAAACCGCCGCTAAATCCAGAAGAACCTCCACGATATGAGGCTGCCACAGTGCGGCTATTTAGCGGCGGTTATAACCGCCGCTAAACGTATATTGTATTTTGACTTTAGCGGCAGTTTTAGACGTTTAGCGGTGGTTTAAACCACCGCTAAATATCCGCCAACTTTCATGCAGCGGCGGTTAAAACCGCCGCTAAAAAGTTGCCCAGAAAAAAAAAATCCTTGATTCTGTTACCCCCGAGCCTGAAAACCAAACCAAAAACACATACAACAGAATATAGAAAACTATAAAATACATATTCATTACCGCCTCATCAAACTATAAGTTCACTTATTCCTCCCAATAAATAATATAGCAACCAATATCAGTTCAAGATCAGAATCATGTTTTAAAACTATCCATCATAATAGAAACTAGAAATCTCACTTTTAAAAATTCATTGGATTTTAGGTACCATTTTGACCATTTGAAATCTATCATTTAAGGTCACATTCTCCATAATTATAAGGATATGCTACTATATGTTTTATGTGATGCTACCCACCTTAAAATTTTCCTAATCATCATTTAATGAGAATGGGATCTCATCCCAAGAAATATGCTTCATCCATAACAAAACACTAGTTACAGATGTGACCAACACATTCTTACCAAGTGCCTACTGAACAAAGAGTAAAACAAGCCACCAAAAAAATCAATATATTATAATTTACCTTGTGGTAGACATGATTATCTCTCAATATGTTCTCATGCATGTCATTAGTATCATATATATAAGAAAAATCTAAACTGATCAGTAGTGTTCTAAAACCGGATCCTTTGGTAACATCATCCCTAGCACTAGGAATACTAAATTTTTATATAATAACTAGTCTATCCACATTAAATATGACTGATGAATGTAGAATGATAACATATTTATTTAATTATTTCCACAAAACTCATACAGTTTACTACACTATTCCAACAACTCGATGGGTGTCACATGTATAAATGCGTACATCCTTCATATTTCACTAGAAAAATGACGCATCATCTGATGTTATCCATAGGTAAAATAGACCTATGAATCCCATTATTTTATGGTCCATAAAAATGATTTATCCCCAATTTTTATTATTCCATATGACTTTTGACGTAGCTAAAGACCTCCTGATTCACCTGTAATTACAGAAGAAGAAGGGTCACATGACCAACTAGGCAGCTGATGATGCCCTAGGCATGTATACCCCACTAAAAAAGAGAATTATGTGAAAACCAAATCCCATATATGGGAAACATTACCGAATAATGACTCATCAACCTAGGGGTGTTGTTTCATCATAGATAGTCTGATATTGTAAAACCATGATATAAGCAACACCTTAGATATGAAATACCTCATAATCATTTATCAAGTTTTTAATTCTAAGGGATCTACCTACTCCAGGACAACCCCTTCTTAATAAGGTATAATACATTTAATCTATGAATAGGTCATTCTAAAATGGTCACTTGGATTACTGACCTAACCTTAAATATTACTATAAATTAGAATGTTCAATATAGACTGATGTGAAATTTTTTTATTCCCATCCAATGCTAAACCTAGGGAGAGAATTAAACTAGTCTTACATGAGGTTGAAAAATAAAAGCATAATATTATAGTTTCATTTAATCCATTACATTAGTTCAAATTTGATTGTTTTGTGGAAATTTCAAAGCATAATTATTGAAAAATTTCATGCTTTAGTTAAAAAAAGAATACTTTAATTGGTACTTTATTTAGCTAACTCTATAAGGTATCATAGGAAAGTAATATCAAAATTCCTTTCAAGATTTTTTTATTTAGATGATATCCTTTCATAATTTATACAGTTTATCTTATAAATTCTTTTTACCCATCTTATTTATACATAAATTTCTCACAATTGGGCTTTGTTAAATAAAATTTCTATCCGAATATAGAGAGGAATACCCCCTTTAGGTTTTAATTGGAATTTTAATTAACCGATATCCATAAGCAATGGTTTGAATTTATTAAATCAAAAAAAATTCCATGAAATTTTATTCTAATAATTCAATGTATATATTCATCATATTTTAATAAGATTAATTACCATTCCCATTTTATAAAGGTATTTTCCTCTATAATTTTAAAATTTCATTCATGTAGCTGCACCCAGGTTTTTACCTTTTATTTTAGAATATAACAACTTTATATGTAATGGTTCGATTATATGGGTTTCTAATCCCAATTTATAAAGGCCCATCCTCTCCATTATTAAATTCAAAATATTTACTTGATAAAAAATTCTTAAGGGGGTGTGTGCCTACTATAGATAGTGAAATTTGGTTTATGATTTAGGAAGTGAATGGATGTGGTTAATAGATAACCACACTGAGTTCATGATAAGGATCCCTAAAATATGTTGGGATGGAATATTTCGATAATGGGATGTGCCATGCCTTGGTATCAGCCATTTTGAGCCATGATCTATGATAGGGAGAACTACATAATGAAAGATCAATTAGAATTTGATATGGTCCTATCTTATAATGGATGGGTTCCATGTAGGTCCCTCACATGGTCTAAAAAATGGAATGGAAGGATGAAAACATTATTAAAAGTGATTCCAGCTGATCTTCAATGACGAAAACTTCCTATATGAGCTTAACTAAGAGATCTTGAGATCTCTTAGATATTTAGTAGGAAAAATTGTTAGTGGTTGAATATGAATCAACATTTACTGAGCTGGTAAGTATATGTCAAATCATATGATTAATATAAGGCTTAAGGCATGAATATTTGTGATGAAGCTATGACTAATGATGTGATCATGGACCAGTCTTCTGATTTTTCCCACCTATATATTTGTGTTTAGTATGATGTCTTTGAAAAATATAGATTTTACATGAACATGGAAGGGGATTTCTTTACTTCCTCGTTCTTGTTGAGGGAATACATCATTTAGCAGTTATAAGATGAAGTATAAGCACCTCCATAGGAAATTTTTTGAGGTGTCATCTTAGGATTCTAATGGAAGAGGATCACTATAGTGTATTCAGTATAGGGATCTGGGACACCCAAATTTATTTTTCCCAAATCCACCATGGACATTTCCATGATATGGGAATATTGGATATCCTTGGAAATATTGTGACTGGTTCACATGCCTAAGAAATGGTGGTGCGTCTGACTAAGTGAAGGAATCTAAATTGAAGAGAATTGTGTTGAGATTGAATGAGTTATGGTCTCATGGTTGAGTAATAAGAACACTTCCTATGTTGTATCCTTCATGCTTCAGCATACACACTGCCCACCCTGCCCAACCTGTAGCATACACACTGCCCAACCTACATCATACACACTGCCCAAACTGGAGCATACACACTTCCCACCATGTATCCTTCATACTGCATCATACACACTGCCCACGCTATATCCCCCCAGTATTCCCCACTCCACTGCAACATCCCACCACTCCACACTCCTCTGCAACATCCCCCACTCCAGTGCAGCATCCCCATCTCCCCACTCCACAACACTCCACTACCCACACATCCCACCTATAATCAAACACACACAACACTCCACTGCCCACACAAAATATCCCACCTGCAAAAAAACACACAACAAGCAGTATCCTACCTAGATAATGTGTGGATTTTGATGAATAAACAGATACCCTCTTCCTCCCTCTATTGAATTTAAGTCCAAGATCATTGAACTAGAGACTCAATAAAAGTAATATACCATGCATTCTAATTCAGTTGGTCATGGACTATGATGTACATAAGTGATACACACAAGTAGTGTGATATATATAGGCCATGCAATGTAAGCATGATAGGAGTTTATGATAGAATCAAAGGCCAGACAGTTTGTATTGGGAAATACACGGACTTAGAAGACCACCATGCTTTCTAATTCAGGCCAACCAATGTGTACGGGGAAATAAAGAAGCCAATGATAAAGATTTTATCACCTCTCTAACCCAAAAAGCACATTCTAGTAGAGGGAATAAGGGTCCCTATAGGAGAAACTCTAGTTTAGAAAGAAAAACCCACATCTGGTTGCTTATTATTGTCCAGTAAGTGGTTTTTTTGATGAATACATACATAATTAAATACATACCTACAAGTAAATACATACAAAATTAAATACATATAGAACACATACCTATAACTAGAGACTCCATACATACCTGCAAATATAGACTCTATACATACATAATACAAATAAAATTTAATACATACCTGCAATTAGAGACTCCATTCTTGCAACTAGAATACATACAAAATGCATACCAGCAACTATAGAATACATACAGAATACATATGAATTAAATACATAACTAAATTCAGAATACATACAAAATACATACCTGCAACTAGAGACTCCATACATACAGAACACATACATACAGAACACATACATACCTACAACTAGAGAATCCATACATACAGAATACATACCTGCAAGTAAATACATACCTGAAACTAGAGACTCCATTCCTCCCTCAATTCATAATACATACAGAATTAAATACATACCTGAATTCAGAATACATACATAATTTAGAATTGAATTCATACATGCATTCAGAATTTAATACATACTTGCAAGTATTATAACAAATAATTCATACCTGTAAGTAAATACATACATATTTCAGAATTGAATTCAAAATTCATAATTGAATACATACCTACAAGTATAACACATAAGTCATACCTACAAGTAAATACATAGAGAATTCATAATTGAATTCATAATTTAATACCTACAAGTATAACACATAATTCAGAACGTAATTAAATACATACATAATTGAATTTAGAATTAAATTCATAATTCATAAGGCAATTACCCTGTGCAATACAAAATTCATAATTAAATTCTGAATTGAATACATACAGAATTGAATTATTAATTATGAATACAATACACACAAAATTTATATGGAAGGCATTACCCTTTTTATAGAATAAGATCGGGTGATAAGATGATAAATCCCAAAGAAACTCCACACACTAAAGATAGAAATAAAGCCAAAATTCATTCCCACATGCTTGTCCAAAATGTGTGGTGGTAACTATGTGCCACAAATGTTACATATACAAACCAACTGTTTTCATATTACAAATCAACAATACAACTACTCAGGGTCTGATGATGCATCATCACCCTCTCCACCTTCATCTCCACTTTGTGGTGTCACCTGTAAGAACATTATATTGAAAATTAAATATGATTGCATATTTATATTAAAAATTTAAACCAATGAAAGTTAGCAAACTAAATGATTTTGATTTTTTTTGATTTACCTGCATACCACCAGTCGATGCACTACCACCAGGGGCATATCTCCTCAACTGCTGACGTATTTCAATCAACTCTTTCTGCAATGCAGATATCTGATCCCCCTGCTGGTGAACTGTGCTTTTTAAAGAAACAAACTCTCTCTTATCATCTCCGGGTATGGGCTGACTAAAGTCATGAGTAGATGCAGCTGCTATCCCCGATGGCCTGCTAAAAATCTCAGATGGTATGGGTCCCAAACCCATCCCGCGCACTCTCCTAGCATTCTCCTTCCCAAGAACCTGAGCAACCGGGTCATTCTAGGAGACTGAGTATGACTGCGCAGGATTGGCATCCCATAGCTCTTTAATTTTTACCTATAAATCAAATATCAAAATATATTAACATAGTAAAAACTGATAATAAGTTATTATGATAAAAAATTGACTTCATACCCCAACTTCTTTAGCAGGCTCGTTAGCAAAACTTCCATCTTATTTCTTATGAACATCTAACCACAGTTCAGTCCTGGATGCTTCATGACCTAAACTCTGTGACTGCATTAAACAAAGATAAATCAACAATTCAATATATTAAACAGATAATATTGTCTAATAAATATTTAAACTAATTAAAATATTACCAATGTCGTTCGGCTTCTAGAAAAACTTTTTGAGCCCGCAGTGTGCGGGATGACTTGCTTTGCCCGGTTTGATGCATTTTGTCTTGAAAGATCCTGAAATAAATAAAAGGCAATTTAATACTGATGTATTGAATGTCATGTCCTTTTCATATACATGTATAAATGTAAAATGAGTATCATATAATAATATATATTTCAATACCATCCGCTTCTGATCACGATGTCTGTCAACAAACACTTTCCACTTCTCTTTTGGTACCCCACTGGGTAGCTTCTCATACATTTGCTGCGTGGTCAACGAAGTATCATTGACATCACACCATAATATACATTTTAAATCTTTCCACTTCTTACCTAGATTTTTCAACGTCCACTTCCGTGCTATCACATCAGTAACGGTAAAGTGGAAGAACATCTGTATACAGAAATTAATTTTGAACATATTAGTAACATGACATTCAATTGAAACATAATGTAATAAATTTACCTTTATTTGAGAATCAAACACTTCATTTTTCCAACTTGAAGGAATATGTCTCCAATCGTCATATGAAATGGGAAGGGAAATGGGCTTCACTGCCAGCTGGCCTAGAATCTGGCCAAGTAACCCCGCGGCATCATCCGTAGGGACCCCGTAAGAATCAAATGGCACAACAATCTTCTCGCCATTCAGATTCCAAACATCTGAACTTTTTATATTTTTCATCACGGTTGAATTTTTGTCGTCTTCAATGAGCAAACAATTAGTATAAACAAAATGAAATAAATTTATTTAATTAAAATTTGTACCTATGATAGTGACACTCCAGTGTGTCCGGGATGAACTGGAAGGGGCATGACGCTGCCCCACTGCTGAGCCTCCTGAAAGGGGAGTCGATGACTCACCCTCTACTGGGAAATCCACGGAAGGTGTGAGAGATGGTGCAGGGGGGATGGTGCAGGGGTGTCGGCACCTGGCATCTCAGATGTCATGGGGAGGGAGACAAATGGATCGCCATCTGTCGCGGAACTAGATGAAACAATATACCTCTTCTTCCTTGGCATTCCAGTCATTTAATCAAATAAAATTAAGTTCAGAATATATATTTCAAAAAAATTATGCAAAAAAAAAATTAAAAATGATAATAGATTCCCAGTACTAACGAACAAAATATATATAAAAATGATAATGAATGAGTGTAGAAATGAAACAAGTGGTGGATGAATGAATAAATTTTTTTACATACAATAATTTTCTCCTTCAATCATGTCGGTTTCCTGCTCCATTGCTTCATCCACTTCATTCATCCTTGCTAGACTAATATTTTCAATATCATGATCGACAACTAATTCTTCTTCCTGTTGCTGATTAAAATCAATTTCAGAGGTTAAATTTTCCACTTCATCACCCATATCATACAAATCTCTTTGTATTACATGAGAAACTACACTCCACCCTTCATCGGCAACATCATTCACATAATATACCATTTTTTCTTGTGATGCTAAGATATATGGATCATGCAGTTCACGATCACCAACATCCATCAAGCGAGAGAAGTTCACAGAAGTAAATTACAAGGAATCTCTTTTAACACCTCTGATAATATCGACCCATTTGAATTTGAATAAAACAACCGAAAAATGTCTGCGGTAGTTTAATTCAATAATATCATACAGCTTTCCATAGTATTCCACTTCAGCAAATGTAAATATACCACTATTCTGTGTTTTCAAACCCACTTCTCGATCGACTGTACGAAATCTAAATCCATTCACATTATAAGCGCCGAACTTTCTAACTTCTTTTAGAGGACCTCTAGAAAGAAACTTCAAATCTTCTGACACCTCTGCTCGAGTATCAGTATTCATGATCTGAAAAAATAAATATACTTTATTAGATTCACAAAATGTATGTGTCAAACTAATATTCGTATTTATTGTAATATTTATGAACTTACATGTCGTGCAAACCATTCTACAAACTCTTTATTAACAGCTTTCGTTATATCATTCTCATTTCATGTTTGGCCTCTCATTCGTCTCTTTGTTTGTATCCTCAACTCTTCAATAAATGGATCTGCAATGTCACTATTTAGCAGCACATATCTATGTGCCTGTAATAATTCCAATTCAGTCAGTGTCGCATTTGAGGTCCTCCCAACTGATCGGCCAATAGCAGGAAATATTTTGGATTTCTGATGTATTTCAGATTGAGTCGATGTGTCGTCAACACGTCCAACTCGATTAAATCTTGTCTCAATATCATCCAAGTATCGAGAACAAAAGGTAAGACACTCCTCAGCCAAATAGCCTTCAACAATTGAGCCTTTTGGTTGAGCTTTATTTCTCACGTATGATTTCAAATGTCCAAGATATCTGTGAAATAAAATAAACATAATTATGCATTTAATTAAGTACCAAAAATTGTTTACTTAACTGGAAAACATATAAATAAAGTAACTCTCAATTGGATACATCCATCGATAATGAACGGGGCCTCCTAATTTAGCTTCCTCAACCAAATGCACAGTTAAATGCATCATTAAAGTAAAAAAGGACAGAGGAAAGATCATCTCCATTGCGCAAAGGGTCAATACAAACCTCTTCTGGAGGTTGTCAAGCTAAAATGGATGTAGACATTTCTCACATAATTGTCTGAAAAATGTGCAGAACAGCAGTACAACAACAGTAATTTTTTCAGGTAATAATGTACGCAATGCCAATGGTAGTAACTGTTGTAACAAAATATGTGAATCATGACTTTTCAATCCATGTAACTTACGATTCTTCAAGTCAACACACCTCGAGATGTTACTTGAATACCCATCAGATACCTTGACATTATTTAACATTCGAAGGAATGTATCTTTATCCCTATTTTTCATTGAAAAAATTGCCGGAGGATACTTTTCATTCTCATCTGGCTAGAGATCGCATTTTATGTTCATTGCTTGTAAGTCTTTGCGAGCATTGAGATTATCCTTTGACTTTCCATGCTCATTAAGCAATGTGAAAATCAAATTTTCACAGACATTATTCTCAATATGCATCACATCAAGATTATGTCGCAACAAATTAAATTCCCAATACGGAAGTTTGAAGAATATACTTTTTTTATTCCATTGTTGCATTCCGGTTTCGCTTGACGATGCACTTCGGACCCGTTTTCTGCTATCATTCAAATGATGAACCTTCCCAAATTCCGTTTCAACATTTTCAAGCTGTTTCAATATTTCAAAACCATTTAACAACTTTGGAGGTGGTCTACGATCAATGGAACCATTAAATTTTGATTTGTTCAGACGGAATCTATGTGATGCATCAAGAAATCTTCGATGACACAAGAAGCACCATTTTCTACTATGAGGTAGCCGTTTGGGCTCAAAATCAAAGTTACAAATGGGAAAAGCCAAACCCGTGTAAGTGTTCCAACCAGATAAATTCCCAAGCCCAGGGAAGTCACTAATGGTCCACATTAAAGCAGCATGCATTGTGAACATTGTTTTAGAAGAAGCATCAAATGTCTCAACACCGTTGTTCCATAACTCCTGCAATTCGTCAATCAAAGGCTGCAAGTATACATCAATATCATTTCCAGGCATTTGTTTTCTAGGAATAATCATCGAAAGGATAAAAGATGTTTGTTGCATACACATCCACGGAGGCAAATTATAAGGGATCAAAACAACTGGCCAAATGTTATAATTGGTACTCAAAGTCCCAAATGGGTTGAATCCATCGGCAGCCAATCCCAATCGAACATTCCTAGGATCAGCTGAGAAATCAAGATGTAATGAATCAAATGTTTTCCACGATTGAGAATCTCGTGGATGTCTCATTAACCCATCATTTTTATTATCTACAGAATGCCACTTCATGTGTTCGGCGGTTTTCGATGACATGAATAATCTTTGCAATCGAGGCTTCAAAGGAAAGTAACGCAAAACCTTTGCAGGTGTGCTTCTTTTCTTCTTCTTCTCCATGAAATTATGTTCATTCAGACTTCCAACATCACTCTTTGTCTTCCATCTAGAAGAAGAACATTTCTTGCAATTTTGTCTACTTGAATCCTCTCCCCAATAAAGCATACAATCATTGGGACACGCATGTATTTTTGTATAATTCAGACCAAGCTTGTTAACAACTTTTTTCATATCATAAAAAGATTCTGGGATTTTTGCTTCAGGAAATGCATCACGTATCAATTCCAATATCATGGACATTGCCTTATTTGTAATTCCACATAGACATTTGATGTGATACAACTTCAGCAGAAATGAAAGTTTTGAATATTTCAAACACCCACAATACAACTCTTTATTTCCATCGTCAACTAAATCTGAAACGCATTTTCCTCAGTGAAGTTTTCTCTTACATTTGGCTCCACAGAATCAAGAGGAGGATCCAATGATATGTGACAATCTTGATCTGCCTGTGTTGCAGTCTCAAAAACATCACTTGTCACGTTGCAATTTGTAGCACCATCTTCTGGTTGTTCTGATATGTTTTGATGCTGATAGTGGTGCCTTGCAGTGCCGAATGCATCATTTATTAGGTTTTTCATTTCATTTTCCATTGTCGACGAACTTGGGACCTCATTCTGCGGATTAACATCGGTGTTCAATATTTCTGTAACGTTCGATTCTCCATGCCAAATCCAACACAAATATTGATCAGGGAATTTCTTCAGTATTAAATGTTCATAAACCTCATCTCTCTTCAACCATGTTCTAAATTTACATTTAGGACATGGAAATTTTATTCTCCCTTCAACGGATCGATTAGAAATTTCAAAATCTAAAAACTCATTCAAACCCTTAACATACTGAGGTGTGTTCCTCAGTAATTTGATCCAACTTTTATCCATGTATATCAAAATGTACCTACACAATAATAAGAAAAATTAAAACACATAGTTACTACTAAATAGAGAAATAGATTCATATATACGATAGTATAATATTACAGAAACATAATATAATAAAGATGATCCCCTGAGTTAGATATGAACCCTTAGTGTTTGGGATAGGGGAAGTTTCTTTGGTAAAGAGAAACAGTGTACTAACAACATGGTAGCTACTTTACCATGAAAACCAAAACACATTGTTAATTTGGAATAACCCCAACCTAAGTTCTCTATAGAGTCTTCATATAAAACTCTCATATCGAATAAATCTATTATAAATAATTTGTACTTTATATTTTCATTATTTATTTGTGAAATATTTAAATCTAATCCAATAGAATCTCATTTAAATGATGCTAAAAATATTTTGAGATATTTAAAATGAACTATTTTCCTTTATCTAATTTTTTCAAAACCCTCTAATTTTAATTAAAATTTATATTTGGATACATATTTTGTTCGGTGTAGACTGGATAGAAAGATAATGTCAGGAACCAGTAAAATTCTTTCTAAATCCTTAGTATCATGATATAGTAATGGAAAACACATTATATAACTATCTAATACTAAAGTTGAATATATTATAGCCATATGTTTTTATGCATAGGTGTTATGAATGAAACACACCCTAACTAATTTTGGATTCAATTTTAATCAGGTTTAAATCATATGAGACACAAAATTTCAATAAACATTTCAAAAAAGATTGATAAACCATTATAGGATGAAACACATATATTTAACACATAATTTATTAATATATCATGCAGAAGAAGGTGATATATTTTTTGATTTTTTTTGCATAGACAATCAATTGTCATAAATTTTTACTGAACCACTTCCTAGTTATAGATTCAATTTTATCAAATCCAAATTAAGATTATTTAAAATTATTTAATATCATTTCTATTTTACTAATTTTATATTGTGAATTTATAATTAGTAAATATTTTATTTGAGTTATTTCATTTGAGATTTAGCACCACCATTTTGAATGATATCAAAATTAAATATGCATAATAGTATTATTTAGATAATTTAATTTTTTCGAATTAGATTTTATGACTGTAACATCCCATGTTGGGTGACACTAAATAGGTCCCTCGAGCCAATTATCCAGAAGGCCATATGTGTGCTTCCCTGTACTCCATACGTTGACGACTAGACGCGAGGGTGTAAATGTGATACATTGGGGATATTATACCCTTATATTAGAGTATCTAATGATGAAATGAAAGGATATCATCCATAGATGTAATAAACCGAGTATAGAAGTAGTAAAAATTGAAATAGAACATGATACAATAACAAATGAAAATATTTAAAAGCATGAACAACCATTTCATACATATAACACCAGTCATCCACATGGACGAACATATAAGTTGGAGTACATAAAGGAAAATGAAATGAAATACAAATCTACACTAATATATCTATGGAATATAACCTATACGGTCTCCACATACATATCTGATCCATCCGTTCAATTACTCTAGGTCAGCACCTTATCTTGGTCTTTCAATCAAGCAAACTTCTTCTCGAGTAACATAGTGAAATTGATTACCAAACAGGTTGCGATTACAATACTCAGTAGGGAACCGCCAATACAGTCCAACACATATCCATTAATATATAGTTTATGTATATATGATAAACTCATTAAAATTTCAGTAATACTAGTAATAACTTCTAGAATTAAGATAAAATAAAAACTCATATAATGTATGGTCAAGGAATGTGATCAGTCTAGCTGAGACAAAACTAGAAATGAATAAATAAAATAAATAAAGTGAAACCACAATCAACCCCTGGCTTCATGATCCTATTCAGTGAGCTACTGTGGAATTATAAATATATATTTATATTTATATGTGGGAAAATATATATATTCCGATAAATGTATATGTATACACATAAACATGTATATATATGATTTAGGTGAAAAATGTCTTGAAACAATAGGAGCCTATTCTTGGGTCTGTAATAATTATTATGTGGATGTCCTTAGAAAAGGGTGTTTAGATAGATGTCATACCAATCAAACCATTCATAATTAGTGAATCCTCAAGTCTATAATCCTTATTGACAAAACCATCCCCATTCAGTGCCATAAATATGTTTGAGCAAGCCATATCACTATAGGGGAATACACATCTTAGAACTATCTTCCCCTATACTCTCCCCCAATAACTATAATTTTGGATGATGTATATTAATGGAAAATCCTATTAAGCAAATATTGTCTTAGGTCTAAGTCCTAGGCCATGATCCATAGCCTATCCTTATATTGGAACATAGATGAACACTAATGGGCTATCCCTATTGTGATATATAAAAGGAATTCTATCCAAACACAAGTACATGCTCAGAATCTATTAATAATAACGATCAATATCCACATCATCAAGAAGTACATCTAGGATATATAGTAATGTTTCATCCACCCAACACTAAAGAGTATCCTCAGAATCACTCAAGTAGAGCATAATTATCTGTTGAGTATATGTCACATCAATGGTGATGTTCACCACGTCCACCAACTCAATCATGTAATTGATCAAGGAGAGGGTAATTGATCACTTCCCTTAGGAGAGAGTAATCAACCATGATTTCCAATCAATGATGTGGATTGCCATGTCCATCACTATGTCCATGTGACAGATCATGGATATCATAATAATCCCAATCACTCAAGAGATCATAATCATCCATGAGAATCCAATCACATGGTATGTTATGCCAAATCGTCATAATAAATTATCTCAAGAGCCAGATTCGAAGATGTATGATTGGGTATCTCAATATTATAAAAATCAAATAAAATGTCTTAGAAGCCAGACCCCAGAATGTACATATGGGATTCCAAAATATATGAGTAAAAGGGAAACTAAATCGGTTCTTATGAAGCACATTTGGGAAACTAAATCGGTTCTTATGAATCACATTTGGGAAACTGAAAGTGTGTCTTATCAAGCCAGGTTCATATTCCATAATCTAGGAAGTGACTCTTGTAATCATCAATATGTCTTTGGTAAAAGGTGAAATCATAAACAAAATCATGATGGTGTGAGTGACTTATATCTTTATTTCCTAACATAATATAATATAGGGGTCTCATGTTGATCTTTTAAACCATGTGTTGATTGGTCGGGGTCTTGATAAGTGCCTTTTCAGAAGGAATTTCACCATTAGTATTAAAAGGGTTTTATTTTAAGGACTCAAAAATTTAATATACGACATATACATTTTAAATTCATAACTATTACAACATATATAGTATTTATATTATGAGTTTTGATTTATTTTTGTGTATGTATGATTCTAATGATTTAATTTTTAAAATTCTTATTAACTAAAAAAATTAATTTATTGACACCACAATAATTTGTAACTCTTTAAACAACCCATAAGTATTTTTGACTAACCCAAAAATGAAAGCCATGTTTTTTCATACATATCCAAATTCACAATATTCATATTGGACATGAATGCTTCATGAAAAGGTAAAATTTATATGAATTTGAAAAACTCCACATGAGTAATCCTAGTATAATAGACAACCAACCCATTCACTTTTGTATCCAAGGAATAAGCCTCCAAGAAATTTTGTGGTTCAGCCAAAAATCACTCTACATTTGGAGACTTTACTCAAGTGAGAATTCATTACGTGAAACCACTAACAACTAACATGAATAAACTACATACAAAAACAATTTATAATCTCATAACTACAATTACAATCCAAGTTCAAGGTATATTTAAACTAACTTTTTTGAAATCATACTTATTATGATATAAAAGGTGCTATCATAAATGAAATTTATCATAAATATGGGAAGGCATAGTATTCATTTTTTATAATCATTTTACTAATCATGAAAATAAATACGTAATTTAAAAAATTAAAATGAAATATATTTAGTTTCCAAAACATGAGACATGGTAAGACATCTAAACCCACCACTACATCCAACACTATGTCCAATACTTTTCATCTATAAAAATGGTACAATTACTAATCAACTAAATAAGGAAGTTGAGTATAATTGTTATATTCTTAACCCACATAGATGATCCCCATACATCCTAATTCACCATACTTGTCATCACCATCGGCTAATCATTAATTTTAAAGGATTATGAAGCTGGAACAGTAAATACACATTGGTATGATTCATCTGTAAGATCAATGAGATAAAAAATCACATGTTGAGGGAGGGAAATCTAGCACAACATTGATGTCACTTCAAGAAACAATAATAAAAAAACTAATATCAAAACAAGTAAAAAATTAGAAATCAAACCCTACGGTTTGTATAGGTCACTGGGGAAACCGGGTCGCCGGGGTCGCGGGGTCGCCGGGGTCACGGGGGGCCGGGGTCGCCGAGGTCGCGGGGTCGCCGGGGAAGCAGGGTCGCCGGAGTTGCAGGGTCGCCGACGTCGCCGGTGTCGCGGGGGGCCGAGGTCACAGGGAAAGCGGGGGACCGGGGGAGCGCGAGTGAGAATGGAGTCGGGGTGGGGGAAGGGTCAGGGCCGGTTAAAAAAAAAATTGTTTGGAGGCGGTTCCTAGAACCGCCGCTAAACGGCGGTTTTGTTGTAGTGCATAGATTGGTACTTGCTTATGGGTCTCAGAAGTTACATCCCCATGAGCATAACTATTCCACCCACGATCTTGAGTTGGCGTCATTGGTATTTTCCCTGAAGTTTTGGAGACATTACCTCATGGGTGAGCACTTTTTGGTCTTCAATGATCATAAGAGTCTAAGGTATTTGTTTTCCCAATGTGACTCGAAATTTCAAAAGTGTTGGTGGATAGATTTATTAAAGGATTACGACTTTGAGATTTTGAATACACCTAGAGAGTGGAATGTTTAAGCTGATGTGCTAAGTAGGGATTCACACAATGATGCATTATGGGAATAAGGAAATTCTTGTATAGTTGTGGAAGAACTTTCAACATTGAATCTATATATGGGAGAAGTAGGGGGAAGAGGTTTTATTTTTTAGATGATGGTGAATTCATCTCTGGTGCAGTAGGTATAGGATTCCCAATTTAGAGATCTTAAGGTGGTGGTCTAGAGATACTGATTTGTTTGTGGTGAGGCCCCTGATGGTTGTTTTGAAGATGAAAAACACCAGGTGTTGTTTTAGGGAAGGTTTTTAATTCCTTTGGTGATGTGTTAGATAGTTCTCGGAGAGTTACATAGTTTTCTATTAGCGGTACATCCTGGTGTGATAAATATGTGTCGAGCTCTAAGATGTCATTTTTTGTGGCCTAGTTTGAAGCATGAAATTCAAGAGTTTGTGTCTCGATGTTTGGTCTACCATAAGGTGAAGGTATTGCATCGTGTTCTCAATGGGTTTCTCCAGCCATTAGTTGTTACTCGGTGGAAGTGTGAGGACATCTTGATGGAAATTATTACCATTTTACCTTGAGCTGAGGTAGGATATGATGCTATATGGGCGGTAGTGTTCCATTTAATGAAATCATCCCACTTCATATATATTAAGGAGTCGATCTCAATAGAGGTTTTTTCGAGGTAGTATCTGGATAATGTGGTGAGAATCCAAGGAGTCATGTGGATGATAGTTTATGATCAAGATCCTTGTTTTACCTCTAGGTTATGGAGAGGTATTCATCATTCATTTGGTTCTTAGTTATTCCTTAGCATTACTTTTCATCTAGAGACTGGTGGTCAGATAGAGCAGGCCATCCATACTCTTTAATACATGTTTCTCTCTTGTGTATTGGATTTTGGAGGTTCATGGAAGATGAACCTTACCTTGGTATAGTTCTCTTACAATAATATTTTTCACTCCACCATAGCTATGGATCCATTTGAATCCATGTATGTTCTACCTTTCTGTTCTCTGTTGTGCTAGACTAGGGTCAGAGAGTTAGCAATTCTTGGCCCAGAACTGGTATAGAATACAATAGAGATGGTTTAAGTGATTCCCAAGAGGATGAAGGCAGTGAAGGATCATTATAAATATTATGTTGATCATAGGAGGAGACCTTTGGAGTTCAATGTTCAAGATCATGTGTTCTTTAAGGTGACTCCTCGTCGTGGATAGTGAAGGTTTGGTCATGGGAGAAATCTTTCTCCTTGGTTTGTTGGGCCTTTTGAGGTGTTGGCTCATGTTGGATTCGTGGAATATCAGATAGCACTTCTCCTATAGATGAGCCAGATACAAGATGTTTTTCAAATGTCACAAATCATTTGTTATCATCATGATGACTCTCACATCATCAATTAGGGTGAGATCGGTGTTAATGATGATGAGACCTTCGAAGAGTGGCCTATAGAGATCCAAGACATTAAAAGAAGGTGTTGTGTGGGTGTGATATCCCCTTGGTTTGTGTCTGTGGTAGTATAGTGGCATGGAGGAGATTACCTAGGAATGTGAGTTTCATATACATGATCAGTACCTTGAGTTGTTTTATGTATATTTCTTCTCTTGTAATGTTATTCATTTTTTGGTTGTAGACCATTCTGGGTTGTGAGATGTATTTATCTTGTTTCTTATTGTGAATTTCTTTCTTTTTAGAGGTATCTCCCCCATGAGATTGTTTAGGAGATGGTTTAGGTTGTTGCATGTTTTTTTGTTGTTCCTCTAGTGAGGTGGTTGAGCTTCTATGGTGATGAGAGATTTGAGAGGTATCTCATGGGGTGGCTATTTGGACGACCCCTTTTCGGTTTCCTCTCTAGGTTGGTTTTGGATTTTTGAGGATGATACTTTTTTTAGAGTTATCTAATGTAAGATCCCATATTCACATGGATTAACCCTTTGAATGTTATCAAGGATTGTGGAGCTCAAAGGAGGCTCAGAGGAAGTCTGGAGGGACTCAGCTACTAAGAACTAGGATAATGGAACTTTCACGACATGAAAGTGGGTTTTATGTAGTGTAAAAAATTACACGGTGTGAAATAGGGTTTCACACCATCTAATATTTTTTGTTTTTAATAAATAAAATAAAATGAAGAGGTGAAATATTTTTTGGTGATAACTCAACTTCAAGGATCACACGACATGAAATGGAATTACAATGTCATGTATTTTTTCACTATAGTAATGTTTTAAGTGATTTCCATTAACTTGTGTTTTCAGATCCTAGAGATATAGATTCCCTCTATATCATCCCAGGAAACCCAACAGTCCCCTCTTTGGTTTTTTGGATATCCCTTTGATGGTAATCGATCTCAGGCTTTCGTATTTGATCAATGTTGACCCTGCTTGATCCAAGGTGTGTTTTTCCTTCATTTTCTAGAGGTTTATCCTAGATTGATCTATTTTTCCTCCCATTATTCTCATCATTCTATGTAATTTGTTTACCCATGTTTTTAATGGTGTTTCTCTTGGTTTTTATTGGTGTGGTTATGCCATGGTGTCCTTGTATGGATACAGTTCTTGTGAAAGTAGTGATTAGAGATCCGTTGTGTGTTTCATTCTCATGAGAAGAATGTTGAATTTTTTTTTGAGATGGTGGGTTCATTAATTATCTATTTATTTATTTTCTATCATAGATTTAGCATGATTTATCCTCTTGGATCACAATTAAATTGACCTAATAATCATTTGAACTGGATTAGATAATTGGCATTGATTGTATAGTGATGTTTTTTTGTACCATGATAACATTTTACCTCTTTATTTTCTAGATAGTGTGATATCTATGACTTTATTGGTTTACCATGTTGTTCTTGATAGAAATTGGTAAAGAACATAAAGATGGAATTAATTGATAATTAATTAGATAAAAGATTAAAGAGACATGTTTAATGAATCCAATTGTTGTTTTTATAGTTTGATGATAAAAAAATTGATGGAAGTATTCATGTTTAATTTAATTGGTCAATTAACCTGAATCATGTTAATTATTTCTGATAAAAGAATTAAAGGCATGTTAAATTTAATGTTTAATTAATTTTTGATATCATGATATAGTTTGTTTCATAGGTTTCCCATAGTTGGAACCAATGATTAATGAATAGGGTAATTCAAGATGGAATAAAGAACCAGTTGTGTGATAAAAGATAATGTTTTGTAGGGCCTGGGTTTCCCACTTGCTTGTGAAGGCCAAGTGCCTTGTTCTTTGGAGCCATGAGAGATTGGGGTGTGTGAAGGATGAATGCCTTATTTTAGGTCCAAGATCTTGGTTTCTATGTTTGTTTCCTAATGCTTGTGATGTGTTGTGATCCTAGGATGGATGAACCTAGAGGGATGTTGTGGTATGTGGGGTAGGGAGTCCCTGATTTGATTTGATCCAAGGATGGCTGGGCCTTGAGGTCTATTATGGTATGTGGGGCAGGGAAGCCCATATTTTTTGTAGAAACATTTGATGCTTAGAGTGGAAAGATGCATTGTTATATGAATGTGGATGTTGGGGAGGACATCAGAGATGATGGAATGGGTTGAATCTAGGATTACCCATTAATATGAAATTTGGATGCTTGTTTGAATTAGTTGTTCAACCAATGGCTTGGTTGTTTTTCTATCTTCTTTCCATTCCCCATTTCTTGAGGCTGATGTTTTTTGTTACTCTTCTTCCAAGAGAGGTGAATACATTTAGGGCATTCCATATGTTATTCTTTTTTAGCTTATTGTGGTTGGATGAGTCTATTATCATACTATATGTGGAAAAGACTTGATGGGGAGTTCATCTACTCACCATTTTGAGCCCCTTATGTTTGGTAGATTATAATTTTTTCTGAGAATACCTATTAATATGGAAAGTAATGGTGTTAATAAATGAATAAATGTTTAACCCATGTGGTTGGAGCTTGCTGGGATGCAATTATGAGGTTGTAATTCTGAGAAGTTGTGGACTAGTTTTTCTTATAATTGGAGGGAATGGATCCTTGTTGATATGCTAATGAAATCTAATCTGTAAAATTTTAATGGTTAATTAATGGTTAAATAATTAATTAACTTAATGTGAAACTAATGAAAATGGATAAAGTAATTTAATATATCTCTTTAAATGGTTGTATGCTTATAGGATAGCTGGTCTTAGTAGTGGCAGCTGGGTCTCTGAGAGATGTTAGTTGTAGTTGATTCTGAGACTAGGTTATGCCCATAGTGTGGTTGTGAGATAAAATATATTCTATACATTTGTGTTTATACATGATATTGCACCATTTCAGTTAGGGAAACTAACACCCTCGGGATTTTGATCCCTAGGGGGAGTTTTCCCCAACATCTCGGTTGGAAGATGGATGGCTAACTACCCCCTTTTGGCCCTACTCTCTTCTCTTGGTAGTTACTTTTACTAGTATGAATGGTATTTAGTTTTCCACATATATGTGTGTAGAGGGATATAATGTCTTGTAGTTATTTCCCACACATATATTTTGGATATAGTTTCATAAGGATTACTATAGGTATAACGTGTATAGGCTGTGATGTCTTGAGGATCCTTACACAGTGCATGGGCTGTGATGGATTGATGTATAATACTTGACGTATTATACATGTTATAGAAGGTGTGGTGGCTCTGTAACACCCTGAGCTTCCACGATACGCTTCTCATTCAATAATGCAATAGCTTGCATTGTACGCAACTTCGAGTTCTAAAACACCGCGACTAATCAAAGTAGCCGTTATGAATAGTAATAACCACTTTTTAAAATTATAGAAATTTTATATTTCAAAATGGACTTCATTTTTGAATTCGGAATTAGCCTATGTTGAATTTTTGGTATTTTTCTGAGAACTTCTAATTTTTATGAATAGGGAAAAATACTTAAAAACAACTTTTTTAATCAAAATAATTTATAGTGATAAATTATACTATTTAGTGGTTTTAAAGTATAATTAGAATATATTTTTACCATTTTATCCAATGGTGGTCATTAGAATTAATTTAACATTGAAATTGGACATAAACAATTACCAATCTTTTGATATAAATTGTTCCTTAAAACACGCTATTTGTTGTGACAGCGGGAATTAATTATAAAATTAATTAATGAAACTTATATGTTTGGAATTTTTTAAAATAGACATCATTTTTGAATTCGGAATATCAATTATATCTTAGGGTGAAATTTTGGCCTTGTTCTGAAAAACTTCAATTTTTGATGAATAGTGAAACCACTAAGTGGTTGTTAAATAACTGATTTTTCGTTTAAATGAAATATTACCACTTCTGTGATTTGATTTTCAAAAATCAGACATACATGGTTGTCATTAAGAAGTAAAATGTGGTTCAATTAGATTAAAATAATTTTTTGGTGAATAGTAACTTTTAAGTTCTTAATCGCGATTAGAGGTAATTAGTGTAGTTTAAGTTACAAATAATGTTTTAATAATATGAGATGAGCATGACACTTGTCCTACTCCTATTGGATGAGTCATGGCCGACCAAGACAACCCATGGGTCAACTTGGGGACCCCATGGAGCCACTTTAGTTGGAAAATGACATTAATATATATTTATTTAATGTTAAAATTAAATTGACACAAACATGAGTTATTTTACTAAAATAGTTTTTAAGTGGGGTTACACAAGTCCAAATTTTGACTATAAATATTAATTGGAAATCTAAAAAGATTTCCTACATCATTGTATTTTTTTATAATTTTTAGACATTAAATAAATTAAATTATTTATGACATCATTATGATGTAGCGATGACCTCATTATTTAACGATTTTAATAAAATGAAAAGATAATGTAAAATCCAAGGCTTACACTTGTCCAAAGACTATTGGATGGGTAGATTTCGAACCCTTATCACCTTATCCACGAATTATATAATTTTGGGACCTTTATAATCCGAAAAGCATTGTGTAATAATGTAACATTTCAATCTTTCCAAAAGAGCCCCTCCTCTCCACTTATAAAAGGCCCCCACCTCTCCCACCTTATGCACACCATCAAGCCATTTGGCTCAGCCAAACTCTGCCCAAATACTCTCCCAACATCCCCCTATTACTCCTAGAAGCCTCACTTTGGGCATAACTCTTCCCAAGGAAGCCTTTGGCTCAAATCAAAAAGAGTTACCCGATTTTAAGGTAATGTCTTCTCTAATGTTGTTTTGTTTTATTTTTCTTCTCCAACCCCTTAAACTCTTTTTATTCATTTCTTTTGTAACAACACCAGTATCCTCAATATACTAGGATGTTGTTATAATAAGTATTCGAGCTACACTTACACACACCTACATCTAATGGTTAAAGAACATACGGTTTCTGTGGATGGCGAATTTCTGCCTCACGAAACGATGATTGTTCAACACTCATATAACACATTCAAAGGTGGCCATTAAGATGTAAATATTTTTATATATGATATATAATATGTTTATGTTTTACTTATGCTTCTTTATTTCTCATTTATGGCATAATTTATGATTTCCATTATGGGTAAAACGCGATAATTTCATTTTAGGAAGTGCGGACTACCTCCCCCTCAAAGTGATTTGAATCGTTAATGCCATATGTGGGATGTATAAAGGATGGAGTAAATTGTATTAAACACTATATTATGCTGTAATTTTATTATAAATTTATATCATTATGATTTTGTTCCATTAAATATGAAATTGAAATGAAAGTAGCGTTCATGCGTACGTACGGCTTACCGTCTCCATGAACGGTGCATTTCATTTCTTACCTCTAAATGTTACGTAATATCATAAATGAATGTATATACTGGATATATAAGATATATATGACATCTAAATCATGAATATAATTCTGGAGATAATGGATATTCTACCACATAAACAACTTGTAATTATAAGAAGTTTATTGTTGACTCAAGTACCAAAGATCGACAAAACAACCGTTATTAACTTAAATAATTACATAATGTTCATATCATTGTAATAAGTGATATAATAAGGATAATGAAATTGAAAATGGTTCTTAATAAGGTATATATTAACTCTAGTTTATTATTCAGGAGGTTAAAGAACGGTTGAGTCAAGTCAGACACGAGGTAAGAGAATTTCATAACCCAACTTCCATTCTTTGGGTTAATCTCCTACTTTAAAATTATGTCATGATATTATTATGTCATATCTTTTATTTGTACTTTATTTATGTGTACTTATAGTGAATACACATAATATATCTATTTTATTTTAAAAATGATCTTTGTAAGGGAATTTCATAACCCAACTTCCATTCTTTGGGTTAATCTCCTACTTTAAAATTATGTCATGATATTATTATGTCATATATTTTATTTGTACTTTATTTATGTGTAATTATAGTGAATACACATAATATATCTATTTTATTTTAAAAATGATCTTTGTAAGGGAATTTCATAACCCAACTTCCATTCTTTGGGTTAATCTCCTACTTTAAAATTATGTCATGATATTATTATGTCATATCTTTTATTTGTACTTTATTTATGTGTACTATAGTGAATACACATAATATATCTATTTTATTTTAAAAATGATCTTTGTAAGGGAACTTCTTAACCCAATTTCCATTCTTTGGGTTAATCTCCTACTTTCAAATTAAGTCATGATATTATTATGTCCTATTTTGTATTTTTACTTTCTTTATGTGTACCTATAGTGAATACACATAATAGATCTATTTTATTTTAAAAATGATCTTTTAAGGACTTCATCTCAATCCCCTTTCATTGAGGCATATTTGGTTTTATACACAACTTTCTTTTATACAGTGTATAAACCCCTTTGACTTTTACGTTTATTCAAAAGGAATCTTTTTTATACGAAGCGTTTTGCTAAATGACAAAAGGGAGTGTTTTTCTTTCCGTACTTATGCGGCGACAATGACTTCTACGCCGCCGTGACCATTATTTGAGTTTCGGCTTCCTCTACAAGCCATCATTTTTTTTAATGAAAAATAAATACAAAGTTTTAACTTTCTTTTATTTTGGTATTGAAAATGGTTTTGAAAGCGTTGTTATTATATCAATGTGTTGTATTGATATCTTGTGATTGAAATTTGGAAATGTTATGTTTCCTTTATGCATGTTTTATGAGATACGATTATGTTATGGTTTATGATATGTTTAAACCTATTCATATGAGGAATGTATTGGACTTAATAAGTGACGGGTGGAGCCTACTATAGCTCCTCGATGCATCGGTAGGTCTCACGAGACAACTAGACGTGGAATTGGCCGAGGACCTTTCCCAATTTGATTTATGGTTTTGGGCGAGGCCTTAATCATTTTAGACGTCTTGGCCGAGGCCTTGACAAAATGTTTCAGAATGTCCGGCATTATACATTCCCTCATTATGAAAGTGGTTATTGATATTTCATGTGATTATTCGACCAGTAGAATATCCATGTGAAGAATTGAATGGCATTATCACATTTTACTTTTTCCATATTATGTTGATGTTCAAGTTTAAAAGGCTTTTGTTTTAGTTATACATTGCCTTAAATTTTTATGTTTATTTATGAAAGCTTCCGCAATATTGTTATCCTTACTGAGCATCTGAGCTCACCCCTTTCAATGTTTTAATATTTTCCAGGATGTGAAGAAGTATTTTACGAATGACCTGCATGGATTGTGAGAAGAGGATATGAGTGTGGAATATGGAGACTTTGTTATTATAGTTTTTCACTTTATGATGTAATGTAACGTTTACGAATGTATCTAGTGTTTCCAAGGATACTAAACTAATCGGTCTTTCGAGACTTGATCTTTTGTGATCATGCCAATGTTACGAAGTAATGCACCGACTCTGGGTAGCTGGGGTCGGGGTGTTACAGGCTCTCAAAAAATACCTGGTTACTCTTGGTTACATGGATGTGGTGGTATGTTGCATGAGGTGAATATTTTGGTGCTTTGTATAGGTGTATGTGGGCTAGCATTTTTTGAGATGAATACTCAGGACGTGTGGTGTTGGGGCATAGTGAAAAACCATTAGAGAATTAGTAGCTGGGTACCCTTGATATTCTTTATTATATAATATTCTCTTATATGTGATACTTGGTGAGAGTATCCATGGTGATGATGGGAACTAAGTATACATGTTTAGGTGATGAGTTAGTTTCATTTTTTATTCATTGTTCTTTAGCATTCTTTATTTACCTTCTGCATGAGAGGCTCTAGTGAGGATCCTAAGGAGTGTACTATTATACTCACCCAACACACACACACACACACACATATATATATATATATAATTTTCAGGTTAGTTGGAGTAGATTGGAGATAAGTTTGGTTACAACTAGCTTGGGGTTTTTCAAGAGCTATTTGTGCTTCAAGGTCGTTGCTGTATTTACCTTTCTTTTGGTACTTATAATGTTTTATTTTATTTTTAGTAGTTCTTCCATGAAATTACATATGTGTACATGGGTTTTTCTTTTATATTGTATTCTAAGCATGATTTGGTTGGTTTCTATTTTATCTCTCTCTTCTGTATGTGTTTCTCTTAGAGGTTAATGCCTCCCATCTGCATGTTTATTATACCCTCAGTGCTAGTCACTAACCTAGGGCCTACTAGAGGTAGGAATCAGGGTTCACTATCACTCTTATCCCATTTCCGGCTCATGAGGGGTACAATCTATGGGGAGGGGGTCATAACATAAACCCTTATTTAATAAAAACTGAGGTGAACCAAGCTAAAATATCTTTATTTTAAATAATTTCCTTAAGTTAATTACTACATATTATAGTCCCCATAACTTAAGGTTTAGTGTCTATGAGAACTAGGTACATAAAAAACATATTTTACAATATGTGTGAATATTTATATCTAATCATACCACACTAGACAACATTTTGAATCCTCATATGTTATACTCATCATAATATCCTAGAAAATGGGAACCTAGGAAAGGGGTGAGTTAAAATGATCAAAAAGGGAATAATTATCAATATTTCATCAAGGTTTATATAATAAGAATTTGAGAAAACATAAATGTGGGAGAAATATCTTATTAAAATGAAATTGGAACAAAAATATTGGTTTATAAGTCGTAATATCAGGACATTTAATCACAAATGAACAAAGATGTATCATGAAATAAGAGTGTTAGATAATAAACATGGGCTATGGAGCATAATCATTGGTTCATGACATAGAAATATGGAATTTCATTTAATCATAGAATAATAAATAATTATTAAACAAATATAAGAATGTGAAAATCATGAAATTTCAAGTAGTTTCAATCATTTCCACACATTATGTTATAAAAAAAACGAATCTTCAAACGCTATATTGTGAACAAAAAAAATGTCCATGCAAAATTTTGTGAACAAAAAAATGTTCACTAACATCACTATCTCACAAGATATAAATCCTTAACCAATTAATTAGAGGTTGATATAATACCCAAACCATTAACTTCCATATATATGTGTTCCATTTTAAATTAATCATTCATCATATAATAAGGAACCCATGGAAATAAAATGGCTTTCAAAAAATCTCAAATTGGTATCACATAAAAAGAATTCAATAATTAGGCTATTTGATATTTTTAAAAACCTAAAATTTTATCAATGGAATTTCTCCTCTGATTATATAATTGTTTCATACTTTGTAATGTAGTATTTTAAATCAGATGCACCACATGATTGAACCAACAACTTTTATTATAATAATTAAAACATTGGATTTAGAGAATAAACATGGACATAAAAATGTAAAATTTTACAATGGGATAAAAAATAAAAAATAAGATAACTAAAATATGGAAATTTTTATCTACTCGATCTACCAGAATAACCGCACTCATGAACAACACTGTAGAAATAAAACCAAATATTAATAATACAATATTCATCTTGGAAATGAAAATATATATATCCTTGAGATAAAATATAACTTAATAAAGAATGAATAAAATATGAGGTATTTATAGGAAGTAGGGAACCCATATAATTGTTACAAATCTTACCATTGTAAATAGTAATCTAGTCATTGAAATAGAAATCTAATCATTAGGAATAGTAACATAGAATTATAAAAGTATCCACACTTATATAAGTGTAAAATAATATTTATTTTTCTTATAAAATGAAATTATGACATATTTATATCATGATACAAGTAAATAAATGTTTTAAAGCTGATAAGATAAGTGTTTCTATTTTTAAAAACCACATATGATTTATTTAAATTCTTATAAAAAATATTATAACAACCCATCTATTCAAGAAGGTATGTATCATTTTTTTGTGTAAATTACTTTAAAATGACCTTTATGATGTTAATCAAAGGATTCATGGAAGTTGTGATGGTTTTTGGGTCTTATTCGGATCCCTGAACCCCAAAAAATTGGAAAATATACTTGGTCGCACTGTAAGTTGAAACTATGCAGCCCATCCCATACGGTCTCTACAAACCATGTGCAGTATGGAAGAGGAGATCCAGGGTACGTATAATTTATCTCTAATCATGTGACCCTAGGAATATGGCCATGTGATCCATCTGTAGTTTTTGGTAGAGAGTTTTTCCATGGATTGTGCACGGTTTGGGAAACTGTGTACCTTAACAGTGCAAGGTATTTCCTTAAGTCGTAAGAGGAGCATGGTTTAAGTATGGTTTCACCAAACCATGTGTCCAAACTATGCGCCCCATATTTTTGGGTAAAATTACTTTTTACCCCTTAATAAAACCTTAAATATAATTTTATTATTCCTCCCTCTCATTCCAGTGGATGATCTCTCCCTCTTTCTCTTGTAGCTTCTTCTCCTCTTCAATCTAGTATCTTTGATATCTCTCACATCTAGACACTGAATCAAGATCCATTGAGGTTTTTGGACTATTTCTTGGATTTCTCTCAACCTACTACAAATATGAGGCCTCCATCAGATGAGGAGTTTTCAACAACCCTAAGGTTGGTGGTATCATCATTTTCCCCAAAATTTATAGTGTTTTCATAACTTCTTCATTGTGTCACACACCGTCCTATATTGCGTGTCACCCTCAAATTGATTTCTTCAATATAAATTTATTTACACATCTTGATGTGCTCCCAAGGATCATTGTTTAGTAATATGAGGATTCCAACCTTGATCACAAAAACCACAAGGTTGTGACGTCTTGACTTTTCCTTTATTATCAATTGATTAAAATACCTAGAATTCCTTCTAATTGTTCTACTTGGATTATAAATGTAATTGCCTATGTTATATTGTTTTGAACACGAGGCATCTCATAAGTTCTCAGCCCAAATTATAAATGGACTTTCCCATGTTGTTCACAGCCCAATTGACAATGGAACCTTATGAGTTCCTCTTTGAGCCTTGTAAAATGAAGTGTCATGCTTTGATAGATTAAATGGAATGTATTGAATTTAATGGCTTGTTCATGTTGGTTTTTTATTTTTTAATAAATTAAATGGAATAAAGTGGAAATTCCACTCCCTATCTTTACTAATAATTAATTTGATTTTATGGATTGTGATTCCTTTCTTATATGTGGTATTCATGAATGAGATTCATGAGAGGTAATGCCTCATGGATATTAATATAAATATGATTATGCCTTTCATATGGGCTATGGAATGAAGGTAAGGGATATTTTGGGCATGAATATTCATTCCCCCTTACATCAGGTTTTGAGCATGATGTCTTACACCATTGACTCTATTTGGAAAGTGGGCATGATGCACCACATCCCTTATTTCAGGTGTTGGAATGACAACACACCCAACATCCCTAGTTTCAATCATGAAATCTCTCATTTTTTATGGGATTTATGGAATGTACCCTTTTTCTTGAGCTTATAGACTCATTTATACTGGTTATAGATGATTGAGTTACACCGTGATCCATCCAGCACCTTGTATTCTAGGTATATAGCCACTTACGTATGCACATACTCGATCCATATAGGCAGATCCACTATATAACTATGATATATGTATATGTACCATTACTATATATATAGTTACTGATCAGACACTCATTTACACCATAAGTCAAAGTAGGTAAATCTACCAGGTGTCCTTGAGGAACCTAATTATTCTGGTTATTTATTCACCATTGTTCTTATCTGTTTATACATCCACACTATTTATATATGATCACTACTTGGATTACTTCTAGACATCGTTGATGGTGTCTTACTAGGATTTTATCTCAAATCCTACTTAGGACACCTTTATTACCTGAGTAGATTACTTGTCTACAAGTATGGATAACTTCAAGTGCCCTGCTTCGGATATTTGATATTTTTTACTTGTAGATTGAGCATAGGATCAAGGGATTTAACATATGCTTGAGATTCTAGTCGCATATCCTTTTGTTATCTTTATACTTTTTGTATAACATGTTTTATATGCATGTCCCCTATTCACCTTTTTTATATCATCATGCCATTCATATATGCATATGACACTTCCTACTGGATTTTGATATTATTATTCACTTTTTAAGTTATTTATTCTTCCACATTTGTTTATTATAACTGTTATATTCTAATTTCCACCACAGTGGGTTAATGGCCTAGTCTTTATTGCATCTCCTTTTGTCATGCTTCCAATATTGTCTATTTATGGTTAAATCTATTGCTCCACTCTGATAAGAGGGTATAGTCTCCCCATCGTACAACCTTTACACCCTCATTACTAGCTGATAGCCTCTAGCGTATAGGAAGGCATGCTTGAGGCCATTTGACCCACTGTCTTGCAGCACGGGTTAAGTGGACCCTAGGTCGAGATGTTATAAAGTGGTATCAGATTTATTTATTCCTTTTTCTTATTGCTTGGGTGTTAAAAATGAGACTATGAGTTAAATGAATTTGTAAATGACCCTATTCTTGGACTTAGCTAACCCATGTATAGGGAAAACCTAAAGTACATAGGATGGGTAATTGTTGTTATTAATGATGTCTTTTATGGCTCATACAACTTCACTATTGGGTGACACACATGTATTATGATGTTATTGATATCATTATTATTTAAATGATGATTTTTTTTCTACTAAGTCCTGATGAAATGAGGGTATTTCATTAGATGCATCATGATAGGAACACTAGGACTAATATTCCATGCATTTTTTCATGCCTTTTTTTATTTTCAGCATACATCTTTCTTTGTCATACTAGTAGAGACTTTATTATCTATTTAAATTTGTTTACTTTCCTTTAAGGGTTGAGTAAACATAATTGACACTTAATGTTTTTTCCTTAACCTAATACTGTTTTCCTACATATGTTAATGTAGACAACATTAGTAGTTAATTATGGAATATTGATACATGGATCATTAGTCACATGGGATGGAACATGTTATGGTATGGGTTAAGTAAATGCCATATTTTTCTCCATAAGGAGTATGGGACCTTATGGATTAGAAATGGTGATTCATCTAATTCAACCATTTAAATAGATTTAAATATTTGAAAAATAAAAAATTTAAAAGGAATATGAAATTTTAAGTGAAAATAGTTATCTTATACATGTAAAACAAGGACCTAGACCCAAACCTAGGCTTAGTAGTGGGTAGTTGGTGAGTATCTTACATAGTTATGCCCCATTTTTTTCTTTCTCTATTACCCATTCATAGCTTTAGGATTCAGTAGGTGGGTATGATCTATCAATATGAAGGTTATGCACCTATCCTACTTTTCTATCTTCAATCTTTTCAATTTTTAAAATCTCTTCTGAGGTGTGAATTTTGCATTGTAGCATTATTACTCCATAACATCTTCTAGTTGTATTCCCTAAAGATATTGGCGACCATGCACTGAGAGGTTGTGGTCCTTGAGCCTCCAGTGATTTCTCCTACAATGCCACCTATGGAACCTCTTCCTATTCTTGATATGGGCACTGATGATCAATTCTGAGAGGGATTTATACATATGTTGTAGAGTATGCAAGGTGTTATTCGACTTGCCTCGAGTATTGAAGAGTTGACTCAAGAGTTATAGTAGTAACACCCTCCCACCTTTTTATGGTATGGAAGACCACGCATTGTTGAGTCATTGCTCAAATATATTCTTTCCATATTCGATCATCTGGAGATGCATCAAGAGTGGAGGGCCAAACTTTCTACTTATATGTTGTGTGATTCTGCCAAGTGGTGGTGGGATTTTATTACCTAGTTAGAACGACATAAAGATATGGTTGAGAAGATTTTTAGACTATCATCTATGACTATTTCTTTTCCTATAATTTGAGGGATAACAGAGCTAGAGAATTCATGAACCTATAACAAAGAGGTATGTTTATTATGGAATACTCTTCTCATTTTGATGAGATTCATCAGTTCACTCATACTCTAGTGAGTGATAATATTATTTCCTCTAATAGATTCAAGGATGGGCTGATATATGACATATGGTCACAAGAAAATGTCATTCTCGTGATGACCATATCATAGATAGTCAACCAAACCCTTATTACATAAAAAAATTTAGGGGGAAGAAGATGGTGCGAGTTTGGCCAGTTTACCACCTAGATCCATCAGTGTTTCTTCTTCTTAGAGAAAGAGGCATTTTAAGGCTACTAGTGGTGGTAGCAGAAGCCGAAAACCTTGTGCTGATAGCTTTATGATATGTCACCAATGTAGAAAGCTGGCACGTATGAAACCTCAATGCTTACCAGATCCAGTGGAATGTAGATTTTATGGAAGGGTGGTCCATATCCATCATTTCTTCATAAATTTTCCAACATATGTTAGTGATCAAGGATCTAATTCTACCCCCACATCCTTAAGCAGGGCTAGTAGGATCTCTCCAGGAAGGTAGCTGGACTACCACCAGCCGCTCAGGCTGAGGGGGTGATCATGGTCAAGATAGTCAGACTCATAATTCTTAGCACCAATAGGGAGAGCTTTCTTAGGGAAGTGAGGTAGTCACTCAGGTTCATGATAAATGAAATTTACATGCATTATAACCTATTTCATAGGAGCAGAGTGTCTTTCATTCTACTATTTGAGATACTATTCTAGTAGCATTCACATTAGTGCCTACTTTATTTGATATAGGCGCATCTCACTCATTTAAATATGAGGCAATCACTAAGACTATAGGACTTAAGATCAAACAATTATATGGTACTATGACTCTTGAAACCTCCTTAGGTATCCGATCAGAGGTCATTCTCCATTTTAATGATTTTCCCCTTTAGGTAGGTTGATACCTCTTCGTATGGAATATTTTATTCCTCTATATGAAAATATTTGATGTAATCGTCATAATGGAATGGTTAGTTCCCTATTGAGTACATATAGACTCTATCATTATAGGGTGATGTTTTGGAGCACATCTGATTGTATCCCATTAGCCATTCAAAGGTTTGATGCTCTGCTAATGTGTATATCAGCACTCAGGTTGAGTCCTCGGTGATGGTACAAATTTTATAGTCGATTGTTTCTATTTATTTTTTCTATTTAATTGGGGGTTTTTGTTTGAATATAATAATTAAACTGATTGATGGATGATGTTTGATTTAAAAAATTGATAAATATCGAGGTGAGTTCATTAATGGGGATTTAATCTTATGATTTCCTTAATATTTACTTTATATTGCATAAAATTAACACTCACTTCACAAAATTATTTTGATTGGAATTACCAAGTATTGAGGCATTAATACAAGCCTTAAATTAACTAGGGTAACAATATCAATCAAATATTATTTATGGTAGTGTATTAATGTTTCCAATAATTTATGTAATTAAAACATTAAACAAAACATGTCATTAATCTATGACATTTTATGTTTAACATATACAATGTTATCCTAAAGAATATTCATATAGAAAAAGCTCTAAATAACTTAACATACACAAATTATGACTTTCTCCAATGGTAGATTTACTCAAAAATTTAGGTAGTTAATAATCCAGTTGGAATTTTTATGTTGATGAGTTAAAAATATAAGAAACATAAAGGGACCAGATAAGAGTAGTGCGCCGAACACACACACACAAATGGTAAAGAGAATTAAACATGAAATTTTGATTGAACGAGAAAGTGAAATAAGGGAATGATTTTACACATGATTTAAAAAAAATTAATTACATTAATATTACACAATGGAGGGATTATTAGAATTATAAATTATGATAAATAATCATACATTAATATCTTATTAAAATGAAAACAAACATACATGATTACAATTGAAAACAAATGCAAATGAACAGGAAAATTAAAGTTGAGGAGAGGTATATCTTATTGAGACGAGATAATGGAAAGTCCATATAGGACCTTGTAAAGTATATAGTAATTACAAATATCCTCTTTAAGTGATGAAATTGCAACCCCTTGCAAGGAGAATAGGGGGATGTATTTATATACCAAGGTGGTGGACTATTTTCATTCCAATTATACTCCTCCACTTGGATCAACAATTTGGCCATCTAGATAGCTAAATATCAATATATATTATTATTATAAGTTGTATATATTTATGTTTCATTTCATCCCTCTAAGTTTGGAATGCATTGTAAATTTTTATCCAATTTTATATTGATTTTAAAAAATAATGTCACTCTTTCCATTTTTCTTTCAATTTTTCCCTTGGTATAAATGTGAATGCATGTTAGAATAGGAATATTGCCTAAAATCCAAACCATTTATTCTACAATGTTAGACACCAATATATTGGATTTAACACCATAAAATCTCAGCTCAATTAGACTATTTTATTGGGATAAAAGTCGAGAATATTGGTTTGTTTTGAATTCCCATATAGAATGGTGGGATAGACCTAAAAGCAATAGTTGGGATCATTTTTGGTGGAGTTGGCCTTCAAATTTTTATCCATGATTCTTTTTAGTATTCATGAATATATTAAATAGTTTCATAAAATTTGGGCTTCTTCATTGAGCATATAAATTCTATCTTCAGGGCTAGTCCAATTTCTTTGATAGATTCTTTAGGCCTTCATGTGTGGTTCATAGGACCCTTCAAATGGCCAATTTGGCCCAAGATATAGTTGAATGATTTGTATTAAATTGAATTAGGAAGCATAAAAAAATTACATAATTTTTATAAGTAGTTTGATATTTATAATTAAAATTATGAAATTAATCGAATCTATATTAATAAATAATGCTCAAAAATAATATTTAATATTAAAACACGAGTATTTCACAATAATTATGAAATTTTCATAGAAAACAAGTAAAGTGGGTTAATACAAATTTAAGGATAAATTAATATCAAAATCTCTCTCACACTTGGTATTGAGCATGTCCTCATGTACAACAAATATAAAAACATTACTAAATCATTTTCACTTGCCAACAAATATTAAAATTTCGTTTTCACCAATAAGGGGGGTCTAGACAAGTTAACTCATCCTTAATTAATTACACAAAAAATTGTTACTATAGTAATGTTATAAAAACAATTCATTTTTCATTCTCAAAATTATAAATGGAAAATTTGGGAAATCATAAATCACCCCTCTCAAGATGATAAAAAATTTATTTATATAATTTTACTCATTCACAAACCAAAAGTGAAAATTTTAGAGTTTGTAAGAGCTCTCAGCTTCCATTCACTATTATAAAGTTCCCAATAATCAATAGGTTCTATTATAGTTTTTTAATTCCTATGGGATTGTAGGAATATAATGGCCAAAAGATAGAAGAACATGGGTAAAACACAAACATGGAAAAAGAAATGCACAATTTTTTTGAAATGAAACAAGGAAGGAAATGGAAACACATATTTACAAGGGTATTAATTTGTGAAGGAAGACAAGAGATGGAAAAAATGAATGGGATGAAATGATGAAATATATACCAAACACACAACTTCTCCCAATGACATAAGAAAAAATAATTAAACTGTTCTTTTTTTCTTTTTCTTTTTTGAAAGTTGAACATGAAACTAATATCACTCTTATATCCTGACCCATGTTTTATCTACTCATGACACTAATTATAATAGTTATAACAAGATAAAGGGTAAAAAAAAGTGATTTTTTACCTTCCCAAGACACAACCCATTCTTTTTTATTTTTTTGATCACTTTCAAATAACATGTACAAAATTATATAAATTTTAATCCATTTATAAAGCGTATCATATGATAACTTATCCCCCACACTTAAATAGATTCTTTCCCCCAAGCATATGATGACACATTTAAAATAAAGTAAATGGTACCCAAAATGAAATCCATTCGCCTCAAACTTAAATTTCAATAAATTATTCAATGAAAATTCATAGAGATATTGGGTGGGAAAAGGTATTTGGAATGTAATGTGTCTAGAAAAAACATTATTTATAGGCTCTAAGGGTCTTTCAAAAAGAGTATCGATGTAAGGGTAATGGGAGGATATTTGGCTATTGTGATACTCATGTAGTTCAAAAATATCATCTATCATATTAAAGTACATCAAGGTAGAAATTTCACTTTAAGTTCTAAAAACTCAAGACTCACAATCGGTGGGTAAAACACACAATAAGAAAATACTTTCATAGGTGACCTTGGCATGAAAGATGATGTTTTTCCTCACGAGTTAGGTAAATACTTTTTAAAAATGAAAAAATGATTATTAAAAATTTATTGTCCTTGAAAAAAAAATATTTATCCAAATTTATAATGAAAATAAAAAATGTTTGAGATGAAAATAAGTCTTTTGAATCCCTAAAAGAGTTGGAAAAAATTTCAAAATGTAATAGTGATTAATTACGACTCTTTTTGCTTTTTTTATATTTTTTTAGTTTTTTTTAGTTTTTTTATTTCTTAGTTTATTTTTAAAATACACACCCACAAAAAAGAGAAATAGGGGGGGAATTTTGATGAAGAAATTAGTTAAAAATGGGAGAGAGAGAGAGAGAGAAATAGAAATAAGAGAGAGAGTGGGGGAGGGAGGGAGGGGGAGAGAGGGGGGAGGATAAGTTAAAGGGAAATAGGTTCCCCCTAGTTTGGATTTTGTGGGTCTAATGTAGTAGTTGTGGATTCTATGTAATTAAATTTGGTTCTAGATATGCATTTCCTCTCATGGTAATGATTTATTTGATTCCCATTAACTATGAATTTAATTTTCTAAGAAATTTCTTGGACCTGTAATGTAACAAATGGTAAAAATTTAATAACAATAAAAGGACCTTCCCAAAAAGAATTAAGCTTACTAGGGTGAATTCAAAATTGAGAGTTTAATATCATCACTTTTTAACCTTCATATAATACCTTTTATAGGATGTGTTTATTATAGAGTGCCTTATCCTTTTCTTTGTAGAGATTTAAATTCTCATAAGAATCTCAGTGAATCTCCTCTAATTCATTCAACTGCAACAATATCTCTTTACCATATTTTTCACAATCAAAATTGTAAGTTTTTACAGACCAAAATGTCTTATGTTGTATTTCAACTTTTAAATTAAATTATTTACCAACAACTAGGATAAACAGAGAAATATCAATTTTTGTTTTATAGTCAGTTCCATAAGACCAAACCACTTCACCAAGTCTTTCAGGCCACTCTTTTCTGGTGGGTTTTACAATTCTATCAATCACTCTTTTAACTTATCTATTATAAAGTTTAACCATGCCATTTTTTTGGGGTGATATTCAGTTGATGTTTTATATATAACCCATATGTTTTTCAGAAGAGATTCCATGGGCCAATTACGTAAATGGGTTCATAAGTCACTTATTAAGGCCCCCGGAGTTCCAATATTTTGGAAGATGTGGATTCTAAGGAACTCAAAAATAGTATATGAATCATTATTTCTAGTGGGTTTTTCCTCAACCCACCAAGAAACATAGTAAACTGTAAGAATAATGTAAGATAATCCAATGGAAGGGGGAATGGTCCCATGAAATCGGTGCCCCAAATATAGAAGATCTCATAGAATATTAATGGTTTTTGGGGAATTTCATTTCATTTGTAAATTGTAGCAAACTTTTGGCAAGTGGGAAATGATTTAAAGAACTCATGTGAGTTTATGAAGAGTGAAGGGTATAAGAATCATGAGTTAACGACCTCTCAGTAGGCACTTTTTGGTCCAAAGTGGCCACCACCAGGAATTGAGTGGTATAATTATGAGATGGACATACCTCCCTTTTAAGTAAGAACTTTAAAGCTAAACGGTCCGTAAAATGATGATTTTGGAACCTAAGAGATATGGAAAAAATTATCCAGGGAAAAAACCATAGATAAAGTTCATTTTTAGTTATGGTGTAGTGAGATTGAGTTCCATTCAATGTTTTTTAGGAATAATAGATGATATGAGGAATTTTTTCTCTTATTTGACCAAGAACATCCCTAATGGACCTATGAGAAGCATTACACATCAATTAAAATTCTAAGGATCAATTTAGGTGTTATGTTATCAGGGAATATGTAAGAAAATATTTTATTTCAAGGAATTATCTCTTTCAAGCCTCATCAAAATAGAATGTAACATCATTTTGGAGTATTTGGTTAAGTGGGAGGCTAATCCTATTGAAGTTAGGGATGAATTTTTGATAGAAACCATCATGACCAAGGAATTAACAGATTTATCAAACTGATGTGGGTTCAAGAAGTGATTCAATCACCATAAATTTATTAGGATTGATTCGAATACCCTATTATTAAATTATATATGCTAGAACAATCTCATTAGTAACCATGAAGTGACATTTTTCAAAATTCAGCATAAGGTTGCATTTGAAACATTTTTAGGACCATAGAGAGTGAATGAGGTTAGTATTAAAATGAATTACTATAAATGGTAATGTAATCCATGAATACCTCCATGTAATGCTCAATTAATTCAGAAAATATACTCATCATACTCTTTTGGAATGTTGCAGGAGCATTGAAAGGGCCAAAAGGAATTCTTCTATATGTATATGTTTCAAAGGTTCAAGTGAATGTAGTATTTTATTAGTTTTGAGTTTATATTGGGATTTTGAATTTATTGGTGTATCCATAAAGAAAGAAATAATGTGACTTTCTAGTTAATCATTGTAGTATTTTATCAAGTAAGTGAAGTGGGTGGTGATCTTTTAAGGTTTCAACACACAATTTCTGATAATTGATACACACACTCCATTTTTTCACTTGATTTGTGACCACCTCTTCATGTTCATTTGTGAAAATAGTTATCCCACCATTCTTAGGTACCACATAAATTGGAATAACCCATTCACTATCAGAAATTGGGTAGACAATTCCATCTTGAAGAATGTTGGTGATATCTTCCCTAACTACCTCAAGGATGGGTGGATTGAGTCTTTTTTATCATTGTCTAATTGGTTTGGATGATTCTTGAAGATGGATGTGATGCATGAAAAGGGCAGGGTTGATTACTTATAAGGAATTTGGGTTCCAAACTAGGTAATTTTTTTTCCTCTAACAACTAAATAAGTTTGGACTCCTTGGTTTTAGCAATTTTAGCATAGATAATGACATGATAAGAGTGATCATGGAAAAGGAATGCATATTTAAGGTGAACAGGAAGAGGTTTTAGATCAGTTTCATCCATAATTTCTGGGATAGATAACTTATAATATAGGAAGGTATTTTAGTTGGTTTTGATTTAATTTCCTTAATAATTTCCTAGGAGGAATAGTAGGGATCAGAGTTGAGATAGGATTTAAGAGAGTTTTCAATATCCTCTAGATTTATGGAGTATATGAATGAAAGGTCAACATAAACTTCCCCATTTATGACTTCATTAATTTTGGTTAACATTTTACAACATCCTCTCTCATTAGATCATGATGAACATGATAAAATGAGGTGAATATACTCTATGAATTTTCCTCAAAATCATGGATTGGGAATGCAGAGTGATACTCATATGGGTATCACATGGCATGAAAAATATTGAACATGACTAGTTGGTCACCAAATTTCAAGGATAAGATGCCTGCATGGACATCAATATTAGTTCTAGCTATCGGGAGGAATGTTCTTCCTAGAATTAGGGGAGATTGAGAAGAGTCTATCTCGCCTTCAATTTCTAGGACATAGAAATCAATTGGAAAGATAATATCATTAAATTGTTCAAGGAAATCAGCAATTATTCCCTCAGGACTGGTTCTGCTTCAATTGGATAACTGGATGACAACACTCATTGAATGCAAGGGACATAGACCAAGGTTGGAGAATATGGATTTGGGCATGACATTATTCAAGGATCCTAGGTTAATGAGTGGATCATCAAAGTTGTTACTCCCTATTTGGGATGGAAACGTAAAGGTCCCTGGATCTTTGCACTTCATGGGTATAGAAAATTGGGTTGAAACATTCTCGATAGTCCTGAGTTTTCTCTTATGGATGCACAGTTCATTAAAAAACTTTTCACATATAGGGTTTTCTGATGGAATCTAAGAGGGTAATTTTGAACTCAAAACATTTAAACATGTTAATAATTTCAGTATCGGGATCAAAGGACTTCCTTGGCTTAGATATGGATTGAGGAAAAGTATTTGGGTTCCTTATTAGAAAAGAAGGAGGTGAGGGAGTGGCTTCAAGTTATTTTTCTAGATTTTTGTTATTTTCATATTCAATCTCAACATTCAAAGTTTCATTTGAGGATCCATCATGAGTCATGGAAAAAATCCCAATCAAAGTACAGTTTCACATACATTTCTCTTGGGGATGGGAAATGGTGGAGCTATGAGTCAGGAAGAATTGGATGGTTATTGATGGCTAAGGTGGGATAAAAGTTGACCAATTTGGGTTTCATTATTTTTAAGGCTATAACGGGTGAAGGAGAAAATATATTCCATAAAACTTTCCCAAGGTTTCTTGGAAGAAGAGGCATGTCCCACATTGTGATTTCCTTGATTTAGGTTATTGGGAAAGTTCTTGTATTGGTTTGGGAATTGGGAAGTCTCATTGGGATGGTAGAATCCCAGAGGAGAAAGAGGATGATTTATAATTTGTGGTTGAGGAACTAAATGATAAGGTTGTTATAAGTTAACACCACCTTGTCCATATTGTAATTATTTGGGATTTTTGAGGAGATAAATGAGGGGGATGAGAGATGGGATTACCATACCTAAATGCAGGGTTATAGGTGGAAGAGAAGGGATCATATTGGGGTTGGTTGAAGTTTCTAATAAACTAACATGATTATTGAGGTTTATTATTCCTCTCAGCATATTATTCATTGAGGTCTATTGGACTTGAAGAATCATATGGTTTATATTGGAGTTGTGGACATGTGTTGGTTGGATGAGTTGGTGAGCTACATATTCCAAAATAAATTATAGGTCCATGGAATAGAGATTATTGATAAGATTAATTTGGGGCTTTGGAAGCCACCGCTAGTTTTCTCATAGGACCTGTATGTTCACTCATCCACTTAGTCATCATTTTGGGATCTATGGATTTATGATATTTTACTTGTTTGACTTGATAATTTTCTCGAGTATGGAATTTTTGTATGACTATAGCCATGTTTCTTATGAGATCTGGTGTAGCTGCTGGGGTTTTTTCAACAAGAGAACTGCAACTTGAAATATCAATGAGAATTCTATCCATATCCAAAAACCCCTCATAGAAGTATTAGATCAATATATGGTATGGTATTTGGTGGTGTGGGAAAGTTTCCACAATCTTTTTGAACCCCTACCAGTACTCATGGAGTGATTCATTGGGTAATTGATGGATATCACTTATTTTTTTATGGATAAGAGTAGTTTGAGAAATAGGATATAATTTACCTAAGAAGAGTCGGTTAATTTCATTCCATGTGGTTAGGAAACTAAGATTGTGGTAACAGATCTATGACTTGGAAAGGTTATCTAGGGAGAAAGGGAATGCTCTAAATTTGATTTGTTCTTCAAAAAACACTTGAGGCTTCGTGGTAGAGAACACCACTTGGAACTCTTTGAGGTGAAGATGTGGATCCTCACCGGCTAACCCATGTAAATTAGGAAGAAGACAAATCCAACTTGATTTGAGTTATAAATGAGACTCAATATTTTTATATTGAATACCAAGAGGTTGGAAATTCATATCAGGGGAAAAGAGTTCTTTTAATATTTTTTCCATAGTATTGGCCATATCTAGAACAATTGGATGGGTAATGAATGGGTATTAATTGATTTTATTATCCCTAATGTTCCTTCTAAGTCAAAAAATAGTGTGCTCAATTTCTAGGTCAAACAAATATGATGGATTTTTTCGGATACTATGGGGAATTTATATAAGTTTTTAAAGAATTAGGAAGGTTGTTTTTTATTTTTGTTTCTTTTTTTTTGATTTTTTTTGTTTTTAAAAAAACCAACAACTACTGACTACTAGTTGCACCATCCCTAATAATAGGTCACGCTTCAAATGTAATGTAATCCATAAATAAATTTAATTAATCTCTACAACTCCCCCCCCCAATTAAAAATACAAAAAAAAACAATCGACTCTAAAATTTGTGTCATTATCAAGGATTTGGCCTGAGTGCTGCTATAAACATTAAAAGAGAACCAGACCTTTGAATGGTGGATAGGAGACAATTTTCCATGCTTTAAATAGTTTTGTTTCTAGGGATGGTATAATTAGTAGTCTTTATTATTTTGTAAAAAAACCAAAAATAAAATCCAAAAAATATATCTAAAAACACAAATAAAAACCCACCTTTCTCATCATTTTCAAACTTCTTTGAATACCCCATATCCTCCCAAACAATCCATCGAATTTTTTTGAATTGGAAATAAAATGAACTCTTTTCTATATTTATAGGAACATTATGGATAATCAAATCAATCGAGACCAATTCATTTCCCATTGAATTATTATAGATCCGGCCAATCCTAGGAACAAACAATAAAATAACTTGCTTCCCTTGATATTAATTATCAACCTATTGGTATTGAATATCCAAATAATAATGATGATTACAAACTCAAATCTTATTTGATTCATCTTATTCCTCAATTACATGGTTTATCGAATGAGGATACACATATTCACCTCAAAGAGTTCCAAGTGGTGTTCTCTACCATGATGCCTCAAGGGGTTTCTGAAGAACAAATCAAACTTCAAGCATTACATTTCTCCCAAGAGGAATCAAATATGTCATGGATTTATTACATCCCTCCTGGTTCCATAACCACATGGAATTACATGAAGTGAATCCTCTTAGATAAATTATTTCCTTCTTCTCAAACTACTTATATCCAAAAAGAAATAAGTGGTATCCATAAATTCCATAATGAATCATTCCACGAGTAATGGGAGAAGTTCAAAATGATTGTGGAAACTTGAAAAAACCACCAAATATCTGGCCAACTCTTGATCTAATAATTCAATGAGGAGTTATTGGGTATAGAGATAACTCTCATTAATTCCACCATTGGAGGTTCTCTTATTGACAAAACTCTTACAGCTGCACGAGATATCATAAGAAACATGGATGAAAACACGCATCAACTCCATATTCAATCACATGATCAATTAAAACAAGTCCAAGATAATCAATCCATAGATCCCAACAATATGACTGAGTGGATGAGTGAACATATAGGTCCTATGATATAACTAGAGGTGGAAGAAAAATCCCCCACTCCATCTTCTCCACAGCCTTATTCCTTGGACCTAAAAAAAATTGGAATTTGTAGCTCACCAACTCATCCAACCAAATAGCTTCAAGATGAACCATATAATTATTCTATTCCAATGGATTTCAATGAAACAAATTCTCATAGGAACACCAACCTTAAACAATTAGCTCACTTCATTAGAAACTTCAACCAACCCCACTCTAATCCCTTCCCTTCTACCTATAACCCCAACTTGAGGTATGTTAATCATGAATCTCATCCTTCTCAATTAACTCCTCAAAATACCAACCAATTATAACATGTTAAAGGTGGTGATAACTTCTAACAACCTTATCCTTTTGTTCCTCAACCTCAAAAATATTAATCCTCTTCTTTCTCCTCCTAGATTCCATTATCCCAATGAGACTTCCTAATTCCTAATCCAATACAAAAAACATTCTCAAGAACCCAAATAAAGGTAATCCAAATGTGGGACTTGCCTCTTATTCCAAGAAACCATGGGAAATAAATGTATAATATCTTTCCTCCTTCACTCATTCTAGCCTTAAAAACCTTGAAACCCAAATTGGTCAACTTGGATCCAACCTTAGCCAGCAATAACCATCTAATTATACCCAAAACCCAACCCAATTGTTGGCTAACCCCAAGGGTAATGTAAGTGAAATTTCACTTCAATCAGGAAAACAAATATCCATGCCTCATTATGGATCCTAAAATAAACCTTTGAATTCTAAGATTGAAAATCAAAAGAACAAAAATCCAAAAAAAAGAACTTGAAGCCACTCCCCCACCTCCTTCCATTCCCATATGGAACCCAATTCATTTTCTTAAAACAATCTCTAAGCCAAGGAAGTCCTTTGATCTCAATCCTGAAATTATTGACATGTTTAGATGTGTTGAGTTCAATATTCCCCTCTTATATGCCATCAAAAAAATTCATACATATGAATTTTTTTAAGGAATTGTGCACCCATAAGAAATAAATTAGGACTGTCGAGAATGTTTCAACCCAACTGTATATAACCATGAAGTGAAAAACTCAAGGGACATTTACAGTTCCATAAAAAATAGGGAGTTACAACTTTGATGATGCACTCATTGACCTGGGATCCTTGATAAATTTCATGCCCAAATCCATATTCTCTAACCTTGGTCTAGGTCCCTTGAACCCAACAAGTGTTTTTATCTAGTTAGACAATTGAAGAATAGCCAGTCCTGGGGAAATAATTAAGGATGTCCTTTTATTAGTTAATGATCTTATATTACCAGCTGATTTCTATGTTCTTAACATGGAAGGTGAGATGACCTCTTCTTGATATCCCCTAATTCTAGGAAGACCATTCCTCCTGAAATCTAGAACATAGATTGATGTATATGTGGGCATCTTATCCATGGAATTTGGTGACCAACTGGTTAATTTCAACATTTTTCATGCCATGTAATAAACATATGAGTATCAAACTTCATTCTCAATCCATGCTTCTAAGGAAACTTCTGAGAGTGTATTTACACCAATTTTATCATGTTCATCATGTTCTAGTGAGATAGGATCTTGTGAAATTTAAACCATAATTAATCAAGTAATAAATGGGGAAATTGATGTTGTACCATCATTCATAGACTCCATCAATATAGAGGATCTTGAAAACTCTCTTGAATCCTATCTAAACTCTTATCCATACTATTCCACTTTAGATAGTCTTAAGTAAATTGAATCAAAACCAACTGAAATCCCTTCCTTTGTTCCTATGTTGTATAGCCCACAAATGAAGGATGAAACTAATCTAAAACCTCTTCTTGTGCACCTAAAATATGTATTCATTTTCTATGATCACTCATATGACATCATTATCTTTTCTTAACTTAATAAAACTGAGGAGCCCAAACTTATTTAGGTGTTAGAGGAAAAAAATGCCTTACATTGGACCCTAGATGACATACTAGGAATCAACCCTTCCCATTTCATGAATAACATCCATATTGAAGAATCATTAAAATAAATTAGATAACCACAAATAAGACTCAATCTACTCATATTTTAGGTAGTTATGGAATATATCACCAAGATTCTTCAAGATGGTATTATCTACCTAATTTTCGATAGTGAATGGTTTAGTCCAATTCAATTCAGTTTATTATTTTAATTATCACTATCAAACTGATTATTAAAATTGTGTGATTTTTTTAGGGTTCCTAATTCAATTTACTACAAATCATTCAATTGTATCTTGGCCCAAATCCACCATTTCAAGGTACATATGGACCACACAATATAGCCAAAGAATCTTTGAAAGAAACCAGATCGACCATCAAGATTGAATTTCTAGGCTAAATCCAGAAGCCCAATTTTTATGAAACTTCTAAATATATTCTTGAATATAAAAATTAATCATGGATAAAAATTTGAATTCCCAAATACACCAAAACTATCCCAACTGATGCTTTTAAGTCTAACGCATCATTCTGTCTAGGAATTAAAAACAAACCACTATTCTTGAATTTTATCCCAATGAAATCATATAATTGAGATGAGATTTGGTGATGTAAAATAAAATATATAGTTAGATGATGTTTAAGAATAAATGTTTTGGGTTTTATGGAATCTTAATATCCTAATATTAATTCACATTTAGACTAAGGATAAACTCGACAGAAAAATGGACAGAATGACATTGTTTAGTAAAATAGCTATAACTTTTGGATAAAAAATTACAATGGACTCAAAAAAATTAGGGTTGGTATTAAACATGAATATAAATATTTCTAGAATAAGATATCTATAGATTAATCTATATGGATGTCCATATTGGTGGTCCAAGTGGAGGGGTAGATTTTGAATAAAAATAGTCCACCACTTTGGGCTATAAGTACACCCCCCCCCTCTTATCATTGCAAGGGGTTGTCATTTCAGCACTTAAGGAGGATATTTGTAATGAATAGAGCTTTGAAAAGGGCCTATGAGGGTTTTCATTGATCTTGTTTCAACAATTTATACTTATCCTCCACTTTAATTTTCATGTTTGTTTTCTTTTTTTTTCAATTATAATCGTGTAAGTTTGATTTCATTTCAATTAAATATTAATTCTTGTTTCTTCATAATAATTTATAATTATAATAATCCATATATTTTTTAAAATTAAAGTTCTTAGAATGGTTTAAATAAATTTTAAAATAATTATCATATTTGTCTTTCTTATTCAATCAAAAGTCCATGTTTAATTCTCTGCACCATTTTTTTGTGAGTTCGGCACACTACTCTTACCTTGTCCTTTTATTTTTCTTATATTTTTTACTCATAACCAGAGAATCTATAATAATATTATTAACCACACAAATGGTTGATTAAATCTATCATTGGTGTGAGTCATAATTTTGGAATGTTAAGTGATTGACAGCTTTTTCTCGATGAATATCATTTAGGTTAACGTTGTGTATGTTAAACATAAAATGTCATTGATGAATGACATGTTCTATTTAATATTTGGATTCCTTGGATAATTGAAAACATAAATACACTACCATAAACAAGATTTGATTGATATTATAACCCTGTTTATTTTATTTCTTGGATTAAAGCCACAAAACTTGGGAATTCTGATCAAAATACTTTTGTGAAGTGGGTGTTAATTTAATGAAATATAATGAAATATCAAGGATATCATAAGATTAAATCCCCAATAATGAACTCACCCTAATATTTATCATGTTTACATCAAAATTTTTTGATAGACATGTGAATAAGGGATAATGGGATGTGCTAGCTACATTATCAGGACCCAAGATAAAGAGGTTGGTAGGTGTAATGAATCAGTTTTCTAGTCTTTACTTAGATGATCAGGGGTTATGATGCACTATTTTCTATCATGTAGTAGAGTGTTTCAGGTACATCTTTCTTGAAAACTTCTCAGGTATATCTATAGTGTGATAGGTATATTTTACTATTGAACTAGTTCCACGAGTATCACCAATGACCATTCCTTCTTAAATGATAGAACATATGGAGCTTTTGGAGTTCAAGAAATAGTTGGAGGATCTGGAGGAAAAATGCTTTATACACCCCGACACTTCTCCATGTGTTTCACCGATCATTTGTTTTCAAGAAGGTGGATGGTACCCTTAGGATCTACATGGATTACCATATTTTAAACCATGTCCGGGTATATAATTGTTATCCATTTCCTATAATAGACAAACACTTTGATCAGCTTCAAAGAGAGAGAGTGTTTTCAAAGATAGATATGAGGTCGAGCTATCATCAAGTATGAGTTAGATTTTTAAACATACCTTATACAGCTTTTGGGAGTAGGTATTGTCTTTATGATTACTTGGTTATTCCATTCGGACTCACGAATGCATGTATAGTTTTCATGGATCTTATGAATTATATTTTTCACCTATATCTGGATTCATTTATAGTAGTATTTTTTTGAAGATATCTTAGTGTATTCATGATCCCGAAATAACCATTCTAACCATATTGATATTTTGATGAATACACTGAGAGATAATCAATTTTATTCTAAGATTAGTAAATGTTACTTTTGGAATGAAAAGGTCCACTTCTTGGGTCACATTATCTCAGATTCATAAGTTTTAGTAGACCTAGAAAAAGTGATATTTGTAGTTTCCTATGGAAATCTCAAGAATATATTTGACATTTGGAGTTTCTTAGGGATAGTCAAGTATTACGTATACTTTATTCGAGATTTCTCACATCTTTCAGCACCACTTATGGGCTTGACAAAGAAGTGTATAAATTCATATGGTTAGAATATTATGAAGAAGGCTTTCAGGAGTTGAAGGGATATTTGAATTCAGAACCGATATTGATCCTACTGGATCTGGTAAAGACCTATACAGTCTACTGAGATGCATCAGGTATTGGTCTTGGATTTTTTTTTGATGTGGGATGAGCGAGTTGTCTCATACTAGACTCATCGTTTGAGGCCTCATGAGCATAATTACCCGACACAAGACCTCGATCTAGCTGTTGTAGTTCATGCCTTAATATTTTGGAGACATAATCTACTTGGAGAGAATTTTATGGTATAAAATTATCACAAAAGGCTCAAGTAAATATTTACACAGTGGGATCTGAATCTCAAGATGCATAGGTGGGATGAGTATATACAGTCATTTGATTTATAGCTTTCCAACATTCCTAGAAAAGGAAATTTTATAGCTAATGCTCTGAGCCAGAGGATTCAGACTTAGGCAGTTGAGGAGACTAGTGGTTAATATAAGGTCATGGAATTCTTATCAGATATTCTTGTTGAGGTTCAATAGAATCATGGTCTAACTATCCTCACATCCTTAGCAGTGAACTCTACTCTTATATAATGGGTATGAATGAGGCAATTATCTGATATTGAAGGTTTTTCCTAAAAGAAAACATCTTGGATGATGATATATATTCTTGTTGGACTATGGATAGGGATGATACTTTTCTATTAAATGGGTTTGTTTGGGTACCATTTGACATCATAGAAGATCTTATGTGGGAATTTCCTACCTCATCATGGGAAGTTCATCTCGGGGTCACCAAAATGTATTAGTACTTATGGAACTAGTATTAGTGTCCTTGTATGAAATATGAGATTGTCATATTTATCACTCGATGTTTCACCTATTAGAAGGTGAAGGTAGAACATCAACATCTGGTGGGGATTTTACAGAAATTATTCATTCTTGACTGTAAATGGGATAATGTTTTGTTAGATTTCATGATTGTTATACCCAGATCAACTCATGGAAATGATACAGTTTGGGTTTTCATTTATCATTTGATAAAGATCACACATTTCTTACATGTTTGAGATACCTTTTGCGAAGATGATCTATGGAGGATTTACATCATATGGGGTCATACGTCTTCATGGATATCCTCACTCAATAATTTTTTACTGAGATTCTCTCTTTACGTCATGCTTTTGTAAGGGGTTATATAAGTCCTTGGGTACATAAGTGATCCTAAGCATTCCCTACCACCCTCATACTGATGGATATACAGAGTGTATGATTTAGGTTTTAGAGGAAATTCTTTGGGCATGTGTCCTTGATATTGGGGGTTATGAAGAGAAAAATATTCACCTTATTAAGTTAACTTATAATAACATCTTTCAAGATAACAATTAGATGGATCCTTGTGAAGCCTTATATGGTAGGCCTTATTGTTCACCTCTATGTTGGTCAGAGGTAGGTGAGGTGGGTTTTCTTGGACTGCATCTCATTCATGTGACTAAATAGAAGGTCCAATTGATCAAAATTACATGATGATAGCTTAGTACAGACAAAAATAATATTCCAACTGATGCCAATGACCTCTTGAGTTCATAGTCAGAGATTGGGTTTTCTTGTGAGTCTCACCCAGGTTGGGACATAGATGTATTTGGCAGCAGGGTAAGCTCTCACCTAGGTTTGTGGGACCCTTAGAGATTGTGAAATAGATCAAACCAGTGGATTACCAGATATCACATCCTTATAGACACCTATATATGCATGATGTCTTTCACATATCATAGCTTCTATGATATTATCCTTAGCCTTCACATGTCTTTCATCCTGAAGAGGTTGAGATGGATGTGGATGCTTACTTCGAGGAGTATCCCATGCATATTATGGATCGAAGTGTAAATAAACTCTGAGGTAGGTCAGTTCCATTGGTACATTTATTATTGAAGCACGGACGAGTACTAGATGAGACCAGGGAATGGTAAGTAGATATAAGATCTTAGTGGTCGGAACTCTTTGTAGATGATACCTCTTTACCCTTAGAATTCCAACTCAGGTATGAGTTTCTATAAATAGGTAATTTTGTAATGACTTGTATATTGATGAAGGTATGACTCATTTGTTTTTTAAAATTCATTTAAAATGGACCTTATGATTTTACTCAATGGATTAATGGAGGTTACAAGGGCTTCTCGGGCTTCATTGGATCCCAGAACCCCATAAATTTGGAAAATAATCTTGACTGCATGGTTAGTAGAAACTGTGTAGCTCATCCAAAATGGTGGCTATTAACCATGTAGGGTGAGGAAGAGGAGACATGGGGTCCATGTGGTTTTTCAGAAACTATGCAACCCAAGGCACATGAAAATGGGAGACATCTATAGTATTTGATAGAGGCTTTTTTCATGGTTTTCACACAGTTAGGAAAACTGTGTTCCTTAATCATGTAAGGTATTTCCTTAAGTAGTAAGGGGAGAATGTTTTTTGAACGGTTTATACAAACCATGGGTCCCTATATTTGATGGTGAAATTACTTTTTCACCTTAATAAAACCATAAATATAATTTTATTCTTTCTTGAGTGAAAATTCCTCAAGGTAACATTGCAGTATTTTTGGGTTGGTTATGTTTGTTGATAATGTAGGTTTTTATGGTAAATTGTCGAGTTCCAAATATGTTGTTGATAATACATGTTGACAAAGAACCATGATAAAGGATGATAAGATCTATAGGCGATACAGAATAACAGATAAAAGGAGGCGTTATTTTCCAGTGTTTTCCAAATTTTAGGGGGTCCAAAATTTTGGATTTGGTGAGCATTGTGAAATGTGTATTTACTTGAAGATATCATAAAAATATGGAAAATTCATGAGTTTCATGAATATGGGATTCTTGATATAGATTTTGTGAATACATGAAAAAAATTGATGATATTATTTGTGATTATGACAATCTTTACGAACAGCAGCGTTGAAGAGAATTGTAGTGGAGAAGGGCATTGCGAGTGGAGATTCATGGTGAAGGTACAAAGGAATTGATGGAATGCTCTGTTATTACGATGCAATCCGTGATCCAAAAAATTTCGTGGTGCTTCATGATATAGAGAGAATTTCAGTCAAAATTTCAGAGCTTTAGGATTTGAGCTGATGTGGAACTGACTTCGCACAGAAGGTTCTCGAGTCGGTGGAATCGCCTATAAATAGGCCTCGACCCCCTTGAGATAAGTAGAGATGTTTCCAAGAAAAAAAAATCTCTCAAATTATGAAGGAGGTTTGAGGAGACAATGTGCTTCGTGAAAGATAGGAGCTTTGCGGCGGCTAATCTAGCACCCTGAAAGTGATTTGTTCTGTGTTGGCTCAGTGAGCTTCGCAAAGGAAGTCTCTTTGAGATGGCTTGAGCTCTGTGATGACCTAAGATCTACAAAGGCTTGAGATTTGTGAAGATCTGAGCACTATGAAGCAGTGTGCTTCATGAGACAGTGATCTCTACAAAGGTGTGTGCTTTGTGAAGAGGCAAGGATGTTGTGAAGGCTTGTCTGAGCTTTGAGAAATTGGAAGCTTCATGAAGTAGGGTGCTTTGCGAAGGTATTTTCCAAAGGTTTTTGACTAGTGATCAGATGCAAAGGGGTATTCATCAGTGGATAAAATTTATACTTCAATAGAGCATATATATACAGTGGAGGATGCATTCATTGGTGATAATGAAGAGACCTATAGGTCTATAAACTGTGAGTGAATCTTTTAAATAATTAGTGAGATCACTTTAGTTGATAGAGCAGTGAGTTCTTGAAACTGTGAGTGGTTTTAAACTAGGAGGGACAGTGAGTCCACTTTAAACTTGTAAATAGAAGTGGACTTACAATTTATTTGGTACATCGACACATCATCGGGGTATGCTCCTTGGACGTAGCCTAGTGAGGGTGAACCAAGTAAAATTGATGTGTCTTGTGCGTGCTTTAAGATTCTTTTATACTCTATAATGGAAAGTAGAGAGATGTGAGGGTTCTTTCTAACAACAACAAAAATATCAAAAGGGCCAGTTGTTTTCATTTTTCATACCATGATTCACCCCCCCCCCCCTCTCAGGGTATCCAGCCTATTTAACCTAATAATTGGTATCATAGTGAAAGGTTGATATCAGTGTTCTCTCTCAAATAGAGGTCACAAATCAAAAAGGAATTCCAATATTCGTTGGGAATGATTTTCATCTATAGAAGAATCATATGCAACAATACTTTCAATCTTTGGGAATGGATGTGTTCACAGCAAAAAATCATGGCATAATTGTTGATATTAATAGTGGTGTATTATCAGAATCCGAGTGAAGAGAATTAGTTGCTGACACCAAGGGAATCAATGATTTAGTGGGATCCCTATACAATGTTATCCATATGAAGGTGATGTCATGAAAAACATCACATGCTATATGGGAAAAGCTATTGAACATATATAAAGGAGATTAAAATGTCAGAGAGGAAAAGTTTCAAATGCTGTGGAACAAGTATGAAGATCTAATAATGAACCTGAATGAGTCTGTTGATGCATTCTTTGATAGGGTAAATGTTGTTTTAGAATACATGTGAGGTCTTGGAGAAGTTCTTGAATACATAAAGATTTCGAAGTGCATCTTGAGGAAAATTCCACCTCGGTTCAATCCAAAAGTTTCAGTTTTTGAAGATAAAGGCCCAAAAGAGCTGACATTAGATAACCTTCATAGAACCCTTGTTGAATATGAAATGAGAAATGATGATAACGATGATGTGGAAAAGGGGAAATCCATAGAGGTGGAATTCAAGGCCATGAAGAAGATCACCATTGAAGATTCTTATGAAGAAGAAGAGACAGATGAGGTGATTTCATTCCTTTCCTCAAATCTTCAAAGAGGAAAAGGAATGTTCAAAGGGAAACTTCCGCTTTCCTGTTTAGATATGGATAATTTGGTCACCTTGCCACAAGGTTCCCTAAAAAGTTTCAAGAATATGAGGAGGATGAAATTGAAATTTACAAGAAGAATACTTCAGCCTATAAGAAAGGCAAGAAACAATACAAGAGAAAATTCTTGAAGAAAAATAATCTTATCTCACAGAAATGTGGTAGTTCAAATGAGTCTGAGGATGAAGAGGATGAAGAGATAGAGAACTTCACATATTGGGGAGAGAATGGTATGGTCGAAGTTGTTAGTATCTCTCAGAAAAAGGAATAAACCAACGCTGATGAAGAAGAATAATAAATTTAAGGAAGTTTCATCATGGAATCTGAATTATAAGAATATCTTGAAGAGATGGATGTTTGGAGAACAAAAACAAATAAAGCTAACAAGGTGGTACATGATTCCAGACTCTACATGAAATAGCAGGAAGAAGAGAAGTCTGAGCTGACGAAAAAATTGAAAACCTTAATTCTTCTAGGCTATAGATATCAAAAAAGGTTGATGAATATAAAATCAAGGTTGATGAAAAGAAAAGGTATATTGATGGCTTGAATAACACAAGGAAAGATCAAACCAATCGTATTGAAGAATTTGAAGGAGAAGTTGTCAGTTTTTGGAAAAAGAATAAGGATCAAGAAAAACACTTGATTCCTGCTGGGACATTAGGAAATCATATCACTTGGAAAACTGAGAATCTAAAAGTGGAGCATAGTGGTTCAACAGAAAGGATGCATCAATAAGTTTCATATGATAAGTCTGATAGGGGCTTGATTGAAAACAAAAAACTATGAAAATTGAAGTCATACCGGAAGCACTCATTCCGAGATTGAAGGTTGATTTGGTCACAAAGTAGATTCAAAATATTCATAGATCCCAAGGGGAAACTATAAGGGAAGAAGTGACATAAAGGAGTGCACCTTATATCAGATGTTATTTTTGTGGAAATATTGGAAATTCATACTATGTGTGTTCCATAGCCAAGAGATATCGAAGGCCATAAGAACAGAGGTGTCAGTCAAACATAGAACCATTATATAGAACATATTTCTAAGGAAACTGTTTTTAGTGTGGATGATTTGGGCACATGGATAGAAATTGTACATCAACCCTATAGAGGAATGTTCCAAATAAGAATCAAAATGTTCGTAAGCGGTAGATCAATGATCCATCAGGTGAGTTGAAAATGAAAAATATATTTGCAGCTTTTCAAGATGAATCTGGTCTATCATACTTTTAGAAAGATCAGAAGTCTCAGTCTATGTCGAGTGTGAAGGAAAAAAATATGGACCAAGAAGAAAAAAGATGAGAAGGAAGTGGTGGTAGAAATTTCCCTTAAAGCATCAGACCATTCTGGTGTGTGGATCCTTTACAGCGGTTGCACATCTCACATGAAAGGTACTAAGGATCTTGTTATAGGCATAAAATATGACAAATAATGAGTTTTCAAGTTTGGAAATGATGAAGACCTGAAGATTATTAGCTTAAGAAAGGCCAATTTTTGGGGAAAAGAGATGAGACATACTGATTTCTTAGTAATAGAAGGCCTCAGTCACAATTTTCTTAGTGTCGGTCAACTATGTGACTTAGGAAATTCTATAAGGTTTACTAAGAAGATGTGTATCATCAAAGGAAGAGAAGGGGTAGTGGTTCAATATAGAAAAAGAACAAAGGGAAATCTTTACTTTCTAAGTGGAGAAGAAGATATGCACTTTATGTCTAGAGAGGAAGAAAACAAGTTGTGGAATAAACAACTTGTTCATCTATTCCATCCATTCCTAGAAGATCTCTAAAGTTTGATATAGCAAGATACCTCCCTAAGCTATCACATGATCATACTCACACATGCGACACATTCCAACAAGGGAAGATCATGACAAATATGTATAAGGAAAAGGAAAATAAGTTAACAAGAGTTCTTGAATTGGTGCATGCTAATGGTTGTGGGCCTATCACACTAAGAGAAATTGATAAAAAGAGGTACCACATTATATTCATTGATGACTAGAGTAGAATGGCATGGGTATTTGTTATTTCCCATAATTTCGATGTGTTTAGCTTATTAAAACAGTACTAGAGGGAGTGTAAAAGGATGCTTGGACATAAAATTCTAAAGTTTCATACTGATAATGGTACGGAATTCACAAACAGTCAGGTGGAAGACTATCTCAAGAAACATGGTACGAGGCATCAACTTTCCTCAATGAGAACTCCCCAATAGAATGGAGTGGTTGAAAGGAGAAATCAGATCATCAACAATATGGCCAGAACAATGCTTATAGAAAAAGAGATACCAGAGAAGTTCTAGAAGGAAGTAGCGTTGACATCGGTCTACATTTCTAATAGAGCTCTGTTTTGTCCAAAGGAAGGAAATACTCCCTATGAGATGTGGTACAGAAATAAGCCAATGGTGAAATACTTTTGAATCTTTGGAAGTAAGTGCTTCATTATCAACAAGTAAAAACATAGGAAGTTTGGGTCATGTGGATATGAGGGGATATTTCTTGGATACTCAGAAAAAATCAAAGCATACAAATGATTTAACAAAAGGCTAGGAAAATTATTTGAGATAAATGAAGTCACTATAGTAGATAATGAAGAGAGAATTCAATAGCATAGTGAACAATTTCCTGATGAAAGTGATGAGGATGAAAGCAACACAGGGGGAGAAGAAGTGGATGATGGTGATTCAGAAGAAGATATTGATGATGAGAATGAGGATATAAAATCTGTATCTCCACAAAAGCCAAGAAGTTGAGCTAAAATTGACAGGAAGAATATCATTGGTGATCAGTCATCTCCAGTTCAGACAAAAAAAATGAAATCAATGCAGCAAAGATATTTCCTATCTCATGTAGAGACTAAATGTTTTGCTCATACAGCTGAAGATGAAAACTAGGTTCAAGCTATGAATGAAGATCTAGACCAAATTGAGAAGAATCAGACGTCAGATATTGCTTTGAGGCCATCAAATAAAAATGTCATCGAGACTAAATGGGTCTATAGAAACAAGATTAATGAAGATGTCATAGTGATCTGATACAAATTATGACTAGTGTACAAAGGATACTCCTAGATAGAGGGAATAGATATTGATGAGATATTTGCACCAGTTTCAAGGTTGGAGACAATCAGATTATTCCTAGCCATTGTAGTACAATGGAAGTTCATATTGTTCTAGATGGATTTCAAATCGGAATTCTTAAATGGGGTTCTTGAGGAAGAATTTTATATTGATCGTCCAGATAGTTTTCTCATTCATGAGGATGAGAACAAGGTTTTTCAACTAAAAAAGGTGTTATTTGGGATGAAACAAGCACCAAGAGCATGGTACTCAAGGATTGATCAGTATTTGAAGAAGTTTGGTTTTTATCGTAGGGGAGTTGATTACAATATTTATTTAAACAATGAAAGTAATCAAAGGATTATGGTTCTGGTTTATGTTGATGACATAATATTTGGTGAATTAGATGAAGCTCAATGCAGACAGTTTTCTGAATTTATGAAAAGTGAGTTTGAAATGTCATTGATTAGAGAGCTGACATTTTTCCTTGGTCTACAAGTGTCATAAGGAAAGAATGGTACTTCAATTTCTCAATCCAAATATAATAAGGAAGTTATGAGGAGATTTGGAATGGACAATTATAAGGAGATGAAGTCTCTAGTTTCTACTCGGATGAAGTTGTCCATAGATGAGTATGGAAAGGTAGTTAATATCACAAAATACAGGCAAATAATTGGAAGTTTGCTGTACTTGACCGCGAAAAAAACTGAAATTGTTTTCTCCAAATGCCAAGCAGTGAGATATCAGAGTAATCCCAAGGAAAACTATATGCTTTCAATGAAAATAATACTTCGGTATACCAAGGGAACAATGGATTTTGTCTTGATATATAATGAAAAATATCAAATAGAGTTATTGGGATATACATATGAAGATTGGGCCAGTTCAGTGGATGACAGGAAATCAATGTCAGGAGGTTCTTTCTATCTTAGTGGTTTTTGTATTTCATGGCTAAGAAAAAAAGAAAGATTGAATTTCATTGAGCACCATAGAATCTGATTATATTTTCGCAACTCAAGCTTGCACACAATTATTTTGGATGAAGAAGCAACTTGATGATATGGGATTTAAAGTGAAGTCTCCAATCGGAATCCAGTGTGATAACTCAAGTTCTATAAATCTCATCAAAAATCCATTCCATCACTCAAGGAAAAATCACATTGAGATAAAGTATCATTTTATTAAGGAGAATTTTGAGCAAGGAATCGTGAAGTTTGAGTATATGCCTACAGAACTACAAGTTGCAGACATTCTGACAAAGGCCTTACCCAAGGAATCTTTTGAGAGGCATCGACTGGATTTGGGACTTCATTCCACTTCCCTAACTTAAACAAGTGGGGATGTGGCCCCCCCCCCCTCCTCCCCGAGGTATGGTGTGTTTTTCTCTAATGTGATAATCTGTTCTCTTTCCAATGTTTCCGAAAACAAAGGAGTGACCATTGGGTTCATTGACAAAGGGGGACAAATAGTTACTCCTAAAGTGGGAGAAAATGTGGCTAATGAAGGGAGAAATTTTTTTAGTCAAAGACACGAGAGAAGATGACATGTAGAGTAGCAATATTGGGGGACCAATGAGATAGGGGAAGAGTTTTAAATTTGACGATGCTTGAAGTGGTCGATCAAAGATTATATATCACGGCAGTTGAGGTTTGTGATGAAATTAGCTAATTGGTATCAGTATGGTATCAAAAGTTGGTGTCAAAAATGAAATGATTCATTGATGAACTTTTCATCTACTCTTGTTTCTCATGCCGAGCATTGCTCATGTGGACTTAGAGTATTGGGTGAGTGAATCTTTGGTCGCTATCTTAATCACAAGAGGTGAATGATGGTAGATGATGGATGGAGCTTTAGTGATGTATCTAATTGTATAGAATCATTTTGAGAAGAGTTATCAAAAAACCCAAAGGGAGAGATTGTTGGGAAAAAATCCATCAAGGTAACATTGCAGCATATTTGGGTTGGTTGTGTTTGTTGAAAATCAGTTTCAAAAAGATGGGCTTCTTGATATGGATTTCACGAATACATGAATAAAGTTGATGGTGTTCTTCGCGATTACAACAAGTTTCACAAACAGCAGCATTGAAGAGAATTGTGGAGGCAAAGGGCATTACGAGTGGATCTTTGCAAAGAAGGTGCAAAAGAATTAACAAAATTCTCCATGATTAAGATGATCTCCGTGATCTGAAAATTTATGTGGAGGTTTGGGATATAGAGATAATTTTGGTGGAAATTTCGATGCTTTGATATTTGTGACAACATGACGTTGACTTCGCATAGAAGGTTCTCGAGTCAGTGGAATTTTTTATAAATAGGCCTCAACCCCCTCAGAAGAAGTAGGGAGTTTTATAAGAAATTTTTTTTGATCTAAAATTGTGAAGGAGGTTCATGGAGGTAGTGTGATTCTTGAAATACAGGAGCTTTTTAGTAGCTAATCTTGCTCCGTGAAAGTGGTGTGTTCTGCATGGGCTCGGTGAGCTTCACGAAGGAAGTCACTTTGAGATGGCTTGAGCTCTGCGATGGCCAAAACTCTATGAAGGCTTGAGCTTTGCGAAGGTCTGAGATATTTGATGTAGTGTGCTCCATGAGGAAGCAATCTCTATGAAGGTGTGTGCTTTTCGAAGATCCAGGGACTTCACAAAGGCTTATTTGAGCTTCATGAAATTGGGAGCTTCATGAAGTAGGGTGCTTTGCGAAGGTATTTTCCAAATGTTTTTGCCTAGTGATCAGAGGAAAGGGGGTATTCATCAGTGGATGAAATTTGGACTTCAATAGAACATCTACATACAGTGGAGGATGCATTAATTAGTGACAATGAAGATACCTACAGGTCTATAAAATGTGAGTGAATATTTTGAAGAAGCAGTGGGCTCACTTAAGTTGAGAGAGCATTGAGTTCTCAATTTGTGAGTGGTTTTAGACTAGGATGGACAATGATTCCACTTCCAACTTGTAAACAGAAGTTTAATTATAGTGGATTTGGTACATCATCACATCGTCAGTTTGTGATCTTTGGGAGTATCCCAATGAGGGTGAACCAAGTAAAATTGATGTGTCATGTGCGTGCTTTAAGATTCTTTAATATTCTGCAATGGAAAGGAAAGAGAGAGGAGGGTTTTGTCTAACAAAAAAACAAGATCAAAAGGGGTAGTTGTTTTAATTTTCCATACCTTGATTCACCCCCCTCTCAGGTTATCTAGCCTATTGGACCTAACATTATTCCTCCCTCTCATTCCAGCAGATAATATCTTCATCTTTCTCTCATATATTCCTCTCCTCCTCAATCTAGGATATTTGATATCCCTCACATATGGATACTGAATCAAGATCTTTCAAGGGTGTTTGATTTTTTCTTCGATTTCTCTCAACCTACTTTGAATCTGAGGCCACCATCATATGATGAGTCTTCAATGGCCCTAAGGTAGGTGGCCTGGTCGGTTTCCCCAAAAGTTATAGTATTTTCATAGCTTCTTCGTTGTACAACACACCTTCCTTTTTCATACATCACCCTAAAATTAATTTATTCTATCTAAATTGATTTTCGCATCATGATTTACTCCTAAGGATCATTGTTGAATAATTTTAGGATTGCGACCTCAATCACAGACAACCCTAGGGTGTGTCGGCTTGAATTTCCCTATATAATCAATTAATTAAAATACCTAAATGCCTTACAAGTGTTTGATATGGATTATAAATATAATTTCCTATGTTGCATGATTATGTTTTGAATAAAAGGAACCTTCTAATTACTTTTCCCAAATTATAATTCGAATTTACCATGTAGGTCATTGTCCAATTGACAATGGCGCCTTCTATGTGCCTTTTTTATCATTATAAAATGAATTTATATTTTTTATAGATTAAATAGAATGTATTAAATTGAATGGATTGTTCATGTTTTTTTTTATTTTTAATAAATTAAATGGAATATGGTGGAAAGGTTATGCCACATATTTAATAATAATGAACTTGATTATATAGATTGTGATTACTTACTTATATTTGAGCTTCATGAATGAAATGCATGAGAGGTAATGCATCATTGATATTAATATAAATATCATCACGCCTTTAATATGGGTTGTGGAATGATGGTAAGGGTTCTGTTGGGTATGAAGATTCATGGTCCCTTACATTGGGTGTTGAGCATGATGTCTCACACCATTGACTGTATTTGGACGGCCGGCATGATGCACAATATCCCTTTTTTTGGGTGCTGGCTTGACGACACACCCACCATCCTGAGTTCCAAGAATTATATATTTCATTATTCATGGGATGTAAGGAATGTACCCTTTTTCATGAGATTATAGGCTCATTTAGACTGGTATGGATGACTAAGTTACACTCTAGTCCATCCAGCACCTAGTATTCCGTGTATATGGCCACTTACATCCACACATACTTGGTCCATATAGGTGGATGACATATATAAATATATTATATGTATATATACCATTACTATATATATTTACCAATCAGACACTCATTACGACCATGAACTGAAGCAGGTAGAGTCGTTGGGTGTCCTTGAAGAACCTGAGCAGGCTGATTATTTATTCAGCATTGTTCTTATTTATTTATACCTACACACTTTTTTGATATGAGTACTGTTTGGATTACTTCTAGACCATGTTGGTGGTGGCCTATTGAGATTTTATCTCACACCCTACTTGGGCCGCCTTTAGTACCCGAGTAGATTACATGTCTATAAGTACAGATAAGAGAAACCAGGCTTCTTTAGATATTTTATATTTTTTACTTTTATGTGGAGCAAAGGAGAAAAGGCCAAAGTATATGCTCGATATGCTAGTAGAGCATCCTTTTATTCTCTTTGTCTTTTTGTATATATGTTGTATATATATGTCCCATGTTCCCCTTTTTTACATCATCATTCCATGTATCCATGTATATGGTACTACCTAGTGGATTTTGATATTATTATTAAGTTGTTCTATTATTTATGCTTCCACACTTGTTTATTATATTTTTTATATTCTTCTTTCCGCCACGGTGGGTTACTGGTTCTGTATTTAATTTGTCTGGTTATCTCATGCTTCCATTATTGTCTGTTTATGGTTAAATTATTTGTGCCAGTATGATAAGAGGTTATAGTATCCCCACCATACCACCTTTACACCCTCATTACTAGTCGGTAGCTTCTAGCATGCAAGGAGGTGCACTTGTGGCTATGTGGGCCACCAGATCGGGGAATGGGTTAAGTGGACCCTGAGTTGAGACGTTATAAATATAATAATTCAAAAGAGATTTCAATTGAAAAAAATGGATTTATAAATTAATATTATAATTTAATATAATTATAATATGATTTTTTAAGACCATAAGTAACTTTTAAAAGGGTCTAAAAATTGATCATAATATTTAAATTATTATTTTTCCTAATAAATAAGTATTTAATTTTAAAATTAAAATTTTCATATTTAAAGAATTATTTTTAAAAAATATATTTATTTTCTAAAATCTACATATTTAAAAAAAATTAGTGTAAATTTTTTTTATTTTTTAAAAAAATGAATTTTTGGTGAATAGTGATATATGGTAAAATATGGTATTTAACATTATAAGTTAAATAAATGATTAATTGAATAATGAATAATTTAAGAACATTTTAGAACAAAATTAAATGCCCCATTTATTTTATATGGTCCTATGAATCAATCTTATTGGTATTTTTGAGAAAAAATAATAAACTAAGGAATATAATATTCAAAAAACACCCATCTCCTCCCCTTATAAATACCACCCCACACCTCCCCTTCTCCTCACATATTATAAGAATTAAATCCTACCAAATTTCTACTCAATTAACTTTAAAATTATCTTCCACATTACCTAGTGGTTCTTTTCTCACCAAAAGACCAATTCCAACTTCCTTAAGATGCTTTTCAAGTATATGGCATTTAAGAGGTAATATTCTCAAACTACCTCTTTTAAATTCATTCTTTTTCTAACTTCTCCTCACCTACCTCATCCAAAATGGAATAATAAAAACATTATCATATATATAATATAATTTTATGGTGATAATTTAATATCTACCATCCATCCTCTTCTCTTCTCCACTTATTCTAAAAGAGAAACAATTTTCCATATTATGTCTGTTCACCACCTCCATGGATGAGGAGTTTTTTCCCATTATTACATTAATGGTAGGTTTAAATTCACTTATCATTGTCTAAAATGAACTAAATATTTATATTATGTACTTTTTACCAATATTTAAGGAATATATGGTCATAATATTATATAAAACAAAATTAGTTCTTGATGGTCGGTAAAAAAACCAAAATAAACTAACTAAATAATATTAACATTTTTACTAAATTAATCATTCATATATCGGAACACATATGGATATTTAGAACCATTTAAATTTTATTAAGTACAAAAATATCATTTTATTTCACTTCTATAGTTGTACTCCCATTTTAAAATAATCTCCAAAATTATCCTCTAGTGATCCGACCCTGTAATCATGAAACAAACACCCTCAAAATAGTGAAATTAAACATTATATCTCACTGAAATAGTTGTAAACAAACAAAATATAATTACAATAAATTAAATATGGATGTAAAATGTTCTTAATTGAGAAATTAATGAATTTAATTTGATTATTATGGATGTTAAGGAAAGTACGGAATGATTCTGAAATGTAAGGTAAGGGGTCTCTCTAAACCACCCTATTTTCTTTGGATTATTCTCTCTCTCTCTCTTTACCTCACATTATCTCTCTATTATTCTTATTTACTTATTTTTTATTCTATATATATGTCCCCCACTTATTTACCTAGTTTTATAAACCATTATTTTTTATTATATACATGTTTTAAAAGTTTCCTTCTCAATTTCATTCTTTAAGAAAACCCGATTAAAGGAAACCTCTATGTCACTTACCCAATTTCAAGTACCACTCCATAAAATTTTTTAAACCATCCTTGTTTTATAAAATTTTCCATTTTATTTTGGAAAAAAAAATTGAGTTCATTTATGTTTTTATGTAAATTAATATTCTCTGTCTATTTATAAAGACTCCTTAGAATTTTCCATAAAATCCTACTTAAGAGGTATATTTCCAAAGTTACTTATCCACTATTTTGCATATATTCATTTCACATAGACATACATTTTCATGAACCATTAATATTTTTATTATTTGAATTTTAAATAATATTTTAACCCTAAATTTAATCAAAACCACTGTGATATTTCATCAGGTTAATGTAAAAGAAATGATTATGTAACCCATTATTTCCATGAGTAATCTTTATATTTATGCCTTATGTTTCATTCCTTATGTTGGATACATATGAATGTTCATATTATGATGAATGTGACATGGTATAACTCTAATAAATTGGGTCATGTTTATGTCTCGTGAGATGATATGTATGGGATTAGGGAGTAAACTTAATCCACGATGGGACTAGGTCCACCATGGGATGTTGTCTAGGAAGTTAGCCTTGACTTGTGCTTATGTAATGTTTTATATTTTTGAAACATTCATATTTTTACATTATATTTTTATTCCATGTTCCTTATTTTATTCTACCATGTGCTTATTCATGATACTTGACTTTAATGATATCATTTTTTCCTTTGGACTCATATTTCATGCTTCGTTATCATGTTTTTTCCATTACTGGGATTTGAAGCCCACCCCTTTTGTTTATGTATTCCCTAGGTTATCCTATGATGTTTTAGGAGCTTAAATGTATCAAATATTTAATTATAGTGATTAAAATAATGTATTTTTATTTTAGTTTCATGTTGATGTTTTATGTACCTAACCTTCTAAAGACGCTTGGCCTCTTGATCCTTGGTTTTAATTTAATGGATATTTATTTTAAAAATCATGTAATAAAATGTGTAAAGGGACTAGGTATCTATAATTGGTATCCATGGAAAGTATAGTTATTTTTGTGGATTGGGACTATAATAATTTAGTGAGAACTCTAGGTATAAGTCTAATTATAGGATAATATCCTCAAATTTTTGTGAAGTATAGAGCGAGTGGTTTCCAAGCAATTACAATGATGTCTGGATACTAAAATTGGGTGTGGCTCTAGCACAGTTTTACCTATGGATAATAACTCAAAAAAAGTTGGATTGGGTATTAAATGGATCATAACCTCATTCATGAGAAAGTGGAATTAACGCACACTTAGTTTGAAGCTCTTGGGGGATGTGATTTGGAAAATTCAAAAACTTTATATGAACCATTATAAAGGACTTGAATATATTGTTAGGTTAAAACCCCTAATATAAAAATTACCATGGATAACCTATATTGAAACCTAAATAATAATAATTTAGTATTTACATGTCATATATAATTTATTCCACCTATGTTAGTAGTTTCCCTTTTTGTATGATATTTATTTTAAGTGTTATCATCCCAATTTTTATTTCCTTTACTTTAGTTAACGGAGGGAAATATGAGGAATAATTCCATAGACCAATGTGATAGGTAATGTGATCATTTCCCTAATTATATTCCGAATAAAATGGTATAAGGAGATAATAAATTCATTAAATTACTAGATCGACTAAATCAAGTTATTAATAATAACTTGAATAGAGTGGAACTCCCTCCTTCTCTGAAGAAAGAGAAAGTTGTGGTCAAGTCATTTTTATGAAACATCCAACTACCTTTAGTGTATATTTTGATCCCATTATCATATAAAAATGGTTTAACTCCATTGAGAAAATATTCTTTGTCCTCCAATTCTTAGAGTAAGATAAATTTGTACTATTTGTTTATCACGTAGAGGTGGAATCTTATCAGTGGTGGACATTGAAAAAGAGACCACAGTCTAAAGAGGAAATTGATTACATTGAATGGAAAGGATTAAAAAAAATATTTTTCATTAAATATTTTACCCTAACTCTCCATATTAAAATGGATAGGTATTTCCTTGTACTGAAACAAAATTAAGATGATTTTATCAGGGAGTATGAGGAAAACTTCACAAGGTTTTCACAGTACAACTCTATCATTTTTTTCAACCCCAAAAATAAGGGGGGTGCTTATTTAGTTGATTAAAGTTTATTCTATGAAAATATTAGTATTTTCAAGACTTTAAAATATATAAATATATTGTATTTTGTGCCCTTATAGTCAAGATAGAGATTAGTGACACTTATTGGTCTCAAGGGGTTATAGATAAAAAGAATAAAATGGAGTTTAATTCAGTTGGATCAATATATAAATCCCATGTAGGAAAGAAAACCTAGATACCCATGTGTTAAAAATTAGTGAAAAAGAATCATATAAATTATTTCAATGGAAGAGGTAGATGTTTCAAATTTGGAAAATAGGGGAATTTTGCTAATAAATGTTGAAGAGAAATAAAGAAACCTACTAATGTGATAGAATAAATGAAGGTTTAGATCAACATTAAAATAATGTTATAGTATTTAAACTACAAGTAACATGGAAATTATGTAATAATACACCCTATGCCAAGGATTTTAAAGGATAATAAATTAAAAAACATCCAAGTACTAGAGAGTAAGGAATGGAATATGTTATCAGTATTGGTGAGGTAGATATTGAAAATAATGTGGTGATAGGTATGTTGCTCATTCATTCATGAATAGTGAATATAATTATTTATTATAGTCTAATACATTCTTTAATATCATTAAATATTTTTAGAAATATTAAAAAACCACATCGAAACATGAGGTTTGAGCTATCTATGAGAATATAGAAGGTGAAATTTTTTATCCCAAGTATATATCTCCTCCTTAATAAATTTATGTGGACTAAACCTCCCTAAAAATCATTTCATAGTTCCTTTAGTGGAATTTGATTCTATATTGGTCATGGATTGGATGTACTTATATAAACCCAACATAAACTGTCAATATATGTCGATTACTTTTCACACCTTGAGTCATCCTCTAATTTTGCACAAGTATAAGGAGGGGAACGAATCTTATTTGGAATTATCATCTCTAGTGTGGATATTATTGCCTTGTGAGAAAGCATATCTAGTAAAAATGATTGAGACTAAGGATAGAATAATTCTTTAAGACGTTATCATTTTGAGGGATTATACTAATTTATTACCGAAATAATATAATGATCTTTATCCTGACTAAGAGGATGATTTCTAAATTTAACTTATACATTAATCTCTAACCATGTCCAATAATCCTTATATAATGTCCACCATTTAGTTGGAAGAACTGAACAAGAAGTAACAAGAGAATTTGGAAAATGGTTTTATATTCTTGAGTGCTTCACCATGGGGTGTGATGGTCCTCTTCATTAATAATAAGGATAGGTCAATGTGCCTCTTAATTTATTATCATGAACTAAAAAAATCATGGTAAAGAACAAGTATCCTCGGCCACCAATTGATGACTTGTTTGATCGACTATTTGGGGATTTATACTTCTCTAAGGTGGAACTTTGGATGAGATATCACAAATTAAAGGTGAATAAGGAATATATTCTCAAGAATTCATTTCAAATGAGGTATATACACTATGAATTCATAGTTATTCCCTTCAGGGTCACTAATTCTCCAGAAATATTTACGGACTTCATGAATAGAGTCTTTATAGATTACCTTGAAAAAATTTTGGTAGTCTCTATAGATGATATTATTATATACTCTAAAATTAAGGAGGATCATGAGGATCATTTTAATACTATACTAAAGACATTACGAAAGGATGATAAATATGAAAATTAAATTGAATGATAGTTTTGGATGGTTCAAAAATCATTTTTTGGGAATGTTATCACTAGAAAATGGATATTTGTAGACCGTTATAAGACAAAGGAAATTGATGAGTGGCCAAAACTAGAATATGTAATGGAGATATATAGTTTCTTTGGACTAATTAGGTATTAAAAAAGGTTTGTGAGAAACTTATCAAGATTCTCAAACCCGTTAAGCAATATTATTCGAAAGGTGGTGAAATATTTCTAGACTAATGACCGCAAAGAGAGCTTTGATAAATTAAAAAATATGCATATCATTGCACTAGTACTTACACAAACCACAAGTGGGGAAATTTTGAAGGAATAAATTGATTATTTAAATAGGGGACTAGGATTTTTACTGATACATAATGATAGTTTGATAGAATACACCTCAAGGTTGATGAAAGTTCATGAGAAGAACTATTAAATGCATGATTTGGAGCTGGTTGTAGTAATCTCTGCATCGAAGATTTGGAATCATTATCTATATTGGGAGAAGTTTGAAATATATATAAATTTTAAGATCTTAAAATATATATTCACATAGATCGAGCTTAATATGAACTAGAGAAGATGGTTAGAGCTGATCAAGGACCATGATTTCTCAATCCACTATCATCATAGGAAAGAAAATAATGGGACATATACTGTAAGTAAAAAGGATCATGCGACCATATAAATGATGGTAATTGAGAGGGATCCAATAATATTATAAATATAAAGGTTGTACATGGTAATCATAAAGTAAGGAACATAATAATTCATTTCTCAAATGATTTCTCATCCATCCCTTCTGGGGAAGATAAAGGATGTTAAAAGTGATGATGTAGAAATTCAGAAGAAGGTATAAGATATAAGAAAATGGAAATCCTTAGAGCTCAATATTTTTTGAAAAATGAGTTATAATATATGGGTCATAAAAATGTGTACCTTAAAATCTTGAGATAAAGAATGATTTGTTGAATGATGCACATATCTTGACATTCTCTATATAGCCTAGGAGCACAAAGATGTATTGATATTCTTGAGAGAAATATTAGTGGGATGATATGAATAAGGTGATCATATAATATACATAAAAGTTACCATTATGTCATCAAAAGAAGTCTAAAAAGAAAATTTCCAAGGGGTGACACAACTATTACCCATACCCACAAGGAAATGGGAGAACATCACTATATATTGTTTTCATAGGTCTTAAAAATATATCCAAAGGAAAAAATATTTATGGGTTATAATGGATCATCTTACGAAGATTTCTCACTTAATTTAAATTTGAGAGTACTTATCACTCAATCAACTTGTAAGGATATATATTAGAGAAAATATGTGGTTGTTTGGAACACCACTATCGATCATATATAATCAATATCCAAGATTTACCTCCAAGTTCTAGAAGAGTCTCCAAGATTCTCTAAACACTGAGTTAAAAAAAATTACATATTCTCACCCAAAAACTAATGACCAATCTAAGTTGACTATCCAGAAATTGGAAAAAATATTGAGATAATGTTCAATATAATTTAAAAGAAGATAGGATCAGTATATTCCTCTAGTCATTTTATAATACAATAATATCTTTCACTTGTGAATTCAAATGCCTCCATACGAATCCCTTTATGGGAAGTGATGTAGAAAACTTTCATTCAAGGATTAATTTGGTAAACACATCCTTCAAGGACATTAAATGGTTGAGGAAATGGTAGAAATGTCAATACTATTTAGCAATACATCAGGGATTCCCAAATTCGATAGAAGTGTTATGCTAGAAAATGTTGATGAGGCCTAGGGTTTGAGGTTGGTGATAAATTATTCCTACACATATCTCTATGGAATAGGGTCCAGATATTTGGGAAGAAGGGAGAGATAAGTCCCAAGTACTTTGGGCCCTTTTAGATTATTGATCATATCAGAGTTGTGGCTTATAAACTAGTAATACCATCAACTCAGTCTCAATTACATGACATATTCCACATATCCCTCTTGATAAATTACATACCAAATCCTGCAAATGTACTAAATTTAGAGGTGTTACAACTAGAAATTGATCTCTATTATGAGGAGAATCTAGTAATGATCATGGTTCATAAATATAATGTTTTATACAATAATACAACTCACCTAGTCCAAGTACAATGATGAAACCAAAAGTATGTGAAGGAGACATGGAAATTGGAAAAATCCATTAAGAATAAGTACAATCACATTTTTCCCTAAGTTTGAAAAATTAAATTTATAGGTAAAATTTTATTAAGGAGTAACAATGTAAAAACCCAAAATTTTATCAATGAAATTTCCCCACTAATTATATAATTTTTTTCACACTTAGTAATGTAGTATTATAAATCACATGTACCCCATAATAAAACCAAAAAAATATTATAATAATTTTAAAATTATATTTAGAGAATAAACATGTCCATAAGAATTGAAAATATCATAATGGGATAAAAATTGAAAATAAGATAACTAAAATATGAAAATACAGATATGCTCGATCAACTAGAATAGCTGCCCTCATGAACAACACTGTAGAAATGAAACAAAATATTAATAATAAAATATTTATCTTAGAAATTAAAATATATATAACCTGGAGATAAAATAGAATTGAATGAAGAATAAATTAAATATATAGTATTTATAGGAAGTAGGAAACCCATATGACCATTACAAATATGATTGTTGTAATAGTAATTTGACCATTGGAATCTAACCATTATAATAATAATATGATAGTTAAGAATAGTAAAATAACCATTAGAATAGTATCTTCCCTTAGGTAAGTATAAAATAATATTTATGTATCTTATAAAATTAAAATATAACATATTTATATCATTACACTAGAAAAACATATGTTTTAAAATTGTTAAAATAAGTGTTCGCATTTTTGAAAACCATATATGTTTAATTTGAATTATTATAAAAATATAATAATTTAAAAAAAGGTTTAATTTTTTAAAATGGGTTTATAAATTAATATTAATATTTATTATAATTAATATATAATTTTATGATTCTATAAGTAATTTTTCAAAAAGTCTAAAAATTGATCATAATATAAAAATTGGTATTTTTTTAAAAAAAATATTTAATTTGAAAATTAAGTTTCTCATAATTAAAAAAATTATTTTTATAATATTTATTTCATTCTTGGAATATAATTTTTGAAAAATGGTTAGGGTGAATTTTTTTTATTTTTCTAAAATAGTTAATTTTTTGGGGAATAGTGAAATAAAGTAAAATATGGTATATAACATTATAAGTAAAAAACATGATTGATTTCATAATGGATGATGTAAGAACCCATTATTTTGAACCTAAATACACAATTTACTATGTGAAGTCACAATAATAAACACTATTGGTATTATTGAGCCAAAATAATGAACTAGAGAATATAATATTCAAAAAACACACCTCTCCTCCCCTTATAAATACCACCCATCACCTACCCTTATCCTAACATATTATAAGCCTTGTATATTGAAAAACATTTACCCAATTATCTTCCCAATCCTCTCCCCATTTCACAATGTTTTTTTTTCTCATCAAAAGACCAATTTGAAGTGCCTTGAGGAGATTTTCAAATAGATGATATTCAAGGGGTAATATTCTCAAACTACATCTTTTAGGTTCTTTTCTTCTACTACCATCTCGTCACCTAACTTGTACAATATTTAATATAACTATATTATCATATATATATTATTTAATTTTATATTTCTAAAGAAATATATTTCACCCATCATCTTCTCTTCTCCTATTATTCTAAAAATGAAACCATTGTCCATATTATGTCGGTTGACCACCTCTGCGGATGATGATTTTTTATTTTCCGTTATATAATTCATGGAAGGTTTTAATTAATTTATAATTGTTTAAAATTATCTAAATATGTATATTATATATTTTTTCACATTTTTTAATGAATATATGTCCATAATATTAAATAAAATAAAACTAACTCAGGATGGTCGGTAAAATCCCCAAATTAAACTAACTATATAAAATTAATGGTTTTATTAAATGAATCATCCATATATCAGAAAACATATGGTTATTTGGAAAAATTTAAATTTCTATAATTAAAATAATATCACTTCATTTAAATTATAATGTTTTTTTACCATTTGACATGAATCTTCGTAATTATCCCCAATTGATCAGACCCTAGAACCATGAAATGAAGTCCCTTAGAACGGTGAAATTATACATTATATCTCATTGAAAATGTTTTAAATGAACAAAATATAATTATATTAAATCAAATATATATTTAAAATTTTATTAATTAATTAATTAATTAATTTTATTATTTCTCAATGTTAAGTGCAAGTGAATAACGATTTTGGAACTTAAGGTAAGGGGTCTCGCCAAACCATCATATTTTAATTGGGTTACGATTTCTATCTATTTACATAAATTAATATCTATATTCTTCTTTTCTACTTATTATATATTCTGTACATACATCCCCTAAATATATACCTATTTTAATTCATCTTTATTTGATAGGGATATGCATGTTTTAAAGGTTACCTTCTGAATTTCATTCGTTAAGAAAACCTGATTAAATGGAACTTCTCTGTCTCTTACACCATTTTAAGTACCACTCAAAAAAATATTAAACCATAATTAGTTTATAGAATTTATCATTTGATTATGGAAAACCATTTTAAGTTCATTTATGGTTTTATGGAAATTAACATTCTTTTCCATTTTTAAAGACTCAACCCATTTCCCTAAAACCGTGCTTAATAGGTAATTTTTGAAAGTTACATATCCACTATTTTTAACTTATTCACTTCACTTGGACATTATTTTTCATGAACTATTATAATGTTTCATCGATGAACATTCAAAAATGTTTTATCCCTAATTTTATGGAAACCATTATGATATTCCATTTGGTTATTCTATAAGATATTATTAGGAAACCCATTTCCTTACATGGGGAATATTTATATTTATTCCTTATGTTTGATTCTTTATGTGGAACACATATTCATGAACATGTTATAATTAGTGTGACCATATAGAACTAAAAATATTTGGGTAACTTTTATGTCTCATGAGATGATATGTATGGGATTAGGGATTAAACCTAATCCATGATGGGAGTTTTTCCTCTATGTGATGTTGTCATAGAAGTTAGCCTTAACTTTTTTTTATCATGTTTTATGTTGTTCCCACATTCCTATGTTTACATGATCTTTTGATCTCATTTTATTTATTTTATTCTCCAATATTATTACTCACAATCCTCATCTTTCATGATATCATGTTATGCCTCTTGATTCATATGATATGTTTTGTTATCATGTTTATTCCCTTATTATGCTTTATAGATCACCCATTTTGTTAATAAATTTCTTGGGTTGTACTATGTAGTTTTAGGAGATTAATGGGATTTGGGATATCATTAATAATTATAAAATAAAGAATTTTTATTTTAGTTTCATGTTGTTTTTTTATATACCTAGTCACCCAAATACACTAGGCCTCCTGATCCTTGGTTTGTATTTATTAGATATTTATATTTAAAATCATTTAATAAAATGTGTAAAAAGATTGGGTCTCTATAGTACCAAAAAATAAATCATCTAAATGGATTAATTAACAAATTAATTTATATTTTTATTCATAAAATGTAATTCTATAGTATATACATATTTTTAAAATTAAGAGGAAACCATAAAATAGTCTTTAGAAAAAATTTCTTAACATTTTTTGTATAAAGAATAAGTTATGATTTAGTTTTCAAAATATCATTTTAGATCAATTGAAATGGATACACTTTAAAAAAATTATTTGGAAATAAATTTCAATAATGTATCATTTAAAATACATAAAGTTCATCCATAGGAAATGTGATGATGGATATAAAATGTAAGATTTGGAAAGTAAAAAACTTTTCAATATTTAAAAAAAAATATTGAAATCCACCTCATAAATAGAGTGATAAATATTTCATTTAAAAATAGGTATAGATAAATTTAAATATAATTATAAATAAAACATATTTATATTTTAAAATAATAAAATGGAAATTTTTCAAGAATAGTGAAAATGGATATGGAAAACAAAGATCTCATTTGGAGAGGATGGAAATTATTCTTAAAATCATAAAATTTTAGGAAGAATGTGTTGGTCGGAGAGAGTAACTAGAGAGGGGGTGAATTGAGTTCCCAATAAAAATTTATAAAAAACTATCCAATTAATAAAAATAACAAATCAATATAAGATGTATCCTTTTAAAATATTTATTAAAGAGTGATTAGGTTTCAATTAAAATATGGTTTAGAAATACCTTAACTTTTGAGATCAATTTACATGGATATAATCATATATAAAAACCAGTTAATATTAATTATCAAATAAATTATTTTGTTTTTTCTAATTAAATGTTATTTTGGATAGGATATAAAAAAAATAACACAGTGACACAATGGAATAGACAAGAGGTTCAGTCTCAAGGTGAGACCAAATCCCATCCACTTGGAAATCAACTTCTACCAAGAAGTTTATAAATGTAATCAAACAAATCCACAACCTAAATTAGGCATTCAGTCAATATCAACAAGATGTTTAGGCTAAAAATCATCTTCCATAGTTATATGTGGGATGAAATAAAATCACAAATCACAAAGGGACCTCTTCTAAAAACACAATGGGAAATATATTGATGAAGGAGAGAATAACAAGTATTATCTAGAGTATGCAGGAGATAGTGTGTATTGAATAATTATTAAACAACACACAGCTCAAAATTAAAATAAATAGAACAAATATAAATAGCTTAGTATGATGTGTTCTGTATTTTTATAATCCTCAGATCAGCAATGGTGAGGAGTCTATGCTTTGTTCTAGAAAATTGAAGTAGAACAGAGGATCTTAGAAATGTGAAGGAATTATTTGGATGATCTTTGTTTGTTGTCTCAATCAATTTTGGTAATGGGTTCATTGCATCTATTTTTTTTATATCCACAAAATGTGAATTAGAATGTTTATGAGAGTTCACAGTTTTGATTGCACACTTTTCTTGGTCGTCAATAGTCATTGTATTATTAAATCATTGTTGTTACCGAGAGAGAGATCCTTCATGAATATATTGAAGAGCTTGATAAAGGAGATTAACATTCCCCAGATCATATGTTACTAAGTCTTAAAGACTTGTTCAAGCCATATAGGAATATATTTTTCTATTTAACCATTCACACCGAAGATCTCAGATAGCAATGGTAACAAGAGTGATGGAGGAGACTCAGCATCTGGAGGTGGCTCCACTAACAGTACCTCCTTTGGTGGTAGTAATGACTCACTTATGATGGTAGCTCATCCATGTGGTAATGGTGACTTGAGTCTGTAAGTATATAATCTTTGTGGTAACAGTGACTTGAGTCTAGCGATAGCTCATCCTCGAGGTAACGGTGACTTGAGTCTGGCGGTAGCTCATCCTGGCGGTAATGGTGACTCACCACTGGTGGTAATTGTGACTTTAATCCAATGGTGTATTTCTATAACTCTTAACATAAATACTATAAAAGTAATATTTTCACATAAAATTCTACCATACAACATTTTAATCATTAGTAATAAATGAATCAAGGATTTCTATTATTAACATAAGAGATGTCAAACACAGTCCATCCAAGGAGGTGCCAATATTCTCCCCCTTTTGATGATCACAAAAAATGGCATTTTATAAAACATGTACTAAATACGTAATTAAAAGTTATTATATATAGATATGATTATATCAAAATTCAAAATTCCCAATTATCTCCCCCTTTGAGATTTTAAAAAAAGTAATAAAAAATAGAAAAAAGAAAAAAAAATAGAATAGAATTTCATTAACTTAGTTCAAAAAAGATATAAGATAAAGATGAAAGGAAGAAAGTATAGGATCCCTATCAAAGTGATATCACCAAAAATAGATTCACTCCTTAGAGTTTGGTGGTAGATTAGCTTTCTTCTTTCCTTTGGTTTTTTCCCTGTCTCTGTCTTCATCCTGAGTAGAGACTGTCAAAGTATAATTAGGTTTTGATTTTTTCATATCTCTATCTTCATCCTGAGTAGATACTGTCGAAGTATAAGTTGGGGAAAATGTTGTAATAGATGATAGATTGGTAGAATGAGGAAGTGGTTCTATGAAAATAACTGGTTTGATTTTTCTGATAGGTTCAATTGGTGACAAACTCAGAGGTTGTAGAGGTGAAGGCATAAGACTGGTTAATTGAGTGATAAGAGCTAGCCTATAATAAACTGTCCCGATGGTTAAGGTTGAATGAACCGAATAAATAGGAATAATCGATTAATCAATAATAGTAATTTAATGTACATGGAGTTGGGGTTTCCAAAGATTTATAAATTCCAAAATTATGAAACCTCTTTATTCCATTTCATTAATGAAATGTTCCTTTTCATCCTTAAACCTCTGAAGAGTTGGTGTGAGAATATTTAACTAAATTACTTGTTCTTTAAATGATCTTTTCAATTGTGGGATCTTCAAGTTCTTATAAATAAACTTGAAATTATCTGAAATATCATTCTTAGTATAGATCCTTGAAAAATAATATTGAATTTCCTTTTTGATCACTTCTTTATCTTTTCTGAGATCACCAGTATACTCTTTTAGGAATGGAAGAATATGTTCTCTGTTGGACTCCTCATGTATTAATCATGTTTTAATGATCATAAATCATATTTAGTCTCTAAACCATGTTAACTCTATGTAATCTATCTCACATCAAATGTACAATAGCTTAGTAAAAGATATCCAAAGCTCTTAAGTGTTATACACTCATTTTGGATACTATATACTATCTTTTGATTCACTTTATAATGATTTCTCTGACAAATGATTAAGTTTAATTCATTTCATGAATATCACTGCTTAAGTATGAATATATATATTTTTCAGTCTAAGACACCGTGAAGTAGACACCGTGAACAAGACACTGTGACCATGATACACCGTGAAGCAAACACCGTGAAGCATACACCATGAACAAGAAACCATGAAGCAGACACCGTGAACAAGACATTGTGACCATGAGACACTGTGAATCAGACACCGTGAAGCAGACACCCTGAACAAGACACCATGAAGCAGACACCGTGAAGAAAACACCGTGAAAAAGACACCGTGACATCCAGACACCGTGACATCCAGACACCATGACATCCAAATACCATGACCACAAGACACTGTGACCGATCCAGACACTGTGTGAAGGAGACATTGTTTCCATGACATACTGTGACACCATTTACTAATATGTTTTTTCGTCATTTTATTTGATCTCTAACGATCATATTTTAGGATTTTAATGCACTAACATAATTAATGTTTATTTTATAGACATGTCCTTGACAGTATGAGGTACGAGGTGCAGAATACATGCAACTTGTCAGCTCAAACACATGAAATCCAAGATAAAAGAGTAATGCGGACCAGAAACAAAAAGAGGATATACGCGAGAGTAGTTGCATGATACTGAAAAAGAACACAAGCTGGTGGGTGTGAGCACAAGGACAGAATACACTTAGAGTATTGTCTCATGAAACTCGACTCTGTTGAAGAACATACAAAGCATAATGGAATCCTAGAATCCTGAGAACATCTTCAAACTATAAAACACCATGAAGAACACAAGATAGATCTGTCTAACTTGCGACACTCTGTTTTCCATACGAGGACTTGAGTTCTTCATCTACCTCATCTCAGAAGTCCAGAGCTGCAAATACTAACACTCATAGCACTTCTAAACCTATCTCAATACTTTTGCTTTGTTTTGTATCATTTTATTAACTTTTGAGTAGAGTGTGTATCTATATTACTACACACTCTGTCTCTTGCATTAAACTAAAGGATATAACATATCCTTACTCAAACATTCATTTACTCTTGTGTATACCCACGATAAGTGTGGAAGAGATCCCTATGTGTCCAGGTTGTTTATACCCATGAAGAACTATGGAATAGGTCCCTGTGTGGCCTGGACAGTCCTGTGTAATTTTTTTAACCCTGATCTAGGGTGTGGATCAATTTTATTTATATAAACTGCTTGGTGGTAGGTGATCACCAAGTGGAGTGGATTAGGTCTCAGCTTGAGACTGAACCACTTGTTTCATATCCGCTGTGATGATTAATTTAGTCTTCTCTGTTTTACTGATTTACTGTATAATTCAGATATCACTAAATTCACTTTGATAGTTAATCTTAGAAATAAGTTATAATTGTATTGTCTTAATAGAATAGCTTCAAAAGTAATCTTAATAACTGACATTAAGATTTCTGAGAACTAATAAATCTTCTAAGAAGTTATTTAAACAATCAAACCTTTATAATATTATAACCTTGATTAACTGGGTTGTATTTAACCTTTTGGGGAAGCCTTTTTGAAATAATTTTTAATAAGAAATTTTTATAGTTACTCAATTCACCCCCCCACCCCTCCCCCCTGAGTAATCTACTCCGACCAACATTTGGTATTAGAGGTTGTTTATTAAGACTTTGTTTAACCTTATTCAACTGTGATTTTTTTTGTACTTTTAAGATCTGTAAATTTCTATTAATTCAAAATTTCTATCTCTTTCAAATTATTTATGTATTATAGATAATAGATTGGAAGGTGCTGCAACCAACAGATCACCATTCTTTAATGAAACCAACTATTCTCAATGGAAAATTAAAAAGAAAATGCACTTAGAGAGTATGGGTTTTTAAATTTGGTCTTCCATTATAGATGAATATAATATTCCTACTATTGATAGAATCACATTGGATGAACCAATCAAAACTGCCTAAAATAACAATTTAAAAGCTATGAATGCTTTATACTTCTCCTTAGGAGATGAAGAATTAAATAGAATTAATGCTTGTAAAACTACCCATGAAATTTGGGATACTCTGTCTGTCTCGCATGAAGGAACATATAGTGTAAAATAAATGAGACTTAATACTTACACTATTAAATATGATAACTTTAAAATGAAACCTGATAAGCCTATCTCTGACATGTATCTTTGGTTCAATGATATTGTCAATATAATGATTTCTCTTGGAAGAGAAGTCACTAACATGGAACAAATCATGAGAATTATCAGATGTCTTCCTGACAGATAGAGAGGAACATCTGTCTCTATTAGAGAATCATGCGACATTAGCAAGCTACTTGTAAAGGAACTCGTTGGGAAACTGATGATGTATGAAGAGAAACTAAAAGTCCACAAGGAAGATGAGGATGAAGCAAAGAGGAAATCTATTGCATTCAAGACCACCACCTATAAACACAAAGACAAATGGAAATTAGAAGCTTCTGTAGAAAGTTCTAGTAGTGAACAATCATCACCTGACAGTGATGAGGAAATGCCTCAATCAGCCAAAAGATTCAAGAAATTTTACAAGGAGAAGAACTTTTTTCGAAAGCTTAACTTCAAGGGAAAATATGACCAAAAAGGAAATTGGAAGGACTAGAAAATAAGTGACAAGACTGATGAGATTGTCTGCTATGAATGTAAGTGAAAAGGACATATCAAGGCTAACTGTCCAAAGCTCAAGTACAAAAAGAGATATGAGGACAAGGACAGGAATCATATAAAGTCCATGAAAGAAATCTGGAGTGATTCTGAGGATAGTTCAAGTGACTCAGAAACATCACATGATGAATAGGAAACAAATCCAATATGTGTTTTATGACAAACACATCTGAGGTAACACTAGACTCTACTGTACATAATTCATAATATTCTGAAAATGAGAGTGCCTCTGAAAATATGACTAGTGAAGAAATGTTTGAATATTGTAACATGCTTGAAGAAACATGCAATGAACTAAAAGACAAATATAAATCATTGAAGAAATATTATTCTCTTATTATGACTGTTAAATATGAACTCACAACTGAAAAAGAGAAAAATGTTCAACTGCTCAAAGAGAACAACAAATTAAAAATGTCTAATGAGCAATTGAAGAATGACCTAGAAAATTTTACCAATGGGAATAATACCCTTACTCAAATTCTAGGAAAACAAATTGCCCCTAAATATAACACTTCCATTAGTTATCAACCTAGAAAAAGAAATCTTGGTAGAATAAATTCTTTTCAAAATCTAGGACATATATTTTTACTCCCAGTTCTGGAAACAAATAAAATAATTCTATTTATGATACATCTTATACTGTTTCAAGTTTTTCCAGACCAAATAGAGTTTATTTTTTAAATACTTTACTTAATGCTTATAGGAAACCTATGAGGCATATATGGGTTCCTAAATCACTTATTACAAATATTACTGGACCCAAACAAGTATGGGTACCAAAATCTGTTTTTGCTTAATCATTTTGTAGGAAAGATGCTTAAAGAGTTCCTGTAAAATCTTATGTTACTTGGATAGTGGATTTTCAAGACACATGACAGGGGACTACTCATGATTCAAGAATCTAATAAAAATATATGGAGAACATGCCACATTTGGTGACAATTCCAAAGGAAAGATCATTGGCCTCAGCTAAATCAGTAACGCTAACTTAGTATTAATTTCTAAAGTATTATTTGTTTATTGATTAAAATATAATCTGATTAATATCTCACAATTATGTGATTATGGATTTCATGTTATATTTGAAGATGATACTTGCAATTTCTTTAATTATAAAGATGAATTAGTGGTTTCTTCATTAAGAAATGAAAATTTTTACTCTATTAACTTATATTCTTTAGATTCTCAAAATTCTTTAGTGTGTGTGTGCTCATTTTCAAGAAACTCCTATGGAATATCATTTAAATGATGTAAAGAGAATTTTCAAATACCTTAAGCATACACCCAATCTAGGATTTTTATATCCTAGTGGACAATCATTTGAATTAGTTAGTTATTTTGATGCTGACTTCGGTGGTTGTAAGTTAGATAGAAAAATCACCTCTAGAACATGTCACTTTTTAGGTAAGTCACTAGTATCATGGTGTAGTAAGAAACAAAATTTTGTTGCATTATCTACTGTAGAAGCTGAATACATAGCTGTTGTCAGCTGTTGTGCACAAATATTGTGGATGAAACACACATTACTAGATTATAGATATCAATTCAGGCATGTACCTATAAATTTTGACAACACAAGTTCTATTAACATTTTGAAAAATCCTGTTTCACATTCTAGGATAAATCATATTGATGTAATACATCACTTTTTGAGAGATTATTATCAAAGGGTGACATCACTTTAAAATTCATTAGTACTGAGTATCTGCTTGCTGATATTTTTACCAAACCACTAAATTCTGAAATAATAAACTACATCATACATGAATTAGGCATGATAAATATTACGTGAATGTCTTACTGGTTTATATCTTACTTTTTTATATTTTACTATTTTATGTCTTACTATTGTATCTCTTACTATTTCATGTTTACTATCTCACCATGAAGTTGGTTTAATGTCTCACCATAAATTTAATTTTTACTGTCTCACCATAAAGTTCATGTTTATTGTCTCACCATGATGTTTGTTTACTATCTCACCGTAAAGTTCATGTTTATTGTCTCACCGTGAAGTTCGTTCACTGTCTCACCATAACACTCTTCCCTGTCTCACCGTAAAAACTCAATATAGTCTCACCATAATGATTCTTTATGTTTTTTATTTATGAATTAAAAACCGTATCACGGTAATAATTCATTTCACCTCTTTATTTTCCAACATTTTTACTTTTGTGATGTTTGGTATTCCTAAATGATAAAATAAATGAAGTATCACTTGTCCTTCACTCGATCTCTCTTCTAATAACTCATTTTGTAACCCTTCTTCAACCATTCAACCCTTCTCTCTTGAGCCTTCGGTGAATGCCTAGGATTAAATGCCTTTCATCATCGACTCCTGAAAAACGTAGCTCAAAGAAGAAGAAAATTGCACCCAAGCTAGCACCCGAAGGTCCTATAAACCCAAATCTAGTAAACCGAGTTGTAGTACCTGAGAAAAAGGTTTTTCCCAAATGGATTATGTCAAGTAAGTTTCTGGTTCTGAAATTTTTAAAAGAGAAAGGCTTGTTAGAGTGGTTTTCGAAGGAAGATAGACCTATATATCCTAAGTCAGTGAATCAGTTTTATCAATATGTTTAGTTGTCCTTTGATTCTGAAGATGGATATGTTGTGAAAAGCTGGATAAATTGCCAGAAATGCTCATTTTCTTCAAGGTTATGGGATACATGCCTTAGGATACCTCATGAAGGCATCTATGAGGACTATTAGAGAGGACCTCCACCTTCTAGTGAGTTCTTTGTGTTGGAAGATGCTCTGAAAATCTTAACCGGAAATGGAACCAAGATAAGATCCATTGTTTCCGAACTAGATGGAGAATCAAGACTATTTTTTAAGTTTATAAAGAACATGATTAGCCCTAGAAAAGGTTATTTTTATATTCTAAAATATCAGGATGTATTTCTGATTCATCTTATGAAAAATGGGCATAAGATCAACCTTTGTAAGTATATCATACACCGTATGTGTGAACTAATCAAAGCCACATCCAATTCAACCTCCCTATTTTACTCTCAGCTTATCTCAGTCATGCTTCATGCCAAAGGTATGGTTGGAACTAATGAGGAAGTTATCAAGGATTGTGAGTTCTGCCTTTCGAAATTCACTATCAAGAGGATGAAAATCAATTGGAACCCTTGAAAAAAGGCATGGGTGGAAGAAAATGATAGAATTTATGAAACATTCAATCCAGTAGAACATCCCTCAATACCAAGAGATATTTATGATCCTGGTATGGAACCAGATGAGGTTGTTGAGTATTCTGAAGAAGAAGAAGAAGAAGAAGAGGTTGTTGTGCCTCCTAGGGAAACTATTTCTGATAAAGAACACATTACTTTTGTCCCTCATGTAGTAAGTGAAGAAGAATTCCCTGCTTAGAAAGACGTTGTTAATCTAGAAGATCAAACCGAGTTTGAAATAGAATTTTTTGTCAAATACACTGAAAAGAGTGTTGTGGAAGAACCTATAAAAGAAAAATTACCAGTTATGCAAGAAGCCAAACTTGAAGAACTCCCAGTGGAACAATCTATTCTTGACGTCAATCCTTCAGTAGAGGAAAGGCTGGAGATGGATTTTCAGCTGGCTAGGAAAGAAATGGGTGAGGAAATAAGAGATGAATTTGTGGAATTATATCAATACCCTAAGCTTCTCAATCCTGAGAAAGATGCAACTATTGAGGTGGAGTAACCGCCAAATCTGGAATCTACTGAAGTACCAAACCTGATAATTTCAAGCCCTGTAGATACTTAGTATAAATTCCATAGCTTTTATGATGTGGATTCCTCTTAGAAAGTTTCAGTAAAAGGCCCTAACCTTTCTACTATGTTTTAATTAAAATCTATCTCTAATCATGCCCTTGAGAAGGAACATGCGCCTGTATCAGTCCCTATTTCTAAACCATCATCAGAACAACCATCCTTGGTGAGTAAAGATGATCTGAAAGAATTTTGAGCTACCCTTTTGTCTGATGTTAAAAAATTCATGAATTCCCAACCTACTCTTGTAACTCATTTAAGTGAGAAATATTCCTCACTATTGTTGTGAAAAATTTATTTGGTAGATTCAACCCAAAATGCTTCATGAGATTCAGGAAGTTAGAGCTGAAAACAGACTGCTTAGTCATGAAGTGAAGACTCTAAGAGGTATGATTGAAGAATTGTAGAAATAGATGCATTCGAGATTAGAGCTTGCTTCTCATCCTGTAGAACCTGTTCTTCCTCAAACCCCACAAAATTTTGTGTCCCAGATTCAACCTCATTTAGCTTCCTTAGTGGAAAAGGTCGCTGAAATGAACAAACAGATTGTGAAGGAGATGAGAGAGCTTGTTGTTAATCTTAACAAGCTCATTGATGAATATACGTGGAGTCTTAAAAAAGTGATAAACCAACTGAAATTTCTGGCCTTAGCTATCAATTCTTCTAAGGAATTCAGGAAATCATCTCAACCTTCCCTAGATAGTGACCTGCTCATAAACGTGGTCAAAGAAGAACTTCAAACGGTGCTTAGTGGTTTCAATAAAGATTCTCTATATGAAGTCGTCAAGAACAGTGATAGAGTTCTTGATCTGGTCCAAATCCATTCAAAAATTTCTAATGATGCTCGGTAATAAATTTCCAAGAAAGTGGATTTCTAATTAAACCGAATCTTCTCAAATATTGACATGACCAATCACTTTAAATATCGGGTAGAGAATCTGAGGATTCCTCCTGTTACTCAAGCTTTCAAGACCCAAGTTCAAAATCTCACAGAATTCACTCTTTTGTTGGATAAGTTTATAGAAAATAAGGATGACTTTGAGAAGGCTATGAAGTATGGTGGATAGATCATTATAGATTTTATCAAACTTCTGAGGCCCTATCTTCATGTCCAGAGTAAAACCATTGTTGCTCCTGCGGCTGCACCTCTTAGACCTGGTATTCCTACATTCACCTCTGCCCTAACCTCCACTTCTATGTCTATCAGTCAGGCTATGATTCAGATTAGGTCTGTGATCCTTGATCAACAACTGCCTCGGTCTTCTACTGCACCTACTCTAGCTCCCTCTGTCTTTTAAGGCCTTCCTTTACCTTCTCTATCAACCAGCTCACTCCCTTCTTCTACCTCAACTTCTGCTCCTATGGATTCCACTTCTGCTGCTACTGTTAAGGTAAAGATAATACCAGCCCGTGAATAAGGACAATGTTTACTCTATTTTGATGGGAATCTTGTTTCACTTGTTTTAATTTTTGTAATGCCGCTTTTTTTATCTAATACATTATGCACTTTTCTTATCACTTTTTTCTTTCTTTTCCCTCCTAATTTTTGATAATCCCAAAAGGGGGATAGATATATGAGAAATTCATATATGAGAAATATATGAAAAAATATGGGAGAATTGTATGAAAAAAATATGGGAGAAATATAAGGAAAAATATAGGAGAAAGGAACACTCACTCTATATATGTTATATGCATTCGATCTACATTGTTAGGACAAATATACACTCTAAATCTACAAGGTTTTTGATCATAAAAAAGGGGGAGCTTATTGGAATCCTCATGTATTAATCATGTTTTAATGATCACAAATCCTATTTAGTCTCCAAACCATGTTAACTCTATGAAATCTATCTCACATCAAATGTACAGTAGCTTAGTAAAAGCTATCGAAAGCTCTTAAGTGCTATACACTCACTTTGGATACTATATACTATATTTTGATTCACTTTATAATGATTTCTATAACAAATGATTAAGTTTAATTCATTTCTTGAATATCACTTCTTAAGTCTGAATACAGATATTTACCTAAGTCTGAGACACCGTGAAGCAAACACCGTGAACAAGACATTGTGACCATGAGACACCGTGAAGCAGACACCATGAAGCATACACTATGAATAAGACACTGTGAAGCAGACAACGTGAAGCAGACACCATGAACAAGACACTATGACCATGAGACACCATGAGGCAGACACCGTGAACAAGACATCGTGACATCCAGACACCGTGACATCCAGACACCATGACCAATCCAGAAATCGTGTGAAGGAGACACTGTTTCCATGAAATATTGTGAAAATGTTTCCTAATATGTTTTATCATCTTTTGATTTGATCTCTAACGGTCATATTTGAATATTTTAATGCACTGACATAATTAACATTTCTTTTTTAGACATGTCCTTGACAGTATGAGGTACAAGGTATAGAATACATGCAACCTGTCATCTCAAACACATGCACTCCAAGATAAAAGAGTAATGCGGCCCAGAAACAAAAATAGGATATACGCGAGAGCAGTTGCACAATACTGAAAAAGAAAAAAAGCTGGTGGGTGTGAGTGAGACAACAAAATACACTTAGATAATTGTCTCATGCAACTCGACTCTACTGAAGAACACACGAAGCATACTAGAATCCAAAAATCCTGAGAACATCTTTGCACTGTAAAACACCATGAAGAACACAATATGGATTTGTCTAACTTGCGACACTCTTTTTTCCATATGAGGACTTCAGTTCTGCACCAGCCTCATCTCAGAAGTCCAGAGATGCAAAGACTAAGACTCAGAGCACTTCCAAACCTATCTCAATACATCTCCTCTGTTGTGATCATTTTATTAACTTTTTAGTAGAGTGTGTATCTGTATTAAAACGCACTCTATATCCTACATTAAACAGAAGGATACAGAATATCCCTACTCAAACATTCATTTACTTTTGTGTATACCCACGATAAGTGTGTAAGAGGTCCCTATGTGGCCTAGTTGTTTGTACCCATGAAGAACTATGGAAGAGGTCCATGTGTGGCTTGGACAGTCCTGTGTACTTTTGTTAAGCCCGGTCTAGGGTGTGGTTAAATTTTATTTATATAAACTTCTTGGTGGTAGGTGATCACCAAGTGGAGGGGATTAGGTCTCATCTTGAGACTGAACTACTGGTTTCATATTCGTTGTGCTGATTAATTTAGTCTTCCCTATTTTACTGCTTTACTGTATAATTAAGATATCATTAAATTCACTTTGATATTTAATCTTGGAAATAAGTTATAATTGCCTTTTCTTAATATAATTACTTCAAAATCAATCTTAATAACTGAAATTAATATTACTAAGAACTAATCAATCTTCTAAGAAGTTATTTAAATATTAAAACCTTTATAAAAGTATAACCTTGATTAACTAGGCTATATTTAACCTTTTAGGGAATCCTTTTAGAAATACTTTTTAATTATAAATTTTTATAGTTACTCAATTCACCCCCCCCCCCACCCTCTTGAGTAATCTACTCTGACCAATATTCTCCATGAAGATGTATCTACCTAATCTGATCTTTATGAGTACTGACATCACCAAAGGAATTTTATATTTCTTATATGAACAACTATTTCAAAATATCACTATCAAACTGTACTGGATAAGTAGGAGGCATAGATGATGTAGAGGTAATAAACGCCAAACTATCCAATTTATGAGAATTATAACTCATAAAATCTGAAAAAAGAGGCTTGCAGACCTTCCACTGATGATTTTAAACTTACTACCTCATATTTCAATCTTTTATTTTCAACTTCCATTTTTTTAATATGGAAACAAAATTTGGGTTGAATATGATATATCACTAGACCAGCTAAATATCTAACATTTTCTTCATTAAGTCGAGTAGTAGGATTTGGTTGGTTGTTCTTGACTTTTGAAAAGTCTAAGATCAAATTATTTCTCAAGGATTCCATATCTGAATGAACATATTTCTGGAAATAATCTAAATAATCACGGGTTACAACATTATGAGGAAAAATTGTTGAAGGAGTGGGAAGATTTCCTTGTTCATGTGATACTATATCCTCAGCTAGTTTTTTGTTTCTATGGGAGTGAAAGGTTGTAACTCACCAGCTTCATCTATCTGATTTACTAGGAATCCTTCTCTTTTTGAATTCATAGTCATCATCTGAATCATTATATGTCATACCAAGTCTTATAAAACTGGGATATATCTCTAATTCTTCAATAGCTCTAACTAAATATCTAACATAGAGAAGTATTAGAGTGCCTCTGGTCTTGTGAGATCTTTGACCAACTTCAGTTCTTGAAGACATAGGAGTTGTCTCTTGAAGTTTCAAAGTTTGTGTCTATAGAGTCTGATCCAATGACTAGTAGACTATAAAGGTAGTGAAATCCCTCTCAGTTATAGCTGGAATAAATGTTGTCTAATTGGTTCCCAAGGCCTCTACTAATTCTAACTGATCCATTTCAGCTAACTTCTCATGTGGATTGGGAGTTTTATCCCGCTCACTTACTGCTTCCTTATCCTTTGAAAGAACATTTGGAATATCATGAATCATTTTATCCCTTGTCTGACTTTCCATTATGAGACTTGATACTACATGTGTATAGGTTTGAAGTTTTTGGGTAGGATGAATAGGATCCACACTATTATGTGAATTCCCTTCATGAGCAGAACCATCTTCTTTGTGTTGATCAACTATGTGATCAGAGCCACTTCCATTATGTTCAATGTAGGGTTTCCCATCAAGGTCTTCATATTTTTATCCTTATCAACCCCACTGGAAGATTCATCTATTTTCTCGAGATCAATAACCTCTTTATCTACTCTTTCAGCAACAAAATAATTTCCTACATCATTACTCTCTTCACTTAATGTCTTAGAGGTAGATGATTTATATTGATATTCTTTAGAAACTTCAGTATCTTCTTCATTATCATGATCAGATAGGAGTGTTTATTTATAAGGTAGAGAGCATGAAGAATTAACATGCTCACTAGATAATCTAGGTAGAGATTTTATGATCTATGGATCACTTCCTTCTTCAACTGACACAGCTTCTTCTTCTTCTTCATCTCTTTCAACAATAGCAGCTAGAATATAATACTCAAGAATTTCTTCAAGTTCAAAACTAGGATCCACTATATCCTTTGGTCTAGTTGGATTATAAATATTATTAAAATCATCATATATTTTTTTATTATCAATAACCCAACATCCCTTCTAGATATTCCAACCTATATTCACTCTTTAGAAGATTGACTTAAAAAGAGAAAAATCACCAATTTTATCCTCAATTTCTTCTCAAGATTTAACATAACCCTCAGCATCCAAAATGGTAGATATCATTTTGGGATAAATGATGGATTTTGATTTGGATCTCTTCTTTCACATATCATGCATATGGACCATCAAAAATATACAAATATTTATTCTTTTACCTTTATTTATCAAATATAAGAAGTAGGCATCTTGAAACCTCAATGTGTTGAAGTCCCCTTTTCTGGGACATAAAAAATGTTGTACAAACTTAAAAAAAGATTTCACTCACCATGAAGCTCTACATTAGTTGGTATACTCTTGGTTTTATCTCCAGATAATTCTAAGAAAGCCTCCTATAACTTTTCATTTGGTATAATTCCTTGTAAATATTCATAAACTCCTTTGTGAGTAATATTTAGACATTTTTCCCATTCTCTAGAAGAAGAAAATTTTCTTCTCCATCTAAACTACTATGAATTATATTTTCCTTTTTCCTAAAAATGATATATGAATTCTGATAAAATTCATAAATTATCCTCAGATAATACACTCTGTGATTTTAGGTAAACCATTTCATCCACTTTTGTTTTTCTATTACCTTTAACACTAGTGTATTGCTAATTTGAATCCATTGTGCATCAATCTCTTTTTCTACTTCGACCACAAGGTTCTTAAAATGTGGGTTTACTGAAATGGATATCAAACTACTTGTGGATACTCGTTGTCTCTTGGAATTCCTCACCTATTATGGGTTTGATTCAGTAACTTGCTTCACATGGTCCATTCGAATCAATTGAATGTTTCAAGAGAAAGGAAGAGGGAAGATTGGTTCATGAGGAAGGAAAGGGATCAAGATTTGAAGGGTTAGAGGAAGTGAATCAATTTTCATTAATACCAATGTTTTTATCATTTATGGATTCTTAAAAGAATAATAATAAAATTAAGATAATAAAATTTTAATCTTTATAGGAAAAAATTACAACGGTCATAAAAATAATGGTAACATAAAAGGAATTGTGACTCTTCCAATGGTGACTCATAAAAGCTGACACATAAATGGTGACTCATCAATGGTGACTCATCAATGATGAATCATCAATGGTGACTCATCAATGGTGAATCTTCAATAGTGAATCATCAATAGTGACTCGTTAACGGTGACTCATCAACGATGACTCATCAATGGTGACTCATCAATGGTGACTCATCATCGGTGACCTGTCAGTGGTGACTCATCAATGGTGATTCTTCAATGATGACTCATCAATGGTGACTCATCAACCAAAGTTTATCATTCCTAATTCATGTTTTATGTAGTTTAATCTATCAGAATTCAAAGGCATCATGAATATATCAGCTAGCTAATGTTCAGTTCCAATAAATTCTAATGTTATACCACCCTTTTGATAATGATCTCTCAAAAAGGGATGTCTTATATCAATAAGTATTGTTCTATAGTGAGATACTATAATTTTTGAAATTTTTATTGCACTTTTATTATCACAATTAATAGGTACATGTCTATAATTGGTATCCAAATTCTAGTAAAGTATATTTCATCCATAATATTTGTGCATAGTAAATGCCTGTAGATGTGTATTCAACTTTAGCAATAGATAGTACAATATAATTTTTCTTATTACTACACCATGATACTATATATTTTCCTAAAATATGACATGTTCATAATGTACATTTTCTATCAAAATTTCAAGCACCAAAATCTATATCTGAATAACTAACTAAATCAAAATCATGTCCTCTTGGGTAGAACAATCAAAAATTCATTATATATTTGAGATATTTAAAAATTATTTTGATTGATAATAAATGTCACTCTTTTGGATTTTCTTAAAAGATACCACACATACATACACTAAACATAATATCAGGATGACTAGTAGTTAAGTATGGAAGACTTCCAATAATACCTCTGTAACTAGTTTCATCTACTGATTTTCCAGTTTCATCAAGGTCTAGTTTACAAGTGGTACTCATGGGAGTATCACTGCTTTTGGTGCTCTCCAGGACAAAAAATTTTAACATATCATTAGTGTATTTACTTTTATTTAGAATAATTCCTTCTTTATTTTGAAAAATATGAAATCCAAGAAATAATTTGAGTTCACCCATTAATCTAATTTCAAATTCACTTTGCATTAATTTTGAAAAATCAGAACATAGGGAATATTTAGTATATCCAAAAATAATATCATCCACATAAATTTGAACTATCAAAACATCTTTTGAAAATATTTTTAAAAAGAGATTTGCATCAGTTATTCCTTTTGAAAAACTTTTTTAAATAAGGAAATATGTAAGCCTATAATACCAAGATCTTAGATCTAGTATTAAACCATACAAAGATTTTGTTAATTTGAAAACATGATTTAGAAAATGAGGGATTTGAAATATTGGGGGTTGTTCAAAAAAACATCCTCAATTATAAATCCTTTTAAGAATGCTCTTTTAACATATATTTGATAGAGTTTTTAGTACATATGTGCTACATAGGAAAGTAGTATCCTACTGGATTCAACTCTTTCTACAAGTGAAAAGGTTTCTTCATTATAAATACCTTCTTCTTGATTATAACCTTGTGCAACTAAACTATCTTTATTTCTTACTATTATTCCAGATTCATTAATCTTATTTCTAAACACCCACTTAGTGCTAATATTTAAGGTATCCTTAGGTTGGTCAAAAATTTCCAAAACATTATTTCTTTAAATTTTATTAAGTTCTTCTTGCATAGATATTACCCAGAATTTATTATTGATGGAATCAATGATGTTCTTAAACTCAATTTTTGAAAATAAGGCTTGATATTTAATTTGATTTCTCATGGAAGCTCTGGTCTGTGCACCTCTATCTAAGTTTCATAATACTTCGTCTAAAGGGTGGTGTCTATGAGTCCTATGGGTCTCTGAAAAGAGGGGCTATTAGGATCAAGATTTTCTTCTTATTCAAGTTCTAGTGGATCATTGTTTTTAGGGTTTTATTGTTTTATAGAACTTTCAGAAGATTTGGAATTGAGATTCAAAGATGAAAAATCATCCTCAATGTCTTATAAGATAGTCTTATCTTTATTGGGGTCAGTTTCATCAATCTTGATATGAACATATTCTTCAATTATTCTGGCCTTCTAGTTAAACACTCTATAGGATTTTCTTGAAGTTGAATAACTAAGTAAAATTACTTTGTCACTCTTGGATGAAAATTTATCAAAATTTTCCTTTGTATTATGAATAAATACTTTTGAAACCATAAACTCTAAAGTAATTAACCTTTGGTTTTCTATTATTTCATATCCCATAAGGTGTTTTCTGTAAGATATTTCTAATCAAAACACTGTTAATAATATAACAGGTTGTATTAATATCTTCATCTAAAAAGTAGATAGGAATTTTATACTCATTTAACATAGTTTGGGATATCTCTTTAAGAGTCATATTTCTTCTTTCTACCACACCATTTTGTTGTAGTGTCCTAGGAGAAAAAAATATGATTATAGCCATTTTGAGAACAGAATGACTCAACGTCTTGATTTTCAAATTCTCAACCATGATCAATCCTTAAGGTATTAATTCTAAGTCCAATAAGGTTTTCTATAGATTTTTAATACTTAATAAAGTAATAAAAAGATTCACTTTTGTGATCTAGAAATAATACCCAAGTGTATCTAGAGAATTCATATATAAGGACATAGACATAGTGTCTTCCATTTAGACTGGAAACTCTATAAGGTCTGAAGAGGTCCATATGAATTAACTCTATAGGTTGAGAGGTTGAAACTTTTTTCTTAGATTTAAAATAAACCTTATAAAGTTTCCCTTTTTTATAGGTATTAAAAACTCTATAATTTGAGAATTCAAGCCTTGGTAGGTCTCTAACCAACCACTTCCTAGTTATCTTTCTAAGTGAGTGAATATTGTAATGGTCTAGTCTCCTATACCAAAGCCATGATTCTTTATGAAAGGAACTTAATAACGAAATATTATTTGAATTTAAAGAATTTAATTCTATAGAGTACATATTATCATTTCTCAAAGTAGTAAAAAAATAAATCATTTTTATCATTAAAAACATGATAGGTATTGTTCTCAAGTTTAACATAAAATTCAGCATCACAAAATTGGGATATGATAAGAATATTATATTTTAATCCATCTACATATAAAACTTTGGAAATTAATACTGAGTTGGAATTACCAATTTGGATGAGGTAGATGATTTTCTCTTTTTAATTGTCACCAAAAGTGACATGTCCACCATCAACTTTAATAAAATTCTTAAAGTTTGAATACTCACTAGTCATGTGTCTGGAACATCTACTGTCCAGATACCATATGCTTTTTCTGGAGGTTTTCACACAAGTTTCCTACAACACAAAGTTTATTCCAAAAATGATTTTGGTACCCAAATTATCTTGGTTCATAATATGTTAGTAAAAAGATATTTTTGTATCCATATTTGATTAACAGGTTTCTAATAAATAGATTGAATACTTCTAGTAAAAAAAACTTTGTTAGGTATAGTTGAGTAGGTGTTTGTAGTATATGAATTTTCATCACTAGAACTTGATGTAAATATGGTTTTTGTAATTTTTCTTTGTCCTGGATAGTAACCTATGCATGTTTCATACTTGGGAGCAACTTTTTTCCCAGTATTTGAGTTAATCCTTTCTTACCATTGGTAAATGTTTCTATGTCTTTATTTAACTATTTGTGTGACAATTTTAATTCATTGTTTTCTTTCACCAGTAGAACATTTTTCTCTCTTTAAATAGTAAAATTATTTTTAACATTTATTGTTAAATAATTCTATTTTTTGAGAGATTTATATTTATATTTCAGTTCATGAAAAGTGTCTTCAAGAATGTTACAATAATCATACAGATATTTGTTATTTATTTTTTACTCTTTATCATTACTTTATTTATTTTCATAATTGTATGAAGCATGATTAGGAGATACAGAAAGATAATTTTTCACCTCTGATGTGTTTTTTGTAAAGAAAAAGTTGGCTATATATCATAATTATCTTCTTGATTAGTGTTTGAGTCACTTGAACTATATTTGGAGTGACTCTGTGTTTCTTTCATATACTTTTTTATCTCCTATCCTTATCCTCATACTTATTTTTATATTTTAATTTTGGACAATCATCTTTAATGTGGCCTTTCCTTTTACATTCATAACAGGTAACTTCATTTTGAGTATCATCCTTTTTCTAATCCTTTTTCCACTTTCCTTTGTTATAATAATATCCTCTGAAATTTGAATTTTTTAAGAACATATTTTTCATATATAATTTCTTGAATCATCTTTCCATGTGTGACATTTCTTCATCCTTGTCATCAGGAGATCCTTATTCACTGGAATCTTTGACTTGTACTTTTTATTTTTGTCTGGATGTATTATATTTAAAGGATAAATATTTTCTTTTTTGGTTTATCTTCATTAATATATTTTTTGGAATTAATAAATTCTTCATACATCATCAGTTTTCCAATTAATTTCTTGATAGGTAGTTTACTTACATCACATGGCTCTCTGATTAACACATATGTTCCTCTCTATATGTCGGGTAAGCATCTAAGCAGTCTCATCACTTGATCTTTTACTATTACTTGCTTTCTAAATGAGGGAATAGTATTCACTATTTCATTGAAACTAAGAAACATATCATAAATAGGTTCATAAAATATCATTTTAAAAGTATAATATTTTATTGTATATGTATTTAGTCTCATTTCCTTAACATTTGATGTTTCTTCATGTGAAATAGATAAGGTATCCCATATTTCAAAATCAGATTTTCAAGTAGATATTCTATTGAATTCATCATCTCCCAAAGCACAGAATAAAGAATTCATAGATTTACAATTATTATTGTAAGAATTTTTTGTAGCACTACACCACTAACTTTTAATATTTTGTGGTATTTCATATTGATCTTCTATTACAGTCAATATATCAAAACCTATACTTTCCAAATGTATTCTCATTGTGATTTTCCATTAAGCATAGTTGTTTCCATTAAAATAAGGAAGTTAATTGCTAGAAAATCCATCTTGTCTATTATCCATAAAGAACTATATTTTAGAAATGATAGAAATTTGATATATTTATAATAAAACTAAAATCAGAGTAAAAAGGGGTAAATTTTAAGCAATCCACTGATACCAAATATTTTTCATAGAGAGTAACTAAGAGGGGGTGAATTGAGTTCCCAATAAAAATGTCTATATATAAAATGGCCAATTAATCAAAACATAAAATTTATATACGATCTATCCCTTTAAAAGATTTCTTGAAGATTGATTATGTATCAGTTAAAATATCATTTAGAAATACCTTAACTTTTGAGATCAATTTACTTATATAGAAACATATATAAACACTAGTTATGATTAATTATCAAATAATTTTTTTTTAATGAAATTTTATTTTGAATAAGATAGAAAAACAAAAAAAATAACACAGTGACATAGCATAATAAACAAGAGGTTCTGTCTGAAGGTGATATATAATCCCCTCCACTTGGAAATCACCTACTACCAAACAGATTTTAAATATAACCAAACAAATCTACAACATGGATTAGGTATTTAATCAATAGAAACAATTTTTTCAGGATAAAAATCCTCTTCCATAGTTATAAATGGGATAAAACAAAATCAAAGGTCCTACAGGGACCTCTTTTACAAACATAGTGGGAAATAAATCGATGAAGGAGAGAATAACAAGTATTCTGATAGAATATGCAAGAGATAGTGTGTGTTAGATAACAGTTAAACAACACACCACTCAACAGTAAAAAAAACAGATCAAATAGAAAGATCTTAGTCTGATGTAATCTATATGCTTATAATCCTCATATCAGCAATGGTGAGGAGTATTTTCTTTGTTCTGGAAAATTGAAGTGGAACAGAGGATTGTAGAAATGTGAAAGAATGTTTCAAATGATCTATGTATGTTGTCTCAATCAATCTCAGTAATGGGTTTAGGGATTATATGTTTTTTATTTTCATGGAATGTGAATCATAAAGTTTAAGAGAGATTACAGTATTGATCGCACACTTTTCTTGGTCTTCAGTAATCATTGTATTAGTAAAGCATCATTGTTACTGAGAGAGAGATCCTTCACGAATATATAGTAATTCTTGTTGAAGGAGATACAAATTCCTTGGATCTCCTTTTACTAAGTCTTAAAGACTATTTCAAACTATCTAGGAATATATTTTTCTATTGAACCATTCATGCTGAAGATCTAGGACAGCAACTGTAAAAAGAGTGTTGGCGGTGACTCAGCATCTGGCGGTGACTCCGCTGACAATAAATCTTTTGGCGGTAGAGGTGACTCACTTATGTTGTTATCTCATCAAGGTGGTAATTGTGACTTCATTATAGTGGTATCTCATCCTCGTGGTAAGGATGACTTGAGTCGCTACCTCATTCGGGTGGTAACAGTGACTTGAGTCTGGCGGAAGCTCATCCTGGTGATAATAGTGACATACCATTGGAAGTAATGGTGACTTGCATCCAATGGTGTCTTTCCATAACTCTTAACAAAAATTCTATCACATAAAACTCTGTTATACAATATGTTAAACATTATTAATAAATGAATCATGGTTTTTTATTATTAAAATAAGAGATGTCAAACACACTCCATCCAAGGAGGTGCCAATAGAATGAAACACATTAAAGGTGTTTCTAAAGTGAAAAGATAATCTCCCAAGAAAATAAGCAGGAAATAAAATATAATATCATAATATGAGAGACTAACATAATCATAATTAACCATAGTCAAAGAAGAATGATTATGATTCAAGAAAATAATTTGAATCAAGAAAATCCCTTATGTTTTACTCATAAATTCCATTAAAGATATTTAAACTCAAGTATAATAAAAATAACCAAATTAATAACCTATTTTAGAACCTTATTCATGTTTATAAACATATAATCTTAAATTATATTCATTTATTATATATTTACTATTTATTTATAGATTATTTTCATCATTAGATATAAGTGATTTTGATTATTTCATGCATTTTTTAAAATTTTGATGTTAATACTAGTTCTTTGATGCCATGTTTATCCTTAATAAATTATACAAGGTACTAGAATATAGTATTTATATTTATTTATAAATATCTAATTTAATTCCACGATAATTTCAGTCGTGATTTGTAAATATGGAATCTGTGACGTTCATGTTTCAGTAATTTTTTACAGACAAAAGTTGGTATATTAATAAGAAGTTAAATATTAATATAAAACTTATAAAACCATAATTATTTCATAAAAATATTTTAAATAATTATATAAATTCTTATAATCGTACAAGTAGGTTGGTGATGAAAATTGAAATATATTGTTCTCTGGGGGTGGTAGTCTTCACATCCACATAGATGACATTTTCATTTTCCATAGAATAGGAAAAATATAGAAAATGGTTTATATTTCTCAAATATTAAACATTATATATATATAATTATTATTAATTAAAATCCTTTACATAATCATCCATGTAAGGTGGTTATAAAAAATGAAATATGTCTCTTTGTAGAGGTGATAATCTGTACGTACGCACGAACAATATTCACATTTTTCTAAGGGGATAGATAGATAATGATTGTTCCATAAAAATAATAACATTTGAGAATACTAATGATACTTATGTTATTATTTTACGATTTTATAATCATATTTTTTATATATAGATAATACTTAATGAAATACAAATGAAAAGATCAATTTGGGGATTTTTACCTTACTACTTGGAATAGCTCCTTTGAAAATTAGATTATGGATTTAGGGGGAGGTCATTTGAAGAGATAATAACCTATAAGGAATTTATATGAGTTTTCTGAGTTATTTGAGTATATATTGGTCAAACTAAGGGTATTATAGTGTTAGAATAATTAAGGATGTGAAGAACTCCTTTTATAAGTGAGAGGAGTTATATTTGTTTAATAAGATGTGCATAATTTAAGGAAAGTGTCCCCAAAAGTGTAAAATAATGGAGATGGTATGAGTTAATTTCAATAAAGGCCACAATTACTCATTTGGAGATATTTTTTATCATTTTTATATTTTTATCCCTTATATTTAACCCTTTACCATTTTAACTTTTACTCCAGTAGCTAATTTTTACTAAAGTAATTTATTTATAACCCTAAAAAATAGATCTTATTACATAATTTGGACCTTATTATTACAAATATGAAATCCATTTTATTAGATAAAATTTATGAAATTGATAAAAATTAATTCTAAAATGATAAATGTTTGACGCATAAAAAACAGTTTTAGATGAAAAATATAACTTATGTTCTAAAATGTCAAATATAGGTTTAGTAAATTAAAATTAATATGTTTTAAAATATAAAATTTTATTTATAAATAAATATTTGTTCTAGAAAAAGGTTTCAATTTTTTTATGTTTTTACTTTACCCTAATGATTTCATAAAAGTCACGGTATTTCCAAAAATGGTATATTACACTATTCACCTAAAAACCAACCATTTCACAATAATCCAAAAAAAATCATATAAATATAATTTTGTTGTGATGAATCCAAAAATTAAGTTAATTTTTTTTTAAATTCAAATTCTAAAATTTAGGGATTTAAATTTTAAATGGAAACATAAAATAAAATGAAAACTATTTTTATAAGGGAAATGAATTCTTTAAATAATAATTGTTCATATTCTTATTTTTTTATCAATTTATAATTAAATTAGTGCTAATATATTATTCATTTTAAAAATATATTTTATTATAATTTAACTACAATATACTAAGTTTTCTTGAAATAAAAATTCATAGCTCATAAAAAATCAGTTTTAGAAATATAAAATTTTAAATATAAAAGGATCTTACTAGTTTTTAATATATACTAATTAAATTTCATTAGTGAATTAGTATTAAAAGTGTGATTTAATTTTATTTATTTAAATATTTATTAATTCATTTATATCTATTTATACCCACCAATTAAACATATTATTTATAATAGTTTTGTTTATCCTAATAAAATGTTTCATGGCTTGTTTTGATTCAGTGTTGCATTTGAAACAAGCTATTTAGCATAAAATCCTTTTTGAGGAAAAAAATCACTTAAATAAATGGTTATTATGACCATACTTACATGATATGGGTAAATACTATTATGTGTTTATGGGGTTAAAATTATTATCAGTTATAGATAAATCGACTTTGTGTATCATTCTATTTTTTCTAGTTTTTGAATTTTTATCATATTTGAGGCTCTATAGGTGTGCTTTCGAAATTCTGGGATACAAAACAACAAGTGGTATAAAATATTAGTATGAGAGTTTGGTGTATATAGACCCCATTAATGTTTCCATATTTCATAATTGATCGTCTTTGTGATATTTTCCTTGTAGGAGACTTCCATAAGACAGTTCTAAAGCCTTTATTCTTTTTAGATTTGATGAGAGTTATGTTCCAAAAAGATGGAATTGAAAAAAAGTAAGGTCCATACTGAAAATTTGTATAGGTAAAATTTCATATTATAGTGTTTCTTGATTAAATAGTATAGTTTTTAGAGATATCTAGAGCATCTATTGAATGGATTCAAACTGAAAGTGATGTTAAAGGAAGAGTGGGAAAAGATCGACTGGAAAAGATTTGGTTTTTTTCAAGAGATTTTGGTCCATAATATTGAATTAAACATTCGGGAAGTGAATACCACTACGGATTTGATATAAAAACCCAATATTTCAATATGTAATTCTTCGTTAAATAATTACTATTTTAAATTTCTTGTTTCACATGCAACATCAAACCAAAATAAACTATGATACATTTTAAAATTATAATTAGTAAATGTAATTGTTATTATGTAGTTGTTAAGATAGTGGACGTATATAGAGGAAAAATCATTATGAAATAAATTTATAAAGAAAAATAAAGTTCATTTATAATAATAATCATTGATAAAATTCAATTATTATTTATAAATAACTAATAAAATCATTTTATGATTCAAAATATATTTTTTCCTAAAAACACATTTTTATGCACTATGGATTTTTATTTTAAGAAAATAAATATAATACGTTTAAATAATTATAAAATAAATTTTTTATATGAATAACATATTAACCCTAATTTAATTAGTAAATAATAGGAAATAATAATTAGAACAATTAATATTTAAAAAGTTATTTCCCCTATAAAAACTGTTTTTCATTATATTTTATATTTCCATTTAAATATTATATTCATAAATTTAAGAATTTTAAACTGAAAAATGACCTTTATTTTTTGATTCATCATAATAATATTATATTAGGGTGAATGTTTGGGAATTTTTTAGAAAGATTTGTTTTTAGGTGAAAAGTATAAAATGTTGTTTTTACAAAATAAATTGACTTTCTAATATCATTATGATATAGGTATGGCTTAAAATTTTATAAAACCTTATTCCTAATAAAATATGTATTTTATAAGTAAAATTATATATTTAAAAAATTAAGTTTACTTTTGAATCCTATGTTTAACATTTTGTAACTCAAGTAATGTTGTGTTCCAATAAAAAACTATTATTTGGTGTTTTATTTTAATTAAATATTCACATTATGGATTTCAGTTTATGTTTCCTTAAAATCCATGTAACTCTTTTTTTTAATAAAATAATTAATTTTATTAAAGCCAACAACATTGATAATTTTTTCTAAAACATAATTTTTATGCTTAAAAATATAATTTTTTCTAAAAAAGGTTTTTCACATTGTTTGTACTAATATTAAAATTAATTTTTATCACCCACGAAAATTTTATTTGATAAAATAATTTCATATTTGAAATCAATATTTTGAAATTATGTGATAAGGAAAATTTTAATTTTGTTCACTAAAATGAGTTAGAGAAGTTCTAAAATTGAGTTATTGTGATAAAAGTAGATTATGGTAAAAGTTAAAAAAAGAGAAAACACATAAAATTACTCAAAAACTATCTAAAAATGCGCAGTTAAGGATTTACTTCACCAAAAAATATCCCATATTCATTATTTTATACTATTTGATCCACCTTCATTTAAAAGTGACATGACATTGAAATAAAGTTATGGGTATTTACAAAAGTGCTACCCCTCTCACTTATAAAAGGGTGATTTCAACACCCCTTTAAATAAACTCTAAAATTATAATTCATGTTAAAATTTTAACATTATTAATTTCCCAATATCCCTCTATAATTCTTGGGAAACCAATAACCAAAATAAAATACCTAAATCCTTCATTTACAATAGGTCATCTAGGAGAAGTTCTAATTCTCAATGTGCGTACTAATCACTCACTCAAAATCACTATTTATTCCAAAAATGAGGGAAATCAGAGATTCAGGGTGTCCTATAGTAATTAATCTTCATATAATCACCATTGAAAATGATATTACAATCATGGGGAATATAACCTATGTTATAATAAATAATAAAATTTTTCTAAGCGCTTTCTTTGCAAGCAAGGTTTGAGTACTAATCACTTCTTAACTTTTCTTCTTTTTTATCTATCTACTATAAATATTTTTTTACCAATCTAATATAATAACATAAAAATTATTAGTATACTGAAATTTTATTATGTTAATTTTATAATCATTATCTACCCTTACCACTTCCTAAGAAAAATGAGAATGTAATTTTTGTGTACAATCAGATAATTGTCTTCACAAAGCGAAGTGTTTCATTTTTCATAACCACCCGACATGGATGGTTTTAAAAGGATAGTTAATGAATAAATAATATATTTATTACATTTTTAATATTATGAAAATATAAACCATTTTCATCCTTCCTCTTATTCTATGAAAAATGGAACTGTCATTTATGTGTACATGAAAACTACCACCTCCATGAAGCGACATGTCTCGTTTGCCATCCCCACCTTACTAGGTTGGTTCTAAATATGTATTTTATGAATACATATTAATGTTTCTAGTTGGGATATAAAATAAACTAATATATGGGATTAGTTTTACTGAATTTTAATCTATTTAAAACTTTAAACTTTTTATCCCTTTTATTTTACCTCTATCACTATTGGGTGAGTGCTTCTCTTGTTCTCTCTCATTTATCCTACATTATTTTTTATAGCCCAACCAAACACACAAAAGAGGAAAAAATTACAAGGTTCAACTCTTTTTATGAGAATGATAATCCTTGGTGTGATCCTATAAAATCCAAGGTCACACAACACACTAGTAAAAACCTATGATCTTTACACTATTGTTTTCTAATAGTGTAAAGTGTGCATCCCACAAAAATGTTTGGTAAATCCTATACTCAGGTACACACCATACCTTTATAATGAATTATATTGGTAACAACTAGAGATTATTAATCCAATATAGAATATTGCCTTATTTTAGATTTTTTTCCTCTTTCTTCTTCTCCTTCCTATTGGAGTTGGTGTTCTAGAACCAAATCTTTATACTTTGGATTACATGTATATTTTAATATTTTTAATGTTCATAAAACATCTTATTGCATATTGTTCATTTTTTTCATGAATTTAATATAATAATCTCCTAAGTTATTTATTGCATTGATAAGGTCATAACAGTTCCCCACTATGAAGAGAACCTTGAAACTCCATGAAAATATTTTTAAATATAGTTGTATAGTTAGATGTTATAATATAGTGATATGCATAGAATGTTGAATGTCAAGTGTGAGTAATCATAAGTAGATGAAACTTCTTTTCATGAAGTTTTCACTTGGTAATCACCAATATGGGAGATTATGAGAAGATAACCACCTATAGAAATTTTTCATGTTTATGATTTATTGAATATTACTATTTTTTAGTGTGTGTAATGATCCTTAGAATTTATGATTATTATTAATGCATGGCATGACTCGTGTACTTAGATTTACTGACAAAAAATTTGATTTCATATGTTCATAGGAAGTAGAGTACGTTGGGTGTGTCATGAATAACATGTTATTAATAATAATTTGAGAAGTATTTTTCCCTTCCATATTTATGTAAGTTGATATCTCGATTCTATGATTGAAATTGAATTGTTTCAATAAATTCTATGGACATGGTGTAATGAAAATTTTATTTTTGACAGTCAAAGAAAGATTTATCAAGCACATATGTTGAGGACATGTGTGTGAAACCTGATTGATGAGATATTGCGAAAAGTGGATTATAATACACAGTAAGCATTAATGTGTGGTTGTCAATGTTGTGACATTAACATCCTTCTCTTGGGTTCCTTATACCATTTCCAGACATTAAACATGGAATTTAGGAAAGCTTGCTTAATGCTAATGAGAAATAAACCTATAGGGTCACATGCTAAGTATTTCTATTGATCTTAATTAATTTCTATTTTAATTTAATTATTAGAATAAATATTACTCTCAAGACCAAGGAATAATTTTATTTAAGTTTTATCAATTGTAAAATATTAAAAAAATATTTAGACTTTGAATTGAATATTTATTTTATTTATTAAATATTTTATAAATATTTATTCATCAGACTGTGGATAGAATGTTTATTCATGAGTCAATAATTAATAAATATTTATTTTTTATTTAATAAATTCCTAAGAGGATGAATGAACCGAGATTGTGTCTGGTTATAAATATTAATTTTCAAGCTGGTAAAATAATATTTATCATTGTTCTAGTTAGAGAATAAAATTAAATATTATTATTATTATATGGAATAGCGTAAAATATGGTTTATTAAATTATTTAAGGGTTTTTATGAAATTAAATAATACATTAACCTAAACCCTAACTCCGTAAATAGATTTATATGTCTATTTTGTAGGGTTAATCAAGAATTGAAAATCATTATGCACAACAGACTTCTCTCTAGATTCATCCTTCCCAGATCTTCTCAAGAATGAAAAGAACTCCTTTAAGATTTAAGGATCATGAAGTGATCAAAACGAACAAAAAAAGTTAATATATCTACTGCACTAGTGCCCAATAATCCATTTGTGTCATTTGGAGATCAAAGGAGCATGTTTGGATCACATCTTGAGGGATTCTAAACTTAGATCATACAAGGTAAATGCCGATAATCTGAAAAGGTCTTTTTTCAGAAAATCAACAACATAATCTAAAAAATGTCCTAAGATGTGGTGTTTTTTATTTAGATCTAATTTAAATTAATTATAAACATAATGTGAAAAATATCATCTTCGGGACCCGATCTTTATATATCAGTATTTGATGGAAAAATTTCATTGGTCATGATGTTTACATATTGCACAATTGGAATATTATCTATCGAATCTGAATAAAACCCTTATGGTTATTTTCCCAAACGATTCTTCCACTATTTCCAAAAACTACATGTGGTATTAAATTTCTAACGTTTAAATTTATAATTATTGAGTTTATTGTTGATCTATATGTGCAATAATGGTTAGATCCTTCATTTCAATATTATTATTTCTTTAAATCTGGAGATTAATTAACATGATTTGGACATTTTAATATTTATCATTAAATATTAATATATTATTAAATCCTAATAATAGTTGAACAATGATTGGGGCATCCATCAAGTGGTGCCATTGTTTTAGGCCGATTTATTGGGTTACATAGCGTGTAGTCAGAGTACACTCTGGGTACCCAAGTTCAATTCACCTGGATTTGTTGTGGTATACAAAACACACTAAGAATATATTATAGGTGGTGCATTTATTTCACACTAGGTATATACTGAGCCAACATGGTACATAGTCTACCAGATTACACGACATGTAGCTAGAATACACATCATGTGGTATACATTGTTTATCAATGAAATCTGATCGAACCATATAGTCAAATACACTATTTATAACCATGTGAGATTGATGTCCTAGACAATTAATGAGATACACTATGTGTAGCTATCTTATAAAACATGTAACCCGCTAATTCTTGTGTTCAATGTACACACTAATTCAATAAGTGAATTATGATGACACACAGTAAAGAGGAACTCACAACATGTAACTAGAGTACACACCGTGTGATTCATTTCAAAAAACATCCCGAGTCAGTAGAAGGGTTATATAGACACACATAAAATGGACCAAACGGTATATAGTATGTTAGTACATTCCATGTAATCTAATTGAGGTACATGATGAATCCCCAAGCATTTATCTCAAGTACATAAAAATCATGGAAAGTGACCTAGAGCTCGATAGCACACATCATGCAGTCTCCCAATAAAAATGAAATTAAATTAAATTTAAAATAATTAATTATTGCATAAAAATCTAATTACACTGTTGGAACCATATGTATTTGACAATGTAATAAAGTTTTTTAAAAATTTCAAATACTCAATTAATTTATTGTAATTATCCATAATTATTGGCTATGTCATTTTATTTTCCATGAATGCATTAATGACAAGTATCTCCCAGAGAATTAAAAGGTTCATTAACATAAATAGGATTAATTAGTTAATTAATTAATACAATTTTTTTATCTTATTATTAAATAAATAATTAAAGTTAATGTTAGTTAGTGTACTTTTTCATATGTGTTGCATGTATGATCGATCATGATCTTTGACCAGACATGTGTATGAGTTGGTTTTATTTAATTTTATTACATGGGTTTAAAATTATATATTATTAAATTAAAAAATTATGGTATGTATATCATTCATACCTCTTTTATTATGTAATACATGCATGTCCAATTTTGTTTATGTAATTACACTTAACCAATCCTTTGGTTCCCCTCGCCTATGAGCGAGTTATAAATATATGTAATAAAATGTATATCCCAAGGTATAGAGAGTTAGTTCAAGATGTGATAAAGACAAAACAAACCCAAGTAATACACAGGTGGATAGGTGGAATTCTATAACTCATGTGAAGGTAGGAAAAATGATTTTTCTCCTAGGGTTATAGGTTGATTTATTTTGTGCTCAATGAATCAACTATAAGATAAGTTCTAGATCATGTCATTTATTTATTTATTTATTTTTATTATCAATTGTTTATTTTATGGATTCAATACCATGATCACATAAATAAATTGACTAATATGAAAAGATTTAATTTAAATAAATGGATTGTGCAATAATGTTTTATCGTAACATGGTTAATAACTTAAGTAAAATCCACTTAATATTAACAAGAATTCTAAAGGAAATAAAAAAAAATTACACATAATAAAAAAAATCCCTCAACTTAATATTCAGTTAGACTAAGCCTTCCATTACTTAGTTAAGAATTAAATCCATATAACTAAGTGTTTGACCAACCTTCATTGAGGTAATTACTTTTATCACATATTTCCTATTAATGTTTTGGGTTGAATTAACCAATTTACATCAAGATTAGTAACATTTTATGGACTTGATGTAACTTATAGGCAAGGGTTAAGGAAATTTGATTAAGGGATTCTATATTGTGGATTACACTCAATGGATAAATGAGATACATTCCCATAGTTTTCACAGACCTACCAACTTAAATACCATTGAGTAATTGACCAAACCCTTTCTTGGGTTATTAGAATGGGAATATGGATCCTTTCAACTATAATGTTTGAAAAACTAGATATTCTAAGCCCAATGGGGAGGTATTTTTGGACTTGATAAAAAAGCAGGAGACTTAATAAAATTTAATTCATTATTTCTCACAAAAATTATAATAAATTGAAGTACTAATAATATTCTCTTTAATAATTGTAGAATAATGAAAATTTTGTAAACCGCATTATCCTTGGGATAAATTTTGAAGAAAGACTATCCCCTTACTGGTAGTAACTTCCAAGAATGGTTTAGATGACTATGGGTTATGTTGCACCATGAATGAAAATATTACATGCTAGAATCCTTGTTGTTTAATATACTCATAAAGGAGGTGATTAATTAATATTTCTCTATCTGTGATAAACACTTGAGCAATGTGGTTGATGTTAATTTTTAAATTATTCCATCTTTGTTTAATAAACTCATGAAGTCACAAGAAGACATGTATTCTTATAGCATGCTCCAGCATATTTGTGGTATATATCTGGAGAGAGATAAATAAGAATTGTTTTAGTTGTCCAATGTGCTCTTTTAGAGTAATATTGGAGAAGGTGAACCATCTGGCCCTCACATAGTAAAACTCATTTGCTACATTGATCAACTAAAGGTTCTATGGGTTTAAATTTCCTAATTAATTACACAAAAATTTAATTATTGCATAACTTACTCATATATTATCTAGTTTTTATGTTAATTTAAATATTAGAAAAATAAAAAAGTCTCTTTTAGATCGTCTCATATGACTTCTCTACGTTTATAAGGAGATAAAACGTGAAAATTTTTATGTCCTTGTGGTAAATAAAAGGAATGTCCAGGTGAAGAGATCTAAGTTCAAAGAATCTTCACAATACCCTTACAAGAAAACAATGATCATGGGGAAATAAATTAAATAGGATTTTATTAGTTTTTCATGTGGAAATAAGGTCCAATAGAAGACAAATTATACCTATAAGAGAAGAAATGGAAGCTTTAGGTGTATTTGTTATAAAGTGAAAACTATCTATTTAAAAAAAATTGGTATTAGATGTAGAATGTGGTTCTCGCATATGTAATAGAATCTAGGAACCATGTATATTTTAAGAGATCATATGAGGAGAGGTAGATATATGGTCATTCAACATATCCAGACATGATTTTGTAACTATTGGGTACTACCAACTTATGGTACCTATGATAATGATCATGGTTTTGAAAGATTTTTATTATATTTCATGTGTTACTGAAAACATTATTTCTATAAACATACATGATAAAGATGTATTTATATTCAATTTGGGGAAAATGATTATTCTTTTATAAATATAGCATTGGTTATGGTAATTAATATTTAAATAACTATCTTTATGTGTTGGATTACATGAACCAAGTAATGGTAATCGATAACAAAATTACTTCACATGAATCATACCACACCCAAATATGGAATCACTGACTAAGCCATGTAAATGAAATTTTTTGAAAAAAATACAAAAATATGGATATTTGGATTCCATTAAACTAAAACCACATGGTTTATGGCATGTGTGTTTACAAGTAAAAAATGACCAGATCTTCATTTAGTGGAAAAGGTGAAGGGACCAAGGATATTCTTGAATTATATCATACCAATTTGTGTGGACCATTTTAGATTGAATCAAGGGGTGGGTACTCATAATTCATAAATTTATTGATTATTTTAGTGTATTTGGATATGTCTACTTGATGAGTTATAAGACTAATTAATTTGATAGATCCAAAGAGTAAAATAATGAAGTTGAGAAGCATATTGGTAAGATTATTAAGAAACTCTTCTCAAACCATGGTGTAGAATATCATAATAAAGACTTCAATGGATATTTATGGGATTTTGGAATTCTATCCGGTAATGTTCCATGTATTACTAGCCCATAAATTTTCTAGTTTCAGTGATTGGAGGTGTACATGGGAAGTTTTGGGAGGTTTTGAGAAGTTTTGAACTACATGAGTATTTCACTACGTGGTTCATGATGTGAAACATATTCATGTCATGAGTTGGTGGTTCACAAATTGTATAGTTGGTTGGTTTCATAGATTTTGTGTATGAAAAAGGGTATTTTATGAAATTTATTCACATTATGAAAGGGTAATTCAATACATATAATTAAATAAATCTAAGCAAAGAAAATTTTCATCAAAATCCAAAGATATGGAGGTTTCACACCTTGTAATGGTTTCATGGATTATAAATCATGGTCCCCATGTAATTCACATCATGAAACTATAATTCATGACATGAAAGGAGAATATTCTAGGTTTTAAATAGGGTTTTAATTCAATTTAAACCTCTCATTAGACACTTTCTCCCTCACGTTTTTTGAGGAACCATAGGTGCCTTCGAAATATCATCATGCATGTCTTCACTTTCTTTGATCCTTGAGTTCCAGAGGTTTTTTAATATCGATTGAGGTATGTTATCCTCTATTCCATGTGGTTTTATTTCAATTATTCTTTTAGTAGATTCACTATGGAGATGTTTCTTTGGTTTGGGGAAAGTATGGGATGAGTTTTGACAACCCCATGATTCAGTGTATGTTTTTCGGAGATATCGTGGTGCGGTTGTGGTTTCTAGGAAATTCATTTTTCTCTATATGGTATATAGTGATATCAAGAATATTATTTGAGGTAGGGTATCCTCATTCTCACTCATTTTTATGTGTTATGTGCGAAATCTATATGATTTTTCTTTTCTTTGGGTGCATAGTGAGGTTTGGAATAATAAGATAATAATTGGAAAATTTGAAATTAGTGGGTATGGGGGAGATATCACATTATTTACTACTATGATATATGTTTTTTATTTTATTCATCATTATTATTACCAATACAAAAAATAATATCTATTGGGAGCCTCATTTTTTCTATAGTTGTTATGATGTGATAATCCTTTCTTTGTTGTTATGTGATTGCAATCTGAATAAAAGGATAAATAATGCATATTTGGATAATAAACTACTTTGACCAAGATTTTTTTTTTGGTTTATATGATAATACCCATGATAAATAAATAAATAATATTATAAATACCCTAAATAATGATGGAATTATATTTTTTATGCCATTGTGTATACTTATTCTTACTGTGTTTCCTATCTAGTTTGGGATTTTGTACAGTGATGGTGGTGACCAGTTGGTTTGTGCATGTGTGGGGATGTGATGTGATGTGGTTATTGGATGGAATGGATGTGACGTGGGCATTGGTGTGTTATAGTGCACAGTGGTTGTGGTGCACAGTGATGTGTGCTTGTGTTGTGTAATACCGTTATGGTGTGTGGTTTGGCTAGGATGTGTGACGATATTTTGTGGTGTATAATGGTTTCTCTCCCATTAGTTCATTTCACATCCTTCATTCCTTTCAATTCCTCTCTTTTCTTGGATCATTAGTAATCATGCCCATTTTATCCCCCTTCTTCTAACTTTCATTGTAGTTGGTATCCTGGGATTCCGTAATTCGGTTTCAGTGGAATTTGTTTGCAGTGTAGATTTGGTTCTTGGAGATGGTGTTTTGGTGTATGTATGGTGTCTTTCAGTATGTTTGGTTTTGGATCTATCGTGTGGTTTCATCTCCTCTTCCCCCAATCTTCTCTATAAACCTATTCTATTGTGCTAGACCCCACCTCGATCAAGTATAATGGTATGTCAGGGTAGTTTGGTTCTATAGTGGTGGGCGTGGTGGTGGTGCGAGCATCATCGGGTGGTGTTTATTCTCTATGGATTCAAATTTATCTCTATGAAGATCTTGATAAACTCATCCAAGTTTCATAGATATGGTGTTTAGGATTCCTGTTCTATTTTATCTTCTTTTATTGGAATTTTCTCTTAGGCGGTGTTGTTCATTGATGGTTCAGGGATTTTGGAAATCATGGGGTCTCACTACCAATGATTTTGTGATACTGATAGTGAGTTTATGTCGAGGTTGTAGGTCTAGAGTATGGAATGTGTGTTTTCATTTTAAATTTTAAATATGAATTGGATAGTGTGTTATATGTGTTGGAATTGGTTTGAATTTTGAATTTGTTTACCAGGTTGTTTTTTAAATAGTTCTCTAAATTTTAAGGTTTTCACTTTTCAAAAAGTAGGTTATTTGAAAATACCAAAAAAGTGTCTTTGGAGGGGGATATTTTTAGGTGGATGAGATGTATGATTGTTGTGGTGATATGGATTCAGCGATGTGGCTTGGAAATTATGGTGCATGTGTGGTGTTGTGAAATTGGTTGGGTGAGTTGGGATAGTTGTTATGTGGAATAGTGGTGATAGTTTCCTATTTAAACATGGAATAATTTTGATAAAAAAACAAAGAAAATAGGTTGGTAAATAAGAAATATGGGATGGAAATGGTTGTGTGGTAAATATATTAATTAATTTAATGAAAGAACGGGTTGTGTAATGTGAAATAGAATGGATAAATGAATAAAAGTGGTGGAACCTATAACTATAATTTGAAATTTTGTATGCATTTTGTGGTAGTATTATGATGCATTGCATATAGTGGTGGAAGTAGTTTTTATGGTTGATGTGTGGTATAGTGGTGGTGAATTCATGTGTGTTAGTGAAGTTGATGTAAAAACCATAGTTTGGGTATTGTGTGTTATCTATATATCTTGTATTTTATGTTATTTCTATACATGCCTCACCTGAGTTGGATAACCTTACCAACTCTCAAAGGTTATGGGTTCTGAGTGTTTTCCCCAACATCCAGGATGGTAGTGATATAGATGGCTAACTACCCCCTATTCTATACTCTTACTTCAGCAGTGATGGTTCTATTTTATGTGGGTGAGATGTGTAGTGATCTCCCAGGTTTATTTAAGTAATATTTGGTTATTGGGACTATGATGAGATGTGATATGTGAGCCTAGGAGTCTACAGGCTAGATATTATGTGATAATACCAGATGCTAGCATTGGATTCTAGACCTTGTGAGGGTGGGGTATGTAGGGATGCTTCCAAACCCACATTAGATATGGACTAGGTGTCTTCAAGTGAGATTTGATTTAATGTGATGTGTATGGAAGGGATGGAATCATATGATGTTTGACATTGGGGTTTGAGAGTATAAAATCCATGGGGAAGTAGAATCAGGGCACCTTTCTTTTTTATGATCTCTATGTTATATTACTATATTGGATATTTGATTTGGTGAGTGAGTCATAGTGATGCTGGGATGGTTAGTTGATCGGTTTAGGTGATTTTTGGTTCTATTGTTTGTTTACTAGCACATTAGCATACTCTTTTCAAATGTGCACTTGAGACCTTGGTTATGTCTCTACTTAGTATACCTACTATGCTTAGCCTACATGTATACACTATTTTTTAGGTTTCCAAGTGAAATTTGGGGACTGAGCTGGTCATTACTAGAAAGGTTAGGGATGTTGTTGAGTTTATATTGTAGACTTGTATTTTGGTATATATTGGATACTTTTATTTGTATTGGTTTATTCCTTTTCCATGCATTGTGGGATAGTTTTTTTTTACCTTTATATTTTCGATTAGAGTTTTTTGGTAGTTTTTTATCCTATATTCTAATACTATTTCATTTATAGTGGGAAATTCCTCCCATATAATGATATTTTATACCCTTGATGCTAGTCTCCACCTCAAGGACTATTAAAGGTGGGACTCGGGGTCCATTATATCTCTTCCTTAATTGTGGAATTTTTGGAGGGAGGGGGTCATGAAAAAGTGGTATAAGAGGTGATATTTGAGAGATAGGATGGATTATGGAGTTATATATATTTAGTATTTCATAGGTTGGAAGGGAAAGAATTATATTTGATATTGGTGTGTGAATAGGCTAGGGATACTGGCTAGGATATAGTATTTTAGGGGGCCCCATGATCCAATTTACATAATTTAAGCTTATTGAATGACCAAGTGAGGTGGGAATATTTTTAGGGTAGAGACCTAGGGGAGGTACATTCATCATGATTTATTATTTTCATGTTTGAATTGGGTTGTTGTGGGAAAATAAAATTAATAAAATAAATAAGATTAGATAAAATTCATTGCTACCAGACTTAATATGTTATCTTTTCTTTTCAATAATGGTTCATGTTCATCATATATGAGTGGATTAGGAAGTTGAGGTTTAGTAGGTTGATTTATTTTATCTTCATTGGATCAACCTGATAGAGGATGATGAATCTTGTAAGAGATCTTTTCATTCCTTTCAGTGGTAGAGTTTGGAAAAGTATAGGGGATCATCGCATATCTAGAGAAAAAGTGTTATTTAGAGGATCTTGAGATTGATATTTTTCTGATTAAATATTAGGATGAGTTCTAGGTTTCATTGGTAATTAGTCGAATGTGGGGAGATATGCTTCAATGGTGAATGTTGTTTCTTGGTGACCATAAATAGGCATATCTGTTGTGGTCAAACTTTCAGAGAGAGTTTTGGGCTAAGTTCCTATCATTAATGATGAGGGAATCAAAGAGGAAATATATTCTCTCTATTCAGCATAGGAGATTAATAATTAGGGAATTGGGGATGAATTTCAAGTACCTCATATACTTTTCTCCAAAAAAAATTATAGATGAGGATTCTAGATTGTGGTATCTAGAGGAGGATTTGTACCCGGTGATCAGGTATATTTTCACATCATTTATGCTCCTTTCATATCTGTAGGTAAAGAAAAAGTACGAGGTTATCAAAATGATGTTTTCTCTAGGATATGGGCATCGAGAGAGTGGCCATCTAAAATTTTGAGGAGTATAGCTTCAAGAAGTGGGTCATGGGAGTTCATGAACTCAGGTTTCCAATTAGTGGAGAACTGAACATGGAAGATCTCCTTCCATTATTATGTGGAATTTGTCTCTAGGACACCTACTAGAGTATTTTTATTTTTTATATGTATGTGGGGGACATGGGAACTACCAAGCTCAATTTTTACCCACTTAGGGAGGCTAGTTTCAATTGGGTGTTGAGGCCCCTTTTCGGTAATAGTAGTTGTTCCCTCTGAGGAATTTTCAGCAGTAGGGATCATTTGTGTTTGATTAGAAGAAGAGGGTATGTGGTGTTGGAATAGGATAGCCTCATGATTATTCCCATCCATAGTGACCTACTCCAGATCCTGGCCATGGATTTCGACACTATATATGTAAAGGAGTTGGGCATGGTTAGATTCATTTGTTAGAGGCGACAGTTCCAGTAGATTCAGGTGTTATTCTAGGTGTTGTCATTTTATAATCTACCCTTGTTTGTGAATTGTTTAATTTAGGATCCTCACACTCTTTTTTTTACCTGTTTGATTTTTACTTTGTTAATGGACATGGATAGGCTGCAAGTTCTTCTGGTTTTATCCATACCAGTTAGAGGTCAAGCTTCTTTTTTGATGTGTTCAGGGGGTGTAGGTTGGTGATTGGGAAGCATAAGTCCATGGGAAACATTTTCTTGTGGTATATATATTCATAAGATGTTATTATTAGCATGGATTTTATGTATTTCGTGCAGGTAGTCATCAAATTTTTTCATAGGAGAGTTTTATTTTCTGATGTGGAGGACCAACGAGTGGTGTTCATTGGTGAGAAATGCTATCGGATGGGTGGTAGGAAATTGGAGACTCTTTTATTACAGTTGGGAAAGATTTCAGTGGAATATTGGGTTAGAGATGTTCCTGGTGTTGTGGAGGATTTCTTGGATGTTTTCCTAGAGGATTTTACCATGATATGACATCGAGTTCAGGATATAGTTGCAGTTGGGTGTGTCTTTGATTTTGATGTATCCCTATCGGATGGTGCCTATGAAGTAGTGAGAGGTGAGTTTATAGGAGGATGATCTAATGTAGAGGGGTTTCATATGACCTAGTGTGTCACCAAGGGGTGTTATAGTGTTTTTTGTAAATAAGGAAAATGGTAGTTTAATGTTGTGTATAAACTGTCAGAGTTTGAATCAAGTAACGATAAAGAATTATTACCCTATTATGAGGATAGATGATTGTTGAAACCCACCAAATAAGAATTAGAAAAAAAATCACAAAGGAAGAAACACCTAAATATGGGTATTTCCTTACCTACAAAATAAAAGGAACTGAGGCATGTGGATCGCATGATCTTCCAAGGGAATTATGATCACGTGATCATTTCAAGTTCACGTGAGGAATCCATGTGTAGCATATAACCTGCAAAAAATCATGTGGATCCCCCTTCAATGGACCTTCCTGATATCACAATGGGTCTCTAAAAAACCAATGATCATGTGGTGACAATCGAATGAATTCCCCTAGGTCATATGGTTTTTCATTGTAAAATTCTTGAAAAAACATCTGAAATTCCTCCAAAAATAAGGAGGAATGATATGAAAATAGAGAGACCCCTAGTTTTCATAAAGCTCATGTGTTGTATCATTATTATAAAGGATAAATTTCCTTGATGATATCCAAGCACTACCACAAAACTGGGTTTCCGCAGTGCCACCCTTTATCAATGCTAAAAAAGTGATGATAAAGGGGGGGCCTTTATTAGCACTTATTTTTAGCACTGTTAAAGGGGACCCCTTTATCAGTGCTTCTTTTAGTAGCGCTGATAAAGGGAGGATTTATCAGTACTTTTTTCTAGCACTAATAAAGTTCATATTTTAAAAAAAATATGAAAAATAATATATTGTTATATAAGTATATTAATATTGATATAAATATAACATATATTTTTTAAATATGTTTTAGATAAGTATAAATAGACTATTACATTTAATATATAAGAAATTTAGTAAAAATGGATTTAAAATATTTTAAAAAATATTATTAATTAATAATTTTCTAATTTTCATTGATTAATAATCATTTAATAACAATTTGAAGACACAAAGAAATAAAAATGTTTAATAAAAGATCTAAAATAAGTTGAAAATGTAACTCAAACTTCAAACGGCCAAAACTTTTCATCCGGGTGTCTATTTGATCTCTACAGCATATCAAATAAAATATTTCAATGAGCTCTACATGATATTAACCCAAGGGAACCTTCTGTCACATTTTTCGAGGCTCAAAAAATCCTAGAAGGCCTTCAAAACTGAGTTTTTAATCAGGATACCCCAGTTTTTTAACATTCAAACAGGTATAACTTCTTATATGGATGTTCACTAGGCATGTACCACATATCATATCGAATATTGTTTCATTTTCTTCAATTTTATTGGTTTTATATTTAAAAAATACTTCTTGATTAGAATTTATGATTGTTTTAACATTCTATGGATTTTCAAATACACATATATATGTATTTATTCGTAAATGTGTGTTTGTGTGTATTGTATATATGTATGTATTTATTTATTTATTTCTTTATAAACATGTATAAAAAACATATTTTATAAATGTCTTTAAAACTAATCTTATAAATATATATTAATATAAAAATAAATATACAGATACAAAATTATAACTAAAAATATATATATAAATAAATATAAATATAAATTAATATATGAATAAATATATATATATACTAATATATGAATGAATATATATGTATTAATATAACTAAATATATTTATATTAATATGAATCTATATTAATATATGAATAAATATAACTTTATATATATATAAATATAAATATATATTAATATAAGAATATATATATATATATTAATATATGAATAAATATATATGTATTAATATATCTAAATATATTTATATTAATATGAATCAATATTAATGTATGAATAAATATAACGATATATATATATAAATAAATATAAATTAATATTAATATACGAATATATATATATATATGAATAAATATATATGTATTAAAATAACTAAATATATTTATATTAATATGAATATATATTAATATGTGAATAAATATAACTATATATATATATCATTAAATAGAGAAAAAAACTAAATATCTTAGTGGTAAAGGTGCAGGCGCGCAAGGGGGGAGGTCTTGGGTTCGAGTTCGTGTGGAAGTAGGGAGGGGCGCACGGGCATTTGGGGGATGTGCGGGCAAGGGAATCGTGTGGGAGAGTGGGAGAGGGTCCGCATTGCACTGATAAGGGGGGTCCTAGTGATGTTAAAAGCTCTCCCCCCCCCCGCATTATATATTCTTTTTAACTTTTTGTAAAAAAAAATTTACTTTTATCAGTACTAAAAAAGCACTGATAAAAGACCTTTTTATCAGTACTTTTTTTAGCACTGATAAAAGACTCCTTTTATCAGCTCTTTTTTTTAACGCTGATAAAAGGGGCCTTTATCAGCACTTTTCTGAGCATTGATAAAGGGACCCCCTATCTTCACCACGATTAACAATGCTTTTTTTAGCGATGTTAATGACATTTTCTAGTGCTGATAAAGGCCATATTTTTAGTAGTGAAGTAAAATTGCAAGACCACTAAACCTTTTTAAAATAAAACAAATGAGATAAAGTGGAGGAGGCAAGAGGTTCTCATAGTTGATGAAAGACATGTGGCGCACCCCTAGTGATCCACAAGGCATCACGAGTCCCTGGAGACATGTCCACCTCATCTAATGAAGTCCCTTTTAGTAGTCAGCCTCACCAATAAAAAGTTCTTGGGTATGTCTAGGCAACTTTTTGCTTCCCCTTTGGCACTCTAAGGACATACAGATATATTTTTCCACAACATGCTCACACACCCCCAAATGACCCATATTGTTTATGTGAGGCATCATCAAAAAAAACAAGTAAATGTCCTTGACATTTCTTATGATAATTGTATAATCTCTAACCTTTTTAAAATAAAAAAGGGAAAATGATAAAAGAGGCAAGAGCTCTTATGGTCGCTAAAAGACATGAAATGTTCTAAGAAAGTCTACATCACGGTCTCATGATACCCCTGGAAAAACCACCCTTTCCTTACAAAATATCCCTATCAAGGCATTGATCTCTCATGAAGGACCTTGTACATGTCCATAGAACAAGGTGAAAAGTCCTTTGAAATTCTTACATGATCAAACAAGTCCCCGTTAATTGTAAGTAATCCAATAATGGAGTCATTGAAGAGAGGGACTTGCAACTATTAAAAATCAAGTGACACACTTGGAATGTTCTACGGTAGATACTTGTGAAGCCACGTGGTGATAGAGCCCTTCAATGAATCTAGCCTAGACTCACTCTAGATACACCATATAAAGCACCGAACAAACAGGGTGGAGATGCCTATAAATTCCCCACCCAACATGAAAAGAGGGAAGATTTTTTTCAGAATTTGGACATCTGAACTTTGTATGATTTGACTCTCGACCTCTTTGGACTTCTCAGAGTGATAAATCTCATGATCCAAAAGTATTTTGTCGGGTAATATACTAGTGAATATCTTAAGTAATCATGCACTATACATAAACTAATTCATGTGATCATTCATAGATCACATGAAGGACTTCTAGAAAGGTGTCTGAAGAATGTACTGAATATCCCCCAGATCATGCAAGACTCATGATAAAATGACATTGAACGAACATAAGGAATTTTAAATATAAACTCCATAACAAAGACTAAAGGATGAAGACTTAAACCAAAACATGTTCACCGACCCACATGCACTACGTCTGAACCTCCCAAAGACACATGACAACACTAGGACACATCGCCCAGATCTCGCAACACTCCTTCAGCATGTTATTTGGGTCATACAAATCCTTCCATACATGTTAAGAAAAAGTCATGCAGCCCCCCTAGATGTGTCACCATAGTCTCACAGAAGTCCCCATGGACTTAATTCCCAAGCCTCACAACGTCCTTCAGATGCATTGCCTGACTCATATAAGGGCGCCTACTCATCTGATTCAAGTCTTGCAGTTGCAATTGGGAATGACAATCAAGCTCTCGTGACACCCTCTAGACAAGCCAGTTGAGACCCACGATTCCCTCCAGACATAATGGTCAGGTCTCACGATGACCTCCAAGGATGTTAGCCAACATACGTGACATCCTTCAAACCATGTCGCACTAACTCTTGTGACACCCCCCATATGTGTCAAGATAGGTCATGTAATGGATTTAAGGACAAGCCAACCAGGTCATGTGATGGATTCCAAGAAAATCCAACTTGGTCATGTGACACCCTCTAGCCAAGTAGAAAGGGAAACCCCAGAGTGTAAGTCCTAGTCAATAAAACAGCCTCAGTGTGTAAGCCCCAATATAAAGGGAACTATGACGACTCTAATTCCTTCCATATTCAGGATACATAGGCCACCTCTTCAAGGTTTCAACTCCATATTGATCATCTAGGGAAATCACTATGTCTAATCCCTTATCCAGATAAATGACATTAACCACTTTCTATCCCTTGTTTCTCACAATGATCATAGCTCACGTGGGCTTAGGGAGTTTTATTGATCATTTCATCTGCACTATACACCCCAGGGTTACAAGGGAAACCTTAGTGTGTAATTCTCAACTACTAGAATCTTATATTATATCCCCGATCAATTGTTCATCCATCTTGTTATAAGCATCTAGAGTTCCCAAAACCTCAATGATGGTTACAATTTCTCTGAGTGTGATCATCCACGTTATCCTATCAATTGGTTAAGGGATAAGTGAACCTGGAGAACTCTGGTTCCCACCATAATTGGGATAGATAGGACACATTTCTATGACCCAAGATCTAATAAACGTACACTTCAATGTAAGTCTTATATCTATGAGATTTCAACCACCAGGACCTAGTCATTCCCTTGAGATTGTCACTCTACCTAATCCACCAACGGGCTAAGAAATAAACTAAACTATAATGAACTTGATTTCATCCATACTCAGGATATGGAGTATTCCTTATCAAGGATTGAGATCTATACTAAACAACCCAAGTACTATCCCAGTACCCAAGTACCATATATATATATATATGCACACACACACACCATGAGACTGGTCAGTTGTTCCCCCTTATTTCTCACACCGATCATAGCTCACGTGAGCTTAAGGAGATGAACTGAACACCTTGTTAGGAATCATGAATCTACACTAACCAGGGAAATCCTAGTAATACCTATAGAGTGGTATAGTATGAACACCCCTTATATAAGATAATATACCTTGGGGTCAGTCCCAAGGGAGTGATTGAACTATGATGACTTTTATTCCTATCATAACTAGGATACGAAGGACGACTCCCTGTGACCTGAACTCAAAAAATTTGTGTCTCTTTACCCGTAAATATTTCCTCTCTACATGACACTAAACTGCACAGGATTAGAAAACTGTGTGGGTTTTGATTCCTGCAATAACCAGGATATGTAGGACCCCTCATAATGGCTCAATCTGCTCCTCAGAATATTAACTACCTCCTCATTGGCATTAAATTATGAATCATTTGGTCATATAGATTCATCACATAAAGAGGTTACTCACCATTAAGTAAATGGATGAAGAACCTATGATATATATGTATGGATCAACTAATGAGACTACACTCACCTCAGTTCATCAATGAGACTCCCTTTCTTTGTTTAATGATTGAATTAACCAATGATTCATTTTTTTAGGGTAACCAGACACGTATTGGGATTATTTCTAGGTTCACAAACATATCTTCAATCTATAAGAGAGTCCCATAGTAGAAAAAAATCCCCCAAAAAGGGTGATATGATCCTGAACTCCCATCCTCTCGACAATGCGAGTCCCCAAGATTCATTGGGCATGAAAACCTAGATAATCATTGGCCTTTGGAAATAAAGAGTATACCCAGCTATAGATGGGGGAACCATTGGGAGTTTTTTGGAAAAGTGGCAATGGTATCCCAATGAGAAAAACCTATTTCACACCTTGAAAACAAAAATGGTGAACCTTCCATGAATCTCTCCAATGAAAAAATGATTGGTTATTATCCATCTTAACATTAAGTTTTCCCTTATATGAAAATAAAATTGTAAAATTGATGTTAATCTCTGTAACAATAGAACGATTGGGTTATAATGTTTTAGTCCACTTTGCTTTTCAAATCCTATACAAACAAAGTAGTAAAACCAGAATGATCTTATAGATGATTCTCTATAACCATGGTTCTCATGAGATAAGTCCATCCTCATTTTGACAAGACCAGATGAGAAGAATTGAAAAATCAAGGAATATCATGACAATTGTGTTAACTATGAATATATTTTTGAGAAAATTATGCCTACATTATTTAACTAATTAGTAACCTTGTTCCTTGTTATCTACATGACTACAGATATTGACAACATCCTAATTCTAGACAACGCCTTCATCATCCAGCATTCGCTTTGGTAAATTATCCATGACTACAAACCCTGTGGGTCACAAAAAGATTTCACATGCTCAAAAACTCTAATGAAAGGTATCAAAACAGTGGTTTGGGAGTACCACTGATATGTTACAATCTTAACCATGCAAAGTTTCTTATGAATTTCTACAAGTGTGATGACTAGAGAGTCCACATCACCCAAGAAAGGTTGTTTCTAAGCTAGTGTCCCTCATCGCCATGACCAAAATCTTCATAAGTTTATCCCCAGAGTGAAACAAATGCCATCTTCCATATCTTATGAAGGTGGAACAGGAGGCCAAATATGGATCCCTTTCAGTTTAGGTTCCACTGAGGAGTGAATCTATCAACTGTTGTCACCAACAACATACCTCTAGTACCTATCAGTGTCCTGGTGAGGTTACCATCCGACACACAGCCACCTCTGACTCACATGAACAGGATACAAGGAAGACTAATAATATTAGGAAGGTGTTAGATATCTAAGAGATGGATCATTCCCCCACTCCTAATGATGATTATTACCATCATATTCAGGAAGAAACCAGCAAGCAGGCTCATATCCCTATGCGTTCTAAATAAGTCTACGAGCATATCCCTGCAGTAGGCTTGGGGGAGGCTCATACTCCAACACCTATGCACAAATCCCATCAGCATATTTTGGTGTCACAAGGAGGAAATAAGTGGGCACATATTCTCACTTCAATTGAATTCATCTTTCAGTATATAATGGAGACTTAAAATGTGTAGGCTTGTATTCCTACACACACTTCAAAAAATGCCAATATATTTTAGCAACAACTAAATAAATATTCAAGAATATTCAGGAATTGTTGAAGATGAAGGGATAGGCACATACTCTTATACCAATAGCTAGGATAGCTCAACACTCTGATAATCATGAGCATGTTCATGTACTAGATAAAGCACACATTCTCTCTACCACTCAGAGGATTATTGCAATATTCCAATGAAGGTTGAGGCATCAAACCGGGCTCATATTCTCATTATAACTAGGGCTCACTAGGTGAGGGAGGAACATTCTTCAATACAGGGGAACATGAATGTTGAAGAAGTCTAGAGACATATTACAAAGGCCCGGGATCAGGATCATATCCTCATTATAGATGGGGCACACCATGTGAGAGGGGAACATGCCTTGGGACAGGATCATATTCCTATCGAAGAAGTCCAGCAGCATACTCCAAAGGCCCAAGATCAGGCTCATGTCCCCATTCTGGATGGGCCTAACCATGTGAGAATGGCACAAGCCTTGAGGCAGGCTCACATTCCTATCAGGGAATCTGCCCATCATATTCTGGAAGATCACAGAAGCTAGGAACATATTCATACTTCTTCCAATGAACGATTGTGTCAACATCATTCCAAGGAAATATAGGGGAAGACTCATATTCCTTATCCCATTCCGTAGGTCAATCGGAATATTCCTAAGGGGAATTCATATTTGTACTAGGCTCATATCCTTGATCCAAATGGGGACCGCCAAGTGATAGTGGTACATTCCTCGAGGAAGGCTCGTATTTCTACCAAGAAAAAACAATGACATATTCTAAAGGCTCATGATCAGTCCTATATTCCCATCCTAACTGAGGCTCACCAAGTGATAATGGAACACACCTCAGGACAAGATCACATTCCTATTAATAATGAGAAAGCTCATCGACATATTCTGATAGCTTCTCAGTAGGAGTCTCATACTCCGGTAACACCAAGTGGTTATATACAAGTTATAACAATCGTTACACAACACGCTCATATCCCTGCACAATTACAAAATTCAGGTCATCATATTCTGGCCATGATGAAAAACATGGATCATACTCATAATCTACTCAATTACAATGTTCTTGAGGTTTTTTTGAGACACATTCTCAACAAAATAATGTTTTCTGACTCTTTTAGCGAAGCGAAGGCATAAGACGTTTATTACCATGAGATTCCCCCTCATGGTAGTGTGGAGATGGATTTTAGGGACTTTACTCCAAACATCCACCATGGTCAAATTCTCCACAGTGATATCTCCCATGGGAAATGAAATCCTCCCTTTTTTGAGACACCTCCATATAGATAGGTGAATCAAAATCTAACACTTTTTTATAGAGAGGTTCTCAAAACCTCAGGGTCAACTATATATGGTTCCTCATCAACTTCCGGAAGCATCTTAATCCCATCAGCAAGCAACCATCAGAGCCATATTTTATTGTCTGGACAAATGGAACCATGTAAGTGTGATGAGGAGGAGGATTAAATTGACATATGTAGAGAGTTATCTGGAAATAACCGCCCAATAATGTTCTATCCCCTCGCTACTACGGACTATAATATCCCTAATGAGAAAGAAAAGAATTGAATAACTTACCTACACCAGAATATGTGTGATATTAATCAGTGAATGATGGTTCAACATCTCCCTTATCTAGTATATAAATTTCACCTTCAAAAAATCAGTATAATCTATTTTCAGTTAGATTTGGTTGTTATCTCCATGGATCAGGATCCAAAACTGAAAAAGCATAGCACAAATCTACAACGTACTTGATTTCATTGCATCACAACTCTTCTGTAGCTAATATAAAAATCCACATCATGAATCTCTATTTGAGGATGGAGAAATTATAGAGCATTATAATTTTTTTCTTCCCTAAAATAACAAATCCTCTCAGATATAGGATCCTGTAATGTTATAGGCTCTGAAGAAATCAGGGGATTGGGTAACGCTCAGGCCAGTTGGTCACTGAAATAGAATTCCCCCACTCCAACAGTGCCCAGACACCACAGATAGGGAGAGATGATAGCCAACAAGATTTCAAACTGGGCCCCTCAAGACAATAATAGGACATTCCAAACACAGATACCGAAGTTGTGATAACCCAAACAACTTCCCGTAAGTAATGGTTCTCACCATGGGATTTCATCACACCCATCTCCCACGTAAGCACAACTACACCACATAACTAGGAATATATTATCATATTCCATAGTAGTTATCTAGGAGTAGAATCATCCCCCTAGTATAGGAGAATATCTACCACTACCTCCACCCCTCATATCGTCAATTCCTGAGAGGATTCAAGACATACCCGCAGTAGCCATAGGTGAACCTCAGCCCACTGGGTTGGGGTCAATTATATATCAATCATCATCACCAGGTTCATTATCCCCTCATAGGACCCAAGAGACATCAATGGTGATTCTAGATCACCCCCACCCCATTGGGATGAGAGTGTTTATATCTTCATGTTTGTCCTAGGAATCATCAATTCCCAGACCGGAGCCAGTGGATCCTCAAAAACGTGACCAATCCATATAAATTAAGGTCCCAAATAACCCCCACCCCATTGGACTGGGGGAATTTTAATCATTGTAACTACCATATAAGGAGTCAGTCTTCTCCAGGTTGGGAGGAATCAATCAATGGACAACATTCCACCAACTCCTCCCATCATAAGACAAACACTTGCTGGTTTGGGAATGTTTGGAAACCACAACTGAAAACTCCCTCAGAGTCACTATTCATAGACCAAAATGGGAGGAATGTATAGAGAAAAAAATTATACCCTACTGGTTCTAGAAGCCAAAATGGCCCAATATGTCCAATGGTTTGAATGATGAACCTAAAAAAGATAGTAGAGAATTAGCCGGTTGCGTCGAAAGTAATGACATAACCACCATTTTCTAATATGCCTCTATGAATGTAGTCACTATAAACATAGAAAATATTGATCAAGATGTAAGTGCAGAAGGCCACAACATGGAAAATATACCTCGGGAGGAGGGTGACTTGGATGCACCAAATGAGGCAGCATGCACCAGAAACCAAAGACAAATCCATAACAAGGCACCTCCAAATATAGATTTTACACCTCCATAATAGAATATTACCAAGAGTAAGGGTAAAACCACATCCCAATAACCTCCCAAGAGAATCAGGGTTCCTTCCCCAGTGGAAATATTGTCAAAATATGATATCAAAATACAAACTCTCTGACAACTGAATGAGGAGTTTCTCAGAGGCAATATCCCCACTAGGTATCATCTTTAGGAAGAGATGAATGTTCTCCCTACTATATTTGATCCTACAAAAAGAGTGGTATCTAATAATAAAATCGGGACTAGATCTAGATAGGTAGTCCACAAAAATAAGGAATTTGAAAATGATCATGAATTCCCTCCATTGAGACAACATCCTCTCCCTCACCAGGACAACTATTCAATCATGGGATGAATAAAAAAATTGACAGTATATAAAAGTGGGGCCACCTTTTCATCCCACGTCGGCTCCCTATGGATGGGATATGACTTAGGAAACAGTTCCCCCAGATCTTTTCAAAATCATTGTGTCCCTAACTACTCTAATAGAATCCATGGAAGGGAAACACACACCTGTGCAGCCTAAGAGGAATCCATATCCCAATTGGATGGATGACACATTGCCTCCACCTAATTTAGGAAATCCTACCTCTTATACATTTTACAGTTCGTGAAACCCCAAACAATAACTCACACACTTTGTATCTCGATGTGGGTCGATGATAGGCCCTTGATATTAATAGGAGGCAATAAAGATAAGGTGTTTTGTACAAACTCTGATAGGGCCAACCTTTATTTGGTATAGTAGTATGCTAGTAGGATCCATGTCAAGATGGGAAGACATTCTTCCTCAATTCATTAATCAATTTAGTTCAACACTAAGGAAGAAAATGATCATCAACCTGACAAACTGCAAACAATGTGAGAACGATAGGGTGTTTGAATTCATAGTAAGGTGGAAGGGTTTAACCTATTCACTTAGTATCCCTATCTCACAAGAGAAACTATTGGAAATATATGCTGAAAATATTAGGGATGAGTTTAAAATTCCTCTGATTATAATGAAATATCTAGGTGGATTCTATACATTTTCTGAAATGGTCCAATGTTTTGAAGAAACCATCCAGTTGACCCGATCCAAAACTCGACTAATGCCAGAAATATATGGAAAAAGTACATCCATAGTAGAAACTACATTTATCACTCTCAAGCCAGTAGTAGTGCCTATCAAATACCTATGTAGGACCTGAATTGCCCAGCACCTCATGTTGAGTGGAGAAAACCATAGAATCAACCTCATCCAGAAGCACATAGAAATCAGGTTCATCTGGGATTTGAAGAAAAAATTAATGAGGAATACTCCTTATGAAATGAACAAGTCCTGGTCATTTCTTGGAATCCATAGATAATAAGCTTCTTACACTTATAAAACCCAGGAAACCTGACAAGGTCGACCCCACTGACCATCCCAATTACTTCCCTTTCCACATAAGGTTGGGTCATAATATCTAGAACTTATTCATCTTCAAATAATTACATCAATGCATGATCAATTCTAGACAAGTGGTTTTAGATAACTCCGTAGATCAGGTGGATTGCATAAACGTGATCCAACCAGATGAAAAGTGTGTTTGGAAGAAAGTCTTGGCTAGACGTGTGTGAATATTAAACAATTGGATGATTTGAAAGAAATTTGATCGATCCCATGCCACTCTGGAATCACAGTTGTGTAGACCCATAATTTTTTCACCACCCAAGGAGGGAACATCAAATATACCTCCCAAAGGTATGTGTGAACACTAAAATTGGGAAGAAACTAAAGAGGAAGAGTCATAATATCCTCCAAAGTGAGCATTAACTCTTACTGGTTTCTTCCCGGCAACATCCGACACATGAGCACCACCCCACCAAACAAAACCCTCATCGGATGAATAACTAATATTTGGTTCTTTCAACATGGTATACCTTTTAAACCCCTTATTTGATGATGATTTTTCCCCAGATCATGAGTTTCTCCCAAATAAATGGGGAATGGGAGGCTGCATGCATAGGAACTGAGGGTACAGAGGACAGTGCAGGTGTAGTCGGACCCAATATTATTATCATGTCCCTATGGAAAATTCATATTCATTTGAGACTTTTGGTCAAGCACTCCAGTTATCCCAGCAAGGGAAGGGAGGCATCTCAGAACCTTTCGGTAGCCATATTCACCTGATTTTCTTGCATGACCTCCTAGAAGGGGTTCATCCCAATTAGCCTAAACAAAAGGTAAGGTCGGGACAACCCGTCCCACCGGTAGCATATTCTCCCATGACCCCTGCACAAGCACTAGGATTATCCAACCCAAATTCCTTGGATACTCATCTTCACATCCAAGAGCAACCCCATTTTAGTAAATGACAACCTATGGAACAAAATTATGATGTTATGAAACATCTGGATGCATTTCCATCCAAGATTTCATTCCTTTATGTGCTCAATCTTTCAAAATAACTTAGGGGGGCACTTATTGAATCCCTCCGGATCCCACAAGAGTTCGAGAAAGAAGTCACTATAGCCTAGGTCTATTGAGTGGAGACCATGTCATCAGAATTTCACATCACCATCTCATTAATTTTTCAATATCATGAAGAGTCCCTTCAAGGACACATCATACCCCTATATGTCTCAGGCAGACTCAATAATGTCAACTTCCAAAGGGCTCTGATTGATAATGGTTATGGGATCAATCTCATCCCAGTTTGAACCCTACGATGTTTGGGATATAGTGAAGGGGATTTTTCTCCCTCTAAGAAAACAATACAATGGTATGATAAGTGTGAGAAAATACCTCTCAAAAAAATAAAGCTCAAATTCCAATTTGGGGATCTTAGATCATAAGATGAGTTTATGGTGATCCAACAAGACTCCGTGTATAACATCTACATCATAAGGTCCTGGTTCCATTTTCACTTGGTGATACCTTCAACATTTCACCAACATATGAAGTATCCCATTAATGGAAAAGTTGGCATACTACATGGTGATATTTCTCCCTTCAAGAATTACAGGGCCACATATGTTGAAGCATATTTCTATAAAAATAGAGGAAAACAACCAATGGTGGATGATTATATATAGGTTTCCACTCCCAATAGCTTGGGTACTTTCCCTGTGAATCCATGGAGTATGATTGATAGAGACTATGTGCTCCCCATAAACCTAGTTGAGGTCACATGCATAATCCCAGAGCTCCAGTCCTTCCCTATCCCTAATGACAACATCGAATACTATCAGCTATGACATATCTATGCAACAAATCATTAAATATGGGATGATAATATCTCTTCTCATGGCCTCTCTCACCTTGATAATGATATTGAAGCCCCCATATTTCTATCTATCTCTAAAAATTCATCCACGGACTTAGATATGGAATAAGATGAGGCTAACCTCAGGAATTCCCCTCCAATATTCGAGGAAGTTATCTCCACCATCATCGATGAACTCAGGTAGATAAATTTGGGAACAAAGGAAGACCCATGGCCTACAATGATTAGTTCTTCCATTCCCCTCTAAGAGTAATAAATGTACATCATGTTTTTTAAGGATCTTTATATGTGTTTTTTGTGGAACTACACAGAAATTCCCAGACTGAACCCAAATGTGACTATGCACCATCTCAAGCTACCATATGAGAATTGAGGCTTCAAGAGGGCATCCATGAAGGCACACCCCTCTCATTACACTAATATAGAGGCAAAGGTATACAATTTGATCGAATCTAACTTTTTCTGAGAAGTTCAATACCTGATATGGCTTTCCAACATCATCCCTTTTAAGAAGAAGAATGGGTAGATTAGGGTATGCATTGATTTCAAAAACCTTAATCAACATTTCCCAAAGGATGACTTCCCATTATCGATCAAATATCTCTTGATCGATTTAAAAACTGGTTTCCAAGACCTTTCTTTCATGGATGGGTACTCAGTGTACAATAAAATAAAGATGTCCCCAGAAGATGAAGAAGCCACTTCCTTCAGAGTGCCTTAGGGGATCTTTTTCTATCAGTGCATGCTCTTTGGTTTGAATAATTTTGGTGCCACATATCAATGTTCCATGCACTATATATTTAATCTATTTTTAGAAAATATGGTCGACTGTTATGTCGATTACTTTGAGGTTAAATCCTACCAGCGATGTGATCACTTTATGGAATTTAAAACAATTTCTGGTAGGATGTAATGGCACAATTTGAAGATGAATCCATTGAAATGTGCTTTCAGGGTAACATCAAGAAAATTACTTTGTTTTCTGGTATGCCACCATGGAATTATGGTTTGTCCCCAGAAGAATAGTGATATATTAACAATGTCACCCCCCATAAATATCAAATAATTGAGGGGTATCTAAGGTCACCTTCCCTACATTCAGCGGTTCATTTTCAACCTGGCCGGTAAATCTATTCTCTTCACTAGGATACTGAAGAAGGGAACAGCCTACCAATGGTATGATTATTTCCAAAAATACTTTGAAATTATCAAGAAATACCTACTTCACCCACCAGTTTTGATGCCTCTAATGGAAGGGAGGTCACTCATCTTATATGTGGTAACCATGGAATGCTCATTGGGTGCCCTCCTCACACAAAATAATGATGTAGGAATCTAAAATAGTATTTATTACCTCAGTAGGACTATTCTAGGTACTGAGACCATATATTCTAATGTTCATAAGAATTTTCTTTCACTCATCTTCTTACTGAAAAAAATGATATGTTACTTGCAGCACCATGAAGTCCAACTGGTCTCTCGTATAAACTTGTTCAAGTACATCATTGGTCATCCAATGCTGATTGGGCTTCTTGTCCTAATAGGTGGTTATTATTCAATAATATAACATTCTGTTTTTATCACATAAGTTAGTGAATATACAAGCCCTAAATTATTCCCTCACAGCACATCCTACCTCAGTGAATATACCGAAAGACACCAAGCTTCCATTTAAAAATGTATTTTATTCCCATGAAACTCCCTGGTCATGGGAGATGTATTTTGACAGTGCCTCACAAATTATTATAGGAACAAGGATAGAAAATCCAAAGCTCAATTGGGTTATCTTAGGGGTTGTATTAGTCTCACTAGAAAAAAGCAGTCTTTCCCTACTCTTTCTCATTATTTGAAGGTTGCACAAATACCGGGGTAGAATACCAAGCCCTCATCATTAGATCAGAACTGTCCCTACAACTGCGAATAGCCTACCTGAACATCAAAGGGGATTCAGATTTAGTAATAAAGCAGGTCTATGGAAAATATTCCATCAAAAATGAAGAATTGGCCCCTACCACTAGTTATGTCAAGTGACTAATGGAAGAGTTCCCTTTCGAACCCACATTGCATCATGTTTCCCAATCACAAAAATGATTGTGCTAACAGATTGGCCAACGTGACCACCATCTTGGCCGACCTTGATCAGGAAGAAGAAAAATTCCTCATCACACGTTTTGGAATGGTATCAGCAATCATCATATGTGATTTGGAAGATATTAATTAGGTCAACACCACCCTAGAGCATGATGCACCAATAATCATTCCTATATGAATGGATACCACAATCAGGTATCTACAAAATGGGACTCTCCCAATGGATAGATCCCCAAGAGAACAAATTCGGTGCCATCTAGAGAACTTTACCCTATAGGATGGCCTGAATGAGAAGAAAACCCTCTATAAGAATTTTTTCGATGATATCCTCCCATGATTCATAATAGAAGGAGAGATTGCAGCCATATTGTAAGAATTACATGTGGGATCTTGTGATGCCCATCAATCTGGGACCAAGCACTCCTACCAAATCAAGAGGTTAGGATATTACTAGAAAATGATGATACAGGATTGTTTGGAATTCACCAAGAAATTTCATGCATGCAAAATCCATGAAAACTTAATCCATAAACCTCCATAATTTCTACATAAAACTAAATATTCCTGGAGGTTTGTCATTTGTGGGATAGATGTCATGGGTCCAGATCCCCCATCCACAGCTAAGAAATTCAAGTACATCCTTAATGCTACTGAATTCTTTTCCAAATGGGATGAGGTGATACCCTTCAAGGAAGTCAAGACAGAGAACATCATTAACTTTTTACAGTCCTGCATAATAACTAGATTTTGGGTCCCTAACATAATATTAATGGTCAATGACACCAATTTTGGTTCTACATAGTTGAATAAGTTGTATCAAGATTACAATATCGAGTCCAATCACTCATCTCGCTATCATGTGGAAGAAAATGGATAGATGGAGGCTTTGAATAAGAATCTATCGAATATACTCCAAAATATGGTGAAAATAGATGATAATTCTTGTCTATAAAATCTCATCCATGCTTTATGGGCCTACTGTACTACCACGCGTACTGTTACACAAGCAACGCCATACTAACTGGTGTGTGGGACTGAGGCAGTTTTACGCATAGAAGTCCATCCACCCTCGCTTTGAGTAGCCATCTATAGAAAACTCTCAGATGATTATAAATTGCCAAAGAGACTACATAAATTGTAATAGCTTGATGAGAATCGGTTTTTCACACTGCACAACCTTGAGGTCCACCAGAATCAGATTACAAGAGTCTTCAATAAAATGGTTTGCCTCCTCTTGTTCCTCCATGGGGAACTGGTGTTGGTCCTCATAACCCCATTGATACCAATAAAGAAGCCCCCAAAGTTGGAACAAAAATGGTAGGTACCTTACATCATACATATGTTCTACCATAATGGGGATTACTCATTGGACACAATGGATAGGGAGTGTGTCACACATCCCACCAATGAAAGATTTCTCAAGAAATACTTTTCATAACTGTCAACATAAGGGAATCCACATCAGTGTAAGTCCCACCTATCATCCTAACCACATGATATTAAACTATATGAAACACATACTAGCAGTAATATGTTAAACTGTATGGAATCTTTCATCCTAACCACATGATGTTAAACTATATGGAACACATCCTAACCACATGATGTTAAACTGTATGGAATTCATCCTAAAAAATGACATTAAACTATATAGAATTTATCCTAACCATGTGACATTAAACTATAATAAGTACATCCTAGTTTCATGATGTTCAAATGTAAAATTTCATCATTAACATAATATGTTAAACTACATGGCCGATTTCTTTACCGCCTGACATAAAACTGCCCAGATCCATGAGATCCATCCATATTCACATCAAGTCACCTAAATCCTTACTAGATGAATTTAAATTGAATGGTTCTTATATAACTATGTATGGAATGATTCTCATTTCCATGGGGATACATAGGGATTACTTGATCCTATATCTTGTTCTGGATACTACATGATACAAAATTATTTTATTGTACCCTCAACTATCTCTCCATTATAGGGGATCCCTTTTCGTTCCTTGTTTCTCACACCGAGCATACCTCATGTGAGATTAGTAATTATGGAAGGTTCTAACCCTCACAAGAAATACATAAAGTTACACCATAGTTCTATTATAGTCCTGAATGCAAGACCATAAAGGCATACCATGAGTCCTCGCCGCACGATGTTAAACTGCACGATTAATGTCCCTACCGCATGAATTTAAATTGCACGGATCTTCAGAAGTGTGTGTGGTTTGATTATAATTATCATGAGATAAAACGTGACTCCTAGATTTCCACACTTGGTACCAACTTCAATATTCCCATAAATTCATGTCGGTTCACCTTCACCCTCACTGCATGATGTTAAACTGCATAGAACATCAGGAACTATGTGTAGATTGATTCCTGCCATCATAGTATATGTAGTGAAACCTGGATCTCCAATACTTAGCCCATCTAAAATAGTCAACATAAATAATTCCCACCTCTACATATGGTTCTAATCTATGTATATTATTTCCCATTAAATAAATACATGTGACTTGATTCCTACCCTCGCAGGATTTGTAGTGACGCATGAATTTTCAACTCTGAGACCAGTCACAATAAACAAATAAAAAAGTGACTCCCTCCTTGCATATGGGTCAGACCTACATAGGATACTTCATTTATAACTATGTGTGGCTTGATTATCATCCTTCTAAGATATGTAGTGATTCCTAAGCCTCTATCTTTGGGACCATCCGCGACATTTCCACACTTTCACATCAGTTCCCATGTCCTTACTGTATGATGTTAAATTGCATGGAAGTATGTCATTACCACATGACATTAAACTATATGGAAGTACATCCTTACCGCATGATGTTAAACTGCATGGAAGAAAATCCTTACTGCATGACGTTAAAACTACATGGAGGCAAGTATGTCCCCACTACATGACATAAAACAGGGAAAAATCATCACCCATTTTTCATTCCTTATCAAAGGACCACAAGATACTTACCCCAGTAAACCATAGTACAAGGTGCTTCCACCACATTTTAAATAACCTAAATACATAATCCAAACTTCATGCCCCAGGTGTCTTAGATCACTGCAATCTTCCATGGCCCTTGAAAGGATATATGGATTCAAGTACCCTTTTCTTCACAATTCATGTATTCCTATGGCTCCTGCATATGCACCTATGGTCGTCAACTAAATGTGTCACTCTGCAAAAAAGTACATACCAATCCTTGTGATCCCTGAAATCACTGCAGGAAAACTCAATACCTCAGTATATTTGAACTAATCCCGGTATGATTGTCTCATATCATCACTCATGACCTCATAACCTTGATATGTGATTCACAACACTTTCACCTCTCACTCATAAGGATATTGGAGTACTCTTGACCCTAGTAATCCTAGTTAGGCTCTTTTGTAACATTTACCATATTAGGTCCATGTGCATCATGACCATAAATTTCTTGTACTTTGGTTAAATCTATAATACCTTGAAACTCTATCCTATAATGGTCCAAATTTCAAGACCTTAAACTTCTAATGAAAGAGACACAAAACATGTCAGTTCAAGAACTCACAAAGGGAGTCCTGAAAAAAAAATTGAGTCTCCTCCCTCTAAAATACTCATTCTCAGAGTTTAGGTAAAAATTATTTTGCAAATGTATAAGGTATAAATTTCATAGGGTCTACCTTTTGGACCTAGTAAAATCCAATCTATTATATCTGGACCCTCTAGTCCAAGAAAAAGTCAGTGTAATGATTTTTCACATCTTCTCACTACAAGAATATGTTCGTTAGGTGATGGCACAAGTTTTTGGGTACTCACACCCTCCTTAGACTTTACACCTTCAATAGATAACACTTTGTGATTTGGGGTGTATCGTATCATCATAACCTTCCATGGACCTTGGAAAGGATATCCAACTTCATGGTCCCTTTGCTTGACTATGCATACATTCCCATGGCTCTTGCATATGCGTCTATGATCGTCAACCAAATGAATCACTCTAAAAAAGGACATTCCAATCCTCATGATCTCTAAAATAATCAGGATACCACTCAACACATAAATGTTTCTAAACTAATATTTGTATGACTATCCCAAATCATTATCCTGACTCGAGTGCTCTAGGTTGTGATTTACAATCCCTTCACAAAACTATCCAAGAGGATTTGATATCCTAAAAGTTATGTCACCATGTTTCATACCATTTCTTAAGGATGGACTACGACACTTCATTCCCTAGCCTTCAATATCTCACACCTCATGATTCAAAACTATAGGGCGTAGGTATCGAGCTTTGTGATTTAAAAGCTAATTTCCGTAGGGTTATAGAACCCTTCCTATATAGCCTTCCTACTATACCCAACTTAATCATCTAGGTTTTTGAGAATTCAAAAACCTTCCATGGCCCTTAGGGAGGATTTTATATCATCTTTTTCTTGGCATGCTACTGGAGCATAAGGGCCTTAACCCACAAACTAAAGGCATCTTCTTCTTGCTAGAAGAGAGCTTCAATCCTTGTGATCCTTAGCAACACCAGGATAGAACCTAGTATTTCATAATGTCATGAGACATACCCAGTATGTTTGAACCATCTCATATTCATGGAATAAAACTTTAATGTTATGGTTTACATCACCCACACTCCAACTATCCAGGTGTACCTACCTTCCCTAATATTTATCCCTCAGTCGATTTCACCTCCATAAATCTTCCATAGCCCCTAGAAAAGATACCCAGATTCAAGGATCCTTTTCTTGACTATGAAATCATTCCTATGGATTCTACATATTCTCTTATGGCCATCAACCAAATGCATCAATCTACAAAAAGTGCATTCCGATCCTCTTAAGCCTCAGCAACACCATAGTAGAACCCAACACCTCATAGTGTTTTAGGTCATTCCTGGCATGTATGCACCATATACCATGATCATATTGAAGGCTTGAGATAAAATACCATAAACTATAGAAATATAAGGTCTGATCTAAAAGACCTTAAACTAAAGTGATAGAAGTTCTGAGCTAAAAGACCTTAAAATACGGTAATAGAAGGTCCGGTCTAAAAGACCATAAACTAAAGTGATATAAGTTCCAAGCTAAAAGACCTTAAACTAAATTAACATTAGGTCTGAGATAAAAGACCTTAAACTAAAGCAATATTGGGTCAGAGCTAAGAGACCTTAAACTAAAGCAACATTAGGTCTGATCTAAAATACCTTAAACTAGAGAAATAATCATTTCTGATCTAAAGGACCTTAAACTAAATTGATATAATGTATGAGAAAAAAGACCTTAAACTAAATAAATGTGAGGTATGAGATAAACTACCCTATACTAAAGTACGATAGCAATCAAGTCTACAAGATCTTGTAAGGATTTCTATATGGCCTTAGAAAAATCAATCTATGCTCACCAATCCTATCGGCTTTGGAAAATAATGGATCACTCTCCCTTTGGGACATATATTTTACAAGAAAATTGGAATAAATTAATTAGTAAGGGATTCCATGTTAATTGGGAATTCATGAGTATTCCCTGAAATAAATATTCAAATATTGACATTTATATTTGCTTGATTTTATGAAAAGTATGTGTATCACAAGTGATTCACATAATATCATAATAACAGGATGATAAAAATATCATAGAAAAAGAGAATATGGATAGAAAAATGAAAATTTAGAAAGGTCCATTTGTATTGTGAAAAATTGGGGGAGGAATATCCAAATTTTAGAGTATCTCCAAAGCTTCAAACAAAATGGGATACATTAAAAAATTCAAACTACGAAAAAATTTGATCAACTGCGCTGACAAGGCCAGAAAGACCCTGACGAGAAGCATCGATAGAATTATGGAGTGCTGCTCCCCCATCTTCTTCCACTTATGCTCTAGGATGAAGAGTCTTAGCCAAGGTAGTCAACTCTTCAACCCTATTTTGAGTAACACCTGACAAGGATGGATATTTCAAAAGACCAGACTTAAAATGATCAATGATTTACTCATAACTCCATATTTTTATGGTCCACACATCCATATGAGTATGTAATTCATATATAAATTGATGATCCTACCCCAATACCTTTGAAGTATCCCTCATCTACTTTTAAAGGGGATCCTCATCCACAAGTAGATCCCATTCACTCATGACCAGATCTCACTGAATCAAAACATTTTGCTTCATAATTTTATATAGAGGCTCATAGTCAAGACCAGCATCCCCCAAGTCATGAAATAATAAGTGAAGGAACTCCCCTTGGTCATGGAATTCTTCCCAGGTGTTTTCAGTGATCAAGGAATGAATCTATTTCCACATTATCCTACATCTCTCCTAATGCCCTCAAAATGATGGAGTAAGTAATATGGATGGAGGGATAATTAGCTGAACCAATGAAAAAGTAAGAGAGGATTTCCCATAATATCTTCCCTCAATAAGAATATTGTTCATATCCTATCCAAAAATATCTTCTCTCAATAGGTGTGTCATCCATAGCATGTGTAGGGGGACTGATCTCCTAAATAGAATCTGATACACTGTCAAAATAACCATCATTAGAGAATGGTCGCTTCCTTGATGCCTTTACTGGGTCTTCAATCAATTCCATTCATGCCACGAATAAAGGTATTAGATTTGAAAAATCCATGTCCACATGATAGACCAGCTATCCTAACACACCATTGGGACAAGCTGTTACCCAAGCCTGAGCATAATCCTATGTAAGGAAAGTGGAAGCATCAGTAGGTGGAAGTATGATCTTGGCTGTAGTATATTCATGTGACAGTATCTTCTAGAAATGATGAATGACTCCAGGATATTGTTCTCCTAGGACACTGACCAGAGGGATGGGAGAAACTATCTAAATGCTTCCAAACTATCGAGTAAATGAATATGGTGTGTACGGATCACAGATGGCCAGATTTTACAACCTGGCTACAAGAACCCCATCCTAAAGGGAGATCATATAAGATTATTCATCAATATAACTGTTACCATCATCAATAATCAGACCACCCAGTGAACAGAAAGTATCAAATTCAAAAATATCAGGTTAACCCAGTGCACCTTTGACCTTAGTAGGTCTTAGAGACATAGTCCCAAACCCAGATAGGTTCATCAATCTAGGATGGTATTGGGCTTCTGAGGTCCTACAAGCATTTTATTACTCATAACAATGCAATTACTCTACTATCCAACCAAAAAGGAACTATATAGGTCCACTGATCTTGTAAGGAATATTTCTTTGTTGGATTTGGGCTATCATTTGGTAGAGGAACGCAAGGAGTAGTACTATGAGGTTAATACACCGCTCTTCTGCAAGTCACAACACCATCACTAATGTGCTAACACAGATTCCTAAACTTACATACCCATTTGGGAAAACACACCCATTTAGGAACATAGAAGAAAGAATACCAACCAGAGGTCTGAAGATACCTCTAGGTTCACCTGATAACCCAGGAATTATAGTCCCTATCATCTAGAATGGCCCAATATGAGCCACCGCTATTGCTGAATTGTTGGGAAGGGAACTGATGAGGATGAATAATAGCCGGTCTATCCCCACTACTACATAAAAAAATATTGATCTAGTCTGTGAAATAAATAATTGATCGCATCGTCAGCTCTCTCTAAAATTTATCCCTCATGATAAAAAGAATCTCCCTTTCCAAAATTGGGGTTTTTAAAGGATCTTCCACAACATCCATAGCAAAAACGAATTCATCATACATCTATCCATAAGTAATAATAGCGCACAATTGATGAATATCCCATAAAATGATACCTACCTTGTCGTGAGGTAGATGGAATGTGTTAGTCCTAGGACACTGACAGCAAATCATTTCCCATAGAAGGTTGGGATAGAGGTAAATGATGAATTGAGAGATCTGCATAGATTTGTAAAGATGAACCGTGTATAGATCATCAGCAAACTCCAAACAGCTTTCCCACACCCAAAATGGCCATGCCCATTCATTGAGATATTTTTTTCGAGGACGGAAATCCCATTTCAAGTATCATCCACCACCAGAAGTGTCTAGATAGGAGGTGTGTATGCTCGAATAAATTTTATCAATAGGTTGTTGAGAGAAGTCATGACCATATAGAATTAGGTGAGAGTGGTCTAAAAGATAATTTGAACCCTCATATAGAGATATAACTAGCTGATCGTCTTTGGTAATTGTTGTCTGGGCACCGTCGGGAGAACCAAAAACCTAGTAAGATTAAATATTAAAGTTTGGGGGAGGTATGGTGGAATCAAATAGAAAACCAAACTCATATAGAGGGATTTGGTGAGGCAATGGGTAAACCTGAAGCTCAGGTGAGAGGAAGCCCTTTAGACTCTCATTAGCATTATACACACAGTAGCGGGGACCAACATTATGTTTTTTGGAAATCAGGGCCCTTTAATTAGCCACCACTGAGGGACCTTGATGAGAACCGAAATCCATCTGAAAAAAAAAAGTAAGTGGAACATGTTAAAGGAATAAAATAAATATTTTCAAATCATGATAAGGACCAGTGGCATCAGGTGCATCACATGACTTAGTAAGAGATTTCAAAGCTACCTAAGGAGTTCACAGATTGACTAAACTCTTGAGGACTCATAGGGTGCATAACCCCTATAGGGAATCATGAAAACAACATGACCCCCTTAGACACATGTGACTATATGACCTGAACAAGGTCACGTGAGTTGCAAACGATCAAATGATTGGGCCAATAGATCTCATGAAGTCCTCAAGAAAACCATATAACTCATAGCCAAATTTCAAGAAATTACCAAAGTATAGTTCGTGATTGGAGTGGACAAGTGTCTGAGTAAGTGACGGACTTGCAGGAGAGATTTGAAAAAATGGACTTGCGGAGCAGACTCGCGAATGGGGCTCGTGATCAAGGTTCATGGAATGGTCTTACGATGAAGGTGCATGATGGAGGTAAATGAGAGAGTGCTCTGGATAAGGGGTGGATGGTGGAATAAATTTTCATCCACCCCCCCCCCTATATATAATACATTTCATGTAATACCAAATATCTCCTGGTAAACCAAACATCACTTAAGACACCGGTTAGAAACACCGCCAAAGATTTAGGTGGGAATTATTTTTCCACAAAATAGATCCCTTATCCCCAAAGACGTCACTCCTGAGGGGGGATTTGTTGACACCCTCCAAATAATCATCAGAAAAAAATAAAAAGGAATAAATACTCGAATATGGGTATTTCCTTCCCTACAAAAGTAAAGGATATGAGTCTTACAGATCACATGAGCCTCCAAGGGACTTGCGATCACATTACCATTTCAATGTCACTTGATGAATCCATGTGTAGCACATAACCTATGAAAAATACCACATATCCCCCATTCAAAAGACCTTTCTACTCTCACAATGGCTCTCCATACAACCAATGACCGCATGGAGACAATCGAATGAATTCCCCCAAGTCACATGGTTTTTCATTGGAAAATTCCTAAAAATCATCTGAAATTCCTCCAAAAATAAGGAAGAATGATATACAAAGGTGGAGACCCCCAATGGTTGTAAAGATCATGTGTCATATCATCATTCGATAGGATAAATTTCCTTAATGATATCAAAGTAAAATTGAAATACCCCAGAACATTTGTAAAATAAAACAAAGGAGATAAAGGGGAGGATGTGAGAGGTGCTCGTGATCACTAACGACATGCGGCGCACCCCAGTCAATCTACAAGGCACCAAAATTCCCTGGTGACATATTCTTGTCATCTTACAAATTCCCTTTGACTTTTCAGCCTCTCCACATGGAAGTCCTCAAGTATGTTCAGGAAACTCCATGCTTCCCCTTCGATGCTCTAAGGACAGATGGATAGATTTTTCCACAACATGCTCACACACCCCTATATGAACCATAATTTTTATGAGAGGAATCATCAAAAAATATAGTAAATGTCCTTAAAATTACTCTTGAAAACTCACATAGTCCCTGAACATTGTAAAATAAAACAAATAGGGAAATAGGGAAGGAGACAGGAGCTCTCGTAGTCGCTGAAAGACATACGATGCACTAAGAAAGTTTATAGCCCAGTCCTGTGAAACCCTTGGACAAACCACCGTTTCCTTAAGAAATATCCAAATAAAGGAATAGATATCTCATGAAAGACCTTGGGAATTTCTATAGGATAAGATGAAAATTCCTTTTACATGCCTGTGTGATCAAACAAGTACCCATTAATTGGAAATAATCCAATAATAGAGTCATTTATGAGGGGGAATTGTGACCGCTGAAAATCAAGTGACGCACTTGGAATGGTCTATGGTAGAGACTCGCAAAGCTGCGTGGCACGAAATCCCTTCTCTGACTCCATCCTAGACTCATGCTAGATACATCGTATAAAGCACTGAATAATCGGGGTGGTGATTCCTATAAAATCCCAACCCTAACATGAAAAGAGGGGTGATTTTTTTTGGACTCTGGATGTTTGAACTATGGATGATTTGACTCTCAAACTTTGTAGACTTCTCTGAGTGGAAAGTATCATGACCAGAAATTCTTCTATTAGGTAATATACCAGTGAAAAACTAGATAAATTATACACCATTCATAAATTACATTTCATGATCATTCATAGATCACGTGAAGGACTACTTGAAAGGTGTGTGAAGAACATACCACATATCCCCTAGATCATGTAAGACTCAAGATAAACTTATTTTGAAAAAACATAAGGAATTAACAATATAAAGTCCAGAAAAAAGACTAAAGGTGGAAGACTTAAGAAAAAACATGTTCACTAAACCGCATGCTCTTTGAGTGACCCTCCCAAAGACACGCAATAGCACCAGGATATGTCACACAAATCTCGTGATGCTTCTTCAACATGTTATTTGGGTCATAAGAATCCCTTATGACATGTTAATGAAAAGTCACACATCCCCCTATATGTTTCACCATAGTCTCACAGAATTCCCCATGTAATTGACGCCCAAGCCTCGTGATGTCATTCAGATGCATCACCTGACTCATATAATGGCACCTACTCATGTCATTCAAGTCTCTCAATTGCTCCTAGACATGACAATAAATCTCCCTCAACACCCTCTGGGCAATCCAGCTAAGTTCTGTGACACCCTTCAGACATGATAGTTAGGTCTCATAATGAACTCTAGGGATGTTATCCAAATATGCGACATCCTTCGAACCATGTCGCACTAACTCTTACGACACCCCCCATATGTGTCAAGATAGGTCATATGATGGATTTTAGGATAAGAAAACCAGGTCAGGTGATGGATTCAAGGACAAGATAACAAGATAATGTGATGACTTCCAGGACAAGACAACTGGGTCATGCAACACCCTCTAGGTAAGAAAAACTGATAACCCCATAGTGTAAGATTTGATTAATAAGGCAGCATCATTGTGTAAGCCCCAATATAAAGGGAACTAAAAAAACTTTGATTCATACCATATTGAGGATATGTAGTCCACCTATTCAATGTTAGAGATCCATATTGATCATTAAGGGTGATCCCAGTATCCAATACCTTATACAGAGAAATGAGATCGATCACTTTCTAACCCTAGTTTCTTACAACAACCATAGATCATGTGGGCTTAGGGAGTTTCACTGGTCATGCCATGTGCACTATGCACCCTGAGGTTACAAGGGAAACCTCAGCATGTAAGACCCAACTACCAAAATATTATAGTATATCCCCAATCAATAGGTAATCCATCTTTTTATAATCCACTATCATTACAAAAAAAACCTCAAGGACGGTCATAATGTCTTCGAGTTTGATCATCCACCTTATCCTATCAGTGTGTTAAGGGATAAGTGAACTATGAAAATTATGATTCCTGCCATAAATGGGATTTTTAGGATGCCTTTATATGGCCTTATATCTAATAAACATCCACATAAATGAAAGTCACATATCTATGTGATTAAACCAATTGGGACCTAGTCATTCCCATGAGTTGATTACTCTACCTGTAACAACCCAAAAATTTTAATTATATTTTTTTCCTAATCTTGTGGGTATAATTAAAATGTGACTGTTGTGTTTCGACTGTTATATGACTGTTGGTCAATATTACCATTGGAAACTATAATATTAACGTTGTGTTTTTATAAATATGATTATCTTGTTTAATTAATACAGAAAGAAGATTGAATGGCCTCATCCAGTAGACTTGATCCATATGAATCCCATCTGTCAGAGCTTGGGAAGTAGGTAGAATCACTGGGCTTTTCTCTGGACCAAGCCCAAGCTGAACTTCAACATCTGAAGCTTGAACAGAATCACCTAAGGGAGAAGTTCAAGCTGATAGAAGTCACCACTCGGGCAATGTTGTCCGAGCCACCCCAAGATTCTATCATCATAACACACCTAACACTTAGGTCCTATGGTGGTGTAATAAGGGGCTATGTAACGAGACCTTAGCTTCTTTGTGTAATCTTTTTATATAAATAATTTTTTTATTTCTTCGTATGGAAAATTTTGTGAATTTAAAATATCCGGATAAATATAGGATGTGTATTATTGATGAATTTAGGAAAAAAGGGGTATTTTAAAATATTTTTGTATTCATTAAATAATTAATAATGTGAAGTGATTTTCAAAAAATGGTCTTCTACAATTGGGATCAGTGAGAAATTTAGAGTCTAATAAGATCAACTTGGTTTTTAGTGAATAGTAAATTAGGAATAGTAACATACCCATATGAATAGTAATGAATAGTAATTTGACCAAAAAAATAGAAACTTCACCCATGAATGTATAAATACATTTTATACATCATAAAAGTGAAAAAATGATCATAGTTTAAGTTTTGGTATTTTTGTACGCCATAAATATTTTATTTACAATTTTATAATTAATTTAATAATTTAAAATGTAAATTTATTTTCATAAAATTTAATCATAAATTGTTACTTTATTGTCTTATGGGTATGCGATATTTTTATGGGACCTTGATTACTTTTTTAAGGTGTTACAAAATGAGTTATAGTTTTAAAGTTGTATTTTTGGAATAAATAATGATTTTATTTAAAAATTAAACTAAAAATATTTAGAAAATTATTTTCATAAAATGGAATTAATTTTTTAATTCAGATCATCAATATTAGGTTAGGGTGAATTTTTGATATTTTTCTGAAACAGTTGAATTATCGGTGAATAGTAAAAAATGCAATTTTGAGTTTTGGGTGTTTATGACAACATTAATGATGTAATAATGATGTAAGCTTTCTGTATGACTTATGAATAGTGATATATGCTATGAGGTTTCCCATGTGGCCAATACCATGGGAAAATACCATGGTAAATCCCATGGTTTTGCAAATACCACCAATGAGGTGTCCCTTGGAAATTAATAATTTATTCACTCACTTTACCTATAAATACCAAGCTATTTTCCTCATTTATTTCATTCCAAAATCATCTTAAACGAAGTTATGGTCTTCTTACCTCCCAAGGAGTCCTCAAAAGGTTTTCTAAAGCCTCCCAAGGTCCCGACCTTCAAGATTTCGAAGTTACTCTTCAAGGTAAGGGATCCTTTCACCCTCCTCTTTTAAGTCATGAATTCCTTTATGTTTGTCTTCTAGTTTCCATCTAATTATGTTGATGGTATGTTCTTATATGTTAATATTACTATACATTTCATGTATAATTTTTGATATACCCTTTCCACTCTCATAAATTTGTTTTCCAAATTTTTAAGTGACGTCGTTAGGCTGCCGAATTTCTCGTAAAAGAAATCGCATTTTCTCCTACCTTTCAAGTTTCCTTTTCTTATGGTATGTCATTCAAATATCCATAACATGTTCTTACCTCCAGGTTATTCTATATTTATATTGTAATATGAGTTATTTATGAGTTGGTTACCCTTGTACCCTCTATTTTTATTATTTTCTAAAACCATGTTATATATCTATTATGCTGCAAAAATTTCGCCTCAAAATTTCTATCTCTTTCTCTCAAGAAAGTATCTTGTTTATTTATGTGAATAACCAGAACTATTTCATTTATATGGGTGTTCATAAATATATAAAAAGGATATATTTTATTCTTTAATGTACATACATATAACCCTCACTCCCTTTCCATGGGTTATAAATGATATAATGATCTTATTTTTAAGAACTTTTAAAACATCACAATTTTGAAATAAACCCCATTTCTTTTATTCTCTATGGGTTATTTATGAAATTTTTGCTTATGATATATGTGGATCACCTGAAATTAAATACATATTAATGTTTTTCCCTGATATCGCTCCAATTCATTGGGTAAATAATTAATCTCTAGAGATGACAAGTTTCATGATACCTTGGTGAATAACCTTGGTAATTTTTTTGACACCTCAGGGATAAACCTTCATGATATGTTCATGAATGTATAAATGAAATGTTGTATCCACATATTCAAGTTATGATTCATGTTCTTTTTATCATGATATTCCTATTCTTCCATTTCTCATGCCTTTATGGTTTTTATCATGTTCTTATTAATATTGCTCAAGATCACATGTCAATTGTTTCAGTTGTTTTCCTTACTGAGCCTTTTGCTCACCCTTTCCTTTTATGTATGTATCCAAGATATGAGATGCAGTAATTGTGTAACGACCCAAATTTTTTCAATGGAAAATTCCCTTCTTATATTTATGTCATAAAAACACAAAATAATGAACTACTAAGTGATAAGTGGCCTTTAAACATAATTTTGTCACCCCTAACTTTGGAATTTTGAAAAATCCAACATACACGGTTGTGTTCAAGATGGTTTTTGGAGTCTAATGAAACAAAAATAATTTTTGGTGAATAGTAACCTACCCTTATGAATATTAACCTAACATTATGAATAGTAACATGAACCTTATGAATAGTAAATAAGAGGAACATTGCCTATGAATAATAAAATAAAATTTAGACATCTTAGAAAGTGACAATTTGACCTTAGTAAACGTTTTTGGTATTTTATAAGTCATAAATAATTAATTATAATTAATTAATTAATTTAAAAGAATCTTTATTTTCCTGTAATGTATTCATAAATTATTTAATCAATTTCTAATATTTTTTAGATAATTTTATAAGACCCTACGTAATTTTTGAAATAACTATAAAATCAGTTTTAATCTTAAAAACTTTTTTTTAAGTAAATTATGATTTTATTTAAATATTAAATTAATAATATTTAGAAAATTATTTTTTAAAAATTGAATTAATTTTTGGATTCTACACGTCGAGAAATGGTTGGGGTAAATTTTTGGGATTTTTCTGAGAAACTTGAATTTTTGGTGAATAGTAGAATACATTAATTTACCATATAAATACATTTTAATTAAAACCCACTATTCCTAACATCACAAGTGATTTAAGCACCCAAATCCCGAACTCACATGTCTAATTTACTATTCTTAGTCATCCAAGACTCACTATTACTTGTCTTAGGTGAAATTAATAAACTAATCAATTTTATATTAAGGAAACCCCTCACTCCCTCTTTTCCTCACACCTCTCAAGCTCCAAGCCTTCTCTAAACTCTGCCCAAACATCTTCCCTAGCACCTCCCCCACGTCCAAAAGCTTCTAGTCTCATCAAAAGACTAAGCCTATCTTCCTTAAGGAGGATCTCAAGAGGAAGATTCTAGAGGTAATTTCTCTCTCTCTTCTCCTTTAATTTCCTTTCAAGTTCAAGTTCCTTTCTTGATCTCTCTCCACCTATATTCATACAAATTGTTTTGTAACTCCATTATTATACATATAATGTAATATTATGATTCTAATGGTATATTATATCACCCCACCCCCTTTCCCTCTTCCTTTTATTTTATTTAAGAGAACGTTGTTCATGAGGTGTTAATTTATCACCTTCAAAAACAACATGCTCTCTTTTACCATTTCTACCTTCAGATCTGGTAATGAAACCATTTTTATGGTTGAACTAGAATATTTTATATGTATTATGTTCTATTTTAAGTTCTGGAAATAACTTATGGCCATATTACTAAGTGAAAAGTTAAAACGAGTTCGTTGTGATCCAAAAACCGCTCAAATTAACCCAAATAATCTTCATTTAAATTCTTATCTAATGATTCACGCACATGGATATAATATAATTCATTATAAAAATCATTTAAGCTCATTTAATATCACTAATAACATGTAATATAATTTCTGGGTGTTTACCCATGATCTACCCGAACTTCAATTTAAAAATACAAGTGGACCGCTCAAGAAAACCATAAAAACGAACATCCCCGAACAACGTTTTTAAACTCTATAAGTCATCAAAAGGTACATAATATGACATAATGAAACCAGAATGAACACTATTAATGTATAAAATGTTATGTAATTTCTAATTGATGAATATAATGTCATTATACAGGACACTAAAGAGAAGGAGGCATTCGGGTACAAGGTAAGGGGACATCTCGAACCCAATTTTTCTTCCTTCGGTTTCTCCCTCTTTCACTCCATTTTTGATATGGTTACTCCTAAAAGATCATTTCTTCATCATTTACTTTACTTTTATAGGATATACATGTTTTTCACTGTTTTTTATGTCCATCAAAATGTTTTCCAAAAGAACTCTTCTTTCAAGATCTCACCTTTTACCTCTCATTCAAGGTTGATGGTTCTTGTATCAAGTATGTTGTTCCCTCTTTATTTTTGTAACCCAAAGATTATGAATGTGTTATTATGAGATTAAACCCATTCCTTTACATGGGTTATTTATGTACATGTTTTATATTTGTTCTATGTGGCAAGCATGATAATGATAATGTTATGATGTGACGGGTGCGCCCGGAATTATATAGCGCATTATGAATGTTTAAATGTGACGGGTGTGCCCGAAATTATACAGTGCTCCAATGAATTGGGTAAAGTGATGAATCTCATGAGTAAATGTGAAATGATGTGTGAACAAGATTCTAGCTTTGTTCACAATTATGTGTGGTAGTTAACCACTAAGACATGATGTTTTATTTTTATGCATTGCCACATTTCAAGTCTATTATTTATGCTTCTCTCATGTTCATGATCATTATTCTATGTCATGATTATGCTCACCCCATGATATATTGTTCTTATCTATCATATTACTGGGATTCTAGCTCACCCATTTTGATGTATATCCTCAGGTGGCTACATGTACTAAGGAGAGGACAAGTTCCACTAAGAAGCTAGTGAAGATGAAATTAAATAAATGTTTATGGTTGATGTTGTATTTGTTATGTATGGTCCTAGTTTTCCAAAGACACTAAACCTTTGGATCCTCTATGTGTAATACTATTATGTTGTTTATCTTTGAAATGATGTAATAGTAATGTAAGAAAAGGTCGGGTCTCTATAGTTGGTATCAGAAGAAAGGTTTAGTTAATTTGGGAATTAGGATTAGTAAACCCTAGAGAAAACCTCTAGCATAAGAATAAGTACAAACACATACACAAGAATATTTACCTAGAGATCCCATATGTTATGTTTTTGGTATAATTGTTTAAATGAATAATTTATTCATGAATTGTTTACTTATGTTTTGTTCTAACCTTTTCTATTTTAGAAAATGGTGGGAACCAGGAGAAATCAGGCCAACAACTCTTGCGAGGGCTAATGCAACGATTGCCCGAATGACATCCCCAATGATTTTGGAGGTGGAGTTCAAAACTTCATGGTGATGCTTACCCAATTATCTCAGGTTATGAATAATAACCATAATAATGGGAAACATCCTCCTTCACCAAAGAGGGAGCAACTAGCTATCGAATGTTTTATGCGGTAACGACCACCGACGTTTTGTGGATCTTCTGATCCACTAGTAGCGGAACAGTGGGTCAACTCCATGGAGAAGATATTTTCTGTTCTTCACGGTTCTTAGATGGAGAAGGTGACTCTAGCCGTTTATCATCTAGATGGATAAGCTGATCAATGGTGGGCTTTGATTAAGAACACCAAGCCAAGGGAGGAAATTGAAGAGATGTAATGGGAAGACTTTAAGATAATGTTTCTTAATAAGTACTTCTCAATAACTCTTCGCACAAAGATGGAAATATAATTCATAGAGCTCAAGAAAAAAGAAGGAGAATCTGTCAAAACCTATGAAGAAAATTTCACAAGGCTCGCATGGTATGCTTCGGGTTTTGTTATCAACAATGATAGAAAATTTGATAGATTCTTTAGTGGATTAAAACCACATCTACGAAAGGCTCTTGCAATTCGAGACTTTGGGAGTTATGAAGAAGTTGTTCGGTGTGCTCTAAAAGTGGAGATGGAGTTTGGGGAATGGTCCCATGGCTATGGTGATAAGAAAAGAAATATGGAGTTTCAAGCCGGTGGATCTAATAACAAAGGTGGGAAGAATACACAACGACCCACATGCCAAAAATGTGGGAAGTTGCACCATGGGAACTACCTCAAAGGGACGGGGAAATGCTTCAAGTGTGGGAAAAAAGGACACCTTGCTCACGAGTGTCAAAAAGACATGAAAAAGGAAGGATAATGTAGTTGATGAAAGGAGATAACCACTCGTGGTTCAATGCTACAACTGTAGGGAGCTAGGGCACTATTCAAACTAGTGCACTAAACCTCGAGCTCTCGAGGGTAATCAGTGCCAGCAACCACAAAAGCCAAAGGAACAAGGGAAGGCTTATGCCATCACTACTACGGAGGTGGATCATGATAATGAAGTCGTACAAGGTACACTTACTATTCACTCAAGAATGGAAAAAGTCTTGTTTGATTCTGGTTCTACGAATTCCTTTATATCTTGCAAGTTTTCTAGAACTATAGAATCGAAGCCCCGAAACCTTGAAGTAGAGATATCTGTAAAAACACCAAGTGGTGAAATCATTTCAACCCAAGTGTTTGACTATTCTCCTGTTGACATATGTGGGAAGATTCTTCCGGAAAATCTCGTAATACTTCCCTTGGTGGAATTCGACGCTATAATGGGAATGGATTGGATCTCGTTATATAGAGCACATATCAACTGTCGGGAAAAGGAAATATATTTTCATATTCTGAACCATCCCATTCTCCTCTACAAATGCAAGGAAGATCATGAATCTCCTTTGAGAAATCCTTCAATGGTTTGGGTGTTGATTCCCTATGAAGAATCATACCTCGCCCAAATGGTTGAGTCAAAGGAAAGTTCCAACCTTGAGGAAATGCCCATCGTAAGGGAATACAAAGATGTATTTCCCGAAGAGTTACCCGGAATTCCCCCGGATCGTGAGGTAGAGTTCTCAATTGAACTCATACCTGGAGCTACTCCTATCCTAAAGTTCCCCTATAGGATGGATCCTATCGAACTGTAGGAGTTAAAGAAGCAGTTGCAAGAGAATCTGGAAAAAGGGTTCATACGCCCTAGTGCATCACCTTGGGGTGCGCCAGTGCTCTTTGTGAAGAAGAAGGATGTAACCATGCGGCTGTGTATCGATTATCGGGAACTCAACAAGATCACCATAAAGAAAAATTATCCTCTTCCAAGGATTGATGACTTGTTCGATCAGGTAAGAGGAGATCAATACTTCTCAAAGGTGGATCTTCGTTCTGGATATCATCAGTTAAAGGTGAAGAAGGAAGATATTCAGAAGACTGCCTTCCGTACAAGGTATGGGCACTATGAGTTTTTGGTGATGCCCTTTGGACTTACTAATGCCCCTACAATCTTCATGGATTTGATGAATAGAGTCTTTAGACATTACCTCGACAAATTTGTGGTAGTGTTTATTGATGATATTCTCATCTACTCCAAGAGCAAGGAGTAACATGAAGAACATCTAAGACTTGTGTTGGTGACATTGAGAAAGGATAAGTTGTACGCCAAGTTCAGCAAGTGTGACTTTTGGATGAATCAAGTCGCGTTCTTGGGACATGTGATCACAAGTGAGGGAATTTCTGTGGATCCTTCAAAGACAAAGGCAATTGAGGAATGGCCCAGGCCCTCTAGTGTCACAGAAATCCGTAGTTTTCTTGGATTAGCTGGGTACTATCAACGTTTTGTGAGAAACTTCTCACAATTGTCAAGCCCGCTAACTAAGTTAACAAGGAAATGGGTAAAGTATGTCTGGACGGATGAATGTGAGGGAAGCTTCAAGGAGCTAAAGAGAAGGCTGATCACTGCACCTGTACTCACACTACAGAAAAGTGGAGAAAGTTTTGTGATATACAGCGATGCATCAAAGAAAGGCTTGGGTTGTGTACTCATGAAAAATGATAATGTGATATCCTACACCTCATGACAGTTGAAGATCCATGAGCAGAACTACCCGACGCATGATCTAGAGCTGGCAGCCGTGATTTTTGCCTTGAAAATCTGGCGGCACTACCTTTATGGTGAGAAGTGTGACATATACACCAACCAAAAAAGCCTAAAGTATATATTCACACAAAAGGAGCTCAACATGCGTCAAAGGAGATGGTTAGAGCTAATCAAGGATTACGATTGCTCTATTCACTATCATCCTGGAAAGGCGAACAAGGTAGCTGATGCTCTAAGCAGGAAAGAACCTGTTACTCTATCCATGTTGAGGATTGAGAAAGACCCTATCTTCTTGGATATGAAACGGATGGATTTGAGAATCGTAAGGGCAGGGGATACATCCTACCTTGCCCAAATGATTGTGCAACCATCCATCCAACAGAAGATTAATGAATCACAAAGGGATGATGTGGAGATACAAAAGAGGGTGAATGCAGTAATGGAAGGGAAGCTGCAAGAGTTCCATATCGACGATGATGGTGTGATTCGGTTTGGAATGTGGCTTTGTGTGCCTTCATCACCTGGGATAAAGAAGGAGCTATTAGATAATGCACATAGCTCAACTTTCTCTATCCATCCTGGGAGTACCAAGATGTACCGTGATCTCCGAGAACACTTATGGTGGGATAACATGAAGAAGGAGATTGCAGAATATATATCAAGGTGCTTGGTATGTCAGCAAGTTAAAGCTGAGCGACAAAAGTCCAAAGGTATGATGCAACCATTGCCTATACCCATGTGGAAATTGGAAAATGTTACTATGGACTTTGTCACAGGTCTCCCGAAGATGTCAAAGGGGAATAATGCGATATGGGTTATGGTTGACCGACTCACCAAGACTGCCTATTTTATCACAAATCGGGAAGACCTATTGCTTGAACAACTTGCAAAGATATATGTGAAGGAAGTGGTGAGACTACATGGTGTTCCACTCTCAATTGTCTCTGACCATGATCCAAGGTTCACATCTAAGTTCTGGAGGAGTCTTCAACATGCTTTGAGTACTGAATTAAATTTTAGCACGGCCTATCACCCCCAAACTGATGGCTAGTCTGAAAGGACTATTAAGACACTTGAAGATATTCTAAGAGCCTGCTCTCTTGAATTCAAAGGTGGTTGGGATCAGAATCTCCCATTGGTTGAGTTCTCATACAACAATAGCTTTCACTCGAGTATTCAGATGGCTCCGTATGAAGCTCTTTATGGGAAGCGATGTAGAACTTCAACCTGTTGGGATGAAGTTGGAGAAAGAAATCTACTTGGACCCAATCTTGTGCAGGAGATGACCAAGAAGGTTCAAGTCATCCAGAAACACATCAAAGCTGCTCAAATTCAGCAAAAGAGCAATGCTGACAACCATCGAAGGGACTTGGAGTTCTACGTTGGAGATAAAGTCTTCCTTCAAATATCTCCATGGAAGAGAGTCATGCGATTCGGGAAGAAAGGGAAGCTAAGCCCAAGGTACATTGGCCCCTTTGAGATCCTTGACCGCATAGGAGCCGTGGCCTATCATCTGGAACTTCCACCGAATATGGCTCAAGTTCATGATGTGTTTCATGTATCACTACTAAGGAAGTACATACCAGATCCCTCACATGTACTAAACTCAGAGGTGGTGTAGCTGGAAGATGATCTCTCCTATGATGAGTAGCCGGTAAAAATTCTGGATCGAAGTGATAAGGTTCTATGCAACAAGACAACCCGCCTTGTCAAAGTGTTGTGGAGGAACCATAAGTTTGAGGAAGCAACTTGGGAACCAGAAGAGGCAATGAAGGAGAAGTACCCTCACCTGTTTGTGTAAAGTGAAATTTCGAGGGCGAAATTTCTTAAGGGGGGAAGAATGTAACGACCCAAAGTTTTTAAATGGAAAATTCCCTTCTTATATTTATGTCATAAAAACACAAAATAATGAACTACTAAGTGATAAGTGAACTTTAAACATAATTTTTTCACCCCTGTGTTTGGAATTTTGAAAAATCCAACATACACGGTTGTGTTCAAGATGGTTTTTGGAGTCTAATGAAACAAAAATAATTTTTTGGTGAATAGTAACCTACCCTTATGAATAGTAACCTACCCTTATGAATAGTAACATGAACCTTATGAATAGTAAATAAGAAGAACATTACCTATGAATAATAAAATAAAATTTAGACATCTTAGAAAGTGACAATTTGACCTTAATAAACGTTTTTGGTATTTTATAAGTCATAAATAATTAATTATAATTAATTAATTAATTTAAAAGAATATTTATTTTCCTGTAATGTATTCATAAATTATTGAATCAATGTATAATAGTTTTTAGATAATTTTATAAGACCCTATGTAATTTTTGAAAGAACTATATAATCAGTTTTAATCTTCAAAACTGTTTTTTTAAGTAAATTATGGTTTTATTTAAATATTAAATTAATAATATTTAGAAAATTATTTTTGAAAAATGGACTTCATTTTTGGATTCTACACATCGAAAAATGGTTGGGGTAAATTTTTGGAATTTTTCTAAGAAACTTAAATTTTTGGTGAATAGTAGAATACATTAATTTACCATATAAATACATTTTAATTAAAACCCACTATTCCTGACATCACAAGTGATGTAAGCACCAAAATCTAGAACTCACATGTCTTATTTACTATTCTTAGTCATCCAAGACTCACTATTACTTGTCTTAGGTGAAATTAATAAACTAATCAATTTTATATTAAGGAAACCCCTCTCCCCTCCACTATAAAAGCCACCCTTCACTCCCTCTTTTCCTCACACCTCTCAAGCTCCAAGACTTCTCTAAACTCTGCCCAAACATCTTCCCTAGCACCTCCCTCACGTCCAAAAGCTTCTGGTCTCATCAAAATACCAATCCTATCTTCCTTAAGGAGGATCTCAAGAGGAAGATCCTAGAGGTAATTTCTCTCTCTCTTCTCCTTTAATTTCCTTTCAAGTTCAAGTTCCTTTCTTGATCTCTCCCCACCTATATTCATCCAAATTGTTTTTTAACTCCGTTATTATACATATAATGTAATATTATGATTCTAATGGTATATTATATCACCCCACCCCCTTTCTCTCTTCCTTTTATTTTATTTAAGAGAACGTTGTTCATGAGGTGTTAATTTATCACCTTCAAAAATGGCGTGCTCTCTTTTTCCATTTCTACCTTCAGATCTGGTCATGAAACCATTTTTATGGTTGAACCAGAATATTTTATATGTATTATGTTCTATTTTAAGTTCTGTAAATAACTTATGTCCATATTACTAAGTGAAAAGTTAAAACGAGTTCGTTGTGATCCAAAAACTGCTCAAATTAACCCAAATAATCTTCATTTAAATTCTTATCTAATGATTCACCCAAATGGATCTAATATAATTCATTATAAAAATCATTCAAGCTCCTGTAATATCACTAATAACATGTAATATAATTTTTTGGTGTTTACCCATGATCTACTCGAACTTCAATTTAAGAATACAAGTGGACCGCTCAAGAAAACCATAAAAACGAACATCCCCGAACAACGTTTTTAAACTCTATAAGTCATAAAAAGGTACATAATATGAAATAATGAAACCATAATGAACACTATTAATGTATAAAAGGTTCTGTAATTTCTAATTAATGAATATAATGTCATTATACAGGACACTAAAGAGAAGAACGCATTCGGGTACAAGGTAAGGGGAAATCTCGAACACAATTTTTCTTCCTTCGGGTTCTCCCTCTTTCACTCCATTTTTGATATGGTTACTCCTAAAAGATCATTTTTTCATCATTTACTTTACTTTTCTGGGATAAAAATGTTTTTCACTGGTTTTTATGTCCATCAAAATGTTTTCCAAAAGAACTCTTCTTTCAAGATCTCACCTTTTACCTCTCATTCAAGGTTGATGGTTCTTGTATCAAGTATGTTGTTCCCTCTTTCTTTTGGGAACCCAAAGCTTATGAATGTGTTATTATGAGATTAAACCCATTCCTTTACATGGGTTATTTATGTACATGTTTGATATGTGTTCTATGTGGCAAGCATGATAATGGTAATGTTATGATGTGATGGGTGCGCCCGGAATTATATAGCGCAATATGAATGTTTAAATGTGACGGGTGCGCCCGGAATTATACAGCACTCCAATGCATTGGGTAAAGTGATTAATCTCATGAGTAAATTTGAAATGATGTGTGAACAAGATTCTAGCTTTGTTCACAAGTATGTGTGGTAGTTAACCACTAAGACATGATGTTTCATTTTTATGCATTGCCACATTTCAAGTCTATTATTTATGCTTCTCTCATGTTCATGATCATTATCCTATGTCATGATTATGCTCACCCCATGATATATTGTTCTTATCTATCATCTTACTGGTCTTCTAGCTCACCCCTTTTTATGTATATCCTCAGGTGGCTACATGTACTAAGGAGAGGACAAGTTCCACTAAGAAGCTAGTGAAGATGAAATTAAATAAATGTTTATGGTTGATGTTGTATTTGTTATGTATGGTCCTAGTTTCCCAAGACACTAAACCTTTGGATCCTCTATCTGTAATACTATTATGTTTTTTATCTTTGAAATGATGTGATAGTAATGTAAGAAAAGTTCGGGTCGCTATAAATTGTACTTAGGAATAACTTATGATGAAGCCTTAAAAGTGGATTCGGAGAATTTTTTATGTTGTATTCAAGTTTTATTATTCCTGATTTCCAAGACACTAGACTTTAAAGATCCTATGTATGTAAAATGTAATAAAAAGTTATGAAATAAAAAGGCAGGATGCCATACTACCTCATCCATTAGTGGACTGAGAAATAAACTGAACTACGATGACTCTGATTCATACCATACTAAGGATACATAGTACACCTTCTAAAGGATCCATATCTATACCAAACACCCCAAGGAATGTCCCAGTACACAAGTCCCATATATATATATTTCATGAGACTCATAAGATCTTCCCCCTTGTTTCTCACATTGAGAATAGCTTGTGTAGGCTTAATGAGATGCAATGAACACCTCATTAGGCATCATTAATCTCCACTAACTCGGGAAATCCCAGTATGTAAGCCCCGATGAGTGATATATTATGAACACCCCTCATATAAGGGCATATACCTTGGGGCCAATCCCAAGGGCGTGATTGAACTATGATGACTCTTATTCCTACCATAATGAGGATATGTAGGACATCTCCCTAAGACCTAATCTCAAACATTTGGTGTCTCAGTACCATCACATACGTTCTCTCTGCAGGATGCTAAACTGTTCGGGATTAACAAAATGTGTGGGTTTTGATTTCTATAATAACTAGGATATGTAGGACGACTCATAATGTATTAATCTCCTCCTCGTAATATTAAGTGCCTCCCTACGTGGTAGTAAATTACAAAGCATTTGGTCATATAGCTTCATCACATAAAGTAGTTATTCACCATTAAAGAAATGGATAAAGAACCTTGGATACATACAGATGGATTCACTAATGAGACTTCACTCCCCTCAGTTCATCAATGGGACTCCCTTTATTTGTTTAATGATATAATTAACCAATAAATCGTTTTGTTAGGGGAATTGGTCATGTACTAGGATTAGGAAGAGGTTCACATACATATCTTAAATCTATAGGAGAGTCCTAGAGTAGGAAAAATTTCCCCCCAAAAGGGTGCGATGATCATGACCTCCCATCCTCTCGACCAATGAGAGTCCCCAAGAGTTATTGGGCTTGAAAACCTAGATGATCGTCAGCCTTTATAAAGTAGGTATGTACCTAGCTATATATGGGGGGATCATTGGATGTTTATGGGAAAAGTGATGATGGTAGCCTAATGAGTGAAACACATTTAACGTCTTGAAAACATGACGAAACAATGATATATTCAAATATTTGAGAGGATCTAGTGGGTTATAAAAGATTGATATGTGGTCTGGATATCATCAATTGAAGGTGAAGGATGATGATATCCCAAAGTCTGCCTTTAGGTGCAAGTATGGGAACATCAAGTTTGTATTCATGTTATTTAGTGACACAAGCACACCATCTCGGTTCATGGGGCTCATGAACTATGTGCTCCATTAGTACCTAGACCAGTTTATTGTCATGTTCATTGATGATATCTCTATATACTTGAGGTCAAAGGATGATCATGTCTAGAACCTCAGAGCTATTTTCCAGGTACTTCTACACCACCATCTCTATGAATTTTTTTACAATTGTTAGTTTTAGAAATGTTAAGTGAATTTCCTCAGACACATGGTGTCCCATCAGGGTGTGGAAGTGGACCCATCAAAGGTATACGCAATTTTTTCTTGGAAAAAACCCAATAATGTGGTATAGGTTCATAGTTTCTTGGTCTTGTGGGACATTATCACAAGTTTGTACCTGATTTATCTTGACTTACATCCCTTCTAATAGAATTGACCAAGAAGGAATAGGCTTTTGTGTAGAGTGTTCAGTTATAGGAAGTGTTCAGTTACCTGAACTAGAAGTTGGTTAATGCTTCAGTGCTTCAGTTTCCTAAGGAGGGTGTGTTGTTTGATATTTTTTATGATATGTCTTTTATGGTATTGGGATTCATATTGATTTAGAAGATGATAGTGATATATTATGGGTATAGTCAGTTACATTACTATGAGTGTAACTATTCCACCCATTATCTGTAGTTAGTGGAAGTTGTGTTTGTGCTAAATTTGAGGAAATATTACCTCATTGGTGATCACTTTGTGGTTTTCACAAACCACATGAACCTAAAATATGTTTTCTCTCAGTGGGATATTAATCTACAGTAGTGTTTTTGGATGTACTTTCTCCAAGATTGTGATGTTGAGATATATTAAACCCTATAAAAGGGTAATGTGGTCATCGATGTGTTGATTTATAAGTCCTGAGTAGATGTGGTTTGGGATTCTATGAATATTTGGAAAGGTTGGAAGATCTTGTAGAAATATTCCTTAAAATTAGAGAGATAAATGGTCATGGTTGTCTTTATTAGATAATTTTAGATTCATCCTTGATACGTTAGGTGGTGTAGAATCATTGAGGAGACTCGTAGGTAGAGGCGATGTATGACCATGTCGGCCATAGTGATTCTCTAGAGGGATGGATAGAGGATGGTCGAAATTATATGTTGTTTCAAGATTGGTTGTTTTTTCTATAGGTGATGTGTGTTTAATTTCTCCATGAGTCTCATATATCACCTTTATTGTTATATCCTAGTGTTACCAAGATGAATCAGGTATTGACGATACATCTTTGGTCATTGGGGATGAAACATTTAGTGGTAGAGTTTGTGACGAGGTGTCTAGATTTTTAGCAGGTGAAAGTAGAGTACCATGTTCCAGGTGGTTTTTTATAGTCCTTAGATGTAATAGAGTAGAAATGTGAAGAAATATATATGGATTTTTTCACTAGTTTACCCAAATATTAGGTAGTTTTTTTATGCAGTTTGTGTGATAGTGGACCAAATTTTGAAGTCGGATCATTTTCTGGTGATCCATGAGTAGAGAACCATGGATGTTTTGGTGAGGTGGTATGTGGATTATGTGGTTAGAATTAATGGGTTACCAAGGACCATAATATCTTATTGGGGCCCTCATTTTATCTCAAGAGTCCTTAGGGTATTGAATCATTCTTTCATCTCTCAATTTCACCTTATCACTTCTTTCCACCTCCAGATAAATGGGACAACAGAGCGGACCATCTGAATGTTAGATGATATTTAGTGAGCCTAAATCCTAAAATTTTTTGGATCATGGGTAATACTCCCACATTTGGTTTAGTTTTTATAAAATAATATTTATCACTTATTCATTATAATAGCCCTATTTGGGGAGTTTTATGGGTAGATACATCATTCTTCATTGTTATGGATGGAGGTTGGAGAGTCGGTTGTTCTTGCTCCTGATGTGGTGTAGAGCACGACTGAGAAGGTCCTATTGGTTCAAGAGAGTATGAGGGTTTCACAAGACCTTAAAAAGGCCTATTCTAATCATAGTAAGAGTCCCATAGAGTTTGAGGTTAGAGACTATGTATTCTTTAGTGTCTCCCCTAAGCGTGGGTAGAAGAGGTTTTGTAGGGGGGTAATCTTTCTCCCCGGTTTGTTGGGACCTTTGAGGTGTTTGGGTGATTTGGAAAGGTTTCATATCAGTTTTAATTTCCACCATGACTGGAGAGGATCCATGATACCTTTCAGATATACTAGAATCACCAATATCTTCACGATGACTCTCATGTCATCAACTGCGGAGAGTTGGATATCGAGGTCAATGAGACATTCTTGGAGAGTCCAATAGAGATCTAGGATCATCAAGAGAAAGTGTTGGGTGGATATAAAATTCCCTTTTTTCATTTTTTGTGGAAGTATAGTGTTCTTAAGGAGAGTACTTGTGAGTGAGATATGTAAATGTGTGCCCAGTACCAGGAGCTATTTTGAGTTTTTATTTTCCCTATTTTGCTTTGTGATATTTTTTATGAGATGATCTATTTTCCTTGATGTGTGATGTGTGATGTGTGATAAATATTCTAACATATGTAAATGTTAGGACATAAATCCTAATGAAGACATGTTATACTTCGATTTTATTAAAACGGTGTGGGTGAATCAGTGTCGCCCAAAGTGTACAATATCTTGACATAGAAGATGGAATTACTTAATTTTTGTGATTAGGGAAATTTTGTGTTTTGGTTGGGGTAGTGGTTGGTTTGGGTTGTGTGAAGGTTGAGATGGTTGTGTAGTAATGTGTTTGTATGGGAATTAGTGGCTTCTGGATGGTTCCATATGTATGGTGGTGTGCCCGATGGGAGGTGATAATGTGGTTTAGTGGTGATGTAATTTTCTGAGGTGTTTTGTGGGTATTTCATTTTTCATGTTTGGTTAGTGGTATCATTTGAGGTATGACAAGATCCTTGAGAGGAATCTCATAGGGTAGCTATTTGGACCCCTTTCTTTTTATGATTTTGATTTTTATTCTTAAGGGATAGAATAATTTGGGAAGTATCTAATGTGATTTTTCTTGCCTTCTCAGACCATTATATTTCCATTTTTGGTGGTTGGAGGTGTTCAGGGGATGTTCCAAGAGATTCTATGGAGTTTGTAACTATAGGAGTACTAAAATAGGTGGTTCATGATGTGAAACAAATCCATATCATGAGTGGGTGGTTCATGGATTGTGTAGCCAGCTAGTTTAACAACTTGTGTGTGGGATAAGGGGGAGTTTGTGAAATGAATTCACATTTTTAAAGGGTAATTCACAATGTGTAATTAAATTGAGCCAAGGAAAATTAATTTTTGGAAGAAACTGAATATATGGAGGTTTCATGCCTTGTACTAGTTTCAAGGATTATAAGCCATGACCATCATGTAATTCACATCATGAAGTTGTAATTCACAATGTAAAAGGCATAGATTCAAGGTTGTAAATATGATTGGTATTCAGATTAACCCTATCACTTCTCACTTTCTCCCTCTTATTTTTTTGAGGAACCCTGGGTGCATTCAAGATATCTTATAATCCATCTTCCTTCACTTTGATCATTGGATTATAGTGGTTATTTATTGGCGATCAAGGTATGTTCTCCTCTCTTACCCATAGTTTTCTTTACATTATTTTTCCTAGGGATTCACTATAGTGATGTTTCTTTGGTTGGAGAAGAGTATGGGTTGTTTTTTTACAACCCCTTAATGTGGTGTAGGTTGATCTAGGATCTCATGGTGCAGTTGTGGTTTCCAAGCAATTTCTTCTTTGACTATGATGTACAATGATATCAGAAAGATTCTTTGATGTAGGGGATCCTTGTTATCACTCCTTTTACATTTTGTGTGATGTTTTCATGGTTTTTTCTATCCTTTTGTGGATATTAAGGGTTGTAATAATAATATTATAATTGAAATAATTGAAATTGATGGGTATAGAGGAGATATCACATGATTTAATACTTAGATATATGTTTCTAATGTTATTGATATTTTTTATTATTAATACTAAAAATAATGGACATTGCAAGACTTTTTTGCATTGTAGTTATTATATTTTGGTGACTATTACTATGTTGTTATTTGATCTCACCCTAAATATAATGATAAATAATGTTTATTTGGATAATAAATTGGGTTTCCCTTTATTTTTTTTGGTTTGTGTGATTATACCCATGCTAAATAAAGAATTAATGTGAAAAATTCCTTGAATAATTGTGGAACCCAATTTGTGATGTTGTTGTGTATGGTTTTTCTTATTGTGTTGCCTTATGTGGTTTGGGATATTGTGAAATGATGGTGGTGATCAACTAGTTTGTGTGATTTGTGGGTATTTGATGATATGTGGTGGTTTTTTGGAATGTATGTGAGGTGGGATGAAGTGCATTATGGTTCACAGTGGTTGTGGTGTGCAGTGGCGATGATGTGTGGTGGTGGTGTACGATGTGGTTATAGTGTGTTGTTTGGCTGGGATATGTGATGAAGTTGTTTGGTGTGTTGTGGATATTTTGTGGTGGTTTTGGTTCTGAATTAATGATTGTGTGTCGTGGATGATATTTTTGGTTTTTGTGGTTAGATAGCTTGGGTGATGTGGTGTGGTGATGATAGAGGATGTGTGGTTCTATGTTGGTGGTTGTGTGAGTTGGGCCAGTTGTTATTTGGAGTCGTTTTGATAGTTAACTAGTAATGCATAAAATAATTATGATAGAAAAATGAAAAAAAAATAAACTGATAAATGAGCGAGATTGGATGGAAATGGTTTTGTGGTAAATAGATTAATTAACTGAATGAAATAACGGGTTATGTAATGTGAAATATAATCGATAAATGAATAAAAGTGGTGGAACCTATAACTAAAAGTGTAAATGTTGTGTGGATTGTGTGGTGGTTTTATGATGTGTTTCATATAGTGGTGGTAACAGTTGTGATGGTTGATATGTGTTATGGTGGCGGTGGCATGATGTGTGCTAGTAAAATTGATGTGAAATCATAGGTTGGGTATTGTGTTCTATATATATATCATTTATTTTATGTAATTTATATATATTCCCCACCTAAGTTGGATAACCTTTCCAATTATCATAGGTTATAGGTTCTAGGTGTTTTCCCCAACATCTAGTATGGTGGTGATATGGATGGATGGATACCCCTCTTCCTCACTCTTCTATAAGTAGTGATAGCCTAGATGTCTACAAGGGAGATGTGTAGTGATATCCCAAATGTCTTTAGGCGTGATGTGGTTGTTGTGGCTATAATGAGACAGGATGTGTGGGACCAGGTGTCTACAAGTGAGACATGATGTGATGATACCTAATGTTGGAACCAGATTCTAGACCTTGTGAGGGTGGGATGGGTAGGGATGTGTCCTTACCCACCTCAGTGATGGCACAGGTGTCTTTAGGAAAGATGTGATGTGATGTAATGTGTATGGAAGGGATGGGAGCATAGGAAGTTCAAAATTGGGGAATGAGAGTGTAAAAGTAGTGAGGAAGTTGAATTTGGGCACCATTATTTGTTATGATCTCAATGTTATATAACTATATTGGATGTGTGGTTGGTAAGTGATCCGTGGTGAGGCTAGGATGGTTAGTTGACCTATTTAGGTGCTTGTTGGTTCTTCTATTTGTTTTCTGGTTCATTAGCATGTTCTTTTCATGTGTACACTTGAGACCTTGGTTATATCCCTACAAAGTATACCTTTTATTCTCACCTTACATATATAAATGCTTTTTCATGTTTCTAAGAAGACTTTGGGGACTGATCTAGACATTAATAGCTAGATTGGAGGTTTTTTTGAGTCATTTTCATAGACTTGTATTTTGGTATATATTGGATACTTTTATTTTTGTTGGATTATTCCGTGTCCATGAATTGGGAGATGGTTTTTGTTTTACCTTTATATTATCTACTAGAGTTTTTTGGTGTTTGATTATCCTATATTCTAATCCTATTTCATTTATAGAGGGTAATGCCTCCCATATAGTGTGATTTTATACCATCAGTTCTAGTTTCCAACCTGATACCTACTTGAGGTGGTACTTGGGGGGTTATTATATCTCTTCCTTAATTATGACATCTTTAGAGAGAGGGGGTTGTGACATCTTCCAACTCACTCGTCCATATACACCACAATGTAATAGTTTAAGTGTAAAGAGGAACTACACCTTAATAGGTGTGGTGAGATCAATGATGATTCATTTGATTCTTCCATTATACTTTTGTGGATACACATTATAGACAAGAGAAAAAATACTAAACCATGTTCCAACTAAATAATCAGAATGTATTATATACCAATTATAGAGTGAAAAGAAACCCTTGTTTTCATACTTACATGTGTGGGGTTGTGAAGAATTTGTTAATGAATCATCAGGAAACAAACTTGCACCCTGAGACACAAAGTGTACCTTATAGGATACCCAAAAAAACAAGGGGATATTACTTATATGACCCCCTCATAAAAAAAGGTAATAGTATATTTACATGCCATATTACTTGAGAGAGATAACATCTCTAAAATAGATATTTGGAAGAATATATAATTTCATGATGTTCAGGATCAAGGTATACAATAGTTGTCATGGGAATTGATTCTGCAAATCATCATGGAAAAATATTTTCTAGAGACACAAGTACTACATAGGAGTACAAGTGAGGTTAGATAACCTAAAAGTTATGTTTTTCTAGTCACCGGGGATGGTGAATCATTATTAGTTGATAATAATGATCCTTTAATGTAAAAAACCAACTTAGGTCAACTAGAAAAATCACCCAAGAAGGTTTTCCATATGTTTAGATTAAACAAGACATCCAATAAGTCTCATGTATAAACAAAATAATTCATAAAATCAGAGTAAAACATGGAAGAAAAATATTCAACAATAATAAATACAACGTCAATCCAAATAGCTAAACCTAAAATAAACTAAGACAAGACTAAAACAATCCTCCATGTGACTATCTATCACCACCAAACCATCCCACTATGAAGATAATGACAACCAATAGAATCTAGAAAACTACGTGAGACCCTTCCCTTTACCTATTTCCTATAAAACTACATCTATAAACTCCGAAATAAAAAATAAGGTTGTGATCACAAATTCCAGTAGGATTTCAGCAAAGAATATATACAAATTATAATATGATGAATACATTAGATCTAGATTTAAAAAAAATCCAATTTATAAATCATTTTCATAAGATAATTTTTTTTAAAACATCCTTTGTTTTTTTATAAAAACCTTTCATATTCACATAATCATGGAATATGAAAAGTACATGTGAGAGAGAATGAGAGCATAAGAAAAACCATCCATTGATACACTATAAGATAATAAAGTGGGAAATCATCCATGGAATATACCATCATTTGTAAAACCATGCATGAATGAAAAATAACATGATTAGGATCTATACTATGAGAATACACACTCATATATAAAATAAAACACTAATCCATTAATTATATGAATCCAATTGATATTGATTACTATATTAGTCTTTCAATATCAAATCCTCTAGTGTTGTTACACTCACTAAAGTGACATGTCCATTTCTTGATTCACTTATGGTTACCAATTTACTATTCTTTTCAAAAATATTATAAAACCATTCTCACATTTTATAAAAACATTTTCATATTAAATCCTTACCACTTTTATTCTTGAAAATCTATTTTAGAACCAAAACCGCCTTTAGGGAATTTCATCGAATCACATAGTGTGTGAAACCCCATTTTTAAATAAAACCCTCTTAAAGACATGTATCTATTTACACAAGACACTTTGATATTAAATTCATATATTTCATAAAACAAATCAAAGGAATTTACAATAACTTCAAGTAATTCATGAGTTAGAATCTTTTTATAGCGACACCTACATTAAGAATGGAGAGAAACTTCCAAGAATTGATCTCCCAAAGCTTGGGGTTGAACTTGATTGGAAAGGGGATTCAAGGCCTTAAAAAAAATCTATTGGGAACCTAAGGTTCAATAGTGAGTTTTGGAAGAATTAGTGGTTCAGGCAATCTACAAAATAGAAGACCACGGCACAGCCTCCCAGACCACACCATAGAACTAGATGACAAATGGAGGACTAAGAATCAGCAAAAATGACAACTTCATAGCCTACCTGGTAAAAATACTTCTAAGGAACATGGTGGATTCCACATATAGATCCTATATACCCAAGTATGGGATAAAACATAGTACAAAGGACCACAACATAGAAGCAAGAAACCTTGAATGGAGATTACATGATAACCAAGCTCCACACCATAGGGGTGATGAATTTGGTAGATCCTGCCAAATTCTTCCTCAAGGACCTTAAACTATAACCACCCTCTCTATATTTTAGTGATCAACTATCCTATTTTACAACCTTCCTTCATGTCATGGTTATTCTAAATATGGAAGTAGCTTCAAAATATATCCTCCTGGGACCTTATGTCGTAGCTAACTTTTCAACATCATAGTGATCATATCCTTGCTACAATAGCTCCCTTCTATAATTCAATACCCTGTAGAATTCTAGGTTAGATCCAAAAACAACATGAACCAATACTAAACCTAGGGATGATCAAAATAGTTAGAAGTGCCTGAGATATGGTCATGGTATTTCATAATCTCTCCACCATAAATGATTTCTTCCCCTAGAAAGCATTCAAGATAATGGACTCATTAAAAGAGAATATAATTTCTACCTCATTAAAAATTACTAATCCCACAAATCATGTCTATACTATCTACACTACCATAGTACATGGTCCAAATTAATTTTTTTATCATGAAATACCTTATCCTGAAAATCAATAATATTAATTGGTTGCTCAAGCATAGTGGTTTCGGGCTCAAAATCAATATCCTCCCATTAAATCACACGGGAAGGGTTTGATTAATACCACATCAGCTGGGAAACATGAAACAAATCATGAATCAAATTCAAGTTAGACGTAAATTCCAACAGATACACCACCTATCCAATTCATTAAACAATCTCAAAGGGGACAACAATCCTTGGTGCCAACATACATTGATTACCTAACAGAACATGACAAAAGATAGGTAAAACTTGAATAAATACCTTATCACCAACCTCAAACTATAATGGTTGAGGAATATGGTCTGCAAAATATTCCTGATGATTATGTTCCATGACCAATATCTTTCAGACCAATTGCACCTTTTCTATCATCTCCTAAACAAGGATTGGTCTTACCAAGGACTACTCTCTAAACTCTACCTAGAAAAATAGAGATTTATAAGGCATATAATATAACTCTTCAAAGGTAACCATTGTAATCAAATCTTGATAACTAGTTTTATAGGAAAATGTGACATGAGGAAGATGATTTTCCCAGGAACCACCAAAATAAATCATACGTGATTGAAGCATATCCATAAGAATCTAGATAGATGTCTCTATATTCCCATCTATCTTCAGTTGGTATGTTGTGATCAATTTCAATTGGGAACTCATATCCTTCCATAAACCTTTCCAAAACCTATATTTAAATCTTAGTCCTTTTTAGAAACAATCATAGAGTGAACCCTATAAAGTATCATAGCCTCTTGTACATACAAGTTCTTAAGATTTTACACCTTCGTTGTCTCCTTGATATGTAGGAAATGATATGATTTTACAAGTCAATCAATGATAACCAAAATTAAATCCCTCCTACTAGTATTTCATGATAAACTAATGATGAAGTCCATGGAAATATCATCCCACTTCTATACCAAAATGGGAAAATTTTGTAAAAAAAATAGTTCATCTCTAATGCTCTACCTTAATTATTTGAAGAGTAAGGCACCATGAAACAAAATATAAAATTGAACACCTCATCCCTAGCCACCAATACTGATGTCTCATAGCATGATATATCTTTTTAGTCTCTAGGTGAATAGACCAAAAATATAGGTGTCCACTTTCCACCAACTCCGACCTTATAGAAATCAAAATGGACAACCTATATAAGAAACACAAAGTTCCACTGGGAGATCAAAATAACTCACCTGAGGTCTCCCAACAATTTAATATTTTACTCAAGTTTTTAAAATCGATTCCTAACACTTTCTTGAGCTGAATCCACTCATCAAATGGTGATTCATTGTTTACTGAAGCTAAGAACACCTAACCACTAGCCTCTTCCACTCCTAAGATCATATCCATGAACAAACTCATCAAAGACCACTCCTCTACTAATTTTTTTAAGTCTTGAGTTAGTATTTTCCAAATCCATGCATCAGCGACCACATTCTCTTTCTCAAGAGTATAAGAAATATCAAAATCAAAAGTATGGGATAATTAACCTAGCATCTATATCGTAAGTTTACATTACTTTAAGTAAAAATGGTATTTCAAGATCTTATGATTACAATATACCATAAACCACTCCTCAAAGAGATAATGACACCAAATTTTGAATGAAAAAATAATCTCGGCCAACTCAAGGTCATGGATAGGGTAGTTTTTTATTATCAAGGTGTAACTTGAGAGATTCATAGGCCACCATATGCTTCCCCTATATCAAGACACACCCCACCTAAAGCATCATAGAACACATCATATCATGAACCTAGTTATAGATTAATTCGAATAGGATATGAAGACAAACTTACCATTAATTCCTCATAATATCTCTATCATATTTCATTCCACTCGAACTTTACACCCATGTGGTCCAAAGATGTCATCAAAGATGAAGGCTCATAAAATCCCTAAAAACCTGCCTGTAGTAACTAGCCAAACCCATAGAACTTGAGATATCAAACACATTTTTGTGATAATCTTGGTAAATTATCACCTATATCTTTTAAGGATACACTAGGATGCCTCTATTAGATATAAAATTCTATATAAAATTCACTTAATGGATCCAAAATTCACACTTGGAAATCTTACCATACAAGGGATGTTCTTTCAATATTATGAGGATAATATCAAAATGATCCATGTGTTCCTCCTCTAATTTAGAGTAAAAAAAATATCATCCATGAAAATAACTACAGAAGTGTCTAATAACTGATGAAATATTTGGTTCATCAATGCCATAAACGTTGTAGGAGCATTAGTGAGACTAAATTCCATAACCAAAAACTCAAAATTCCCATATTGGATCTTAAACAATGTCTTATATATATATTCTTCTCAAAATCCTAATTGGAGGTACCTTGACCCTAGTTATATATTAAAAAACTAACAATACCCTCTAATTTGATAAAAAATATCATCAATTCTCTGCAAGGGATACTTTTTCTTAATGGTCACTTAATTTAACTTTCAGTAGTCAAAGAAAAGTTTGAAGCTTCCATCTTCTTTCTTGTAAAAGATAATATGTGAAAACCAAGGTGGAACTCTAGGAAAAATAAATCCCTTAGCCTTAAGGTTTTCAAGATAAACCTTAAGTTCCTCTAATTTAAAAAGATTCATGTGATAAGGTGGCATAGAAATGGGTATCATACTAAGAAACAATTCAATAGCATACTCAACCTCTCTTTGTGGTAGTAACCAATAAAAATCATTACAAAAGACCTCAGGTTATGAAATAACCACTGTAAAAAGGAGAATTCTCAAGAGAGATTCAACAACATCAAGGATTATATCTGACAACTAGCATGATATCACTCCATCATAAGGAAAAATAGGCCCCACTCTCCCATATCTAGAATCCCACTCACCCCTAAAGACATGAGAGACTCCATCGGGAGATATAAAATGAACTCTATGATGATAATAGTAGATTTTGACCTTAATACTAATCAAAGAAACTATTCCAAAAAACAAGTTGAAGATATTAAGTTCAAGAATTAAGAAACCCCACACCACTTCGATGTCGGATATCATCACCTGACATGTGGGATATCTGAAACATTGTTCGGACATCTTTCCAAAAGGTTTGGAAAGATCCAACAAAATAGAATAAGTTCTAAACAAAATCCCAACATTTCAACCAAAATTGATGATATAAAATAATGAGTATCACCTATATCAAATATATATAGCACTATAGATGACAAAATAAACACTTCATATATAACAGTAGTTAGCCCTACCTCAAATTCCTCTAGTGCATACTCTACTACATAAATACTTTTGGTCTCAAATCCTCCCTAAGATAACTTATCTGCATGAAAATATCCCATTTCCTAAAGGTAAGATCCACCACCCTTGGAAGCATAAAAATGAACCTGAAAACCATTGGTGAGAGTGGATACATCCTTACTGACTTGGGAAATCCTTCCACAAAAACACCTGAGATGACCAAATTATCCTCAGTAATGAAAAGTATGGGGAACATCTGTATAGTTAGGCTTGGTATGACCAGGCATTCCACACTGATAACAAACATCTCACTTCTATCCTAATGAATCCCCAAAAAGTAATCCTGAATAAAATTGACCACCCTTTCATTTCATTTTCTATCCAAAAGACGCACCCCATCTTCACCAACTGAAGCTCCACCCAAACCCATTCTCCCAGTTCTGTCTACCTCATCTATAACCAATTTATTGACCACATACACAAAGGTTATATGGAATAATAGAATCATCATCAACTGAATATTATCCCTTAGACCCATATCAAAACTCTGATCATTAAGTTATTTATTAGTGATAAGATCAGGTTCAATGTATACTAATGTAGTGAAATTAGTGAAATAATTTTAATCCATAAGCTCCCCTTTCTCTAAGTTTAGTAATTCTTGGGTCTTCACCACATGAAACATTTTAGTATAAAACTGTTGATTGAATATTTTATTAAAATAATTCTAGGTAATATCCTAATGAAACTTAGCTTGCATGATGGAGTCCCATCATATTCTTCCTGGTCCTTAAAGAATATACATGGAAACCCCACCTTAGAGTCCTCATGATTTTTCATAAAATATAAGATCCTTCCAATCTACTCAATATATTCCTTGGATTCCTGGTGTCCTTTTTCACCATGGAATATGGGTGTATTTCTCATAATGAATCTCAAACCATGATCCAATTCTTATCATTGGTGTCTAATACCCACCAGACCAAAAGTCTAAATAGTGCATATTATAGCTTCCATCAAAGAAGGGTCCACTAGAGTATTCACCTGCGGAACTTATCTCACAACTTCCTAACATAGATTTGTAATCACTATTCTAGGATTCATTTTATAATAAACATAACATAATATCCAATCAGATTAAGAAAAAATTACCAAATCATAAGACAAACCTCCAGAATCCATATTAATTCCATTAAATAACAATAATTTAATATAATCATGGATTCTAAATAAATATAAAAAACATAAAAATGAGTGTTTTCATTTAAAAAATATCCAAATACAATACATTAAAATGACCTCAAACCCTAAGTCTCAGGCTTGGTAAAAATATTCGACCATCCATATTGACTTGAGTTCAGACATGGAAGTGAGCTAGCAAGACACCTTTCCACACATACTATCTGAATTCTAACTATCCTAAATCCTATATACCAAGGACTGAGAAATAAACCCAATTAGTTTCATAATGATTCATACTAGGTATTCTCTCTAATTCTATTTTGTAAAGAACCAAACTAGGTCAACTAGACAAGTCACCCAAGAAGGTCCTCCAGAGGGTGAGGTGCAACAAAACATCCAAGAAGTCACATGTATAACCAAAAGAAGTAAAAATATCAAAGAAAAGTGTTGAAAAAATATATATAACCATGATACATAAAACATCAATTAAAATGGATAAACATAAAATAAATAAACAAAATACTAAAACTAGCCTCCATGCGACCATTTTTCACCAAAAAATCATCCCACTATGAAGATGATTACAAAAAATAGATGTCAAAGAACAATATGGCTCCATTACCTTTACATGGGTCCTAAAAACAACATCTTAAAATTAAAAAAGTAAAAATTAGGGTTTGATCATAAATACTAGAAGGATTTCACTAAATAATCTATAAAAAATCAAATATCATGAAAAAATTATTTCTAGCCTTAAAAAATGTAGTTTATAAATCATTTTCATAAGATAAAACATTTTTTGTAAAACATCTATTGGTTTTTAATAAAATCCTTTCATATTCACATAGGTAATAAATGTGACAAGTACATGTTAGAAAGCATGAAAATCTAAGAAAACCCATCCATGGATACACATAAGATAAACAAGTGATCAATCAACTATTTAATATACCATAATCTATAAAAATAATAGTAAATAAAAAAACCCAAGATTGGGATATAGAATATGTGAATAAATGCATAGACATAAAAAACTAAGACATAAATAATGTTAATCCAACTGACATTGCTTCTTATCACAATATTTCAATATCAAAATCACTAGTGGTGTTACACACACTAAAGTGACATGTCCATTTCTCAATGCACTCAAGGTTCTCAATGTTCTATTCCTTTCAAAAACATTATAAAACTTTGGTTACATTTTATAAAAATATTTTCATAGGTAATCCATACAAATTTCATGATTGAAAATCCATTTTAGAACCAAAACTATCTTTAACACATTTCATTGAATCATATTGTATGCAAAAAACTATTTTTAAAGAAAAACCCATTTAAAACATATATTTCTTTAAACAATCCACTTTGATATTAAATCCACCAATTTTATAAAACAAAACTATGTAATTTATAATAAATTAAATTAATTCATGGGTTAAAAAAATTTATAGAGACTCCTACCTCGAGAACATAGAGAAACCACCAAGAATTGATCTCCCAAATCCTGAGGTTGAACCTGATCAAAAAAGGGGCTTCAAGGACTTTGAAAACCTATCTTGGGAACCTATGGTTTGAGAGATAAAGTGGGAAGAAGGTGTGAATTAGAGATATTTTTGGTTATTTATAAGTAGTCTGAAAAACAAAAGACCGTTATGCATCCTCCCAAACCACGTCACAAAACTAGATAACACGGGGAGTACTATGGTGTAGTGCAAAGGACCACATTGTAGCCTACCTAGTAAAACCACATCTAAGAAACATGGATTCTTCCACATGGATATCCCATAAACCTAGGGAGGGGATATGGTGAAGTTAAAATTACCACACCATAGAACCCAAAAACCCTGAATTCACACTACGTCATAGCTGAGCTCTAATTCATAGGGGTGATGAATTTTGAATAAGTTACCAAATTCCTCCCTGAGGTCCTTATGATGCATCCACCCTCCCCATATTGTAGTACTCAACCAGCCTATGTTGTAACCTAACTTAATGTCAGTGTTAATTCAAATATATAAGTATCTCTAAAATCCCTCCTCCCTAGACCCTATGATGCAGTTGGATTTTCTATACAATAACAAGCATATTCACGATGTAATATCTCCCTTACAAAATACATCCCCCTTATAGAAATTTTGGTTGTATCCACAATGACATGAACCAAGACTAAACCTTGGGATGATAAAAACAAGGGGTTAGAAGTACCTAAGAGCTGGTGATAGGATGTTTCATATAACCTACAAGGAAGCAGTAAGTAGCACAAATGTTTCCAATTGGAAATAAGTTATGAATTCCAAAATGGGTTCCATATACCAAAACCAATTTTGTATTTTAGTATATCCTCCATTAGATGTAAACCCCATTGTAATAAATGTTTATTAAAGAATAAAATTGATATGGATAGAAAATTCAGTACTTATCAGGCAAAAATGGTTGAAAAAGTGTTCAAACAATGTTAAGTCATATACTATGATGAATCCATTTCACTAGTTTCTATGCTAAAATCCATAATAATTATACTTTAAATTATAGTATTTCATGACTATGAGATTTTTAAAATTAATAAAAATAGAATTCCTTAATGGGAACCTTCAGGAATATTCCTATATGACATAACCTGAAGGGTTTCTTACTTAAAAGGATGCCAACAAGGTATGAAAATTATAAATGCGCATTTATGGATTACAAAAAGAATCAAGGTCATGGATCATTTGGTTTGATGAAGCAACAACATAATGGGCTTTCATAATGAATTAATGTGAGCCTTGTGTCTATAATCTATTTAGTGGGAGAGCGGTAATTTTCTTTATAGTTTATACCGATGACATACTACTTATTGGAAACAAGATTCCATTTTTATAGTTTGTTAAAACCTGGTTAAAAAAATCTTCTCTATAAAGTAATTAGGTGAAGAAGTATATATTATTGGGATCTAGATCCATCATGATAGATCTAAGAGGCTGCTCAGTCTAAGTCACGGTACATATATTGATAATATACTAAAGTGATTTAGTATGGAAAATACAATAGGGGATTGTTTACAATGTTACATGGGATTTATCTTTCCAATAAAATGTTTCCTCAGACAGATGAATAAAGACAGAATATGGGAAGGATTCCATACAAATTTAAAATTGGTACATTAATGTATGTTATTTTATGTACTAAGATGCACATCACATGTGCCTTAAGTGCGGTAGAAAGATATTAAGCTAACCCAGTTGACCATTATTGGATGTAATTCAAGACTATCCATAAGTATCTAAGGATTACTTGGGATATGTTCCTGGTCTTTATAGTATATGAGGAACTAGTCATCATAGGATATTTATATGCTAGTTTTTAGTCAGATCAAGAAAATATAAAATCACATATAAGATACATATTTAATCTTAATGAAGGTTTTGTGAGATGGAAGAACTCAACTAAAGTTGTGGTCACAAATTCTACAATAGATTCCATGTATATTTTATCTTCTAATGTAGACCAATAATCATTTTGGATACACAACTTCATCCAATATATTATTATGATATATAGTAGTAAAGATCCTATCACACTCTATTGTGATAATACTATAGTAGGTGCCCTTGAAAAGGATCCAAGTTCACATAAACGGACTAATTGCATACTTTATAAGTATCATCTATGGAGGAATTTTTCACAAATATATGAAGTTTAAGTGAAAAAAATATCCATGTAAGAAAATATTTTGGACCCCTTGATTAAATCCTTAACTCAATATAAACATGATCATCATGTGAGGTCTATCGGACTAAAAGTTGTAGAAATTTGGATCTAGTACAATTAGGTTTCTATTGGAGTAGGTGTTCTAGAAACAAAAATTTTTAATTTTCATTACATGTATATTCAAAGGTTTGAATATTAATAAAAATATATTATTACATATTGTTCACTATTCTGTATTAATTTAATGTAATAATGTCCTATAATATCACTTTCATTGATAAGGTCATATAATTTTCCCACTATAATGAGAACCTTTAAATGATATAAATATATTCTTAAATATAGTTATATGATTGGATAACATACTATGATGTTACACATAGAATATTGAATCTTGGGTGTAAGTACTCATAAATAGATGAGACTTATTCTCATCAATTTTTCACTTTATAATCTTCAAGATGGGATATTATGATAATAGACCCACATGTTGGAATTATGCATGTTTATGTGTCATTTTATATTCCTATCTATGATTGTGTGTCATGGTCCTTAAATTTTAATATTGTTATTAATGCATGTCATGACTCACAAACAAATATTTAATGACCAAAACTATGAAGTTATATGTTCACATGAAGTAGGGTATGTTGGGTGAGTCATGAAATGAAATGTTATTAGTAATAAGTTGAGGAAGGATTTTTTTCCTTCCATCTTTATGGAAGTTTAAATCTCATATTGTTGATTGAAATGGAACCATAACATTAAATTCTATAACCATGGTGTAATGATGATTTTATTTCATATAGTAAACTAAATATGTATCAGGCACATCGATTGATGAAATGTGTGTGAAAACTTATTGATAAGATATTGTGACAATGGGATTATATTACATAGTAAGATTTTGTGTGTGGTTGTTGATGTTACAACATTAACATCTTTCTCTTGGGTTCCTTGACCTATTTCTAGATAGTAATATTTTAATTTGGTTGATATCACCAAATTCCAATGAGAAATAAGCCTATAGGGTCACACACTAAGTGTTTCCATTGATCTCAATTTATTTCTCTTTGAATTTAATTATAGGAATAAATATTAATCTCAAGATCAAGTAATAATTTTATTCAAGTTTTATCAATAGAAAAAATAAATTTATTCTCCAGAATGTGAATATAATATTTTTTTATTTATTTAATATTTAATAAATATTTATTCACTAAACTATGAATATAATATTTATTTTGGTATTTTATAAATTTTCAGGATGATGAACAGATCAAGATTGTGTCTGGTGATAAATATTAATTTAAAATCTGGTAAAATAATATTTATCATTGTTTCAATTAGTTCACATAATTATATATTATTATTATTATTATTAATGGCATGGGTTTATATAAGGTTTATTATATTATTTAAGGTTCATTGTGAAATTAAATAATATTTTAACCTAAACCCTAACTCTGTAAATCGATTTATATATCTATTGTGTAGGGTTAATCAAGAATTAAGAATCATTATGCACAAGATAATTCTCTATAGATTCCTCCTTCTCTCATATCCTCGAGAATGAGAAAAACTACTTCAAGCCTAATGGATCTTGAAGTGATCGAGTCAAAAAGAACAAGATGATTGATCCAGTATGCTAGTACCTAGAAATTTATCAGTTTCATCAAATATCAAAGGAGTGTGTTTGGATCACCCCTAGAGGGATTCAATAGTTGTATCCTACAAGAACAATAATGGTAATTCAAAAAGGGTTTTTTGGATGATCAACAACATCATCAAACAAAAATTCTATGATGAGGTATTCTTTATTTATATATAATTTAAATTAATTATAAATTTAATATGAAAAAAAATCCTCTCCAAGTTCCAGGATTTCTATTTCAACATTTAATGGAAAATTTTCATTGGTCATAACATTTTCTCCTTATATAATTAGAAACTGATCTACCGAATTTGACAAAAAAAATTATGGTAATTCACCTAAAAGGCCCTTACACTACATCTAGAACCTACACTTCCCTCACATTGTATCAATTAACTTCTTATTTTTTTATTCACAATATTACATACAATATATTTTTATTATTTATAGTAGAAAACTAATATGATACTCCTTCTTCCTATTATTTTCTATATAAACTAAAATGTGTAGCCACTCCTTCCTCTATGAACCACATGGATAACTTATCCACTCTCATATTTTTTTTGTTTTTCATTGCAAAAAATAAGTGTTCATATCTCATATTATTTTAAAAAACTTCATGAACAACTCAACCACTTCTTCTTCTTATTCAATGCATGAAAAAATTCACTGGATCTTCTTATTTTCTCCACTTTCTTCAGCACATGGTAATTCTTCATAATAATAACACTTTCTAGGTTCTTCTTCCTCTCTTAACCCAAATGATATTTTTATCTAAGATTCCATTATCAAACTAATTTAACATATTATATGCCTTACAATAATATATTTATATATAAATAATAATTTATTGCAGTATCAGTTACTTCATATTCTCTTTCTTCTTTATTCCAGAATTTATAAAACTGTGTAAATACTTCAAATTCAGATCTCCCAAAATTATCAAATCTATAAAATTAATATACTTATAATAAAATAAATTATAAACCACTTTAATAATTGAAATTAACTACATATGGAAATTTATAATTATTAAAACCTCATCATCCTTATTTAAATTTTCATTTCCTTTATCTTCATCCCATGAAATCATCTTCACATTTAAATTACCTTGTATGCGTCAATAGATGCATGGTACAGTGACATGATCATGAAAACTTAAATCTTGGAATTATTTCTCATAGTTCCATTAAAATTACATCTTCTTTATTCTATAATAATACATGAATTTAAGGTTTCATATAAATATTCATGCATGCACCAGGCTCGATTGTGGAATCTCCTTTATTCATGAATTTTCATCATCCCTCAAAATAAATCTCCATTCGTATTCATTAATTTTTTATTCTCTTGATTCATGCATGAATAGTTAAAACCCATTAATTTATTTTATATTTATGACTTCCTAAATTATGATACTAATTATGAAAACATTTTTTTACATTAAACAAAAAACACACCTGAATCAGTTGATTTACTTAAAACCTCTATCATCTCCTCTATTCTGTATTTTTAGTTATCCCTTTTGAGGTGAAACAAGAAATATATATATATATATATATATATATATTACATCCTTTCATATGAATTTTTAATAAATTTAATAATATTACACACCCCAAAACCATAAAGGTTTAGTGTACTTGGATACTAGATGCTTAAACGTCTAATTTAAGTACAATATTCAACATCACTAATATCATTCATTATATAAGGTACCCTTATAAAATCATAATACTTAGTACCCTTATTTATAACCAAAGTAAAATTAAAACATAATAAATGGTGATCTCAAATGCTTAGTAAGGGTAAACATGGAAGATATAAATTAATGATCATATATAAAAATGTCATGAGAATAAGGGTATGAGAGTGTGAGATTATCAATATAAAATAATACCCATAAATTCATAGATCATAATCATGACTCATGGAATAAAACATTATCATGTCACAATATAGGGGAATCATAAAAAATTAATCATTATACATGATTTAAAATCATATGAATAACAACATATCATAAGATTGCGGCACCATTATAGGTATAGAAACCATATCATATGTCAAGTTTAACTAATAATACCATCATATCATAGTGGATCAGGTATCAACACCTATTTTCCATATCATAGTGGATCAATAATCACCACTTTATTCCTATATCATTGTAGATTAGGCATCCCTACTATTTTCCCATAGTGGATTAATCACATCAACTCATTTTCCAAAAATTATATATTGATATATAAGGCTTTAACCAATTCATTGGAGGGATATAATAGGCCCACCAATCACATAGTAAGATCCATATATATGAGTTTCCCAAGATAATAAATCATTCATCACTTCAATATATCATAACCCATAGAAAATAAATTAGTTTCATAAAAATATCATCACAACTTTTTAATGACATTGATTTCTCATTTATTATTTTTAGATATTTTATGGATTATTTTCAAGACCAGGTGCTGAGATGGCGTGTTATTCCAATTCCCGGTGTGCCTGTAATAAAATTTTTAAATATATTAGATATATAAAATGAATGTGTTCATGATTTTCCTAAAAAAGATAAATAAATTATAAATAAATGCTTAAATCAAAAATTTGAGGGCACTATTAAGTTTAGAGCATGGGTTTTACAATAGGTGCGATATAAACTTGGAATGTTTCAGGCGTTCGGGTCGAGGCGTAATCATGGGTGGATGTTTAAAACAAATAAAATTAATAATTTGATTTTTTTTAATTAACTAACTTAATAATACTTCTATAAGTATACAGTTATGGAAAATTATCAGGGTTAGCTACATTACCCATGAGCCATTTCATAGCCATTGTAGAGAGAGTTGGAGGATCTCTCTTAGACGAATGAAAGCTAGATCAAATATTGATGACTAGTGTGCAACAGAGTCTAAGGATCTCCCTAAGAAAAAATACACAATTTCATTCTTTGTCAAATATCAATCCAAATTAAGGTAGGATGAAGTTTTTCTTGGATTTATTTCCCTGTTGTTTATTTATATGATGAACATGAATCAATCAACTAATAGATTGATTCACAGATCAGACTTATTGCTGGATAGGTTTACCTATGGGGATTTATAGGGAGATTTTTTTATTTATTATTGTTTCTTCATTCATCATTATAATAGAAAAGGATCAGGGAAAACTGGTCACATCCAATTTTCATTCCCTTTTTGTGTGTTTCTTGGTTTTCTCCCATTGTTCTATGTGTGTTCATCATCAGTGCTTTTTTTGAGCTATGTTTTGACCCCAAAATCGAAAAATCAAACATTATGAACCCATTTCTTTGCACAATAATTCAATATCACAAATCTAGACTCGGGTATGGTGTAGGTATCATGAAACTATGTCAATGAAGAGAAAATTGGATTGGATTGTAGATCTTTGAGTTTGAGTGGTGCATAAAATGGAGATGAGAATGGTGGATAGCTAATTCTCGTGTGAATCAAGTGACCAGAATCTGGTGAGTGATGATGGAGAGGCTCATCCAGTTTAGATATGTGATTCCCAGTAAGATTCATAGTTCATCTTGGTGCTAGAGGAGTGGATGGTGATATGGAGGATAAACATGTGGGATCTATGAAATACCGTAGTACACAATGTGTGTTTCAGAGGAACACACCGTGTGGTACCCCTTTACGGTATCTAGGGTTTTTGTAGTGAAGTTAAATATAACACGGTGTGTGTATTGACCTGGAAGATTTGTGTATACCTCGGAGGTTACATGGACACAGTCAGTAGTACATGGTCATGGACACGCCATATACTTTGACACAAACATGTCCAGACTAGAAGTACACAGGCAGAGTCATATACTTGGACACTGTGAAAAGTACATGGATAGGGACATGCCATGTAATTTCACATGGACATGGTCATGGGTCGTGATACATAAGAAGGACCTGGTGTCTAAGGGACATGTTGTGTACTACCAGTTCATGGAATGTACTCCTTAAAAGTTGGCTCGGAACCTTTTCCCTCTTCATCTTGGAAAAGTTTCATTAGGGTGTGTTCCCTATATCCATTGTTTAGTATGGAATCGCATCCTACGCATTGGATAGTGATCCCTTTAGTAGGAATTCCCATATATATTTTTGGAATCCTTCTATGAGGCCCAAAGTGAGATCTCCTATCACTGTCTTTCCCTAGGTGGAGTTCTTTGTATTTTCATGACCAACACTATGTGGGTTTCGATCCTCTACTTAGTGGGTTATTCTAGATTGATTTGTTGGTATACCTTATGGCCTTGGGTGTAATATTCATCTGTGTATCATTATCTTCAGACTTTCAGCATATCCTTCTTATGGGGGGCCCAATGAGCCATACATATTGGATAGACACCATTCGTTTTCTCTAACTTGTGGAGTGTGTTCTCCTTAACGATTTCTATGTGGAACCTTCAAGCATGAATCCTAGGATAACATTATAGTTATGAAATTATATTGAGACTATGTGTCCTTTTTGAGTATATCTGGATATTCTTTTTATATATGTTGTAGACATATACCTATGTAGATCTAACTATTTTTCTTGTTGATATATTCTTAGTGTTTTTTGGGTGTCCTACTAGGTATTTTTATACTCACACTTGCATGGTATTTGCCTCAATGTGTCTTGTCTTGTGAAGATGATCGACCTTTTGATGTAGTCCTAGAGGGACCAAGACCAGGTGATGTTTTGTGAGCTGGACATACTAAGGTGTGTTCCTGTGGTTATCTTTACTAAAATTTATATCTATAATTTCAGTTTGGACTTGTTTTGAGACTCCTTATGTTGGGATTTTATTTGGACCTGTTTACTTTCCATTGCTTATTTTTGTAATATGGTTAGGGTATTTAGATGTATACATGCCTGGTTTATCACTTTTTTTACATTTCAACATTGTATGTTCTTGGAGGTGTGTGTGTGTGTGTACTTTAGGTTAAGGCCTCCCATGTTAGTGATACGCCTACTAAGAGCTATTCGCTAGCCCCTATCCTATTGAAGGTGGGATTAGGGAGTCATGTCATGATCCCCATTCAGATGGGTTATGAAAGAGTGGCATTAGAGTATTCATTTATACATTAGGACTAGAGTTTGTGAGATTGGTTTAGGGTAACCATGTTAAGTGTTTTAAGTTTATATTTCAAGCTAGGGACTCCAGTGTTAGTGAGGCAGATGATGTATCCATACACCAGGACATTGATTACCTTACTTTAGACTTGGTACATGAGGACATTAGTTTTAAGGAAAAACAATGGTATATGCTTCATATAGGAATGAGTTTTAGTTTCCATGTCCTTCTTGAGTCATCTCTCCATATATACTCATTGACTGTGGTACATATTGTTTATTTTAGGATACTCTGTGGTGTATTCTAGCTAGGATTCATCATCTGGATCATGAGGATGATCCCCTCTGTGATGATACATCGATACATGGGCATGTTCCAGAGGTTTTACCTCCAGGTGTTGTACCAATTATACCACTGCCTGTAGAGTAACAGATAGTACCCATAGCACTAACAGATGAGGTGCACAAGATGACCACCCTTCATGGGTTTCAGTGATAGTGAACCATTCGGTTTCGAGGTGATCCTGGCCCATAAGTGGATGAGGACTAGATTGAGGTGGTGATGTGAGTTTTATGTCTTTTTAGGACACAAATAGATCACATGGTGGTTATTCCAGTGATCCTTCTCTATGGATCTACAAAATGTTGGTGGGGTTTAGTGAACTAGCCATATGATGAGGTGACTCTATCCTGGATGGAGTTTGATCTCCTTTTCAGAGTGGAGTTATCTCCATCTATTCTTAGGGTTGTATGCATCTAAGAGTTTCTCTAGCTTTAGTAGGGTATCACAGTATTAGCTTAGTATTCATCAAATTTCACCAACCTCTCTAAGTACTCGATGGATATGGTTTATGATCAGTTATTTTAGGCTCAGGCCTTCAAGAGAGGACTATATAGAGACATAAAATATAGAAATATACCTATATGAATTACTACTTATTTTGGGGGTTCTAGAGAATGCTTTGGTGGTCAAGAGTTTCCTGGATGAGTAGACGCAAGTAGTGGTTATCGGTAGTGGGCACACAAGATCATAGAATTTAGTAGCATGGAAACGACATCAGCCTCAGGGACCTGGATGTGCAATAAGTTTCGGGAGGTAGTCCCATGATAGATTATCTACGGTTCATGGCTCACGAGATGGTTCTATTAATCCTATGAATAGGTGGTGCTACTCATGTGATGGTAGGTAATATCTCACGAGGGATTTTCCATCGTGTTGTAAAAATGACAGGTAGACCATGGATGGTTCGTCAAGGCAGAGCTTGCAACAAGAGCATATAGGTTTGTAGGGTAGTGGATGTGAAAGAGGATCTGGGAGAGAAGCTATAGGTATTATATGATTTTACTTGTTACCAAAACCACCCCTAGGTGGTCTATTCTAGGCTCATGAAGCTAGAGGACAGGGGTAGGACAGCTACATGCATTTGAGGTTTATAACCCAGATTCTTTGGGGATGATATGAGGTATGATCTATGTTTTTATACCTTATCCATAGTATTTAAATACATAGGTTTTAGTATTTTTTTTATTTCCACTTATCTGGTTCAAGACTTAGATATTTTGGTTGAGACCTTGGCTTGACCCTTTCACTTAGAGACTCCTAATAAAGATGAATCAGTGATCACACACTTGTATTGATAGTGTGACCTAAAACTTGGAAGTGAAATTTTCTATTGATATATCTTTGTAGTAGTGATGATGTCTTGTGAATTCATCTTATACATGGACTGGTTATCTATGTTTTATGCTCAAATAGACTGATTCATGCATAGGATGTGGTGTTTCATAATTATGGGACTATATTTTCCATTTTAGGTGAAAAGGAAACCTAGGCAGTGCATGATGGACTCATGCATAGTTGGGTGAAATTGGTTTCTCATCAATTGTCTAGCATGACCAATGGTGCATTTTATTTTATGAGTTTCTAAGTCCATGTAGTGGTGGTGGAGTATGAGGAAATATTTTCTAGGGATGTTTTAGGCTTACCTCCCTACTAAGAGATAAATTTAATCACTAATATACACCTTAAGATGACCCCAATATTTTCACCAGTATATCAGATGGCTTACATAAAGCTTTACGAGTTGAGTGTGTAGTTGGAGAACTTGTGGAGAAAGCGGTTTGTTAGACCTAGTGGTTCTCCCTGGGAATTCCCAGTGTTTTCTATAATAAGGTAGATAGGATATTGAGGTTTTTCATTGATTACCATCACTTAAACTAGGTGACTTTAAAGGAAAAATATCCAATACTAATGATAAATGAACTCTTTGATTAGTTGAGAGGGGTGTGATGGTTCTCAATGATTGACCTCAGATAAGGTTATCATCAGTTCTGAGTATAGGATGAGGATATACCAAAGACAACATTCATATGTCACTATGGTCACTATGAGTACTTGGTGATTCCCTTTGGCATGATAAACACCTTGGTAGTGTTTATGGGACTCATGAACTGGATCTTTCATCCTTTCTTAGACTAGTTCATGAAAGGCTTCATCGATGATATCCTTGTGTACTCAGAATCCGAGGAGGAGTATGTTAAACACGTGAGGATGTTTCTAGATGTACTCCAAGAGCACCAACTTTATAGAAATCTCTTAAAGTGTCATTTCTAGATTCATAGGTCCACTTTTTGGGACATGTTATCTCAATATATTTTTGGATCGAATATGTAGATGTATATGTATATTAGATGGAACAATACAAGAGGGGGTGAATTGTAGGTTTAAAAACTTTTGTATTTAAACACTTAAGAGATTAGTTTAAAAAGTCTTAAACTAATACAAAAAAAACACCCACAATTGTATTGAATATAAAAGGTATGAAGTAATGTAATACTAATGAAAAGTAAACAATTGTATTCGAGATGAACAAAATAATCAGAGTAATATAAAGATGAATGATTCTACCTTAAAGCGTATAGAATAAATCAATACAATATGTAATAGAATGATTGTAATTGAAACAATTACAATTGAATATGTAAAGGAAGAAAGGAAACAATAAAAATTCATTTCTAATACAAGCAGCAGAGGAAAAGTAAAAGTATTACAATTATTTTAACCCAAAGAGAAGGGTTATCCTTTCACCTAAGATAAAAGGTCTTTCTCACCAACACCTTGGTAAGCCCTCGATACGATGATCAGAACGTCTATCTGCCTATCCCCGGAAGCCCTCGATACGATGATCAGAACGTTCGTCTGCCTATCCCCGTCAGCCCTCGATTATATAGGTAATTGGAACCTCTGTCTTTCAGTTACTTGAAATCCCTTGATACTATGATCGGACGCACAAAGAAGATGAGAGAATTCATAGTGACTCTCTCTAGAACTTGATAGAAGTAGAGTATCGCAGTTGTTCCAAAAGTCTCTCGTTGTTCTACCATCAGCTTCAAATGACCTCCTATTTATAGGCCTCTGATTCCAACGGTCATGTTGCCTCCAACAGTCATATTTCTCCAAAAAACTCGGAGGGACTTGGACACCTGGCATCATAATGGTCATATTGAAATATAAAACACGACATCGTTTTTATTAGTTTGTAACTAACTCAACGACATCGTATTGGTTAAAACAAGATATATAAAGATGATAAACAATAGTACGATTAATATGAAACAAGTTTTTTTGACAAAGTACCAAAACAAGTAATGAAAGTATGAATAGCAGAGTCATTATGATACAATTGACAAAGTCAGTACGATACGATTGACAGAGTCAGTACGATACGATTGACAAGGTCAGTATGATACGATTGACAGAATCAGTATGATACGTTTGACAGAGTCAGAATGATACGATTGACAGGGTCAGTATGATATGATTGATAAAGTCAGTACGATACTATTGATAAAGTCAGTACGATTAAAAAGACATTTGTGATTTCCAAAACAAGATATAGAAGTCAAAAGATAACTTTTGACTCAACAATCTCCCCCTTTTTGGAAAGCACAACACACTAAGTAAATATAACAAGAAATACTTATCTCCCCCTGAGTTATTGGAAACTCTTCTGAATATGAATTTGAATAAAACTAACTCCCCCTTAGGTGTATACTTTCCTAAGGATTGTATTCATAGATTTTCCTTGGTTTTGAAGAATTTGATTAAACCAATATCCCTTTGTAAAACACTCTCCCCCTTTATAAAACATTCTCCCCCTTTGTGGTTTACAAAAAGAATGGGGTGACTTTGAGTTGCCTAGAAGGGTTAGAGAGAAGAATTGCAGGACAAAAGAAAAGAATCATAAAAGTTATTACAAAACAAAGACAGTTTCCAAAGGAAAAAAAATACAACAGTCATTTGTTTTCTCTTTCCTTGTCCTTCTTTATGAGCTCATGAAGAACAGCTTTCATCTTCTTGATTTCTTTCTTGTCTTCAGAAATTGAATCACCCTGAGTTCTTAGAAGCTCTTGTTGGTCCGCAAAAATCTGATCTTGATTCTTGATAGTCTCCTCCAGGACTCTGATTACTTCCTCAAGGGTATCAATTCTGTCTTGCAGATTGTTGTTATCTTTGGATAACAGAGAATTTTGTTTTTTCAACAAAACCATTTCATCCTTGAAAGATTAAACCTTCAAGAATTCAGATTGAAAAGCATTCATTCTCTCTTGTAATACTTTCACTGAAGGAATATCGGCTCCATGAGTTATCTGATTCATCATTTCAACAGTTTCTTTGTCAAGCTTATTAAAGGAAATAGCAAGATCATTTGACAACCTCCTTATATATTCGATTTCTATCTCATGATCATTAACTGAGCTCTCTATTTTGTACGACCACTTGGTCATCTTGTTGCAAGCTTTCTTATGAGCAGCCGAGGTTTCAGAAAGAACTTTCAAATCAGCTTCAACTGACAAAACTTTCTTTCTCAACTCTCTTATAGAACCAAACTTCTTTTTCTGATTGTCAGTAATGAAATCAATTTTCCCTTCCAGCCTGGGAAAGTAAGGAATGGTATTTTCAACCCTTCATAAAACATGAACAATATAATCACTCTTCTTGAGAGAGATTATATGTTATGAATCAGTATCCTCATCGTACGAAGGAAATTCATTTGATCGGCTTGAGTCTACAACTGGTTGTTTTCCTTTTTCTTTTTCTTTCTCTTTTCTTTCTTCTTCTACTTTGTCACTGATGAAAATAACTTTTTCAGTATGAGAAGATTGAGCACCTTGCTTTACTTGAGGGGGTGTTTTATCCGGAGTTTCAGAAGATTCAAAAGGTGATTGATCAGCATGAGGGGTTTGTTGAACACCTTCACTTTGCTTTTGAACTGATTCCTCCCGACTCTTCTTCGAACTCTGAAGGAATTATAAAAGAAAATATCATTCCTCTTCTTCCACTTATTCTATCTCTTCCATCATTTGTTTTCCTTTTTATTTCTTAGGAAGACTCTGTACGATGGGCTCCTGATGCACTTCTGTGGTAAGTTGAGCACTATCTTCCTCAACTGCTTTCAAGATATTTGAAGCATCAAATTTTTGTTCTTCTCTTTTCAAAATAACATTCTTCTTCTTTTCATCCTGAAGGGTATCCTCAACCCTTAATCTCTCAGCAAAGGCTTTGGCTGGATCAATTCCAAACTTTGGATCACCTTCCTTTCTCTATTCCTTATCCTTTCTCTATTTGGCTACAACTTCCTTACTGTACTTAGGCTTCTTCTTTGGCTTTGAGCTGGTTTGCGGATCAGACTTTTGAGGAACAAAAAAAGAAGGAATGTCTTTGGCTGGCATAGGTGCCGATTGATTTTGAGCCGATTCAGCTTCTACATCTCTTATAAAAAGTTTTCAATTTGGATCAAAACAAACATTCATCTTTTTCATCGTACTCTTACTAATCCACGATGGCTTAAGATCTATCGGGTTTCCTTTCAAAGGAATGTTTCAAAACTTCATGCTCTCAAGAATAAACTTTGTAAGGATGGCTAGATACATAATCATTTGGGACTTAATCCATTCTGTCTTGACATTCTTAATGGTTTCAAAAACATACCCCATGAGATTTACTTTTCTCATGTTTACAAGATAGTCAAGCATAAAAATATCAGAAACTTTCAGAGTTTCTCTATCCCCTTTCCTTGGGATTATAAAACCTTGCATCTATAAATTCACAAACCGATTGTCCGGATAAAGATGAGCCACTTTTCTTTTCTATTCATTTATAACAAACAAATAATTCTCAGAACTTTCTCTATTAAACATACCAACTTCATTTGGTATTTTATGAGATGGACATAAAGAATCCCCTTCTATTGTGACATTCAGAAAATGAGTCGCTTGTTTCACAGACATAGACAACTTTCTATCGTACACAGCAAAATTGATAGTCATGTCTTTGTCGAAAGATACGGTTTTATAGAACTGACTGACTTCATCAAAGAGAACCGGATCTTGAGAAAAAGGTCTTTCAACACATAAATGATCCCATCCTTGAAACAGAATGATTCTTCTGATTGTGGAATCATACAAATCAAAAAAGTCCTGAGAAACTAACCTTTCTCTGAAAAATTATTTCTCTGTAAAAGTCTTTGAAGACATTTCGGTAGGAGTATTAGCCGAGGACTAAGACATATAGGTGCTGCCAAAGAAAGATCGTACGATGACTTAAAACTAGTGGAGCAGATCTTCGCCTCAAAACCTGAAAAACCAATGTGGGTTTGGGGAGGGGGGGCTATTTATAGGTGATATAAGAGTGACCATTGATCTTCTACGGCCAATATTAGAGAAAAAAAATATCAATGGTTAGGATTAAAACGAAAGAAAAAAAAATTAAAAAAAATGGAAAGTACCTGCCGGAGAACGTAAGGTTATTGTTGGTTTTAGTAGAGTTCAAACGAAAACACAAACGTACAAAGTAAAAAAAACTATCAATCGTGAAACAGATGGAAAAAAAAGTCATTACCATTAACTGATAAGCTGATGGAAAACAATCTTGTTACCATTAATTGATAAGCTGATGGAAAACAATCTTGTTACCATTAACTGACAAGCCGATGGAAAACAATCTCATTACCATGAACTGACTAGACGATGGAAAACAATCTTGTTACCATGAACTAACAAGCTGATGGAAAACAATCTTGTTACCATGAACTGACAAGCCGATGGAAAACAATCTCGTTACCATGAACTGAAAAGACGGTGGAAAACAATATTGTTACCATGAACTGACAAGCCGATGGAAAACAATCTCGTTACCATGAACTGACAAGCCGATGGAAAACAATCTTGTTACCATGAACTGACAAGCCGATGGAAAACAATCTTGTTACCATGAACTGACAAGTCGATGGAAAACAATATTGTTACCATGAACTGACAAGCCGATGGAAAATAATCTCGTTACCATAAACTGACAAGCCGATGGAAAATAAATTCATTACCATGATCAGTCGATACGATGGAAAAGAAATTCATTACCATGATCGGTCGATACGATGGAAAATAAATTCATTACCATGATCGGACAGTACGATGGACAGAAAGGTGTATAAAAATAAAACTGTCAATATGATAAAAAAATAGGTATATATTACGATAAAACTGTCAATACGATAAAATAAAATAAAAAAAATAGAGAAAAAAACACTGAGAGAAATGTCCTCGCCCTTTTTAAGAGGAGTTATTTAATGTTAGGAGAATTTTAAAACATTAAGTAGATATGAATGATTATTTTAATGTAATCATTCCTAGCTTCTGTTTTATAAACTCAAACCTATCGAAAGGTAATGGGTTTGTAAATATATTAGCAAGTTGTTCTTGCATTCCGAAAAATTGTAGAATAATATTTCCTTTTTGTGTGTGATCCCTAAGAAAGTGATGCCTAAAATCTATGTGTTTTTCACGAGAGTGATGTGCTGGGTTCTTACTAAGAGATATGGCACTAGTATTATCACATAGAATTTGAGTTTTGTAGAAACTCAACCCATAGTCAGTGAGTGTGTGTTGCATCCACAACACTCGAGTACAACAACTTTCAGCTGCTACATATTCAGCTTCAGCAGTGGATAGTGCTACTGAGTGTTGTTTCTTACAGGACCAAGAAACCAGAGAACCTCCTAATAAATGACATGTTCCAAATGTACTTTTTCTATCCATTCTACAACCACCAAAGTCAGCATCTGAAAAGCTTTTTAAAAAAAATCCTCTCCCGAAGAATAAAAGAGACCTAGATCCATAGTGCCTTTTAAATACCGAAAGATTCTCTTTAGGGATTTTAAATGAGACTCCTTTGGATTATATTGGTATCTCGCACATAAGCATACAGAAAACCTTAAGTCGGTTCGACTAGCTGTCAAGTATAGAAAACTTCCTATCATACCTCTAAAGATAGTTTGATCTACTGGTTTCCCAATTTCATCAAGATCAAGTGTATTTGAGGTACCAATTAGAGTGCTAATACTTTTAGTTTTGTCATAACCATACTTTTTGAGTAAATATTTTATATACTTATGTTGAGATATATATGTTCCTTCTGGCTTTTGAGAAATTTGAAAACCTAAAAAGAATGTTAACTCACCCATCATACTCATTTCAAACTCAGACTTCATTAAATTTGCAAAAGAATCAGTTAAAGATTTCTGAGTTGATCCAAAAATGATGTCATCAACATAGATTTGGAAAATCAAAACATTTTTGTTTTCCATTTTTATAAAAAGGGTTGGATATGTTGTACCTTTTGTATAATTATTTTGTAAAATAAATCATGTAATTCTATCATACCATGATCTAGGGGCTTGTTTAAGGCCATATAGAGCCTTGGTAAGTTTGAAAACATGATCAGGATGTTTTGGGTCTAGAAAACCAGGAGGTTGTTCGACAAAAACTTCTTCTTGAACAAAACCATTTAGAAAAGCACATTTTACATCCATTTGAAATAGTTTGAAATTAAAGTATGCTGCAAAGGCTAATAGAATATGAATAGATTCAAGTCTAGCTACAGGAGCATATGTTTCTTCATAGTCTATTCCCTCTTGTTGATTATAGCCCTTAGCAACAAGTCTTGCTTTATTTCTTACAATGATTCCATTTTCATCACATTTGTTTCTGAAAACCCATTTTACACCAATTACAGTTGTTTCTTTAGGTCTATCAACTAAATTCCAGACTTGATTCCTTTTAAATTCATTTAGTTCATCTTGCATAACTTTGATCCAATCTTCATCACCTAAGGCCTCACTTGGACTTTTAGGTTCAAATTGGGAAAGAAAATAAAGATGTTCTATTTCATTTTTAAGGAATTTCTGGTCCTTACAGGTTGATTTACATAACCAGTGATGTTATCACTGGGATGATTCCTAAGAAACAATTGATTTGGGTTTTGTAAAACCTGTTCATCAACATATGGTATAAAATATTCTATGGTAAATGTTTCAGAAGTATCTTCTTGAATATTCTCCTTATTAGAATGATCTTCTATCAAAGGTTGTTAATCAGTTTTTGAAAACACATCTGAGGATATAGTTTGGGATGATTTAAAAACAAAAGGATCAGATTCATCAAATTTCACATGTACTGTTTCCTCAACAGTACAAGTATTTTTATTGAAAACTCTATAAGCCTTAGAAGTTGTGAAGTAACCTAGAAATATTCCTTCATCAGATTTTGGTGCAAATTTGTGTAGATTATCTTTTGAATTCAGAATAAATACTTTGCACCCAAAAACTTTGAAGTATGAAACTTTAGGTTTTCAGCCAGTCCATAACTCATGAGGGGTTTTATTAAGAAATGGTCTAGTTAAAACATGATTTATAGTATAACAAGCAGTACTAACAGCTTCATCCCAAAAGTGCTTAGCAATTGAGTATTCACTCAACATGGTTCTAGTCATTTCCTGAAGAATACGATTTCTTCTTTCAACAACACCATTTTGCTGAGGAGTTCTTGGAGCTGAGAAATTGTGAGTAATACCTTTCTTACTACAAAAAGTTTCAAATTCTGAATTTTGAAATTCACCACCATGATCACTATGAATAGTTATAAATGGTAGGTTTTTCTCATTTTTAACTTGGGCTCTAAAAGTTTTGAAATAGGAAAAGGCTTCAGATTTCTTTGTAAGAAAATAGACCCATGTAAATCTAGTAAAGTCTTCAACTAAAACAAATACATAGTATTTTCCTCCAATGATTCCAGTTTGTGTGGGACCAAAAAGATCCATATTCACTAGCTGTAATGCATTAGAAGTTAAAACTTCATTAAATGATTTAAAGATAGTTTTATGTTGCTTTCCAAATTGACAAGGATCGCAGACTTTTGAAGAATCATATCTAAGGTCTGGTAGTCCCTTCACAAGTCTTTTCTTTGAAAGTTTACTAAGGTTTCTCAGATTACAGTGTCCTATTCTTCTATGCCATATCCATGATTGGTCTTCTATTGCACTTAAGCAGGGTAAATTTTGACTCCTAAGGTCTTCTAAGTTAATAGTGTAAACATTCTCTTGCCTATGAGAAGATATAATAAACTCATCCTTGGAATTGTGAACTAGACATTTATCATTCCTAAAATTCACAAGGTAACCTTCATCACATAATTGACTTATGCTGATGAGATTGTGCCTAAGACCTTTAACAAACAAAACATTTGAGATAAGAACTTTTCCAAGAAAAACTATATTACCTATACCAAAAATATTTCCTTGAGCATTATCTCAAAAGGTAACTTTTCCACCTTTTGTTTTGATAACCTTTTCAAAGAGATCTTTGTTTCCGGTCATGTGACGAGAACAACCACTATCCATGTACCAAATATTTTTATTGGTACACTTCTCATTTTCCATAAAAAGAAACAATTAGTTTTTTGGAATCCAAACTTGTTTGGATCAATAAGGGTTAGATAAAAGAATTTTAGGAATCCACATTTGTTTTGCAAAATGAGATTTATGAAATCCTAAAGATTGAGTTCTGTTAAGAGAAAAATCTCTTCTCCAGTGTCCTCCACATTGACACTTAGAGAAAAAGGAGGTTTTTGGAGGAATAAAATAGTTATTTCTAAAAACCGGTTTGGAATAAGTATAACTAAGCCCAGAACGATTTCTCAAAGGTCTAATTTGAGAATACATCTTGTCAAAGTTTTCCTTGCCAAAAGTAAAGTTTGACAAACATTTCTTTAAAGATAAAATTTCTGACTTTAATTTTGAAACTAAATTCTTATTTTCCAAAACATTTGAATTAAAACTAGAGTTAGGCTCTAAAAAATTTTTCTTTGAAATCATATTTTCAAGATCCTTAGAAAGTTTATCCTTATCAGATTTGAATTTCCCAAGGGTTTTTAAAATACTTTCAAAATCATAAGTTTTCATATCAAGATCCTTAGAAATATCTGTCACTTATTTAGTCAAAATTGAAATTCTAGAATTTTCTTTCTCAAGCTTCTTCTTGAGTTTGGAATTTTCATTTTCGAGTAATTTAGAAAATCTAGACACTTCTTCAAAAGAAGGTAATGTATCATCTTCTGATGATGAAGATTCATCATTTGAAGATTCATAATATCCATTATCGGTATAATTTTCTTTTAAAGATATATTTGTAATAGCTTCATCATTATGTACCTTATCCATGAGAAAATGATCTTCAATTGGTAATCTGGCTATAAGTCCAATATTTATTTGGCCTGAGGACTCATATTCTGAAGAATCGTCTAAAGAATCACTACCACTTTCACTCCACGTATCATTTTCCTTCAAGACTTTATTTGTCTTTGTCTTGCAGAACTTTTTCTTGTTTCTTTCTGAGTGTTTCTCCTTTCTATCTTTTATCTTTAGTAAAGGACAATCAGGCCTTATATGCCCTACTTTCTTACATTCATAACAAGTTACCTATGAATCTTTTTTGTCCTTCCTATATTTCTTTTTTAATCTATATTGGAAGTCTTTATTTCCCATAATCTTGTTCATCCTCCGAGCGAGATTGGATAACTCATTATCTGAAGGATCACAATCACTTGAATCAGATATAACAACTTTCTTGGCTTTGGATCTTGTTATCATTTCAGGTGTTTTAGATTTAGATGTAAAAGCTACACTTCCATTTCCATTCTTCTTCTTGTTGAAGTCAGCATCTCTTTTCATTCTTGTCTCGTGCTGTAAAAGAGTTCCAAAAAGTTCATCAAGAGTAATCTGGGAAACTTTTCTATTTTCATCAATAGCTGCCCTTTTTGACTCCCATTCATTCGGAATTATGTCAATAATCTTATCTACAAGAGCTTCATCATCAAGGCCTTTTTCTCCCATAGATTGTAAGCTCTTGACAATTGTCATAAACCTTTGTTTCATTTTACATAATGGCTCTCCATACGGAAAAACAAATCCATGATACTCAGCTCGAAGCATTTCTATTATTGTTTCTATAACCTTTGATGTTCCAAAGTGAGTGACTTCCAATTTCTTCCAAATACAGTTGGCTTCTTCACATGAATATATCTGGTTGTATATATTTCTGGTCATATAGCATAATAAATTATTGTGTACCATGTAATTCAGTTGATATTCTTACTTCTCTTGGTTAGTGAAAGTAGTGACTTCTTTGTCAGGAATTTTGTAACCTCCAGTAAGCATAATAAAATTTTCTACACCAGTATTGATCAAAAAAGTCTTCATATGATCTCTCCAATACTCATAATCATTCCCATCAAACATAGGTGGTCTAGAAGGATTTATATTGTCTATTGACCCAATATTCATTCCTTCCATCTAAAGAAACAATATCTTTTCCACTCCACGCGTTAGTGTAGTAAGTAAAAATAGAACAAGTAATACAAATCAATGGAAACCTCCTCTGATACCAATTTTTGGATCGAATATGTAGATGTATATATATATTAGATGGAATAATACAAGAGAGGGGGTGAATTGTAGGTTTAAAAACTTTTGTATTTAAACACTTAAGAGATTAGTTTAAAAAGTCTTAAACTAATAAAAAAACACCCACAATTGTATTGAATATAAAAGGTATGAAGTAATGTAATACTAATGAAAAGTAAACAATTGTATTAGAGATGAACACAATAATCAGAGTAATATAAAGATGAATGATTCTACCTTAAAGCGTATAGAATCAATCAATACAATATGTAATAGAATGATTGTAATTGAAAAAATTACAATTTAATATGTAAAGGAAGAAAGGAAACAATAAAAATTCCTTTCTAATACAAGCAGCAGTGGAAAAGTAAAAGTATTACAATTATTTTAACCCAAAGAGAAGGGTTATCCTTTCACCTAGGATAAAAGTTCTGTCTCACAAACACCTTGGTAAGCCCTTGATACGATGATCGGAACGTCTGTCTGCCTATCCCCAGCAGCCCTCGATATGATGATCGGACCGTCCGTCTGCCTATCCCCGACAGCCCTCGATTTTATAGGTAATCGGAACTTCTATCTTTCAGTTACTTGAAAGCCCTCGATATGATGATCGGATGCACAAAGCTGATGAGAGAAGTCATAATGACTCTCTCTAGAACTTGATATAAGTAGAGTATCGCAGTTGTTCCAAAAGTCTCTCGTTGTTCTACCTTCAGCTTCAAATGACCTCCTTTTTATAGGCCTCTGATTCCAACAGTCATGTTTCCTCCAACGGTCATATTTCTCCGAAAAACTCAGAGGGACTTGGACACCTGGCATCATAATGGTCATATTGAAACAGAAAACATGACATCATTTTGATTAGTTTGTAACTAACTCAAAGACATCGTATTGTTTAAAACAAGATATATGAAGATGATAAACAATAGTACGATTAATATGAAACAAGTTTTTTTGACAAAGTACCAAAACAAGTAATGAAAGTATGAATAGAAGAGTCAGTACGATACAATTGACAGAGTCAGTACGATATGATTGATAGATTCATTACGATACAATTGACAAGGTCAGTACGATACAATTGACAGAATCAGTATGGTACGTTTGACAGATTCAGTACGATACGATTGACAGGGTCAGTACGATATGATTGATAAAGTTAGTACGATACTATTGATAAATTCAGTACGATTAAAAAGACATTTGTGATTTTCAAAACAAGATATAGAAGTCAAACTAGAACTTTTGACTCAACATATATGGTGTGGAAGTGGACCTAATTAAGGTCAAGGTAGTGTTATAATAGGATTGACCCAAGAGCATGATGGAGGTGTATAAATTTCTTAGGTTGGTAATCTATTTTTGGAAATTCATATCTAAATTATCTTGGATATCAACTCCCATGACAGCTTTGAACTGAAAGGGGAAGCCTTTCATGTGGAATGAGATGTTCCAATAGGCTTTTCAGGAATTGAGATAGAGATTGATGAGCACACCAATCTTGAGATTGACAGAGGAGGGTGTCGAGTACGTATTGTTCTATGATTCCATAGGAACCAAGATTGGTTGTGTTCTGATATAGAGGCGGGTAGTGATTGCCTATGCTTCACATCAGTTGAGACCAAATGAGAAAAACTATGTGACCCACAATCATGGGTTAATGGTGGTATTCTTCGCACTAAAGGTGGGGAAACACTACTAGATGGGTGAGTAGTTTATCATATATTCTGACCAAAAGAGTATCAAGTATATATTCTCTTAGAAGAATATTAACTTGAGGTATAAGAAATGGCTAGAGTTCCTATGACATTATGACTTCAAGAGTTTTTATACACTTGGGAAGGAGAATGTGGTAGCATATGCTCTTAGTAGGAGATCTTGTTCATAGTTTCTGAATGAGGCGTCGAAGCAGTTGGCCTCATTGAATTTTTCCTTTGTGGATGGGGATGGAGTAGATTACCTCAAGTTAATGGGTTTTACCCCTCTGATTTTATAACAATTAAAGGAGGCAGGACTTGGGGATACTAACTATGAGACCCTATATACTTAGATATTATTTAGACATACTTCTGATGGGTTTTCTAAAGTTGGGGTGCATGTCGTTATTTTTAGAGGATCCATGATGGTACCAATGACATTTCATAACTAGGTTATAATATATTTTCATACATATACTTTGGTGGTACATCCATGTGTTTAAAATATGTACTTTGAATTATGATGTCAGTTTTGGTGGCTAGGGACGAAGAAGGGAGTTTCAGAGTTTTTCTCTCGATGCCTTACTTTTCTATAAGTGAAGGCTAGGAACCAAGTTCTGGTGGGTTTAGCTCAAACCCTTGAGGTTTCATAGTGGAAGTGGTATGAGATATACCTAAACTTCATAATAGGATTACAATTTATGTTGAGGGTATATGATTCCATCTAGGTGATCATAGACCAACTCACCAAGTCGGTCCACTTACTAGTTATCTAAGAGAGGAGTTTAGAAGAAATATTGTGACTCTTCTACATGTAGAATATAGTCTAACTCCATGGAGTTCTATCAATGATCATTTATGACCATGATTATCACTTCAAATATCATTTTTGGAAAGGATTACTAAAGGATTTTGGGACTCAACATTGTTTGAGAACATCTTTACATGCCCATATTCACAGCCAAACTGAGTAGACCGTTCAGGTTCTGGAGGAAATATTGTGATCTTAAATGTTGGATTTTGGCCATAATTGTGAGAATCATATACTATTTATAGATTTTTTATAAAATAACAGTTACCATTACACCATCGGTATGGAACCATTTGAGGCCTTGTACAAGCAACCCTATAGGTCACCAATTTGCAGGACTGGCCCAGGAGAGTTAGAACTCATGGGCCTAGAGTTGATGTGATCCATTAATAAGAAGGTTCAAATCATCCAGGAGTGAATGGGGACTAAAAAGATCCATTAGAAGTCCTATTAGGATAGGTGATAGAGGCTTCTGATGTTTTACAAGGGATACCATGTGTTCATAAAGGTTTCACCTTGATGTGGATTATGGAGATTTAGTTGGGGAAGAAAGCTATCATTGGGATTCATTTTCCCTTTCTAGATACTATGTATATTTGATGAGGTGTTTCACATATTATCTCTAACTATGTAGTTATACTAGGTACACAACGTCTTCCATGTGTCACAACTAAGGATGTATGTGTCCGATCCGTCACACATTATCAACTAGGGTGAGCTGGACATCAAAGATGGAGATACCATTGTTGAGTACCCAATAGAGATCAAGGGTCAATAGTAAAGGATCCTTCATGGGTGATTGATTCCTTTAGTGTGTGTTTTGTGTAAGCATATGAATCTTTAGTAGAGCACCTAGGAGTGGGGGCTCGGATACATGCTCAGTACCCACATCTCTTTGTGTATCCCATTTTTTTGGATTTTTGAGATGTAAATCCCCAAGGTGGGGATAAAGTAATTAATTTAATTTTCTATGTATTATTTTTGCATTTTATATGGATTATTTTTTATAATATTCATTGAGATGGCGTGTGATTTTGAGGCCCCGTGTTCTCAGAATAAATTTTTGAAATAAATTAAATATATTAAATGCATGTTCGTGAACTTTTCCTAAAAAGAGTGGAATAACTTATAAATGGAGTCCCAAATCAGAAATTTGAGGGTAATATCAAGTTTAGAGAGTGAGTTTTACCCTATGTGTGATATAACCTTGGAACGTGTTGGGTGTTTGGGTTGAGGCATGATCGTGGGTGGATGTTTAAAATAAATTAAATTAATAAATTTATTTATTTTAATTACTTGACATAATAATAATTATATAATTATACCATTATGGAAAATTCTTAAGATTATCTAAATAACCCTAGATCCATTGTAGAACCATTGGAGAGAACGTTGGAGGACCTCTCTCATAAAAACTACAACGGGATCAAAGGTCGATGATAATTATGAAATGAAGTCTAAGGATCTCACCAATGACAATGACGTAGCTTCATTCTTCATCATAGATCGATCCAAATTGAGGTATGATGATGTTTCTTTTAGATTTATTTCCCTATTTTATATTTCTATTATGAATGTTAATCAATCGACCGACAGATTGATTCATGGATTGGTCATATTGCAGGATAGATTTTTCAATGGGGATCTATTGGGAGATTGGTTTATTTATTATTGGTTCTTTGTTCATTTTTATAATGGAAATGGATTAGGACCAACTAAATATGTCCTAGGTTCATTCCTTTTTGTGTTTTTTTTGGATTTTTTTCCTTTTTTCTATATGTGTTCATAATCAGTGCTTCGTTTTAGTGATGATTCGACCCAAATACCAAGAAATCGAATATTGCAGACCTGTTTCTTGGAACAACATTACAATATCACATATATTTACTTTTTATGGAATGGGGATCATGTAATGAAAAAAATAAGAGTAAATTGGATCATATTAGTGATCTCTAAGTTTTATCAGTTCTTACGATGATAAGGATAATGGAGGATAACCAATTCACGTGTGAATTGAGTGATTGGAATCTGGAGAGCGGTGATAGAGAGTCTAGGCTATAGTAAATCCATGCTTCTAAATGTGATTCACTTCAGTCTAGGGTCCGGAGGAGTGGATGACGATGCAGAGTAGAAAACCATGGGATTTGTGATATCATATGGTACACGGAATGTGTTACGGAGGAACACACCTTGTGGGACCCCTAATAGGTAGCTAGGGTTTCTAAGGTGAAGTTAAATATAACACGGTGTGTGCCTTGACCTGGAAGCTCAGTGTGGACCTTATAGGGTACACGGACATGGCCAGGAGTAAATGGTCAGGGACACACCATGTACTCTGACAAAAACATGTCCAGACCAGGCATACATGGGAAAGTATGTGTACTTAGACACAGTCATAAGTATATGGGTAAGGACACATCGTATAATTTTACACAGAAAAGAGAATAGGCTGTGATACATGGGTAGGACACAATTCCAAAGGGACACATCATGTACTACCAGTACACACCGTGTACTCCTTCAAAGTTGTCTCGGATCCCTTTTCCTTTTCATCTTGGACAGGTTTCAATAGGGTGTGTTCCATATATTCATTCCTAGAGGGTTAGTATGGAATAATTTCCTATACATAGGATAGTGATCACTTTATTAGTACTTCTTGGATACAATTATTGGAATCCTTTTGTGGGGTGTCAAGTGAGATCCTCTATCACTATCTTTTCTGAAGTGGAGTTCTTAGTATCTCTATAACCAACACTACACAGGCATTGATCCCATACTTAGTAGGTTTTTCTAGATTGAGTTGTTGGTATAACCCAAGGATTTGGGTGTGATCCTCATTTGTGTATCGTTCTCTTCATACATCCAGCATGTCCTTCTTATGGTGGGACCTGATGATCCAAACATCCCAGACAGACATGATCCCTACTATCTGACTCAGGGAGTTTGTTCTCTCAAATGAGTGTTATATGTAACATTAAAGAAGGAATCATAGGATATAATTATAGTTGTGACTTTAAATTGAGACTATGTGTCCTAGTTGATTATATCTAGATATTCTTGTTATATGTGCTGTAAAAATATAATTATGTATATCTGACTATTTTTCTTATTGATATATGATTAGTGTTTTTGGTGTGTCCTACTCACCCCTGCAAGGGCTTTACTCGTACATGTCATGTCTTATATAGATGATTGACCTTTTGGCAGAGTCCAAAAGGGACCAAGACCATGTGGTTCTTAGTGAGCTAGAAAAACTAAGGTGTATTCCTACGGTTATCTTGAAAGTAGTCCCCATCTATACTTTTAGGTTTTACATGTTTTCAAACTATTTTGGCGGGCTTTTATTTGGACCTGTTTACATTTTGTTGCTTGTTTTCGTACTCTGGTAGTGATATTTAGATGTATGCATGCATGGTTTATCACTTATTTTACATTTCAACATTTTATGGGATTGGTGGTATGTGCAGGTGTATAGGTAATTTATGCTAAGGCCTCCCATCTTAGTAATATTCCTACTCAGTTCTAGTTACTAGTCCTTGGCCTATTGGATTCGGGCTTGGGGAGTCGCGGCATGAGACGCATTGTGATGATTTGTGACATTAAACTATAAAAAAGACATGGATTTCATAGAATTATCATCATCATAAGCTATATGAAGAAATTGGATGGTATCATAAGATCATAAGCCCGGTGAAGCATAAAAATACTTAAATTTTGATGACATGGATGAAAAATAACCTTAATGTTTCATTAAAACATTTCTTTGCAAACATTAGAAAATATCATTTTCCTTTGATAAGATTTTAACTAAGAATTCCCAAAATACTAAGAAAATATTTTTATTTGAAAATATCTATGGAAAATTTTAAATAAATATTAAAAAAAATAATGGTTATGATAGCAGGAAAATCTATTCATTCCATATACATTAAAAGAAAGAATTCTTTTTAAACTTTTGTAAAAAGTAAAAAAAAATAATGTTTAAAAAAGTTTAAGAAAAATTAAATTTTTTTAAATAAATTAAAATGTAGTGAATATTTACTTTTTTAAAAATTAACTATATTTCATGGACATAGAAGAAAAATTTCATTAATCAAAGAGGAAATAAGGTCATATTTTCTTTAAAAAACATTTCCTTGATTATTTTAAGTAAAAAAGAGATAAAAAATGTACTAATACATTAAAAGTACAAGAATAAACAAAGTATAATAAAATATATGGATTTTAGAGGATAATAACTATAAAATTTACCTTAATGGAAATTTAGCATAGATAATCCCGAAAAAAATGAGATTGTAAGGTAAACTCTTACCTCAAGTATCCTCTTTCTTCATACACTTTTTAAAATACTATTTAAAAAATATTTATTTATTATATATCTATTCCAAAACTATAATCATATATATAATACCATATATTATTTACTTATAACATCGTATCACCCGTTTATTATTAATTCTTTATTAAAATCATTGTTCTGGGTGATAATTGCTTCACTTTTCATGCCTGTTTTGGATTGGAAGTCCTGGTCCTTATACTTTGATCATGGTAAAATAATATCTAGAATGTTAATAATGTTATTATTATCATATTTTATCATTATATACACTTTTATAACTATTCATATGAAGTAGTGATGAAAAATGAATTACATCACTTCATGGAGAAGGTGGTTTGTACGTATGCAAGAGTGAGGTTTCCAATTTTCGATGGATTGAATGAAATAAAGGTATATAATAATTCATCATTATAAGAAAAATAATAATATCATAAATATCATATATATTAAATAAATTCATCATTATAACCATTAATGTGAGGCAATTATGAAAAAATGAAATGCATTGACTCATGTAGATGGTAGTTTACACGTATGCACTAGCGATGTTTTACTTTCCCATGGGATGGAAAGGAGGTGGATAATGGTTTTTACATAATATTAATAAAATTTAAGTATATTTAATATAATTAATTTATTATTTTATAATTTAAAATATATATTTATTTGAATTATAGGAAGAAATAAAATTGAAAGTACTCAGTTAAGAGTTATACCGCTTTGTTGAGAAACCTCCTTTGGATTACACCTTAATCCTAAAAAAGATGGTATCATAAAATAAAAAAATATCTAAGACATAGGGAAATAATCTAGGATGGTATTAGGGTAGGTACTAACTGAGATATAAGGCTCAAACTTTATAAATAAGGTAGAAGGGTAAATTCCCTTTTATAATTGTGGGAAAGGACACACTTCAAATTACTTAAAAGATTTAAATATAATATATATCATAATCATGTAATGTGGCACAAAATGAAAATAATTTCAAATTTATGTCATTATAAGGTCTAAATACCTTAAAATAATAAAATTTATACATTTTTATGTTGAATTCTAAACCTTATAATTTGGTTTAACCTCCTCATTAACCCTTTTTAACCTTAACTGTGGTAACACATGTTCTAGCCTTTTAGGGTCATAAAATTACTTCTAAGGTAATAAGTAGATCTCATATGGTCCATATATAAAATTTTCAATTATTTAAAATCAAAATTTTACTATTTCAATATTTTTTTTTATTGAAATCATTTAATAAAATATTACTTAACATCAGATATCCTTAAATTCATTTTTGGGACTATTCATTTAATTTGACTTCAAAGACCTCAATACAGTAATTGAATTTTAATATAAGCACTTTTAACATAATTTATACTTCCTAGTAACCAATTAAATTCATGTAATACCACAATTCATACAAAACACATTAATTTTATTATTTTTAAAGTAATTTACCTTGATTTTTCTACTACCTGGACAATCATAATATCGACGTTGTGTAAGATTTTAAGGTAATTATATCATCACTAAAATATAAAAGTAAATTAATAACATAAAAATAAATTATTTATGTTCAAAATAACATTTTATATTCATTAATTACTTCATATTATCCCTATTAAAACATATAATAGAAATTAAAATCAATAGAGTGACATTTTGTATTTACCCATTTCTTAAAATAATATAATGGTCATAATCAAAGAAAAATGGAACCAAATTTACATAATTTTAAAATTTGGATGATAATGACCAAAATAAATTCACCAAATAGTATAAATTCATGTGTTATAGAGATTTTAATGCCTTATCCCAAAGTTTTAACCCTGTTTTGCCTTTTTTACCCTTACTATGGTGATAAATATTTATCATGGTTACTATTCATATTGATTGAAAAAGAATGAGGGTATTTACAAAATTTTAACCCAATAATTACAAATATATAATCCATTTTTCATGATTAAATTTATATAAGTTTCATAAATATATTTTAAAATAAGTGTGAAAAAACACAACAAAAACCATCTTTAGACAAATGTGTTTTTAAGCATAAAATAGGATTCATTCTTATACTGTGTCTATCAAATAACATTAAATAGATGTTAAAACATTTTTATGAATATATAATTTATAAATTTCATTAAAATCATTCATAAATAGTGAATAATTTAATTTATTAAGATAAAAACACATTGTTCACATAAAAATAGTTTTTCAAAAAAAACATATATTTTTCTTTCAAATGATTTTATTTTCATTTCTAATGAATTGATTGAAAGGCCCAAGTAAGATCTATCTGATAATTGATAGGGTAGGGGTAAATTAGTGATATATTTTTATTTTATTTTTTCTTTATTATGTAAAAACTTTCTCCTCCTAATAAGGAGTTAAAACTTTTCTGAAAAACAAACTCACAAGCACCACCACAATAACATAATAATTTATGAGGTTCACTACTCAAAAAGAGTATCTAGTCCTTAGAATGGTTTGAAAATAAAACAATACAATAAATACACTATAAATAAAATCCTTTTATATGGTTATAATAAGTATGTAATATATCTACACTTTTCTTGTACTATTATCAAAACTATAGTGCATGTGATTTCCGCACAGATTAAGATATAACATAGATTTCGTAATAAATTTAGAGAACTTCACCAATAGGATTAGAATGTTGTTATTGTGCTATTTGTACAAACTTCCAATTTTTATCTTCTTGGAAAAAAACTTCTTCTTTCACTTTCTTTACCAACAGTAGGTAAGAACTTTTTTCTTGTAATTTTTTATTAAAACTCTATCTATTCACAATTTTTCTATTTTCTATGCCCATTTAGTCTGTATGTAATGTTCATCCATTGAAAATTTACCACTACTTTTCTTTATCCAATTTAACCTATTATAAAAGTTTTTTTGGTGAAAACTTAATTTTCTTGTAGATTTGGATTATAACACTTCTGATCAAAACCAACTTATTCTTCTACTACAATAGCCAATAGATTCCTTGGTTGGAAACATTTCATATTGAATTTTTAATTTAAAAGTTCTTCTAATATATCTGTTTGAAACCAATTCTATAGAACTTCATCTTTTTCATGCATTAATAATATATAAATGAATGATGATTTCATCCCTTTATATAGGTGTGCACGAAATGGAAAAGGAAATAACTCCAATTAATTTTCCCTCTCAATGAAAACTTGAAATTACAAACTCTATCTCAAATAATTAACTAAAATATTATCCAAAATTCTAGAAACTTCTTGAACTATTTTTAGAAACTTTAGTAACTTCACCCATCTTTAAATTTCTTTAAAACTATTTGATAATCATTATTTTCTTCCATAATATTTGGAACATTAATATACCATAATGTCATAATTACTTCTAATATATTTAAGAATTTTTTCATAGAAAAAATTATATCACAAAACATTATCCAAAAATTGTTTTTCTAAAATATCTAGAGATTTTATTCATCTAGTGAGAGTATATCCAATGATTCAACTAAAATTCATAGGAAAATTTTTTAAGTCATCTCCCAAAAACTTTCTTTCGACCAATGACTTAGTACAACTGATGGACTTCATCCATTGGGTCTTAGTATGAGGAGAAAAATTTAGTAACTCCACTTTTGAACATAAAAATAATTTCTTCTTATCATATCCATTTGATGGAAATTTTTACACAATGTTTTTCTGATGATCTTTATACCAAGATTTCATTCAATTATCTTGAAGAAATATCAACTTCATAACTTCATACATATCCATCAGATGGACATTGAATAAATATTTTTTCTAATGGACTTAATCTAAATATTTTTCAGATGAAATTCTTCAGCATCCTCCCTTTAAGAATTTTAGAAATTTTCCTCTATTCATAACACAAAAAAATATTTATTCATCTAATGATTTCATTTGAAAACATTCATCCAACACACTTAAAAAATTTTACTTGAGAAAACATTTGATAAAATATTTGTTCACACAAATTTCTTTCTCTCCCTTTTTACCTTAAGAACATATCTCATTGTATTTCACTCTTTGAAATTTTTTTGATTATGTATGTTCAGTGATCTTTATGGAACTCCATATAAAAAAAAATTACACCTAAACAAGTTTCTACCCCTTTAAACTAAATTTTGGGATCATGAGATTTTTCACAACAAATGATGTTGAATATTTAGGAACAATACAACATCACTAGATTTATTTTGTCCTAACATTTTTCTCTAGAACTTTTGAAGAAAAAATTTCATCACCAGAACTTTGATTAATGGACTTTGTTATAAAAACCTCATCTGATATTTTTTTGTATGTCCAAACAATTCTATACATCAGATCGACTTGGTTAGAAAAACTTTATTTGATCCTTTTCTATAATTCTAATTATTTTTTATCACTTTTTTGGAAACTTTACAAAGTGATGTGGTTTTTTTAAAGACAAAAAAATAAAATTATTTTGAAAAACATCTTATAGCCAGTAACTTTAAAAATTCTTCAAAAACAACTTCCTACATATGAAAAATATTATTCAGCCAAATTGTTTCCAGCAATCTCTCCCTTTGTATTTTGTTGTCAACCAATAATCCTAAATCAATGAAACATTGTAACTCGAGTGATGTATTTCATATCAAATAATTCTAATCCTATGTGAGAAAAAATGATGTAGGAAACAAGAATCATTGAAATGTAAAACCATATTGTCCATAAACAATGGATTAACAAAATTATTCTTCTACAAATTCTCAACACCCTTTTCCTTAAACCTAAAACTTTTATAACTTTTTCCTAAAAGAAAAATGTTTATTGTAGCCACTTCAACAAACTATTTAAACATTTCAAACATACTAAAATCATATCTTACCCTTTAAAAACTCTCCCTAAATATATACCTTTTTAAAAAGTTTAAGCACATGGTAATGGAAAGATTTATGAAACATAATATTTCTCGAATTGAAAAAATTATCCAAATAAAAAATGAGAGAGGGGATAGATTCACATACCATATAATTGAAGATAGGGAGGTTGTATACTCCCAATTTCCAACCTCAGTTTATAAAAATATTCCTTCAATTATGGTTTTATGAATATATCATCAACTTGCTCCATTGTAGGAATATATTCCATCTTTAGATCGTTCTTCTTTGCATTCTCTTTGATAAACTTATATTTGATATCAATATGATGTGAATGAGAGTGTCACACTAGATTATTAATTTGATTTATAGAGCTTTTATTATCACAACCCATCAGTAGGTGTAACTTCAATTCTACTAAAAAAACATCCAATTGAGTATCTATCTACATAAGTTGTATAGAATTTTGAGTAGTACCAACATAATAAACTTCAGTTGTGTTGAGAGTTACATAAGTTTTATTCTTTTTATGACAAGTTACACAATTTTCACCTAGAAATAAAACTCCACCATATGTGGATCTTTTTTTCATCAATACTTCCTTCCCAATTAGAATCTATATAACCAAAAAAATCGATTTTTCTTGAGCTTTTATATTTTATACCAAAAATTGTTGTACCTATGATGTATATGAGAATTCATTTTTCTAAAAAGAGATGATATTATTTTGGATAACTTTAGAATCTTGAACACAAAGTGATAGTAAATAAAATATTTATCCTTAATACCATTAGATATAGAAAACTTATAACTAACTTCCTAAATTCCTTAGGATCAACTTCATTACCTTCTCTATATTTTGATAAATTAGTTCACAATTAAATTGGTGTGAAAACAAGCTTTGACTCTTCCATGACAAACATCCTTAGAAGTTCCTTAGAATACTTTTCTTGATATAGAAAAATATATTTCTTCTTTTGTGAAATTTTTAATGAAATAAAATATATCATTTATCCAAGCATGGAAATTTCAAATAACTTATTCATATATTCAACAAAATTTTCAAAAGTTTCTTCATCATTTCCAAAAAATATGATATCATCAATATAAACAATCAAAATGAAGTAAATATCCGGATTTTATTTTATGTAGATATTATTATCTGCTCTTCCTTTATTGAAGTTTGATTCACTTAAGTAGGTATCCCATTTGGAATACCAAGATCTTGGATCATGATTCAACCTATATAAATCCTTCTTTAACATGTACACATAGCTTTAATATTTCTCAATCATGAATCAACATGGTTGTTTACTATATAATTCTTCATCAAGTTCTCCATTAAGAAAATATGACTTTATATTCATATGAAAAAAATTATAACCTTGTTGTACAGAGATAGTAAGAAATATTCTGATAGTTTTTAATTATTCTATTGGATCGAAAGTCACATCAAAATCAATGCCTTAAATTTGTGAGTAAACTTTACAAAGTAGTCATGTTTTGTTTCTTAGAATGTCACCATCTTCATTTAACTTATTATAGAACACCCAATTTGTACCAAGAACAATTTTACTATTTGTTTTGTGTGCAAGGTCCCAAGTTTCATTCTTCTCAACTCAATCCAGCTCTTTATTCATAGCATCAATCCACTCTTGATGCTCAGAGGCTTCATTGACATCTTTTGGCTCAAATTTTGAGTATAAGTAATCATATAAAAATAACCTTGATGTTATTATGGTTTGAACCTATTGTTTTTTATCACCAATTATTATTTAAAATTTCACATTTTTTTATCCAAGGATGAGAAGTACACAATTTTTTCTTATCACTAGAAATAGCTGAATCAGAATCTTCATTTTGAGGAACTTTTTCACTTTTACCTAATGTAACCACATTATATTTCTCATCTTCCATATCTTCATTAATTATAAAAAATCATTATCATAATTTTCAAGAACTTTTACATCTTAATAATCAACCATATTTATTTTTTATTTATTGTAACATTTTTATACTCTGTTATTGGGAGGATATCCAATAAATATTCAATCAACTCCCCTTTGATCAAATTTTCTAATATTTCCACCCCATTGTTATAATACATGGACTTTTGAAAACCCTTAGGTGTTTCAAACTTAGAGTTTCATTAAAGAACATTTTCTAGGTATTCATATAATATTTTGATCTCTAGAAACATGATTATGAACATAATTTTTTGTATTGATATCCTTCCTCCAAAAATAATGAGAAGTATCATGTTCGATCAAAAATTTTCATGTCATATCCACCAATATTTTATTCCTTCTTTCAGAAACACCATTTTTTTTGTGTACGGTGTAATAAACTCATGAATAATTACATATTCTTCAAGATAATATTTTAAATCCTTATTTTTTTATTCACATAATTATCATTTCTTAACTTATTCACTAAATATCCAAATTATTTCTCTATACCTCTCCTGAAAATATTAAACATTGTAAGAGCCTCTAATTTATGTTTTAAAAACATATTAATTGTAATATGAGTTAAGACATAAATGAAAGAAATAAATTATTTATATCCATGTGTTGATTATTTACTCATAAAACCACAAATATCAAAATGTATTAGCTCTAAGGGATGAGTTGAATGAATTTCAACTTTCTAATATAGTAAGTTTGCAATCTTAACTTTTAGGAAAATGGATCAACACCAATATATTATTCTATTCATGTCAGAAATATCATGAATATTATCTACCTTTGTTAGTTTTCTCATTTTCCTCTGACACATATATCCCAACCTTTTTTTTCATAGTTGATTTTCTTCCATCATTCTCGAATAGCATGAACTTTATATTCCACCAACTTGAAACAAGTTTCCCTTGGTTCATTGGCCTTCTGTAATAACTTTTCTATATTCAAATTTGTTTACAATAAAACCATATTTTATAAAAACAAATTTATTACCTTCATTACAAATTTTTGTAACACTTAATAAGTTTTGTTTCATTCCATTAACAAATAAGGATCTTTTGGATTTCAACTTTTCTTCCCCAATGATAGAAGATCTAACACCTTTGATTCTGAGTGATTCATCATTTCCACAAGTCACTATAACTTATTTAAAATATTTTTCATTCTTTAATATCTTGAAATATATTATCATATGTGAAGATCACCCACTATAAAAAATATAGGGTCATTCAACTTTTGTATATTTGAGATAAGTTTAAATAACAAGATATTTCTTCCTTACCTTTATCTTTATTCACATTTGTCTTTTGAGAATTTTTTATAAAAAACTATGTTTTTCTAAAAACATAACAAGACATAATTTAGTAAGGTTTATAGGCTATTCAAATATTTCAAAAATAGTTTCCAAAGGTTATAATTTATTTTCAGTTTTCACACCAACACTTTCAAGTTTACTTATTTGAGTGGGTTGACTCCACCTCAAACTCTGCTTCTAGTTTCTCTTAGGATTATTGTAATTTTGTTTATTAACCAACACATATTCATTTTATGTAAAAACCCAACACAATACCAATAATAACCATAGAAGGAATATTTTCTCCTATAACTTCCATAATTTTTGAAATTTTAAACCTTCTTTCCATCAACTTTCTTACTTCCCACTTTGGAACTTTTTTGAACCTCAAAATTTCTATTATATTCAAAAAAAATATTTTTCATCTTATACTTATTCTCATCCTCAACAAAATCACCAGTAGTAGTTTCTTTTAGTTCAAACAATGAAATATTAGAAACTTCATACTTTTCAAATTTGTTTCTTTTGGCTGCATACATGATTTTATCAACTTTCATAGTATTTTTAATAGATTCATATTTCTTATCAACATTTGAGAATAAATTTTTTTTATCATGCTTAGGTTTTAACATTTTATAACTTTCACCAACTTCTATAACTAAGTTTTGGAAATTTGAAATTCCTTGATGATCATTAGAAAGTTTTTGTTGAGTGCAATCTAGATATTCCTCCTTTACATTTAATATTTCTTTAAGCTAAAAATTGATGTTATTATTCTCATCAACAAACTTATTCATATTAGAAATCTCTCTTAGAAACTCTTATTTTTCTTTAAGAATATATTCTTGATTTTTTATTTTAAGATTTTCCTTTTTCAATTTTTTGATCTCTCTTTCAAGTATTAAAATTATTCAAAGACACTCTTTCAACTCTCTTTTTAGTGCAAATTCCAAATAATTTATATCTTATCATAAATAACACTTTAATCATAAGTGATATTTTCTTCATTCAATTTATCAATAATATTTTTTTAGTAGCATCATCACTAAAGTTTTAATATTCTTCTTTACTATTATCTTCTTTATCACTTTTAGAAAAAAAAACTTATATTTTTGGTTTTAATAAATTTTTAGCCTTTCCCTTGGAATGGTATTTGGATTTTTCAGCATTCTTCTTAAAGGATATTCATGAATTTTTATCATCTCTATCACTTTCTTTATATTCCCTTTTTCGAGGAAAATTTATAGCAAAGTGTCCAACAGCTCCACAGACAAAACATTTCTTCAGTAACTTCCCTTTGTACTTTCCTATACCTCTTTTCACATTTTTATAAAACAAGGAAATAAATTCATTAAAAATTTTACTAACCTCATATTCGGTGTTAGAGTCACTAACTTCTTCATATTTGGGGACTTTATTATATTTTCTTTGCTTAGTATCTTTGATTGAAATTTCCCAATCAGACTACTCTTTACCCTTCATAACTTTCTCTCTTCTCATTTCATATGTAATGAGAGTTCTATATAGATCATTCAGAGATAGAGTTTCAATATATCTATCTTCTAAAGATGAAACTTTAGCATCAAACTTATTAAGAATAATTAATAATATGTTTTCAAAAATCATTGAATCTTATAACTTCTCACTAAGACATCATACGGTGCTTACAATTTTATTTAACCTTGTAAGGAAGTCACCAATATATTCATAATAACCCATTTTTAGATCTTCATACTTCATTATCCAAATTTGTAACTTGTCTTTATTAACTTTAATATTTCCTTCATAGATATTCTTTAACTTCTCCAAAATTTCTTCAGTAGTTCAAACTCCTTTAACTCTGTGAAACTTTCTTTCAGAGAGTGATAAAATGATATAATTTCTAGATCACCCATAGTTTTCCAAATTATTCTTTTCAGTGTTTGTAAGGGGATCATTATCAATATGAGGAGTAAATCCATCTATAACAACTTTAATAACTTCATCACAAATATTCATAATAAACGGAAACATTCTATATTTGTATATATGATAGTTCATTCCATAAAAAATATAATTCCCTTACTATTCACATAATTCTAAAAATCCATAGTAACTTCTATTTTATTAAAAATTATTCAAAGAGTTAATTAAGGAAAAATTTATTATGATATCAATTGAAAGGACCAAGCAGGATCTCTATGATCAATGATAAGGGGAGGGGTGAATCAGTGACATATTTTTCTTATAATTTTTATTTCTTATGTAACAACCTTTACCTCTTGTTAAAGAGTTAAAACTTTTCTAAAAAAGCACACAAGAACCACCAAAGGAAAAAATATATATTACAAGGTTTACTACTCAACAAGAGTAGCTAGTCCTTGGCATAGTTTAGAAATAATTCAATACCACACAATCCACTATAATATAATCCTTTTGTGTGGTTATAGAAAATAGGTAATATCATTATACTTGTGTTGTACTATTATAAAAACTACAGTTCATGTGTTTTCTATATAGATAAATATGTAACAAAATTTTCATGATAGCTTTAGAAATATTCACCAATAGGATCAAAATGTTGTCATTGTACTACTTGTAAAAACTTCACTTTTTTATCTTCATATAAATACACTTATTATAATTTTAATTTCTTACCCAACAGAAGGTAAGAAATTTTTTCTTATACTTTATTTTGAAAACTCTATTTTTTTCATAGTTCATCCATTTTCTCTATCCATTTATTCCATCCATAAATTTCATCTAGTGATAAATTCCCTACACTTTTTATTTTTCTGATTTCAAATTTTATAAAGTTTGTTCATTGAAAATTTTGTTCATATTTTTCTTATGATAGCAACACTTATAATAAAAACCTTCTTATTCTTCTTTTTCTTTAATAACCAAGATATTTCTTATTTTGAAACATTCATTATTGAATTATGATTTTATAAGTTCATCCAATATCTCTATCTGAAACCAATTCTCCATTACTTCAAATTTTTCGCATGTTAACAGAGCCTAAAAAAACTCATACTTACACCCCTTTATACAGGTTCTCATGAAATGGAAAATTCAGGACCTCTAATATAATTTCCCACTAAATGGAAACTTGAAATTCAAAACTCCCACTCAAATAATTCACTTAAATATTATCCAAAATTTTGTAACCTTCTTGAATGATTTTGAGAAACTTTAGTGACTTCACCCTTCTTTAAATTTCCTTAAAACTTGGTGAGGATCACAATTTTTATCCATAATATTTGGAACATTAAAAGAACATCTCAGAATCATCACTTTTAATATCTTTAAAAAACTTTTCATAGAGAATTTTACTTCACAAAACATCATCTATAAAATGATTTTCTGCAATCTCTAAAAAATTTCTACATCTAGTGATAGTCTATTTGATGAATCAGAAAAACTTAATTGGAATATTTTGGAATTATTCTCCCAGAAAATTTCTTTTGATAAATGACTATATATCTGATGGAATTTTTATGTTGGTACTTTTATTGATGAAAAAACTTCAGTAACTCAACTTTTTAAAATTGACTTAATTTCTTCTTAGAGTATCCATTTGATGGTCATTTGTACACCCAGTTTGTATGATGAATTGTACCCCAAAATTTTATCTGATTAGCTTATAGGAACTTAAACTTCATAACTTTTTGCATGTTCATCTAATGTACATTGAACAAATAGGTTTCCTGATGTTCTTTATTTAAAGACTTTGTCCAATGACATTCGTCAATATCCTCCCTTTAATCATTTTAGAAATTTCCTATATTCATCAAATATAACAATATTTTTTCATATAATGATTTCATATAAAAACATTCATCGGACACACTTCAACCTTTCTTCTTGAAATAAACATTTTATGCTCAAATTTTTTCTCCCCATCTTTACCATAAGAAAATATCTCTTTCTTTTCGACTCACTAAAAACTTTGTTTGATTGTATCTATTTGGTGATCTCCACGGAACTCTATATAAGAAACATTGTATGCCTGAATAATTTTCTCCCCCTTTCTAATAAATTCTTGGATCATTATATTTTTCATAACTCATAATGTTTTGAATTTGGGAACAACAAAAAACAACCACATTTAGGTTTTCCAAACATTATTTGTCTGATCCTTTTGAATAAAAACTTTTAACACAATAACTTTTATCGGTGGAATTTATTACAAAAACTATATCCAATATTTTGTTAGTATGTTTGAACACTTTTTTACATCTGATCAACTTGGTTTAGAAATATTTTTGTAATCCTCTTCATTAGATTCCAACTCTATCTGATCACCATTTTTGAAAATTTTAACAAAGTGATGTGGTTTTTTCAAAGACAATAAAATAAAATTCTTCCAAAAAACTTCTTATGACCAGAAACTTCAAAACTTCTTTAAAAAATACAGAATCTATAAAAAAAACCTTCATCTAACTTGGTTCAAACATTGATAAACAATGAATTCATTTTATACATGTGTATACAATATTTTTTCATAATTTAGTTATCCTTATTCATTCCCCCCAATCCAATGGCTGGGAGATAACTATTACATTAAATAACAATATTTCAATAGTATATCATGATTCATTTAAACTTAGTGTTTCATGTAAAACAAGATATCAATGTAGCCAAATTTATTTAAAGAGAAATATATCAAAAAAATATTGTGGTGTTATACTTATATAAATGATCGAACAATAATTACCATTATATAGGTGGTGTATTTTATACATAACCCTTACATAGAAACTTTTTCATGCGAATCAACCTTACATAGGTACTGAATTATCAGTTACTCTTACATAGTAATCTCTTAATATTATGTAGAATTTTGGTTTTCATATTTACCTTTATGTTTCCTCCTAATTTTTTCAATTAACCTTACATAAATTTTGTTATTTCTAAGATAACCTTACATAGATGGGAAATACCTTTATGTATCCCTCAAACAACCCTTATGTAGGTATTAAATCTCCAACATTAACCTTACATGAGGATCAAATAACTCTTATGTAAAATAAATTTTTCCCTTATATTGAATTATGGATTTATGAATAACCCTTTTGTAAATTTGACTCACCCTTATAAATCCAATAGAATAGTATTTACCTTTATATGGGAAGATCCTCAACTTCTACCAAACTTTACAAACTTTATTATCATTTTTTGTCTAAAAAATCATGATAATAGTATCATGATATTTGCCTCTTTTAATAACACTTCACTTTACATCAACTGAAATATCAAATATTTTTTTTCTTTAAACCACAAGATCAATTGTGAATTTTCAGTCACTTGATCTACCATAACGCATGAAGTCACTCATCATGTGGTTGATACCATGTAGTCAATTTACCTACCATGTGAATCTCATAGTAACTTGATCAACCATAAAATATATGGTCACTTGATCAATAATACTCCATAAGGTAGATTGATCAACCGTATATATTCACCTTATATCCTTCGATGTAGTAATATTCTATCAATCTTAGAACACTACCATATCTAATATGCGATCATAATTACAGATCCTAGCTATATCAATGGAGGAAAACAACATGAGGGTAGTTAGCCTAGCCTATATCAGAGATTCACAAATAAGACAGCCAATAGTACTTTGATTAAGTTGAATACTGATAAAATGCACATTTTAATGATGAACTATGCACTAATAAATTGTATCGCACATCAGTAATTCCTTAAACATTCCACTTCTTAATATTACAAGGTGGTCCTAATGTCAATAAATCAAGACCTCAAGGGTGCCAGAGTTCATCCTCAACCTCCCATGTTACCCTGCATGTGAGAGGATAAACTCTACTATTCTCTATAAATTGACCCACACTCCTCCATGCATGAACTCTTGATCTTGTGCTTGATATGTCTTCTCTTCATAGCTGCTTTAGGCTATCTCCACCTATGTGAGCTCAGTCGGGCTTCCCCTATGGAGGCCTAGAAACTTGGGTGTTGATATAGCCAAGATTTGGAATATGTTTTGCTAACTCCTCAAATATTTTCTTTGTAAAATATTAATTCCAAACACCAAATTCATATTCCATCCAACTTATTACTTTCTTCATCAATATTTCATCATCACCATCATCATCTCATAGATATATAATTTCTCCATGGGACTTCCAATCTTCAACAACTTCAAATATAAATCATCTAATATAATTAATAATCATCACATATTTTTTGTATCTCTTCAAAAAATTATTGGCTTCTCTTGGAAAAAATTCTAAATACTTATTCAATATATTGAAATTCTTTGAAAAAAATACAACTCACAAAAGGTGGGCTCAAAAAATTCTCTATTTGTATTTATTGAAAATACCTTTTGAATAATATGTAAATATAAAATCATCCATTTATTATCTCTCCCTTTCTCATCAGTAATTCATTTCACTTTCTCTCTCCCTTATTGAAAAAAAATCTTGGGAAAGTGATATGAATTTATACGTAGAAAAGTTTCATCAACCATTACAATCTAAGACTACTTGATCCATGATTAGTGTAGAAAATAAGAGGGTTTGATTTAGAAATCTAAGTTGTTTCTTATAAAATAAAATGATACCAAATAAAATGAGGACACATAAATTATCTTCAAGATCTATTCAACGATTTTTATGTTATGGAAAGTGAAAAATACCAGTTGATATTAAAATTATCATGAAAAACATCAAACTAAAATTTCTTTATTAATGACATTCCTTTAAACACATTCCAGAATAATCTGATTTGTATATAACAAAAATTTTAGAATCTTCTTCATCATTATTCACTTGGGTTTAAATCAAGGAGACACTACTCATGATCTTAATAATGGTTGATATCTTAAAAAGATGAATCAGTTTATGTTTTATGTTGAGAATACACTAAAATGGATCTTCTTTATGTGACTGCCCAGATTTGAAAACTTCCACATCTCTACTACGGATGATCTCCTTTGATATATATTCTTTGTAATACCAAATGTGATATCATAACAATATGGTATCTTATTAAATTTTCTATCCAATGTTGACTACACAGCCATAAAATTCATTAAAGATGATTTTGCATCAGATTTTATTTTGAATACTAATTGAAAAATTACACTAAGATGGTGAATTATTAATTTTTTTATCCATTCATGGCAGATATCACATCCTTATTAGGTTTTCCCCATGAGAACATGTTTCACCTTTAATTCCTTACATTATGATCATAAATAAAAAACACAATTTTTAAGGAAGTAAGGTGGATATTCTTACTCTTCAATGTAAACAACAAGTTGAGATGTTTTTCTCAACCAAGTTTCCCCATTATTTATTCAATTATTCATGATTCCATATCTATATTTTGAACCTTTTTTACTTTAGGTAGTATTAACTCTTCACATTTTCATATTATTTGTATAGATATTTTTTTTTCAAGGAACTTTATGCATGATGAATTATTGATTCACTTAAGGGATTCTTATCGTGCTATAAAAATGGTTAGATATCTCCTAGAATTATTTTTAGATTATTTTAATCTCTCATATAGTTCTTCCTTGACACAAGATTTTTCATTTTTTGGAAACCTCTCATGAAATTCAACTTCTTCATATAGAAATTATTCTTCTCCTTTGGAAATATCTTTTATTTTTTATTCCTTTATCTTCCTTGATCATTACAAATGTGGTAGACAAATTATTGAAATATATTTGGGTATATATGAAACCTTCTTAGAGTCTCTACATGTAAAATTATGAGTTCCTTTCATGTCATCATTCCATTTATAAAAATAACTCTTCTTAAACTTTATGGGTTTATTACCTAAGTATTACCCATCATCCTTCTTTGTAATTTGATTGGTATTATTTATATTTTTATCTCCCTTCAATTTATTTTCCATGGTTCTATACTTATTTTCATTTGATAAATGATTATATGAGCATGCACAACTATTGTAACCATAAAATTTTCTAACATCATAGAAATATTCATGTTATTTGAATTCATTTTAACATGATAGATTTTTATTCATCCACGGATGTTACAACTAATAAAGATTTCTCCCCATTAAAATGGGCTTATTTTTAAATCAACATTTAAAAGTTTATACCATCAATCCAATGCACATTTCCAAAACCTATTACCACACTAACATAATCTAATAGATCTTTATCTTATTTTTAAAATTGCTTGCTATCTAGATTTTTCATCAGGTTACTTTTGTAATTTATTCATCACTAGTTGGGATATTATTATAGAACCAAAACTCATATTCCTTCTTTTATCCACTATATACATGGTGGCGGACTCTTAATCACTCTTCTTCATCCATATTTTTAATGATTTTGTTTTTAAACCTAAAATATACTGATGAACATATTTATAAAAATCTTTACAAAAATGTATGGGTGGTACCTATTCCTTTATTTATTCTTGAGAAGGATCATTATATAATGTAATGTTCTTATTTCTATATGATGGAGGTCTTTCAACACCCCTATCATACTTAGAATATTCTCTACTAGTATCACTTCTTCTGTTAGCTTCTTGTAAAGACATGGCTTGAGTTTTATTCAAATATTACAATTTAATCTAAAGCTTAAGGCACTTTTTACTAGGAATATATTTCTCATTTTAAACTTCCTTCAATTTTTATTCATTCTCCTTAATATCAAATTATGAATTATTGACATCAATTATTTTTTGAAATTTTTTGTTTGATTTATGGATATTATTATCAATTTATTTAGTATCCTAATCCTTCTCTAAAATTGTGTTGAGAAACTCTTATTAAAAATTGGATCACTTATCTTAAAGATGTACATTTATAGATTCTTTGGCTCTAACCTGTTTGGATAGATTCACATAGGATATAATATTTTCTTCCAGATACTTATCTAATTCTTATGACTTCTACTCAATAAGGGTGATATCATAATTCATGCCTTCAAGAATCCCACAAATTATAGAAGTTAATTATTTCAGTAAGAAATACATCATATCTTTCAATGTATCAGTAGAAAATTCTATTGAAATATGATTACTCAAACTTTTCTCTTCTTCTTGTGGACATGTTTCACAAAAAATTTCCTAAATATTATGATATTTTGAATGCTTTTAATTAATATAGGTAGTGATATTTTCCTTCTAATTGGTGGTAATTTAAGAAACCAGTTCTTCTCCTATTCATCCAAATCTAAATTCTTTGACATCATGGAATGGGGAAACTAAATCTCCTTTTGATAAAAGGGATAAATTCTTCTTCCTTTTTTCTCTTTCTTTCTATTGTTAAATATAGAATTGTAAAAAATTAAATTTTGATTATAAATAGATAATTATTCTCCAAAAATTTACTTTATTATATATTAGAAAATAAACTTAAAATATTTAAAAGATGATAACCTCAAATAAATAGAATCCTGTCATAGGTAAACCAGGACTTGATACTGATTGAAGGGGATGATTAGGATATAAACCACACTGAGAGGAGGTGAAAAAGTATTGGATACTTTTAATCCATTTTAAACATTAATCTTTATATAATTTTTCTTTTAATTCCATCATTGTTTGGTGAGTGGTTCTCTTGTTCTATCTCTTTTACCATTTGTTCTTTCTTGTTACATAACCAAACACACATTTACAAGAGGCACAAAAATATAAAAAGTTTCACCTCTCAGTATGAGAATGCTAATCCTTGGTGTGATTTGGAAAAACCCAAGGTCACATAACCCACTAGTAAAACCCAGTGATCTTTATAATATTATCTCTTGATAGTGTAGAGTGTGCATCTCACACACTCTTTTTCATCCCACACTCAAAGTCTTACCTTTATAATGAATTATAGGGGTAACAACAATAGATTTTGACACCAATTAAGAATACTACCTTGTTGTATATGTCTTCATCTTTCTTATTTATCATCCCTTGTACAATATCAAACCACTTATTCTATATGTATACAAAACACTATATACAATATCTTATTAATATTTATAATATCAAATTGATATAATAATCCTTATTATTTATCTTATTTCTTGTGAAAACTAGAATGCATATCCAATCATTTTGTGAACTTCATGGCAAAATCTATCACTCTCTTCTTATTGTTTTCTTCTTCTATAAAAATAGGAGTTCAAAAATCTATTCTTATTCTGATGAAATTCATGACTAACTTGACTACTTATTCCTCCTTTTATGTTATATTATCATTATTATTATTCTTTAGTTCAAAAAAATATACACTAGATCTACCACATTTATCCACTTTCTTTGACACATAGAAATTCTTCAAAATAATAATAGTGTCAGGGCTCTTCTTCCTCTCTTGGAACATAAGATGTTTTTCTCTAAGATAATAGTGTCAAACTACTTCCACGTCTTCTATAACCTAAAATAATATATTTATATCTGAATAATAATTTGTTATATTGTCAGTTACTTTATATTCTCTTTATTTTTTATTCCATTATTTAAGAAACCATGTAAATAATTTTAATTCAAATCTCCCAAAATTATTGAATCTTAAAAATTAAAATACTCATAATATCTTGCATGAGAAACCACTTCCATAACTAAATATAACTATATATAGAAATAAAAAATTATTATGGCCTCTTAATCCTCTATAAAACATTTATTTCTTTCATCTTCATCCCATAAAATCATCTTCATATTTAAATCACCTTAGTTGCATCAATATGTGCTTAGTATAGTGATGTGATCATGAAAGCTTCAATATTGGAATCCTTACTCATAAATCCATCAAACCAACATCTCCTTGACCATAAATTATAAAGGACATGCATTTTTTATTTATTTTTAAGATAATAACCCTTTTAATTAGGTTTATAGGGAACCCTTACATGACCCATAGTCCCAATAGGAACATGGATTACGAACATGACCCTAAAGGCCCCAAGGTCATGAATCCATAGAATATCCATGCCCCAATGAAATTGTTACATTTAAGATCCAAAAATAATCTAATTCATTCCACAATATTACATGAATTTAAAGTTTTATATAAATATGTATGCATGCGCCAGGATCAATCATGGAATATCCTTCATTCACAGATTTTCATCATCCCATGAAATACATATTTATTCATCTTTATTAATTCCCCCTTCTCTAGATTCATATATAAACAATTATATCCCATGAATTTATTCAATATTTATGAATTCATGAATTATGATACTGATTATCTCAATATTTATTCTCATTGAATGAAAAACACACTCGGAATCAGCTGATTTACTTTAAACCTCCATCATCTCCTTCGTTTTTCATTTTCAGTTATCCTTATATAGATAGTCGATCAATAATTACCTTTACATAGGTATTGTTATTTATATATGACCCTTATGTAGAAAAATTTTAGTGTAATCCACCCTTACATAATTATTGAATTCTTGATTACTCTTACACAGTGAGATTCTACTCTTACATATAGTTCTGGTATTCCTAGTTACCTTTACATAGCCTCCTAAATTACTAGATTACCCTTATATAAATAAGGATATTTATAATACACCCTTATGAAGATGGGTAATACCTATATGTTGTCCTCATACAATGATTATGTAGGTATTTAAGCTCTATCATTACTTTTATGAACAAATAAAATGAACCTTATATAAGATGATATTTACCCTTACATAACTTTGACTCACCCTTACACATCCAGTAGAAAATAGGAGTTACCTTTACAAGCACAAATCCCCAAATTCTCCCAAAATTAAAAACAAAACTTATCCTTTTCTATTTTCAATCATCATAATTACAATATCATGATATTACCACTTTGAATACCAATTCAATTTTCATCAATTGAATTATAAAAAAAATTCTTCTTCAAACCACTAGATCGACTGTGACTTTTTGATCACGTGATCTACCACAAGGCATGCAGTCACTCATCATGTGGTCAATACCAAGTAGTCATTATACCTACTGTGAAAACCTCATGGTTGATTGACCATTTCCATATGGTCACTTGATCAACCATACATCATACGATAACTTGACCTACCATAGCTCTTCTCTTTCTCTCCTTATATATAGTAATCTTATTTCAATATTGGAACACTTTAGGATCAATTAAAAGATCATAATTAAATATTCATACTATATAAATGGAGTAATATGGAATAAGGTTTGTTAGTCTGGAGTGTATTAGATATGTGTGGAGGATACAATCAATATAAATCGGCCTGAGTTAGAGCCCCATAACACATGTGTTTTAAAAATGAACAATGCACTAATAAACAGCATCCCACATTGGAGCTTCCTTCAACATGATACTTATTAATATTAAAATATTCTCCCAATGTCATTAAATCAAGACTTCAAGGGAACCAAATATTTCCCTCAGCCTCCCATTCTACCCTACATGTGAGAGGCTAAACTCCAATGTCCTCCATGTGCTAACCCGCACTCCTCTATGCATGCATTCCTAACCCTATATATGATTTAACCTTTATTCACATCGGATATAGAATATATCCACCTATTTGATATTTTTTGGGCATAACATATGTAGTACTATCTTCTTGGGTGTTGATCTATCCAGAAGTTGGAAAAAAATCTAACTCCTAAAATATTTTCTTTTTAAAATATTAATGTGAAACGCTAAATGTAACTTTAAAACAACTTATCATCTTAATCAATATTCCATAATCACCATGAAAATCATAGAGATATATAAATTCACCCTAGGAATTCCAATATTCAACAAATTCCAACCTTAATTATCCAAGATAATTAATAATGATTATATATTCTTCGGATCTCTTCACAACATGCTTGGGTCCTCTTGAACAAACTTTCACAATACTTCATCAACATATTGAAATTACTTAAAAAAAATACAACTCGTAAAAATAGGGATCAAAATATATGATATAAAGGAGTATTATATTTCATAAATAATATTATTTATGGATAACATAAGAATTAATGACCATTATAAAGTAGCCCACTGACGTCAGTAAATTTCCCCAAACAAGCTCATCACGGATTCCATTTTCACAAAACATACACATGACTTCCATGGAATAAAAATTGGACTATTTAAATAATTAAACCATAAATATTATAATATATTGAATAATATATGAATTATGAACTCTATATCAAATAATATGTTCTCACATCACCATTATGAAACACTTACAAAACAATCAAAATTATTAACATCTGATGATGAAAATAAACTAGAGCTAACTGAAATATGTGTAGAGATTGAGTATAATTTAATAATATAAAATTTAATAGATATTAATAAGGTTATAAAATAAATTATTATATGTTTATGTTTATTATACATGAGGTTAAAGATATTTCGTAAAATTTGGGAGTAAAAGGTAAGGGTTCTCATCCTAGTTTTCCATCTTTGATACATATGCCATATTGAATGGTTATTTTATTTTATGTGGTGTGTATACTAACTCGTTGATATATTAAATAATTATTATAATTATATTCATGGTATTTAATGTTCCATTTCATGTTCTCACTTTAAAGAGCATTCAATTAAAGAGTTACCAATGTCGTAAGGGCTTTTAGTCTCAAATTATCTTGTTTGATATATGTTTTGTATTACAAACCTATTTTTATTTTCATTGTGTATATTATAGCTATTTGAATTATTTTACATTGAATATAATTATTAATTCTATATAAATTTATGTTTCATTTTTTCTCTTACAAGGTATTTTTATTCAAAACTAACCAAAATCATAAGGGTTGTTTTCCAATTTCTCTTTGTTTTAGTTGGAAATCTTTATCCTCCATATCCATATTATTCTTCCCACCAATTTTATACTTTATTATTTTGAAATACAATTATGTATTATTTATTTTGACCTTTATACTTCTCCTTACATATTTTAAAAATAAATTCATATTACTCTTTTAATGATGTGGGCTTCAATAAAGATATTTTGAAAAATTAATCATGTATGTATCTTGTATATTCCACTCCACATTTGCAGACATAACACTTATTTATTTTTAAAATTAAATTTTTTGATATTTCTATTTTTAAGTAAGTTTTTAAAAGGTATTAGTTTCATCTTCTTGAAAATTATATTTAAAAGTGACTTGTGACTTCATTTTTTATTAACACATACTTTCTTTACAAAATGTTAAAGGAATCTTCTATTAAACGTTTTCCATACAAAACCATTTTCTCCCCACCTTCATTTGTTTTATTTAAGAAAATTACTATCCAATTTTTCATGGGTTTTAAAATAAATTTAAATTCCATTTTATTTATAAAATATTTTCTAAAAAAGGTATCAAAACGTAAATGGAATTTATTCTTCTTTATCTAAGTAAATTTTTAATGTTCTTATAAAGGTGTTTTCATCTATGCCAACAGCCTTTAAAGTTTATCATATTTTACTATAGATATAATCTAATTATACAATAAAACTTCTTTGTTTAGATGTCTTATGATCATGTTGTTCCATTTATTTAATGAGTAAAGTATTAACATCTCTTATGTTTATTATTTCCAATACATATGTTTATTGATTACTAGGAAAGTTGATTATGTATTGTATTATTATTCATTTCTTTTGTATGGTGAATTAATTGTAATTATTAAGTAATGTGTGGGGATCTAAATATCCCCTAAATGAATTTTTAGGTCTCATGAGTAAAACTAGTTTAGATATTTTCTCTATGCCTCTCTTTATATATGATGTCTTGGAAAAAGACCTTGATAATAAGATTATGATTTCTATCATTTTACATTCTATCACTAGGAAACCAGTTATTTTGTTCCATGTGATTATTTGTGTTTTATTCCATCCATGGATATATTCCTATTTCATGATATTAGTTAAATGACACATTTGATTATTTTTTATCTCCTTCGTATTATTCATGCCTTGATTATACTATGATATCTTTTATTGTAAGTTATCCCTTATTGAACATCACATATCACCCTTTTTATTTTGTTTATTATCCCCATGGTACCCAGAAGCGAACTTTGATTGGTTTTAGAGATATAACAGAAGAAATAATAATGTTCTCACTAAAATTTTATATTGTATTTCATATTTTTAAATTTAATGTGAGAATAATGTATGTATATAATATCCTTATATTTCTAGACCATGTAATCCTATATGACATGATCCTTTTTATCTTTTACCAATTTGATAATGTAACCATTGGATCTGGTTTATTAGGGTTGGTTTGTTAGATTCATTATCAGAGAAATTTTAGGAGAAACCTTAGGAACTAGATTTCGAAAAACTTATATTAGAGAATATAAACTTATGAAAAAATTTAGGTATAAGTCTGAGTATAAGATAACATCCTAACATTTTGGTAAATTATAGAGTATGTGGTTTTATAAAAATTAAATCCTAGTCTCGGTAAAAACAAGTGGATGCAGGATCTGGCATAGATGCACTTAGGTGTAACAACCCAGAAAATTCTGGTTGGGTATTAACCTGATCTTTACCTTGTATATGAAAAATAGTCCTAACTACACACCCATAAGTCATTCTTGGGCATCGCAAACCCATGTTCGGGGTAAAAACCAAGTTTCAAAAAATTATAATTGTTGTTCTTCCTTTTCCTATTACAGTTGATATTATTTCACCATTGGGTGATGCACATGTTGTGTGGTGCAATTGATTATTACTCTATTTGAGGATTTTCTTTCATCCTTGGCCCGATGATATGAAGTCCAAAATAATTATTACATACATCATTATAAGAACCTATAATTCACATGTCATGCATATTTCCATGCCATATAGGTGCATTTCACTATTTTCATTGCTTGATATGCCTGTGATTGCTGAGCAATTCTATGATAGTTAGCTTATGCTTGTATTACTTTTGGTTGAAATTGAGTGATCGCTTGTCTCAATTCATGAGGTGTGTGGTTCTTTATGGGTTGGGATGAGTAATTTACCGAGTCAATCCATTATGTTATAGATAGATGGGTGTCGTTTCTGGTGATAAGTGTATGGGCACTGATTCACTATAAATGACTATCCATTATAAGGTTATACATGACTTCTAAAATGAAGGGGTTGAACATCCTTATCCCACCTTGTCATGTTTATGAAAGGTAAAGGAGTGAAACTAGTGATTAAATATAAAATGAAATGAAACTTATACATGATAATTTATCGATACCTGGTCATATAAGTAGGTTGTTTGGGTAGTATATCTTAGGTAGTGAATTTTACTATGTTCATCTTCTACTAGTGATGCTACCTTTCTGCTTAATCTTGTTCTAAGGAGTATTCTTGGAAATTGTATACCAATTCTACCACAACTTTTTCTTATCATATGCTAGGAGTGTGGAAATGACCATTCTCTAGATGTGGTGGGACCTGAGCTTCTAATCTTACCTCTAGGAGTTCCACTTGTTGCACCACCTGCTATACCTAATTTGGAAACTGATGACCAATTTCATGATAGTTTCCTATGTCTGATGTAGTCCATGCATGGTACTCTATGGCTTGTACCTATGATGATAGATCTGAATTTCGAGTTTCAACAGTAGCATCCTCCTACCTTTTAAGGGGATGGTAGTCCATAGGCTGCTAATTCTTGGCTAGAAGCCACCCTATCTATCTTTGAGAATCTAGATTCCTCCAGAGCATATAGTTAATATTTCTACATACATGATTTGGGATTCGGCCAAGCATTGGTGGGATGTGATTACATAGGTCGGTCATCATCAAGGCATGTTATGGGTAGATTTCCAAACCGCCTTCTATGATTAGTTCTTTCCTCAAATGCTGAGAGATGATAGAGCTAGAGAGTTCATGCATCTCGAGAAGGGTTATATGGTAGTTATGGAATATTTAGTGCATTTCAAAAAGTTTCAGCACTTTTCACCACTTCTAGCCGGTGATGATCTATCACGTGCTAGATTCTTTGAGGATGGGATCTAGTTTTCCATATGTACACAGGTCAATGTCTTTCGCCTACCTAATTTTTCTAAGATATTAAGTTAGGATCTTATCACTAAGCACAACATGGGGGATGGAAATACTACTGGGCATAGAGGACCAATTCCCCATTAGGCTAGTATTTATTTTGGTGTCAGGAAGTGTTCTCTTAGAGTTTATCATATGATAAACGACAACCATAGTATCTATTTAGATAGCTCTAATGTGTTTCATCAGGGTGCACAATGGGGAAATATGAAGCATCAGTGTGATAGAGACCCACTGGAGTTCCAGGCTTGTAGTTATATGGGGTATCTCCAACATTTCTTTAGGACATTTCCACCAACCTCGAGTGCAAAAGGATCCACACCAACTCCACCTTCAAGAGCAAGTTCTTTTATATAGTGTCAGGTGGGGAATTGGGATAGCACTGGTAGGACTGACCAAGGAGGAGTTCATAGACATGGTAGCCAGACCCCTGATCACCAGCAGCACCAACAAGGTAGTTATGATTGTGGTAGTCCATCTATTTCATAGGTTCGTGGATCAGGTAAGTTGCACGCACTATAGACAATGTCTGAGGATCAGACTGTGGGACCATCTACATTACGATGTACTATCCTAGTATCCTCTATTATAGTGTCTACTTTATTTGATATAGGTGCTTCAAACTCTTTTATCTCTGTATCTATCATATAGAGTCTTGGACTAGATATCCAATATCACTATGGTGTAATGACCCTGGATACGCCATTAGGGGTACAAACAGAGGGAATATTCCAGTGTAGGGAATGTCCCCTTGAGGTAGGCAGTTACCCTTTCTTATGGAACCTCTTCATTCTCGAGATGATAAGCTTTGATGTCATTATTAGGATGGACTGGTTGGTTTACTATCATGCTTTTGTAGACTGCTATCACTATAGGGTATCTTTTACATCACCAAAGTACAACATTTATCTACATAAGGGTCAGTGGGATGTCCAGGCTGGTAGAGTGGGACCAAAGCATCATGGGCTAGGTGGAGTGACTGCCCAGATTGAAAATCTCTTCATGAAGGATCAGGGTTTATGAAAATCTAATTTCCCTCCAGTGGTAGATCATTTCAAGGATGTATTTCTTGAAGATTTTTCTGGCTTACCTCCTGAGAGAGAGGTAGAGTTTACAATTGAGCTTGTTCTAGGATTATCTTTAGTGTCCATTCCTCCATACAGGATGGCACCTATAGAGATTCAGGATCTCAAGTAGTAGTTAGAGGATTTAGAGGCCAAAGGTTTTATATGGACCAGTAAATCCTCTTGGGGTTCACTTGTGCTTTTTTCCAAGAAAACAGATGGAACCTTATGTATATGCAGGGATTTTAGAAATTTGAACTGTCTTACTATCAAGAACTAATATCCACTTCCACAAATAGATAATCTCTTTGACTAGCTCTGAGGAGTAAAGTTCTTCTCTAAGATCGACCTGAGATTGGGTTATCATCAAGTGTGTGTTAGGCCATCAGACATACCTTGTACAGCTTTCTATATAAGTTATGGTCTATATGAGTAACTTTTTATGTTGTTCAATCTCACGAAGATTCCCACTATTTTCATGGATCTGATGAATAGAGTATTCCACCCCTATTTGTATTCTTTTTTCATAGTCTTTGTGGACAACATCTTGGTGTATTCTCACACTCATAGCAACCATTCCAAACATCTTGAGATCATTCTGAGTACACTGAGAGAGCATTAGATTTATTCCAATCTTGCTAAGTTCCACTTATGGATTGACAAAGTCCACTTATTGGGTCATATTATCTCAAAATAATAAGTATCTGTTGACCTAGAAAAGGTTAGTTTTGTATTTTCCTGGGAGAATCCCAAGAATGTATTTGATATACGCAGTTTATTTGGGCTGGTTGGATATTACAAGTGTTTCATACTTGACTTTTCTCACCTTTATTCACCTCTTATAGGTCTTACAAAGAAGGGTGTCATGTTCATATGGTCAGAAGAAAGTGAGAAACCCTTTCAGAAGCTGAAAGGGAGGGTTTTATCAACACCTATTATAATTCTTTCTTAGCCAAGTATAGGTTATATCATCTTTTGTGATTCATCAGGCATCAGCCTATGAGAAGTTTTGATATAGTAGGACAAATTCATTGCATATGGATCTCTGCAGTTGAGTCCTCATGAGAGAAATTACCCAACACACAACCTTGATCTAGTATTAGTTTTCCATGCCTTACAATATTAGAGACATTATCTGATGGGTGAGAACTTTATGGTGTGCACGGACCACAAGATCCTCAAATATATCTTTTCTCAGTGTGAACTGAACTTTATATAGTGAATATGGGTCAAGTATCTACAATCCTTTGATTTTTATCTTTCCTATGCGCATGGTAAGGGAAATTTTGTTTCAGGTTCACTGAGTCGGAAAAATCATGCACAAGCAGTATGGGAAGCCAGTGATGAATGTAAGTTAATGGCACTATTTTTTGAGCTATATATATAGTTTCATGACATTCATGAGAAATATTATCTCTCATCCTTGATAGTTACCTCTTCCCTCCTTTATAAGGTGAAGAGTAGACAATTTTCAGATCCTAAAGGTTTGGTTCTCCATAAGATAATATTTGGAGATAACCCACCTCCGGATTGTTCTATGTATAGAGATGACATCCTACATTTATGTGGAAATGTTTAGGTTCCTATAGATATGATATAGGAGTTGTTGAAAGATTCCCATGCCAATCATTGGGTAGGTCATCCAAGAATCTCGAAGATGTATCGAGACATGTGATTCTAGTATTGGTTTCTTGGGATGAAATATCAGATAGCGGGATTTATCACTGGGTGTTCCACCTGTCAATAAGTGAAGGCAGAGCACCAGAGACCTTCATTCTTGTTACAGCCGCATCCATTCCCATAATGGAAATGTGAAGATGTTGCTATGGATTTTGTAGTCGGATTACCTAGGTCATCAAGGGGTGGAGATGTTATCTAGGTAGTCATTGACTGACTAATGAAATCATCCCACTTCATTCCTATTCCGGAGACTTTCTCATTTAATGAGCTGGGAAGACTACATTTCCATGAGATCATATTATTACACAGGGTTCCATGTACTATTATTTCATATCGGGACTCTCGTTTCACATCATAGTTATGGTAAAGATTGAAAAGGGCTATGGGGACTTAGGTGATTCTAAGAATAGCTTTTCACCCTCATACCAATAGATAATTAGAATTGACAATAGAGGTTCTAGAGGATATTCTTCGAGCATGTGTCCTTGATTTCGACGGTTCTTGGGAAAAGCATATCCCTATCGTTGATTTCACCTATAATAAAATATTTTAGGTGATAATTTAGATGGATCCTTTTGAGACCTTGTATGATAGGTCATGTTGTTCACCCCTATGATGGATAGAGATAGGTGAGGCATCCCTACTAAGTCCTCGTCTCATTCAGGAGACTTCATAGCAAGTTTAGATTATCATAAATTTTATGACTAATGCTCATTCTAGATATAAATCTTGTGTTGATCACCATAGAAGACCTCTTGAGTTTGAGGTCAGGGATCATATTTTTCTTTAGGTATCACCTTGGCTATAGAATAGATGGTTACAGAAGTAGGGGAACCTATCACCTTGTTATTTAGGACCTTTTTAAATTCTAGATAGAGTTGGGTCGGTAGCCCATCATTTGCTACTACCTTAGAGGTACCATTCCATGTACGATGTCTTTCATGTTTCACAGCTTCTCTAGTATCATGCTAATCCATCTCATACTTTTGATCTTGATAAAATGGAGTTAGATGTCGATGCTAAATTTTAGGAGTATCCAATATGCATCATTGACAAGAGAATAAAGTCTCTTTGAGGATGGTATGTCCCTCTAGTATGGGTGCTATGGTAGTATGGCTGCATGTAGGATGAGACTTGGGAGAGGGAAGCTGATATACATGCTTAATGGCCAGATTTGTTCTCAGATAGGGTTTCTTCACCCTTGGAAGGCAAACTTGGGGATGATTTCTTTTAAGGGGGGAATACTATAAGAATACAGCTTTTCACTCGGGTATAGATCCTTTAAATTTTGGTCTAAATATTTACTTTAGACCTAAAATAGATTCCTATTGAGTTAGTAAGGGTCTCAGGGCTTTCTAGGGAAAGTTCAGAGCTTGAAACCCATATTTTTTGGAAAACTGGATAGGTTGCATGGTTAGCACATAGTTGGTGCACGATTTGGATCACTATGCAGATTGAAATTTATTGACAAAACCACTTCAAATGGTTTGTGCATAGTCGTGAAGCCTAACCATGCAATGTGTCCTACCTAGAAAATCTCACACGGTTTGTCAAACTGTGCTATCAAACTATGCACATGCCATTTTTATTGGTAAATTTGAAAAATTTCCCTTAATTATATATTAGTCCACCTTCATCTTCCATAATTGGAGTTTATGTGGGATTAACCTATTTCTCTATCAATTTGGGGATTTTTGAAGATCAAATATAGGGATTCAAAGATATCCTTTGTCTATTATCTTATCGATATTTTGTTCATCACGTTGGATGTACAATAGTAAGTACTCAAGTCCTCTTAATCCATTCTCCTTCTCTCTTTCTCTCGACCAAGTTATCGGGGTATGAGTTTTTTTCTCCTTTTCTTATATCTACTCTGATCCAAGCTAAATAAAGGGCCAATACACGAATAAGAGAGTCGTACAAGCCTTAGTTGGGTGGTCTATAACTCACCCCTAAAGTTTTTTTATTTTAGATTTGTCATGTGGGGCCCACCTATTCATCAGGTGTCGTTCATTGAATTTATATGCCTTGGTTATACTTATTAGAACTGTATGGATATGATCTTTCTATATATTTGATTAATTTTTAGTGGTTATGACCACAACTCCATCCCTTCTACATCAAGGTTATTCCATAATTTTTGTTTAGTGTTTTGACACATTTTCACCACTGTTCGGGTGTTCCTTGGCTTGACCTACCTAAGGGTAAGTGTTTCTGTATTAATTGGATTGATTTATATTGTGAATTTCATAATGGAAAGTACCATGTATGCATACCACTTGACCCGCCTAAGTTAAGTGCTACAAATTGATAATTAAATGTGAATGATTAATTGGTTGAATATCCATAGCACCCCTTACCACATTAATGTAAGGTAGCAAAATAAACCTTAAATTTTGGAATATTCCTTAAATGTATTAAATGGTTGCATGTTACTTGTACTTGTCACACTAATTAAATGAAAGGCTTGAACCAAATGACTTGATAAAAAGGTTTCATGCTACTTAACCTTATCAAACTAATGAAAGGAAAGGATTTAATCGAATGAGATATTACATAATTTCATAATCAAATAGTAATGGCCTAACTCGAGCTCACCATGGATTCTGATCAGATAATGTCATGAGCACTCAGGAACCCCGTTCTGATTCAAGGATATGGCTTGCTTAGGTTGAAACCCACCTAGATCTCGATCCTTTTATATTCTTGGATGATCAGTATGACATTGTAGGATCCTTTCATTATCATTACAGGATTCCTTGTATACACTCCTTGGATCCAGCATTGACAAGTAGGTTCCATGGTTAAATCCCATCGGGCCCTATCTCTGCTTCGCCCCATTTTACCTTGGTTAATTACCTTAGACTTGGTAAGCGCCTCATTGTGGAATTCCTTGGACTATGATACTTGTATTACACTCTTACCCCATTCTAGTCTATAGTTATTACTGAGGTGGAGACCCTTGAGGTCTACGTCACATTGGTTTTTACCTTAGGACTTCACTATTAAATGTCATTGATCATGGTTTCCTTATTACATCTTAGAACCTTCACTATTTATACTATCACGAGGTTATGTTAGTGTTGGATAGGACTCATGAGACCTATCAATATAAATTTAGTAATTAATTAATTAAATTAATTGGTTATAGGTTCAGACACCAGCTGAGGGATGAAGCAGTTACATGGGTATTTGGTTACATTATACTGCTTTAATTTATATATGCATGCTTTCACACTGTTACATTTACATTACATGGTTCGGATGTTATAGACACCATTGGTGGTGGACCACTTATATTTATCTCACACCCTCTTTGGGCATTGTTTGGTACCCATAGTAGATTACATGGTTACAGGTGTTGAAAAAGGGAAGCATACGGCTTCAAACACCTGATTTCTTATTGTTTAGTATAGATCTTAATAGCAGATGACCGAGCTGGATTTCAGGATTCTTGGTACAGTCTTGATTTAATTTATACTTATGTGGAACATGTTTTTCCTACTCTCTTATATCCATGTTTTCTATTTTTCTAGTGACATGACATAAAATCAGTTGTTGTATGTTATTCTAGTTATTTTACTTATTGTTATTGATGTCCCTATTTTTATGTTGTACCTTATATTTACTTATATTTCTTCCACTATTTACCTATGTTTACTTTCACTTGTTGTGATAAACTTTGGTAATGAGTGAATAGTCTCCCCATGGACACACCACAAGACCTCACTGCTAGTTGGTAGCATCTGGCATTTGGGGAGATGCGCTTGAGGCCATGTGGACCACCAGGCTTAGGGCACCCGTTTAAGTTGCATCTGGGTCTGGGACATCACATGAAAGGAAAGTAAAAAGGTATTGTTTTGAAAGGTGTATCCATGTGAGATAGTGCATAACCTAATAGGTGGATGTCAAACACTATGATCTGATTAAGGAGATGGAAGAATGAGTCGATAACATTTGTTTGGGGCCTTGGTTACTCATATGGAATTGAGGAGGAAAAGGGATATTTTAGTAGGAAAATTGAGACTGAAACATATGTTTTAGAGGATTTGTTCCAGAATTTCTCTAAATCCCATAGTTAATAGTTATTGGATGTTTTACTATAGAGTTTTATCTAGCCTAATTGACTCGTGATTATTGGATCATGGGTTCTCATAACTCAACATTCGAGGAGTGTAAGTATTTGTTTCTAGAGTCTTTTGTTAGATAATCACTTGATACTATTGGAAAATTGGTTGTTCCATATGGAATAGGAACATAAGAAATGAGTATAGTACAATCCCAGTTTTACAGAAGGTGTGTTTTCATTGGTCAGTTGGAGCTTAGGTTTCTATACTGAAGTTTTCAGATGGTGTGATATTCACACATGGAATCCATGGTTATGAAAAAATATAATAAGTAGGGGTGAAACCACTTTTTTTAAGGATTACTGGAACATATATATAGGGATTAAAAAAATTTGGGGAGTGTGATCTTTGGAAGTGTCATGTGGCTTTATTTTTTTTAAAGGAGAAGGCACTTGAAATCAGAAACTTTTCCATTTCTGGTTGTTCTCATAGGTTCATTGTACTATGTGCCTTCATTAATGAATAAACATTTTAGTGCATATGTTTTTTCCTCAATCACAAAATCTAAGGTGATTTTAAAACCTTTTTGATAAGAACCATGATGGAATGAAGGAGTCTGAATAATGCTATGGAGGATGAGAGTTCATAAGTAGGGGGTATCAAAAGTTTTTTTTTAGTGGAGAAGCCTATATTTTGAGGAGACTGAACCTAGAACACTTGAATTTTTCATGGATTATATGATGTTCTAATTGGGAAAGGATCATATAGAGAAACTCTAAGTCTAAAATATGGATGATTTTTTTGTTCTCTCACCTATAAAGTCTTTGGGATATTGACCATGACCATACCAAAAAAGGGACATCCCCAAGTATTGGGAATGTTTCATTGTAAAAGATTATTTATGAAGACTTTGGTGATTCTAGAACTGTTTAAATGACTGTTGGAAGGTCATAAAAGTCCCTAATGTCCTTTTTGATTATGGGGATCCTTTGATGTTTTGGAACTAGGCTGGAATGCAGTGGGATAAAAGGACTAATGAAAGACTTGGTTGTGCTGAGTAATGGTGAATATAAGGTTCTAGATTTTTTTCTATGGGAATTAGTCGGTTCCATGGTACAATACAATCTATAATTTATGTTTCAGATAAAGGTTGGTTCTTCTTGTATCACTAGAGTTCATTGCACCAAAATCTCTTAGATTACGAAATCATAGTGGTAGAGTTTTAGAAGCATAGGATTCTGGAAGGATCGGGGCCATGGACATGGTACATGACACAAATTGTTGATGAAACTACAATAAATTAATAATTATCTTAGGATTGTTTAATTTAGAGAAATTATATAGAGGAATTAATAAGGTTTAGTGGGAAAATAATGAGGGGTTGGAGTCTGGAGTTCTGGGGAGGACTTGTATTGGTTGGGGGATTGGATGATCACAACCATGGTTGGGAACCATGGTGATAATTTAAAGGGGGTAAGAACAAAAGGTTCAATTTGGAAGTCATCTAGTGGAATTTGGTGGAATCCTTAAGGATGGTCTTTGAGTAGGATATTTGTTAGGCTTGACCTAAAAAATAACTCTTAAGTGAGATATTTTTGGGTTTTGTTATAAAAACTATTTCCTAGTTAAGTGTTGTAATTGCATTAAATTTTCGTTCTAAATTTACACTTTTTGGAACCAAATAGAGACATGTTCACCTTCACCATCAATGTTTGGGTTTAGGTCAGTGAAAGTAGTATCAGTAGTGTTCTAGTGTGGGAATGTGGAATAAGAAACTTCTAGATGCATGCACTTAGAAAGAAACCACATTTTAGAGGATAGATTGATACTGAGGAAGGGATGTTTCAAAAACATCATAGAATTTTTTAAGTGAGATGTCATAAATAACTATTTTTATATGATAGGAATGTGAAAGTATGTCTCACATTGGAATCATCATGAAGGAATTATGTAAGGTTTTATTTCAAATTGTAAAGGTTGTGTAAGAATCATCAGAGGTAAATATGAATAGAACTTATACTATTCTCCAAAATGGTTGTTTGAGGTGGAGATACTAAACTAGTTTCTTTGTCTAAACATAGGATCATCTAGAAATTTCATAAGTCAATACAACCAAAATGACTGACTTAATGTTTTGGTTCACCTCTATAAATATAGAGTGAAAACTCACTTGTTAAGTGTGTTTTGAAAGAACATGAAAGTTCCTAAGGCATGATGTTGAAGGTGATATTATTGAGTGTGATTAGATCTAAAAGGAGGAGTTAGAGTGGAATTTATCCCCATGGGGGGGACTTCCCCATTTTAGCACTTTCATCCATTGGAGGAATTACCAAGGAGGTTCTTTGAGGATTTCTATAATTATTCCCTTGTAACTTGGGCTATGTATGGTTTCCAAAAGGAGGTTTCTCTTATAACTCAGTTTCTCCCATGATGAAAGATGTAGTGTGTTCCCCCATCTAGTGGGACTAAAGTATGAACCACATAATTTTCACATGTTGTGCATGTTATTTTTATTTCATGTGTTTATTCTTTATTTCCCGTTGAATCATAATATCTTATCTAAGACTGTAAAGTTATTTAAATTAGAGTGAATGGTGGATCAATATGGTGGAAAGGGTTCTTGGACTTCTCAATCCAAAAATTGATTCTTATAGGGTGTTTCATGGCTCTTTAGGCCCTACAAGTGCCTCATTTTATGAGATGAGTCCCAGAAGTTAAATTCCAGTGATAAGAGGTTGGATGGATCTGATTCAGATTTTTTGATTCCCTTGATGTGGTATGGGATGTATAGGATCTAATGGATGCAACATGGAAAAATTTCTCTAACAAGTGGTATTAGAGCATCAATTATCTTTCATTGGACTAATTCCTAAAATAGGAAAATGAGTGTGTGGCATGAATATATTGATGACTATTTGTGACACCCATATCCTTCATAGCAATAAATATCTATTTTTTTAATATGCATTTTCCCACTAAAATATATGTGCAATGGGTATGACATACTTGTCACACAAAAAATGAATTATTTATATAAACATATCTATCATAATCATTTTCTATTTTATTTGTATTGATGTTTTTTGTGATGTGTTATATCATTTATTATAAAATAAATAAATTTTCTTTTGACATTTTCAATGTAGGTTTCCAAGTAAATAATTTATTTACAGCCATAATTTCCTCATAATTATTCACTATAAATTTATTATGCTGAAAAAATTATTTTTGACAAACACTATTATACCATCATAAACAACCATTTATACATGAGGGAATATGTGTATCCATCACAAAAAAAATGTTTTTACTTATCAATGGAATGTTGTGATGGTTCTTTGGAAACATTTATATCATGATTCACAATTATTTGAAAAAAATTTATTACATGAAAAAATATATTTTTTATGACCATGTTCTTATCATCACAACTAAATTAGATAAAATATTATGTGTTTCAAATAATCCATCATAAATGAAATTTTATCATAGAAAAATGTTCTCTATAATTTTTTGGGAAGTCTTACTAAAATAATTATGCCAGTTAAATAATATATGTAATGAAAAAATATATTTTTTTAAAGTATTTAGATATTTAAGAAATGAGTCAACGGTAAAATGTTGTACTGGTCAATGTTTTGACTTGTATTTATGTTTTAGCTTGTATCTGTATCTTACTCTATAAATATAATTATCATACCTTACTCAGGGGGGAACATATTTTTGGGTATTCTCTTTCTACATGGTTTCAAATAGGTTCCCTAATTCTAGAGAGAAACATAAGAGATCCCCCTATAAGGGGGAAGGGGTGACCTAGAAAAGGGAAATAATACAAGCTGACCACCCCTATCATCTTCAACCTATTTCTATATAGCATGAATATTGTACCAATTTCACAACACACACACTATTGTCACACCACCCACTCTAACATTTCCTGGATCTATTTCAAGCCTCTCCACTACTTCCCAGATCTCCATTGGTATTTTTCTTTTATCATGTATCCAATCAAGGTAAACCTAGCTTAAGGGGTGGTGTTAGAGTGTTTTTATATTAAGGGTATTTATATATTTTAGATATGATTCAACATTTAAAGGTTTTATTGGTCAATGGTTCAAATTTTATTTAAGTCCTATCTTATATATTTATCTTCCTATATAAATATTTTTAGTCCAAGTGGACCATGTATTTGCCCTATGAGGGGGTGAATCAGTGGTATCCAACTTTTACTGATTAAGTTCAACTTAAAATTTTTCTTCCTTTAAGTTGATCAAACCTTTGTTATCTGTTAGGATGTATTTATATGTGATGTGTGTCCTCAAAACTTACTACCTTATACAATTTATAAAGTAAATGAAACAACATAAAAGGATTTTTACAAGGTTTTGGTCCCAATGTGAGAAATATTCTCCTTGTTACATCATGTTATTATCCTAATCCATATATTTTCACTATTCTTATAATTTTTACAATGATTCTAGTTATTATCTTTAACCCAAGAATACAATTATTATCCTAAACTTTGAAACCAAAATATTACACATATGGTTGATTTATCCCTTGAAAATATCCTTCTACCTCCTGGTAGGAATGGTGGAATTGTTTATACTGGAACCACCAGTCTTCAAAAGTTCTTCTCTAACTCCATCTATAGAACTTCAACTACCACTTGAACTTCTTCCAATATATTAAATATACACGTATGAATATCCCTACTTCTGGTAATATAAATCTGAAGTAGGAACTTCACAAACTTCAACATATGAATGTATTGCAATTTGTTTCTTGATGTTTTTCTGGATATCCTTATTTCGATCACCCAAATCTAATGGCCTTACATGACTTATTAAAAATTTGATGTTCCAGCCTTCACACTTATTTGAACCTTGTGATATTATGGAATGTACTTAGTCAGATTCTCCATCTCTTTTATGCTTCTCAATAATATTATAAACTCTCTCAATTCTTCTTCATCATCCCATTACACGCGAATGAAATCCCCCCTTTATAAATCCAAGCATCTTATGATAAATTTTTGGAACACGTGGGTTTCAATTAAAAACATCCACTGGATCATTCTTCAATCGACCGACTTTAATATCTTTCAAAGATGTCAGGAATTTATTTTTTCAAAACTCCCAAAAACCTTAGAGTTAACAGTCTTATACGCATATATAAATCTTGTCTTGTATCATGAAATTTCCCCCATGAATATTAGAACTTTAAACATCTAACTCAGCATCTTCACAATAATTGTGACTTTAAAATGTTTATGTGAAGTCACTCATCATCTTTTGGTTAACTCCCACTAACAGACTTCATCAATTGAAACTTGGAATTTATTATACCGAATATTCAATCATGCCACTTATTCCAATCAACTTAATCTTCCCAAGCCTTCAGTACTTCAAACAACTCTGGAAAAAGTATTGTTCTTCTGGTGGTCTAAATCCATTTCAATTACACTGCGTTAAAACTTAAACTTCCAGCTCCTTATTCTTTTTCACTTAATTAATGTTTAACATATTTTCTAATCGGTTGGAATTTGATAAAAATTTATTTATCACTTTAATATTGCATTAATTTTGATAGTTTGGTTTATCATCATCCAAGGTCATCATCTTTTCTGACTTCATTTGATTATTATTCCTTCAGTCTCACTCAAATTCAGTCTTCTATGTTTTAAATTACCCCTACACTTGGACTAGTCATTCAAGATTCTAACACTTTGTACTTATCATCAACCAAAGTCATTATCATGCATGACTGGATGAAATTTTGGTGCTTCAACTCATTTTTGATCTTCTGATTAACTTTTTATTGATCTCCTTAGGAACCACCACATCTTATTTCACTTTCACTTCTTTTTATTCTTATGATGAATTGACTTTATATGTATTCATAGATTTATTTTCCATCTTGTAAGTTTGTTATGAAGCCTTCTGTATCAACCTTTATTCTTCCATATTTCAATAAACCTAACATTAAATCAAATCATTTTTAATCATAGTTGGTCTTCTACCAAAGTGATGTTCTTATATTGAATGAATAATGAATGCATCAACTAACTTATCTTTGATCCTTTAAGTGATATTGAAAATATCAACTTACTTTGTAGCTACCTCTTCCTAATACCTTCCAACTAATTATTTTTAGTGCATATTTCAGTAATGATGCTTCCACAAATGTATATTAGACTACACTTCACTTTATGAATTTTTCAAATTATTTGGTAGAAACTATCTTCATAAGGTGAATTTCACCTTACATTCTTCAAGAATAAATCACAAAGTCTATATCAATTATTTAGTGTAGTTCTTACTTATAATAATCCTAGCTTATAATTTCTTCACTAAGTGACTTTCGGTCATATCATCTTTCTATATTCAAAATTCTCACCATCTAGGAAACTCTTATTTCTCTATAAATACATTGTAAAACTTCTGGTTAACTTATCATATTCAGGTTTAACTCAGATATTCAATCTCTCCAATTGGGTCTTCAATCTCCCCATCTTCCAGCTTCACCATTCAATGAACACCTTTCAATATACAATTTAATTAGAAACTATTGTAGATATTACTTTGAAATATATTTAGTACATATCCTTCACTTGAAGAATATTTCAAAAAACATCTGATGTATATGTTTCTTTTAGTAACTTAAGTGAATTTATCACTACACCTCAACAAAATTTACTTCCAATATTTTTATTACTTATAGTGACATGAGACTTCTATCTTCTAATCAGATTATTTGATCTTCCTTTATTTTTAGATTTTGGTAGTAGAAATTGTATCTATAGTTCTCCTGCTATTGATGGTTCTACCTTCTGGAGTGTGAACTACCAGTGGATTTACTTTTGAAGAACCAATTGGCATCTTCACTTTAAACTTAATCATTGACTTTAATTTTAAATGAGAATTGATAATAAATACAATAATCTATCTTTACCATATGACAATCTATTCAATCTCACCCTTTGGATTTCTTTTCAATACCAATTTAAAATTAAATTCAATGATATCCCCCCTCTTATAGACAATAAATACAAAGTATCTTTAATCACCTTTTTATGAGAACTTTGAATGAGGGACTTTCATCACACTTCATTTCCCCTTAAACTCCTTTGGAATAAAATAAAACATGAATTTTTTAGAGAAGGATAATATCACTTTTCTTAAATAAATGAGTCACAAATCAACCAACTCTAAGTCTATATGAGCTATGCTCGGTGTAGAAAACTATAGTTATTAACTTATATACCAAATTGGTCCATAAAAAATCACCAAGTGATACCAACTTACAAAAAATCATCCATGTGTAAATTTAATGGATTTTCATGAAATTTACTTCTTTCAACCATCTAAATATACAGATTAAAAAAATTAAAACAAAAAATACATCCCCCCACCCATCAAGATATTTAACCCCCACAAATATCTTTTTTTTTATTTTTATAAATCCAATTTATGGGTTAGTGGTAACCATAAAATTTAGAATTAAAATACAATGAGATTCCAAAATTCAGAATTAAAATTTCAAAACCAAAATCCATCAGAACCACATTCAAATTTGAAAACCAGGCCATCGAATAACCTCAGTCTGCAAGACCCACTGCGTGGATCATGATGACATCAGGATCACTATGTATTCCACATCGCTGTCACCATCATACATCACTACCATCACTATCCCATAAACGCCATCCACATAACCATCATCCTCCATTTTAAGTGACATCATTGTCGAAAGCACTGACCGTAGAACAGAACATGAACTCCTACTGAAAATTGACCAACTCCACCAATCGAAATGAACAGAAATCCAAAAACTGAAACTTCTTCAGAAACAAAACCATACAATACAAAGATTGTTCACAAAAAAAACTCGAATCATTTTTAGTGAATCTAACATGACCAACATCGGTATACCAAAACCAAAAAAAAACCACAATGAAACCAAACAACCATCTTCAAACACCACTGTATAACTCAAACATCGCCGCCATAAAAGCACTATAACAGAACATCATATAATCTGAACCTTTGTTGAAGATTCATACCTCCCCCAAAATCCTCTTGAACCACACCTCCCAAAACCTTCTTGAAGACCCACACATCAGACCAACTAGGAAAGGAGTGCAGGACTAGGATGCCAGAGCATGGTTGAGAAGATGGTTGTCTCAGCAAGGGAAGCGAACCACCAACAAAACATAGATCTGATATCACTAGTCCAGATCTGCACCGCCAAAGAATATGAGTTGATACCACTACCATCTATCCTCTAGCACTATCCCAAGTAGTCCTGGATCCTGAATTGAGCTCGACCAAAGTGGAGTTGAACGTGATGGGTAGGCTAGTAAGGGCGGTGTAGAAGAAGGGCATTGGACGCTGCCACCAGTGCTGACCCAAGCCGTTGAAAACTCCAGCACACAGACTCAGAATTTGGGTTTGATGCATAGGGATATATGGAAAGAGGGTAGTAAGAATCATGTGATGGCTACACCAGTAGGCCACATCATATGGAAGGGGATAAGAAGAGAAAAAATTGAGAGAAGGGAGAAGATGGAACCGCGAAAAGTGGGGAGCGTTGTCGCTGTCGCCGTCGAGAAAACCCTCAAAACCCTAGGAGAATAGAATAAGGAGGCTTTGGGAGCTTTGGAAGCCAGAAAAGTACAGATCCATTCCATCAATATATTTAACACTATCATAAAAAGATAAAATTATTCCCCTTTGAAACTTAAAATTTAACTTTCATGTTAGGATGGGAGAATGTTTTAATGTACCTCAAAGATGATAGAAACATCGATTATATGGATTTATTAATATTCAAAATTGCATCATTATCATCATAATCTAGATATTCAATGCCTCTGAGTCCTTTAATTTACCATATCTTCAACATTTGGTTCCCCATATATTTGGTTTTCTGAAATTTTCTACTTCTATTTCAACTTATCAAATCTCTATATTTATTCCCCTTAAAGGGGTGATATTAATTTTCATTTTAGGAATCCCTGTGTATTGTATCACTTACATTCTCAATATAGACTCTTTGTAATATATGAGGGAATAAATTGGTTATTTTATTGCCTCTAAGTTAATGAAATAGGATTGAGATGAATTTCTAAATCTCGAGACTCCCCTCACTTTAGCTTCAATGTTCTTCATGCTTTCACCATTGATTTTAAAAACACTCATCTTCTTGGATGGCATGGATTTCTTCCATTTACCTTCTCTTTTCACATTATGTATATATTTCTTATTTACTTTCGCTAGCAAGGAACATGAACTCTTCTTTTATTTTTCATCCTTTTTTCCAAAATTCTTACTTATTCCAACTGATATAGAAAAATTTTCATAAAAACCTTTGAAACATGCTTTGTTTTATTTTTTTGTTGAGAACCTCTTATATCTTATGAAGTTTGATTCTTTTTATGCACTAACTCGTTTTTTCAAGTAACCATGTCATTAATTTTTTATGAGTATGGTTGGCCTTATTACATCTCCCATATATATTCTTGACTTCCCATAAGTTACCTTTTGTGGTAAATTTTTGTGGAATTATAATTCTTCGTTGAAGATTTATTCCACCAAACCAATTTGTTTGTTTCTTTCTTGAAATAATTCCCTTGGTTGTTCTATCTTTAGACCTTTAACTTGAACATTCATGGAGAGTTTGTAATTTTCCATGAAGTGACCCTTCCTTCCACAATAGAATCATGTTTTCCTTATCATTATACAATCCTTTACTTTCTTCTTGGGTGAATTATTCTTGGTAACTTTTGATTGTTTGCACCCCAAGGAAGACTTATTGTTTAACTTCCTTTCATTTTTCTTCAGTTTTTGTGGTATCCTTCTATTAGTAGTAGTTGTATTGTTCTTGGTGGATATAGAACAACACTCATCATCACTATGCCCACTTCTTTCACAACTTCTATATAAATTTTCAATATATTCAAATATATTGAATGTTAGAAAAATTTATTTCTTCTGTGTAATTTGGTTGCTATTAATTGAATTCATTATAAATTTTTGTGTTCTCCCCATTAGATTAGGCCTGCTAATCTTTCCATAACTTGGAATATTATACCAACAATCCATATCCATGATTCAAAACTTTCTATAACACCAATAGTATCTGATAAGACTCGAATTATACCATAGTTCTGAAATTTGGATAATGGAAGAGGTTTCTCACACTTCTTCCTTTTGAACACCTTATTAGGAACAACTTTTCTTTATTCAATTATTACATCCAACTTCATTGAAGAGGATCATTTATCACTTATTCTCTTCAAACATATTTGTTCTTAACTTACATTGTAATCTGTGATACTTAATGAATCAGAGTTAGTGCAAAGAGATTTTCCAATGTTTGGGGTTTTATTTATCTTCAAGATATTAGAAGATGTTTCTTCTATTTGTTTCAAATTCATTCTACTACTAGATTGAGTATTATATGAAGTAAGACTTTTCTTGGGAACCAACATGACATTAACACTTCCTCTAACTTTATGTGGAGATAGAACTTGAGCAGCTTCAAAGTTTCTTACTTTTATCTCCAGCTCAAGAAACATTAAATTTAATGTTTTTTTCTGATCTTAAAGTTATTTTAGTTTCTTATCACATTCAAATTTCATTTTTCAAATCTATTCATCATGAACTTCTTTTATTCTAACAAATAGTTTTCAATATATTTTATTCTTATATTTTTTATTTCTAAATGATGTTTCTTGATATCGATTGTGACTTACAATGCATGAGTCAATTCCTTAAAAACTTTATTAAGAACAATATTCTCATAGACATTTCTTTGTAATTATTATTTCATACACACATCATTATATTTTTATTCAAGGAAGAGAGCCACAAAATAAAAAAGGGGGAAAATCGTGGCCTAGGGAATCCTAAAATAATGCAGTTTAAGGGCATCCCCTTTGATCAAATTAAACCCCTCAAGTTTCAAGTAATTAATGTTTGGGAAGCATGTGGAATTATAGTCTTGATCCTACAATGATGCAAGGTGGTCCAAAACCTTGTTACCCTCTCTCCATGTGTGGGATACATGTATATTATTGTTGAGGAGAGCTATGAATTTTCTAATAATGTAAGATATCAACCATGGGGTGGATCCTTTTCCATGCAAGGAGTCATGTATGATCATGGAGTCAGTTTCAACTTGAGTGAGGTCAACATTATCCTAGTTGCATAGGTGTAACCCGATGAGCATTTCTTTGGCCTCTTCCTGTAGATAATTTTCATAACCATAAAAAATAGTAAAATCTAGAATGACACTCCCCCAGGTGTTACGAACAACCCATCCTCCTAGTATGACACCCAAGGTGTAGGAAGCATCCATATTGATCTTGAAACCTGAGGCTGGTGGATTCCAACACACCCATTGTCCCTATGATCTGGTGATGGAAGGTTAAACTAGTGAAGTGCTTAATTGTAGCAATCTCAGTGAAGGAGCATCTTGCCAATTACTAATAAGACTGATCATGTCGACCAATAGGTTCCTTGTTCTCATAATGATAGACCTCCCTATGGAAATAAACCCCTCATATCTAGCCCGATTCCTAGCCTTCCATATGCACCAGCATCCAGCACTTGGAGAAATGGACCTTTCTATATTTTCCAGATTCGTAACATTCATCCCATGGAACCATCGCTCTAAAAATGGGGCGTCAAGAAGATACTAAGAGGATAAGGTAGTAAATTCACCGAATAACCTCCAAACAGTATGAACCCATTCTCCTTCAAAGAAAAGTTGGTTCGTGCTCTCCGCCTGCCAGTTTTTACAACAGTGGAATTTGGATAATATGTCGATGCCCACCTTTTTGATGTTATCATCTGTATGGAATACTTGATTCCTTATCGTCTAGGTGATAACTTTATTTTGTTGGAATTTTTTTCACCATACCATTCCATTCTATCCATCCTAGTGGTCCTGAGATATCGATATCCTTTATAAGTCCCTTGTATTGAATGTCCCCGAGTTGGAAGGAGTGAACACACACTTTTGTCTGGTTCTAAGTTAATGATAATTAAATTAAAGGTATCTTGCTAGTTCTTGTCTAGGGTGGCCCTGATTAATGATGGATATAGGATTGCCTCCTTAAATGAGATTTTTGGGGGTATGTTACCCCAGGAAACCAATTACATAGCCTTCCCATTTTTGTTTCCAAAAGAGGGTTCTTCATTCCCCTACTATCCATCATGAATGTTGTTGGAGATTTATAATGAGGGGTAAATTTTGGACCATAAGGGAGATCCATGAGCACTATCATCTTTCACAGTTCCTGCACATTTATAGGACATTATCTTCCCCCATATTATGTGTTCTTATAAAATTTACCATACGAGTTTTGCATGCATGCAGTAGATTGTGTCAGTTAATCTCCTCACGTTAATCCATCCTTCATGAATGGGCCTTTATATCCTACCACATGAGACCTAGTGTCTCTTACCTTCTGAGAGGGAAACCCAAATAAAATAGTCCAAAATCTTATCAATGGTATTAATGACACATTTTTATGATTTGTTAGAAGCCAGATCATGGACTGGAATGGCTGATAGGACGTTGTTAACTAAGGAAATCCGACCCCTAAAGGATAGGTAGTGGTTTTCAAATTAAGAACATGTCCCATTATCTTACTCACTATATGATCAAAGTCATGGATACAAAATCTACCTGAAGAGATCAGAGTTCCAAGGTATTCCATCGGGAAGATGCCTCTCTGCATATTCAATCTACTGCACAAGGAAGTAGCCTGACTGGAAGTGCATGTGTTTGATATATAGAGGTAACTCTTAGATTTATTGATAACCTGGATGCTCTAGTAATAGTATTATTCAAGTATATTATTGATTCCTAAAATGTATCTCCTAATGTAATTAATGAAAATGATGGTTTATTCTACAAACATCAAATGGGAAATGGATTGAAGATTCGTTTTTCTGCGATAAGGAAGTATTTCTCCATTAGACATGCCTCTATTGATAAGGTGACTGAGGATATCCTTCATGAGAATGAAGATGCTTGGGGATATTGGGTCTTCTTTCTATAATCCATGGGTCTCATTAAAGAAACCATGAGTCCTCCCCATGAAAGATACAACCATCCATGAGTAGCTAAAACATCTGAAGATGAGGTTAGAGGCCCAAGAAGAGAGACCCATACCAGTTAACACCTTGTTGATGAATCCCTATTAAATTATATCGTAAGCCTTATTCATGTCCATATTGATTTCCATGTTTGATTCGTGAGTCTTTATGTTGATGTCTCTCATCATTTCCTGTGAAAGAGAAATAGCTCCTTGAATTTAGTGGCCCTTCAAAAATCCATGTTATTCTACAGAGATCCAATAGAGGATATACCTGGATATTCTCGATTTGATGATGCTCCCCAAAATCTTGTAGGGAAAATTATGCATGCTCACTATTCTATAGTGAAGGAGGGAGGAGGGGTCCTTGATCTTTGGTATGAGCAAAGGGGTCATAGCACAGGCAACCCGTAGGAGGTTTCCTCATCCAAAAAATTCTTGTATAGCCATAACAATATCCCTCATGACCACATCCTAATATCCCCTATAAAATGATCTTGGGAATCTATCAGGGTCTGATGCACTCTTAGGGTTGAGATTCATCATGGCATCATGGATTTCTTTATCTTCAGGAATTAATTCCAGTAGTGTGTTGTCCTGGTTAGATAATAGGTTGGGAATCACTTCCAAAAGCTCATCATTTCCTCTCGAATATCCATTGGGAATATTCGGGTTAGGGCCTACAATAATATTATTGAAAAAAGAATGTTCCATGCCCCCAACTATGTCTCTTTCATCTGTGTATGTTCCATCTTCTAGCATAATATTGGGTTTTATTGGATTTCTTTTTTCCCTTATGCATGCATGGAAGTATGTAGTGTTCTTTTCTCCCTCATGTAACCATTTTATTATTGAGATCTCCCATGAATTTCATTCCTATTTAATAATCATTTCCACCAAGATGTTATTCTTTTCGAAGAGGTATTTAAACATCATGTCATTCTAGTCCTCCTCCAGGCTAGATTCTAGACGGTCAATATCCTATTTGAGGACATCCATATTTTTATCAACATGAGGGAGGTACTTAGCCCACGACTATAGACCATGTTAAATTTACCTCAACTTGTTGTGAATAGATACCCATGTGTGGCCCTGGGTTGGTTCTCCCCATAATTCACTTATAATATATTGATAGTCGGGAATATAGGTCCATTGATGATTGAACCTGAATCTTTTGTGAGTTTCCTTCCTAGGGGACAATGAGAGTAGCAGCAGTGATTGATCACAAATATTGTGTACCAGATGATTTACCTTGGCATTGGAGAACATGGTGATGGAATGAATGTTGGCTAGGCATTGATCAAGGCGACTCTAGTAGCATCTTCTCCCTCTTTGGTTATTACACCATGTGAAATGGTCACTAGAATACCCCATATCTAGTAGTCCTTTTTCCACCATGAATTGGACAAAATCAATTCTAGCCTTCTAGGTAAAATCACCTAGTCTTTTCTTCTCATTTGGTTCTATGATAATGTTAAAATCTCCACCAATGATCCATGGCGATTCCTTAGGCTCAAAAGCACTAAGATCATGCCATAATTTTTATCTTCTTTGTGCATCACAGGTTCTATATAAAAAGGATACAAAGAGATTCCTTGTGCCATTCATCAATTTTGTAGTAATAAAATGATCACCCACATGAACTAGATCCACTGAGATATCCTTACTCCAAAAGATCCATATATGTCGGTTTATAGGGTATTTGTGCATGGAAGCATGCAACTTGATTTTATGAGTGAACTTGTTTATTTTAGCAGGATTTTACTTATGTTCAAAGATAGCAACACCAAAAAACACATATAAAACATAGATTTATTCTCACATCACAAGAAGGATGAATAATTTGGAGTCACATTTAAAGAATGACAAGGGAAGTGTGAGAGATCATAGGTGTGCACGACTTTCAAATCAGAAGTGGAGCATTTTGAATCTGAATTAGGTCCTGATGATTCATAGAGTCCTTTAATCCAGAATGGGAGAGATCCTTTGTCTCTTCTCCTAATGAAGTTGACATGGTAAGAAAACCCTATAAACCTGATTGAAAAATCATTTCCTTTGCAAAATCCCTTGATGGCTTGGCACGTTTATCAAATGTCTCAAGTGGTTCACCTATCATTACCCGTATGGAAGATAGTACAATTTCAGTGGTTGAATATCCTAAATAAATTAAGAAAAGGATAGACCTATATATGTTTTTATTGCTCGGGTGCATCACTTATGATAAGGTTGTTAAACCCTAGTCCTTTTCAGAGCTCAAGGATCGAATGTCTCATTGTTGGAACAATGCTAAATGGAAGCTCATTCGAATCAGTAAAGGATATTTTCATATCATCTTAGAGAGGTAGGAGGACATCAATGCATATTGGAGGATGGGGAATCTCAAATTGAAGCTTGGAATACTACAACTTTCAGAATGGGAGGCAAATTTAAATCCCTACAACTAGAAGCACGTGAATGCTTATGTATGGGCTCAAATCCATGGGTTACCTTGGGTTTAATAGCACCCCAAAATCCTTAACTATTTGGAAACCAGCTTTATCATACCACTTAAAATTAATCAGAGGATGATAAATGGGGATCTTGGACTCTATGTGAGGATCCTTGTTGAAATTAATATGGAACTACCAACACCATATCACATATCCCTCATTGAGAATGATCACAAGTTTGAGGTCAGAATTGAATTTGAGAATCTTCCACCCATGGAACTACCAACACCATATCACATCTCTCTCATTGAGAATGATCAAAAGTTTGAGGTCAAAATTGAATTTGAGCTTCTTCCACCCTTTTTTGACCACTGTGAAATGGTGGGTCATGTCATAAATAATTGCAGAGTGGTCAAAAAGATGGTAGCTCCAGCCTCAGGTGCTATGTCCTGGAGGGAAGTTACAAGAAGCAAGAAGAATGAGTCATTAAAAAATGAGAAGGATAGGCCTGATCAAATTAAATCTTTCAAATGGAGGAATGTGGTCGTCTCAAGTCACTCATGGGATGCATTGGTGGAAGAGGAAGACCAGAAACAGTCCTTACAACCCCTTGGAAATCTATCGAAGATCACCAAACATCCTAGTATTGATATTCATGACTATGTTAATAATAGTGATGCTGATATCATTCTTGGATTCTTAGCAGAGCTATGATCTATAGTTACATCTCTGCAATTAGAGGATTTACTTCTTCGGATCATCTCCCATGACATCAATGTTTCTCTGTTGTGCTTGGACAATGATGAATGCCTAGAATAGGAGGTAAATGGAAAGCATGTTACTTCTTCACTTAGGCCAAATAAATGAAACACCTAGATAACTATTGCTAGTCCTGACACATCAGAATAGCAATCAGGTGACACAAGTCTATTGTGGGTGCAAAATTCTAGCACAGAAGCAGAAAAATCCATAGTTCCCTACTCTGAGAAGTTTAGAAAAGACTCCCTATATGATCAGGCTGGGAAAATTGATGGATCATCAGTTCCAAATTCAAAGAATAAGAATCAGAGGTCTGGAAGAACAAAAAAATGGAGCTTACTGACAAAGGATTCGGTATGCCCAAAATAAGGCCAAAATGAATATATTATTTTGGAACTTCCAAGGCATATCCAACCATGGCATTGAAGGTTGCCTAAGGATTCTTGCAGGTAAGTATAAACTCATGATCATTGGTGTCGCTTAACCTAAAAGGAATCTGATCACATTGGAAAAATTTCTTGTTAACAATGGATATCATCTATTTGGGAGAATTCAGACCCCTTAGAGCCATGACTGATTATGGTTGTTTGTTCATAAATCTGTGGATATGCCCACAATCTTCTAGTAGGAGGATCAACACATCACTTACAGTTTCTCAATGGATAATAGGAAATTATTTTTCATTGTCCTTTATGCCTTCAATAATTATATTGATAGGATATTATTATGGAATCGAGTTCAGGGACTTGAGAATTTAATTATGGAGTCTTGGGTGATCATTGGGGACTTTAATTATATTCTACATGCTGATGAGAAAATGGGTTTTGTATATAGTTAAACCTCTATCAAAGAGTTTAACAATTTCATTGAGAATGCCAACCTTTCTAAAGTGAATCTTGCCAGTGCTAAGTATAACTGGTGTAGAAGGCATCTGGGTGGTGTAAGAGCTAGTAGTATTGATCGTGCCTTTGTCAGTGATTCCTTCTTGAGAAACTGGAGATCCATATCATGTGTTACACTTTCAAAATAAAATTTCAATCATCATCCCATATTGTTAATTCTTATTGGTAATGACAGGAAACTTCCCATACCTTTTAGGTTTAACAGTTCATGGACTGACCTCTTGGAATGAAATAATCTGGTGCAAGATTCCTAGGCCGAGACTAGCTATTATGGCACTCTGCTTGTGTGCATTTCCAAACTGAAAAATCTCAAAGCTATTATGATGGATTGGAGAAGGAAAATTTTTAGAAAAATTTATGAATAGATTGATGATCTGGAGCTCTCCCTCCACTCAATGCAAGAGGATATCACTAATAAAAACTTTCTCGATGGCATTAATAAAGATGAAATTATGGCCTCTAAACTCCAAGATCTTATATGGATCAAAGAAAATATTCTCAAAGACACCTTCAAAGTAAAATGGATTAATGATGGGGATCATAATACCAATTTTTCAATACTCTTCAATGGTCAAGAAATACTAATAAACCTCTAATTCTTATAAAGGATGATGATCATATTCTAAATGACAGATAGGCCATCACTACTCATATTGTATCCTACTATGAAAATCTCTTTAATAGTCCTCAAAAGAATGCAGATTTGAAGGAGGGAATCATTCCAAGGATAGGCCATCACTACCCATATTGTATCCTACTATGAAAATATCTTTAATGGTCCACAAAAGAATGCATATTTGAAGGAGGGAATCATTCCAAGGATGTTCACTGAGGATGAAAAAAAATTTCTCACTTCCACTCCCCTTGATTTTGAAATAAAAAAGGTTGTCTTCAGTTTGAATAAAGGCAGCTCCCTTGGTCCAGATGGTTTCACCAATCACTTTTTTCAGCACTTCTAGGACATCATTCAGCTAGATGTTTGTGATATGATCAAACACTTATTTAGTTGTGGATCCTTATCCCAAGGCTTTAATTATCAATTTATTCCTCTCATCCTGTAGATTCAGCATGCGAGTGACATTATCCATTTTAGACCTGTTTCCCTTGTCAATACAATTCATAAGCTCATGGCTAATAGGCTTGCCTGTATATCTCATAATATGATCTCTTGGAACTAATTTGGTTTTTTACAGGGTAGAAACATACAAGATTTCTTGATATATGCTTTGGAATCTGTGAACCTACTTAGGAAATCAACCAGGGGAGGTAGACATCAAGAAATCATTTGATACCCTGGAATAGGGATTCATATACAATGTTCTCATAAGATTCGTCTTTAATGAAAAGTTCATTTGTTGGATCAAAGATTTTCTTGGGTCGGATCGCATCTCCATATTAATAAATGGATCCCTAGAAGGCTACTTTAGATGCTCTAGAGGGGTGAGGCAAGGTGATCCCTTTTAGCCATCATTTTTTCTATCGCTAAAGACTATCTCAGCAGACTCCTTCATATGGTGGATTCTATGATTTGAAAACCATCAGGGCAGCTTGAGGTACTAGTGATTCATCCCACTTATTCTTTACTGATGACATTATTTTATTTTATTAGGGTGACAAGAGGAACATCAAAAACATAAAAGATTCCCTCCTCCATTATGAGAGTGTCTCGGGTTAGGAAGAAAGTTGGGGAAAATATTTTATATTTTTTGGGAAAAAACTTCTCAATCCCTAGGAAAAACAGAGTGATTAATGAGTTAGGAATAAGGAGGGGATCCCTCCCCTTTACTTATACTGTAGTGCCTATATTTTGGGGTAGACCACATGCCTCCCATTTCATAGCTATTTTCAGTCAGATTAGAAGAACTATGGTCACTTGGAAGGGAAAATCACTCCCGATGGTTGGAAGGATATGCCTTGTCAAGCATGTTATAATTTCAAAAATAGTTTACTCCTTCATGGTTTACACATAGACTTCCTCGGTTATTAAATCTATAAAATCTCTTATGAGAAACTTCATCTGGATTGGAAACATTTTGGATAGATAGATCCTCACAGTTTCATGGAAGTAATGTTGCATGCCCTATGCCATTGGGAGACTTGGGATTAAGAATCTGACACTTTTTAATCAATCCCTCTAGGGTAAATTCATTTTGAAATTTCTCACTTATAAATATGATGCCTTTTCTTTACTTAGATTCAGGTTTGCTGACAAGCTGAAAGCAGGTAGAACCTACTACATAGAATCTTTGACTTGGCCTGGTCTTAAGGATTTTTTCAAAATATAATTATGGACTCCCATTGGTTGTAAAATGAAAACTCCTCCTTGAATTTATGGTCTGATAATTGGAATAATGGACCACTCATTGATAGGATTGATACTTTGACTCATGTTATTGATGATATAATTTCTATCAAGGATCAAATGGACAGCCTTGACACTCTTCCCACTGAGATTTATCAAACAGTCTCCAACTATGACTTCTCATGCCAGGAGGACATACTCATTTGGGAACCAGCTGTGAATGGGAAGCTTACCTCAAAAGCCTTTTACTAGCACAACTCACAAGGCACTCAGAATTGGATTATGGAACTCAATAATAATTGGATTCCACCTTCCAAGTTCACCCTTCTTTGGAGGATGTTCTATAATAGAATCTCTATTGAATGAAATCTTCAGAAAGTTGGTATTTTACTCTGCTCTCAGTGTGTGAATTGCTATCAATGCTAAGAGGACCTAGACCATCTTTTACTCAGCTTCCATACTGCTTCATACCTCTTCCATTCACTCTTTTACATATTTTTTCTACGACCTCCTTGGGAAGGTACTTTCATTGACTTCCTAAATGCAATTCTGAACTCCTCCATGTCAAAACATATTATCATCCTTCTTAAGGCAACATGTGTCGAGCTAGTACATGTGATTTGGAGGGGCTGTAATAGGGAACTTCATGAGGGATTTGGTCTCAACCTCAAGGTTTCCTTATTTGAAATTATTTCAGATACCAAGCATGCCAATTCACTGCATTCTGAGCTCTGCAATAACTTTGATTCTGATTTCTCAGGGCTACGGAGACTAATGGTGTCTAGGAACTTTCCTCCTCCTCAATACATAATGGAAGTTTCTTGGTATCCTTTGATTGTTGACTTGGTTAAATTAAACAATGATGGAACATCCAAAGGGAACCCAGGGCCAGTTGGTTATGGTTTTATCTTCATAAATGATGTAGGGGTTGTAATAAAATATCACTATAGCTCGTGTGGAATTGCTACAGCACTGATGTAGAGATGATGTTCTTGATATATGAAGTTAACATTGCTCAGAAAAGGGGTATAAAAAATATTTGGTTTGAATGTGACTCTGCAACTATTGTTAAGGTGGTATGGAATGGGAAGATTCATCTCTCTTGGAAGTTGACTGCAAAATGGGAACATTGCCTTAATCAACTCTCCTCAATGAGCTACATCATTACGCACATTTTTCGAGAAAACAATGCACTTGTGGACATGATTGATAACAAAGGATTTTATAAAGAGGTTGGTGGCTCTAGCACTTTTCTCCCGAGTGATCTTTTTCAATTTTTTCAAAAACAAAAATGTAAATTTTCCACCTTCAGACTCTTATAGTTTTTTCACTTTATTCAAGATCCTTTGAGAACATTTTTCTCAAAAAAAGGACAGTAACGATGTGATCCTTGTTATTATTGATCTCTGAAGTGATGAAGTCGGTTTTAACCCGTGTACTAAGGTCACAGGTGTTCCAAATGAGAATAGGTATCATCAATCAGAAATTGGACCGACTTTGGCACTGGTGCCTTGGTCTCTTTCGGGTGGGAGGAAGAATACTCCCTAATATATTTTGATCTTGATCTTGTGAATATGATAGAACATGGTGTGGAGGGATTTTTTGTTGAAGGGGAAAAGACTGGATGCATTTTGAGGGTCTTCCCTATCACATCACTTGGGGGAGACTGAAATGGTAATACTTGTTTCCCGAGTTTTAGGTCTTTTGGAGTATCAGGTCCTCCATTCTAAGTGGTTATGATATCATACTTAGGAAGATAAGCTTTAGGAAGGGGAAAACAAGACACATGACCTACTACCATAGAGTTCTCATGTACATTTTCTATACTGGGGGATGACTCTGGTAGAGGGGGAGGCAGTTTTGGGGCCTCTAGGAGTATGGTAGGATATCACAGGAATCTTTCCAACATGAAACCCTCATTAAATATCTGGTAAGGTCTTTAGTAATAGGAGATAAAATTAGTTATCAAAGGATGGGGATAAAATGTAGCATAATGAACTAAAGTCAAGCATGTATGAGCCTCAAGAACTGTGGAAGAGTAGGGGATAGGCTCACACACTAGAGTGGGTGGATTGGGATGGGCTGCAATGGGAGTTGTGGCATCTTCCTGGATTGGTTCTTGTTTAGAGTTAGATATGTTGCTATCCAGAGGTTGGAGGTGAATATATCTTCTTGGGGAATATCTATGGGCCTGGCATTGGATGCCATAACGAAATTTCCTACACACCTTCATTGAATGTCCCTGGAGTATAAAGGAGCAGTACCTGGGGAACACAGGGTAGATGATATCTTGGTTCCAAACAACCGATGTATACACCTTCAATGAAATATTATCCAAAAGAGGGAGAGAAATGTCCATATCAACAAAAATATGGGCCACCAAGGTATCCTCGTAGCATCAGGTATGGTCATACACATAGAGAAAATCCTCCTAAGAAGTCTCCAATGGATTTAAGGAAGGCGTCATTCTGGAATAGAAGAGGAAGGCCTAGAAGACTGATCCAAATAGTAGCACGGGATCTCTCCTTCCCCTTGTGAACATCCATTGAACACTGGTCCAAATTGAAGCGTCATCAACCCATGAACCGAGGGTCTATTCACCAAGCTTGGATGAAGTCCGATTCTGATGCTAGGATAGGTAAGAAGGAGTTTAAATGGACAGTATAGATTCTAGCCAGAGCTTTCAGGCTCTAGAAGTCCACAAAACATTTGAAGACCAGGAGAGGCGGTTTCTCATAACCAAATCACACCATGAGGGTCCACTTGAGATAGGTGACAACTTCATCAAAGTTCATAGCTGGAACCTCCAGCAACAAATAGGAACCATCCCTTATCACCAGTGGAGAAACAGGACAAACGTTCGGGAAGTAGGGATGTCGAGGATCTTGAGACGAGAAGCACAAAGCATCCTTAAAGGATAAATCATGACAACAGAACCTAGGAAGGAAATAACTTCAATAATAACATTTTAAATTTAATCCTTGATTTCATAGTAAAAAACTCAAATTGTTTCAATAGATTCATGCTATTTAAATCTTGAACATGCTTTATCTGGATGATTATTTCGAACAAATTTATCAGAGAAACTTCCACCCTTCCTATCTTCCAATGATAGTGGATCATCCTTCTACTGATTCTGAGAGTCTAGATTACATTTCTTTTGGGATTATTTCTTTTTTAGTTTCATTAATGTTATGGCTAAAACCTCTGTAGTTTTTAGTACCTAGAATATCTTTTATTTTCTTCAACTCATACATAACTATCTTTTCTTATGATAGAAGTATCTCTGTATCTTTTAGAAATATTCACTTCATATGAATAATTTAAAATATCTAATACAAAAATAGTAAAACCAAACAAAGGGGACCTAGTTATCTCTTATACCAATTGTTATTCCCAATGGACTATGCAATTACCCTGAGAGGGGAGTGAATCAAGGGTGACTGAATTTTACTGATTATTTTCAACTTAAACTTTTTCTTCCTTTAAGTTGAATGAACCTCTATCATTGGTTAGGATGTATGGATCCTTGATTTTTTTCCCTTAACATCTACTCCCTCATGCAATGCAGATAAAGGAAAGGAAAGAAAACATGGATATTATTACAAGGTTCGGTCCCAGTGTGGGAAACCTACCTATTTTTATGTCTGGTTATTATCTCGATCCATAGATTTTCACTGTTCTTATAAGTTTTATAATAGGGAAAGTTATTATACTTAACCTAAGAGTACAAATATTATCTTAAACTCTAAAACCACAATGTCATGCATGTGGTTGAGTTATCTTCTAAAAAACACATTTTAACTCCCGGTGAGAATGGTGGCATTTTTATACTGGAACCACCAGTATTCAAAGGTTCTTCACAAACTCCATGGATGGAACTTCAACTTCATATTTGAATTATTTCACTATACTCAGCATGCACATCATAATTTCCATTCTTCTTTTAATCTGAATTCATATCACTCACTTAACAAAACATCAAAATCTAAATGTGATGTGGGTTCTTTCTTGATGTCAGCCTATCTCTCCTTCTTCTGATCACCTAAATCTGTTGACCTTACACAACTTCTTTGGAAAGTGATATTCTAGTATTCTCACTTCTTTGACCCTTATGATCTTCTAAAATATATATGGTTGGATGCTCCCTATATTTTATACTTCTCAATGATATCATTATATCTCTCAATTATTTTTCATCTGTCCTTTACACTCAAATGATGTTCCCCCTTTATATAACAAAACTTCAACTGGTAAATGTGGAGAATGTGTGGAATTAAATTTGAAACATCCTCCAACTCATTCTTCAATTGATTTCATTTGATATCTTTTAAAAATATTAGGATTTGACTTTATCAAAACTCCCAAAAACCTTGTCATCAATGGTATTCAACTCATCCGTAAAACTTAACTTGCATAAAAAACTTTCCTCGGTGAATATTGGAACTTTTAATGTCTAACTCAATATATCAAAATGATTGTAGCTTCATAATTTTTATATGAAGTCACTTGACATCTTCTGGTCAACTCACATTAGCAAACTTCAACAATTTCAACTTGGGCTTTCTTCTACCCTGCATTCAATTCTACCTCTTCTTCTGCTCAACTCAATATTCCCTAACATTTGGTACTTCAAACAACTATGGCATGATTCTTGGGCATCTAATGGTATGGATCATTTGAACTTACACCACATTCAATCCTTTACTTACAACTTATACTTCATTTTTACTCAATTTATGATTGACGTATCTTCCAATAGGTTGGACTTTCATTGAAAATGATTTATCACTCTAGTATTTCATTGCTTTTGAAACTTTGGTTTAACATCACCCTGGGTCATCAGCTTTGCTGACTGCTTATGATTCTTTTTCCTTCAGTCTCACTCATAGTCGGTCTTCTATCTTTCAACTTACCTTAGTACTTGGATCAGTCATTCAAGCTTCCAACACTTTGGCCTTATTAGCATCCAAATTCATCAACATGTTTAACTATCTAAAATTCTGGTGATTCAACTCATGTTTGGTCTTATTATTGATCTTATGTTGATCTCCTCAGGCACCACCTCATCTTTTGGTGCTTTCACTTATTCCTCTTCTTCTGTTGATCTTATTTTTAGGTATTCATAGATTTCTTTCCCTTCTTGTCAGAATTGTAACACTCCAAGGTTTTAAAAATAAATTTAAATGCATGAATCTTTTTTTTAAGTGGATAGTTATAAACTATCAGTCAAACATAATTTTTCTGCTTCTGTGATTTGAATTTCAAAAAATGGTCATCTATGGTTATAATCAATAAGTTATTTGGAGTCTAATAGAACCAACCTGTTTTTTTGTTAAATAGTAACATACCCTTATGAATAGTAATATGAATAGTAATATGACCCTTATAAATATTAAATCATATTATTGTTTTATTTTCTTAATGTTATAATATAATGAGATCTTGATTAATTTTTCAAGGTGATATAAAATCGGTTATAGTTTTAAAATTGTTATTTTTGGAATAAAATATTATTTTATTCAAAAATTAAATTAATCATATTTAGAAAATTATTTTCAAAATATGGAGTTCATTTTTGAATTCTTCATGTTGAAAAATGGTTAGGGTGAATTTTTTGGATTTTTCTGAAATATTTGAATTTTTGATGAATAGTAAAATATGATAAATTACGATAAATGTTAAATACTTGTTTTACTGCATCATAGGTGATGAAAGGCTAATCTAAGCACACTTGGTTCAAACTCACATGCACTTATTACTATTTTAGGTCACATGAAGTAGGACTATTCATAGTATTGAGAAAAAATATTAAACTAATGATTAAAATAATGTAAAACCCCTCCTCTCCTCCACTATAAATACCACCCTCTCCCCCCTCTTTCTATTACACCTCTCAAGCTTTGAGAATTTTCTAAGTTATACCCAATCTCCTTTACAAGGCTCTTCCCCCACGTCCAAGACCTTCTGATCTCACCAAAAGGCCAAAACCAAAGGCCTTAAGGAGGATCTCAAGGAGAAGAGATCAAGAGGTAAAAATCCTCTTTCTTATTCTTGTGTTTTGTTTTCAATTCCTTTTATTTTCTTATAATATATTCTATTCCCCTTATAAAATAGGCATGAAAGATCTATAATCTTATATATTATGTATTTTATCATGTTTATGGAAAAAATTCCTCAACTTACTTCATCTCTGCCCCCTCTTCTAAAGACATCGTTCGTGATGTGTTGTTTACCAAAATCGTGGACGATGTGTTTGAAAATTCTATTACTTCCTTAAAAACTATTTTTAAAACCATTTTTATGGTTGAAATATAATTTAAATTTTATTATTTAACCTATTTTATTTTCTGTAATGAACTTATATGCATAACATTAATTTATATAATGAAACAAGTTCATGATTATCAAGGAACCGCCGAAAATGATATAAACAAATATCATTAATGTTTCATTTAATGATTCATAATCATATTTGATAACAAAATGATTTATCAAATAATTTAATATTTTTGAAACATATGAATACCATTTCATTCCACTTCTAGAATTTCATTTCCCTATGATAATAAAATCAAATACAAACCGGCTATGGAAATCATGTAAAGAACGCAACCGAAACAATGGAAGGAACAAAATACTAATAATTAAAGGGTGAAATGATGTTATGAAATGATCATATGATGTGTTATAAACATGAATATGTTTCTATAATATTAATAACACTCTTTTAACCATTATATAGTAGTTTTAATGATGTTTTTAAGTAAGACGAACCTGAGGTAAGAGAATTTTTAACCCAATTTCCATTCTTTGGGTTGACCTTATACTTCATTAATTATGTGGTATTAAAATTGTTTTTGTGATGGATTTTGTTTATATTATGTTTAATTATGTGTATTTATAGTGTATATACATATTTCATCCACTCTATTAAGTCTCCCTTCAATTATATGATATTTTTAAAGGGATTTTCTTTTAAAAACCTCTTTTAAAATTATGTTTTACAAAATTCAAAAGCAATGTTTTTATGTAATTATTTATGTTGTCTGATTATGTTTTGGTTCTTGGGAATTTTTTGAGATGAAGTGTGAGACCTATATCTTCATCAAATTCATTGGGTATGTGTATGTTGGAGGTCGCATGTATGGTTACTCCAAGTGTAACTACGATGGTTACACAATAAGGTAGCTGTGAGGATTACATTATAAGGTAGTTGTGAGGGTTACAAATCATAAGGTATCTGAGAGGGTTACCAGATTATGTATTTAATTCCCCAATATACCTTTATGGTTCTATTTATATTCTTTATGTTTTGTGAAAATCTCATGAAAATCTCAAGTTTCACAAAGTAAGTATATATGGGTGACAAGTATGTCTTTTTAAAAATGATTTCATACGTTTACAAGTATTCATGGAATAAGGTTTTATTTCCTTATTTTTATATCCCTTAATGATCTTTTTGTACTCATCCGAAGTTTTTAAATGATTTTCACAGGTAATAATTATGTGTAAGACAAAGAAGGAAGCCCAGTTAAATGTTATGAAGATTTTTCATTGAAAACATGTTTTATTTGAAAAGTTTTGTATTTTGAAAGAAATGGATACTATTTTTATGGTATCCTATCTATATAAATGTAGAATGTTATGTATGTATTATATCCCAATTCTCTAAAACTATAAACTTGAAAATATCCTCAATGTGAAAAGATGTGAGTTCTCGACTAAAATTCAAGATTATGTAATGTATAAGGTTGGGTCATTATAAGAACAGTGCATGCATCGAATGGATTATCTTTGATCCTTTAGGTCATCTTAGAAATCTCAACTTACTTTATAGATTCCTCTTATAGATACCTTCCAACTTATTATTTTTAGCATATCTTATGGTGATGCTTCTTCCACAGGTGTAGGTTGGACTACATTGCACTTCATTCCTTTTCCAAATTATTTGGCACTAACTCTCTTTGTAAGGTGAAGTTCACCTTACATTCTTCAAGGATCAATCTTGGAGAATTTATCAATTATTCAGAGTAGTTCATCCTTCCAATCATCCTGGATTCTTCTTTATTCATCGAGTGACTTCTGGTCATCTCAATTTTATTTCTTTCAAAATCATAACATCCATGCAACTCTTCTTACTCTGGAAGTTCATTATGTAACTTCTAGTCAAATTATTTTATCTATATTTAAATCATATCTTCAATCTCTCTGATTGGATCTCCAATCCCCCATCTACTAGCTTCACCATTCAATTAGGGCTTTTCAATCTTCCATTTACTTAGAAAATGTTATAGAGAGTACTTTGCAACATCTTCAGTGTTTGTCTTTCACCTGAGGAACTGTTCAAAAATCATATAATGTGTTTTCTACTTCCAGTAAGTTAAATGAATTTATCTCTAACTATCTACAACATTTACTTCCACTATTTTCATTATTGTTGGTGACATGATCGTTCCATGTTTCTATCAGAATATCCAGTCCTCCTTCATTGTTAGCTTACAGTAGTAGAACTTACATCTATGGTGCTTCTGCTTTTGATGGTTCCACCTTATGATGTGTGAACTTCTGGTAGAGTTACTTCCAGAGCACCAATAGGCATCTTCACTTTCAACTTAATCATTAAATTTATCATAATCCATTGACAACAAATACAATACTTTGTCATCACCATATGATGGGCTCTTTAGATATAACTACTAGACATTACTCAGAGGAACAACATCTGGGTATTCTGTTTCTACATTTGTGGTAGTTATGTCATAAAATACCACCACAAAAACATCTATCAATGATAGTTATTACTGCCACCATCAACCTCTTTCTGTACAACGTGAATTATGTACCAATTACGCAACATGCCCATTGCTGACACACCACCCTCTCTCATGTTTCTTGGATCTCTGTCGAGCCTCTATGCTACTATTGGGATCTCCATTGGTCTTTTTCTTTTATCACATATCCAAGCTAGTTAAACCTAGATTGGGGGGGGTAATAGAGTAGTTAGATATTTAGGGTATTTAGATATTTAAGATATGAGTAAATGGCCAAAGGTTTGATTGGTTAATTGTTTTACTTTTATTTATGTTCTATCTTATATCTTTACCTTCCTCTGTAAATCTAAATACCGATCATGATGCCAATGGTTTGATTTATCATTATGTTCTAACTTGTATCTTTACTTTTGGTTTGATTGGTCAGTGGTTTAAATGGCCAATGGTTTGGCTTGTTGATTTATCTTCCTAAAATGGCATCTTCTGGATTTGGTGTTTTGATGAATCATAACACACTCCTTTGTTTATTTGCACTTAAGGTTTTGTTAGTTCTTTTTTTCATGCAGAACTAACTTCTGAATCACTAAGTTTTGATGAGGTGAATTTGAGCCATCTAATTTGTGAAGCATTGTGAAGTCACGCTAAACATTTCAACGAAAGATGTTGAGCTGATTTCAATTTTGTTATAACCGTACCTGAAGAACTTGGAGGAGTTTATTACACCGATGGCTATAAATGAAGATCGGGGCTTCGAGGAATGGAAGACATGAAAGAGATTATGCTTAGATGAAATGTTGATTACATTCGAGAGCTGCACTACTTCAGTGCTTTTGAAAGCTTCCATTTGTACTTGTTTTTTAGTGCGTTTTCTTAGAGCATCCATTTGTGAGGTTTCATTGTAAAAGCTCTAAGTCTTCTCTTTGTAATTGTTGCTTTTGATCCTCTGAGATCGATGAGATTCTGAGGCTAGAAATATGTTGCTTCTAAACTGGTTGTTCAGCAAAGTCTAGGGAAAGACTTGTCGCCGATCAGGTTGATCGAAAAGGTTCTTGGGGATAAAGTTGTCTGCTACTGACGGGTTGTCGAGGAAGTTCCAGTGTTCAGAACTTGTATCTTCCGGTTTTTGTGATCGATGAAGTTTCAGGGTTGGAAACTTGTATGTTTTTTATTTGGTTACTGATCCTTTTGCCACTTTGGATTAAAAGTGAACAGTTTTCTCGATTGAAATTGTATATCCATTATAATATTTCTTAAAGGAGTTTACAGATAGTTGTCGAGAACTACATGCATTGTTTTTACCTGCATATTTTTAATTTCCAATTAGACATTTTACCTCAGTTAAGTTGTCAACTTCTGAGCATTTAATTTTCCACCGTGCTTATATTTTGTTGTACTCTGATCTATTTGGAGTTTATAACTATCGAACAATTTATTTTTCAAGTGGGAAAAAATTGTATGTTCGCATTGGTCTTCAATTCACCCCCTCTAGAAGTTGCAATACTGGGACACAAGTCAACGATCAATGTTTTGAAGTCTATTTTCCAATTGTGGAGGGTCAATGGGTATTTTAGTGATCATGGGTGGGAATCGCTCAAAACCATATTGGGGATTACTCAGCCTATGAATCATGTTAGACATCATGATTTTCATTCAAGTTGTACTGATCAAGTTGTACTGAGAAATTGCATGGTCATGCCTAATACATTAGATGTACTTATGTTTGATTTATTGGGTAAAACAATACATATATCATGATGAAATAATTCATGTTGTATACTTATACTTGATATCATAAACAATATTAACTTAATTAAATATACACTTAGGATTGGATAACATTAAATCTTTTATTAGGCATATCACTGTTATGAATTAGATTCATAATCAATATCAATACTATAGAAGGTCAAAACGAATTACATAAATGAGCTTTACATTTTTTGAATTATCCATCCAAAATGGTTAGAAAATTTCAAGCTCTATTTTTGATTAATGATAAGAAACTGTGTTTTTAACCTTTCCATTGATTTTGTGATTGAAAATAGTTCATCATTTATGCTATAAAACCATTTTTTAACCATAATAACCCTATTTGTGTTTCTCGTTGTTATTACATTATTAATTCACAACACCACCACGAAATTCAACATTATAATTTGAAATGAAATAAGTTAACTTTTTTTCTACTCAGTCACCAATCTTTTCAACAAGATTTGGTTGAACCTGATCTTCTGCGCAGCTTACCCAAAACTCTCTGGGTGCCCTTCAAAGTCCCTGCGTACTTCACCAGCACCGACTTCCGAGAAGGAAGCTCGTCGTCATCAGGGCGCTCCCCTGAAGGGGCCAGCCGGCGGTCACCATCCTCGCCGGAAGCAGGCGACGAACCCATCTCAGTGTTCTTCCCATTGCCATTAGAATCCATACTCCGAACATCAGTTACTGTCGAAAACCCCGAGCTGTACATCGGGGAGGTTTCCTGCTTGTCCATGGCGCAGTGAACCTTGTCCCGGCGGCGACCTACCTTTCCCGGGACAAGTTTCCTGAGCTTGCTAAAGAACGTTTTCTTTCTGGTCTTGGTTGATTTCTCCCTCGAAGGCTCGTCCGGTTCACCGGAATCCGACATGTCAGAAGCTAGAGGGGATAACCAGTGGTCGGAATCAAAATACAGAGGACCGGCGTCCCCGTCGCCAATTGCTGTCTCCTCCGACAAGGGACTGTGAAACTTGCTTGGGTCCCCTGGGACTATTTTTCCAGGTTGAGGTCCAAAATTCTGCAGCTTATGGCGCAGGCACGCGTTTATCCACCGCAGATACACTAATTCCTCGACATCAGTATCCACATCCCTGGATAAACCTCTGTTTTCTTCTTTCAGCTGGGATCTCTCTTCCTGATCCTCCAAAACAGCGGTTTCCAGGATCTGGGTCGACTCCAATCTCTGCAATAATTCTGAATTTTCTAGCTCCAGTCTCTTATTGAGCTCTCGAAGCTCCTTCGCCTCCATTTCCAAGTCCTTCAACCCCGGCAGATCTGGGTTTTTCTCAGGAACCCTTTTCTCTTTGTCTAGAAACCCTGCAACTTTCTGCTGCAGTGCCATAATCTGATCCTTGTTTCTTTCAGCATCGTATTTCAGTTTCTTTTTCTGAGACTTGAATTTGGTTCGGGCAGTCTCGAATTCAGACGAAACTTCTGCATGCTTGGCTACCTCCGCCTCTAGCCTTTGATTATCAGTCTGCAGAGACTCTATCGTCCTCGTTAAGAGTCTGGTCTCCATATTACTCAGTTTCAGACAGGTTTGGAGTTCCATGACAGCCGTCTCTTGTTCTTTAAGCCCCTGGTGGAAGATCAATTGAATTTCCAGACACCTCTCCCTCTCTTCATGTGCTCTTACGACGCTCCTCAGCTGTGTGATCTCCTCCTCGTAATCGTCTCTTTCTAAAACTTCAGGGATTTCTACATCAGATTTACAGATCTCAGCATCGTTCGTTGAGGAGGAAACAGTGGTAGATCCTGGATCTGTGTCAAATTCCTTGACAGGGTCATCAACATCGGGCAAGAGGCACCCGTCATCTTCCTCGATTACTTTACCATCCAGGAATAAATCGGCCATGGCGTTATCATGCTTGCTTCCTTCTTCCTGCAATGGAAAACCCATGGATCGGTTTTATTTAGTTCAGCCATCTATAAATTTCAGCACGGCAACAAAGGAAACAATGATCAAATAAATGACTGTCCGATCTACTGATTAAGATAGAAACTGGAAATGTAAATCATGGGATCCAACAGTGATTCAAAATGAAATGTGAATTTGATTGGTTTCGAATGAATCTTGGGACCCCTTGAATACACTCACCTGACAATCCAGCGATATAACATCAAACGAGCTGCAAATTATTTGCAAACCAAGAATATCATCCTTGAGCCCGGCATTTTCTTCATCATCACCTACACGGGGATCCAAGGGAATCAGAACATCAAAACCTAAAGGAAACGGAAACATGAATGGATCGGTAAAGGGCCAAAAACGATGAACCAGAAACAGAGAAACGTTCGCATGCAGAAGAATGTGCGGGCTCGATCCGCTTTGCTTTGAGACGGAAAAACACAAAGCCAGAGCAGGATAGAACCATAGCTACCCCGATTTTCAGGAGAGCGGGCCTGAAGTGGCTCATGGATCCCGTCGTGGCGATGAGAAATCTCATCGCATCATTGATCACAGAACCGATATATACGAGATCTTCATCGTCAATAAATGAACATTTTAATGAGAAACAAAACGAAACCGTCGATTGATTTCAGGGAGAGAGAGGAAGAAGATAAGGTTTTGTAGGTTTTGCCTTCCAGGGAATCCCTCTCATGGGCGCAAAAGTAACGGGCAACAACCACAAGATGTTCTTTAAGATGGAGGAGCTGTTCTTCGTTATCAATGGTCATTTGCTGTTTGAGTTGTCTCTCTCTGTTCTGGCGGAGCACGAGGGCAGAGGGAGGCGATCCCAAACTCTATATCCACCATTTGGGTTTTCTACTGCTACGAATCGCAGAAATGGCGGTCGGAAATAGGGAGGGCGATGGCAGGGATTCTGCTGACGGGGAAGCGGGGGAATCAGGTCAACCCGATCCCCGACCGAAACCCGACCCGTTTTTCTTTTTTGTTTTTCAAATTTGTTGTATTATATCATAGACAAGCCCGAGCTCGCGACCCGACATGGATCCAGCCCACACAATAAAAACGGACCGTACGATCAGATTCTGTGTTTTGTATTTCCCTTCGGTAGGTAGAAACCAATTTTAATGGAAATGGAAATAGAATAGGAATTGTAATCAAAATGCATGTTTGATATGTTTGGAAAAAGAATAGTAAACAATTGAAAAAAAAAACTTAATCATAAAAAAAAAAGACCGTAATGGGCAGGTGATGTCACCTATAGGGACAAATTCGATGGTGTGGGCAGGTGCGACAACAGGGGTGATGGAAGCAAGGGTTAGGCAGCATGATGGCAGTAGGTCACGGTAGTGTGGATGAGCGACATGGGCGATGACGATAGGGCGCGATAGTGGCAAGGCACAACAGTGGTGGGTGGGGCACGACGACAGGGGTGATGCAATTGGGAATGATGGTGGTGACGTGACGATGTTGGGAGCTACAATGTTGGGGCACAACGCAACGATTGAGACGGTGGTGATTGGGGGCGCAATGACAACGAGGCACAATGGTTGCAGTTGGGTGCGGTGACAGGGGCAATGGTGATGGGGGCACGACAACAAAGCAAAGTGGTGGCGGCGATAGGGCATGATGGTGGCGGTAGGGAAAAATGGTGGCATAACACATCAAAAGTGGTGGAGCACAATGATGAGAGCGGTGTAGCGAGGAGTAGTGCTGGTAGTTGGGCACAACGACAGGGCTACAATGGCTGTACAGTAATGGCAACAACAAAGGAGGAGGGTTGCAGTTGGAATTTATAAAACATCATAGGGTTATTTTGGTTCAAAAATTCCAGTTCCCCTTCCATCGGCCCGTTTCCGCTTATTGGGTGGAAGCCCTCTTCCCTCGTATAATCGAACAAATAGTTCCATTCTTGAGCATCAAATGCAGTTTTGTTTCCGGATTCCCTTTCCCTTTCCGTTTCACTGTCTTCACTTCCTGTTATGAACTAGTCTGGGTCGGCCAAACCCACCACACGATCAGACTCGCAATAAGGCCTCAAGCGTACCTTCCTGTATGCTAGATGTCAACGACTACTGACGAAAGCCTAAAATGATAAAGTAGGGGGAATATTCCCTCATATCAGAGTGCAATAACAACGAAAATAAACTAAACACATACACATCCATGAACATCAAAGTATACATAAATAAATAACTGAAACATAAACATGCTATAATAAATGGAATGCAACATACAACTCAAGATATGATAAAACATACATACATTGGCTGCCCATTGGGCTGACCACATATATAGAATAAAATAAAAGGAAAATAAATACACAATGTAATATCCCGTTACCGATCTATCAGGTACGTCTTTAAACTCACCATGGTTTTCCTTTTCTCGTTGTCTGTATAGGACTGAGAAGGAATTGGGAGGATACATATAATGATGAAGTTAGAGATCTGTTGGACTTTTAGCTTTAACCAGCTTTTTCTGCAGGCTGCATGTGGATTTCACGCCGTGTAACTAGGTTACACGTCGTGTCAGAGTTGCTGGATGCAAGTCGTCAAAGACTTCACACTGTGAAAGGTTACACGATGTGAAGAGATGTTTCACGTCGTGAATGTTTCAAATAACATATTTTAATATGAGGCAATGAGTTTTCCAGCGTATGTGGGACTTTGACGGTTACACGTCGTGTAACCGGGTTATACATAGTGTAATGGCCCGCGTACAATTTTTAAAACAGGCGTGCAACTGTTTTGTTACGGTTCCTTCTCTAAACTCTTTTGCTCTCGACCCAGGACAATTCCTATGTGATTTTGGGAGACTCGTCACATTCTAGAATGATCTGATCAGTGTTCGATCTTAATTGCGGCTGCAGTGCATCTCTCCGAGTAAGCGATCTTTCTTCGTTGTCTTTGATCATGGTAGCGCCCTTGGTGGCGTTATCATATCCAATGGTCTAAGTTGGTGTTTCTTCATGTCTTCTTCGAGATCTGTTGTGTGATCTCGTTTCAGAGGTCATTCTTTTGTTGGTCGTGGTGCGACGGGCGTTTGTTCTTGAGGTTTGTGGGTTTCCTCCTTTCTGTCGACCCCTTGTTTTCTGAATTGGATCAATCTTGTAATTTGGATTTGATTCTAGGGCCTTCGTAGACGTTGTTGGATTTTTGTTGTTGGTGGATCTCGTTACGGGCGTGTGCAACCCAAGTTTCGCGGTGGGTGGTTTCATCTCTAGCCTATGTTTATGAACATTATTGTTCCTGCTTTATAAACTGCTTTATACACGGAATTAGCAGGATTGATTTGTGTGTGTTGAAAAGAGTTTTTAAAGAAAAATGGATTTTCCTTGATTGTTGATAAATGGAAATAAAAAGGGTATTTTCAAATCATTTGGATGGATTTGTGAAATGGTTTTGAAATGATTTTCAAAACATTGAGATAATTGTGAAAATGAGCACATGGGTTACCTTGGGTACTGGGTGGAAGGTTTAGCTTGAGGCCATCGTCCATTGCGGGGGTTCACTTTCTAGGGTGTTCCTCTTGACCTAGAGTGTAGATTATTGGCTCTAGGTACGTATATGATGTTGGGGTTTCACTTTCTGGGGTGTCTCCCTGGTCCTAGAGTGTAGATCATTGGCTTCAGGTACCACAGTGCACTGTTCATAGATTAATGGGTACGAGTAGTATGTCACCTAACATTTTATATTCCTTGGTATTGTGATATCTGTGCTTCTACTGCTGTTTTGTATTGCTTGACTTTGTACAATTTTATCCTTGACATGTATGTTGATTCTTTTGAAAGATGATAAGGAAAAATGCGCTTTGAAATTGATATACATGCTTTTGTTTTAGAACTATGATAAAAGGGGAATGTTTACCATGTTTTCTATGAAACTGCTTTACTACTTATCATGTCGTATTTTATTTAAAAAGAGAATACAAAAATTTCCATACAGAGACTTTCTATGAAACACCTGGGTGGGATCCTATTGAGCCTGTTAGCTCACACCCTACGCACCTCTTCAGTGGTGCGTAGACCTTTATATGTCTTCCAATGCCGGGAAAGGCAAGTCACCACAGTGAGGCATCAAGGTTTCATGTCAATTGAGTTGGGTAGCTTGTGGTGAGATGGTGGGAGTTTGTCCACGCCATCACTTGAAGTAGCTATTTGGTTCTAGTCCTTTGTAGTTAGACATGTCTTTTAGAGTTTTAGATACTTTTATAGTTGTTGTTTTCGATGTCTTCTTACAGTTATGGAATATATTTATTAAACTTCTGCCGTCTATTTTCTTTCCATGTATATATATTCCACATGTTTGTACTGTTTGGGCGAAATTGTTCCCTCTTTTTTGTTGTTTGATGCCTGGGTGATTGTTTTCAGCCCGTGGGGATCAAGAACGCCCTTCAGGTATGTGGCAGATTGGGTCGGGTGCAGGTTTAAGGGAAACCCAGGTTGGTTTGTTATAGCTTGAGCGGGGTAATTCTTCTGGGGGGGATATGGAAATCCAACATCAAAGGAGGTGGAGCATGAAGAACCCATTTATAAGGTGGTGTGGATACCTCTCCAACCATGAGACCTTTTCCTGGGGGATGCCTAAGGGCCAGAGCCTAGGGAAAGAAAAATTGTGTGGGCTAGGCCCAAAGTAGAAAATATCATGATCGTGGGATGAACCAGACCATTAAAAATGGTATCAGAGCCAGTGTGCATTCGATGTTCTAAAGAGGGCGCCATGACCTTCTGGGGTGGGGGGGTTATGGCAATCCCACATCGAAGGAGGTGGAGCACGAAGTACCCATTTATAAGGTGGTGTGAATACCTCTCCCATCATTAGGCATTTTCCTGGGGGATGCATGAGGGATAGAGTCCAGGGAAAGAAAAACCATGTGGGCTAGGCCCAAAGCGGACAATATCATGATTGTGGGATGAACTGGGCCATTACACACAAGACACCACTACTACTCCGAGAGAAACCACATACCCGGTCTCTATGATTACTGAATAGATTTAGCATGAACCTCAGACTCCACATGAGCAACCCCACTCAATCATGAAACACTAGGACTCTGTCCAATCCACCATCTCGTGCTCAACCTGAAAGTAGTCATAAAGTCTATAGGCACACCGAGGTGCACATACAGAGGGTGAGAAAAAAATCTCAGTAGGCCATCCACAATGAAAATCCTCACATTTTGTGTCATAACATGTGTATGTAACACATGATATGACCAGCGTAGCCAAATAAATAATACTGACATAAAAAGAAAAAAAAAAGACAGGAAATTGAACAAAAAAGGATAAACAAAAGGAAAACAATGAACATAAGGTTCTATCCTAACACCAAAGGTAAATCTATCCCCTCTCTGTCTTAAGCCAAAGGAATTATGAAATGCAGCTCACGTAGTCACAACATCAAGCACATCCTCCTGATCAAGAATGAGCTCCAAAAGTCCAATGAAGGATAGTCATGAATATCGAACCCTAGGATCTCATTATATGCATCTAAAATAATAAATCACATCTATCGGGATCTAGGGACCCAATGACACAATCTAAACTAGTGGTAGGAAGTCCTGTTGGCCCTAGGAGAATCCTACCCATGTCCCAGAAGTCCTGAAAAACTATCTAGGCTATAATCAGCCTATCATCCCAATACTACCAGACCAGGCCCAAACTCAAATACTAGGCCCTGGGAGCATAATGTTTTCCATGGTCCACTACCCCTAGCCAAGGAGATTAGCTAAACCAGGTGGGTTGCGCTCATCCAGAACTTCCATTAGCTCCCTAGACCCGCCTCACAACAACCAACCAATAGAGGAGAGAATTAGGATCAATATTAGGGCCAACGCCTGGTCAAATAACATCCCAAAGGTCTCATCTCTCATCCATTCCAAAACAAGATCATATTCAAACCTCCAAGCTAAAGCTTCAGAACTAGGGTTTACTAACACCCAAACCCACCAACCAAACCCCTTAAACTAGAACCAACCATCTCGTAGAATAACAAAGCATGGGGAACCTTCCATAATTTCCAAAACCCCAGCTCAGGCAAGACAACCTACAAGGGGATCCTCTAATAAAACCACACCTCAGGCCAATCCCACCGAAAGAAACCATAGTTTTCCTCCTAGATCACAACCTAAAGATCACCTGCCTAGAAGGGAAACCTCAAGAAACAACATGCCCAGAAGGAAAACCTTAAGTAACAACATTCCCAAAAGATAAACCTCAAGAAAAATCCTCCCCTAAGGTCATTCTTAAAATAGGTCCCTCATACCTATCTCAAACTCTACTCAATAACACCTAGTTGTACCTAGAAACCCACGATGTCGATCTAAACCGAAGGCTCCTATCGGCCCAGACCTCAAGAAATTGGATCTAAACATTAAGAAACTGACTAATGAAGCTCCTCTGAGAACCACTCGATCTCACCTCTCGGGATCTATCCAAAGAACCTTAAACAAACTCACCTAGAATCCTCAACCAAGGTGATTGGAAAGCACACAATCCTTACTCGAACCTCACAACTCAAAACACAACCCCTGAGAGGATTCTAGATCAACAAACTCAATGTAATCCTCCCACCAAACTCTCATGGTCAAAAACACCATACCGATAGCCTCTAAACGCTGAAAGGATACCACCACCATGATCTACATGGAAAATGCTTATAATGGACTCCTATTATGTCAAATTTTGATTATGGGGCACAAAAACACAAAAAAATCACTTCTTAGGAAAATGTACACATTGTGTACTTCTGAGTACACAACATGTACTCTCAAATGTGAACCTGGACATGCACTTCTACACAGTTAGAACACACTTAGGGTTTGGACATGTACTATTACATTGTTAGGGCACACATGGGGTTTGGTCGTGTATTACTACATGACCATTTCCCCCTTACATGGGGTGTCTGACCAAGTACTCGACAACAAGGCCATGTAATACTACATGGAATGTACTCCAAGAACATGGCATATAGTTCCAAAAACTTATTCTTCCAAAGTACTCAACTACATGACCAAGTACCACTACACAATTTTTATTCATAGTACATGGTGTGTAGTCCCCAAAGTTCCACCTACCCAAGTACTTGGCCACATGGTCAAGTACTACTACACAACATGTATTTAAAGTATACGGTGTGTAGTTCTAAAAACTCTATCATCCCCAAATAGGAAGAACACACTGTGTATGTTCTTGGAAATACATGTCATTTGATTAGGATTTCCCATCAGGAAACCTCGACAAACATCCTAAACCCCCAATTTCATATGAAACTCACCAGATCGACCCTCTAGGGGTCCCCAAGTACCCAAAAACATGAATAAAATTTAAAAACAACTACACTATGGGAATTTTTGGAGAAAAAAATAAAAAGGGACTACCTATAGGTGGAAATAATTGAATCTTCAATATGATTTGTGATCTGTAGCTTCCACACAACGATCCAATTCCTCCTGAGTTCACGGTGACCCCTCCCTCTCTCTCCCCTCTCTATCCCTCTTCCTCCCATCTCTCTACTATGAAAAGGAAATCCCTAGGGAGGGGTTTGGGGCATACAAATGAAGAAAAATTCAGAGAGGATATAATATAAAAGGGAAAAAGGATAAAATGAAAATGAAAATAAAATAAAAAGGAAATGGTGCCCAGCCTCGGCCCCGTTGTTTGACTCAAGGTTATGCCTCACATAGGAAAAAACTACCATTACGAACTCAACCTTATAGTCATAATTCCAATATGATACTCTAAAAAAAGATATCACTGCATGAACATGTGAAAATAAATAATATATAATCAATTAAATATTAAATATTCTTCTAAAATTCAAAAGACTTAGAATTACACTAAACTCCTACCCCAGGGTAAACACCCTATTCTAGGACCAATGGAGTGGTCATAAAAATTAGTCGAGATCTAATGAAAGGAGAAATTACCATTTACCCTTGAAAACTACAAGAGAGTAAAAATTAAAATTTCCCATATTTTCTCAAACCGTCATGACATGTTTCATGACAAGCTCCCCTCCACAAATGATTCTTGCCCCCGAGAAGCCTTAATGGTAAAAAAGCTACCAAGATTCACCTAAACACTAATGCTTCCAACACTACCAAAAATATATACTAACCAGTCTCAAAGCACTCATGACTCTCCCAACATGGGGGAAATTCGACTGTGGCCAATCTGATGCTCCTTACCATAGGAGTATCCTTATCATTAACCAAAATCCATGACCCATGCTCCATCTACTACTGAATGCAATGGATGGACATTTCCAAACCATTCACACCATAACACCAACACAAAATACCAATCATTTCTCATTACCAACTCACCAGGAATGACAACCCCACACTCAATGATCCACTTAAAAAGAGGACCATAACCTCCAATAGCTTATGGTGAACTTTCCACTATAAGGCCTAACTTACACCTCACCTCGAGAATTGACCTTAATGGGTCCATTGTGACTACAAAACCCAGGTTTCCTCAAGATCCAAAAAAACTTTTAATAGACCCCCGCACAACTCAATGGGCACTATGTATAGCTTGCATGCACATTCCTTCCTTCAACAAGGATTTCTCCCAAAAATACACACCAACCACCACTATTATCCTTATTATAGAGTGATTATATAAAACCCCCTCATAGACTCTCATGCTCAAATGATCCACAACCTAATGATCCTAGGCTAACATGCCTAAACCACTAATTATGCTCCTTGTATAGGATACTTTCAAAAACCGAAGAACCCACAATACTCTTATTCAAAACAAGGAATATCCCTCATTATAAGATCCACCGCATGACCACCATCCACTCAAGAGTAAATCCAAAACCATGAGAACCTAACCACACTCTCACCATGCTACCAGAAGCATAACTAGAACCAATATGGAAATATATCTAACCAAACTTTCCCTCTCCAACCAGCCAAAAAAATATGAGCACACTCAATGACACCCATCACAAGCCCAAGGAAACCTAATCCTAACCAAAAAACTTATCAAGATAACCAAAACCTTAGGTAAAATCAAGAATGATCTAAACATATCTTATAAATCCTTTCCTTCATTGAGAAAACCACACCAGTAGGGCATCCCAAATCCCACAACAACCCATAAGGGGCTCCAACACCCCTCAACGAAGGGAGTGAATATCTATCACCAAAGAACACCTCATCATGGGATCCACATGACCTATCATTAGAAGAAAAATACTCATAGTTTAATTGATCAGAATGCCACTAAGAAGAAATATGGGAAAGCTCTATATTGGTTGTTGCTGACACTTTAAACAACCGAACATTCATCATCAATAAACAATCACAGTAAAAAAAATGTTAAGAGGATCCTACATGCCTATCATGATGCATGAAAATGAGCCTCTTTCCATCTGTTTAAGATCAAAAAAATAATAAATATCAAAATCCACAAACATTAGTGCATCACCTAAGGTGAAAATCACAAAATTGTAACATCAAAAACCCTGAACAATAATATCATAACCCTGGTAATTTGGAATTCCTATTGTAGAAGGAGTTCCTAGTGAATGAGATCGATATCTATCACATGCCCCAAAAAATTACTAGATCCCTTGTCTACCAACTTTCTAAATAGTGAAATAAAAAAAGAATTATCTGATACTATTTTTTCATGAACAAGCCCGGGTCAACCTGACCCGCCACCAGATTTGGATCATAAAAAGGCCTCAAGAGCACCTCATCGTATGCTAGAGGATTCCAAATAGGGAAGAGGGCCTAAATGGATAAAGTGGGGGAGACTATACCCTCATAACAGAGTCAAATAATAGCGGAAATAAACTAAACACATACACATTCATGAACACTGGAGTGTGCATAAATAAATAATAGAAACAGATTCATGATATAATAAATGGAATACAACATACAGACTCAATAAAAGATGAAACATATAAATTTTTTTCACCCACTAGGATGAAAACATATATAGAATAAAATAAAAGGAAAATAAATACACAAGAATCTACCACCACTCCAAGCCGAACCATATACCAGGTCTCCAAGATTGGTGAACAAATCCACTATGAACCTTAGACTCTACATGAGCAACCCCACTCAATCATAAAACACCGAGAATCTACCTAATCCACTATCTCATGCTCCACATAAAATAAAACATAAGTTATGCATGTACACTGAGGTTGAAATATAGGGGTGAAATACATATCTCAATATGCCACCCCAACGGTGGTCCTAACACCAACTTTAATAACTGTGCATGCAACATGTGATATGTCTAGACCTTATTAATAAAGAATACTTATATAAAATGAAAAATGATAGGAAATAAAAAATGATCTAAATAAAAGAAAAATAGAGAACATCGGGTTCTATCCTAACACCCAAGGTAAATCTACCCCTTCTTTGGCCTATGCCGGAGGAATTATGAAACTTGTCTCATGCAACCACAACATCAAGAACATCCTCATAATCAAGAAGGATCCCCAAAATTCCAATGCAAGGAAATAAATAAATTCTTGATCCTAAGATATCATTCTAGGAATATAAAATAATGAATTGAATCTATAGGGATTTAAGACACTAATGACACAATCTAAACTAGCAGCAGGAACTCTTATCAACCCTAGGAGAATCCTTTCTAGGCCCCAAAAGTCCTATAGAACTAACTAGGCTATACCCAACTTGTAACCGTAATACTGCCTGACTAGGATCAAACCAAAATACCAAGACCTAAGAGCACAATAACCTCCATGGTTGATTACCCCTAAATAGGGTGATCAGCTAAACTAGGGGGGATGCACTCATCTAAATCATCTATTAACTCCCTATACCCACCTCACAAGAACCAACCAATAGTGGAGATCATAAGAATTAATCTCAGGGCCAATTCCCAGTCCAATAATATCTCAAAGTCATCCTCGCTCATCTAATCCTAAATAATATTAGACTCAAACCTCCAAGACAAAGCTTCAAAACTAATGTCGGCTAACACGTGGACCCACCAACTAAACATCTAAAACCAAAAATGGACATCGCAATGACCAATAAAGCATAGGGATCCTTCCACAGTTCCCAAAACCCCATATTAGGTAGGGAACCCTACAAGAAGATCCTAAAAAAACCATACCTTAGGCTAAGCCCTCTAAAAATAACCACAATCAGCTTCCCATATAACAACCTGAAGATCAACCACTTAGAAGGGAAACCTCAAGAAACACTATGCCTAGAATGCAAACCTCCAACAACACCATGACCAAAAGGAAAACCTCAAGAAAGATCCTGCCCATAAGGGAATTCCTCAAAATAGGTCCCTCATACCTATCTCAAACTCTACTCAATAGCACCTAACTGTACCTAACAACCTATGATGTCGATCCAACTCAAAGTGTCCTACCAGTATAGACCTCAAGTGACTAGATCTAAACCTCAAGAAACTGATTAATGAATATCATACAAGAACCACTTTATCCCAAATCCATGGATATTTCTAAAGAACCTCAAATGAACTCACTTGGAACCCTCAATCAAGGTGATCCACAAGCGTATACCCTTAATCTGACCTCAAAAATCACAACCCAACCCCTAAGAGGATTCTTGATTAACAAACTCAAAGGAATCCTCCTACAAAATCCTCATGATCCAAAAAACTATAGATACATATTCTAAACACTGAAAGGATTCAACCATTGCGATATACATAAAAAATTTCTTAGAATGGAATCCTCTTATGTCTGATTATGATTATGGGGCATAAAAAAACAAAAAATACCTTGAAAAAATTACACGGTGTGTAATTATGAGAACATAATGTGTACTATAAAATGTGAAACTTTCTATGTACTTTTACATGGACAACACACACATGGGGTCTGGCCATGTACTACTACATGACCAGGGCACACAAGGGGTTTCTGCCCAAGTACTTGGACACATGTCCATGTACTACTACACAACATGTATGTTGAGTACACAACATGTAAGTTGAGTACACAACATGTACGTTGAGTACACAACATGTTTTTTCCAAAACCTTAGTATGCCCAAGTACTCTACTACATGACCAAGTACCACTACATGAGTGTAGTCTCCAAATCTCCACATACCCAAGTACTTGACCAAATGGACAAGTATTACTACAAAACATTTACTTAAAGTACATGATGTGCAGTTACAAAAACTACACATCCCATGAATAATAATAACAAATGATGTGTGTTCTTGAAACCAAATGTCGTGTGATTGAGATTTCCAATTGGGAACCCCTGCGAACATCCCAAAACCCCCAATTTCCCCCAAAACTCACTATATCTATCATCCAAGGATCCCCAACAACCCAAAACAAGACTAAAACTTAAAAAAACTACACTAAAGTGATTTACATAAAAAACATTAAAAAGGGTGTACCTCATGTTGAAACTGTAGAAGCTTCAATCTGATTCATGATCTACAGCTACCACATAGTGATCAGGTTCCTCTCGAGCTTCACAATGACACCACCCTCCCCTACCCCTTCATCTCCCTCCCCCTCCTCACTCTCCCCATCATATTTCAACTATAAAAATGAAATCCCCAGGGGGTGTAAACATTCTTAAAAGGGGGATATGAGAGAAAAGAAAAGGGAAAAAAGGGAAAAAATAAAAGTAAACGAAAAGAAAAAAAGGAAACATGTCCTGACTCTGGCCCCAACACCCAACTCGAGGTTATGCCTCACCTAGGCAAAACCCTTAATTCCAGACTCAAACACAAAGTTAGAATCCCAGTCAAAAACTCCAAAAAGAAGATATCACCAAATGAACATGTGTGAATAAATAATATTTAATTAATTAAATATTAAATATTCCGCCAAAATTCGAACGACTCAAAATTCCACCAAATTTCCACCCTAGGGTAAACACTCTATTTTAGGACCAACGATGTAACGCCCTGACCCTAGAAGCCCGAAGCTAGTGAATTATTTTAATACATTGAGATGATTACAAGGAATCAAATCCCGAAGGACAGTTCCATTTTACAGCCTTGGAAAATAGATTACATACATGAACTTTACATTTTAATTCAAAACATAAAATAAAAAATTGATAATACTGTAAGAACACCATTATTCTTATAGTTTAACCCTATATAAAAATCACAATACACTTCTTGGAATTTTCGGAAAATAAAACATAAGAAAGGTGTGAGCTCAGATGCTCAGTAAGGTTAAACAATATAGTATACCCTTTCATAAATAAGCTTAAACTTGTAAGGAAAGGTATAAAATTAAAAATTAAGCCTTTTAAACATTACCTTCTACATAATATGGCAAGAATAAATCAAATAACACCATTTAAACATTAAAATGGATATTATAATAGTCTAATAATCACATGTAATATCAATAACTATTCTCATAATGAGAGAATGCATAATTTCGTACATCATTACCATACTGTCAAGGCATCGTGCCAAGTCCATACATAAATATACCATCAAGGCCTTGTTCTAAGACACTAGTTTGTATCACAAGACCCACAAATTCATCTAGGGGATATATTGGGCCACACCCATAATTTACTAAGTCCAATGCATTCCTCTTATTAAAGGGGTAAAACATAACATAAATATTCATATTAAAACTAGCTTACAAAATGTTAATACTTTAACCATCAACCATAAATGGTATCAAAATAGAACATCCACAGTCAAATATAACATAAAACCTTCAATAAAATATGGAAGATTGTATTATAATAAATCAACCTCAATTAAGCATAAAATCCAAGAAAGGATGTTGGGATAGATGAAAATAATCTAATAAATTCATTAAAACTCTTCGAGAGAAATATCCTCTTTTACTTTGAAATCATTTAGAAGTTATGAAATTATAAAATAAAAAATTTCTTTTGAAAACAACCTTGTAATATTTTAAGTACATATTCAAAATTTTAAAGTGTCATAATAATGGAAAATATCTACCTGCGCTATATAAGTTAAAGAACATTATTTCCTTAATATGTCAAAAAGGTTATAAAGTAACTCATTTGGAAAATGATCAAAAGATTAATTTCAAAACATTTTATAAAAAGTAAAACATGGATAAAAATGACTTTAAACAATTTTTGATAATATGTTTAATTACATTTTAAGAAATATAGAAATGAATGATAAAGATGTCATAATAGATACTTACGTATAAACAACCTCGAATAATAATGAGATTGTGAAATTAACCCTTACATAAAACCTTAAAAAGATTCCTTTTGAAAAAAATTGAATGAAATTAAAAATAGACATAAAATATAATTTATAATCTTTTTAAATCCAAATAAATAGTTATGTAGAATAATATCAAAAATATTGAAATGGAGAAAGGATTAATTCTGTAAACATTCAAAGCATCCCATACTACTTTAAACATTTAAATCATAAGAATGATACCTTTAAATGAATATTTAAATAAAATTAAGATAAATATATCCATGATATGAAATATAATAGAGTAATTACATACACCACACACAATAAATAGGTGGTGAACATGGCTTATATCTCACAAAAAATTAAAAGTGAGATGAAATTTCCCTTACCTTAAGTCTGATACTCTCCATATGTGTATGAAACTAATATATAATGGTTTTAAACATATTATTAACTTATAAAAGAATAATAATAATATTTATGATATCATATATGGTTCTTTTATGGATTTATATTACCCTTTATTAATAATTTTCAAGTTAAAGCAACATTTTGGGTAATAATCACTTTCTTTATCGTACGAGTTTTGACTTGTTATTCATGATCGTATTACTTAGATAATGATTTAATTAATTAAATAATGTATAACATGATTTATATATCACATATATTCATAATATAAATATATATAATAGATATATATATGAAATGGAATACATCATTCATGGAGACGGTAGGTCGTACGTATGCATGAATGTTATTTCTGTTTTCTTATTGTATTGGATGGAAGTAAGTGAATGACATATATGTACACACACACATATATATATATTATTGAATTAGAATTATTATTTCATATATTTAATACTTATTAATAATATATATTTTTATAATTATTCTTGAATGGTGAACGTGAAAGATGAATCTCATCGTGTTGTGGAGATGGTAAACCATATGTACGCACGAGAGACGATATCATTCTGTTGATGGTTAAATGGTATGGAATTGGATGAAATATGAATTTTAAAGAAAAAAATAAAATTTTATATTTATTATTTAAATTTTTTATTCATCTTTATACCCATATAAATAAAGTGTACATGAAAAATAGTTTACACCATGGTGTGGAGACGGTAAGCCGTACATATGCAAACATAGTGATATTGTTTTTTATATAATGGATAAAATGAGGAATATGGTTGTACCATGATTATAATAAAATCTTAGTATATGGATTATACTAGATTTATTACTTTGGTATGGAAACAACATAGGAAGAAGAAGTAGAAGAAGAAAATAACTTTGAAAGAGGTGATAAAACAATTACCTCTTTTTTTGGTATCTTCTTTTGATTTTCACAAAAGGACTCCTTAGGATGGCTTTATAACCAAATTATGGCATATAGGATGTAGTGAGGTAAGTTGGGAGAGTAAATGGGTAGGTTTTTTCTGAGAAAAAGGGCTTTGGAGGTGTGAATTAAGAGAAAGAGAAGTGCCCTTTTATAAGAGAGGTGGGGGACACTTTTGAAGATCTTAAAATATTAATTTATTATAAATTCATTTTTGGTTCCAAATAGCTCCAAAATGATTTATTTAGAGTATAAGATAGTTATGGGTATAAAAACTCTCAAAAAATTAATTTTAGACACGTTTAGTTTATAAAATTAACCTTATATTTTGGATTTAACCCTCAGTTAAACAGTTTAACTCTTACCGTGTCTTCTTATATTTTTACACTATAAGGTTAATAGTAACTATAAAATGAAAAAAGAAACCTGATTATATAATTTATGACATATTTGGAATTATAAAAGTCATTTTGATAAAGCATATATTTTTATGACTTTTATATCATTTAATAAAATAGTATTTATTTTAAAATATCATTTATGTCAATTTTGATGCTATTCAATATTTTCATTTAAAAAAATATAAAACCAACATGATAACTTCAAACCAATACTTAAAATATGTCACTAACATGTCTAAGTTATTTATAAAATTAGTTTAATTAATTAATTAATTAAAATTATATTTATATTAGTATTTTTAATATCATTTATTTGATATTTATATTAATAAAATAATTTATGGATCACTATTGTGTCATCATTAATGGTAATTATTTAATCTCTAAAAATTATAAATAAATTTATCTGATGTAGGTAATTATTTTATATTTATAGAGACTATTTATAATCTATGTTATATCCTAGATATCTCTATATTAAATTTATTATACTTATAAGAACTAAGAGTGTGACATTTTATCACATTCAATAATTATAATAATATTCATGTCATATTCAAGGACAAGGGTCCATTAAATGGATCAATTTAGAAAAATAGGTGATAAGGGCAGAATTTTTTTATCCAATAGAATTTTTACAGGTTTCAGGGTAATTTTATAATATTATTTTTACCTTTAATTTTCTAATTTACCCTTAACCGCGGTAATAATTTTTTTACTAAAGGTACTATTCATAATGCCCGAAAATAAAAGAACTCTATTTAAATTATTTGAACCCAATTATTAAAAATATATAATCCATTTTTAAAAATTAAAAATATAGAATTTACAGTAATTAATTTAATATAAATTCCATTGTCGGAATGAAAAATGGGTTTTTAAAAGTTAAAACATTACAAAAGATTGACATGTTTTTACATCTCACTTCAATGTAAAATTAATGACAATGACATACATAATATTAAATGATAAAAAATATTATATTTATACTTTAAAACCATTCAATAATATAATTTAAGCACATGAATTATTTCGATGATTTTTTTTCAATTAAAATTTAGTATTTTTTTACTATTCAACAAAACATCAAATTTATCAAAAAAATATAAAAAATTCATAAAAAGTAAAATTTGATATTAATATTTCAAAGAAGAATTTTATTTTGTCACATTTAATATATAAAAGTTTCAAATATTATATTTAAAATAGGTTCCCCATTAAAAGGCGACAAAACTATATTTTTTGAAAAATACCTCTTTTATCTAAAAAATTGAATTTATTTTTATATCATGTCTAGAAAATAAATAGGATGAATTTTAAACATTATATTGAATTTATATTTCATTAATATAATCTAACAAGATTTAGTTGATTAATTTATAAACACAATATTCATATTTAAATAGTTTTTCATGAAAATACATTCTTTATATTCAATTGGTTTTTAGTACCATTTTAAGTTAATTTGGTAACCAATGAATCATTATATAAACATGTGTAAACAATATTTTTATAATTAAGTTAACACTATTCATTCCCTCCGTTTTAATGGCTATGCGATAACTACTATATTAAATAATAATATTTATTTGTTCGTTTAAGTTTGATGTGGCGTATCATGTATGATATTGAACATTGTGTTTACTTTTAAAAACATAGGATGTTACATTATACCCCTTAAATAAATTGCATCCTCACAATTTAAACTTGAGATAAAAAATTAGGGGTCTGACATTTCAAAATATCTTTGTTGAAATCCCACATCAGAAAAGGATTAATGAGAACCCCACTTTAAAATAAAGAAAGGGAAGTATGAAGGTCACCAGAGATAAAACATACCAGGTTTCCATATAAAAAAACATGTATGTTGAATATAAATCTAACCATCAAGTTCTAATGGAGAGTGATAGGGAACATGGTCAGGAAAAAGTTAACAATCACAAAGCTAGAGTTTGGTGATGATCTAAGGGACCATTGGATTCATCCGAAAAGAAAGTACTAGGAAAACATTTTTGGTTTTAAGATCCTTTACCTAGAGTATAAGAATTAATTTACTTCACAAAATAAGAACAAAAGGAAGCATACTTACTTGAAAATTAGAGTTCTATTTTTTAACTAATTTCTACTGCAAACTCATCTTTCTCTCCAAAAGATAATAAAATTTAAAAATATTCTATTTATCTTAATCATATAGGGTTAAAAAAATTAACTTATACCTTATATTTCATAAAATTTAAATAAAAAAACTACATTATACAAACCAAGACATCATGTAGGATAATGGTAGGCGATGCAACCTTGTCACCCTTCAGTTGCAGGTTCAACTCTCATGGCCTTTTTAGACGCGATGGGTTGTCGCCCGACCTGTGGGTTGTCCTTTTCTTAAAACTATATTATTATAACATTATAAAAATAATCTTAATAAATGTTTTAACCTTAAAAAATAATATCCAATGTCCAACTTAATCCATTCCAACCTTTAGTCTTATCCAAAATACATCTGTCCAAACTCACAGTCCAAAATCTTTTAAGGAAGGTCACTAAATTTCTAAAATCAACACAACATAATTAAGATCTCTTTTATCACATACCAAACATGTGAATACCTTCATCATGTATCCTTTTAAGTCAAGGTAATACCCTATATTACCTTAAAACCTTGTTAAATATGTACATTCTTTCTTATTCCTCATGTAAAACATAGAATACTAGATATACTCCTTAAATTCAAAAATGTTGTAAACTCCAACAATGATGGAATAAACAAACCGTTATCTAGTTCCAAGGTAGTTGATAATATCCAATATACATTATAAAAATCAATCATCACTTTATCCCAACATCATTATCTCAGTATCAGAAACATATTAAGGGTTATCTTTCCCTCAACCATATATTTTTCAAAATGTTTAACTTGAAACTGTGTCACTTTACTTGGTACCATACAATCTCCAATCCATAATGAAATAGTACTACATAACAATCTTTATTTATTTATATAATTCATATAACCAGTGAATCATTGATACAATACTTAAATGACATAATTCTTCAATACCAACATAAGCACATTAATAATTCCTCTTCGTCCATGGTATAAGCATAATCTTAATTGTGATCCATTAGCGGATTTTGGGGTATATTCCTTTGATTCTTGGGGAATTATCTTGAGTAGTGACCCATATTATTACAGTTGAATCGTTAAACATTGGAAAATTATTTTCTTCCCTTTCAATCATTAGAATGGTGTCCTTTTTCTCCACACTTGAAGCAAACTCTTTTTACTCTCAAGCAGGAAATGGGGTGTTTCCTTACACAATTATCACTGATGGGAAAATACTTATTTCCCTTCTTCTATTTGTCCAATTTTTTCACAGATATCATTTTATTCTCATGTTTTCCTCCAAATCCACAATACTTAGGGTATTCTTTACTTGTCCTGCTATCACCGGATATTATGTCCTCATATGATGAGAATTTTTGAGAGATTATTTGTAGCGACCCCCAAACCCAGGGTGCTTAATGAGACATGATATACTTAACATTACATCATTACAAATTAAATAACATGTCTCATCACTACAGAAGATCGCGAGGCTCAGGATTCTAGGAAACCAGCTGCTTCCGATTAACTTTATAGGTATCAACCATACCTGAAATTTTTTAACAAAACGTAGGGTGAGAAAAAATGCCCAGTAAGGGGTTTTAAAACATTTTCAGAAAATCATTTCTCAAAGAAGTTCTTTTGAAGGGAATAAAACACTTTGCTAAAACAAAACATTATCTTTTCTTAAAACATGAAATTCATCTTTCTTTGAAAACCACTTTCACAAAGAAGCACGTACTTGAAATGAGCTTTAATGTAAACATGATCAGAGTGCGCAATATAAGAAAAATAAACAATGCATAATGTTTAAAACAAGGTTACTTTAATCCTAAAAGAATTCTATGGCTAAGCAAGGAAAACATGTATATCATGGTTCATGAGAAAAATGCAGATCATCTAACAGTTTACCATATGAAAAACAGTTCTTGTTACATAAATACATTTTCATGATCTTGGGAGCTTTCAACTAGGGGTTGTCCTGTTAGTTGAACTAACCCCTGGTTAACCTTTATCATTACATGCAGAGGGAATGTATAATCCTAGAATTTGTCAAGACTTTTCATCAAGACCGTATAACATACTTAACGGGTCAAGGCTCACTGCCCACCCCGTTTCCTTAGCTCAAGTCAAGGCTAACTGCCAAGACCGTCGCACATGTTCGTCTCATGAGACTCCTGCTTTACCCAATACATTGGAGCGCTGTATAATTCCGAGCGCACTCATCACATCATTCTTGTTGCGCTATATAATTCCGGGTGCAACCGTCACATGTAAGTCCTATACATCCCTCACATATCTTGACATGGTCATTATTCATATGTTTTCATGCATTCTTAATTAAACCCCATTTGCACATACGTATTCATAACATGAAAACAGTTCTATCATTAAAAACGTGATGACATGCATGCTAAAACTCCGTGCACATAACCAGTTATCTTAACATTTGAAAAACATGGGTTTTCAAGAAAATGAACATAACACTTAACATTACATAACATCTTAATACCCAATTAAAGTAGGGTTGTTCATAACTTACACATATGATGATAAATGGATGTCATAGGCATTTAATACAGGAAGTTGAGGTTACAATGTGCATAATCAAGTCCATCTTGGGAAATCATGTATATAATTGTGTAAACTCTTACATTAGCACTTTAAATAAACATGAGTACATACCTATGAATACATGTATGAATTTATAAAAGTTCAAGGAGTCCATACTATCCATTTTAAGAAAAATCCTGATTATCCAAAGTAGTGATAAATGAAAATTCTCAGTTTCAAGAATGATTTTGAAATCCAACCAACCCATAATCTTTATCATGCTTTATTGTAATAATTTCAAACATGGACACTAAGTTCATATTAATGTATATACACATACGTGTATGTATATTCAACAACAATATACATCATTCACTTGCATAATTTTACCTATTCCTTCAATTACTCAAAATATCCATTTTTATAGGCGAAAAAGAAAATCAGGGGTATAAACATAGAGGAACGGTTGTATGCTTACATTTATCATCTTATACATATGTGTATATATATGTATATATATATATACACATATATAAACATAAGGTGTGAAAAGTAAGAACCCGCACCCAAAATAAAAACAGAACCTTCGGACCTTTACCCCAAATTTTATGGTTTCACAAAGAGGTTGTCAGGACCAGTTCTAGGAATAGGTAAAACAGGTTTATATGGTCTTGTATGTTTTATACAACAAGTGTATACAACTAAATAAAACTTATAAAAAAGGTAGGAAACAATGAAGAGGCTCTTCCCCCTTACTCCTAACCGATTCTTTAAGCCGAGAGGGAGATCTCAAATTCTAGGTTCGCACCAGGTTCAAACATACCAGAAACGTATATATATATATATATATATATATATATATATATCATGTATGCATGAATACATACATATTTATATAAAACCGAATCTTGTCAAAACCCAACTCAAATTAAAACATGATTCTTTCCTTGCTTGGAGAGGGGAAGTAACCGAGGCCGGAGGGACCGAAGGTATAAACCTAGATGTTATACACATATAAATATATATATAACCCAAATATACTTATATATTTGTATATGAATACTGGAGTTTAAGACAAATCTTTAGAGACATAGTTCGACCCTTACCAGAACGGAGAGGAGGAGTTGTCAAGGCGGGAGGATCCGAATGAAAAAAAACAGAAGGTGTACATATATACTTATCACATGTATATACATATATATAACTATATATAAAACCTGGTGTTTACATAAACTTAGAAAAAAAGATACACACCCTTACCTGTTCAACGAGGAGGAGGAGAGGAGATGATGCAACAACCGAGGTCCAGAAGCCGAAGAGATCAGGGATCCGGAAGCAAGCCCTTCAGCCTTCGGTACAACAGGGAATTAAAAAAAACGGAAGAAGAAGAAGAATTCGGGGGAGTTGTCGGCCGAGGCATCCGGGGTCGGTGTCAACTTGAAGAAAGGGGGAGACAGCTGGGCTACACCGGCCTAGACGAAGAAAAATGGGACTCCCTAGTCTACTGGTATGGCGATGTGAGGAAGGAGAAGAACGCGACGTCGGTGGAAGGAGATGCCGCGGGGAAGAAAACGCGAAACACAATGAACGGCCGGGATTACACGCTGGCCGATCAGACGGCTCGGATGCAGAGTGACATTAAAATCACGGACAACCGTGATTGACAGAGCCAGATCAGACGGCTTCTGATTGCCGCGGTGTTTTAAAACACGCGACTTCATTTTTTTAACATAATTTACTTTTTTTTATTTCAACGTTTTTATCTTATAAAAAATGTTATTTTATTGTTTTATTAAACCTATTATTATTATTAATTTACTATAACATTGTTTTTGTTTTAAAAAGATCAATTATTGATCTGACTTTTACTATTTTAAGAAAATCATTGGTCAAATAAAAATTATAAATTGATTTAATCAAAACATCTTATTATATAAACATAGGTATATATATATATTCTATTTTAAAATAACAAAAATTTTATTGGCCTTATTATATTAAGTATATTATTTTTAAACCATAATTATTATATTTTGGAAAATTAGAGGTTTATTTAATCAATTAAAGAAAGCATCGATTTATTCATCATAATATATATTTATTTGTTTATTTATTTATTTATTTTTCCTTTGCTGAATTACATAATAATTACCTTAATTTATAATCTCATGCAAACATTTGGATACACTCCTTTAAGAAAAGAAAAAAAAAGTATAGGTTGCTTAAAAGTATTTGTGTAAGCTTAAAGATGCGATATTTGTAAATAGAATCATAATTTAATAAAGTTTCCAATATATTTAATAAAGGTCAAATTATTAAAGAAATAATGTATCTAATTTGTTTCAATATATATATATATAACTCATAAAAATCCTTCAAGTTTGATATAAATAGAAAATAACAGTTCAATTGTTCAAATTAATATGTATAATGGAAGAAAAACCATAATATTAATTTTTGCCATTTAGAAACATAAAATAAAATTATCATTTTGGGAAAACTAAATTAACATTGATGACACTTTAAAGCAAAAAACACAATTATCATGCCGATCCTTTTTGGGGTAAATCATCTTATTTCCAACGGTCAACATAGAGGATAAGGAGACCCAACGGTCAAAATAAATCAATGGTCGAATTTGTGGCCGTTTGAGGTTCAACGGTCAGATTAGGGTGCTTATAAAAAGGGTCCAGTTTCGGAGTGTCCCTTACTCCAAGTGATCGAAGGAGAAAAGGAAGGATGGTTCGCGTGATCCCCATGGTGCTGAGCACAGTCGCGATGGCTTCAGCCATCCTCATGTTCCTCATGATGGACGCTCGAGACCCCTACCGCATTCTCAGGCTCTTATTAGTTTTAAGCGGACTTCCCATCATTGTAATCGGGTTCTTAGTTGGGATTTTCGGTTAGTTTACCTTAGTGGATGTTGTAGCTGAAAGGTTTCTTATTTGAATAAAAGGAATTTTTCATCCATTTGATGCATTTTATTATTAATACCATATTAGTTATTTGTTGGTTCACTTAATGAGTGACATTGGAAAGTAAACTTGTCAAAAACAAAACATGGTTTCTCAGGTTGTTACATTACTTCCCCCTAAAAAGAATTGTGCCCTCGCAATTCTATCATAAAAAGAGAAAAACAGAAACTCCATACGTACAAATCTACTGAAACAGCGAATCTGGCTCGGTTAACAGGACACCAAAGTTGGCACACAGCTCTTCCGTTTCCCTAGTCCAGATGCACCTCGAACAGTGCTCCTTGAACTCCTGTTCGTATGTACTGCACACGGGCTTCCAAAGGGAGACTTGTGCGATGCAAAGCTCAGAAACGTCCGAGTAGATAAACTCCCTGATGACTCTTCTGGCCACATCATGCTCGAGGTAGTCGAGAGGGATGATGCGGTTGAGGAGACTGAGGTTCAAGACTTGGAACATATAGGCTGCACTGAGATGGCCATCCTGGGTGGCCACGAGGAAACACGCTCTGGCAGAAAAATTTTGTGCCAGAGTGAAACACTGGAACAGGCCCTCAAAGTATCTTCCCCTTCGCCTGTAGCAGGGGAGTTGAGCAACAACAATGAGGTGAAAGACGCGGTCATCCTCTTGACATAACCGAAGAATCTCTGGACCGTTTTCTAGATTGAGCAAATGCTGGCAGGACCCTCGTAGGTGGAGAAATGATGGATAATCCATCATGCATGCTTTGATCAAGATGACTTCTACTAGCACATCTGGTAGGGATGAGAAGTTTGTTTGACCAGCCATCTGAAAACAAACATAGAAGGTAAACTCTTAACAACATAGATAAGGTGAAGACATGATAGGAAACAAGGAACTTCCATTTATGAAAAAGTTTACACGGCAAAGTCTGAGTTTACAAGACGTACGCCACAAAGAGTGGCAAAACTTCCTAACTCTTCAAACCACACACAGGATGAACATACATGACTAAACTCATGGGAACATTTATAACGCCTCCTGAGTTTAGCGTGAGAAGTGTGGAGTTAGGAAATGTCGGTGTACACTTCTTGCCTAAGAGACACACGAGTGGACTCATTTTCCAACGCTCCAAGGTCAATTAACTGGCCCCAGAAGCCATAGTGCAAAATTTGGCACAGGTAAGCCGCTCGGAGGTCTCCAGCAGCAGCAGCTTCTTGAAAGGGGTTATCTAGCATTGTGCCAAATTCCTCGCTAGTTGTAAACACTCAGAAGAGTCCTTCGTGATACCTTCCCCAACGTGCATAAGAGGGAAACTGGGTCATCATCATTAGGAGATAATCCATCCCCATTCCCTGGTGGAGACTAAGCACCCTAGATGAGTTTGACACATCGTACAAGTTCTTACACGTCATGCAAATTTGGGAATAATTCAGAAAGTTCTCACGACTGGCTAGAGATATAATGTTCTCTAGAGCCTCAGTGGGAAGTGAAAAAAGGTCGGTAGGTACATCAGCCATCTGAAAGTTATAACATTTTTACTTAGTTAGTCTTAGCAATATATTTATATCACCTGGTTTTCCAGAGTTTCCTAAACCCATACTCTGATACCAACTGTAGCGACCCCCAAACCCAGGGTGCTTAATGAGACATGATATACTTAACATTACATCATTACAAATTAAATAACATGTCTCATCACTACAGAAGATCACGAGGCTCAGGATTCTGGGAAACCAGCTGATTCCGATTAACTTTATAGGTATCAACCATACCTGAAATTTTTTAACAAAACGTAGGGTTAGCAAAAATGCCCAGTAAGGGGTTTTAAAACATTTTCAGAAAATCCTTTCTCAAAGAAGTTATTTTGAAGAGAATAAAACACTTTGCTAAAACAAAACATTATCTTTTCTTAAAACATGAAATTCATCTTTATTTGAAAACCACTTGCACAAAGAAGCACGTACTTGAAATGAGCTTTAATGTAAACATGATCAGAGTGCGCAATATAAGAAAAATAAACAATGCATAATGTTTAAAACACGGTTACTTTAATCCTAAAAGAATTCTATGGATAAGCAGGGAAAAAATGTATATCATGGTTCATGAGAAAAATGCAGATCATCTAACAGTTTACCATATGAAAAACAGTTCTTGTTACATAAATACATTTTCATGATCTTGGGAGCTTTCAACTAGGGGTTGTCCTGTTAGTTGAACTAACCCCTGGTTAACCTTTATCATTACATGTAGAGGGAATGTATAATCCTGGACTTTGTCAAGACTTTTCATCAAGACCGTATAACATACTTAACGGGTCAAGGCTCACTGCCCACCCCGTTTCCTTAGCTCAAGTCAAGGCTAACTGCCAAGACCGTCGCACATGTTCGTCTCATGAGACTCCTGCTTTACCCAATGCATTAGAGCGCTGTATAATTCCAAGCGCACCCGTCACATCATTCTTGTTGCGCTATATAATTCTGGGTGCACCCGTCACATGTAAGTCCTATACATCCCTCACATATATTGACATGGTCATTATTCATAGGGTTTCATGCATTCTTAATTAAACCCCATTTGCACATACGTATTCATAACATGAAAATAGTTCTATCATTAAAAACATGATGACATGCATGCTAAAACTCTGTGCACATAACCAGTTATCTTAACATTTGAAAAACATGGGTTTTCAAGAAAATGAACATAACACTTAACATTACATAACATCTTAATACCCAATTAAAGCAGGGTTGTTCATAACTTACACATATGATGATAAATGGATGTCATAGGCATTTAATACAGGCAGTTGAGGTTACAATGTGCATAATCAAGTCCATCTTGGGAAATCATGTATATAATTGTGTAAACTCTTCCATTAGCACTTTAAATAAACATGAGTACATACCTATGAATATATGTATGCATTTATAAAAGTTCAAGGAGTCCATACTATCCATTTTAAGAAAAATCCTGATTATCCAAAGCAGTGATAAATGAAAATTCTCAGTTTTAAGAATGATTTTGAAATCCAACCAACCCATAATCTTCATCATGCTTTATTGTAATAATTTCAAACATGGACACTAAGTTCATATTAATGTATATACATATACGTGTATGTATATTCAACAACAATATACATCATTCACTTGCATAATTTTACCTATTCCTTCAATTACTCAAAATCTCCATTTTTATAGGCGAAAAAGAAAATCAGGGGTATAAACATAGAGGAACGGTTGTATGCTTACATTTATCATATTATACATATGTGTATATATATGTATATATATATACACATATATAAACATAAGGTGTGAAAAGTAAGAACCCGCACCCAAAATAAAAACAGAACCTTCGGACCTTTACCCCAAATTTTATGGTTTCACAAAGAGGTTGTCAAGATCAGTTCTAGGAATAGGTAAAACAGGTTTATATGGTCTTGTATGTTTTATACAACAAGTGTATACAACTAAATAAAACTTATAAAAAAGGTAGGAAACAATGAAGATTCTATTCCCCCTTACTCCTAACCGATTCTTTAAGCCGAGAGGGAGATCTCAAATTCTAGGTTCGCACCAGGTTCAAACATACCAGAAACGTATATATATATATATCATGTATGCATGAATATATACATATTTATATAAAACCGAATCTTGTCAAAACCCAACCGAAATTAAAACATGATTCTTTCCTTGCTTGGAGAGGGGAAGTAACCGAGGCCGGAGGGACCGAAGGTATAAACCTAGATGTTATACACATATAAATATATATATAACCTGAATATACTTATATATTTTTATATGAAAACCGAAGTTTAAGATAAAGCTTCAGAGACATAGTTCGACCCTTACCAGAACGGAGAGGAGGAGTTGTCAAGGTGGGAGGATCCGAATGAAAAAAAACAGAAGGTGTACATATATACTTATCACATGTATATACATATATATAACTATATATAAAACCTGGTGTTTACATAAACTTAGAAAAAAAGAGACACACCCTTACCTGTTCGATGAGGAGGAGGAGAGGAGATGATGCATCAACCGAGGTCCAGAAGCCGAAGAGATCAGGGATCCGGAAGCAAGCCCTTCGGCCTTCGGTGCAACAGGGAATTTAAAAAAAACGGAAGAAGAAGAAGAAGACTTCAGGGGAGTTGTCGGCCGAGGCATCCGGGGTCGGTGTCGACTTGAAGAAAGGGGTAGACAGCCGGGCTACACCGGCCTAGACGAATAAAAACGGGACTCCCTAGTCTACTGGTCTGGCGACGTGAGGAAGGAGAAGAACGCGGCGTCGGTGGAAGGAGAGCCTGCAGGGAAGAAAACGCGAAACACAACGAACGGCTGGGATTACACGCTGGCCGATCGGACGGCTCGGATGTAGAGTGACATTAAAATCACGGACGACCGTGATTGAGAGAGCCAGATCGGACGGCTCCTGATTGCCGTGGTGTTTTAAAACACGCGGCTTCATTTTTTTAACATAATTTACTTTTTTTTATTTCAATGTTTTTATCTTATAAAAACTGTTATTTTATTGTTTTATTAAACCTATTATTATTATTAATTTACTATAACATTGTTTTTGTTTTAAAAAGATCAATTATTGATCTGAATTTTACTATTTTAATAAAATCATTGGTCAAATAAAAATTATAAATTGATTTAATCAAAACATCTTATTATATAAACATAGGTATATATATATATATATATATATATATTCTATTTTAAAATACCAAAATTTTTATTGGCCTTATTATATTAAGTATATTATTTTTAAACCATAATTATTATATTTTGGAAAATTAGAGGTTCATTTAATCAATTAAATAAAGAATCGATTTATTCATCATAATATATATTTATTTGTTTATTTATTTATTTATTTTTCCTTTGCTGAATTACATAATAATTACCTTAATTTATACTCTCATGCAAACATTTGGATACACTCCTTTAAGAAAAGAAAAAAAAGTATAGGTTACTTAAAAGTATTTGTGTAAGCTTAAAGATGCGATATTTGTAAATAGAATCATAATTTAATAAAGTTCCCAATATAGTTAATAAAGGTCAAATTATTAAAGAAATAATGTATCTAATTTGTTGCAATATATATACATAACTCATAAAAATCCTTCAAGTTTGATATAAATAGAAAATAAGAGTTCAATTGTTCAAATTAATATGTATAATGGAAGAAAAACCATAATATTAATTTTCGTCGTTTAGAAACATAAAATAAAATTATCATTTTGGGAAAACTAAATTAACATTGATAACACTTTAAAGCAAAAAACACAATTATCATGCCGATCCTTTTTGGGGTAAATCATCTTATTTCCAACGTTCAACATAGAGGATAAGGAGACCCAACGGTCAAAATAAACCAACGGTCGAATTTGTGGCCGTTTGAGGTTCAACGGTCAGATTAGGGTGCTTATAAAAAGGGTCCAATTTCAGAGTGTCCCTTACTCCAAGTGACCGAAGGAGAAAAGGAAGGATGGTTCGCGTGATCCCCTTGGTGATGATCACGGTTGCGGTGGCTTCATCCATCCTCATGTTCCTCATGATGGATGCTCGAGACCCCTACCGCATTCTCGGGCTCTTAGTAGTTTTAAGCGGCCTTCCCATCATTGTAATCGGGTTCTTAGTTGGGATTTTCGGTTAGTTTACCTTAGTGGATGTTGTAGCCGAAAGGTTTCTTATTTGAATAAAAGGAATTTTTCATCCATTTGATGCATTTTATTATTAATACCATATTAGTTATTTATTGGTTCACTTAACGAGTGACATTGGAAAGTAAACTTGTCAAAACCAAAACATGGTTTCTCGGGTTGTTACATTATTTCCCTTCGAAATATTGGTTTAATAACATGAAAGATATTATCCTTCTTACTCTTTGGATCATTTTCATCAGTGAGGTTCATATTACTTCTACTGGGATCCATTTATAAATGATGAAATACACCAGGTTAGATAATATCATAATTTATAATCCAAAAAATGTAAAAACGATTAACATAAATCGATAATTTACACGTATATAGTCTCATAATCATAAAAATGGTTTCTTTGGAGACATATTTACTCATAAATCCTTCATAAGAGTTCATAAAGAAAATGTAAATTATCCTATTCATATCCCCTGAGAGTTTCAAACTAGGTGCAAAGTAAGGACCATTTTCGTGTACCAGGTTACCTTGAGTCAAGCCTGAAACACCTTATTAGAGTTATTACTCCTAGGTACATTTGTTCCAAAACCATGTCCACTTGTTTTATCCATACATGGATTTATTTTCTAGGAATACCCACATAATCTCTACATTACCACAATCTTAAGATGATCCTCTATACTTATCCTCTAAGTCTATCTTAGAGTTATGATCCTTAATCTAGGTTTTCAAAATCTAATTTCCAAGGTTGTTTCCAAAATTCCTCTAATTCCAATTGTAATGCCCTGACCCCAAAATCCTAGAGTCGGTGAATTATTTTAATAAATTACCAGGATTACAAGGAATAAAATCCCGAAGGACCGATTATTTTAACAACATTGGAAAATAGATTACATACATGAACTTTACATTACAATTCAAATAGAAAATACAACATTGATAATACTTTGAGAATTCCATTATTCTCCTAATTTAACCTAACATAAAAATCATAATACACTTCTTGGATTTTTTGGAAAATTAAACATAAGAAATGGGTGAGATTAGATTCTTAGTAAGGTTAAACTATATTGAAGAAGCTTTCATAAATAAGATTAAAATTTTAAGAAAAGGTATAAAATTAAAACACAAGCCTTTTAAACATCAACTTATGTATAATATGGAAATAATAAATCAAATAACACCATTTAAACATTCACATGGATATTATACTAGTTGAATAATCACATATAATATCAATAATTATTCTCATAATAAGGGAATTCATAATTATGGACATCATAACCATACTTTCAAGCCCTTGTGCCAATACCATATATAAATACACTTTTAAGGACTTATGACAAAATACTAGTTTGTCTCATGAGACCTACCAATGCATCGAGGGGCTATAGCAGGCCCCATCCATCACTTACTAAGTCTAATGCATTCCTCTTATGAAAGGGGTAAAACATAACATAAACATTCATATTAAAACTAGCATATGAAATATCAATACTTTAACTATAAAAAACGAATGGTATCAAAATAGTTTATCCACAGAAATATTTTTCATAAACCCTTAAATAAAATATGGAAGACTGTATCATAATAAATTAACCTCAATTAAGCATAAAATCCAACAAAGGATGTTGACATAGATGAAAATAATCTAATAAATTCATTAAAATTATTTGAGAGAAATATCCCTTTTTTACTTTGAAATCATTTAGAAGCCATGAAATTATAAAAGAAAACATTTCTTTTGAAAATAACTTTGTAATATTGTAAGGAAATCTTTAAAATGTTAAGGTGTCATAACAGCAGGAAAAATAGCCACTTGCACTGTATAAGTTAAAAAAACATTATTTACCTAATTTATCGAAAAGGTTATAAAGTACCTCATTTGGAAAATGATGGAAAGATTCATTTAATTTTTTTATAAAATCTCAAACATGGGTAAAAATTATTTTAATTTTTTTTGATAATATTTTTAATTACATTTTAAGAAACATAGACATGGATGATAAAGATATCCCAGTAGATACTTACGTATAAACAATCTCGGATGATAATGAGATTTTGAAATTAAACCCTTACATAAAACCTTAAAAATATTTATTTTGAAAACATTTTAATGAACTTAAAAATAGGAATAAAATTTAATTTATAATCCTTTTAAATCCAAATAAATAGTTATGTAGAATAAGATCAAGAACATTGAAATGAAGAAAGGATTAATTCTTTAAACATTCAAAGCATCCCATACCACTTTAAACATTTAAATCATAATCCTGATATCATCAAATGAATATTTAAATACCATGAAGATACATTTATTCATGATATAAAATATAATAGAGGTAGTACATACACCAAAAATAAGAAATAGGTGGTGAACATGACTTATATCTCATGAAAATTAAAAGTGAGACAAAATTTCCCTTACCTTAAGTCCGATACTCTTTGCATGTGTCCGAAACTCATGTATAATGATTTTAAACATATTATAAACTTATACCAGAATCATAATAATATTTATGATATCATATATGGTTCTTTTATGAATTTATATTGCCCATTTATTAATAATTTTCAAATTAAATCAACATTTTGGGTAATAATCACTTTCTATATCGTACGTGTTTTGACTTATTATTCATGATCATATTACTTAGATCGTGATTTAATTACTTCCATAATGTATAAAATGATTTATATATCACATATAATCAAGATATAAATATTTATAATATATAGATATATGAAATGGAATACACCATTCGTGGAGACGGTAGGTCGTACATACGCATGAATGTTGTTTTTATTTTCTTATCGTATTGAATGGAAGTAAGTGAAAAACATATATGTGCGTGCACACACACACACACATTATTCTAGTAGTATTATTATTTCATATATTTCATACTTATTAATAATATATATTTTTATAATCATTCTTGAATGGTGAATGTGGAAGATGAATCTCATCACGTCATAGAGACGGTAAAACGTACATACGCATGAGCGATGATATTATTACCTTGATGGTTAAATGGTATGAAATTGGAAGAAATATTAATTTCACATAAATAATATCATTTTATATTTATTATTTACATATTTTATATTCATCGTTATACCCATATAAATAAAGTGTACATAAAAAACAGTTTACACTACGACGTGGAGGTGATAAGTCGTACATACGCACACATAGTGATATTGTTAATTTTATGATGGATAAAATGAGGAATATGGTTGTAAAATGATTATAATAAAATATCAATATATGGATGATAATGTATTTATTACTTTGTTATGGAAAAAACTTAGTTTGAGGAAGTAGAAGAAGAAAAGAGATTTGAAAGAGGTGATAAAATAATTACCTCTTTTTTGGGTATCTCTTTTTTTATTTTCACAAAAGGACTCCTTAGTATGGATTTATACCCAAAGTATTGCCTCTATGATGTATTGAGGGAATTTGGGAGAGGAAATGGTCAGGGGTTGGCGATCCAAATGGATTTTGAGGTGCGAATTAAGAGAATGAGAAGTGCACTTTTATAAGAGAGGTGATGAGGCACTTTTGAAAGATCTTAAAATATTAATTTATTATAAATTTATTTTCTATTTAAAATAGATAAAAAGTGATTTATTTCAAGGATAATATTATTATGGGTCAAAATACTCTAAAAAATTTAATTTTAGACACGTTTAGGTCATAAAATTAACCTTATTTTTTGGGTTTAACCCTTAGTTAAATAGTTTAACTCTTACCGTGTCTTCTTGTATTTTTATACTATAGGGTTAATATATTTAATATAAAATGAAAAAAGAACCCAAATTGGATAATTTATTATATTTTTGAAATTATTCAAGTGATTTGGAAGAAACTTATATTTTTATGACTATTATATCATTTAATAAAATATTATTTATTTTAAAATATCATTTTTGTCAATTTTGATACAATTCAATATTTTCATTTAAAAAAATATCTAACCGACATGATAACTTCGAAAAAATACTTAAAATATGTCATTAACATGTATAAGTTATTTATAAAATTATTTAATGTCATTAAAAAATTCAAATTATATTTATATTAATATTCTTAGTATCATTTATTTGATATTTCTATTAATAAAATAATTTTTGGATCGCTATTATGTCATATTTAATGGTAATTATTTAATCTCTAAAAATTATAGATAAATTTATATGATGTAGGTAATTATTTTATATTTCCAAATAATATTTATAATCTATGTTATCTCCTAGATATATCTATATTAAAATTATTATACTTATAAGAAATGAGAGTGTGACATTTTGTCGCATTCATAAATTATAATAATATTAATGTTATATTTATGGAAAAGGGTCAATTAAATGACTCAATTTAGAAAAATAGGTGATAAAAGTATAATTTATCCATCCAATAGGATTTTTAAAGGTGTTAGGGTAATTTTATAATATTATTTTTACCTTTAATTATCCGATTTAACATTAACCGTGGTAATAAAAAAATTACTAAAGTTACTATTCATAATGAAAAAAATAAAAGGACCCTATTTACATAATTTAGACCCAATGATTCTAAATATGGAATCAATTTTTTTAAAATTAATAACATAGAAGTTGAATTAATTAATTTAAAATAAATCCCATTATCGGAATAAAAAACAGGGTTTTAAAAGTTAAAACATTACAAAAGATTAACATGTTTTTACATCTCAATTCAATGTAGAATTAATGAAAATGGAATAAATTATATTAAATGATAGAAAATATTCTATTTATACTTTAAAATAATTAAATAATATAACTTAATCACATATATTATTTTGATGAAAAAAGTTGTTTTCAATTAATTTGTTTTATATTTTTACTATTCATCAAAACGTCAAATTTATCAGAAAAATATCAAAAATTCATCCAAAGTAAATTTTAATATTAAAAATTAAAATAAGAAGTTTATTTTTTCAAATTTAATATATAAAAGTTTCAAATATTGGATTTAAAATGGGTTCTCCATTAAAAGGCGGCAAAACTGCATTTTTTGAAAACTACCTCTTTTATCAGAAAATTGAATTTGTTCTTATATCATGTCTAGAAAATACATAGTATGAATTTTAAACAATATATTGAATTTATATTTCATTAATATAATCCAAAAGGATTTATTTTATTATTTCATAAACACAATATTCACATTTAAATAGTTTAACATGAAAATACATTATTTATATTAAATTAGTTTTTAGTTTCATTTCAAGTTAATTTGGAAACCAATGAATCATTATATAAACATGTGTAAACCATATTTTCATAATTTAGTTAACACTATTCATTCCATTCATTCTAAAGGCTATGCGATAACCACTATATTAAATAATAATATTTAGTTTTTCATTTAAGTTCGATGTGACATATAGTGTACGCTATCGAACATCATGTTTCCTTTTAAAAAACCAGGATGTTACAAATGAAGTAGTAAAAAAAATTATCTGTGATCTCTTGATAGAATAAATTAACATTTCTCCCTTGAAAACTATTAGAGAGTAAAAATTCAAATTTTCCTTGTTATTCTCAAACCGTTATGATGTGATTCGCGACACTTCTTGTATACCAAATATGGAAAAATTTATCCAATCATAAATGGATTTTTTAATAATTATATTTAATTAAATTCTAATGTGGTAAAATTAATTATTATAATTATAATTTAATTTAATGGTTAATGAATGGAAATGTTAATAATGTTACAAAATTATAAAAAAGAAATTTTTATAATAAGTTTAATTATATATTAATATTAATTAAATAATTATTTCCATGTTAAAACAAAAAAAATCATTTGAGAGTACACACATTTGAATAAAATCAATAATATAATAATTTGAATGAACTCATAATTAGGTAAATATATTATTATTGTTTTTAACTTTGGATTTTTTTTGTGAGATAAAGATGTTTTCTTTTCTATTCATTAATCATGTTTAAGGATAATTGTAGTTTTTTTTGAAATTAATGTCATCCCATACTTAAATTAATATTAAATTTACTCTCAATCCAAAATATAAGAAACTGTTAACTATTTATTTTGAAATTATGATCATAACATCAATTGAAAACGTATATTGTAAATGTAAGTGAAGAATCGATAGAAGAAATAATAAAATAATCAACAATTAAAACTCTCACTCACAACAATTTTCATGGGTAAAAGTTCTTATTTCAAAATCATATATTCACACACACACACACAAGAACCAATAATCAAGTGTTCAAATTATTCTCAATGTTACAAACAAGATGAACAGTGATAATTAAATATATAAGGATAAAGTTTGGGAAATTAAACTCATGATAATCACCACTCATAAGAAATTGCGACATTAATTAAATCATATTATTTATAACACTAATTTTAAAAAAGTTAAAATTATTTCACTCTTTAAATTTATTATAAAACATAACTTTTTTTCAAGGGATATTAATTAATAAATCCAAAATATAATATCATTGGACCAAATAACTAAACAATCATAATTTTTTTTATTTTTCAAAATTATATTTAATATCAAGAAACCATATGAAAACATCTCAACTATTACAAATTGGTGACCCTCAACCTAAATAATGGAAATGATAGACGTCAAATGATATATAATAATTCATTTATTTATCATTTAAACAAAAGCTTTAAACACATTTATTGAAGTGTTATATAATGGAATTAAATATTATTTTTTATCTTCTAATGCAAGTAACCTGACATGAACCGACCCATTGAGACCCCACCCAAGTTGATAGTAGGAAGAGTATGCTAGCCTAAGACCACCTCTAATAGGCCAAGGGTTGATGACTAGCACTGAGTAGACATATCACACATAATTGGTGGCCATAGACTAACTTACATATTAATAACACACATTTTACACATGACATAATAATTCATGCTAGAAAAATAAAACCAATTTAAATACATAATTCATGTGAAAAATTTTATGACCCACAAAGGAACATCCAGTGAATAAAACATAATGTAAAGGGGAAAAACATTTCCAACGTACCCAAAGGAGAACCAACCTAAATAAACTAAGGTGAATGGATCTCTATAATGAAATATCTCTAGGAATGAACTTTTTCAACCACCATCACCTTTGATTACCACTAAGCTCAACCACTACTATATTCACCAAGGTCACCATCAAACTATCCATCATCTGTATAAGGTAAGACATGTGTGGGTGAAACTCCTATTCCAGGGCTGGTATATACATTCCTAATAGTGTTCTCCAAAAACCAAAAAGGATAAATGATTAAGTATATGCAGATAAAAATAAAAAAGGAACGAGGGGAAGAGAAAACCCAATATTATTATAAAGAGAGAATCTAGGATATTAAAGAGAGTATCACCAGTCAAAACTCAGCTATAGAAGAATCAACCTAGTAAGCATCTCAATAATTTGAATCACCTAGATTTATAACCCCATGCTATCTCTTAGAATTTGTAGTAGGGGGGGGGGGTCCACATCTTGTAAGGAACCAGTCTTTTAGAACCCTTCCCTTAACGTTTTTAGGCTTTGAAGGTATTAAGAGAGTGCTTGGGGTGTTCTAGAGGCTTGGTGTTGGATTTTGGACACTTAGAGGTCCACCTCACCATGGTGGTGGATGTGGTATTTAGAGTTTTGGTGCTTTAGGCATAGTGAGTGACTGTTTTGTGGACGGATCATGGGAGATAACCATTTTGTGGTGTTTGGTGCACTATAGGGTTCAAAATTACAAGGATACTAGGAATAGTGTCTGGGTGATCTCTCTAAGTAAAAGTGGATTTATAGGTTCTATACACAGTGAACGTGCTTACACTACTGAAAATAAGGCCATTAGCGACCGCCATTGGCGGTCGCTGTTGCCTCGTCGCTAGAGGCTTTTAGCGACCGCCAATGGCGGTCAGTATAGAAGGCCGACAGATCGGCCTTCAGCGACCGCTTGGCGGTCGCTGAAGCCCCCTACCGGGCACCCTATAGCGACTGCCTATGGCGGTCGCTATTCTAAAATTTTTTTTTTTTAATTTTTTTTTATTGAATTGAATATATAAATATATATATATATAAATATTCATATATATACTATTAAATACAATATTTTAAATATATATATATATATAATATATTTTAAATGTTTTAATATATATTTAATATATATATAATATAAAATCATTGTGCTATAATAATTTAAAAACTTCGATTCAAGAAATAATCTCATTTCAGGTCTTTCGGAGCACGTTTGCTCCGAATGGGACCACCGCACGCCGTTTTGGTGTTTTATGGCGCCGGAAACGCGTTTCTGGCCGCCGCGGTCACACGGCACCTCTGAATGAGGTGCCGTCTGGCCGACCATTTCACAATTCACGCCCCAGATGTTTTCGTACGGTTTCGTGGCATTCGGAGGTCGTTCGGGTGGTTTTGACCCCCCAACGCGCCATTTCAGCGCGCGCCGCGCTGCTGAAAAGGACACAATCGGACGTGCCGCGCGCACCGCACGTCCGATGGACGTGCGGCCTCCTCCTGCATCTCAGGAATAATATTTCTATCGTTCCAGTGCGGTTTCAGGTCGTTCGGAGCACGTTTGCTCCGAATTGAACCGCCGCACGCCGTTTTGGTGTTTTAGGGCGCCAGAAACGCGTTTCCAGCCGCCGCGGTCAAACGGAACCTCCGAATGAGGTTCCGTCTGGCCGAACATTTCAAAATTCACGTCCCGGATGTTGTCGTACGGTTTCGTGGCATTCGGAGGTCGTTCGGGTGGTTTTGACCCCCCAACGCGCCATTTCAGCGCGCGCCGCGCTGCTGAAAAGGACACAATCGGACGTGCCCCGCACACCGCACGTCCGCTGGACGTGTTGCCTCCTCCTTCATCTCAGGAATAATATTTCTATCGTTCCCATGCGGTTTCAGGTCTTTCGGAGCACGTTTGCTCCGAATTGGACCGCCACACGCCGTTTTGGTGTTTAATGGCTCCGGAAAAGCGTTTCCGGCCACCGCGGTCACACGGTACCTCCGAATGAGGTGCCGTCTAGCCGACCATTTCACAATTGACGCCCCGGATGTTGTCGTACGGTTTCGTGGCATTCGGAGGTCGTTCGGGTGGTTTTGACCCCCCAACGCGCCATTTCAGCGCGCGCCGCGCTGCTGAAAAGGACACAATCGGACGTGCCGCGCGCACCGCACGTCCGATGGACGTGCGACCTCCTCTTGCATCTCAGGAATAATATTTCTATCGTTCCCGTGCGGTTTCAGGTCGTTCGGAGCACGTTTTCTCCGAATGGGACCGCCACACGCCGTTTTGGTGTTTAATGACGCCAGAAACGCGTTTCCGGCCGCCGCGGTCACACGGAACCTCCGAATGAGGTGCCGTATGGCCGAACATTTCACAATTCACGCCCCGGATGTTGTCGTATAGTTTCGTGGCATTCGGAGGTCGTTCGGGTGGTTTTGACCCCCCAACGCGCCATTTCAGCGCGCGCCGCGCTGCTGAAAAGGACACAATCGGACGTGCCGCGCGCACCGCACGTCCGATGGACGTGAGGCCTCCTCCTGCATCTCAGGAATAATATTTCTATCGTTCCCGTGCTGTTTCAGGTCATTCGGAGCACGTTTGCTCCGAATTGGACCGTCGCACGCCGTTTTGGTGTTTTAGGGCGCCGGAAACGCGTTTCCGGCCGCCGCGGTCACACGGCACCTCCGAATGAGGTGCCCTCTGGCCGAACATTTCAAAATTCACGCCCGGATGTTGTCGTATGGTTTCGTGGCATTCGGAGGTCGTTCGGGTGGTTTTGACCCCCCAACGCGCCATTTCAGCGCGCGCCGCGCTGCTGAAAAGGACACAATCGGACGTGCCCCGCGCACCGCACGTCCGCTGGATGTGCTGCCTCCTCCTGCATCTCAGGAATAATATTTCTATCGTTATCGTGCGGTTTCAGGTCTTTCGGAGCATGTTTGCTGCGAAGTGGACCGCCGCACGCCGTTTTGGTGTTTAATGGCGCCGGAAACGCGTTTCCGGCCGCCGCGGTCACACGGAACCTCCGAATGAGGTGCCGTCTGGCCGACCATTTCACAATTCACGCCCCGGATGTTGTCGTACGGTTTCGTGGCATTCGGAGGTCGTTAGGGTGGTTTTGACCCCCCAACGCGCCATTTCAGCGCGCGCCGCGCTGCTGAAAAGGACACAATCGGACGTGCCGCGCGCACCGCACGTCCGATGGACGTGCGGCCTCCTCCTGCATCTCAGGAATAATATTTCTATCGTTCCCGTGCGGTTTCAGGTCGTTCGGAGCACGTTTGCTCCGAATTGGACCGCCGCACGCCGTTTTGGTGTTTTAGGGCGCTGGAAACGCGTTTCCGGCCGCCGCGGTCAAACGGCACCTCCAAATGAGGTGTCGTCTAGCCAACCATTTCAAAATTCACCTCCCGGATGTTGTCGTACGGTTTCGTAGCATTAGGAGGTCGTTCGGGTGGTTTTGACCCCCCAACGCGCCATTTCAGCGCGCGCCGCGCTGCTGAAAAGGACACAACCGGACGTGCCCCGCGCACCGCACGTCCGCTGGACGTGCTGCCTCCTCCTGCATCTCAGGAATAATATTTCTATTATTCCCGTGCGGTTTCAGGTCTTTCGGAGCACGTTTGCTCCGAATTGGACCGCCGCACGCCGTTTTGGTGTTTAATGGCGCCGGAAACGCGTTTTCGGCCGCCGCGGTCACACGGCACCTCCGAATGAGGTTCCGTCTGGCCGACCATTTCACAATTCATGCCCCGGATGTTTTCGTACGGTTTCGTGGCATTCGGAGGTCGTTCGGGTGGTTTTGACCCCCCAACGCGCCATTTCAGCGCGCGCCGCGCTGCTGAAAAGGACACAATCGGACGTGCCGCGCGCACCGCACGTCCGATGGACGTGCGGCCTCCTCCTGCATCTCAGGAATAATATTTATATCGTTCCCATGCGGTTTCAGGTCGTTCGGAGCACGTTTGCTCCGAATGGGACCGCCGCACGCCGTTTTGGTGTTTAATGGCGCCGGAAACGCGTTTCCGAACGTCGCGGTCACACTGCACCTCCGAATGAGGTGCCGTCTGGCCGACCATTTCAAAATTCACGCCCCGGATGTTGTCGTACGGTTTCGTGGCATTCGGAGGTCGTTCGGGTGGTTTTGACCCCCCAACGCGCCATTTCAGCGCGCGCCGCGCTGCTGAAAAGGACACAATCGGACGTGCCGCGCGCACCGCACGTCCGATGGACGTGCGGCCTCCTCCTGCATCTCAGGAATAATATTTCTATCATTCCCGTACGGTTTCAGGTCGTTCGGAGCACGTTGCTCCGAATTGAACCGCCGCACGCCGTTTTGGTGTTTTAGGGCGCCGGAAACGCGTTTCCAGCCGTCGCGGTCACACGGCACCTCCGAATGAGGTGCCGTCTGGCCGACCATTTCACAATTCACGCCCCGGATGTTGTCGTACGGTTTCGTGGCATTCGGAGGTCATTCGGGTGGTTTTGACCCCCCAACGCGCCATTTCAGCGCGCGCCGCGCTGCTGAAAAGGACACAATCGGACGTGCCCCACGCACCGCACGTCCACTGGACGTGATGCCTCCTCCTGCATCTCAGGAATAATATTTCTATTGTTCCCGTGCGGTTTCAGGTCTTTCGGAGCACGTTTGCTCCGAATTGGACCGCCGCACGCCGTTTTGGTGTTTAATGGCGCCGGAAACGCGTTTCCAGCCGCCGCGGTCACACGGCACCTCCGAATGAGGTGCCGTCTATCCGACCATTTCAAAATTCACGCCCCGGATGTTTTCGTACGGTTTCGTGGCATTCGGAGGTCGTTCGTGTGGTTTTGACCCCCCCAAAGCGTCATTTCAGCGCGCGCCGCGCTGCTGAAAAGGACCCAATCGGACGTGCCGCGCGCACCGCACGTCCGATGGACGTGCGGCCTTATCCTGCATCTCAGGAATAATATTTCTATCATTCCCGTGCGGTTTTAGGTCGTTCGGACCACGTTTGCTCCGAATTGGACCGCCGCACGCCGTTTTGGTGTTTTAGGGCGCCGGAAACGCGTTTCCGGCCGCCGCGGTCAAACGGCACCTCCGAATGAGGTTCCGTCTGGCCGACCATTTCACAATTCACGCCCTGGATGTTTTTGTACGGTTCCGTGGCATTCGGAGGTCGTTCGGGTGGTTTTGACCCCCAACGCGCCATTTCAGCGCGCGCCGCGCTGCTAAAAAGGACACAATCGGACGTGCACCGCGCACCGCACATCCGCTGGATGTGCTGCCTCCTCCTGCATCTCAGGAATAATATTTCTATCGTTCCCGTGCGGTTTCAGGTCTTTCGGAGCACGTTTGCTCCGAATTGGACCGCCGCACGCCGTTTTGGTGTTTAATGGCGCCGGAAACGCGTTTCCGGCCGCCGCGGTCACACGGCACCTCCGAATGAGGTGCCGTCTAGCCGAACATTTCACAATTCACGCCCCGGATGTTGTCGTACGGTTTCGTGGCATTCGGAGGTCGTTCGGGTGGTTTTGACCCCCCAACGCGCCATTTCAGCGCGCGCCGCGCTGCTGAAAAGGATACAATCGGACGTGCCCCGCGCACCGCACGTCCGCTGGACGTTCTGCCTCCTCCTGCATCTCAGGAATAATATTTCTATCGTTCTCGTGCGGTTTCAGGTCGTTCGGAGCACGTTTGCTCCGAATGGGACCGCCGCACGCCGTTTTGGTGTTTAATGGCGCCGGAAAAGCGTTTCCGGCCGCCGCGGTCACACGGCACCTCCGAATGAGGTGCCGTCTGACTGACTATTTCACAATTCACGCCCCGGATGTTGTCGTACGGTTTCGTGGCATTCGGAGGTCTTTCGGGTGGTTTTGACCCCCCAACGCGCCATTTCAGCGCGCGCCGCGCTGCTGAAAAGGACAAAATCGGACGTGCCGCGCGCACCGCACGTCCGATGGACGTGCGGCCTCCTCCTGCATCTCAGGAATAATATTTCTATCGTTCCTGTGCGGTTTCAGGTCGTTCGGAGCACGTTTGCTCCGAATTGGACCGCCGCACGCCGTTTTGGTGTTTTAGGGCGCCGAAAACGCGTTTCCAGCCGCCGCGGTCACACGGCACGTCCGAATGAGGTGCCCTCTGGCCGAACATTTCAAAATTCACGCCCGGATGTTGTCGTATGGTTTCGTGGCATTCGGAGGTCGTTCGGGTGGTTTTGACCCCCCAACGCGCCATTTCAGCGCGCGCCGCGCTGCTGAAAAGGACACAATCGGACGTGCCCCATGCACCGCACGTCCGCTGGATGTGCTGCCTCCTCCTGCATCTCAGGAATAATATTTCTATCGTTACCGTGCGGTTTCAGGTCTTTCGGAGCATGTTTGCTGCGAAGTGGACCGCCGCACGCCGTTTTGGTGTTTAATGGCGCCGGAAACGCGTTTCCGGCCGCCGCGGTCACACGGAACCTCCGAATGAGGTGCCGTCTGGCCGACCATTTCACAATTCACGCCCCGGATGTTGTCGTACGGTTTCGTGGCATTCGGAGGTCGTTCGGGTGGTTTTGACCCCCCAACGCGCCATTTCAGCGCGCGCCGTGCTGCTGAAAAGGACACAATCCGACGTGCCGCGCGCACCGCACGTCCGATGGACGTGCGGCCTCCTCCTGCATCTCAGGAATAATATTTCTATCGTTCCCATGCGGTTTCATGTCGTTCGGAGCACGTTTGCTCCGAATTGGACCGCCACACACCGTTTTGGTGTTTTAGGGCGCCGGAAACGCGTTTCCGGCCGTCGCGGTCAAACGGTACCTTAGAATGAGGTGCCGTCTGGCCGACCATTTCACAATTCACGCCCCGGATGTTGTCGTACGGTTTCGTGGCATTCGGAGGTCGTTCTGGTGGTTTTGACCACCCAACGCGCCATTTCAGCGCGCGCCGCGCTGCTGAAAAGGACACAATCGGACGTGCCCCGTGCACCGCACGTCCACTGGACGTGCTGCCCTCTCCTGCATCTCATGAATAATATTTCTATCGTTCCCGTGCGGTTTCAGGTCTTTCGGAGCACGTTTGCTCCGAATTGGACCGCCGCACGCCGTTTTGGTGTTTAATGGCGCCGGAAACGCGTTTCCGGCCGCCGCGGTTACACGACACCTTAGAATGAGGTGCCATCTAGCCTACCATTTCACAATTCACACCCCGGATGTTTTCGTACGGTTTCGTGGCATTCGGAGGTCGTTCGGGTGGTTTTGACCCCCCAACGCGCCATTTCAGCGCGCGCCGCGCTGCTGAAAAGGACACAATCGGACGTGCCGCGTGCACCGCACGTCCGATAGACGTTCGGTCTCCTCCTGCATCTCAGGAATAATATTTCTATCGTTCCCGTGTGGTTTCAGTTCGTTCGGAGCACGTTTGCTCCGAATTTGACCGCCGCACGCCGTTTTGGTGTTTAATGGCGCCGGAAACGCGTTTCCGGCCGCCGCGGTCACACGGCACCTCCGAATGAGGTGCCGTCTGGCCGACCATTTCACAATTCACGCCCTGGATGTTGTCGTACGGTTTCGTGGCATTCGGAGGTCGTTCGGGTGGTTTTGACCCCCCAACGCGCCATTTCAGCGCGCGCCGCGCTGCTAAAAAGGACACAATCGGACGTGTCCCGCGCACCGCACGTCCGCTGGATGTGCTGCCTCCTCCTGCATCTCAGGAATAATATTTCTATCGTTCCCGTGCGGTTTTAGGTTTTTCGGAGCACGTTTGCTCCGAATTGGACCGCCGCACGCCGTTTTGGTGTTTAATGGCGCCGGAAACGCGTTTCCGGCCGCCGCGGTCACACGGCACCTCCGAATGATGTGCCGTCTAGCCGACCATTTCACAATTCACTCCCCGAATGTTGTCGTACGGTTTTGTGGCATTCGGAGGTCGTTCGGGTGGTTTTGACCCCCCAACGCACCATTTCAGCGCGCGCTGCGCTGCTGAAAAGGACACAATCGGACGTGCCGCGCGCACCGCACGTCCGATGAACGTGCGGACTCCTCCTGCATCTCAGGAATAATATTTCTATCATTCCCGTGCGGTTTCAGGTCGTTCGGAGCACGTTTGATCCGAATGGGACCGCCGCACGCCGTTTTGGTGTTTAATGGCGCCGGAAACGCGTTTCCGGCCGCCGCGGTCACACGGAACCTCCGAATGAGGTTCCGTCTGGCCGACCATTTCACAATTCACGCCCCGGATGTTGTCGTACGGTTTCGTGGCATTCGGAGGTCGTTCGGTTGATTTTGACCCCCCAACGCGCCATTTTAGCGCGCGCCGCGCTGCTGAAAAGGACACAATCGGACGTGCCACGCGCACCGCACGTTCGATGGACGTGCGGCCTCCTTCTGCATCTCAGGAATAATATTTCTATCGTTCCCGTGCGGTTTCAGGTCGTTCGGAGCACGCTTGCTCCGAATGGGACCGTCGCACGCCGTTTTGGTGTTTAATGGCGCCAGAAACGCGTTTCCGGCCGCCGCGGTCACACGGCACCTCCGAATGAGGTGTCGTCTGGCCGACCATTTCACAATTCACGCCCCGGATGTTGTCGTACGGTTTCGTGGCATTCGGAGGTCGTTCGGGTGGTTTTGACCCCCCAAAGCGCCATTTCAGCGCGCGCCGCGCTGCTGAAAAGGACACAATCGGACGTGCCGCGCGTACCGCACGTCCGATGGACGTTCGGCCTCCTCCTGCATCTCAGGAATAATATTTCTATCGTTCCCGTGCGGTTTCAGGTCGTTCGGAGCACTTTTACTCCGAATTGGACCGCCGCACGCCGTTTTGGTGTTTTATGGCGCCGAAAACGCGTTTCCGGCTGCCGCGGTCACACGGCACCTCCGAATGAGGTTCCGTCTGGCCGACCATTTCATAATTCACGCCCCGGATGTTGTCGTACGGTTTCGTGGCATTCAGAGGTCGTTCGGGTGGTTTTGACCCCCCAACGCGCCATTTCAGCGCGCGCCGCGCTGCTGAAAAGGACACAATCGGACGTGCCCCGCGCACCGCATGCCCGCTGGACGTGCTACCTCCTCATGCATCTCAGGAATAATATTTCTATCGTTCCCATGCGGTTTCAGGTCTTTCGGAGCACGTTTGCTCCGAATTGGACCGCCGCACGCCGTTTTGGTGTTTAATGGCGCCGGAAACGCGTTTCCGGCTGCCGCGGTCACACGGCACCTCCGAATGAGGTGCCCTCTGGCCTACCCGCAGCACGAATATTACGTACTGGAGGAGCCACCAAATCCTGAATTTCATATACCGTGCGGATGTTTTCTTCCTCAATCTGCGATAACATTTCGACTCCTGTCATGATCTTTGGTTCTGGGCTGAACTCTCTAGAACCATCAAATGCCACTCTGTCCTTTCTGAACCTGTGCTGGGGAGGGAGAAAATGCCTGTGACCCATGTATGCCCATTTTTTGGAATGTTTAAGCCATACAGATTTTTTACTTTTATTGCAATAAGGGCAAGCAAATCCCCCTTTCGTACTCCAGCCTGATAAATTTGCATAAGCTGGGAAGTCATTGATTGTCCACAATAAAGCAGCATGCAGTTTGAACATTTCATTCGTTTCGCAGTCATAAGTCATCACACCATCGCCCCAAAATTCATTCAACTCATCAATCAATGGCTGAAGGTAAACATCAATCTTATCCCCCGGACTTTTAGGTCCATCAATAAGAGTGGAAAGTAATATAAATTGTTGCTTCATACAAAGCCACGGAGGAAGATTATATGGAACCAACACCACGGGCCATGTGCTATGAGTTGCACCAACCATAGACTTGAATGGATTGAAACCATCTGCTGCCAATCCCAATCGGACATTACGAACATCTTTAACAAAGTCGGGATGTCTCTTATCAAAATCCTTCCATGCATGAGAGTCTGCCGGGTGGGTTAACATGTCACTTTCATGAACTCTTTCTCCATGCCATCTCATTAAATTAGAAACTTTAGATGACATAAAAAATCTTTTCAACCTCGGTTTAAGGGGAAAGTAACGCATTTGCTTTACGGCAATCGGTTTCCCCTGTATCGCAATCTGACTTTGATGAGTCTTATTTCCCCTGTTCTCTTTCCACCTGGAAGCGCCACAAACCGTACAAATATCCAAATGAGCAGTTTCATTTCTAAACAACATACAGTTGTTTGCACATGCATCTATAGTCTCATATGTAAAACCTAAGTTCTCTGTCAACTTACGAGCATAGTAATACGACTCAGGAATCTTAGCGTCGACAGGAAGAACTTTTTTCAATAAAACCAAAAGCATGTCGAATGATGTGTCTGACCAATTATTCAAAGTCTTCAAATGCAACAACTCCACGATAAATGACAGTTTATTGTAAGAAGTACATCCAGGATATAATTCTGTTTTTGCATCATCAAGTACTTCATAAAACCTCCTCGAATCACGATCTACACCAGAGCAAAGATTTATCTCACCGGTCTCAAGATTCTGGATGTCAATGCCTTCAGGATCAAACCCACGTACCATTTCAGTAAGCATTTCATGCATTGGATCAGTCATCCTTGCATCAACATCCATCTGAGCTGCATCTGTATTTTGACAACGAACATATTCTTCTCCATGACGAGTCCAACTCTTATAATTTTTCAGAAATCCATTAAAGAAAAGGTGCTCCCTCATAGTATCTCGTGTGAATTGATATCTGTTAGCACATTTTCTACATGGACAACTAATATAGTCACTTTCAAATCCTCTCGTGAAGTCAATAAACTGCATAATGCCATTGAAATATTCTCTAGACGTTCGATTTGGAAGATCAATCCAACTCTTATCCATAATAATATCTGTATACCAAACATTTACACAATACTTATTATATTTACATTTTTAAAATCAACTATATTCAAAATAAATATTAACCATTTGTTCATGAACCATTGATAAAATAATAATGTAACTGAAAGCTCATGTTACCTGATTGAGCTACAAACCTGAAAGGGAGGGGAGCCGAAGGCGGTGCTGCGAGGGAGAGGAGGCAGCGAAGGGGAGCCGGAGCCAAAGGCGGTGCGGCAAGGGAGGGGACGGGCGGCGGCGGCGGCGGCGGCGGGGAGCTGGAGGAGAGGAGGCGGTGAGGGGACGGGGGATGGGCAGCGAGGGGGGGGGGTGTCCGGGGTCGGGGGGGGGGGGGGTGTCCGAGGTGCGGGGAGGGGTGTCCGGGGTGTCGGGGGCCTGTCAGGGGTGCGGGCAGGGGTGTTCGGGGTGCGGGGGTGTCCGGGGTGCGGGGGAGGGGGGGCTGTCTGGGGTGCAGGGGGGCTGTTGGGGGTGCGGGGTGGGGTGTCCGGGGTGCGGGGGGCCTGTCCGGGGTGCGGGGGGGCTGTCCGGGTTCGGAGGGGGGCTGTCCGAGTGCGGGGGGGGGGGGGGGGGCTGTCCGGGGTGCGGGGGGGCTGTCCGGGTTGCGGGGGGGTTGTCCGGGTTCGGAGGGGGGTGTCCGAGTGCGGGGGGGGGGGGGGGGGGGCTGTCCGGGGTGCGGGGAGGCGTCCGGGGTGCGGGGGGCGGTCCGGAGTGCGCGGGGGGGGGGGGGGGGGGGGTGTCCGGGGTGCGGGGAGGCGTCCGGGGTGCGGGGGGCGGTCCGGAGTGCACGGGGGGGTGCTGTCCGGGGTGCGGGGAGGCGTCCGGGGTGTGGGGGGCGGTCCGGAGTGCGCGGCGGGGGCTGTCCGGGGTGCGGGTGCTGTCCGGGGTGGGGGGGGGGAGGGCCGAGAGGCCGGAGGCCCGAGGGCGGAGGGCGGCGGCCGGAGGCCAGAGGGCAGGCGGCGAGGGAGGGCGGGCGGCGGGGGAGGGCGGGCGGCGGGGGAGGGCGGGCGGCGGGGGAGGGCGGGCGGCGGGGGAGGGCGGGCGGTGGGGGACGGCGGGCGGCGGGGGACGGCGGGCGGCGGGGGAGGCCGGGCGGCGGGAGAGGCCGGGCGGCGGGAGAGGCGGGGCGGCGGGGGAGGCCGGGCGGCGGGGGAGGGGGAGGGCGGCGAGGGAGGGCGGCGAGGGAGGGAGGGGGTTAGGGCACCGATGGAGGGGGCGCGGGGGGGGGGGGGGGGGCGCAGAAGCCCCCCGTTTTTTTTATGTAGGTTAGCGATCGCCATTGGCGGTCGCTATTGGTTAGCTTTAGCGACCGCCAATGGCGGTCGCCCGAGTCTGGGGGGCTCCAATGCCCCCTTTTCTAGTAGTGTTATTAGGGTGGATCTCAGCTCAAATAATGTTGTATTCGATGGATCAATCATATATTGTACAAGATGTGAATGTTATGACCAACAATATTTTTAATAGAATATTGAAAATATTGGTTACTAGAACCATGATCATATCTTCTCGCGTTAAATTTATAATTAATTTAATTAATTAGGAAGAAATATTTCCTGATTCTTGATATTTTTATTCATAGTATATGTTGATCATCTAAAAAACCCTTTTTGGTAATTTGTCATTATGCCAGTAGGATCCAATCATAGAATCCCTCTAGCAATGATCTATACATTATCTTTTTATCTCCGAATGATACCAATGAATCACCAAGTGGTAGTGTGGTGGATTTATCTTCTTGAATTGTTCATCTAGATCACTTCACATCTCTTCGGTCTTGAAGAAGTTCTCTGGATATTCTTGTTCTTGATAGGATGTGAGAGGGAAGAGGAAAATTCATATAGGGTAGTTTGTTGTGAAAAACAATTCTTGATTATTCTCTCTTTGAAATTATAAGAGACCCATTTATAGACCTAAGGTAAAGGTTTTTAATTTTATTTAATTAAAAAAGTTCCCTTAATAAAATTTCAATCCCATGTCTAACCTAATGCAATGTATTAAAAATAATAATATTATTTTTTATTCCACAACGTGCGCTAACTGGCGCAATGATAAATATTATTTTATCAGCATATAAAATGATATTTATCAATGGAAATGATCTTGGTTCACTTATACTTCTTAGAATTTATTTAATAAGTGAATAAATATTTAATTAAATATAAATTCATAAAATATATATTTCATTCATAGTCTGAAATATAAATATTTAATAAATATTCAATAAAATAAATATTTGTGATCGATAAATCTTGAATAAAATTATTCCTTAGTCTTGAGAATAATATTTATTACAATAATTAAATTCAAATAGAATTTAATTTATATCAATGGAAACAATTATTGCATGACCCTCTAGGATTATTTCTCATTGTCATTAAGTGGGATTGCCTAAAATCCAAGATTACTATCTAGAAAGGATTCAAGGCATCCAAGAGAAAGAGGTTAATGTCAAAACATTGAAAACTACACATGATTGATCACTACGTAATATAATCCCTTTATCAAAATATCTCATCAAGAAAGTTGCACACCCATGTCATCAAACTATATGCTCGATGTGTCTTTCTTTGAATATCTAAAATAAACTCATTGTTACACCATGAAGATGGAGTTTAATGTGACAGTTCTATTTCGATAAAAGGGATGAGATATCAAATTCTACTAATATGTAAGGGAAAAATGCTTCCATGACTTATTCTTTAATAACACATCATTCATGATTCACCCTATATACCCAAATTCGTTATGAACTGTTATTGTCATGGTTTATGACAATAAATCTAAGTGTGTGAGTAATTAAATACATTAATAACCATATTAAAGTCTAAAGACTATTACACATGATTATAAAAAGGAATATCCAATGAAACATAAACACATGGAATTACTACTAGCAGGTATGTTCTCATAATCTCTCATCTTGGAGATTACCAAGTACAAAAATTAGGAAAATAAGTCTCATTCTCTTATGAGTACTCACACTTGGAAATCAATAATACCACATGACCTATTCATAGAATGTTTTACAACCATAGAACTAGGTTTAATAATATCATCATGGAATTTCAAGTTTATCATCATAGAGGGGAATTATTATTCCCTTTTCAATATAAAAGATAATCTATTAAATTATTACATTAAAGACATGCAGAACAGTGAAAAATATATAATAAATTGTTTAATTATTATTCACTTATTTGAATATATATGTAATCAAAAGTATAAATAGTTGGTTCTAGAACACCAAATCCAAAAAACTCCCGCTTGAAATAGAGCCAACATCTAATGAATTTCAGTTCACTGGACCTCACATGGAGATTATGATTCTATTGAGTAAAGTCTTTAGTTAAGGGGCCTACCATGTTATCTTCCATGGAGACTCTCCTCAATTTAAATTCACCTATATGATAAGAATCCCTCAAGATAAGATATATATGAATTATTTTCTTCATACACTAATGTGAACTTATCCTTTATAAGAGCTACTACTGTAGTATTATCACAATAGAGTGTGATAGGTTCTTTACTTTTAGGTACCACATCAAGATCTTAGAAAAAGTTTCATATACAAAATGCTTATTTAGCTATATTATAAGGAAAATTATACTCAAAATTTACTATAGAATCTATGGCCATGTCTTTCTTTGATATCTTCTAGCTCACAAAACCTCAATTGAGAGTGAATATGCATACTTTATGTGATTTTAGATTGTCTTGATATGTTTGGAAAACAACATCAACATATCCTCTGATGAATATTTCCTCATATACTCTATAGATTAAGAACATATTGTTAGTTCATCTCAAATACTTAAGGATAGTCTTGACTACCATCCAATGATGGTCACCTGGGTTAGATTTAGATCTTCACACCAAACTTAAGGCATATGCGACATTTAGACTAGTACATAACATAAAATACATGATTAAATGAATCCCCAACATGTATGGAATCATTATCATCCTTTCTCTTTACACATGTTTTTGAGTACATTTTTCTTGGAAAGATGAATTCCATGTGACATTATAAGAATTACCCTCTGTTATTATTCCATTCCAAATATATTTAGTATCTTGTCAATATATGTACCTTGACTTTGACAAAGAAACTTATTGGATCTATCATGATGGATCTTGATCCTAAGAATATATTCTACTTCACCTAAGTCATTCATAGAGAAACATGTATTTAACCAAGATTTAATAGAATATAATACCGATATCTCATTTCTAATAAGTAGTATGTCATCAATATAAACTATTAAGAAAAAAATCATACTCCCACTAAACCACTTATATAAAAAGTCTCAAATTCATTCTTTATGAAACTAAATTCCATTATGAATTCATAAAATTAAATGTTCCATGACCTGGATTCTTTCTTTAATCCATAAATGGATCTTTATAATTTTCATATTTTGTTGGCATCCTTTGGAGTCACAAACCCTTTGGGTTGTGTCATATAGAAAACTTCCTGAAGTTTCCCATTAAATAAATCTATTTTGAAATCCATTTTCCAAATATCATAGTCATGGTAAGACACTATGGAAAGTATAATTTTGATATATTTCATCATTGAAACTAGTGAAATATTTTCACCGTAGTTTATACATTGATGCTGTTTGAACCCATTTTTAACCAGTCATACCTTATAAGTACTGAATTGTCCATCCATGTCCAGTTTCTTCTTGAAAAACCATTTTTAACCTATGATATTTATATCCACCAGAGGATCTACCAAAATCCAAACTTGGTTTTGGTACATGGAATCCATTTCATAATTCATAGCTTATTTTTATTTAGAAATATTTTATCCACTTACTTATTCCTTGTAGGTTAGAGGATCATTATTATAAACTAATAATGGGTCAATATACCCAGTTACTATAAAACTAAATATTTCAGTCACTTTAACCTCTCTTGTCCTCCTAAATAGTACTTATATCTCTATAACATTCTCTTCCATGGGTATCAATGGAATTTGTTCCAGTTCCAAATATTTTATATCTTGATCCTAGAATACATCAAAGTTTATCTCTCTCCCACAACCACTTTTAGATATATGATCCTTCTCATAGAATGTGGGATATATGTCAACCAAAACCTTTTTATCTTAAGGTTCATATAGGAAGTATCCCCTTGTTTTAGAGGGAAATCCTATAAAGGTACACTCAGTGCCTCAAGATGAAAGTTTTTTTTCCAAAAATAGCCTTAACAAACGCTTCACATCCCCACACTCGTACACGTGACAACATGAGTTTATTTATATACCAAAGTTCATATGGAATATTGTTTTCTTTTTTAGTTAGAACTTGATTTAGAATGTGTTCTGTTGTCTATAATTTGTATCCACAAAAGGATAAAGTAAGACTCAAATGACTCATCATTGATATCACCATGTATAATAAGGTGCAATTACTCTTTTCAATTACACCATTACATTATAGTGAATAAGGACGAGTGGGTTAGGATAAAATCCCAAACACCTAAAAATAATCAATGAAAACTTGATTAAGATATTCTACACCATGATCTGAGTAGAGTTTTTTAATTTTTTTACCAAGATACTTATCAACTTCATTCTTATATTCATTTAACCTCTCAAAGGAATATGAATTACACCTCATTAAGTAGACATATACATATCTATTAAAATATTTATTAAAAGTTATGAAGTATGAGTACCCACCTATTGCTTTAATAAGAAATATCCCATACATATTAGTATGAGCTAACTCATGAAGCTCGGTGGCCATTTCACCATTTAAACTAAATAAATATTTGGTTAGTTTTAATTGTAATCATGAATTACATACATAAAATGGTTTCAGTTAAAAAGAATCTAAATATCCATCTTAGTGTAATATGGTCAAACATATTTTATTTATATGACCTAGCTAGTGATGCCATATTTGGGTGTGGGAAGATTCATGTGAATTAGTTTCATTATCGATTTACATTACTCGGTTTATGTTATATAATGCATAAAGACTATTATTGATTCACCTAAAAGGCACCGTTAATTCCTCCAATAATGGGTCAAATTATAAATTTATATTATCCCAAACAGTACCAACTATAAAGGCATAGTATAGCAGAAGTGCAGGGTCAAACCCACAAAGAGTGGGGAACACAATAATAAAAACTCTATAATAAATGGTAGATCTTTAAAATTTCAGTTTTATTTTACTAAAACAATGATGCAATTATAATAAATGAATTAAAATAGAGAAACAAAAGAGAGGGAAATCAGTTTCCATGGGCAGTTTTGCAAAATAAATTTAACTTCACTAGAAAAATAATTATATTAAATAGCTTCACAACCAAATAATTTCATCGATAGTGGAAATTTTCATTCCCTATCAAAATACCCCAGAATCCCAATTCATCATAGTCTGATGAATCAAAATAACTAAAGTTCATTTAGTTCAGATTTCCATAAGGAGAAGAGTAATTCAATTCAATGATCATGAACAAATTATCTCAATCATGCCGAGGTTCATCCATTATTGAAAACATGTTGTCAATGATTCAATTATGATTAAAATATACTCACATTCACAACATGATACCATAAAATAAAATCATCTTTACAAGAAAAGGTAAATAGAACTATGGTGGTACGCACTCCCTTTAACCGATTCCACTCCCCCCTATGGGTTTTAGCCAATCATCATCGGGTGATTTACAATGAAGATTAAAAACAAATACATATGAGATATGTTGATAAATAAATAATGAAACAAGAAAAAATAAAACACAAATATTGGAATTAAACTAATTAGAATTTGAAATTACATAGAAGAAGAAGAAAGAAAATAAAAGAAAAACCAAATGAAAAACCTATCTATAATAGCCTCCTAATGGTTGTTCCTCCAAAATTGAATGGAATTATATTATATTGGATGGAATACCCCATTTATAATCCTCATGGTAACCAATAGGGTTTTCTAAGGTTAAACATTGCATTTAATGGCCATTCCGGGCAGTCAAAGAGAGAAAATACCATCAGAAGATGTGCTAAAAAATCATAGTTTCTTACTGTATCAAGAAATTTCATGTCGTGTATTATGATTACACGATGTGAAATATTAATTTATATTTTTTTCTTTTCATGATCTATATGATGTTCACAACTTACAATTTCACATTGTGTAATGATGTTACATGATGTGTAAACTATAATTTCCGCAATGAAACCTCTGTTTTGTCCTGCTTCTTTAGTTTTGTGCCTCCAGAAGTGTTCCATGATCATTCTCAAAATTTGATGTTGTGCCGCTTTGCTTCACTCATGGTGTAAAGTATCGTTTTGTTCCTAAATTTCCACATTTTCCTCCATATTTCTCTAAATTTCAATCCTGCATAAGATTCCACAAAACATTAATATCAGGAACAAATATTATATTAAATCAATTAATGTTAAATGAATTCATATATAAAAACACATAAAAATATTTATAAAAAATATATTTATCAATTATTTTAATATTCCTCACCACAACATATGATTTATTTATAGAAAAAGAAAAATATATTCCCAAATTTGAAAATAAATCCATATGTATCAAGTCTGGATAAAAATATAATGTTTTTAGTGACTAAAAGAACATAATAAAAATCTTTTAAAATCAAGATCATTACCATTAATAATGTGAGGCGGTATTCCCTAATATCCATGATAGAAAGTTTGGATCCATTTTCTACTCGTAAATATACCTCTCCTCAAGCAATATTCTAGAATTTACTTGGTTCCTGTATTTGAATACACATGTGATCTCCACATGATGTACCTAATACCCAATTTATATAAACAAATTAATCTAATTAGATGAAAATACACTTTAAGCTTCCACTTACTTCTTTAACTAGGCACATTTGTTATTCCAGTGTCCCTTCTTGCCACATGGAAAACTTATAGCATCATGTTCCCTAACTTTCCCTTTGATCTTTATCTTCTTGTAAGGGTGTTGTAAAGAATATTTGGACTTAGATATCTTTACCTATACTTTCCTTTTATTCACTATAATGAAAAAAGGTTCTTTTTTCACTTCATATAATTTTCAACTTGGTGAATCAAAGTGAGATGATCTGGTAGAGATTTATCTTTATTGTTTATATTGAAATTAACAAAAAAGATAGAGAAGCTCTAAGGGAGTGATGAAAGAATGATATCAATGCATAGTTCATCAAGTGGTTTAAACCCTAGGACCTTTAGGTTCTCAATGTAGCCAATGATTTTGACCATGTGAGTCTTAGCTGACACACATTATTCAATTTTACTCTGAAAGAGTGCCTTGGATATCTCAATTCATTCTTATCTAGATCTCTCCATGTATAGACCTCAGAGATGCATGAGCATGATATAAGAGTCCATGTATTCATATGAATTCATGATTTCACTAAACATGGATGAAATTATTAAACACTAAACATTGATCACATTTATCAAGTGTTTATCATAGAAAATAAAATCCTCATCACTCACCTCCTTAGCAGGCTGATCATGCATTGAGGATTCTAGAATCTAATATTTCTGTTCATGGAACAACACTACCTGCAGGTATATAAACCATTCCTAGAAGTTAATAGTAATAAAGAGATGGTATTTATCTAAAATTTATAATAGGGATAACATGGTTTAATAACTTTCCATTATTCTAAAATTATAAAAGAGTATATTATTAGTACTTTACTTGATTACAATTTTTGTGAGGCTATAAAATTTTTATTTAATTAAGTCTCCTACTATTTTATTAACTCCTAATGAACCTCACCATTTAACTAAAAATTTACCATAAATATAGAGATTATAGTGGAAAGGACCCATATTTACCTTATTATAATCCAAATGATGACCATGAAAATTGTAATAAATTTTTTAGTTAGGCGATCTTGCCAACTGAAAACTGGCATATCCTTGAACCGATGAGTAGACTCCCCAATCCAAAAATTCTTACTTAGATTTACTCACCACTTGCCTCCAATTTTTTTTGGATAGATGAAGTCCATTAAATACAATAAAAAATTAGTTAATTCAACCCACTATCTTAATGAATAATTCCCAATAATTAAAAGTTCCCCCAACAGATGTTGAACCGATACATTAATTATGAGTTCATCTTAATTCATATGATGGAAGGATTGATCACTTAATATCAACTTGATGATTTTTTTATTATACATAATTTTTTCTTATTTTATCCTTTACATTTCCTATTAATATTAAGTAGATTTTACTTAAGCGATTAACCATGTTTTGATAAAACATTTACACCTGATTTATTTATTTAAATTCTATCTTTTTATATTAGGAAAATTATTTATGTGATCACAATATTTCAACCATAAAATAAATTATGCATAAGAAATAAATAAATAAATAAATAAATGACATGATCATGAGCTTATTTAATGATTTATTTATTGAGTGGAGAATAAATAAACTTGTGGACATAAGTAAAAACTATTTATGTCGGTCTTAGCATGATTTGCAGCATCCCACTTGTACACCTATGTATCTCCTGAGTTGGTTTATTCTTAGTTTCATCTTGAAATGTATCCCCCTCATCTTCATCTTTAACTGACTCTATGCACCTTTAGATACACCTTTTATTACATATATTTTATAACTCACACATAGGTGAGGGGAACCAAAGGATTGGTTAGGGGAATTATATAAAACAACCTTGGACACACATGTCCTATATAATAAAATGAGGGATGACATGCGGACCATTATATTTAATTTAATAATAATTAATTACAAAACCATGGAATTAAATTAAATTAAAGTAAACCAACACATACATAGGCTAGGTCAAGACCATGATTGGTCATGTACATGCAATGACTATTCATTTAAAATAAAAAACTATCATTCATTTCAATTCATTATTTAATAAGGAAAAATGAGAAAAAATTAACCTAATTAATTATCTTATTAATAAATTAATCCATTTTATCTTATTTCATCCAATCATCCTAAAATTTCGATCTTATGTTATTTTAAATAAAATAAATAATTTTATTTTATTTAAAAATAAAAAAAATTACACAACTTTTTTACTTTGAAGAAACTCAGTAATTACATATTCGAACTACTTAGTATGGTTTTAATTGTAAACAACACAATCATATAAAATATTATATACATGGAATGTGTTATAATTTCAGAGTGTGTATGAACAATTTAATTCCATGTGGTACACATGAAAATTATATAGCATATATAATTCGATGCATTGAATCTTTAGTATACAATAACCATACATGATTCATAGTCTTGAATATTACATGGAATTAATTAAAAATTTAATATAATATAAGTCTTAATGATCAATGTGTGCTATAAAATTAATAAATTGTGGACTTAGAGTTGATAAGGTTTAAGGAGTAATTAATTAAATTTAATATTTCCATATAAATAGGTAAAGTACATAGCGTGTACAATCTAGCCATATAGCATGCACTTATCTTCAATAGATATCTGCAGTACACACTTAGGGACTCAATGTATACTTAAAATAAACATTTATTAAGTACATGGAATGTATAGAGGATACAAGATGCATAATTATAGCTATATGGTTTCTAGTTTGTATGCATCGTGTATTAAATACACATGGTATATTAATTACATGACATAATTTGACCCCATTTTTTCTATATTGAAAACACATGGATTACACAATGTGTAGTCAAAATATATAACATGTACTCTAGAAAATATGTGTGACACCCTTACTGATCTACACATAGTGAATTTATTGCATGTGGTGTGTACTAATTGCACAACGACTCGGAATCCACGTGAGTGTCCTTATGTAATGAACAAGGATACATGGTGTGTAATAAAAGAGTATGTGCCATGTAGTCTTGTATTATATGGCTAGGATCCTTAGAAACTACGAATGGTTTCCTTAGATGTAAAATTAATTAATAATAAATCGATATTAGTAATATTTATGAGAAATGAAGAAGAGGAATAATGTTTTTTGACAAAAAATCAAGAACAAATTAAAACTTGAAATGAATATTAACTATTAAATGTGTAGCAATAAACAATAAAATAAATAATTATAAATTTAAAAATAACCATTTTTATAGAACTTATAGGTTCTGGATGCAGTGGAAGCCCTTATCAGGGCTGATCTTAGCTCAATAAATGTTAGATTTGATGGATCATTCACATAGTGTACAAGATGAAAATGTCCCAACCAATGAAAATTTTCAATCAAATATTGACAAGATAGGTTTCCAAAACCAAGATTAGATTTTATCATGTTAAATTTAGACTGAATTTAATTAGTTATAATGAAATATTACCTCTTTCTTGAAATATTTCTTTATAGTATATGTTGATCATCCAAAAAACACTTTTTAGTAATCTATCATTGCACTTGTAGGATCCAAGTGTAGAATCCCTTTAGCAGTGATCCACACATGCCCCTTTGATCTCGAAATGACATCAATGAATCATTGGGTTCTAACATGGTTAATTGATCATATTCTGTATTTCATCTATATTTATTTACCATTCTTCAGTCTTGAAGAAGTTATTTGGATCTTCTCATTCTTGAGAGGATGTGAGAGGGAAGAAGAGAATTCTTAGAGAGAAATCTATTTTGTATAATTATTATTGATTATTATATATTATAAATTATAAGTGACCTATTTATATACCTATGATTAGGGTTTTTTATTTTAATTAATTACATAAGTACCCTTAATAAAAATTCAATCCCATGTATAACCCCATTCCATGTATTAAAAATATTAATATTATTCTTTATTCCATGGTGTACTCTAACTGACACAACGATAAATATTATTTTACCGAATTGAAAAATAACATTTATCAGTGGACATGATCTTGGTCCTCTAATCCTCATCATTTATTGAATACTCAAATAAATATTTAATTAAATATTTATTCAGGAAATAAATATTCCTTTCACTGTCTATAAAATAAATATTTGTGATCAATAAATCTTTAATAAAATTAGTCCTTATTCTTGAGAATAATATTTATTCCAATAATTAAATTCAAATAGAATTTAATTGAGATCAACAAAAATACTTAGTGTGTGACCCTATATGATTATTTCTCATTGGAATTAGACGGTCTTGCCTAAAGTCTAAGATTACCATCTATTAATGGGACAAGGCACCCAATACAAAGAAGTTAATGTTGGAACATCAATAATCATATAAGATTCATCACTATATAATATAATCCCTTTATCATAATATCTCATCAAGTAGGTTTCACACTCATGTCATCAACCTATATACTCAATACATCTTTCAATGACTATCTAAAATAAAATTATTATTGCACCATGGACATTTAATTTAATATGACAGTTCTATTTAAATAAAAGGTATGAGATATCAAATTCCATTAATATAGAAGGTAAAAATCCTTACTTGACTTATTATTTAATAACATGTCATTTGTGAATCACCCAACATACCCAACTTCTCAATAAACTATTATCGTCATGGTATACAAAAATACATCTAACTGCATTAGTCATGACATGTATTAATAATAATCTTAAAGTATAAGGATTATTATACACACTCATAGATAAGAATACCTAATGACACATAAACATGTGGAATTCCTATAGGCGGGTGTGTTCTCATAATCTCTCATCTTGGAGATTACAAAGTGAAAACATCATGAGAAGAAGTCTAATCAACTTATAAGTACTTTCACTTGACAGTCAATAATATTATATTCCCTATCATAGAATTTTATTCGAACATATTACTAGTTTTAAGAATATCATCATAGAATTTCTAGGTTCTCATCATAGAAGGGAGATTCTATGCCCCTTTCAATGTGAAATATTCTATAGGACATTATTACATTAAATTCATGCAAAAAATGAATAATATGTAAAAATATTTTTAATCAATATTCACCTAATTGAATATACATGTAATCCAAAGTATAAATAGTTGGTTCTAGAACACTGACTCCAATATAGGTCACTGTGGGTGTGCCTGATTTAGGTGTGGTTTATGTTGTTTAGGGGTCTACACTTTGTTCCCAATGTTTTGTCGATGGTTCAAACTATATATCTATGGGTGGAGAACTTGTGTGAAATGAGGATGATAGAAATGGTGAGCAGGATTCCATTATATATTAAGGCAAGGTGCGGTAGAGTGGTGAAGATGATTTTAAAATGGGGAGCACAACTTCACCCCACCATAGTGGGAGTAGTGATTGGTTAAAAATAGTGAGGTAGTTTCTTGTATGATATGGTAGATCTTCATGGTAAGCTATGGTCTCACCCAAGGTATATTTAAAATTATGAATAGATTCCCTCTACATCATGTAATCTCATCATGGTTTCTCTCCATGGGTAGCCATGAATGAATCAAAACAACCAAGGTAATTACTCCATGTCATGGAGCTCCCCATGGTGGACCTGGTTGAAGGCCATTATGACTATTTTTGGTGGCACCATGTTGTGGTGTTGATCTTGATCTAGTATTACCTTCAATAATCAAGGTTTTTTCTTCGGTTATTTTATTTCCACACCTATAAAGGATTTAATGTAGTAACATGGTGCATTCAACTACCACAATTGTTTCCTTTGTTTATTTTTATATTATATGAGAGTGAATGGGATTCCTTTATGAATTGGTATTTTAATGTTAAAATTTCCCATATATTTATTTTTTTAGTCTTATTCTTATTATTTTCTCTCAAATCCAGATGACTAGAGTAGGAACCCTCAAATTTTAGTTGTCTTCCATTGAGTTTTAGACCTCTTCCTTGAAGAAGGTTAACTGTTAAGACCCGAGAAGGTTGATAAAAGCTCTTTGAAGAATCAATGGTACACAACTTCAACTTGTTCAATAGAGGATCTTACCAGTTCCTTGTGGTATGGGTGATTTTATTAATATTTTCACGACTTATTATATAATCCCTTTACTTATTTTATATGAAATGTTCATATTTTTTGTGAAATATTAATGTTTTAAAACTAAGTATAAATTTTGAGCTTTTTTAGAAGTAGTCCAATTGAGTCAGTTTACTATTTTATTTATAACTATCACCCTAAAGATTCAAATTGTGTGTTTATTATTTTTTAGGATTTATAATTCAATATAAAACATTTCATTAGAAGTTATCATGGGATAATTCTTCCATTTTAAGGCTCATATGGACCACACAAGAAGGCCCATAGAATCTGTGAGGAAACTGGACCATCCATGAAGATTGAATTACTAGTCTCAATCCAGAAGTTCAAATTTATTAATTCTCATCCAAAATTTTTATAACAATTCAAGGAGTAATGGATAAAAATTTCAGGGCCCAAAAATAAGAACAAGTTTCCCAACTAATTCTTTGAAGTCCAGCCCACCATTCTATCTAGGAATTAAAATCCTGACACTATTCATGACATATCTCATGATGTAATCATCAAATCAAGCTGAGATTTTGCAGTGTGAAAGAGGATATATAGAAGGAATAAATTTTTGAATAAATCATTCAGATTTTAAGGAATATTTCTATTCAAAAACCCATTCACATTTTGGACTTTAAAAAGTTGGTATTGAAATGGACATATTAAGTTTGTTTAATAAACCAGCCATAACTTTGGATCCTTAAGTCCAATGGCTGCAAAATTTTCAGAGTAGACAGAGGAGATATTATTTAGAACTTGTAAGAATATCATATCTCGAGATTAGGATGTTTAATTTATCAAATTAGCGATGAAAGTTGAGGGAAAGTTTTGGAATGCAAACAGCCCACAACATTAGGCTATAAATACACCCCCTCCTCTCATTGCAAAGGGTTGGAATTTCAGAAGAGAGGATAATAAATTCGCATGACCAAAGCCTTGAAAAGGTCTTGGGAGGACCTTCCATACTCAAGTTTTTATTTGAGAGACCTTTTCTCCTCTCTTTATTTTCATTTACTTTTGTGTTTTTCATTATTGTAATCTTGTAAGTCTCTTTCTTTGTAATTATATTTTAATGCAAGTTTCTTCACCAATATCTCTTATTCTCATCCACCTTATGAAGTTTCTTATTAATGTTATTAAAATAGTTTAAATACAGTTGAGTACCTTTCCATTATTTTTATTTCTCATTCAATCTAATGTTCGTTTTAATTCTCATCATCGTTCGTGTGTGTGTGTTCGACACACCACTCTTTTCTTATCCCTTTATTTTTCTTCTCTTATTAATTTATCATCATAATAATTATAACCAAATTATTAAACACCCAAATGTCTGAGTAAATCTATTATTGGGGTGACTCAAAATTTAGGGATGTTAAGTGATTGAGAGTATTTGCTCAATGAATATTCTTTAATTTAACATTGTGTATGTTGGACTTAACATGTCATGGATTAATGACTTTTTTTGTTTAATGTGTGGTTTCCATGGATTATTGGAACCATAAATACACTACCATCAACAAGATATAATTGATATTAGAACCCTAAGTTAAGTTAAGGCTTGGATTAAATCCTTAACACTTAGGAATTCCAATCAATGTTATCTTGTGAAGTGGGTGTTAATTTAATACAATATAAAGCAAGACTCAATGATTTCACAAGCTTAACTACCTAATGATGAACTCAATCCAATATTTATCAATTTTTTAAATCAATCATAATCAATCAATCATTTCAATTAAGTTCTAAAAACAAACCCCCCTAATCAAAATACAATCAACTAAAAACAATCAACTATTTAAAAAGTATCATCACTGAGGATTTGACTCGAGTGCTACTATACACATTAGAAGAGCATCAGAACTTTGACCAGTCAATAGGTGGCAATCAGACATGAGTTTCAAATGGAGCCATTTCCGGGGATGATGCTTTAAGTAGTCATTAGTTTCTGGTTATTGTAAAAAAAATAAAATAAAAAACAAAATTTAAAAAAAAAATTGATTGAAAAAAAACACAAAGAAAAACCCATATTCCTTTTCCTTCCAACATCTCTCTGAATGCCCCGTAGCCTCACAAAAAATCCCTCAGATTTGTTTGACCCTAAAATTGAGAAAAAACTTTGCCAACTTAGGAGGAACATAAGAGATAATAAACTCATTCAATAACCAGTCCTTGGCCAACCAATTGAATTAGATATGGCCAATCCTAGGGAACAAAAACTAAAAGAACTTGATTCCCCTGATATGAATTACCAACCTCTTGGTATTCAATATCCAAACATATAAGCTTAATTAAAACTCAAATCGATTTTGATTCATCTTCTCCCTCATTTCCACAGGCTAGCCAGTGAGGATCCACATCTCCACCTTAAAGATTTCCAAGTGGCGTGCTCTACCATGAAGCCTCAAGGGGTTTCTAAGGAACAAATCAAACTCCAAGCATTCCCTTTTTCCCTAGCTGACACTGCTAATACATGGATTTACTACCTACCTCCTGGTTTCATAACCACATGGAATGACATGAAGTGACTCTTTTTAGAGAAATTCTTTCCTGGTTCTCATACTGATTTTATCTAAAAGGAAATAAGTGGTATTCATCAATTCCCAAGTGAATCGCTCCATGAGTACTGGGAGAAGTTCAAAAATCTTGTTGAAACCTATCCACACCACCAAATACCTGACCAACTCTTGATCCAATACTTCTATGAGGGTTTATTGGCTATGGAGAGAACTCTCATTGATACCGCAAGTGGCGATGCTCTTATTGATAAAACTTCTACAACAGCAAGAGATCTCATAAGAAATATGGATGCAAACACACAAAAATTCCATACTCGAGCACATTCTCAAGTAAAAAAAAGTCCAAGACAATCAATCCATAGAGTCGAACAAGATGAACGAGTGGATGAGTGAACTTACAGGTCTTGTGCGACAACTAGTTGTGGTATCCAAATCCCCAACCTCATATTCTCCACAATCAATGTTTCCTGGACCTATCAAAATCTGTGGAATCTATAACTCCCCATATCATCCAACTTAAACATGTCCATAACTTCAAGAGGATCAATATGATTCATCTGGACCAATGGAGCTCAATGCAGCATATGCTCAGAGGAAAAAAAACCCTCAAAAATCAGGTCAGTTTGTTAGAAACTTCAACCAACCTCATTCTAAGCCTTTATCTTCTACATATAGCCCTAACTTGAGATATGGGAATCTTATATCTCATCCCCCACAATTTCCTCCTCAAAAACCAAAACAATTCTATTATGTTCAAGGTATTGGTAACTTCTAACAACCTTATCCTTTTGTTTCTCAACCTCAAAGGAACAATCCTCCTCCTAGATTCCATTATCCTAGTGAGCCTTACCAATTCCAAAACCAATACAATTGCTTTCCCAAGAACCAAAATCAAGGTAATCCCAATCCGGGACATGCATCTTTTTCCAAGAAACCATGGGAGAGAAATGTTGAAGGTCTTGACTCTTTCACCCATTATAGTCTCAAGAATATTGAAACCCAAATTGGTAAACTTGCATCCCACATTAGTCAGCAGCAACCATCCAATTCTTCCCAACTCCTATCTCAACCATTACCCAACCCCAAGGGTAATGTAAGTGCAATTGCACTTAGACCGGGAAAGAAAATTTCTATGCCTCAAGATAAGTCCTCCAAACCTCATTTGAATGTTGACCTAGAAAATAAATAGAAAAAGAAATATGAAAAGGAACCTGAAGCCATTACCTCACCTCCTTCTATTCCACATAGGAACCCAATTCCTTTTCCTCAAGCCGTTTCTAAGCCAAAGAAGTCCTTTGAACCCGATCCTGAAATGCTCAAAATTTTTAGACGTGTTGAAGTCAACGTACCCCTCTTAGATGCCATAAAACAAATCCCTAAGTATTCCAAGTTTCTTAAGGAATTGTACACCCACAAGAGGAAACTTAGGACCTTTGAAAATTTATCCACCCAACAATCTATTCCCATAAAGTACAAAGATCCAGGTACCTTTACAATTCCATGACAAATTGGAAGCTCCAACTTTGATGATGCACTCATAGACCTAGGATCCTCAATTAATTTCATGCCCAAATCTATCTTCCCCAACCTTTTTATAGGTCCCTTACATCCAACGGGTGTTGTCATTCTGTTAGTTAATCGAAGCACTGCTAGTCCTGAGGGTATAATCGAGGATGTCCTTGTTTGTGTCGATGATCTTATCTTCCCTGCTGATTTCTATGTCCTTGACATGGAAGGTGAGACAAAATCTTCTTGATATCCCCTAATTCTAGGAAGAGCATTCCTCATGACTACTAGAACCAAAATTGATATCCATTCAGGCATCTTATCTATGGAATTTTGTGACCAACTATTCAAGTTTAACATTTTCCAATCCATTCGATACCCATCTTAGGATCACTCTACATTCTCAATCCATGCTTATAAGGATACTTCTAAGAGTAAATTGAACCCCATTCCATCATGTTCATCATGTTATAATGAGAAAGGATCTTATGAAATTTTTACCATGATTAACCAAGTTATAAATGGTGAAGTTGATGTTGACCTCTCATTCATAGACTCCATCAATCTAGAGGAACTTGAAAACTCTCTTGAATCCCACATCAAATCTGATCTCTACTGCTCCACATTGGACAATATCAAGGAAAATGAATCTGAAGAAACTGAATTCCCTTCCTCCATTCCTGAGTTGTATAACCCAAAAATTAAATATGAGACTTATCTGAAACCTCTTCCTACAGACCTAAAATATGCATTCCTTTTCCATGATCACTCATATCCTGTCATTATCTCTACTTCACTTACTGAAACTGAGGAGTCCAAAATTGTTTAGCTGTTAGAGGAAAACAAAAAGGCCCTAGGTTGGACTCTAGATGACATACCATGAATCAACCTTTCCCTTTTCATGCATCAAATCCATCTTGAAAAATCATACAAACCAATTAGATAACCACAAAGAAGACTCAATCCACTCATCCTTTTGGTAGTTAGGGAAGAGATCACCAAGCTTCTTCAAGCTGGTATTATCTACCCAATTTCTGATAGTTAATGGGTTAGTCCAATTCAATTTTTACCTAAGAAGGGTGGGATAACTGTTATCACAAATGATCATGGAGAGGTAGTCACAACTCGAGTGAAGAACAAATGGTGTGTGTGCATCGACTATAGGAAATTGAAGATTGAAACAATAAAAGATCACTACCCTCTTCCATTCCTTGATCAAATGCTAGAACGATTAGCCATAAATTCATACTATTGCTTTCTTTATGGATACACTGGCTACTTCCAAATCTCAATCGCACCTCAGGAATAAGAAAATACTACTTTAACTTTCCCCTTTGAAACATATGTATATAGGAGAATGCCTTTTGGCCTTTGAAATGATCATTAAACATTCCAGAGGTGTATGATGAGTATCTTTTATGAATTCATTGAAAACTACATGAAAGTCTTCATGGATGACTTTACCATTTATGGTGATTCATTTTAATCTTGCTTTAATTCACTCTCTCTAGTCCTTCAAAAGTGTGTCAAGTGTAACCTTGTGTTAAATTTTGAAAAATGTCACTTCATGGTTGAAAATAGGATTGTTCTAGGGAACATAGTTTCAAAAGAGGGTATTGAAGTTGATCCTGCCAAAATTGAAGTGATCCAATCACTTCCTAAAACCAACTCTATTTGAGACATCCGTTCATTCCTCAGTCATACTGGTTTCTATCCGCGATTCATCCATAACTTCAGTAAAATTTCCCTCCCACTCACTCAATTGCTCCAAAACGATGTCACTTTACATTTCGATGAGGTTTGCAAAAGAGCCTTCATTGAACTCAAAACTGCTCTTACATCTTCCCCAATAACCCAACCCCCAGATTGGTCCTTACCCTTTGAGTTGATGTGTGATGCTTCTGATAGAGCTGTTGGGGATGTTCTTGGTCAGAGAAGAGAAAAAAATTCTTCATGTCATCTATTATGCCTCAAAAATATTGGATGAAACTCAATCTCACTACACTGTTTCTAAAAAGGAACTTTTAATAGTGGTTTTTGCCTTAGATAGATTCCAGCCCTATCTCTTAGGTGCCAAAATCACCTTCTTCACAGACCATTCTGCTATAAAGTTCTTACTCAAGAAAAGTGATTCCAAACCGAGGCTAATAAGATGGATCCTAATGCTCCAAGAGTTTGAAATTGAAATAGAATATAGACCAGGAAAATAAAAACCTATGGCTGATCACTTGAGTAGAATTTCTAATTATTCTCATTATAAAATAATTGATCTAGAATTTCCAACTGAGAACCTTTCATCTCTCACTCTAAAAATACCATGGTATGCCCTAATTGTAAATTACTTGGTTTCTGGTGTTTTTCCTGAATTTTTTTCAAAAGAACAAAAAATTAAGTTGAAAAGTGATTCAAAATACTAATTTTGAGAAGAAAATAAACTTTTGAAAACTAGGGAAGACATGGTAATAAGGATATGTGTCGATGAAAATGAACATTTTTCCATCTTAGAATTTTGTCACTCAATGCCTGGTGGTGGACACTTTGGAACACAAAGGACCTCCCGAAAGGTTCTAGACTCTGGATTCTTTTGGCCTTCACTCTTCAAGGACTCACATTAGTTCTTTCAATCATGTCCCACTTTCCAAAAGTTTGGCATAATTTCAAAGAGAAATGAAATTCCCCAAAAGCCTTTAATTTTCTGTGTGATCTTTGATCTTTGGGGAATCAATTTCATGAGACCATTCTCCCCTTCCAATGGATTTTCATATATTCTTTCGACAGTTGATTATGTTTCTAGGTGGGTCGAGGCCAAACCCACTAGAAAGGATGATTCACATACTGTTAGTGAGTTCTTAAAGACACACATCTTCCACCGATTTGGCACACCTCGTGCCTTGATAAGTGACTTAGGAACCCATTTTTGTAATAAAACTATGGAATATATTTTTGAAAAATAATGGGGTTGTACATAAAACTTTAACTGCATATCACCTCCAAACAAATTTCATGGCTGAACTTTCTAATAGAGAAGTGAAAAGAGTGCTTGAGAGAATTGTAAAACCCACCAGAAAAGACTGGACTGAAAGACTTGGTGAAGCACTTTGGGATTATCGAACTCCCTATAAAACACCCATTGGTATGTCTACTTTTATTATAGTTTTTGGTAAAGCATGTCATTTTCCAGTTGAAATCCAACATAAGTCATTTTGAGAAGTGAAAACTTGTAATTTTGATCTTGAAAAATCTGGTTAAGAAAGATTGTTTCAATTGGATGAACTGGAGGAGCTTCTACTTGATTCTTATGAGAATTATAATATCAACAAAGAAAAATCCAAGGCACTCCATGATAAACACATCCTTAGAAAGATATTTCATGAAGGTGAAAAGGTAATTCTCTTCAATTCTCAATTTCAGCTTCACCTAGGTAAGCTTAATTCTCATTGGGAAGGTCTTTTTGTTATTAATAATGTTTACCCATTTGGTGCAGTGTAAGTCCAAGACCCCTCTTCTAAAAGGACATTCAAGGTTAATGGACATCGGTTAAAGCATCACCATGAGAGGACACACAATCCTGGATCAACATCGACTTCCATTGGATCCCAAACTTATGTAGTCGACCCACCACTAGATGGAGATGGAAACCCACCAAATCCAAACCAGGGGCACCTCTTTCCCTTTAACTCTCTCTCTCTTCCTCCCTCTACCTCTTTATTCTTCTTCCTCTATCTTTCATTTTTTACCACTTTCTTTTTCAAACCCTTTATTTTTCTCTTTATTTTTTTGTGAGTGTGTCTTTATTAAAAACAAAAAAAAAACAAAAAAAAAAACAAAAAAAAAAAGAATCATAACAAAAAAATACAAAACAAATCAAGAGTCAGGGTTACTCACCATCGAGTTTTGAAAAATTTCCCACATTTTTGGAAAGTCAATAGGCATTTTTTCATCTAAAAAATTTAGTATTTTCATCATGACTTTGGATAAATAATTTTGTGTCAAAACCAACACATTTTGAATGCTCAATTTCTGATTTAGAAAATGATTTTCCACACCCGTGAGGAACAAAATTTTCTTTCATGCCAAGGCCACCTATGGAAATCTTTTCAAAATGTGTGTTTTTCACCCTCATTTGCGAGTCTTGAGTTTGTGGACCTTCGATCTGAATTTCTTACTTTAGTGTGCATTAATATGATAGAGGCATTTTCTGAACCCCATGAGAATTATAATATCCAAATAGCCTCCCATTAACCATACATTAATCCTACTTTTGAAATCCCCTTAGATCCTATTAAAACCTTTTCTTTGATAGCCACATTACAAGTCCAATTCCTTATCCCACCCAATATCAACATGGATTTTCTTTGCATATTTTTTTTGAAATTTAAGTGCGGGGGGATGGATTTCATTTTGGGTACCCTTTGTTGATGTCACTATATTATATTATGATTAATGGAAAGAATAATTTTAAGTGTGGGGGAGAGGTTGTATTTAAGTGGGGTTTGGAAATGTATATATGTTTATCATGTACCATTGAAAAGTGTTAAAAAAAAATCAAAAAAAATCAAAAAATAAAAAATAAAAATAAGAAGGGGTTGTGTCTTGGGTAGGTCAAAAATCACTATTTATCAGCCTTTGATATTGTTATAACTATTACAATTAGTGTTGTGAGGAGATAAATCATGGGTTGGGATATGAGTGTGATATCTGTTTAAAGTTCAACTTTCAAAAAAAAATAAAAAAAGAGAAAAAAAAGAACACTTTCATTATATTCTTATGCCATTAGGAGAAGTATTGTGTTTTGTAAATATTACATATTCTCATTACCTTCACGTTTCCTTATACTTTTGTGTCTTATTTCACATTTTCATTCCCTTTTAAATATGTGTTTCCATTTCCTTTCGTGTCCCATTTCAAAAAAAAGTGCACATTACTTTTTCCATGTTGGTGTTTTACCCCTCTTCTTCTCTCTCTTAGACATTATATTCCTACCATCCCATAGCCACAGAAAAAACCCCTAAAAAGACCTCTTGATTTTTGAGCACTTTATGATAGGTAATGGAATCTAAGAGCTCTTTCAAACTCTAAGATTTTAACTTTTGGTTAGTGAATGAGTAAAGCTCCATAAATTAATTTTTTCATCTTGAGAGGAGTATGTTTATGTGCCACCATTTTCCATTTCTAAATTGGAGCATGAAAAAATGAATTGTTTTTGGAACATTGTTTCTGTAACAACTTTTGGTGTAATTCAATATGGATGAGTGAAATAATCTAAACCTCCCCTGATTAGAGAAAACAAAATTTTGATATTTGTTGGTGAGTGAAAATGATTTTGTCATGTTTTTATATTTGTTGCACATGAGGACATGCACAAGACTAAGTGTGGGGTAGTTGATGTTATTAATATTTTCATGACTTATTATATACTCCTTTACTTATTTTATATGAAATTTTCATAATTTGTGTGAAATATTAATGTTTTAATACTAAGTATAATTTTTGAGCATTTTTAGAAGTAGTCCAATTGTGTCAGTTTACTATTTTATTTATAACTATTACCCTAATGATCAAAATTGTGCGGTTATTGTTTCATAGTATTCCTAATGAAATATCCAAAATTTAATTAGAAGGTATAATGGGCCAAGTCTTCTATTTCAAGGCTCATATGGACCACAAAAGAAGGCCCATATAATCTGTGAGGAAACTGGACCATCCATGAAGATTGAATTACTAGGATCAATCCAGAAGTTCAAATTTATTAATTCTACTCCAACATTCAGAAAACAATGCAAGGAGTAATGGATAAAAATTTCAGGGGCCAACTATAAGAACAAGGGGCCCAACTAATGCTTTTAAGTCCAGCCTACCATTCTATCTGGGAATTAAAATCCGGACACTATTCATGACATATCTCATGATGTAATCATAAAATAAAGATGAGATTTTTCAGTGTAAAAGAGGAGATATAGTTAGACGACTTTTTTGAAAAAATTATTCGAATTTTAAGGCATATTACTATTCAAAAACCCCTTCACATTTTGGACTTCAAAAAGTTGGTATTGAAATGGTTATATTAACTTTGTTTAATCAACTGACCATAACTTTGGCTACTTAAGTCCAATGGCCTCCAAATTTTCAGATCAGATGGAGGAGATATTTATCTACAACTTGTAAGAATATTATAACTCTAGATTCGGATGTATAATATATCAAATTGGCGATGAAAGTGGAAGGGATGTTTTGGAATGAAAACAGCCCACAACATTGGGATATAAATACATCCCCCTCCTCTCCTTGAAAAGAGTTGGAATTTCAGAAGAGTGGATAATAAATTGGAACAACCAAATCCTTGACAAGGGCTTGGGAGGACCTTCCATACTCAAGTTTTCATTTTATAGACCTTTTCTCCTCTCTTTGTTTTCATTTACTTTTGTGTTCTTCATTATTGTGATATTGTAAGTCTCTTTCTTTGTAATTCTGTTTTAATGCAAGTTTCTTCATCAACATCTCTTATTCTCATCCACTTTCTGTAGTTTCATATTAATGTTCTTAAAATAGTTTAAATAAAGTTTAATACCTTTCCCTTATTTTTCTTTCTCATTCAATCTAATGTTAGTTTTTAATTCTCATCGTCGTTCGTGTGTGTGTGTTTGACGCACCACTCTTTTCTTATCCATTTATTTTTCATCTCTTATTAATTTATCATTATAATAATTATAATTAGATTATTAAACACCCAAATGTCTGAGTAAATATTTTATTGGGGTGAGTCAAAATTTAGGGATGTTAAGTGATTGAGATTATTTTCTCGATGAATATTCTTTAATTTAACATTGTGTATATTGAACTTAACATGTCATGGATTAATGAATTGTTTTGTTTAACATGTGGTTTCCATGGATTATTGGAACCCTAAATACACTACCATAAACAAGCTATAATTGAGATTAGAACCCTAAGTTAAATTAAGGCTTGGATTAAATACTTAACACTTAAGAATTCCAATCAACATTATCTTGTGAAGTGGGTGCTAATTTAATACAATATAAAGAAAGATTTAATGATTTCACAAGCTTAACTACCTAATGACGAACTCACCCCAATCTTTATCAATTTGTTAAATCAATCATAATAAATCAATAATTTCAATTAATCTTTACAAACAAACCCCCCTAATCAAAATACAATCAACTAAAAACAATCGAATATTTAAAAAGTATCATCGCTGAGGATTCGACCCGAGTGATGCTATACACATTAACAGAGCATCGGAACATTGACTGATCGATATGCGACAATCAGTCATGCATTTCAAATGGAACTGTTTCCAAGGATGGCGATTTAAGTAGTCCTTAGTTTTTGGTTATTGTAAAACAAAGAAAATAAAAAACAAAATTTACAAAAAAAATTGATTGAAAAAAAACACAAAGAAAACCCCATCTTCCTTTTCCTTCCAACATCTCTCTGAATGCCCCGTAGCCTCCCAAACAATACCTCGGATTTTTTTGACTTTGAAATTGAGTGAACACTTCTCCAACTTAGGAGGAACATAATAGATAATCAACTAATTCAAGAACCAGTCCTTGGCCAACCAATTGAATTAGATATGTCCAATCCTAGGGAACAAACACTAAAAGAACTTGCTACCCCTGATATGAATTACCAACCTATTGGTATTCAATATCCAAACATAGAAGCTGAATTCAAACTCAAATCGAGTTTTATTCATCTTCTCCCTCATTTCCATGGGCTATCCAGTGAGGATCGACATCTCTACCTTAAAGAGTTCCAAGTGGTGTGCTCTACCATGAAACCTCAAGCGGTTTCTGAGGAACAAATCAAACTCCGAGCATTCCCTTTTCCCTAGTTGAAACTACTAAGTCATGGCTTTACTACCTATCTCCTGGTTCCATAACCTCATGTAATGACATGAAGAGACTCTTTTTATAGAAATTCTTTCTTACTTCTCGTACTGCTTTTATCTGAAAGGAAATAAGTGTTATTCGTTAATTCCCAAGTGAATCGCTCCATGAGTAATGGGAGAGGTTCAAAAAGCTTGTTGAAACTTGTACACACCACCAAATCCCTAACCAACTCTTGATCCAATACTTCTATGAGGGGTTATTGGCTATGGATAGAACTCTCACTGATACCGCAAGTGGTAATGCTCTTGTTGATAAAAATTCTGCAGCAGCAAGAGATCTCATAAGAAATATGGCTGCAAACACACAAAAATTCCATACTCGAGCACATGCTCAAGTAAAACAAGTCCAAGATAATCAATCCATAGAGCTGAACAAGATGACCGAGTGGATGAGTGAACTTACAGGTCTTGTGTGAAAACTAGCTGTGGCATCCAAATCCCCAACCACGTCTTCTCCACAATCAATGTTTCCTGGATCTATCAAAAACTGTGTAATCTGCAACTCCCCATCTCATCCAACTGACACATGTCCACAACTTCAAGAGGATCAATATGATTCATATGGACCAATGGAGCTCAATGCAGCATATTCTCATAGGAACACCAACCCTCAAAAATCAGGTCAGTTTGTTAGAAACTTCAATCAACCTCATTCTGAGCCTTTATCTTCTACATATAACCCTAACATGAGATATGGGAATCCTGTATCTCATCCCCCTCAATTTACTCCTCAAAACCCAAACCAATTCCAATATGGTCAAGGTGTTGGTAACTTCCAACAACCTTATCCTTTTATTTCTCAACCTAAAAGTAACACTCCTCATCTAGGATTCCATTATCCTAGTGAGCCTTGCCAATTCCAAAACCAATACAATCGCTTTCCCAAGAACAAAAATCAAGGTAATCCCAATCCAGGACAAGCCTCTTCTTCCAAGAAACCATGGGAGAGCACTGTTGAAGATCTTGCCTCCTTCACCCATTCTAGTGTCAAGAATATTGAAACCCAAATTGGTCAACTTGCATCCCACCTTATTCTTCAGCAACCATCCAATTCTTTCCAACTCCCAGCTCAACCATTACCCAACCCCAAGGGTAATGTAAGTGCAGTTACACTTAGATCGGGAAAGGAAATTTCTATGCCTCAAGATAAGTCCTCCAACCCTCATTTGAATTTTGACCTAGAAAATGAAGAGAAAAAGAAATATGAAAAGGAACCTAGAGCCATTCTCTCACCTCCTTATATTACACATAGGAACCCAATTCCCTTTCCTCAAGCCGTTTCTAATCCAAAGAAGTCCTTTGAACCCGATCCTGAAATGCTCGACATGTTTAGACGTGTTGAAGTCAACATACCCCTCTTAGATTCCATAAAACAAATCCCTAAGTATGCCATGTTTCTTAAGGAATTGTGCACCCACAAGAGGCAACTTAGGACCTTTGAAAATTTATCCACCCAATAGTCTATTACCATAAAGGGCAAATATCTAGGGACCTTTACAGTTCCATGCCAAATTGGAAGTTCCAACTTTGATGATACACTCATAGACCTAGGAGCCTAAATTAATTCCATGCCCAAATCTATCTTCTCTAACCTTGTTATAGGTCCCTTACATCCAACAGGTGTTGTCATTCAGTTTTCCAATCGAAGCACTGCTAGTCTTGAGGGTATAATCGAGGATGTCCTTGTTCGTGCTGATGATCTTTTCTTCCATGCTGGTTTCTATGTCCTTGACATGGAAGGTGAGACAAACTCTTCTCGATCTATCCTAATTCTAGGAAGACCATTCCTCATGACTGATAGAACCAAAATTGATGTTCATTCAGGCATCTTATCCATGGAATTTGGGGACCAACCGGTCAAGTTCAACATTTTCCAAGCCATTCGATACCCATCTGAGGATCACTCTGCATTCTCAATCCATGCTTCTGAGGATACTTCTGAGAGTCAATTGAACCCCATACCATCATGTTAATCATGTTATAATGATAAAGGATCTTGTAAAATTTGTACCATGATTAACCAAGTTATAAATGGTGAAGTTGATGTTGACCTATCATTCATAGACTCCATCAATCTAGAGGAACTTGAAAATTCTCTTGAATACCACATCAACTCTGATCTCTACTGCTCCAAATTGGACAATATCAAGGAAAATGAATCTGAAGAAACTGAATTCCCTTCCTCCATTCCTGATTTATCGAACCCACAAATGAAAGATGATACTGATCTGAAACCTCTTCCTACACACCTAAAATATGAATTCATTTTCCATGCCCACTCATATCCTGTCATTATCACTGCTTTACTTACTGAAACTGAGGAGTCCAAACTTGTTTAGGTTTTAGAGGCAAAAAAGGCCCTAGGTTGGACCCTGGATGACATACCAGGAATAAACCCTGCCCTTTTCATGCATCACTTCCATCTTGAAAAATAATATAAACCAATTAGACAACCAAAAAGAAGACTCAATCCACTCATCCTTGAGGTAGTTAGGGAATAGATCACCAAGATTTTTCAAGATGGTAATATCTACCCAATTTCTGATAGTGAATGGGTTAGTCCAATTCAAGTTGTACCTAAGAAGGGTGGGATAACTGTTATCACAAATGATCATGGATAGGTAGTCACAACTCGAGTGAAGAACAAATGGTGTGTGTGCATCGACTATAGTAAATTGAATATTGAAATAAGAAAATATCACTACCCTCTTCCATTCCTTGATCAAATGATAGAATGATTAGCTGGAAAGTCACACTATTGCTTTCTTGATGGATACACTGGCTACTTCCAAATCCCAATCGCACCTTAGGACTAAGAAAATACCACTTTCACTTACCCCTTTAGAACATATGCATATAGGAGAATGCCTTTTGGCCTTTTCAATGCTCCTGCAACATTCCAGAGGTGTATGATGAGTATCATTTCTGAATTCATTGAACACTACATAGAAATATTCATGGATGACTTTTCCATTTATGGTGAGTCAATTGAATATTTCTTGATTTCACTCTCTCTAGTCCTTCAAAAGTGTGTCAAGTGTAACCTTGTGTTAAATTTTGAAAAATTTCACTTCCTGGTTGAATATAGGATTGTTCTAGGGAACATAGTTTCAAAATAGGGTATTGAAGTTGATCCTGCCAAAATTGAAGTGATCCAATCACTTCCTGAACCCATCTCTGTTCGAGACATCCGTTCATTCCTCAGTCATGCTGGTTTCTATCAGTGATTCATCCATAACTTCATTAAAATTTCCCTCCCACTCACTCAGTTGCTTCAAAATTATGTCACTTTCCATTTCTATGAGGTTTTCAAGAGAGCCTTCATTGAACTCAAAACTGCTCTTACATATGCCCCAATAATCCAACCCCCATATTGGTCCTTACCCTTTGAGTTGATGTGTGATGCTTATGATAAAGTCATTGAGACTGTTCTTGTTCAGAGAAGAGAAAAAATTCCTAATGTCATCTATTATGCCTCAAAAAAATTGGATGAAAATCATTCTTACTACACTGTCACAAAAAAGGAACTTTTATTAGTGGTTTTTCCCTTAGATAAATTCCAGCCCTATCTCTTAGGTGCCAAAATCAGTATCTTCACAGACCATTCTGCTATAAAGTTCTTACTCAAGAAAAGTGATTCCAAATCGAGGCTAATAAGATGGATCCTAATGCTCCAAGAGTTTGACCTTGAAATAAAATATAGAAAAGGAAAATAAAACCTTGTGGCTGATCACTTGAGTAGAATTTCTAATTATTATCATTCTAAAATAATTGATCCAGAATTTCCAACTGAGAACCTTTCATCTCTCACTCCAAAAATACCATGGTATGCCCTAATTGTAAATTACTTGGTTTCTGGTGTTTTTCCTGAAATTTTTTCAAAAGAACAAAAAATGAAGTTGAAAAGTGATTCAAAATACTATTTTTGGGAAGAAAATAAACTTTGGAAAACTGGGGAATACATGGTAATAAGGAGATATGTTGATGAAAATGAACATTCTTCCCTCTTATAATTCTGTCACTCAATGCTTGGTGGTGGCCACTTTGGACCACAAAGGACCTCCCGAAAGGTTATAGACTCTGGATTATTTTTTCCTTCACTCTTCAAGGACTCACATGAATTTTGTCAATCATGCCCAACTTGCCAAAAGTTTGGCATAATTTCAAAGAGAAATGAAATGCCCCAAAAGAATTTAATTTTCTGTGAGATCTTTGATGTTTGGGGAATCAATTTCATGGGACTATTCCCCCCTTCCAATGGATTTTGATACATTCTTCCTGCAGTTGATTATGTTTCTAGGTGGGTCAAGGCCAAACCCACTAGAAAGGATGATTCACATACTGTTAGTGAGTTCCTAAAGACACACATCTTCCACTAATTTGGCACACCTCATGCCTTGATAAGTGACTTAGGAACCCATTTTTGTACTAAAACCATGTAATTTATTTTGAAAAATAATGGGGTTGTACATAAAACTTCAACTTCATATCACCCCCAAACAAATGGCATGGCTGAAATTTATAATAGAGAAGTGAAAAGAGTGATTGAGAGAATTGTAAAACCCACCCGAAAAGACTGGCCTGAAATACTTGGTGAAGTACTTTGGGCTTATCGAACTGCCTATAAAATACCCATTGGGATGTCTCCTTTTAGGCTAGTTTTTGGTAACACATGTCATTTTCCAGTTGAAATCCAACATAAGTCATTTTGGGAAGTGAAAACTTGTAATTTTGATCTTGAAAAATCCGGTGAAGAAAGATTGTTTCAATTAGCTGAACTGGAGGAGCTTCGACTTGATTCTTATGAGAATTATAATCTCTACAAAGAAAAATACAAGGAACTCCATGATAAAAACATCCTGAGAAAGATATTTCATGAAGGTGAAAAGGTAATTCTCTTTAATTCTCGATTTTGGCTTCACCCAGGTAAGCTTAATTCTCGTTGGGAAGGTACTTTTGTTATTAATAATGTTTACCCGTTTGGTGCAGTGCAAGTCCAAAACCCCTCTTCTAAAAGGACATTCACGGTTAATGGACATCGGTTAAAGCATCACCATGAGAGGATGCACAATCCTGTATCAACATAGAATTCCATTGGTTCCCCAAATTCTGCAGTCGACCCACCACTAGATGGAGATGGCAACCCACCAAATTCAAACCAGGGGGCACCTCTTTCCCTTTAACTCTCTATCTCTCTTCCTCCATCTACCTCTTTATTCTTCTTCCTCTGTATTTCATTTTTTTACCACTTTCTTTTTCAAACCCTTTATTTTTCTCTTTCTCTTTTGTGTGAGTGTGTCTTTATTAAAAACTAAAAAAAAACAAAAAACAAAAGAATCATAACAAAAAAGATCAAGAGTCAGCTTACTCACCATCGAGTTTTTAAATTTTGTCCCACCTTTTTGGGGAGTCAACAGGCATGTCTTCACCTAAAAAATTTTGTATTTTCATCATGACTTTGGATAAATAATTTTGTGTAAAAACCAACACATTTTTAATGCTCAATTTTTGATTTGGAAAATGATTTTTCCCACCTGTGAGGAACAAAAAAAAATTCATTCCAAGGCCACCTATGACCATCTGTTCAACACCATAATCCATATTTTTATATTTTCAAGTGACACTTTAAAGGATAAGTGTGAACCCACCACAAATACAACTAGATAAAAAATCATAACCCGCTACTCAATCATCCAAAGAACCGCGCCCAAAATTTTTCAGATTTCAAATTTCAACTTTCAAAATGAAAACATCCCCAATCTCAGGCCACGTGAAGCCCGCTTCACATGCCCCAAAACTGCCACCTCCATCCATCTTCATCGCCGTCAAATAAAACCGCCGCCCGAGACTCCACAATCATCGCACCACTGACCTTATCCTTACGCCATCGAACTTCCGTCACATTGATCCATCACCGTCGACAACATCGTCGCTGTCATCCACTTCACCATCGATTGCCACTAGTACCAAAAATCATCTCTAACTCTGATCCGTAAGAATATATTCATCGTTGTTCAGAAATCCCACCAAAATATTGAATCCCATCGTCACTATCTCAATATCACGACACCAATGACCAACACCATAACACAAAATCACTATCGAAGAGCACAAACCAACAGTGAGGAAGAAACCCAAAAGATAAATTGAAACCTGATTAGAACCCAAGATAAAACAAAACAAGAGGACTAGGAGTTGATGATCAAAAGGAAGAATAGCCGGGGTTGAAACCCTAAAGGAACCCGGGGATGAAACCCTACAAGGAAAGATCCACGACCACCGAACCGAATACCCAAAACCACTGTGTATCCATCACTCCAAAACCGACCTGGAGAGGAGTGGTGGAACACTTGGTCAGAGCAAGGTGGGAGAGGCCGAGGAATAAAACCTGAGATAAAAACTTATGGAAGAAACCGTAAAATAAAAAGAAAGAAACTCGGAATGAAACCCAAGAAAGAAGAACTGATTCCGAAGGCACCTGGAAATCTGACGTCCGCCAAATAGCTTTCCCAAAACCTCAGAGTATCCCTCACTCCAAATATGACCTGGATAGGAGCGGAGAAACTCAAGGTCAGAGCGTAGTAGAGGTAGCCGTGGGGAAACCAAAATTCCTTCACGGAGTAGGGAGATAGATCGAAAAGGGGAAACCCTAATAGGACGAGCGAGGGAGAAGAAGAAACCAGGAGAAAGCAGAGCAGGCGAGGGAGAGAATAGGGAACCTGAAAGGACCAGGGCAGAGGAGTCGTCGCTGCCAGTGGGGGTCGAAACCCTAAGAGCGAAGGTCTGAAGGCAAGCTGAGAGCTCTAAATCTCCAGGAGAATGAGGCACCATCATTTCAAAATGTGTGTTTTTCACTTTCATTTGTGAGGCTTGAGTTTTTGGACCTTCGAGTTGAATTTCCTACTTTAGTGTGCATTAATATGATTGAGGCATTTTCTGAACCCCATGAGAATTATAATATCCAAATAGTCTCCCATTAACCATAAATTAATCCTCCTTTTGAAATCCCCTTAGAGCCTATGAAAACCTTTTCTTTGATAGCCACATTACAAGCCCAATTCCTTATCCCACCCAATATCAACATGGATTTTCTTTGCATAATTTTTTTGAAATTTAAGTGTGGGGGGATATATTTCATTTTGGGTACCCTTTTTTGATGTCACTATATTATCTTATGTTTGAGGGAAAGAATCATTTTAAGTTTGGGGGAGAGGTTTTCTTTCAGTGGGGGTTGGGAATGTATATATGTTTATCATGTACAATTGAAAAGTGTTCAAAACAAAAAAATCGAAAAAAAATCAGAAAAATAAAAAAAATGAATAATAAGAATGGGTTGTGTCTTGGGTAGGTAAAAAAATCACTATTTCTCAGCCTTTTATATTATTATAACTATTAAAATTAGTGTCGTGATGAGATAAATTATGGGTTGGTATATGAGTGTGATATCTGTTTCAAGTTCAACTTTCAAAAAAAAGAAGAAAAAAAGAGAAAAAAAAGAACACTTGCATTATATTCTTATATAATTGGGAGAAGTTTTGTGTTTTGTAAATATTCCATATTCTCATTCCCTTCATATTTCCTTCCACTTTTGTGTCTTATTTCACATTTTTATTCCCTTGTAAATATGTGTTTCCATTTCTTTTCTTGTCCCATTTCAAAAAAAAAGTGTGCATTGATTTTTCCATGTTGGTGTTTTACCACTCTTCTTCTCTCTCTTGGACATTATATTCCTACCATCCCATAGACATAGAAAAAACCTCTAAAAAGACCTCTTGATTTTTGAGCACTTTATGATAGGGAATGGAAGCTGAGAGCTCTTTCAAATTCTAAGATTTTCACTTTTGGTTGGTGAATGAGTGAAGCTCCATAAATTAATTTTTTCATATTGAGAGGAGTAAGTTTTGTGTGCCACCATTTTCCATTTATAAATTTGAGCATGAAAAAATGAATTGTTTTTTGAACATTTTTTCTGTAACAAATTGTGGTGAAATTAAATATGGATGAGTGAAATAATCTAAACCTCCTCTGATTGGAGAAAACGAAATTTTAATATTTGTTGGTGAGTGAAAATGATTTTGTCATGTTTTTATATTTGTTGCACATGAGGACATGCACAAGACTAAGTGTGGGGGATTTGATGTTATTAATATTTTCATGACTTATTATATACTCCCTTTACTTATTTTATATGAAATTTTAATAATTTTTGTGAAATATTAATGTTTTAATACTACGTATAATTTTTGATCATTTTTAGAAGTAGTCCAATTGAACCAGTTTACTATTTTATTTATAACTATAACCCTACTGATCTAAATTGTGTGGTTCTTGTTTTATAGGATTACTAATTCAATATCCAACATTTCGTTAGAAGGTATAATGGGCCAATTCTTCCATTTTAAGGCTCATATGGACCATAAAAGAAGGCCCATAGAATCTGTGAGGAAACTGGACCATTCATAAAGATTGAATTACTGGGATCAATACAAAAGTTAAAATTTATTAATTATCCTCCAACATTCGGATAAAAATTCAAGGAGTAATGGATAAAAATTTTAGGGCCCAACTATAAGAACAACATGCCCAAATAAGGCTTTGAAGTCCAGCCCACCATTCTATCCGGGAATTAAAATCCGTAAACTATTCATGACATATCTCATGATGTAATCATCAAATCAAGATGAGATTTTGCAGTGTAAAAGAGGAGATATATGAAACCTAATTTTTTGGAGAAATTATTTGAATTTTAAGGCATATTTCTATTTAAAAACCCATTAACAATTTGGACTTCAAAAATTTGGTATTGAAATGGACAGATTAACTTTGTTTAAGAAACTGGCCATAACATTGGATACTTAAGTCCAATGGCCGCCAAATTTTCAGAGCAAACACAGGAGATATTTATCTACAAATTGAAAGAATATCATATCTCAATATTCAGCTGTATAATATATCAAATTGGTGATGAAATTGGAGGGAAAGTTTTGTAATGAAAACAGCCCACAACATTGGGCTATAAATACATCCCCCTACTCTCCTTGCAAAGGGTTGGAATTTCAGAAGAGAGGATCATCAATTGGCATTACCAAAGCCTTGACAAGGGCTTGGGAGGACCTGAAATACTCAATTTTTCACTTGATATACCTTTTATCCTCTCTTTGTTTTCATTTACTTTTGTGTTCTTCATTATTGTAATTTTGTAAGTCTCTTTCTTTGTAACTTTGTTTTATTGCAAGTTTCTTCTTCAATATCTCTTATTCTCATCCACATTCTGTAGTGTCATATTAATGTTATTAAAATAGTTTAAATACAGTTGAATACCTTTTCCTTATTTTTCTTTCTCATTCAATCTAAAGTTCGTTTTTAATTCTCATCATCGTTTGTGTGTGTGTGTTCGACGCACCACTCTTTTCGTATCCCTTTCTTTTTCTTATCTTATTAATTTATCATCATAATCATTATAACCAGATTATTAATCACCCAAATGTCTGAGTAAATATATTATTGGGGTGAGTCAAAATTTAGGTATGTTAAGTGATTGAGAGTATTTTCTCGATGAATATTCTTTAATTTAACATTGTGTATGTTGGACTTAACATGTTATGGATTAATGACTTGTTTTGTTTAACGTGTGGTTTCCATGGATTATTGGAACCAGAAATAGAGCACCATCGACAAGATATAATTGAGATTAGAACCCTAAGTTAAGTTAAGGCTTGGATTAAATCCTTAACACTTAGGAATTCCAATCAATGTTATCTTGTGAAGTGGGTGTTAATTTAATGTAATATAAAGCAAGGCTCAATGATTTCACAAGCTTAACTACATAATGATGAACTCACACCAATCTTTATCAATTTGTTAAATCAATCATAATAAATCAATAATTTCAATTAATCTCTTCAGACAAACCCCTCTAATCAAAATATAATCAACTAAAAACAATCGACTATTTAAAAAGTATCATCACAGAGGATTCGACCCGAGTGCTGCTATACACATTTACAGAGCATCGAAACTTTGACCGGTCGATAGGCGATAATCGGCCGTACATTTCAATGGGATTTATAGATTTTGTCTTATATTTAATATTATTATGTGCTTGATATATTGTAAAACCTTTTAATACTCTATTAATTTTTAATCCTTGGATTTTTATCCCTTAGTACCAAATAAATGGAATTGTCATCATTTACACCCCTTGTTATCCCCTTCGAAATGAGTGATAGGATATCTTTTCATTACTCTTGATTTAGGTCCTCCCATTATTAACTTAATCCATGTATTCTTGAAATGACTCAACAAATTGAGAATTTACCTTAGTAAAACCTTAGAGTCCAATATAAGAATATTCTCTCTCCTCAGACTTATTGGGAATGATTTAGTTTAGGGGAGGGGTTTCAATTTACTTAATTCATTTTACTATCACACTCTTCTCTCAAGACCTTGTTTGGTTCAGGGGAAGGGGTATTTAAATTCATTTTTTTTCATTTTATTTCTATAATTTATTTTTAATTTATATCTCATTATTCTAGTTATTCTCACTACAGGAAAACTGTGTTTTAACAGTGGTTTTCAAAAACTACCACTAAATGTTTTTTGATAAAAAAATTAGTGGAATTTTTAAAAACTACCGCTAAATGTTTTAAATTTTTTTATAATTGTTTTAAAAAAATTTCCCTAAAAAATTATACAATTTTTTTTAGCGGAGGGTTTTTCAAAACCACCGCAAAATTGAAGGAAAAAAATTAAAAAATTAAAAAATTAAAAAATAATTATTTTTTATTTACAATAAAATATAGTTTATTATTTATAATTTTAATTAATTATTATGTGTTAATTAATAAATATTTATAATTATTAGTTAATAATAACATGAAAATTAAAACAAATTACAAAAACCTAAAAACCAGACTTCCACATCAAATGATCATAACTTCTGACTTGGGTGACTATTTCAGTTCTACAACCAGTCAAATAGAAGCTTATGAAATGAGTTAAAACCAGGTGAGATTTAAATCATGTGACAATCATAGGGAAAAAAATATATTCAAATTTCAAAAAGATCAAAAATTGAACTTGAACTTCAAATGACCATAACTTTTAATCTGGGTGTTCATTTAGGCTTTATCACATATCAAATTTAAGCCTGCACTGAGATCTATGAATTTTAGGTTTTTACCAACTTTTTGAGCATTATAACCATTTTTATTATGCTAAAAAGGCTCATAAGGCCTCCAAAACAGAGGTTTTACTTGTTGACCCCGATTTCTTAAAACTCAAACTGTTATAACATTCGTTCCAAGTGTCTGTTCGGCCTATACCACATATCATATCAAAGTTTATTTCATGATATTTGATTTGAATGGTTGTGGCACTAAAAAAGGAGTCTCAAATCAGATTTTATGGGCACTTTAGTGTTTTTAGGGTTTTTAGAGGTTCTTAACGTTTTATGATTTATTTGTTTATTTATTTGTTATTTATTTGTTATTTATTTGTTTATTTATTTATTTATCTGTTTATTTATTTATTTAATATTTAATATTTAATATTTATTTATTTATTTTTATTTAGTTATTATGTACACATTAATTATTAATTGATTTCTAATCTATTAATTAATTATTAATTATTAATTTATTATTAGTTTATTATTAATTAATTAATTAATTAATTATTAATTAATTATTCATTATTTATTAATTAATTATTAATTAATTATTAATTACTTATCAAATATTAAATATTAAATATTAAATATTAAGTATTAAATATTAAATATTAAATATTAATTAAGAATGATTAATTATTAATTATCAATTATAGTTATTAGTTATTAGTTATTATCAATTATTAATTATTAATTATTAATTATTAATTATTTATTTGTTTTTAGTTATTAGTTATTATTTATTTATCTATTTATTATTTATTTATTTATTCTTCATTCTTTATTCTTTATTCTTTATACTTTATTATTTATAATTTATAATTTATAATTTATATTTTATAATTTATAATTTATTAGTTTATTTTTAATTAATTAAATATTTATTTATTATTAGTTTATTAATAATTATTTATTTATTTATTCAATATTCAATTTTTATTAATTGGAAATTAATTAATTATTAAATATTTATAAATTTTTAAATATTAAATATTAAATATTAAATATTAATTCTTAATGATCAGTTATAATTTATTAGTTATTAATAATCTTTTATTATTTATTATTTGTTATTTATTATTTATTATTTATTATTTATTTTTTATTATTTATTTATTATTTATTTATTATTTATTTACTCATTATTTATTTATTCATTTATTTATTTATTCATTATTTATTATTTATTATTTATTATTTAATATTTATTAATTTATTTTTAATTTATTAATTATATATTTACTATTAGTTTACTATTCATTCATTTATTTATTTTTATTATTTTATTTTTATATAAATAATTTATTATTATTGAATTTTTAATTACTTATTTATTATAAATTCATTATATATTTATTATTAATTTATTCATGTTTTATTATTTATTATTTATTATTTATTAATTTACTATTAATTTCTTATTTATTTATCATATATTAATTTATTTTATTATTTATACATTACTTATATATTATATGTTATATATTATATATTATATATTATATATTATATATTACATGTTATGTATTATGTATTATATATTATATATTATATATTATATATTATATATTATATATTATATATTATATATTAGATATAATTTTGTGTTAAGTATTTATTATTTATAATTTTAAATTTACTATTTACTATTTACTATTTATTATTTTCTATTTTTTATTTACTATATATTTCCATATTATATATTTATTTATTTATTATTCATTTATATTCTATTTATTAATTATCAATTAGTAAATAGTAATTATTAAATATTAATAATTAATAATTTATTATTGATTATTGATTATTGATGGTTGATTAATCATTATTGATTAATAATTATTTAGTGTGTATATATTTGTTATGTATTATTTGATTTTTCAATTAATATATATATATATATATAAGTAAATTAAATTTGATTTATTGACCACATGAAGAGCCTGTTGCAGTGGTAAAGTCTTTAGAGAATAAGCAAGATGTAAGAGGTTCAAATCTCATCCAACACAGAATTTCTATATATGGCATGAACATGTGCATGGACATGGGCTTGTGCATTAGCATGATAATAATAAATAATAAATAATAAATAATAAATAATAAATAGTAAATAATAAATAATAAATAATAAATAATAAATAATAAATAATAAATAATAAATAATAAATAATAAATAAATAAATAAATAAAATTAATTAATTAATTAATTACGAAAATAAAATAAATAAATAAATAATTATAATATAAAAAAATAAAAAAAAATAAAAAAATAAAAAACTATTTACCAATGATTTAAACCACTGCTAAAAAACCGCTGCTAAATTGTTCTATGATGGTTTTAGAAAACCACTGCCAATTGATTGCCGACACACAATTTAGTGGCGGTTTTCCAAAACCATCGCAGAATGATTGAGCGGCAGTTTAAACTGCTGCTGAATGAAAAAAAAACCGCCACTAAATGCAAATTTTGACGTAGTATCTTGCTCCTTTAAATTTCTTCTCGTAATCATTATTATTACGCCTTCCTATTATATGAATTGAGTGGCATTGATTTCCTACTACTGAAATATATAATATTCCATGAGAAATGAAAATGTTTGGAAATGAATGAAAGGGATAACTTTTCTATGATGGTGGAAATAGGGGATGATAATTATTTTCTTATTATGACATGACCAATTATATTTAATATGTGCTTCCAATTTTATTTTACATCTCGTGTGAAATGGGAAAAATTATGGAAATGAATATGAAGAAGAGAATCTGGAATGGGAGTGATAATGTGAAATAATTACACTTCCTTGATGAGTTTCTCCATTGATTATGCATGATTTGTTGTAGTGTTTTTATTATTATGTTGAACCATATGTATAAGGCCCCAACCTTAAACATTACTTAATCTTGAGTTATTACAAGATTACACATTGAGGATCTTTTCAGGTTTAGAGTTTTAGAGAATTAGATCATAAATCATGCATTACATTCCACATTTAAACAAAGTGGTTACATAAAAGATAGTATTCATTTTTTCCCCATCAACAGAAACATATTTAAAACAAAACATGGATTATTTCATGACACTTCCTTGACCCTATCATCACATCATTTACCTTTCCCTTGACCTGTGAAAAACATTTCAAAAAATTGGGATGAGCATAAAAATCTCAGTAAGGGATATAAAAGTATAAAATGAAAACATTGGTCCATGTATGAAATCATACTTTACTCATAAAACATAAGCATTTTAACATACCTCATCAAATCATGAATAAATCATATAAATCATAAGACATAAAGGTAACTTGAGGCATTCATAACATTCTTACGTAGGGAGTAACTCTCATGGTTACGTTTGGAATACCCATCACAGTATATTCCCAAAATCTCTTCAGATAAACCTTAACGTTTAACTCCTTCGCGTTACCCAATGCATTGGAGATCTATATCAGGCTCACCCTCCCTTAGTTTATCACGAAACCACCCATCTTTATAACAATGCCCAAGAACCATAACATAATTGTATCACATAAAACATGCATAAAGGAAACATAACATTTCCACTTTTCAATCACAAGATATCAATACAACACATTGATATAAAAACATTATGAAAACCATTTTCAATACCAAAATAAATGAAAAGTAAAACATGGTATTTTTTTTTCATTTAAAAAAATGTTATGGCTTGTAGAGGAAGCTGAAGCTCAAATAATGGTCACGGCGGTGGAGAAGTCGTTGTCGCCGCATACGTACGACAAAAAAAACATTCCCTTTTGTCATTTAGTAAACGCTTCGTATAAAAAAGATTTATTTTGAATAAACATAAAAGTCAAAGGGGTTTATACACTGTATAAAAGAAAGTTGTGCATAAAAAAAATATGCCTCAATGAAAGGAGATTGAGACGAAGTCCCATACCTCGTATTCGACTTCACTCGATCGTTATTTAATCTCCTGAATAATAAACTTGAGTTAATTTCTATTTTCTTAAGAACCTTTTTCAAGTTCATTATTCCTTTTATATCACTTATTACCATTTTATGAACACTATGTAATTATTTAAGTTAACAATGGTCGTTTTGTCGATCATTAGTACTTGAGTAAAAAATAAACTCTTTATAATTACAAGTTGTTCATGTGGTAAAATATCCATTATATCCAGAATTATATTCATGATTTAGATATCATATATGCCATATATATCCAGTATATACATGCATTTACAATATTACATAACATTTAGAGGTAAGAAATGAAATGCACCGTTCATGGAGACGGTAAGCCATACGTACGCATGAACACTACTTTCATTTCTATTTCATATTTTATGGAATGGAATCATAATGATATAGAGATATATTATAATTACAGTATAATTTTATATATAATATCATTAATTCCATCCTTTATACGTCCCACATATGGCATTAACGAATCAAATCACTTTGAGGGGGCGGTAGTCCGCACTTCCTAAAATGAAGATATCATGTATACCCATAATGGAAGCCATAAAGGTATGCCATAAATGAAAAATATAGAAGATTAAGGAAAGCATAAACATATTATATATCATATATAAATATAGTGACATCTTAATGGCCACATTTTAATATGTTATAAGAATATTGAACAATCATCATTTCGTGAGGCAGAAATTCACCATCCACGGAAACATTATGTTCTTTAACCATTAGATGTAGGTGTGTGTAAGTGTATCTAGAATAATTCTTATAAAAAGATCCCAGTATATTGAAAATACTGGTGTTTTTATAAAATAAATGAATAAAAAGAATTTAGGGGGTTGGAGAAGCAAAATAAAACACAAGAACATGAGTGAAGACATTACCTTTAAATCGAGTAACTCCTATTGGTTTGAACCAAAAGGGTTTCTTGAAGATCTTTCTGCCTATAATAAGGCTTATAGGATGAAGAGAGGTATGTGGAGAGATAAAATGATCAGATATTGGCTGATACAATGGCTTGAGAAGTGTGGGTAAGGAGGTAGAGGTGGGGGCCTTTTATAAGAGGAGAGGAGGGGCACTCTTGGAATGTTATAAAATGTTACTTTATATTGAAATGTGTTTCTGATTTAAAAGGTCCCACATTTATATATTTCAAGTATAAGGTGATAAGGGTTCAAAATATACTCATCCAATAGGTCTTTGACAAGTGTAAGTCTTATATTTTACATTATCTTTTAATTTTATTTAAATCGTTCATTAATGAGGTAATCATTGCATCATCATGATGTCATAAATAATTTAAGTTATTTAATGCCTAAAAATTAGAAAAAAAATACTATGATGTAGGAAATATTTTTAGATTTCCAATGACTATTTATATTCCAAAATATCATTTATGTAGACAAAATTAAATTTTTTTTACTCAGGTGATACATTCTTTGTTATATTTAACTTTCTTTAAAAATAAAAAGATAAAAAGTCATTATCACACAAAAGTGATTCCATGGGGTCCCCAAGTTTGGAACAAGGAATACCATGGTCAGACATGACACAACCAGTAGTATTAGAACACATTTTGGGGTCATTTGTTATTATTATGATATTATTTTATTATCCTTAACTACCTGATTACTAATTAATCAAGACAATTAAAGATAATTACCGTCGTTACTATTTACAATGTCCAAAAACAAAGAGTATTGATTACATAATTTGGACCTTATGATTCCAAATATGTAATCCATTTTACCAAATTCCAAACACAGAAATTTCAATAATTAGTTTAAAAATAATTCCCGTTTTCAAAACAAATAGCAGGCTTTTTGGAAACAATATCTATAAAAAGTTTGACACTTGTTTATGCCCAATTCCAAAGTGAAATTAATCCCAATGACCACAATTGGATTACATGGTAAAAATATATTCTATTTAAACTTTTAAACCAATTAAAAAGATAATCTAACTATATAATTAAATTAGATGAAAAATCAGTTTTGATGTAAAATGCAGTATTTTTCACTATTCATTAAAAAATGAACATTGTCAGACAAATACCAAAAAATTATCCAATGTGAATTTCAATGTCCCAATCATAAAGAATATGTTTATTTTGACAAATAGAGATTATAAAATTGTCAAAAGTTTGATTTAAAAATGGTTTGCCATCAAAAGGCAGTAAAATAATCTTTTAAAAATATTAGTGTATTCCATGCTTAAGATTGGATTTATTCTCATTTTAAGCCTCTGAAACACTATCTAATTCATAAATATACATAGATAAAAATATCTATTATTCATTACTTACTTGGGATGTTACATCCTTTCCCCCTTTAGAAAATTGTGTCCCCACAATTTATTTACTTAACGAATAAGTGGGGGTATTTATCCCTCATTTCATTTTCCGATTCCCATGTTGCCTCTTCACTCATGTGGTTTTTCCACAAAAACTTTACTTGATGAATCAACTTATTCCGCAACACTTGCTCCCTGTGGTCAAGAATCTGGACCGGTTGTTCCTCATAAGATAGATTCTCTTCCAGCTGAACTACCTCTGGACTCAAAACATGAGATGGATCTGGAATGTACTTCCTTAACATTGAAACATGAAAAACATTGTGTACCTGAGATAAACTTGGAGGTAAAGCCACTCGGTATGCAACTGATCCAACTCTCTCCAGAATTTCATATGGTCCAATGAACCTTAGACTCATCTTTCCTTTCTTACCAAATCGCATCACACTTTTCCATGGTGAGACTTTGAGAAAAACATGATCACCTACCTCAAAAGAGAGATCCTTCCTCCTGTTGTCTGCATAACTCTTCTTCCTGCTCTGAGATTTTCTCATGTGTCTTTGTATCAACTGAAATTTTTCTGCCAACTCTTCTACCAATTATGGTCCCATCAAATTCCTTTCACCTACTTCATCCCAAAAAGCTGGAGTTCGACACCGCTTCCCATATAATGCCTCAAATGGTGCCATCTGTATAATGGAATAAAAAATGATATTATAAGAAAACTCAACCAAAGAAAGATGTTGGTTCCAACTTCCCTGATAATCCATCGAACAATCACGTAGAATATCCTCCAAATTCTGAATTTTTCATTCTGACTGCCCATCTGATTGAGGATGAAAAGCCGTACTAAAATTTAATTCAGCACCCAATGACTTCTGAAGGCCTTTCCAAAAGTTAGAAGTGAACCTGGGATCATGGTCAGATACAATGGAGAGAGGAACTCCATGTAACCTGACTATCTCATTAAGATACAAACGGGAAAGTTGATCTAGGGAAAAAGTATCTCGTATAGCAAGGAAATGATCAGATTTAGTCAAGCGATCAACAATAACCCAGATTGCATTATTACCTCGAGGTGTCTTCAGAAATCCCACAACGAAGTCCATGGATATATTCTCCCATTTCCACTCCGGAACTAGTAAAGGTTGAAGCATCCCTTTTGGTAACTGCCGCTCTGCTTTAACCCGTTGAAAATTCAAACACTTCATAGTAAAATCAGCAACGTCTCTTTTCATTCTGTCCCACCAGTAATACACCCAAAGATCTCTATACATCTTAGTACTGCCTGGATGAACTGAAAATGGAGAACTATGAGCTTCACATAATAACTCTCTCTTCAACTATGAATCACACGATACACACAATCTCTTACTAAATCTCAAAAAACAATCATTATCAATGTTGAATTCAGGCAACTTTCCCTTCTGAACCAGCTCTACCTTTTTCTGCAACTCGTTGTCTTACTTCTGTGCTTGCTTAATTCTGTCTGATAGAGAAGATTTCACTGATACCTGAAACAAAACAGAAGAACATCATGCACCAACAACTTCTATGCCAAATTTCATCAAATCCTTAACCAAAGGATCATGTTACAAACACAACATTGTTAATGAAGCATTACTTTTTCGACTCAAAGCATCAACCGCTTTATTTTATTTTCCCGGATGGTAATGAATTGTATAATCATAATCATTGATTAATTCTAGCCATATCCTCTGTCTCATGTTCAATTCTTTCTGAGTGAATATATAATTTAAACTTTTTTGATCGGTATATATTTCACACTTTACTCCATACAAATGATGCCTCCAAATTTTTAAAGCGAAAACAACAGTAGCTAATTCCAAATCATGTGTAGGGTAATTTACCTCATGAGTTTTCAACTGTCGTGAAGCATAAGAAATTACCTGATCATTCTGCATTAGGACTCAACCAAGTCCTTTCAATGAAGCATCATTGTAGATAACAAACTCACCATTCCTGGAAGGTAGTGCCAAAACTGGAGCATTCACCAATCTTCTTTTCAATTCCTGAAAATAATCATCACATTCTTTTGTCCAGATAAACTTAACACCCTTCCGAGTTAGCTTAGTCATTGGACTAGATAACCTTGAAAAATTTCTAACAAACCTTCGGTAATATCCTGCCAAACCAAGGAAACTACGAATCTTAGTTACATTTGTGGGTCTTGGCCATTCTTCAACAACCTTTGTTTTTGCAGGATCAACAGTTATCCCATCTTTAGAAACAATGTGACCAAGGAAAGAAATATTTTGCAACCAAAACTCACACTTGCTGAATTTCCCATACGATTTCTTTTATTTTAAGGTTTGAAAAATAACCCTTAAACGTCTTTCATGATCCTCTTTACTTTTAGAAAACACCAAAATATCATCAATGAAAACAACCACAAACTTATCCAAGAACTCATGGAAAATTATATTAATAAGGTCCATGAATACAGCAGGTGAATTGGTTAGCCCAAAAGGCATTACTAAAAATTCATAATGGCCATATCTTGTATGAAACGCGGTCTTCTGAATATTTACTTCCTTTACCTTCAACTGATGGTACCCCAATCTCAGGTCAATCTTTGAAAAAAACTGAGCTCCCTAGAGCTGATCAAACAAATCATCAATATGAGGCAAATGATATTTGTTCTTAACAGTGATGTTATTCAAGGATCTATAATCAATGCAAAGTATCATTGAACCATCTTTCTTTTTAACAAATAAAATAGGAGCACCCCATGGTGATGTGCTAGGTCGAATGAAACCTTTATCTAATAAATCTTTCAATTGATCCTTCAACTCTAAAAGTTCAATTTGAGCCATTCGATAAGGGGGTTTTGAAATTGTCTTAGCATCAGGAACTAAGTCAACAGTAAATTCAACTTTCCAATCTGGTATTATTCTAGGAAACTCATCAGGAAAAACATCAGGATACTCATTTACCACTAGCACATCATTAATCTGAATAGTTCCCTTGTTTTCAACAATATGTACAAGGTAACATTCATTTCCATCTTTTACAAGTTTCTCGGCCTCTTGATATGTTATCAATAGTAAGGGTTCATTCTTGTACACAAACTGAAAGTCTTTTTGAAAAGAAACTTCTTTAGCTCTATAGTCAATCTTATCATGGTAAATAGAGATCCAATCCATACCCAGGATAACATCAAACTCTACTAGAGGTAAAACAATAAGGTTTTCAAGTAGGTTATTTCCACGGATAAGGATAGGAAGATTCTTATAAATTCTTTTTTACCTCAACATTTCCCCCCAGCTGTTTTTACCACAAGTTCAGGAGTAATTTCTTGAGATGGTATTCCCATTTTACTAGAAAAGTTTTCAGAGATGAAAGAATGTGTAGACCCCGAATCAAACAACACACTGGAATAATCTGAAAAAACAAACAAAGTACCTGATACAACTTCATTTGATGGCCCGACATCAGCTGAAGTAGTTGCAAAGGATTTCACCACCCCTTTCTGCTTGTAGTCTAACTGCTTCCCATCACTCAAGATCTTTTTCAGACACTCGTTTGTATAGTGACCCATCTCATTGCACTTAAAACATTTCACTAACTGTAAATCAAATTTGGTCTTACCATCACCCTGATCTTTTTCAATGCAATCACGAGCCTTATGTCCCATATTACCGCATTAGTAGCACTTTCTAGAATTTATAAGAAATTCCCCAGCATGCCTTTTACCACATTTATCACAAACTGGAAACTTAGTTTTCTTACCGTTAGACCTTTTTGAAGAATTATTTCCTTACTTCTGCCACCTCGGTCTCTTCTTCTGCTAGTTGTTATAGAACACTTGATCATCGACAAACTCCATTTCCACCTTCTCAGCATATCAAAAAAGCTTTTCATAACTCTTGAACTTGTGAGAAGCTAAATGCCTTCGATATTTTGGCTTTAATCCAAATTAAAAATGATTGATTTTACTATCAAGGTCTCGGATAAAATTTAGAGCATACCTTGCCAATCGAGTGAACCTTTCTTCATAAGAAGCCACTGATTCGTCCTCTTGCCTCAATTACAAGAATTCTTTTTCCATTCTAAGTCGAAAAGCCTTAGGAAAATAATTCTCAAGAAACATACCTTTGAATTCATCCCAGTCGAGAGCATCAATCTCATCAGCATCCCTGATATTTTTAACCATCGATTACCACTGATCTGCTTCACCCTCCAAACGGTAAATAGAAAGACTAACCTTTTGATTGTATGAACACCCCATGACATCGAAAATCTTCTCCAGTGATTTAATCCACCTTTCAGCTAGCACATGGTAAGATGATCCTCTGAATGATGGGGGATATTGCCTCATGAAATGTTCCACCACTGACATGTTAATCTACGGTTGATCTGGCTGTTCTCGTGCATGGATACCACCACCATTTATCGCTTGAGTCAACTGCGCCATTACTGCAACAAAATGTTCAGTTCCAATTCTGACCATCTCAGGATGCTGATTCGGAAGGTTATTTCCTTCTGTATGCCTTCCTAGCACTGCTTCCCTATTTCCTCTGTGAAAAACCATTCTGAACAAACATGTCCTAGATGAAGAAACATGGTAATCTTCAAATTCTATATCATTTCAATTTGACCATAACAAAAAAAATATTTTTGGATAATCATTTAATATAATTCTAACTCCTAAACCTATCTAAACCGACCTTTGATACCAACTATAAGGCCCCAGCCTTAAACATTACTTAATCTTGAGTTATTACAAGATTACACATTGAGGATCTTTTTAGGTTTAGAGTTTTAGAGAATTAGATCATAAATCATGCATTACATTACATATTTAAACAAAGTGGTTACATAAAAGATAATATTCATTTTTCCCCATCAACGAAAACATATTTAAAACAAAACATGGATTCTTTCATGAAACTTCCTTGACCCTATCATCACATCATGTACCTTTCCCTTGACCTGTGAAAAACATTTCAAAAACTTGGGATGAGCATAAAAAGCTTAGTAAGGGATATAAAAGTACAAAATGAAAACATTAGTCCATGTATGAAATCATAATTTACTCATAAAACATAACCATTTTAACATACCTCATCAAATCATGAATAAATCATATAAATCATAAGACATAAAGGTAACTTGAGGTATTCATAACATTCTTACGTAGGGAGTAACCCTCATGGTTACGTATGAAATACCCATCATAGTATATTCCCTAAATCTCTTCGGAGAAAACTTAACATTTAACTCCTTTGCGTTACCCAATGCATTGGAGAGCTATATCGGGCTCACTAGCCCTTAGTTTATCACGGAACCACCCATCTTCATAAAAATTCCCAAGAACCATAACATAATCATATCACATAAAACATGCATAAAGGAAACATAACATTTCCACTTTTCAATCACAAGATATCAATAAAACACATTGATATAAAAACATTATGAAAACCATTTTCAATACCAAAATAAATGAAAAGTAAAACATGGTATTTATTTTTCATTTAAAAAAAAATTATTGCTTGTAGAGGAAGCCGAAGCTCAAATAATGGTCATGGCGGTGGAGAAGTCGTTGTCGCCGCATACGTACGACAAAAAAAAACATTCCATTTTGTCATTTAGTAAATGATTCATATAAAAAAGATTCCTTTTGAATAAACGTAAAAGTAAAAGGGGTTTATACACTGTATAAAATAAAGTTGTGTATAAAAAAATATATTCCTCAATGCAAGGAGATTGAGATGAAGTCCCATACCTCGTATCCGACTTGACTCGATCATTCCTTAATCTCCTGAATAATAAACTTGAGTTAATTTCTGATTGCCTAAAAACCTTTTTCAAGTTCATTATTCCTTTTATATCACTTATTACCATGTTATGAACACTATGTAATTATTTAAGTTAACAATGGTCGTTTTGTCGATCATTGGTACTTGAGTCAGAAACAAACTCTTTATAATTAAAAGTTGTTCATGTGGTAAAATATCAATTATATCCAGAATTATATTCATGATTTAGATATCATATATTTCATATATATCCATTATATACATTCATTTACAATATTACATAACATTTAGAGGTAAGAAATGAAATGCACCGTTCATGGAGACGGTAAGCCGTACGTACGCATGAACGCTACTTTCATTTCTATTTCATATTTTATGGAATGGAATCATAATGATATAAAGGTATATTATAATTCCAGTATAATATCATATATAATATCATTAATTCCATCCTTTATGCATCCCACATATGGCATTAACGAATCAAATCACTTCGAGGGGGCGATAGTCCGCACTTCCTAAAATGAAGGTATCGCGTATACCCATATTGGAAGCCATAAAGGTATGCCATAAATGAAAAATACATAAGCTTAAAGAAAAAATAAACATATTATATATCATATATAAATATAGTGACATCTTAATGTCCACCTTTGAAGGTGTTATAATAATATTGAACAATCATCGTTTTGTGAGGCAGAAATTCACCATCCACGGAAACAATATGTTCTTTAACCATTATATGTAGGTGTGTGTAAGTGTAGCTAGAATAATTCTTATAAAAACATCTTAGTATATTTAAAATACTGTTTTTGTTACAAAAGAAATGAATAAAAATATTTTAGGGGGTTGGAGAAGCAAAATAAAACACAAGAACACGAGTGAAGACATTACCTTTAAATCGGGTAACTCCTCTTGGTTTGAACCAAAAGGGTTTCTTGAAGAGCTCTCTGCATACAGTAAGGCTTCTAGGATGAAGAGAGGGATGTGGAGAGATAAAATGAGTAGATATTGGCTAATCCAATAGCTTGATAAGTATGGGTAAGGAGGTAGAGGTGGGGGCTTTTTATAAGAGGAGAGGAGGGGCACTCTTGGAATGTTATAAAATGTTACTTTAAATTGAAATGTGTTTCGGATTTAAAAGGTCCCACATTGATATATTTCAAGGATAAGGAGATAAGGATTTGAAATATACTAATAAAATAGGTATTTGACAAGTTTAAGTATTAGATTTTACATTATCTTTTCATTTTATTTAAATCGTTCATTAATGAGGTAATCACTGCATCATCATGATGTCATAAATAATTTAATTTATTTAATGTCTAAAAATTATAAAAAAATACTATGATGTAGGAAATATTTTTAGATTTAAAATTAATATTTATATTCTAAAATATCATTTATGTAGACAAAATTAAAAATGTTTTACTCAGGTGATACATTCTTTGTTATATTTAACTTTCTTTAAAAATAAAAAGATAAAAAGTCATTATCACACAAAAGTGATTCCATGGGGTCCCCAAGTTTGGGACAAGGCATTCCATGGTCATCCATGACACAAAACGTAGTATTAGGATACATTTTGGGATCATCTGGTATTATTATGATATTATTTTATTATCCTTAACTACCCGATTACTAATTAATCAAGATAATTAAAGATAATTACTGTCGTTACTATTCACAATGTCAAAAAACAAGAGTCTTAATTAAATAATTTGGACCTTTTGATTCCAAATCTTTAATCCATTTTACCAAATTCCAAACATATAAATTGCAATAATTAATTTAAAAATAATTCCCATTGTCAAAACAAATAGCGGGTTTTTTAGAAACAATATCTATGAAAAGTTTGGCACTTGTTTATGCCCGATTCCAAAGTGAAATTAATCCCAATGACCACCATTGTATTACATGGTAAAAATATATTCTATTTACACTTTAAAACCAATTAAAAAGATAATATAACCATATAATTAAATTAGATGAAAAAGCAGTTTTGATGTAAAATGCAGTATTTTTCATTGTTCATTAAAAAATGAATATTGTCAGACAAATACCAAAAAATTATCCAATGTAATTTTCAATGTCCCAATAATAAATAATATGTTTATTTTTACAAATAGAGCTTATAAAATTGTCAAAAGTTTTATTTAAAAATGGTTTTCCATCAAAAGGCAGTGAAACAATCTTTTAAAAATATTAGTGTATTCCATGCTTAAGATTGGATTTATTCTCAGTTTAAGCCTCTAAAACACTATCTAATTCATAAATAGACATAGATAAAAATATCTATTATTCATTACTTACTTCGGATGTTACAATATGTGTGTTTATGACTGATTTTTGTTGATATCACCATGTTAAATGATAAGTCTAATTGAAAATGGCTAAATAATGACATTGTGATAATAATTGGATAGAAATATAGAATATGGAGTGGTAAAGAACAAGAGGAAAGAATGAATATGACCCATTTAACCTTACCTTAAAGGATGCTTCCTTGTATTTATAATTATATATAGTGTTATATTTTCATGTGTTGTTTCATGTGATGATAACAAGTACTGTAATTATAAGTAAGAAATGAAATAAGAGAGTGGCAGTAACAATGAATATCAATTTGGAATTTATATTGAATATTATAATTAATTTAATAATAACAAGATAACATCTAAAGAGACCTTTAGAAATAAAGGTTGATAGATTGAGTTAAATGAGTTAAGATTCACCCAGATATTAAAGACGACGAGTTTATACTTTAGATGATTTTTTATGGGTTAAAGTGAACTAAATAGATAATAAAATGAAATAGAGTAACTGGGTAACCATTGATGATTTGGATATTAGTTAAACATTGGTTAATTACCTTATAAGGAATGGATAAGTCTGGTGTAGGGAACTCTTGGAAAATTAAAGTTATATTCTAGGTGATTGGATTATAGTGTTAGATAATGATTAATTAACTTGATAAATTATGTTAAATATATAATTGAATAATTAATGGTAGATAAATGGTATAACTTTTTTAGTAATAATATGTAGGGAAGATTAAGTAATTAAATCAAATAGAGTATCTTATATAGGATGAATAAACTGAAATGAGGGATCAGAGATTGATATGATTATTGGAATTAATATCTTGTATGTTGTTTTATTGGATCCTTGATTGATGTAGATAAGTTATTAACTAATGTATCATTAGTATATATTTATAATACCTTATGATATTGCATGATTGTACTTGTTTGTTTTCGTGTTTATTGATTGCTTGTTTGATTGTCAATTGTGTGCTTGCTTGTCTATGTTTGTTTGACACTATACAAGCATGATGTAATGGATTTTGGTTATGTGTATACCTGAATGGACTGTAATTAATTTAAGTGTATATCACCTATACATGGGGTGTGATGGCACAAGGTATCATATGAATAGTCCTTTTGAAATGTAATAACTCAAGATTATGACTCGTGAACCTATTATAGGTTGTAATTGATTATGGTTAACATGGACACATTTCCATGGGTTATGATGGATTGAAGGTTATTTCATGTTTAGGATATGATGGATCAAGGTTATAGTATGAGTCATAGAGGTGATGCGGTGATACAATTTCATGATGTTGATGGGTTGTTTGGAACAAGTTGAGAACGAGGATTGCCTGTTGCAATGATGTGATGATGAAAGGATGATTGAAACTGGTTGAGAGTGGGGCTTGCTTATTATGATGATGATGGGACAATAGAAATATGTTGAGAGCATGGATTTACTATTGTGAAGATGTGATGATGATGGTATGATTGATAGAGGTTGAGAGATGAAATTTCCTATTTTTCTTGCATGCTATGGTATAAGATTTAGAGGAAATGGAATATATTATTCTTGATATGGTAATTTGATTGTGATTGATGATGAGAGGTGAATTGTTTGTAAACCCTTTATTATTATATGATTTTGTAACTCTTTTTATAACCCTCATTTATCATGGTAGACAAATATTAATCTAAATAATGATTTAAGGTGACACAATTTTGGTGTTTATCATGTTGATTATTATTTTGATCATTAGATTCATCCATATTCTTTTGTTACTTAGATTTTTCACGCATGTCTATCATAAAATTTTTATTTCACATGGATATAAACTTCTTAAAAATATGATCCTACTGATTACTCCCAAGTGCTCACCCCTCTATAGTTTTCTTGAGCTATTTTGTAGGATAGAATGATTAAGATTGGAGGTGCTATTGTTCAGACAACAAGAATAGAGTAGATGCATAATTCATACATTATCCATTATTGTATTTTACATATTTCATGTATTATATTTTGTAAAGTTTTAACTCTTGGTTTATATATATAAGGAGTTTATCAATTGTATTTTTTTTATTCTCGGGGTTTTATGAGGGAAATGCCTCTCATATGAGTGATAAATACCCTCAGTTCTAGACTCCTACCCAGGGACTATTAGAGGTAGGCCTCAAAGGTCACACTAGTGTCCACCTAGAGATAATTTGTGATAAGGTGGTATAGATAATATGAGTATTAGAGTTATTCATAAGTGAGGTTTGTGTGGGTTTGGTTGGGAAACAATGTTCTTTAACTTAACTTGTGGTGAAGGTAAGGAATTTTCTAGTACACATGCATTTAAGGCCCCTTATGAACAATACCTAAACCCTAAATCTATGAATAACAGATAGCATATAGGTCCTGTGGTAATATTTAATATTAATTAAGGACCATGGAAACCAACTAATCATGTTTTGGTGATAATTCACTAATTCTAGTGTAGAAAATTTAGAAGGGATGCATGCATCATTGTCATAGGTTTCATTTAAGGTTAAATATTTATTTATGAATATGAATTGTGTGTTATTTTTGATAATATATATTTATGTGATGAAATATTATTAGATTTGTTAAATTAAATTCTAATAAATTAATCCATGTTAGTAATTCATGTTATCTTAATAATCATGAAATAATTTGGTGTTTAGTTTTTTTTCATAATATGTCATGAGAAATTTTTTCTTTAAGAATTAATGCATGTAAATTAATAAATTAGTTAGAGCATGTTATAAATTTAAATTTCAGTATTAAATTTATAACATTTTTTACTAGTATGGTTTTATTATTACAAAATCATGTCTAGAAGTTTTTATATGACATGTTAAGATTTATGGTTAGAAGATTAATGCTTGTGACTAGAAAACCTACAAGCATACTGAAATTTAAAAGAATTGTTTTAAAAGTGAATTGTTATATTCTTCTATGAATAATGAATCATTTATAAAGGATTGTTTCAACATAAACATTTTTTAAATATTTCTTGTTTAAGAACACCTTTATACACTATTTATTACATTAATATATTTTGGAAAATAAATGTTTTAAAGTATTCTTAAAACTCAATAATTTTTTAAAATGAAATTTTATTTCATGCATTAAGCTAAAATATTAACTTGGAGATTTTTTGAAACTAAATACAAGCTATAATAATGGGTTCATTTAGTTAAAGTGTATGCTATAATTTTAAATTCTTATCACTTAGCATGAGTAACTTAATTAAGTTTTAAAAATAATGCCTTGTATATATTATTATTAAAAGTGAATGATGATGAATAATTTAAATTGAAAGGTAATGTTATATGCATAAACTTTTTATTTTATAAATCATGACTAAGATTAATATATACTATAAGTGATTGTTATATAAGCATGCTAAATTATGTGACATGTTGATTTTTGTTATGACATGTTGAGCCTGATAAGTTTCAAAGGCTATAACATGATCTAGATGCACAAAATGATTTTATTTACCATTATTTGAATTATATACATGATTTTTTATGCTATTATGGATTAAATTTAGAGCATGAAAGGAAAACATACAATAATTAAGAGGCAAATTGAAAATCTTAGTTAAATTTCGATGAATTAATTAAGATGATTCTGGCATTATGGTGTAAAAAGTGTGTGATAGTTATGTAATAATTGAAAATGGATATTCCATTGGCACCTCCCATGAAATTTTTTATATTGTATTAATAAGTTAAATATTATAATTTTGTGTTGATGAAATTATTTTTTAAATACATGAGCTTGATTTTGTGATTGCTGATTTATCATCCCGTGATAATGCTTTGTGAAATCAAGAATTATAGAATTATTATTGTTATCCTTGGAAGTATTTGATATGGTTGATTGTGGAAAGGTGTGGTTGGAATAGAAATGTTTTGGGGATGAGATGATAATTTTCTATATATGGAGTAAAGTTGTGACAATTAAATATTGATGGATTTTTTTGATAGACTATATTCCTCTTATTTGATAGTTAATTGATGTTTGTTTTCTAGATAATGTTTTTTGTTTTCCATCTATTATTTTCTATATTGATTGGGATGATAAAACATTAAAATTTTTATATCTATTTGATGTTTATTTCTAATATAACTATTTTTTAAATAGTTTTATTTATTTCTAAAACATTCTTATAATAGATTCTAATAAATTAAAATGGAAAATGAAATAATGAGGTACTTGTAAGTGATGATGATGACTGGTGCTAGATTAACCATGATTGTTTAAAGCATGAATGTTTTGATGTAAGTGAAGTTATCATTTTTTGAAAATCATTACTATTTTAAGGTTATTTATCCCCATATTTTAATTTATCAATCTTTTTTTGTGATTCTAAATTAGAATACTAAATTTGGGTTAGTTTATGTGATTTATGGGACATGTGCTAATTTTTATGATTATCTTGAAAATGTCTTAGAAATGATGGATGATAAGACATGGTTATTCATATGTGGATGATACAAAAAGTATTTAACAAGGCATGATATAATGATTCTTTTTGTGTTTTCTAGGGTTTCATTGATACGAATACCCAGGGACCGACAAGTCTCTCAATATTCCCTAGATATTATCTGGGAGTGGGGTGTATTATAGGTCTATTCCTATATTATTTTCTTATAAAACTCTAAAATTATTTTGGAATCCAATCTAAGTTCTATTTAAATGAGTGAGGTGTGTGATGATTTCAATAAATACAAGTGAAAATTTTTTATTTACAAAAAATGTAAGAAACACTTCGAATATTTTTGAGTTTTAAATGAAAAGGGCGTGCATTGATTATAAATTGTATCCCAACTGAAAATAATTATCATACCTTAATTTTTTAAAAGGAGTTTTATGTTCAAACTCAAATGTTTTTGACCTAGTTAAAGTACATTCCAAATGTATTTTTTTTGAAAATTTATCTTAATTTTTTGATTTTAAATAAAGGTACTTTTGTAAAATTATGTTAAATTAATGGATATATTTCTTACTAAAATTTTATGGATGTACTTTGAATGTCTGGAGGGATTTTTTTTCAATAAAATAGAGGGGTATTAAATGATTTTTGTATCATTTAAAAATGTATCTATGATTAAATATGGTTAAAATTAATGGAGTATTTAGTGGGGGACCAGTTGTAAAATTCTTGAGTTATTGTAAAGTAAGTAAGATTTATCACCCAAATCCTCTATTAGGAATCATTTATAGACAATATTCTCTCTTTTAGTGGTATCCTTCCCTAGATTTTAATATTTTGGAATTTTATTATAGTTTATTTTGATTCTCAAGAATAGAAATTGTTTGATAGTTATCCGATGTAAGGGCCTAATCATTTACGACTCTTCCCTTTTTGTTTTTCGGTCTTTGTAGGTGTGAGGATAGTTCTTTAGGTGTTATAGAGGCTTATTGTTGGATTTTTTTTCCACCTATAGGTCCACCATATCATGGAGGTGGTTTTTGTGGTGGTTGTGGTCCCTAGAGTTTTGGTGCTATGGGTGTGTCGAGTGGCAGTTTCATGGATGAGGCATGGGATCTCATCATTTTATAGTGTTTGGATCACCAAGGGGTTAAAAATTACAATAGTACAAGGGTTAAAATTTGGGTGATCTTTTTGAGTTAAATAGGAATGGTTTAGGTTGTTTTGGGGGTGTTTTTTTTGGGTGGTTGGGGCTATTTTGTGGTCTGAACCAGGTGATTAGTGTTTAGATGAGCATGGATGTTATAAATATTCAGGAGGAGCACCCAAATTAAATTAGTATGCTTGAAATGATGAGTGGGTGTCCTCAGTAGTCCTAAGGTGAGTTGAATTAGAGTGGTTTAGGTGAGTTATAAACATGGATTATAGATCCACCATGCTCTAGTGAGAGCCATGGTCAGTTCAAAATAGTTGCGTATTTCCCCTATACATCATTATGGCTCCCTATAGTGAGTCATGGCCTCAAATTATATGAGATAAAAATGAAGTAGTGATTCAATTTATGATGTAGTGTCCCCTCATGGTCACTCCTTTTGGGTAGTTGTTGTTGGCTCAAAATGGTCAGGGAAATTACTCCATGCCATGAAGCTCCCCATAGTGGACCTAGTCGAAGTCCGCTGCAACTGTTTTTTGGTGCCACAATGCTATGGTGATGATGTTGACCAAGTATTACCTTCAATAATTAAGGATTTTACTTTGCCTATTTTATTCCTACCACCCATGCTCATTTTTCTCCACACCTATTGAGGATTTTATGTTGTAGCATAGCATATTGAACAACAAAAAACATTTCCTTTATTTATTTTTATATTAGGTGGGAGCGGATGGGATTCCTTCATGTATTGGAATCTTAATGTTAAACCTAGTCCATCTCCCCTATTTCTAGTTTTCATCCTCTTTTTTCATCTAAACTTTGGATGATTAGGGCAAAACCCCTAGAATTGCGGCCATCTTCCATTAAGTTTCAAACCTCAACCTCAAATAATATCAATTGTTGTAATCTAAAAGGGATGATGGAAGATCTTAAAAGAATTTATGGTATAAAAATTCAGTTTATTCAATATAGGATCTTCCTGGTTCCTTGAGGTATATGATTTATATATTTTCTCTTATCTTCTATATTATTATGTGAATGATATGTTATGAAACCATCTAAGCCTTTATTGATCCTTAAATCCTTAAATTTTTATTCATTAGTACCAAATGACTGGAATTATTGTCATTCAATCCCATTGATAGCCCCTTAAAATGAGTGATGGGAGACCTCTTTATTCTTTTTGATTGAGATCCCACCATTATTACCTTAAGACACATATTCCTGAAATGTTCCAAAAAATTAAGAATATATCTTGGATGAAACTCAGAGACTAAGGAAAAAAATATGCTCTCTCCTCAGGTTTGGTGGGGACGAATTAGTCTGGGGGAGGGGTTTAAATTTACTTAATGAATTTTACCATCATTACCTTCTCTCAGACCCTTGTTTAGTCTAGAGGAAAGGATCTTTAAATGATCCCCTTACATTTTATTTATGAAATGTTTATTTAATTTATGTCTCATTTTTTTAGTTATTACCAATCCTTTAAATTTATTCTTGGAATGATTATTAGTATGTATTTTTGTTATTTGAATTGATTGGTATTGATTTCCTACTACTAAAATATATAATTATCATGAGAAATAGAAAAGTTAAAAAATGTTTGAAAGGGAGAAATTTTATATCAAATAGGAAGTGGGGGATGTGGATGATTTTATTATTATGACATGGATGATTATATTGAATATATGCTTCCAATTTTATATGACATCCTTGTGAAATGGTAGATATTATAAAAATTAATAGGAGCAAGGGAATCTAGAATGAGAGTGATAACATGGAATATTGAGGTACAATTCCTTGATGAGTTTCTTTATTTATTATTCATTCCTTTTAGTAGTTATTATTATTATTATTATACTAAACCATATGTGTATTTTCTGATTCTTTGTGTTGATATCACTGTGTTAAATGATAAGTTTAATTAAAAATTGATAAATAATGATATTTTGATAATATTATAATGTAAATCTATAATATGGAGTGGTAAAGTACAATGAAAAAAAAATAAATATAACCCAATGAACCTTCCCTTAAAGGCTACTACCATGAATTGATAGTTATATATAGTATTATATTTTCATGTGTTGCTGCATGTTATGAAAAATAAATGTTGGAATTATAAGTAAGAAAGTAAATAATATAGTGATAATAATAATTAATATCAATCTAGAACTTATATTGAATATTGTGAGTCATATCAAAAGTAATTCAATAATAGTAACACAATAGCTAAAGAAGATCTGGAACTAAAGGATAAAAACATGAGTTGAATGGGTTTAGATTCATTGGGATATTAAACATGACATGGTTTTACTTTATATAAACTTTATTATAGGGTCCAATTGAATAAATATATAATAAAACGAGATAGAGTAACTAAGTAAACAATGGTGAGTCAGGTATTATTTAAAGGTTGGTTAATTAATTTATAAGTAATGGACAAGCCTTGTATATCGAATTCTCAGAAAATTGTAGTTATATTCTAGGTACTTATATTATAGTGTTAGGTATTGATTAATTAACTATATAAATTAAGTTAAATACTGAATTGAATAATTAATGGTTGATAATTGGTATAACCTTTTTAGTAATAATCTATAGGTAAGATTAAGGAATTACTTGGAATAAAGTATCTTATAGAGGATATATAAGCTGATATGAGAGACCAGAGATTGATATGATGCTTGAAATTGGTATCTTGGATAACGTTTAATTGGATCCTAGATTAATGTGGCTAATTTATTAACTAATGAATTATTAGTATCCATTTATAATGCCTTATGATGTTTCATGATTATTATTATGATTATTTATGTCTATTTGTTCATTGATTGGTTACTTGTTTTATTGTTAATTGTGTGCATACTTGTATGTGTTTTTTATCACTGTACATTCGAGATGTAATGGATTTTAGTTATGTGTATACCTATATGGTCTATAATGGATTGAGGTGTAGTGTACCTATACATGGGGTGTGATGGCTCAAGGTATTTAATGTATAATACTTACAAGTTATAATGGCTCACAGTTACAACTCATGCACTTATTATAGGTTGTAATGGATTTTGATTAAGATGTACACATTTTATTGAGTTGTTATGGATTGAATGTTGTTTCACGTTTGGGCCGTGATGGATTGAGGTTATAGAACAAGTCATGGAGAAGATGTGGTGATATGAAGATGTGATGTTTAAGGGATATTTGTCATATAGGTTGAGAGTAGAGCTATCTTGTTGTGATGATGTGATGATGATGGGATGATTAAAAAATATTGAGAGTGGGAATTTCCATTTGTGAAGATGTGATGATGATGGGATGATACATGTTTAGAGTGGGGATTACATATTATGATGATGATTTTATGATTGATATAGGTTGAAAGCTAGGATTTCCTATTTTTCTATATTTTTATGATATAATATTTTGATGACATTGAATATATTATTCTTTATGTGATGATTTTATTATTATAGATGGGGAGAGATGAATTTTTTTGTCCCCTTTATTATTATATGATCCCAAACCTTTTTTCACCCTCATTTATTATGGTAGAAATTATTAATCTAAATAATGATTATAGGTGACATAATTTTGGTGTCTAGTATGTGTAGTATTACTTTACTCATTAGCTTCATCCATGTCCTTGTTTTGTTTAGATGTTTTTTGAATGTTTATCATGAAAATTTTACTTCACATGGATATAAAACTTTTTAGAATGATGATAACATTGGTTACTCCCAAGTGACCACCCCAATATAGTTTTCTTGAGATGTTTTGTAGGATAGACTGATATATATTGTAGGTACTGTTTATCGGTCATATGGGATGAAATTGAGGTGGAATTCATAAATTTTACTATATTATATTGTATATGTTTCATGTAATATGGTTTTTTGATTTTTAAAACTTGGTTTATATGTATAAGTATTTTATTAGTGGTATTTGTTTATGCCTAGGTTTTTATGAGCGAAATGCCTCCTATATGAGTGATAAATACCTTTGGTGCTAGTCTCAACCCATGGCCTATTAGAGGTGGGTCTCATGGGTAACACCTATCTCCACCCAGGGATGGTTCACGGCACACCTCATCAAAGTATAAATTTTTTTTGAGGGAGTGAACGACTTTAGTGGAAGACTTACACTTCATCAAGTAGAGTTTGTTAGGTAAGGGAGTAACCAACCCATTGGATAGATGACTTTTACCCCATTATTTGGGAAGTTACTAACTCTTCTTGTCTAGAAGGGGACTACCACCATGTCACAAACACATTCCTAGGGGAGTTCCTGACCCCATGAATTATCTAATCATCATGCTTGATCCCTATCATCAACCCTACATATCTAAGGAAAATAAATTTCCTAAATAACCATATATTTCAGATTTGATTCTGAAGAGGGGTCTATCATTGTGTAATATACAAAAAAATTCTTAGGATGGACTAATCACATGCCCAAATATGATTTTTGAGAAAGGATAAATGAAAATACAATAAGTTATTAAAAGTATATGATATTTACTATAGGGTTACATGACATGTTTCCCCTTGGGAAAGGTATGGTCATGTAGTACTCTTCACATGCCGTTTATGGGTCTTCATACATGGAATGTAAATAAGGGTACATAGAATGTGGTACTAGAAGGGTATTCAACATATCCCAACATATCTCGTGTCATGTAGGTATAGGATATAAAACGCATCCCACATAGGATACATAACATATAGCCATATCTATCCCACTTTTCATATACCATTATATAGGAAAACTTGCGAACAACCAAGGGTACATGGTGTGTGGTCCTAACCCACATGTCATATAGGGACAGAGGGATATCATCGTGTGTATACATTTCACAAATGAATTTTTCTAGATTAGGGGTGTGCGGTGTGTATACCGAGGGTAAAATCCATGTGATACTTCACCCACTTGAAAACCCTATCCACTACTATAGGGGAATACAAGAAAATATTTTAGAATTATATGCTATGTGATCATAGAAACACTACTAGAAACTACACATCACCATAAAACACCTCATCATCAACATACTCACCAGCAATTGTGCTCAAAACTCCTCTAGACAACTTTTATATCATTTCCAAACCTCTAGTGGTTATTTTTCAACTTCCTTAATTGGAAATGAAATTAAAATGGGATTGTATGTAACCCCGATGCCTTAGGTGTCATATCCTTTTGAAATCCTACAACATCACCCCATTGAATGAATCAACACCACTCATCAATCCCCTCTCACGCCTCATTCTTCACTGAAATTTTCAAATCAGACACCCACATACCAATAAATCTTTGATTCATGAAAATATCTATTGAACCACTAGACATGGTGAAGGATGCTGGAAAAATAATTAAGAATATGGGAATAATAGAAATATAACTCATTGATTAAAACTCTTTCGTGGCTGGGTGAGTGTCTGAACATCAATCTTCAGGTATGTATTTTCCAATGATGAAGAATGAAGGGAGAATCATAAATTTTAGGTAAAATAAAATAAGATAAATTTACAAGGACATGTGATTTTGATGGAGAAATCAAGAAAAATGATCCACACTCATAAATCATGAATAACAATGTGAAATAACTAAAATAAATAGTCCTACTACAATTCGATTTTAATCATCGGAGATGATCCCATCTACATTAGTTTTATTGGAAATATTTGGTGAAGAATCCATTAATCAATTCTATGGATCTTTAGTTATCCCATGATCTCTCTCTATAGATAGGGTTTATTATGGATAACCCTATAGAGAGTGTTTAGAGAGGATTAAATAGATATGATTAGGGTTTCTAGAGGATGCAACCAATTAATTAATTACACCAATGATAGTTTTGTCTTGGGGACCCTGGGTGTCACTAGAACCACCCTCTATCATTGAAATAGGATGATGTGCTCCCCACCATTAGAAAATCTTTTAGGTACATCACATGAGTATATCTGGTAATGTAAGAACCCATTATCATCATCTACCAACCAATTCTCTGCCATAAAATGATGAGGTGAAGGGTTCACTATCATCGATAAAAGATAGGATTATCCTCTTTTGTCCATAAAGGACAACTGCATCAAGGCCAACTTCACAGACACCTCCCTTAAAAACAAAGCATGCGACTTACTATTGAGAGAATTTTCCACCACATTTCCATTTCATGAAGTATTGAAAATCTCAAAGTCATAGTCCTATAGAAACTCTAACCAATGCCTCTGGCTCAGGTTAAGATATATCTGAGTGAATATTTACATGAGGATCTTATAGTTCATATATAATATTAAACACCCACTAAGAAGGTAATGTCTCTAAGTATTCAAGGTGAACACTACCACTACCATCTCCAAATCATGGTCCATGTTGTCTTGATTGTGAGGTATCAACTATCTGGACCCATAATAAATCATTGTATGCCTCTACATCAACACATATCCAAGTACAACTAGATACATTATAGAACACCACGTACTCAACTCCTTCCTCCAGCATCCTTTGAATAAGATCACTCTTCAACCAACACCTTCGATCCTTAAAATCTATCTAACTTTTCTTATACCAAATGAATGGGTGACCCTTTTAGGTAAGGGTAGTCATGGGAGTTGAATGATGGATCTATAACCTAAAGCCTCATATATATAATATATGTTGGCAATATTGTATGTGAAGATATGAGATATCATATTATACACTATAATTTCCTAAAATTTTCTATTTGAGTGTATCGTTCCTTATGTTATAGGGAAATCATAAGGATCCACTATCTTGAACATATCATAGAGCACATCCTACAACTGATAGGTAGTTTAATGTTAAGTGTTATAATTTAGGAATCTTCTATATTAGATATCATTATTATCAAGAATTTTATATAATGAAACACATTGGAGGATCAATGAATTATTGTAATAAATGCATGAATAATCAAGGAATTAAATAATATGTTATATAATGTAGGAGTTAATGCATGGTAAACTCAACTGAAACCCCAAGGAATATAAAAGGAGGTGATCACTAGGTTATGGGGATCAATTAAGCCTTTTGTAGACTCCTGTGATCCTCTTCAAATCACTCTTCCCTATCCCACCTTATATTCTATAATAAACTAGAATATCATGGTTTGAAGGAATTACCAACCAATGAAATGGGTGATTTGGTGTGGCCTTTGGGTACACCACGGAGGAGGGAATCTTTTGATTACCTCTAAATGGTCTTAATTAAGCATATGATGGAAGAAAATAGCAGATAAATAACTATTGTAAGGTGCTTAAAGTTATTCATTTTATATATGGCATGGTATTAGTTTCAATACATGGTAGATCTTGGGAATGTGGGTTCTTATTGTTTCCATAGTGTTGATTAAGTGTTAATCAATCCTTAAAAAACCATTATTGGTATCAGATCTTAGCCATGAATTTTGAAGAAAATGAGATATCGTATGAGTGTTGTATTGTAGATCATAAAACATTATAGATATTTTGTCACATGAATTAGTTTGTTATATAAGATATCATAGTCTATGATGTGGTTGTTATTTGTGATATAAGATATCATATATAGTGACACATTGTAAATACTTTTATTTTATACAAATTATAGCATAAGATATAGGAAGTTGTAAATAATGATAACACTTAGATGAATTATTTATGCACTTGAAAACAAAGCCTCATATCATTAAATAGATATCAACTATATCGTTAGTTATGATTCCAAGGTATTAAGAGGTTAATATCATGAAAGATACAATTATTAGATATGATACTAGACATGATTGTCTATTCTTACATAGGTATGTACACTTAATCAATCCTATGTCGGTACTTATCATAAGTTGTGATTGTTTAAAACATGGTGTTATTACTATAAAATTCTTTTCATGCTATATTAATATCACTTAGTCCCCATAATATATTTTTTAAATATGATGTGATTGATTATCATAGCCTATAAATGTTTCACCATAGTGTTAATCCTATGAATACTATTAGAGCATTGAGTTAAACTCATGCAACAACTTTTTATAAGTTGTGGTAGTTTGAAGGCATTGAGTTAATCCTTCAAAACCCACATGTGCCTATTTTATCTCATGTCATACATGATTATCAATCATATTTGATGATTTACATCATCAGGGCATGTCATTAATTATGAACTTAAAGATTTTTTTAAAAAAAATTCAATTATGAAATGAATTTTATAATTTATAAATTGTTTATAAACTATTGGAAAATATATAAGGGGATATTTATTTATTGAAAAATATTTTTAAAAATTAATTAATTAGAAAAGTTTTATAATTAATTAATTATATATTTATGAAATTTTTAGTAAATAATTATTCCTTAAATATTAAATTTTAATACTAAAATACCCTTTTCTAAATATATGGAACAACATATAATTTGGATATAAAATTTTTATATGGAAAGTATAAGTTTGATTTACAAAGTTTTATAAATTAAAAAATAAGGAAAAAATATAAAAGAGTTTATATTTATAATTATTAATTATTCATAATTAATTAATTTGAATTGTATAAATTAAAGGCTGTATTTGAAGAAATTATTTAAACTATATCAAAATGAATTTTGGTAATTGATATGATAAAGGTTTAAATAATATTAAATATGTGATATTTAAATTATGTAAATTGTTTAAATAATAGAATTAGAATACAAAATGTTTATATTTTATTTAATATCATATATTTATGTAAAATTTCATATAAAAGGATAATATAAAGGAGATTGTATTAAAAAATAAATATAATGTGTTTATATTTATTTAATTTTGGAGAGTTCATAGTGAATGCTAACTTATAAAATGTTTACAATTTATTTATTTATGAATTGTTCATAAATGTTTATATCATGTTTAAATTTTTGAATTATTCATTCATTTATTTATTCCTGACTTTTTTCATGAATATAATTGTTATATTATGAATGAATGTATTCTTTAGTTTCAAATATTAAAATTCTTCTATAAATTTCCATTCTTGCATTTAAGGAGCTATATGATTGGTCTGATAATTAATCTAGTTTTCTTCTACCTTGACTTTATCTTGTAATAATGTCATTACCTAACCCACTGAGGCCCCTCCTAGGCTAGTATTAAGATGAGAGTGGCATCCTAATCCTACCTCTAGTAGGCCAGGGGATGAAGATAAGCATCAAGTAGGAAAAAAACTGAAATGGGAGGCCTTAGCCTAATATACTTATACTCTCTCTCTCTCTTACACACAACTCCATGCTATAATGTAGATATATGTAATAACTAAAATATATAGAGAGTACAAAATACATGAAACAACACTAGGAAACATTTTAAAGTGTATCATGGTAACATAAAAGTATAAGGGGAAACAATACATGCCCAACAAGAGAAGAGGTCCTAACCTGAGAAAACTAGAAAAAGGGAAAACTAAAGAGATATCAACTCACAATATCTACGTTTAAACCCTAAACATGGTCAGTTCCTCCAAATACCACTATGATCCCCCAATATTGGGACCACCGAGGTCATAAATGATTTTCTTATCATCTGCATAAGACACGACATGTGCAGGTATAACCCATATAGTGGTGAGTATAAGAATACCTAGTAGGATTCCCCAAAAACCAAAAAGGGAAGAAATAAAATAGTTACATAAACCCATAAGGAAATAGGATAAATAAAACCAACATCAAATATGCTCATAAATAACCCAAAATAAATATAGAAAATGTGATCTCCATCTTCACATCCAGCTAAGAATGATGAGTCATCCTTTAGTTTAAAAATATTTTACCTTCAATTCCAATAACCACGAACAACCTCATAATAATTAGGGCAGAGGTCCCACTCCTCACCACTATTATCTATAGTTTATTTAAAAATACTCAAGTTGAGGACCCAATCCCCTCTAAATCTTGATGATAGAGGTGTAACACTCCATAAATAGAGGACCAACACCATCTATATCATGGTAGAGTACCACATCTATCTATATAAAGAGTATGGGGAACCCGTTCCCTAGTTTGATAGGAGAATATTCATCCCAACATCTCTATGATGATCAATCCTGAGTACTATCATTGTCCAATCATCACCAGAATAAGAGTATCACTCGTAAAAATTGCATCAAATCTTTGATGCCAAAAACAAGGCTACCATCATGCCCTATGCATAAAACTACTCAGGAAAGGATACTCACAAGATAAAATCCTACCTATTAAAGAGAAGATATTCAAGGTAGGGTTTCTAGAAAAAACTATATGGAATGTAAATAGGATAACACAACATGTGTCATGACCTGTAGTCCCAAGCATGCCCTTCCCAAGAAACAGATTGGGTATCCATGTCTCCCAACATTACATGTCCCAATGGATCATGGTGTTTAAATTCACCCAGGTTCCTAGGCATTTTACCTCAGAAAATGGCACAACTATCCATGTTTCTCCACACAACATGTCCCTATAGGGACACTATGTGTCTGTTCACCCAGGGTTCTGGGTGTGTGCCTTTGGAACATAGCTTAGCTACCCAGGTAGTGTCACATGACATGTGGTCCCAACTACACAATGTTTGATACATAACTTTTATGGAACCCCAGCTGCTATGGAAATATAAGAAAAATGGATTGTGTTCATCAAAATTACATGGTATATAGTTGGTTTTGTCATAGACAATGAAGTATGGTATCCACACAGACACCAGATCCATGATTCTTGCCGCCAACCATGTGGTTTGACCATCCAAAATCTATCGAAGTCAAAGTAATTCATCTCCGATCATCATTTCCTGGCCTCCAGTGGTTGAAAAACAAGATTCTAGTCACCCAAGAGGTAATCTTCATACATCCCATCATTATTTAGGGTCTCTATCCTTGGATATCTTAACTGTGTTCTAAAAATCCATGTCAAACCATCTAAAAACCTTTGATCCTTAGGTTATTCATGCATCCATCAAAATTATGGGGGTTTGATCACACTTGAACCAGTCTAAAAATGTCAAATTACAAACCCCATGGTCTAATGACGAAGAACATGAAGAATGGTGTTGAGAAAAGCACAAGAATGAAGTGATATCATCTTTCGACAATGTGATCCAAACCAATGATTACAATTGTGGAAAACCAAGGGGGTGAAATGTATATTCAATGTAAATAAATAACGAGGATCCAATGCTGACATAAAAATAGATCAAGAAGATAGTAGGATTATATGAAAAATAATAAGATAAATAATCCATGCACCACAGTTAAATAAAAAGGGAATAAATCCATAAAATAATAAGACCTACCTCAAAAATGAATTGATCGTTATTGAGAACAATGTCCTCTAGCACTGATGATTAATATCCCACTGTGTTCAACATTCATCTCATGAATTCCCTTTATGGTTTATCATCAATACATGTTCTCAAGTTATCAAATCTATTGTAAATATCCCTTGCTCATCTCTAATCTCTCAGGGTTATGAAACTAACCTTCTAGATTCATTATAATGACATATATATAGTGAATAGATTAAGTTTTAGGAAATTAAATAAAATTAATTAATTAATTAATTTACTTAACATACCTGGAAACACCAAACTTCTATAGAAAATCCAACATAGACCCACCTTATATTGGGCATAGGATAAACCTCGCATCTCAGAAACAACTATGGTCTTAGATTTTCCATCTAAGGTCTTGATCAATAGGAAAAAAAATTATTCTAAAAATATGTTCACACATGCTTTAATATATATTAATATTTTTAATATATTAATTCTAGGGTCTCGTGAAACCTAAAACATAGTGCCAACTCTAAGGAAAAATCGAGAGATATATATAGAAACATTCAAAGGATCAAACTATGGAAACTAGAGCTGTTATATTCTTTTATACTTCAAGGGTTTTCATCCTAAAAATCATGATCTGCTCAAAAAGGTGGGGGTACTGAGCTTTCATTTGGATATAATGCTCCAAGGATGTATCATACACACTCACATGATACCAAAGCACTCGAACAAGTGGAATGGTCCATCCATGTAGGATATTTTCCTATTGATCCTCGATCATCACTAGGTACTCTAAGAAGGTGGATCTGTCCTAAATTTCCAACTCACCCTAGTCAATAATGCATGATGGGTTGTGAATGTATCCACTCATCTATGACACATGAAATAAATCATGAAATCAGTCTAACTATGTGGGAAATTCCAAGTAGTAATCAACCTTTCCAAACCTCCATAGGATCTAGAATGGCTTGATGAACCTCAGTGATAGATTTCTTCCCTTACCAAATCTATACAATCCTCATGATAGAGTGACTCTAAAGAAAATATGTCCTCCCTTATTTAACTCCAAAGGCCTACTATGTAAGTCCATGTAGTATTTATATCGACTTTGAGTCGTCTTTATACACTCGTGGATCACCTGGACCTTCCTATCATTACCTTCACTAATTTTATCTTAATAAGAGATGTCTCACCAATATCAATCCAGTACAAGGGTGAACTTCAAGGTATAAAGTATAGTGAATCAAAAGGTTCGATACCGATAGTATAGTGATATCTATTATTATAGGAAAAATCCACTAATGTTAAGTGATACTCCCAGATCTAGCTAAAGTCCAACACACAAGATCTCAATATATCCTACCAAAACCAGATGGCCTACTTAGTCTAGCTATATTTTTGGGTGTGAAACACCATGATCATCCATAATTGGGTCCCTAAATCCTTTTTTAAACCTCTATACAACCATTTCATAATATGATCATCACATTCAAGGATGATAATTGTGGGTACCACATAAAGCTAGATGATCTCATGCACATACAACCACCCAAAAATATTTACTGAACTCTGCTCCTTGATGGAAATAATGTGTGGTGACTTGGTAAGTTAGTAAAAAATCATCCATAAAATGTCATGTAACCTCGATATATATGGAATCCCAATAAAAAAATCCATTTACATGACATCACACATCCATTTAAAAATCTCAAGTGGTTGAGTCAACCCTACAGAAACCTGACGTTCAACCTTTACTTACTAACATGTGAGACATTGATAAACAAAATCAAAAATGATTCACATCATTACATCCCCCTAAAACCTACATTTAAGGTCCTTATACAAATTTTATACACCCAATTGTACAACCAAGGGGGAGGTGTGAAACTACCTCAACACCTCCTCATGCAATGTTATTGGAACTACTATCCACCCCTTAAAAAGGATGATGTGCTCCCCACCTTCAAAAAATCCATTTGGTGTATCTATTGAGGATATCTGTTCACACAAAACCTCCCAATTGACATCTACCAATGAAGATTCTCTCACACACTAAAGAATACATGGAGTCATCACTATCGACTGAAGGAAAACAACACCCCTCTGCTTCACTAGGGTTAGTTGTAATGTGGATAATTACTCTGATTCCTCCTCCACTAAATGATAATGGGATTTCCTAGTAAGGGAATCTACCACCATGTTTCCCTTTCCTAGAGTATAGACTATACTGAAGTCATAGTCCTATAGTAATTCCAACTAACACCTCTATCTCAGGTTGAGACCTCTTTAGGTTAATATGTTCCCATGAATTTGATGTTTTAAGTAAACAATTAAATGCATGACCATAAGATAATTACTTTATATCTTTAAGGAAAATACTACCACTACTAACTCTAAGTCATGGGTTGTGTAGTTATGATCATGGGGTCTCAATTTCCTTGACCCATAAGTAATCACTGCATTACTCTACATTAAAATACATCTGATCCCATATTTAGAGGCATCAAAAAACACCATTTACTCAACTATCTACTTTAGTAGTCTCAACATAGGAGAACTGGTCAATATTTTCCTTAGCTCTTTGAATGCTCTCTGGAACTACTCTGTCTAGGAAAATGGTTTCCCTTTCCATGTTAAGGTATTAAAAGGAGATTCTATATTAAAAAATTCATCCGTGAACATCTAATAGTACCCTAAAAAACCAAGGAAACTTCATACTTAAGAAATGATGTTGGGTGGTTCCCAACTGAGAACCACTTAAAATATTTTTTGAATTGACATCTACACCATGATCATAGATGACATGAACCAGAAATAAATCTTGTAAAATCCAAAATTGACACTTAGAGATCATACTATATAGTTAGTTATCCCAAAAGTAAGTTTAATATCATCCTAAAATGCCCTGTATAATCCTCTTCTGAGGAATATTATATTAGAATGTCATTAATAAAGTCAACTACAAATCATTATAAGTATGGACGAAAGATCTATTTAATAAGTGTTACAAACACTTCATGGGAATTAATCACACTAGAAGGCATCACCAGGAACTCATAATACTCATAAAAACATCATAATATCATTTTACAAATATCATCCTTATGAATCCTCAACTGATGGTATCCAGACCTGAGACCAATCTTTGAAAACCAACTTGCACCTTTCAAATAGTTAAAAAGTACACCAATACTTGTAAATGGGTACTTTTTCTTGATTTTCACATGGTTTAGGTGATGGTAATAAATGAAAATCCTCAAACTACCATACACATTTTTCATGAAAAACATTGGGGACTCCAAGGAGGACACACTAGGTATAATAAAACCTTTCTCTCAAAGGTATTCCAACTTCACCCTAAGCTTCTAAAGCTTAGTATAGTCCATTATATATGCTGTATAAGATATCAGTGCAGTTCTGGGGTGTAAGTCAATGTATAAGTAAATCTACCAACTAATAGATTGTCCCAAAACATCTTTAAGAAATAAATATTTATAATAATACACTACTAATGGAAGATAGATACCTAAAGATACCACTGTACCAAGGACCAAACTTTCCAAAAAATGGGTGATAGGTTGTATCTTTCTACTTGTGAGCCCCACTCTCTCAGCCGTAAGATTCCTCTCACCCATGAAGGAGAATATCACCCCATTTGTATGAAGGCATATAACACTCCTATAATGAAATTATATTTGATAATACACTATATATTACTATTCCATAACTAGAATGACACCATAAAGTTTCATTTCAATGACCAATAGGTCCCATGAGAAACTCACCCCACTAAGTTTCAACTCATACTGCTTGTAGATGTGAGATATAGAAGAATTGATTCCTATAGAAACCACTAGCCCTTGATGGTAGTCCAAAGATACTACTGGAAGATCTAGCTCTTTCAAAATGGATATAGAGATGAAATAATTACTCACACATATGTCTAGAAGTACATGACATAAAGTAGAGAAGACACATATCATACCTCAAATCATCTCATGAGTTTCCTAGTCATATCCCTCCACAACTTGTAACTAACTACACCCTCGACCACTAACCCTATGATCCTAGAATTAGATGTTTGTTGGTGGAGGTGGGAGTAGGTTATAGTGTCATCCTCTACCTATAACTCCTCCCTCTAAGGATCCACCTACTCTTCTATCATCACCACCTCCTTGGGGGCCTCCCTGACGATGCTTGGTAGATCCTTGATCATGATGCTGCCACTAACGTGGTGGTCTATCCACAGCCTTTCCACCATTAGTGGCATGATGAGTTCAAAAATCATGAGCTATGTGGGCTTTCCCATAATACGTATAATATTATCCCTCACCAGGATAACTAGACCCTTTGCACGAACTATGAACCATGGATATATGTGTCTAAGTCTAGGAATGAGTGTGTCTCTTATGATGAGACCCTAATGAATAAAACCTACTAGTTTTTAAAGATGAATCAACCCCACAATGTTTATTTTCAGCTATTAATTCCCAACATACCTCTTATAGAATGTTATATGTAACCAAAGCCCACTCCAGAAATCTAGAATAACTGGGAATACATAAGGAGACAAAACTAGCTTAGATTCCACTTCTCAAACTTCCATGACTAGAAGTATACATTCTGCACCATATCAAGATAATAGAACATGAGGTTGTTAAACCTTGAGTCATACTCAGAAAGAAACATGCCATCCTTCCAAAAATCATGAAGGTCATGGATTCACACAGAGTGAAATTTCAAAGGGTAATACTCATCATGGAAAAATAGATAAAATTATATCCATGAGAGGCTCATATCATCATGGTTCAGAGTGACTAGACCCCGCCAACACCCTACCACTCCATGAAGAATCCTATTTTCAAGACCAACCATATAATCGGGTGGGGGTATGCATAATTCATAAAACTTAGATCACAACCTTGATCCAATCCTCATCTACCTAGGCAATTGGATCTCTATGAAACACGAGTGGTATCTATCACTTGAAATCAAGTAATGCATTAATCACAAGCCCTCCTATAATAGGCTAGGGGCTAGTGACGAGTTCCAAATCATAAAAACACTAAAATGGGAGTCCTTAGACTATTTTACTTGTACTCTCTCTCTCTTACACACACAAAAACACACACACAACTCCATTCCCAAATGTATATTAACAAAATAACATAAAAATATGAAGAGTAAATGATGAATGAAACAACCTCTAGGATACATGACAAAGTTCATCATGGTAACAAAAAAATATAAAGGGGGAAAATACATTCCCAATCATATAATAGGTACAAACCAAAAAACAACTATAAAAATGAAAAAATAATGATATCTCAACTCACAATCTCTAATATTGATAATTGAACACACCTAGTACCTCGAAGTGCCGATATTCTTTGTTAATATCAATTCCACCAAGATCACTTCCAATCTTCCTATTATCTAAATATGTCATGATAAATGCAGGCATAACCCATGAAAGGGTGAGTATAAACATACTCAGTATGATTCCAAAAAAATCAAAAAGGTAAGTAATAAAATAGTCATCTAAACCCATATGTAAAGAGGGTAAAGAAACCCAATATCAACTATGATCATAAAGAACCCCCAAATTAAGAGAGAAAAGGGGACCTCCATCTTCACAACAAGCTAAGAATGATGAGTCAGACTGCAATCCCCAAAGGTCCAACCTTTGATTCCAAGCACCATGCACAACCTCATAAGAATCATGGTGGAAGGACCACTCCTCGCCATTTCACTCCACAATCGAGTGAGAACTACTCCAGTGGAGGACCTTATTCTGGTCAAAGCTTGATGATAGGGGAGTACCACTCCATAGATAGAGGAACCATACCCTCTATAGTGTGGGGGAGTAGAAAATCAACTTGTATAATGAGTATGAGAGACTTTCACCCTGGTGAGAAAAGGAAATAATGACCTTAAAATATCTCTGATGATTAAAATTGAGTACTATCATAGTTCAACCATTATCAAAAGAGTTGTCTTGATTGTATCACTTTCATAAAATCTAGGATTCAAAAATGAAGGATACTATTACATGATACATGAAAAAATACTCAGGATAGGCTACTCACAGACCCAAATCCAAGTTCCGGAGGAGGAGATACGTAAGGTAGAGTTTCTAGGAAAAAGTAAATGATGTGTACATAGGGCTACATGACATGTGTCATCACATGTAGGCCTAGGAATGTCCTTAACTAGAAATGTATTTAATAGCCATGTATCTCAACATAGAGTGTGCCTAAGGATCATGGTGTGTAAGTTTACTTGAGGACTAGGGGTGTGCCCTCAGTACATAGCTTGGCCAGCTATGTCACTCTACACGGTATGTCCCTATGGGGAAACAATGTGTCTATTCACCTAGGGTTTTGGGAATGTTACCTCAATATATAACTAAACTGCCTAGGTAGGTTCACATAACATCTGGGACTGACCACATGGTGTGTGAAACTTAAATTGGACAAAACCCTAGCTGCTTGAAAGTACGAGATACACAATGTGTGTTCCTCTGGATTACATGGTGTGTAGTTGGGTTTTACATAGATAGTAAAGTAAGGTATTCATGTGAAGGTTATATCCATGATTCACACTACTAAATATGATTTTTTACCTACCTAAATCCACTAAATTTGAAATAAGTCATCTTCGATCATCGTTTCCTGACCTCTAGTGGCTAGAAAATAGGATTCCAATCACTTGAGCATTAACCCTCATGCTGTCCATCATCATTAGGGGTCCTAATCCCTAAATCCCACACCACATTCTAAAAATATACCTTCATACATCAGTAAACTATTGATCCCTAGGTCATTAACTCATCTATCACTATTATGTGGGTTTGATCACACTCGAACTGAACCAAAAATTTTGAATCGCTGACTCTATGGGCCAACGATGAAGAATGAGAATAATGATGGCTATAAAAGATCAAGAATAAAGGGAGATAATCATTGGACAATGTGACCCAAACTAATGATTAAATTTTTTGAAAACGAAGAGGTGAAACATTGGTACAACATAAAAAAATAATCAGGATCCCAACATTGAATTAAAAATGGATCAAGCAGATAACAGGATTCCTGGATAAATTAGTAAAAAAACAATCCATGATAAAAAAATTAAATTAAAATTGAATAAATCCATAAAATAACAATCCCTACCTCAATAATGTATTTATCATTGGTAAAAAACACATCCACTAGTGATGATTATTAATATTTTGCTATATTCATCATTCGTCTCATGAATCCCCTTGATCGTTCATCGTCAATCCACATTATCATGTTTTCAAAGTCATCAAAGATCTCCCTTACTACTTTCTAATCTCCTAGGTTTATATAGATAACAATTTAGATTCATCATAACATAATATATATAGAGATTATATTCAGTTTTTGGAAATTAAATTAAATAAATAAATTATTTATTTAATTTACTTAATGCACCCTCCAATTCCCTCCTTCTCCTGAAAATTAAATTCCGACCCACCTTATATTGCATTCAGGGTAAACCCTATGTCACATAAACCACTATGGTCTAATATTTTCTAGACAATGTCCAAATCAATGGGAAATCCATTTATTCAAAAAATATGTGTATATTTACTTTAATATATATTAATATTTTTAATGTATTTATTTTGGGGTGCTGCAACACCCAAAACATTACACCAACTATGAGAATATATATATATATATATTCAAAAGATCAAATGATTGAAACAAAATTTATTACAAATTGTTTATGAGATTTAATTAATTAATTAATTATAGTTCATATATACTTGGTGTTAGAGTTATGATGAAATTGATATCTCTCTTTAGTAAAGTATCCTTGGGTATAGGGACTTTAGGCCGGACTACTCACTGGCTTAGAAGCATATGCATTTTCTATAAAAGTGGAGGTTGGTTATCTGTTACTCCAAGCATGCTCTTGTGAGGATTTTTTATATTTTATGATTATGATAATTTATATAAAATGGTTCCATGTACCTTTTTTATAAGAAGAATTTGGATATATATGAATATAGTTGGATTTTAATTTGGTCTACTAACACAAGCCATGAGTTGTGTAAATAGTTACACATAAATATTGTTTGAAAATATTGATTTGGTGGAAGGAATAGGATCCCAAACTAAATCATTATAAGCATGCATAGATTTAAAGATAATAAATAATGTAAGATAAAGAGATTAAATCCCCTTTCTAAGTACTAAGTGTTATAATCCTTGTAAAGTGACACTTGTCAAGACCTTGATCATTTAGTACATGTGACACTAACCATTAGGTGACCATGGATGTGTGACCCTAAAATTTAATACCTCATTCTTAGAATGTGATTTGGGTTACACTTAATAAGGAAATCCTAACTATTAGGATAACAGAGGAATAAAGTTGAGATAATCCATATAATGAATTGAACAAAGATTTATCCACACAACTATCCAAGATTCATATATGACATGATTAACATGTTTTTCTACTAGATATAGTAATGGATTATTTTCATGATAACCAATGTAATTTATGATGAAACATGGGTCTTGGATCACTAATTGATATAACGAGTTTAAAAAAGAGTGATCAATTTAGTGGGAATGGATTTATTAAAAGTATTTATTAAATAGATCTAAAACATGATATTCATATGATAAAATATTTTATTATAGATAAATGACATCATCATTATCAAATATAACTTTGAGACTAATAACTATGAAAAATATAATATTAATATAAAAAAATTCTTAGACAAGTACAAAAAATAAGATTTTTTCTTAAGAGAGAAAATTCTATATGTTAGATCAACCCATTCCCGAGTAACCAATTATTAAATTAGTTCAAAAAATGAATCTATATGCTTATGATAAGCATAAATAGATCTATTAAATGTTTAAAATTATCAAAGGAATTTTATTCACTGTTCATATATTCAATATGATTGGATTTGTTAATGACTTGGAATGACCATAGGTTTACTTATATATCCAGTTATGAAATCAATTTTGGAATCATCATTGGATATGTTTTGACAATATAGACGAGTTCTATAAAATTTTACCCTGTTTTCTCAAAGTTTTGAGAATATATGAGATGGGAATGTGATGTATTGTTTCTATAATATTTAAATATTATAAGTGGGTAAAATTTCAAACCATAAGAAGAAAAGTTAGTTGGATAATCCAAAAATGTTTCATTAAGTATCCATTTAAAGTAATTTGAAACCTAAAGGTAATTTTAGGAAAGAAGGGTGATGTTATGATAAGATATAATTTTTTAAATCACCTGAAGGAGTTTGTAAAACTCTATGAAATTTACATGTCAGTTATTGATGTTATAGAAATAAACTATTTTATTTTGAAAGGGTGTATGATACAGAATTAATATTTTAAAAATATTGTAAATATAAAGGAATTAAAAATCAAAGAAAGAATTTATGGAGCCTATAGTTTATTTTTAGATGATGAGAAAAAGTTTATGAATTATGCTTTAAATAAAAGGGAAAATTTAAGCTCATATGGATCTAAGTAAAGGGTGTGTATTTTTTATCTTATATATGTTATATGATAAGAGCAATTATTTTTTAACAAGGATTTATTATGAGTAATATTAGATGATGGTTTTAATACACATGGTTCATGTTAAATTTTATAATGAATAATTCTATAAACACATATAATACCATATATGACATGGAAATAATATTTTGTTTGATAAATATTACCATTAATTAAAAAAGAGTTATTTTCTAAACCCAAAGAAGTTTTGTATCTTAGAAAGATATTTAGAGGTGAATATATTGGATAAGATGATAGTGGGAGTATTTATGGACTTTGAGAAGTTCAATGTTAACAAATAAAAGATTATTCCAGTCAAATTGAATGTTAATTAAATATCTTGAAATGTTTAGGGTTTGTTAAAAAAAATTCATATAAATTATTACATTATTTACCATAATATTTCAAGGAAAAAATTTAATGAAATTTGTTCCAAAGGATGGTCATGATGATAGACTTATAAAGAGTTATAAGTAGACAATAGAATTTATTAACATTGTAATATTGGATGTTGTGAAGGTTAGGAGTTTTAATAATATTTTTAAGGAGTTTAACATTAGGAATATGATTCCTAAATATCAATATTATTTAAAGTATCTTTATTCATATATGTTATTGACTGAAGAGTTTAGTGGGATAAATTTATTAGATAGTCATATAATGATATGGTAGGAATTGTATAGAGATGTAATGAGTTTAACAAAACCCTTGAGAGTAAAACAAACATAAGACTGATCTAGAAGTCTATCACATGTGATATGTTAGATAGGTATTTATGAATGTTTTTTATAAAATTCTTAAATTATTTTAAGAATATAAAATGTATCATGTTATAAAAAAGAAAATCTATACTTTTTATCATTTTTTCACATTAGTTTTATATATAAATAAATCAATATATATATATATTGTGAATTGAAATGATAATCCACCTATCAAATTAAGACTTTGAGTTTTATATAACCAATTATTTTTATGTAATATTATATGCTCTGATAAAATATTATGGTTAATATAACATCCTGAGTTTTTGGAGTGGGTCAAAATCCTCAACCCGTTTGAATTTTTGGAGTTTGGTGGTTGGAGAAAATCTTTACTTAATCTTAGGAATTTAATTTAGAGAGTTTCTTTGAACCAAAGAATTGTTTTTAGATGGGTATTAAACCTTAGAAAGTGACTCATGGTTTTGGTTGGGTTTCAAGTGTGTTGGAGGATGAAAGTTTAGCTTTTAGGGTGTGAAAACTGGGGTGCATGATTTGGAAAAACTATGTGGAAACTAGGTGAAACCGTTAAAACCTCCCTATGATTTGTTCATGGTTTTTAAAACTATGTAGGAGGGGAAAATGGTCATGTGGAAAATTATGTAGTTTTTAGTAGAGTCTCATGCATGGTTTGCACACGGTTTTGGAAAACCATGTGGGTCAACTGTGTGTCTATGGTTCCTAAGCAGTGGGAGTCACACGATTAGCACAAGAATATCCATACCATGTAGCCAAACCATTTGGGACACTTAACATGTAAAATTTATGAAACTAACACTACCAACTTTTAAGTTTATTCTCCCCTTTTTCCTTCACCATCCAAACACACAGTACAAGAGAGCCTTATCCTCCTCTTTTCTTAATCTTGTTCCATTCTCTTTCATTAGAGCTCTGTTCTTGAAGTCGTCAGTATCATCGGAACCACATCAATAAGGAATTAGATCATCTTGTAACATTTATTATTTTATCTCTCTATATAATGCGCTAAATCTATGTGATCTATTTTACCCTATTTTAAGGGTGTTCATCTAAAATTTCAATTTATTCCAAACCAGATTGAGTTAGAGGATGATATCAGACAAGAGGACGTATAAAAACTTGAGGTAGGTGGTTATTATCTTTGTCTCTAGTATTTTTATTTTTTGGGGGTTCATTATTGAGAACACCATTTGGGTTGTCTGAGAGAGATTCTATAAATTAAATTCTTATCTTTGATTAATTAATTGAACCCACAAGATGCCTATGGCCTTGATCCATTGAGACTACAAATGATATGAGCACTGTGAGAAGATTTGTACCTTAGGGGAAGACTAGGATGATGTATTTATTTAATTAAATTAAATTATTTATATTTTATGTGACGAGTTCCATGGGAATGAGATGGTCTTGGTTCGAGGATTGAGATGGTGATGACCATTTGGCTTGAGGCGATGTTGGTCATCAGGTTGTGCTTGGCCCGGATACTTGGGGGATGTTTATCAATGGTTGGGTGATATGGTCATAGGATTGAGGTGGCAAGGTCATGAGGTTGTGGTTATGGCCCGAGTGATTTGAAATGGGTTTGGCCATCATGCTAAGTGACATGGTCACAGGGGCACAAGGTGTTGGGATGATGTGTCTTATGTACAATGTTGGTGATTATTACTCACTACGATTTTCTGATGTTCTGTTGGAGTCATGTGCACATATATAGGGATCAAAATATGGGGTAGTGTTGAACACTCATGTGGGTATAGGCCTCCATTATATATATATTAGAATGGTGTTGACCATCATTGAGGTTAGAGGTTCTTTCCATAAAAATCCATGGGGATGGTGAGGATCCATCTGTTGATGACATTGAGACCATCATTTGGGTTATAATGCTCATCCTATTTGAGTCCATTGGTCCAGGTTTGTGTGGGAGTATGGATATCACCATTCCTCAGGATGTTGACAATTAAGATGACGGTGTTATTATTTGGAGGACATGTATCATTGTACCTAAAATATCAATACTTGAGCCGATGGGAATTTCATTTGATCTAAGGTGTTAGGGACCAAGTACTTGTTGGGGAATGCATTCAAGATGTGGGTTACTTGTATGAACATGAGGTGTTGGTTGGAATGAGGAGCTAAGTGATTAGATTGGTGGTAGGACCTAAGTGTTCACCCAGGTTGATTTACATCAGGGGATTCCCTGGGATTCATGCCAAGGATCCTCTCATCTACCATTATACTGACATTGGGTGTAACAAGTGATTTCTTCCTTATGGATGATGATCATAAGGGAAGCAGGTTATTGAATGATATTCATGTTATGATATTTAATTTATATTTAGATACACCTTCTTTATCACAGATGAAATTTAAAAACATATTGGGGGTGGATTAATGTGATTTATTCTCACACCCTACACATGCCCTCTAGGACATGTGAAAACTTTATGCTCTTGCAATCAGGTAAGAGACCGAGCTCAGAATATGGACCTTATAGATCACGTTAGACCTTTTTTCATGGTATGGATAGAAATGAAATCTCGGTTCACATCAGCTAGAGTTTCTTTTGAGTATTTATTTTTTATCAGCATGCTTATATGTATATAATAATGTTTGGATTAGGGAGACCATTTTTATGTATTTTCTTGTATGGTCTGACTTGTATGCATGATTTTATAAATGGTATCATGTGATGCTTATTCAAAAATGGCATATTTGACTCTTTTATTTATTTATCTTATTATATTTTATTTATTTTTCTACTATGGGTTACTGGTCCTATCTTTTATGGTATTTATTTTCCCCTACTTATATATATATATACCATTTTAATAATATTCACCACCATATGGTATAGTCTATCTACTATAACCTCCTTACACCCTCACTGTTAGTCGATAGAATTTGGAGTATGGGGAGGCATGACTAAGTCCTAGGGGAACACCAAACCTGATCACTATTTGGGTGCCAAGATAGGTGGGGGATCTAAAAATGGTATCATACTAGTTCATGACTGGGAATTTGTAGTAGTGTTCGACTGAATACTAATGGTATCAATTGTTTTACTTTTACAATTGTTCTTACTATTTAGGCTATGTTATACCAAATACTAAGATGTTATAAAAAATGGGTACATAGCTCATGTTTGGGTGCATACAACCCCATTAACAAGGGACAAAATAAGTTACCATGGGTGGGAATTACTATTCTATTTTTATTTTTTTGACAGTTGAATTGATTTGCACATTGATTGGTGCAATTGGGTGTGATTGTTATCTGTTATGATATAAGACCCTTGGCTTGATATGGAAAGGGTGGAATATGGACCCTTGTCCCAGTATGAAAAGGGAGGTTTATTTATTATTTTTGGATGGGAATGTAGGTTTTGATGTATATATATGTGTTCATGACAAGGGAGGTTTGTTTATATAGATTTTGAATACTAATGGTTTGTGCTTATAGGGGTTGGATTGTTTATAGTGTCAACAAAAAAATCTAAATAGTATTTTCCTGCTTATCCTTCTTTGGTGGCATTATAATCATCCAGCCTAGGAATGTAGTTATAATGAGATCTTTATGTGATGTGATATGATATGTGATATATGTATATATGGTCATGGATCTGATAGGAGTAGACATGGATGAAGATAGGGGTGATCTATTTAAAGTGTCAGCAAAGGAAGCTAAATAGAGTTTCCCTGCTTAGCCTTCTTTAATGGAATCTTAATCAGCTACCTTAGATTGATATGTGACACCTAACTATAATTTGGGTAGGCAAGGGGCCATGAGACTAGATTTATATACGATACCTATCTCTAATATGGGTGGGTAAGGGGCCAAGAGGCTGGATGCCGTGATACATGGTTATGATGGGGGAGAGTAAGGGTATTGAGATTGCGCTACCTGTTACTGCTTTCCCTATATGAATTATATATATATTATTATGAATGTTTGGCCATGTTATTGGTATTCAATAATTTTCCACCTAGATAGATTATGATGGAGCGTTAGGAAGGTGACGATAGGGAGTCGCTTGAGCATTCATAGGTTGAGGCCCCTGATGGTTGGGATGAGGCCCTGGAGGGTTAGGAAGAGCATAAGTCATAGGTAAAGGATCTAGTACAGGTGGGGAAGCTATTTTATTTGATATCTTTTGGTCTATGGTTTGAAAATAATATCATGAAGATCCTGGTACATGTCATCTAGGGGATTAATAGGGGATCTCATGGAGTGGATCCCTCTATGGTGTACCTGACTCGTGAGTTCCATTCGAAACACCCACTACTATTTCCAGGAGAGGTTGGACTACAGGTTGGGGATAACTGGATTGAGGTAGTTGAGAAAATATTTTAACATATAGAGATAGGCCCAAGGTGGATGGTGAAGTTGGTGATGTACATTCTCATAGGATCTACAAAGCACTGGTGAGATGTGTTGGTCCTGGTAGGAATACATGAGGGACTAGCTTGGAAGGACATTGAGAACATGTTCTTTAAGAACTTATTCATTGAGACACATATTTCAGTGAGAGATCAAGAGCTATCAAGTCTTTATTAGGGAGTAATTTCTATCATGGACTATGAAACTTCCTTCACTGAGTTCTCTCACTTCGCACTCAATATGGTGGGTGATGACACCTCAAAGGTGAGGCATTTTGTGGATGGTTTATGTCATTCCATTTGGGTGTAGGTAAAAATCTTCAGGTTGGAATCATTATCATAGGAGATGAATTAGGTACTGATAGATGAGGATAATTTGACAGGCTGGTCCTATTCGAGATGGTTGATAGTGTTTGGTGATTTCAGTGGTGATGCTTCAGATATCAGGAAGTAAGGTCGAGATGAGACTCAATAGGTGTTCAAGACATAGACTTGAGAAGACCACCAAGGAGTGGGTCTCCGATAGTGTAATTATAGTTTAGGAAACCAGAAAATGTGTAGAAAAAATTTCATTAGGAACTAAAGGAATGTCAGGCATGTGTCCAGGTCAGGAATCTCGAGAGGTTCTATTGGAAGCCTTCTTAGATAACTGACAGTTAGGGACCAGGGTAGAATCAGTGATCTAAGGTCGGACCAGGAGCAGTACCAGAAGATGTTATTCATGATTTAGATACATGTAGAGGTCATGGAAGATATAGTGGGACCACTTAATTGGTTTAGTGGCTGTTAGTAGGTGCAACACTATATGGAGGCTAGGATTCAGGTAGTCAGGTTTTAGGCCAACTGCACACTCTTGAGCTACTAGGGTTAGAGTAGGCTAGTGAGATGATGATAGTTAGAGGACACCGTGGTTGTGACCAGGTTTTGTTTTATTTTTTCATGCACCTTTTTGTAGGAATGTATATTTTTAGATGCACAAGGTGAATGAGTTATTTTTGGACTAACCATGTGATGATTAGTAGGTCATCATTGACTCAGATGCATTATATATATAAGGTGCATAGAATCAGAATTATTATGGGTATCAATGTGAAACAGGTTTACTAGAGATGAGTTGGAATTTTACCATCAGTGTGATGCATGATCTATGTGATGTGTGAGGAACTGGGATAAGTTTTGGGCATCTAATGAGATGCGGGACCTCATAGGTGCCATATGAGGCATGAGCATGAGGCAGACATCTGATGAGGTGTAATACTTGATGGGTGTCAAATGTGGCATGGGTATAATGTAACCACCTAATGATTTAGAGGAGTGGTACATCATAGGAGTAATTTTGAGTCCATGGTTGGTTGGTGGACTATCAATTTATTTGAGTTTTGGGTTGGGAAGTGACCAAAGTAGGTAACTCCTAAGGTGAAGAGTGTATCGAAAGAGTTTACTTATAAATGATGATTGAGGTAGACTATGTTGATTTTGAAAGAGATGGTTATTCTCAGTACCTTCTTTACATCATGATTTATAGATATAGGACAAGATATGTTAAGGTAAGGATATTATAAAATACTGAGTTTTTGGAGCTAGTCAAAATCTTCAACCCATTTGAATTTTTAGAGTTTAGTGGCTGGAACAACTCTTTCTTTGATCATAGAAACTTAATTCTGAGAGTTTATTTGGACAAATACATTTTTAGATGATTTTTAACCCTTGCAAATTTCCTTAGGGTTTTGTTTAGGTTTTGGGTGCATCAAAGGCTAAAAGTTCAACTTTTAGGGTTTTTAGACTAAGGCGCACAATTTGAACAAACTGCACATCACCCAAGTAAAACCGTACGAACCTCCCTTGAATCTATGTATAGTTTTTCAAAACTTACAAGAGAAGGTTCATGTCCATGTGACCAAGTCTACAGTTTTTAACAGAGGTGCACACATGATTTATGCACAGTTTGGAAAACCGTGTGGTCTGACTATGCACGTGTGGTTCCTAAGTAGTGGGATCCACATGGTTGGAACATGGTTATCCAAACTATGTGGAAAAAATGTCAGGGCTACTTAAATTGGTGAATTTATAGAATTAAACCTACCTCCATTTAAGTTTTTCTCCCATTTTTATTTCTTTATCCACATTCACAATAGAGGATGTCCTTCTCGTCCTCCTTTTATAGGCTTGGGCCATTCTCTTCTATCCTAGCTCTGTTCTTTGAGTCAGCAGTCTCATTAGAACTGAATCAGTAAGGTAATAAATCATATTGTCTCTTTTCTTCTTTGATCTCTCCATAAAGTTCACTAAATCCATGTGATCCATTTTACCTTATTTTACAATGTTCATATAAAACACTAATTTCTTCCGAACTAGATCGAGTTAGAGGTTGATATCAGAAGAGAGAATATCTACCACCATGAGGTAGGCGGTTCTTATCTTTCTCCATGATATTTTAGGTGTTTTGGGTGTTATTTATTGATTATTCCATTTAGGTTGTATGAGATAAGCCCTATAAATTAAATGTTTATCTTTAATTAATTAATTGAACCCGTGATATGCCTATGAGATTTCTCCACAGATAATATGAATGGTATGAGCCTTGTGAGAGTCTTCAGACCTTGGGAAGACTTGGATAGGGTATTTATTTTATTAAATTAAATTGTTTATATTAGATGTGATGAATTCCATGGGAACAAGTGGGTATTTTCCTAAGGATTGAGATGGTGATGACCATCTAGATTGAGGCAATGTTGGGTGACATGGTCATCAGATTTAGGTGATGATGTTGTTAATTTTTGGGCATGGACAGAGTGATTTGATATGGTTTTTACCATCAAGATGAGTGACACAGTTATAGTGGAATGAAGTGCCGAGATTATGTGGATTAGTTACTATGTTGGTGATTGCTGCTCACCATGATTGGTCAATTCGTTGTTGGAGTCAAGTCTACATAAATAAGACTCATATGATGTGGTGGTGTTTACCAATCATGTGGGTAGAGGCCTCCATTAGATGGGTCTTAGGATGGTTTTGACCAGTATTTAGTTTGGATGTGCTTGTTATATAAATTCATGAGGATGGTGAGGTTCCATAGGTTAAAAATGTTGAGACTGTTGGTTGGGGGATGATTCTCACCATATAAGAGGTTGTTATTCTAGGTTTATGTGGGAGGATAGATATCAATGTTCCTTAGGACGTCACTGTTGAGATGACATTGTTATTATTTAGAGGATAAGTAACATTGTGCCTCAAATATCAGGTTTTGAGCCAATGGGGACTTTATTTGAGCTGAGGTCTGAGGGACTAGGTACCTATTAGGGTGTGCATTCATGACGTTAGTTAATTACATCAACAAGAGGTTTTGGTAGCATGAGTTTCCAGTTTATTATATTGGAGGTGGGAATTGAGGGTTCACCTGGGTTGATTTACACCCAGGGATTCCTTGGACTTCATTCCAAAGATCCTATCCTATACCGTTATACTTGCGTTGGCTGAAGAAAGTGACTGATTCATTATGGATATCGATCACAAGGGAAGTAGGTTATTATAATATATGCATGTGTTTATATTTAATTTATATTTTGATAAAACTTATTTATCACAGATGCAAGTTAGTCCCATGTTGGTGGTGACCTACTAATATTTATTCTCACACCCTACATGGGCCCTTCGGGATGTGTTTATAATTTATGCTCTTGTGATTAGGTAAGGGGATGATATCAAGATATAAACCTTAGGAATTATTCCATAACTTTTTCATGGGATGGATAGAAAGGACCTTTGGGTTCTTGCATCATCTATAGTTTATTTCGAGTATTTATTTTTGTATTAGAATGATTATATATATATTGATGGTCGGCCATGGGAGACCCTTTTTAATTATTGTCTTGTATAACCTGACTTGGATTCATGCTTCTTTAAATGGTGTCACGTGATTATTATTCTGTAATTGGTATGTTTGAAACTTTTATTTATTTCTATTACTATTTATTATTGCTTCCACTATGACAGATTACTAGCCATATCATTTATGTTCTTTCTTTTTTACTTTTCTTATATATATACATATAGAAAATTATAATTATATTCACCACAAAATTTTATAGTCTCCCCACTATCATCTTCTTACACCCCCACTGCTAGTCGGAAGCCCTTAGCGTATGGGGAGGCACACCTAAGGCCCAATGACACATTGACCTTAAGAATTGTTTGAGTGGAAAGATGATTCGGTGATCTATAGTGAGCATGAGTTGGATTTTTATAGAAGGATATAAAATATTCCCATGTGGCATAAAATGAGTTTTTTACATTGGATGACTCACAACATATACCAAATGGAGTGTCATACATTATGTCTTTGATATATCTTGGGTTTATGGTTCATATTTGGAGTCCCTACTATGTTATTTTGGTGAGATATATATATATATATAATTATAAACTGAATACTTTGATATCTTTATTACTCTAGCTTCGAGGCTTAGATAATTAGGGGTGGTTGGGTATGTTTCTGACCATGTTGTTAGTTGGAGATTAACAAATATGAAATTTATCCACTCATATGAAGAGTATAATATTTGTTACATTGATTGAGATAGACTGAGGAAGTGTATGAATATACCTAGATAACACATATGATGTTCTTATCTATCATGTGAGGGGAATGTTATGAACTCATTCATAAAGGTGAATAAAATTTGATTTATTCATTGATCTGGTTAGTTTATAATTAGATAATCAAGAACATATGAGTAGCTACATGGGATTTACATACTTAGTCTCCTCTAGTAACTCGATGTCTTAGACAAAGTAATAATATGAAAATGAATGCTTTCATATGATTTAGCTAGTGTACACAAGTATAGATATACTTGTGTTTGATAGAGATCACCCCAGACCCCTTTATAGCTTGATTAAAATTGAGTCTTTTTTGGAGGATACTCTTTGATTACATTTATGGATTAAAGAATTCATATTTGTTATTAATTATATAAATTCATACGGGGTTACACTTAGTGGTTTCATAAATGGGGATTGAGTTTTACTTAGAGAGATTCTCTGAAAGTATTTTAAATCCTATTAAAAATGAGTTTTGGATAGATATTCACATGGTATTTCATATTATGTGATACATCATAAATTTTATGATTTATTTTCAAATGTATTATGAAATATATAAAAAAGGAATTTTGGATATTATTTCACAATTTATTATACATGATAAAATATAAGGTTAAATGATACAAAGTCTACGAGGCTTCAGTGTAAGTGATATATTGATGGAGATATTCCCTAAATACTCATACATATGATATATATTGTGATGATATGAGATATCATATTGTACTATATCATTTCTTCAAACATGCTATCTAGGTATATTTTTCCTTATGTTAAATGGATATTATAAGACTCCACTACCATAGACATATCATAGAGAATATCCTTTAATTTATAGGCAGTCAAATGTTAAGTGTTATCATTTAAGAATCTTGCACATTGGAAATAATTACTACAAAATATTTAAAATGATTAAATACATGGTTAGATTAATGCAATAATGTGATGAATTCATGTATAGAAAAATAATTAACTCATACACTATGTAACATAATAGTTAATTGATGGAAAAATTAGGTTCATCCCTAAGGTCTATAAAAGGAGGTGACACCATGTGATAGTGATTGATTGATCTTTACAAATCCTCCTATGATTATTCTAAAATATCTCTTTCTTCTCTCACCTTAAATTCTATGAGAAACTAGTATATCATGGTTTAGAGGATGGTCCTTCCCATGTGATGGATTATTTTATGCAAATCATGGATACAACACAAAGGATAGAATACTTTGATTAACTCTTAATGATCTTCATCAAGTGTATGGTTGAAGAAAGTAGTAGAGGCATCACCAATGTAAGGTATACAAAATTTCTCAATTTATATATGTCTTGGTTTTAGTTTCAATAAATGTTAAATCTTAGGAATACAATTTCTTATTATTTTAACATCATTGATAAAGTCTTAATCAATCCTTAGAAATCCATCACTGTAATATTGGATAAGTAATTCATAAATATCTAGCAGTATAATTACATCCTAATGAAAACTAGAACCATAAAAATTCTATTAGGTGGCTCCCAAGTAATCACTACCTCAATTTTCACTGGGCTAATAGCTACATATCCATATGAGATGAAATTCTTCAATAAGTGGACCTCTCGAATCTAGAATTGACACTCCAAAATCTTTTCATAAAACATGTTCTCATAGTGTAATCCTAGAACAATACCAATATAATCAACTTACTCTTCCTATTATGTTGGATAAAAAAGATATCATATATGAATACGAACATGAGCTAGTCTAATAAAGGTTGAAAGATCACATTTAAGAGTCCCATGAACACCTTTGGTGAATTCATCACACCAAAAGGAATCACAAAAATCCATAGTGTCCATAAAAACATCTAAATTCCATCTCTAGGATTTCCAAATCAATAACACAAAGATAATGATAGTTAGACCTAAGATCGATCTTTAATAATAACTTCACCCCTTTCAACTAGTTAGAGAGGCTATCGATCCTTTTAAAAAGGTATTTTTTTATTGATAATCACTTGATTCAAGTAGTGATAGTCAATACAAATCATTAAACACCCATATAACTTCTTGGAAAACAACACCAAATATACCTAGGGGACACACTGAGACTAATGAAACCCTTTTATATAAATTCCTCCAACAACACCTTCATCTCCCTAATCTACATTAAGACCATTCAATAGTATGAAAAAATATCGGAGTGGTCCTAGGATGCATATAAATATAGAATTTGATCTTCTAATAAAGGGTAAATATAGTTAGATACTCAAAAAATATATCCATATAATCCTAAATGACTATTAGATGCTAACAATCTAATGTTTTCTCTACACATAGATCCAAAATTCTGAGTTTATGAGTGATTATATAAAGCTTTCCACACACATTCCATGTTGGTCTTGACTGAAAGTCCCACTCTCCCATGAAGAAAAATCTTAATCCATAATCTTAGAAGAATATCACTCACCAACAATAGTAGTTTCTCCCAATATAGACTGATGATTACTAGTCCATTCCAAGGATGAAATTTTATGGATTTATCATATTCACAATGATGACCCAGGAAAACCTCTCCCTACTAATCTGAATCTTTTATCATTGGAAGATATATGTGTGTGTGTGATTTCATTCAGTAGGGGTATTTATTCACATAGTTTGGGATAAGGACTCTAATGAGATTTCTATCTCTCAAACTAGGGGTATAATAATAAAGGAATGAATCATATCAACATCTACGACTATAGGTTCCAGTATAGAGAAGACATAGATCATACCTCATATCATGTTAGGAACTACTGATGGGTTTTCTAGAATTATATCATGATCAATGCAGTAGAAGAAACCAATTAAATAACCCAATATTTCATCATAGAATCAACACGAAAATTAAGAACATAAACATAAAAATCATACCTTAATAGTATTGAGATCCATTATAATTAATCATGGTAGAATTTTCTTCCTGGAGATCATCAAGCAACAATTAAAGGACTCTCACCTTTAAAGGGATAACACCAACCGCTAGAATCTTCATAAGCTATGAAAATACCCATGATCTCTAAAGGTGTGCTATAACCTTATACATAAAAATAAATGGATGTCAAGGGGGAATATGGATATTCAACTATGTATTAACATAGTCTCCCTTACAACCACATGGGAATCCCACCCTTTATATATGATCTATTTATTTAATAAATGGTATCAAGGGCTGGCTTCCATCACATGGAAGTCGATATGAGTTACCCATAACACATACCTATTATGGTGTATAATAATAGTTTAACTCTTAAATGATCATATCAAGTTTATATATCCATAAATTAATTAACCAGTTGATTCATAACCAATTATGTACCATGTGGAAGATCTAGTAGTGGCCATGAAACCGATATTATACGACCATATCTATGATATGTAACACATCCATATCGCAGGATAAGAATCAATGTATATCATACAATATGATATACCAATTTTAGTATATTTTAAAAAATCTCTCACTTACACTAAAATAATTTAAGGACTTTATGAAAGACTTCACAACACAATTGAATTCTTCTAAACTCTTTTGGATCTGTTTTATCAAACTCTCTTCATTTTGAAGCAGTTTTTTTTCTAAAATTCAATAATTATTATAATTACTAATTTTGTGAACCTATGTGGATTTATATCATTGAAAAAAATTTGAAATACTAATTTGATAAATATAATAAAAAACAGCCTCTAGTAAAATACCAATGCTACTCAAGCTAAAAAGGGGTTTGGTATGATCTTGATCAAATATACTCATATCTCCATATGAACACATCCAACATAGGATATATCATATAAATTACTTTTATACCTATATAATACCTTTTTCCATGACATCAAGTGATCACTAAACATGGAACAAGTGAATCTACTATACGTTAACTCATATATTCATGATTCTCTAAAATTGTTTGACTTTTTCAAATGAATACATCCCAGGTAATTCATCCAATTAGCTGATCTCATCACATGTCACTCAAACCAGAATAGCCATGAATTTCTCAGTCTAATTAAATCAAGGGCCTATATGTTTATTCTCTTTATATGAGTGGAAAAATCCCATCTTGATTGATCTCAAACTGATGACATAATCAAAAACATACCCAACCACCCCATGATTAGATAAAACTCAAGTCTTACATAAGAAAGGTATCAAAGTATGAATGTTCTCATGATATTTATCTCACTAAACACAAGTAATAAAGATTCATAATAAGCATACACCCATAAGTATATCAATTCCTGTATGAAAACCCATGTGATATACTTTTGTGGGCCAGTCCAGATAATAATTTTCAACTTATTATCTCATGAGGCTATTCTATTTATCATATAAAACTTTTTGTGTCAAATAAAAGATTTCAATCATGATAATATTAACATATCATCACATTACATAATACTCTATGTTGATCATCAATTAGGGACAACTCAAATTCATACTATGAAGGGATATTATCATTCCATTTTTCATGTAATAAAATTTCAACAGATATAAATGAATGATACATAGAAATTTCATTTATTATAAAACCTAATACATTTTATAACCATTATATACAATATCTCATGTATCTAATACCAAGATATTTAACATGAATCCCATAATTTGGTAGTATTAATGGTTTTTTCAAAGGATCCACTACATTTTTATCTATAGCCACCCAAAATATATTTTCATCGCCCGTCTTAATGACCCATTGAATGAGAAAAAACCTATAGAGGATGTGTTTAGTCCTTTGGTGAGAAACTATTTCCCTATACTGAGAAATAGATCCTTTGTTTTCATAATAAATCTCAATTTCTACCTCAATGTTAGAAACCAACCCAATTTTGGTGATGAACTTCTTAATCCAAACAACTTCCTTTATAGCATCTGATGCAATTATGTACCTTGCATCTATTATCAAGTCCACTATATTGTATTTTTTTGAAGTATTCCAACTAATTTCTTCCCCATGTTATAAAAACAAAAAACCATATGGATATATTTTATTATCGTTTTCACATTGGAAACTAGAATCGATGTAACCCTTTATAATGAGCTTATCCTCTCTAAAAAAGACCAATAACATGTCCTTACCCATTCTCAAATACTTAAGGATTTTCTTGAAAATAATTCAATGATTCTCACTAGGATTGGAATGATATATACCTATTATTCTCAAAGAATAAGTGATATTAGGTTGAGTACAAAACATGGAATACATGACATATCTTATGGTGTCTGCATAAGGAATCATATTTATCCTTTCTAAATATTTAGAATGATTTTTAATATTCCTAAGATTAGTTCCACATAACACTAGTAAATACCCTTTAAGAAGTTCTATATGTTATAACACTTTATCAATTTATTAATATATGTGTTTTGACTCAGTCTAAGTAGCCTATTGGACCTATCTCTATAGATCTTTATACCCAATATGTAGGCGACTTCACCAATGTATTTCATTAAGAATCATTTTCCCAACCACATATTTATAGAATGTAAATTCAAGCTACCATTTATGATAAGTCGTATGTTATCTAAAAAAAATATCAGAATTAATACAACAATCACACTAATATACTCATATACACAAGAATCATCTGTGTTATTTATGAAAATAAACTCTTCAATTACATCATAAAACCAGATGTTCCAACTATAAGAAGCATTTTTTAATCCATAAATAGACCATTGAAACTTTCAAACCTTAGAAAACTCATTTGTAACTTCAAAACCTTTTGGTTTTATCATACACACACCCTTAACTAAATTCCCATTAAGGAAATCAATTTTAGCATCCATTTGATATATCTCATAATAAAAATGAGATTTTATTGAAAGAAATATACAAATGGAATTTTTCATCACAATAGATGAAAAGGTTTCTTCATAGTTAGTACCATGGTTTTTTTTTCACCCTTTTCTACTAGGAAATATTTCTTTTCATAAAATCTTATATCCATGTTATTTTTCTTTAAAAAAACCCACTTACACACTATGGGTCTCACCCCTTTAAGTGCATCTACCATGTTCAAAACATGGTTAGTGTATATGGAGTCTATCTTAGATTTCATGGAATTTATCCATTTATTAGAATCATAACTCTCAATGGAATCTCAATAGGTATAAATTTCATCAACTATAAATATTAATTAATCATAATTTTATACACAAAATTCATATCTCTATAGATCATTGTAACACCTTGACTTGAATGATCATGTTCAAGCTAGGAATGCCACACAAGCTCATACATGGATCCCTGTATGCAAGAGGATGTCAAATATTTGTGAGGGATAATGCAGCGCTATGGGGAGACTATTCCCTTAGTACCAAGTAAATATCTGAGCAATAATAATGGAAGTGATAATAAGAAACCAACAAATAAATAATAAACAATAATCATCAGAGTAATGGTGACCAAAAAATAACTCATATAGTAGTAGTATGGCATGTCATATACATAGAATAAAAGAAAAAAAAGAAAAAAAATCCAAGTACGAGGTAGAACACAAATTATAAAAACAATAACATCTAATCAGGCCCATCATGAAACATCTATATCCTCTTACTAACCTTATCAACCATCCATCACCAAGCTCTTTCCCTTCGCTGGATCCCTAATCATTAAATCTATAAGTGAACCAAAATGACCGAGTATGGTGTGAGTAAAAGACTCAGTAGGACACCACTAAAGACCCTTAACATAAGTTCATAAGATATAACAATTAATTTTGTGAAAGTAAAAAAACATATAATAATAAATATCTTACAAAAGTATACCAGATATGTCGAGTCCTTAGAGACTATCTCTACCTACTTTGTCACAATTTCAAAAGGAGCAATGATGAGCGACCTAACATATCCCACTCGATGAGATGGTTTAAAAACGTGATTGAAATATAACCTTGAATGGATAACCCAAAAAATACTAAATAGGCATATAAACCATCCCCCTCTGAGGAATACTCCATGAGGCTCAACTAGTATGATCAATTTCAAGACAAAAAAACCACAATAACATATAAGATACAATGACAGATCAAAGATCACATCAAAAAACAAGTATCAAAATTAGAATACTCCACATGAAAGAAATATCATAATAGGTATCATAGAGATATAAAAACACACCACATGTGATCATGTATCAAACATAGGTCTTTAGGGATACACACTCACACCATAAAACATGCTAAGAACTCATATAAAATGTGCGCTTGAGTCAAGGGATTCCTCCCTCAGGTGAAGCAATGACAATCAAGGAAAGGGACACCATAAAAGTCAAAAGACACCACATGATCCTATAAACATTCCTATTTTGACATGTTTATAACACTAGGATTAAGTTATAAGAGGAACCACACCCAAAAGGGTTAGTATGAGATTAACTTACCAAGAAGACCCACTGCCAATAATGGACTTAGTCAAAGCATTGCATAGAAGAAAAATTTGTGAATTTAGATACCGATTTTATCAATGATAACAAAAAAACTCTTTAGATAATGAAAAAAACTTTAATATTACTAATATGTCAAATATCTATTTTATTTTGATCAAGGATAGGAGGAAAGAATAGATCATGATCAAAGAAGAACTTACCAGATTGGATGCATTGGATTGAATGAGCATTCGGTCATTAAAGAGAGGATTTGGAAGGGAAGAGGAGATCACAAAATTCTTGGAGGGAGAATAGGGTTAGGGGTATCGAGAAAGGAGGTGAATGAGAAATTAAAATAGAAATATATTATTTAATCTTCTGGAATCATCTACTTTCATGGTGTGAATTTTGGATTCACATTGTGAAATTTCTGGAATTCTTATACATTGAAAATCAGATCGTATAGACTTAAAATCCAAAAAAACCATTCATATATTGAATTTACTCTCACATCATGAATGAAATTCATGTCCTAAAATTATATTCATGGATTATTCCTAAAGTACATTCACATCGTGAATATCCATTCATGGTGTGAACCAGTCCTGTAGCCAAATTCCAACATTGAGTCACCTTATCTAAACACCCTTAAAAAGCATCAAATATTTTAAATACACCCTTAAATATTCAAAAAAACTTAATATAATGTATTAATTAAGATTTAAGATATTATAAATCTCCTCCTCTAACAACTTCTCATCCTCAAGAAGTGTCTCTAGAGGTATACTTGAAAAATTCAGGCCATTATGCCCGAATTTTTGTCACTATCTCCCATATTTCTTCCCAAAAATTCTTATGATGCCATTGAACCCAAATCAGATGTATAATATTTCCACACAACACCTTCTCACTTCAGTCCACTATCCCAATATGTCACTCTACAAAATATATATCCAATTCTAGATTAACATCGTCATAGTCGAACATGTTCATGAGATTGGGATTATACTTATAGAGCTGTGAGACATAGAATAAATTGTGTATACCTTGATGATGTGGAGAAAGGTCCAAATGATAGGCCAACCTCCTTATAAGATTGATTATTTTGAATAGTAAAACTTACCATGATTCCAAATTACCTTGAATCCTCAAATGTTTATTCCCCAACTAAGGGGACACCCATAAGAAATCATTTTCATATAAATAGAACTCAAAAGTTCATCTCCTTAGATAAATATAAGACCAATACCTATTCTGAGTTGTAACCAGATATTTTTGAATCAATTTCACTTTTTATGAGGTCTCTTGTACCATACTCATCCCAAAAATTGAAGACTCGCCTACCTCATTCCAGTTGAGAGGTGAATGACATGGTTGCCCATATAGAGCCTCAAATGGAGCCATCAAAATAAACAATTTAAATCTTTTATTATTGGTTAACTCTACTATATACAAGTTATTATCTAAATAACATCATGAATCAATAATACATGATCAAAGAATATCCTCCAAATTTTGGATCATTCACTGTGACTGCCCTTCAGTCGAAGGATGAAAGGACATACTCATATTCAACTGAGAACCCATATACCTTTGTAAGATTTTCCAAAACCATAAGTAAATGGAGAATTTATATTAGATACCACACTTTATGGTACTCAATGAAGCAACAATATATTTTGAATTTAGATATTTCTTAGATCATTTATTGAGTTTACCTCTCATATTGGTATAAATAGATACACCTTGATAAAATGATCTACTACCACCAAAACAGTATCTCAACCTATAGAGGTCATGAGAAACCCTACAATTTGGTCCATAATTACCTCATTCCAGTTTTAAATAGGAACTGGAATTAGATAGAGTAACCCTCCAATTATCTAATGCTCATACTTTATTCTTTAATAAGTCAGATAATGAGAGATAAAACCCATGATGTATTTTTGATATTGGGCCACCATAATTGCTATTTAACATCACAATACATCTTGGTCAACCCTAGGTGTACTACCCGGTATGAATAATGTGAGACTATCATCTGTTCCTCTCTTAAGGAAAAAATAACTTTCACCCTACCATGAACCAAAAGTTCACCTCTTTTATCTAAATTCCACCTTGAAACAAAACCATTTACTACCAACTTATCATGAATCATGACACACTCTTGATCAAGCTCCTAAATAACCTTCAATCATTCCACCAATGATGATGTGATCACTAAGGGAGCACATTCTACTTCCCCTCTATCTTATGATATGACCACTTTCTAGTATATCAAAAAAGTTATGAGATTCCACCTTGCCTCTGATATTATCTCCTAAAAATCTAGTTTTTTTCTCACTCCATATGAAACCTCATTTCCTTTCCCAAGAGAATACTCTATCTCAAAGTTTAACATCTATAATTACTCGATCAAATGACTCTGAAAAATATTCAATAAATTCTGGGAGAAAATGTTAGTAGACTCTTGTAGTCTGTATATATGACAAATATATCACTAAAGAGGTAATGTTCCAAACATTTCAATGCATGCACTACAACTTCCAACTCTAAGTCATGGTTAGGGTAGTTACTCTCATGGGGTTTCAACTAATAATAATCGTATGAAACTACCTTATCACCCTATACTAGAAAATATCCTAATAAAATGATAGACATGTTACAATACACTGCTTACCCAACTACAGGTTCATGAAGAATCAGGATTAGAGATAATGAAAACCTTTTCTTTAGCTTTAAGAAGGAATCTTCACACTAACCTATCCACTCAAACTTAACTCCCTTCTTGGTGATCTCGGTCATCGGTACTTCCAAGAGAGAAAATTACTAAATAAACCTACTATAGTTCCCAACAAACCTGAGAAAACTCTATATCTTGAACACATTCCTAAAACATGATTATGACACAATTTCATCAAATATATCTAGATCAACTAATGTATCCACTTGAAAAACAATGTTCCTAATAAAGAAAACCTCATATATCCAAAAGTGAAACTTAAAGTACTTGGTGTATAACTAATGTGCTCAAAGAACACTCAATATGACCTCCAGGTTTCTGGAATGTGATTCTAATATCATAGAATATATAAGGATGTCATCAGTGAACAAAACAATGAAAAAGTATAAATATGGGTGAAATATCTTATTCATGAGGGCCATGAATGATTCTATAACATTCATCAGTCCAAAGGGCATAACAATATACTAATATAACTAATACCTACTCTTAAATGTTGTATTTATTATGTCATCCTTTCTGGCTTGAATATGATGGTAGAAAAAACACAAATCAATCTTTTAAAACCACTAGGATCCCATCAATTGACTAAAAATGTCAACAATTTTAGACAATAGATCACTTTTTTTCACTATGATCTTATTTAACTTCTGGTAGTCCACACAAAGATGAAAAATATTTTATTCCTTCTTGAAAAAAGAACACTGGATCACCCTATGAGGAAGTTCTCAGTCTAATGAAGCCTTTATCCTCGAGACCATCAAGCTAAAACTTGAGTTATTTCAACTTATATGGTTCCATGTGATATGATGGGATCGATATCAGGCACGAACTATACACAAGATTGATCTAAAATTCAACTCCACTACATTGTGGAAATAATGATAAATCTAATGGAAGAACTATCAGTACAGGTCTACCACAAAAGGAAATGGGGAGGAAGATTCCATCTGGTCCACCACAAGAATCAAGCCTACCACCTATGCTGAAAATACTTCTCTCTGATTTGGATTTGGTTCTACTCTAACTACCTCTACATCCCATTCAATGGTTAGCATGAAATTATCCCCAGTAGGTGATGAAAATTATACCCGTCTTCAATAACAATCAATGTGTGCATGGTAGATGGTCAAATTGTGCATAATAAGGACACATTGAAAAATTCATCCATGGAATTATAAAAATCCAAACATGATGAGATCCAAAAACCACTATTGGTCTTTATATAAAGATATGTAGATGATCTAATTTTCTTCCCAAATGTGTATCGATAGATAGAAAATTAGAGAAGTATTTAACCAGTAAGTATAACCCAAAAACAATTTGAGAAGATATGAAATAATGGGATACTCCATTATCTAACAAAGAAAAAAATAGAGCAGGATAGAGCAATATTGTACCTCTAACTATGTAAGGTCCATATTTACCATAAAATAAAGAATTATCAACTTCATATTCCCTACCATCCACCACTCCATGGTTCCCTAGTGGATCATGAGTCACTTGTTTCACTGAACCTTATAGGGTTCTCACCTACTACTAAGGTCCTATACCTATACCATGGCCCGATTTCACTATGTGAAACCATGAATCCTTGGAAAAGAACCATTAAGATGACCATTATTTATACACCAAGGAAAATTATTGAGAAAAATGGGATCATCCTTTCCTCCAATAATTATAGTATCTAGTAGAGTCTCTTCCCAAAGAAGGTGTTGAAGTAGCTCAGCTTACTTTGACTACCGACCACTACCCTAAAACCCATCCTCTGAATTCCTCTTCTTTCTCCCAGAATGAGAAAATATAATTATTCTAGAGAATTTACCTTTCATTTCACAAATAATATAAATAATACTAGTAGATATACCTTACTTGATTCCCTTATCCATTGTTGGTTCCTTAAAAATCACTTCAGCATAGGTCATTAGATCAAAGTTCATGACCTTTCATTTCATCTTTGGGTGAAGGCCACTCTCAAACTTTCTAGATTTTTTTCCTCATTTCCTACTTGAAGTGGAGTAAAGTAGATCAACTCTATGAAGTGTTATGAATAGGTATACATTTCTATCGACCCCTATTAGAGCTCTATAAACTGTTGAGTATGGTCTAAATTTAGTGTATTGGGAAAGAAATCCTAAAATAAGTGGTCTATGAAGGTTGTCCATATCATATTTTCCCATCCACTATCCTACATCAGGACATCCCACTATTGTCTATATATTCCTAGAAGAATAAAGTTTTCAATATTTCCCCTTTGATCATCCAAGTTCTATTACAAGTTAAAAATATTCTCTATGACTCGTATCTAGTACTCCTCATCCTAGGGTCCTTTAGTGCCCTAAAAGGACAAGGGGTGCTGGAGCTAGAAGTCATACATAGATTTTACCATCATCAGATCACCCATATGGGATTCTATTCCCTAAATTGTTAATATCCAAAAGAGTCTTGGATAGACTAATTCTATTGTTTGTCTCACTGGATCAACTAAGGTAGCATTATTAGTTTCATCCTCTTCTATAACAGGTGGTGAAATTGGATGAGGATGGTCACTAAAGAGTGAAATTTCTTGAAATTCCAAACCAACTATAGAAATTGACAACATTTTAAACAAAATGATTAGAATAATAAGACCATTAATAGTTCATAGGCACACATAAGGTTTTACAAAAAAGTATAACCTAAGAGGATACCCCATAAGAATAAGGAATAACCCCCTAAGAATTACCCAAAACACAATTCAAGTCCCCATTACCATCATGTTATTCAAAACCACATATATACACCCATGCATTGATTATAGAGGACAAAACAAAATAATTAAATAAATAATGAACCAAAAGAAAATATCATAATTTCAATAAGAATTAAATTATTTTTGATCTATCTAAAGCAAGAAATATTCATATGGAATGTGATCCTACATGCATAAACATGATGCATGAACAAACACCAAATCTCATAAATAAATACAAAAAAATCATGTGCATCACCCAAGGTGAAATTAAAACAATGTTAACATCAAAAAACAAGAATATAAATCCCAATTTCATGGTAAATTAAAGGTACTATATATAGTGGTTACCATATACAGACATAGTTCCCCTACCTGAGTCCTAACCATCCTATATTATGTATACCCTATCCAAAATCAAGGTAAAGAGAAGAAAAAAATTAGTGAATATAGTCCCCTAATACCATTTTGTAACACCCCAACTTTAACCACTGGGTCTGAGCTAATGATGTCACATGACTTAATTTACACCTCACCATACATAAGAGGTTTCAGACTAGAGTTGAGGGATAAAAGATCACTATGGGGAGACTATTACATCGATACAAGGTAAAAATATGAGTAATAATAATGGAATCAATAATAATAATTCATCAAATAAAGAAAAAGAAGTAATCTTAGAGTAATGGTGACCATAAAACAACCCATTAAGTAACAATATAGCATGTCAGATACATAGATCCAAACAAAAAAAGAAAATAATCTAAGTATGAGGCAAGGTAAAAATTAGAATAGTAGCAACATAAAGTTAAGTTCATCCTACAACATATTTTTTCCTTTTTCTAACTTTCTCAATTCTACATCACCAGGTCCTTACCCTTTATTGGATCACTGATCATGAAATCTATAAGTTCACTAAAATTCTTGAGTAGGGTGTGAGTATAAGACTCAGTAGGATACCACCAATGATCCTTAATATAAATGTATAAGATATAATAGTGTATTCAATGAAAGTAAATTGAATAAATAAAATAAAATATCTCACAAAATTACACCACATATGTGGATTACTTAGAGACCAACTTTACCTACATTAACACCATGCAGAAAGGAAGAATGATCAACCACTTGACATATTCCACTCGATGGGATAGACCAAAAACATTACTAAAATTTACCCATTGAAGTGATAACCCAAATCATACCAACCATGTGTATGAAACATCCACCTTAGGGGAATAGTCAATGAGGCTCAACCAGAACTCAAAAACAAAAGATATAATAAAAACAAAATAAGAAGCAAGATACAATGACAGATCAAACCTCACATCAAAAAACCAATATCATAACTAGCACAATGTAAGAAGCACAAGCATGGGTCACACAGGTCTATGAATACACACTTAATGTGATAAATAATAAAGCATAGGTCTCTATAGATACACATTAATTCCTTAAAAAACTCCAAAAAAGATATAAAATATGTGTTAAAGTCAAGGGCTTCCCACCTCAAGTGAAATAATGAATATCAAGGAAAGGGTCACCATCCATGTCCAGAAGCATCACCAGATCTTAGAAAGATTCCTAATTTGAAAATTTTAGTACAATAGGATTGATTTAGAAGAGGAACTAGACTAAAAAGTTTTAAGACCATATTAACTTACCCATAAGATCCACTGCCAACAAAGTTCTTGGTCCAAGCATTGCGTAGAAGCCAAATCCTTGAATCTGGATGCTGATTCTATCAAAGGTCATCAAAACCTTTGTTATATCATTCCAAAACCCTTGGATATAAAAAATATATTATATAAATAATTTAGCTTTATCAATTGTAATAGGATATAATTAATCAAGATCAGAGAAGAAATTACCGAATTGGATACACAGAATCGAATGGGCATTCAGGCATCGAATAGAGAAGTAGTAAGGGAAGAGGAGAGCCCAAAATTTATATAGGGATCATAGGGTTTGGTTTGGTAGGAAATTAGGAGAATGATAAAGGAAAATATAATGGTATTATTTAATTTTTTGTAACCAACTACTTTCATGTTGTGAATTATGGATTCACTTCAAGAGCTTTTGGGAAATCTGATACGCTGAAAATCGCATCGCCATGTCCTAAAATACCAAAAACCAGTTCACATCATGAATTTATTCTCACATCATGATCATAATTAACTTCCAAAAAAAATTCATGTATTATATATGGAGTCCATTAACACCGTGAATATTTATTCACGGTGTCAACCTCTCATGTAGTCAAATTCTAGCTTTGATTCGTTTTCTTCCCCAAACACCCCTAACAAGCCTCAACTAATTTAAATGCATTATTAAAGTGGTGAAAAAACTTAAAATTAGGTGTACATTGAGATTGAGTATGTTACCCTCTTGATCAAACCTACCAGCCCTTTAAGGTTCTTATGCAACCTGGGTAAGTTCTTCTTCCATAACTCTTTGTGGAACTGGCTTAGATTCCATCCTAGAATGAATTTTTATTTTCTAGTATTGAAATTTAACAATTTAAAATTTATCCCCCCAAAATCCTTGAAAAATGTTCTCCTTCTCAAGGAAAACACCATGTTAGGCCACAAACATATTTTCTATATATAGGGTTATAAAATTAATATCCTTTAGTCTCTTTGGGATAACCAACAAAAAAAATCATTGATTTATGTCCAATTATATTAGAATTTCAATGTTACATATGTGCTTCAAAACCCCAAATCCTCATAAAATACATATTAATATATTTACCATTCCATATATCATATAGTGACTTTATGAGTGCCTTATATAGAATACAATTATCTAGGAATGTAATAGTTTCTAGAGAATATCCCTAGAGTGAAATAAGAAGGTCACACTAACTCATCATTGAATAAAACCATATTTAACAGGGTATAATTACTCCTATTAGACACACCAATCCATTATGGTGCTTCATTAGGAGTGATTTGTGAAAGAATTCCACAGTCTCTCAGATGATCTATGATTTCCAAGATTAAGTATTGACCACTCTAATCTGATAATAAAATCTTAATACTTTTTCATAGTTGATTATATATTTCTTTTGAAACTCTTTAAACTTATCTAAAATTTTAAAATTGTGTCTCATAAAAAACACATAACCATACCAACTGAAATCATCAGTGAATTTTATAAAGTTCTTAAACCCATTACTTACTTGATTATTCATTAGTCCCTGTATATCACTAGGTATAAGATCTAATAGTCATCTATCCCTTTTACCTTTTCTACTAAAAAGTTCTTTGGTCATTTTACCTAATAAAAAATATTTTCAATTATCAAATGATTTATAATCAAATGATTTCAAAAATTTATCTCTATGGAGTCTATGATTATTTTTCTCATTTATATGTCCAAGGAAAAAATTCCAATGGTAACTAGGGTTAGAATAAACTTTGACCTTCTTATTTTGAATGTTATAGATAATATTGTCCATATAAAAAATGTATAAAAAATTTACCATATTTTTGATGACAAAAAACATTTCACTTATATATATATATGTAAAATAACTCTTATTTTTAATAATGAATGAAAATATCATCTTATTTAAACAAGATACATAAATCAAATTTCTATTTATAACTGGAACATAATAATAGTTTTCTAATTTTAGAACTAACCCTCTAGGTATACTTAGATAATATATTTCAAACTAAAATGAAGAAAAACTTTCCCTATTATCAACACATAGATCTATTTCCACTTTCTTCAATTATCTTATATCTTTGAGTTTGTGTTTATCATCACAAATTTGTGATTCACACTTGATAAATCACATCCTTTTAGTGAGACAAGACTCATATTTTATTATGACTTGCATCGATTAATCATATAAATAAATCATAATTATATCTGTTATATAATTATGTCAATCGTATCATATATGACTCTTGGATAATCAAACACATTACTTTTTTTCATAATAAATCATGATATTTCACTAAACTCTATCCATATAGTATCCTAACAGTTAGGGTTTCCCATGTATGTATAACCCAAATATTATATCATACATTGGCACCTAGTGGTTAGAGTCTCCTATAATATTATTTCCTTAAAAAATATAATTAATTGGACCCAAATAGCTAGGTCCACCCATATTGAATAACCAACGTATTAAAAAGTGATTTTTTGAATGATACTCACAGTTATTATTTGAGGGTTTTTGTTTTAAATTCTCACTAATTTAATGTACATCATATAAAAATTAAATATATAATTTTTTTAACCCATGAAATCTGTATTATCTCATGTTTCATTCCTTTATATGCTTGATTTTAATGATTTATATTTAAAATCACTATTTTATAAACCAAATTTATATGTTCAAAGCCTATTAATGTATAAATATTTTGAAAATATATAGTCTGTGTTACTCACCTAATAATAGAAGACAAAAATATTTACACATATCTAAATGCATTCAATGCATATAGTACATGAATTTTTCATATAAATGTTATGAATTATATGAAACTAACAATTCCCATATGAATAATAATAGATCCATAGATAGTCAACTCCCACTTTTTGAGACTAAATCATAAGCCTCCAGGCCAGTGGTATTTCTAACTCAAAGTCCCTCTACCTTGTGATAATTTACTCAGGATAGATATCAATTCTACAATAACTCTAATTCCTAATATGTATAAAATATATTCAATTACTAAATTCATGCTAGTAGATTTAATTACAAACTAAATTCAAGGTAGATGAAAACTAAATCTTATTTTATCATACCAAACATGTAATTTATGAAATGAAAATTATATAAGAAGTAATTTATCACAAAAATTAAATCCTACACAATATTCAAATTTCATAAGAAATTTATCAATCTGAATATTTAAAAGGAATAAGTTAATAAATAAACATTTGATTTATTTAACCAATATGAGGTAAACATTTAATATTTAAGTTAGTTATGAAAATATTCTATTGAAAATTCCTAACACTTATCATTTATAAATAATTCATAAACTATAAGAAATTTTTATAATTTTTTTTCTCATTTTTATGATTAAAATATTTATTATTATTTATAGTGTTCTTTTCAATAGTTTATAACCTGTTTTAATTCTACACAGGCCATATGTGATTCATACATAAGATAAATTATTATAATCCTATGTAGGTTACTACTTTCCTTACATAGATATAGAAATTGTAAGATGTTTCTTAAATATATCCCTATCATAAGAAACAATTGGGTTAGTGTTATATTACACAGGTCACTAGAATTCCTTATGTAGATTTACAAATCATGCTTGGTTTTTTATGCAACTCCCTATTGAAAGTAATGAATTACTATGATATGATAATTTAACTTGAAATGAGTTATGTGACATTTCATACATGATATTTGTATCATATCTATTTATTATGAAATGAGATCCTTAAAAAAATTGTCTATTAATAATTGGTGATATGTTAAGAGATAATAGTTAGTACGTGTGACCACGCTGTTGTGACACGTCAAATTTATTATGTTTTTAAGGTTTATTTATAGTCTAGGGAAGACCCTAGGATGTCTCTCGAGGATAATTGGTGGGATTAGAGTGTGTTTTTACTAAGAAGTACTAAAATAGGGGGTGGTTTTGAAAATAGTTTTAGGGTGAAATTACTTAATTGAAAGTTTAAAAGTTGAGAAACCAAATGGGTTTTGAAAAATATTAGATAAAAGGGTTCATTGTGAGTTCACTAAACACTTTAAAGTTCATCATTCTTGGAGATTAATTTAGGTTTGGAGTAATTATTTGGTTAAAATTAATTGGAATCTCGATTAATTACTAAGCCTTTATTTCATTGCTTAAAGAACCAAACCTTGACATGAAAATAATATTTTCAAGGTCCAGAAATTATTCATGGAATAAGAGATTCCAAAGAAGATTTGAATCTCAAGTAAGTGGGTAAGAAAAGGATTATGGTGTTGTCCAATCGGAACAACACAAGTCACACACTCAAAATCCCACACCGATCGGTTAGAAATTAAGAGTATCTCAATCAGATAAATCAAAAAAAGAATTAAAATATGGAATTATGTAAGATACATGGAAAGAAATGTTTTCACACCCAAATTACTCCAAACCAGTAGCTAAAATAAGAATCATAACTCCCTTGACATGTGGGTAGCTCCCTCACAACGAACGCACACCGTTTAGCTCGACATCGAGAGGAGGAGGAAGCTCAGGTGGGACTCATTCTTCATTATTGATCCCCCTATGAGGATAAGGGAATATATAACTTTAAGGATGAGGAGGAGACTCCTCTAGGACTTAAAAATGGTAGAGTTTTACTTCTTGTTCGAACTCCCAAATGGGGTTCCCAAGGTGCCTTTTTATAGCCAGAATAGGAAGTGGTTTTGGGCACCCATATTTTGATAAACCACTTTAAGGATGGTTTTAGGCTACTAGAAAGTCAAATATCCCTTTTAAAAAAACTTTAAAGTTTCATCCCCACATATTTAATATCACCACAAAAAGTTTGGAATCATTTGGACAATCACAGCTCGAGATATTGACATATTACAGAAAGATACTTTTGACTTTTTGTATATTCGGTGTCTTGGACATATCTGTTTAGATGGGACCCATAAAAGCCAAATCGGAATTGTGTTCGTTGATATGAAATGTAGAATATTAAGTTTTGGACCATATCACAAAATTTCTTCCCATTTTAATGCACTGTCTAGTAGGAGTGTGTAGATTAATCCACTGGTGTGCTTGGATCCTGTGCAGTTTGGCCCATATTTCTTGGACTTCATCATGGGTCCTCCAAATCACCTCCACCTTCAATTATATTATCAAAACAAGTAACATTTACCTTTTTAACAGTGATAAAAATAAAATAAATGAATCAAACATGAAGTTAGTTTTGTTATTATATTTGGAATTTACAATACAAATTCAGTTTAATATAATGGTGTAAGGGTGAAAATGACATAGTGAATCATGGTATGATCAACGTGTTACACCTTACTCATGACAACATCGATTACTATTACACTGGGGATGATCATAATTGATGATATATTCTATATCCTAACTATGAAATGATTCTCTATTTTTATAAAACCCAGGATTCCATTATAGCCTATGATATCACCCATATCATAGTTTATTACATAGAGAAAAAAGTATGTTTACATTGTATTATACGTTATGATACAAGCTAGTTTCACCTAATAATAAAGCAGTCAAATAATCTAACAATTAACATTCAGTAACATCAAAATTTTATTTTATGATCTGTCCTAACACTGATTATAATATAAATTTTCTTTATACAAATATTTTAAAAACATATTTATATAATGATGATTGTGTCTTCGATACCATTGATAGGTTTTTCAATATAACCTCATGATCAATGCAGTGGAAGAAACTCATTAGATAACTTAATATTTCATCATTAAATCAACATAAAATATAAATAACATAAATATAAAAACCATATCGTAATAGTAATCAGATTCATTCCAGTCAATCATGATGGAGTTTTCTTAATGGATATCACTAAGAAATTTCTAAATGAATCTCGTATTCAAATGGATGACACTGAACACTAAAATTATCATACACTACAAGAGGACCCATAATCTCTAAAGTCATGCTAGCACATTCTCCATAAATATTAATGGAGGTTAGGGAGAAAGAGAGAGCTTTGGATATGGATTAACTTAGTCACCATTATACCCATAGGGGAATCCAACCATATATATAAGCCCCATTCATTAAATTAAATGAGTCAAGTGTCATATTCCATGACATGTCAGTTGACATGTGTTATACATAACACATGATTTTTGGGGTTTATGATAATATTTGAATGCTTAAACCATTATATAAAGTTTTTATATCCATAAATTAATCAAATCATTGATTCATAACTGATGATACACCAAGTGTAAGACATTTTTATGGCCATTAAATCATTATCATAATACCATATTCGTGATATATATTAAATTCATATCAAAGGCTAATACTAGGGGTATATCATGAAATATGATATACCCATTTTAGTGAATTTCTAAAAACACCCAGTCTTAATCCTTCATCACTTTCATCTAGTCACATTTATGGCCATCATCTCCCTAGGCCTGGAATGTATTCCATTGGGGTGGAAGTATTGGAAGAATATTATAACAATATCCACCTCTAAATCCTCTTCTTGGTGCACAAAAATCTCCAATTATGTATTCACCCTCTGATGGATACCCTATCCATCTATGGGAGGTCCCTAATCAAGGAACTTTATCTAACATAGAAATCAATTTACTATCTAAATTACATCTATTGCATGATGGGTTAGGAAATAATGATTAAAATAACTACATCCTTTACAGGTGTAGAAATTTCTATCTCCAGGATTATTAAATCCTCTATACGACTCTTGATCTTTTGATCCTCAAGACTGGGACCATGAAAACATATTCTACATACATCATGATCATATTACCATCATCAAATATCCACAACCAAGGATTCTGTGCCAAGATAATCTATACTAAAACCTGCTTCCTATTGTCCCCTACCAAAAAGATCTCAATCACCAAGGTTCTCACTAGAACCCTGACTTAGATGTGGATGCAGAGGGGAACAATTCTAATTCAGATGTCTCTATGGATGCCACACTCAGTCATATTCTCTTAAAAGAAATCATCATGAACCATGATCAGATAGTACCTCACAGTGTTAGTGAATATCAATACATTATCTACAATAAACATGATATACTACAAAAAATATAACAACTCCATGATACATATAGACCTCAACATATTTAGATATTACTCATCATAGAAGTGGTGTTTGAACTTGGACCATGGAAGAGTCACCTTTTCATGGTATTGAATGATCAAAGTTTACTAATGACTCGTTGTAATATGAAGAAATATAGATGATAGAGACACTATCTAATTGGTAGGTGTCTAAACTATGTGGAACACTAGAATCATTGCAATATGCCTATACTCAACTTCCTAAGGGTTATAATCACCAAATAACTAGGGTAATATCTATCACTAAAACTCATGAAGGTCCCTCTGCTTATGAGAATCCTCATCCTATCCATTTAGAATGATCTGATACTTATCAAGTGGAGGAATGTATTCCCACACCACATGAGGTAGGGTTTCTTTCTAAAGAATAGGCAGCGGCACTACTCCCTGCATTCTTGGTGGGGGAATTTCATGATCCAATATCTAAATAAAATTCTCATCACTCCACTGGTCAATGGTAAGAGGCCCAACCACTGAAACATTCACATTACAACCCTACCTTGAGACTCTAAATGTATGTTTACATGGAGGTATCCTATAATTGATAAGATCAACCATGGTCATTAAATCATCTATGTGGAGATGAATCAATAAAGACCTATAAATTAATTAATCATTATAATATGATGCATATACCATTTACTTGTTCCCTATAATTGGTTCCTCAAAGATCTTAGTCAAAAAGTAGGTTATTAGTGTCTTGGTGAATAGATACATCAATCATGACACCAATAATAGGTTCCATGGATATAAGGCTGAAATCGATACCCCTAGACACCATTTATCTAAATTTCTAAACTAGTTAATACATGGAACCAAACTCTTTTACACCATCCCTATGATATCCCCACTCTGATACCTCTCTATTATGACATGACCAACTGAGACCCCACCTAGGTCGATTTTTGGTTGAGTGTTCCATTCCAAGACTTCCCCCATTATGCTGAGGCTGGTGAAAAACATTGATTACGAATATCAAACATGATGGGAGGCCTTATCCTAATGTACCTATAAACAAAATACATATACACATTGGATATTATAATGAATTATTGAAAAATAAAACCAAAAAATATATATAATGCATAATACCAATGCTATGACCCATAAAGAAACAACTAGTGCATAAACCATAAAGTAGAAGGGATAAATACACACCCAAAAAATCCAAATTAGAACCAACCTAAAGCAATAAAGGTGAATGGATACCTACAATAATCTATCTCTAGGATCAAACATCATCTACTACTATCACCTCTAGGTACCACTAAGCTCCACCAACATTGTTTTCAAAAATTTCTCCACCAAACTGTTCATCATATTTATATGAAATGAAACATGCAGGAAAAATGACCATGTAGGGGTGAGTATACACATCCCCACTAGGAAGACCCAAAAACCATAAAGTATAAATGAGAAAGACTAGTTATCTCAAAACCATAATGATAAGATGGTATGAGAAAACCCAAATATGATTATAAAGAGAGAACCCATGGCATAAAAGAGAGTCTCACTTATCATTTATTGACTATAGAAGAATAATACCAATAAACACCCCAAGAATCTAAATCTCCTAGTTTTATAACCCCACATAACCTATCAAAATATATAGTGGGGGAATCAAGTGTCTCTAATGGATAATGTCATTAGAGGGAGTAATTAGAACACCCTAAGATTTTAGTATGTATTATACTTTAAATAAATATTGTGTTGAATATATTACTTCACATGAAACAATGAACTAAAATTAAACATGATAAATTTTATTAAGATAAAATATTACCAGAAAAAATAAAAAATAATACTTTATGAAAATGTAATATGAAGAAACATTAAGAAAAATACACAAGGAACAAAACCACATGTAAACAAAAAGACCATAAACATGTAATCTTAATCCTTGAAATTTTTATTTAAGACCATACATTTGATTACAGATATATAAATAATGAACATAATTAGAAATATAATAAATACATTGAGAGAGAAGTTAATGAATACAATGAATGATTCTAATAATGTTTGTAAGGCTATATGTAGTAATGAAATCTAACTGTTATATATATAATTGTTAGAAATATAGTCATTAGAAATATTATTATTGGATATATGGTTGTCTGGTATTCATGTAGGTATATTGAAGTTGCGTAATTATTATCAAATAAAACATAATACGATTCAAAAATAATAAATAATTCTAGAATGAAATAAAAATGATAATATTTAATTAAAATATTTTATTAAAAAAAATATCTTTTATGTGTTACTTATTATTATTATTATTATAGAATGATTTAATGAATTTATGAAATCAACAAAAATATTTTAATATCAATTAATCGATAAAATTAAATTTTTATAATATGAATAATTAATTTTAATAGGATGTGGTTAAAATTATTTAATGTTAAAAAATGATATTTTTCATGGAAATTATTTTTTATATATTGTGTATTTTTATTTAAAAAAATTAAATTCATGAATTTTAAATTATTAATAAAATTTAATTTTTAAATTTTTAAAAAATATATTAACACCAATTTAATTATTAAATTATATGAAATTGTATTAAGAACATTTGAAGTTTTAAAAGTATTTTTTCAATAAATATAATTTTTTATATATTTAATGCTTTTATTTAAAATTTAAATTTATCAAATTTAGAAATTAAATTAGATTTAATAGAGTCCAAAGTAGTAATATTTTTTTTTTAAATTTGATAAGAGGGTCAATTTCATCTTTTAGGTATAAAAACAAGTTAGTGAGGTAAAAATTAAGTTACCAAGGTAATGGTAAAATGAGATAAAAAGGGGTTAAACTAAGTAGTAAAGACTTAAAATATCATAAAAAACTATCTATAAATGTGTTTATGATTATTTTTCAAACAAAAACATATTATAACTCCATTATTTTTCACCTTTTATCCATTTTATTTTTAACATGACAACATTATAGTTTAAGGAATGAATATTTGTGAAAATGCCACTAAGAATTCACCTATAAAAGACCCCTACAATACCTATAAAAAAAATAAAAAAACCATTCTGTTATCTATTTAATATATTCCATTTAACCTATATAAATTCATTCCTATAATTTTTATATCTTTTATTTCCAAGAGGGAAGCCTAAATCCTTCATTACAATGGAACCCATGTCGAGAAGGAGCAAATTCATCAAATACATATTTGAGTTATTCTCTAAAAATTTAAAATAACTTCCCATATAAACTATTTATAAATCATATTGAAATATATAATTATTTTATATTAATATAATTATTCTTCTAATAAAATTATACTACTATTATACAACTCTAAACTTGTACTCATTCACTAGTATAACAGGTTCTTGTTCGGGTAGGTTTAACCACCACCAAGGATGATGATATTCCAATATTATAATTTTCAACATGAATAAGTAAAAATACATTAATATTGGTAATATATGATATTAATTATTAATAAATTTTATGAATATGGTTTTTCAAGGATGAAAAAAAATTAATGATCAATATTAAGTAACATATTATTATTGGTAAATTACCTGAAAAAATATCGTAATGGATTCCATTATCACAAAATATACCCATAACTTCCATAAAATGAACATGGGAGTAGTGCTTGGAAAAAACTGATTCCACTACCTTTAATAAATTTTTAATGATGAACTTGGTACTATAGAATGAATACTAACATCACCATTATGAAACTTTGATGAAAGAATCAAAGTCACTAACATTGGATAATGAAAATAAGCAATAACTAACAAATATATGTGTAATGAATGATTATAATTGAATATTATAAAGGGAAATAGATAATAATAAGGTTCTTAAATAGGTTATTAATATGGTTATGTTTATTATACAGTAGGTTAAAGTGATTTTTGAGAAGTTGGGAGTAAAGGTCATGGTTTCATTACTACCTAATTTTTAAATCAATATTGTTTATTTTTTAGCTTCCATATAAGAAAAATATATTTCATTTCTCTTTAAAACCCATATATTTTATTATAATTTAGTTATTCATGGGATTTAAATGTATTTTTACCATTTTACCTTTCTTTGGTCCATAATTGAATCAAAAATATGCATTCAAGTGGAGCTAACCTTATCTATTATTTTTAATTTAGAATCTTTATAATCCATGTCTATATGGAATAACTTATATCTAATTATATTATTTACTGAGGAATTTTCCTATTATCCTTGAATATATTTAAAAAAAATTTAAAAATATTTTTTAACATTTTATGAATGGTTTATTTTCCATTTTCTTGAACTTCTTTAGTAAAGTATTAAAAGAATATTCTTCTTGACAATTTATTCTTGAACTTATTTTCCCACCTTATTCAATAATCTTATTTACAAATATTCATTTTTAATCATTAATGTTTTTTCAATGTACTTCTTATTCTCATTATTTTTTTATTTTTTCACTTTGAAATAATTTTTTTAAAATATTAAAGAGAATTTCTTATCATTTTTCAAATTAATTTATTAATGATCTTATAATTTGTTTTTAATGCATGTTAACAAATGTTAATATTTATTATAATTCAATAGGATGTGCTATAATGATACACCATCCACATTCTTTCTTTGGATGACTTATTACCATGTTTTATGAAAGTTTTCATGAAACAAGTTTCTTTTACAAATGTTAATTATGATATGATGGAATTATGGTTGTTTCATGTTCTTATGGAACACATATATATGGTTTATCACTATATAATGGGTGATCCCATCATAAACATCCAATTAGTTGGGTAAATTTTCATATCTCATAACACCAATATGAGATAAGGTTGGTCCACTATGTCATGGGTAGGAGTTTAACCTAGTATATTATGATATTAATGTATTTTAGGTTAGAATTGACATATGTTATGATATTTATACTTATGTTTATTTCAAATTATTATTTTATGAAATTCACTTATGTTATGTTCTCATAGATTATGATTATTCACTCATGTCTTATGTTATTCTAAAATCCTTATTCCAAGACTCATATTTTATGATATATGTTTTATTAGGTATGATTATCTTATGTTATATACACCTTGATTATGTTTCATTCCCATATTATTATCTTATTCTCATTTATTATATTTTGTTGACATATCTTATGTTCATCCCTTATTGAACATCTTAGCTCACTAATTATTATGTATCAATTCCCCATGTTATAGAGAAGAATATTATGTATGATATATCTATAAGTGTACCAAATGTGAAGAGTATTTGTGAGATATGTTCAATAATTTTTGTTAAAATAAGTTGGATTTATATCAAATATCTAAAGATTATAAACCTATAAGTCATGGCGTGTGTTTAATTGTGATATATAATAGTTAATCATGTAAAATTATATAATCTGTATGTATGATGTTCTTGGGACACCTTAGTAACCAACCCACATGGAGGACGCACACCCCATAAAGGAAGTTAATTTTATGAAGGAGTACCCAAATATATTTATTGATGACCCAAACCCTATGAGTGAGTGAGTTATTAACTCTATTAATCTCATGAGGGACCTATTCCCTATCATAAACACATTCCCATGAGAGTTCCTAATCTTGTGAATGCTCTAATCATCATGCTTGATCCTCTTTATTGATAATATGATATTAATAGCACTAACCTATTTTATTCACCTCATGTTTCACTGATGATTATGAAGAGGTGTGTACCATCATGTTATACACGGAAAAATGTTTAAGACGGAATACTCATGTGCCCAAATTTTATCTTCATTAATGTAGAAATGAAAAGTCACTAAGGATGGAAAAGTAAACACCATATACTATAGGGGTACAAAACATGTAGCTCCTTGAGGAAGGTATGGTCATTTAGTAATATTCACATGCCATATATGGGTCGATATACATGGTGTGTAGACCGCGGTACATGGAGAGTGGGAAAAGTTGGGTACTCAATATATACCACCGTAGCTCATGTTGTATAGGGCCATGATACATGACATAACCCATGGAGGGTAGATGACGTGTATCTTCAACTGGCTAGTTGGTGTGTACTATCGGGGAGTCCAAGTTCTATATGAATAAGGCACATGGTTTATAGTCTTGAACTATATATCATGTCAGTCCATACAACCATCTAGGCGTGTACTCATTGTACACACCAATACATTTGGCTTAAAGGTGAAAAACATGTATACCATGGGTAAATTCCATGTGGTAGTTTACTTACTAAATAATATTAGCTACTTTTAGAGGGGACTACATGATGTGTGTACCAATAACCACACATCATGTGATCGAGGAAATGCATCCAATAACTATATATCACCAATAAATGCCTCTCCATAGCCATCCTCACCTCTAATCACGCCTAAATATCCACCAAACACCTCATCTGTCATTTCTACACCATTGGTGGTAATTTCATGCTTGTATTTCATTAAAGAATTCCTTATAATTAGTTCACACACAACCTTGATTCCCCAAGTGTCACTTCCATTCAATATCCCATACCGTCACACCACTTGTAACACCCATGACTCTAATGTAACAAGTAAAAACCATACCATGAACTGTTACACAAATTCACCCTTTAAAGATATTTTATTCAATAACTTATTTAATAGTTAAATTTTAGAATTTAAAATTGTCCAAACTAGATTAATTTTTGAATCAATATTATCAAAATCAGCTTATTATTAATTTTTGAGCCTTTTTTTGAAAAGGTCATTTTTTAGTAAAAAATTATGGTTTTCATGAAACTGATAATATGTATGATTTTACTATTATATAAAAATGACTAATAATTTTAGAAACCCTTTTAATCAATAATATATTAATTTAAGGAATAAAATTATACATTTTACAATATTCTTTTAACTTATAAAACCTAGTGAAAACATTTTTATAAATAATTAAAATGCCACTTTAATATAAAGATTATTTTGATATTTTCATTGAATCAATAATTTTAAATGGGTATTTAGTTTTTTATTTTATTTAAAGAATCATAAAATTTATTTATTTTATAATAAATCAATTCATGACATTAAAATTAGTAACTAAAATTATTTTACATTATATATAAATTTAAAAATAAAAAATGTTATTTCTCTAAAAATAGGTTTTACACAATTAAGCATATTTAGTTTAAAATTAAATTTTCACACCTTTATAAATTTTATTTTATAAAATTATTTTCAAATATAAAATTATAAGCATCAAATTAGTTAAAATTTTCAATCTTAATATTTTTCTTTAAAATTAATTACTAAGATTAGAAGTTAATTACCAAGGTAAAAGTAAAAGGAGTAAATTAAGTTTAACCTAGTGAAAAGTTTTAAAACATTTAAAAAAATACTAGAATTTAATTATTGAGATTTTTGTTGACCAATAAATATTTTCCCTAAATATTTTCCTTTTTTTGATCCATTGACCCAAGAATAGTTCCATAGCATTATTGAAAAATGTAAATGTGCCCTCAAAACTACCCTTCCCTTCACTTATAAAAGGGGAACATATTCACCACTTCAAGACACACCTAAAATTATAATTTCTACTTAAAAATATACAAATTTTATCTCCACATAACCACATACCAATAACATAATCCCCTATTTTCTCATAGTTATCCTAATAATTTTAAATTCAAGGATACTTATAAGGAAAAATCGATTATTGGATGCGAGTATTATCAAAAACTTTGTTTTTTTCTTAATTATATTATTTAAAATTTATTTTAAACATGCTAATATAATGATATTATTATCATTAATATATTATAATATTAATATAATAATGGTATTATCATTTTTTTATTCATATGCCCCATCCATTAAGAAAAACAAAACCATTGTTCTTGCGTTGTGCAGACTACCACATCCGCAACATAACATGTTTCATCTTCCTTCACAACATTAAAAGGTTATATATAAGGATGGTATTAAAGGATAAATATTATTTTTATGATATAATTAAGGTTATTATGAGGAAAATTTAACAACCTATTAACGATATGACCAAAAATCAATCAATGTTAGTTTAATTGTCAAAAATAAGCACACTAAGAGGACAATATTTTATTCAAATTGTGTAATGTTTTTATATACATTAATTATTATAATAATTCCTTATAATTATGATATATAAAAATAATTTATTATATATATATACTCATGTTATAATTATATTACAACTAAACCATCTCATAATCTTCCACTAATCATTGCAGGTTCATGTTTGGGTTAGTTTAACCACCCAATTGAAAAAGGAATATGAGAACTTGTTTACTGATATAATATGTTATAAATGTGTAAATAGTTATTATTTTTGGTTATAGAGATATTATTTTAATATATAATTCATTAATTAAGGAAACACCCTCCATTCATCAAAAAATCACCAAGACATGTTTATCATCGACTTTACATTCAAGGATAAGGCCTAAAACACTCATGAAAGTAGTTTGAAACACCATAAATTGTTATAAATCATAAATAATAGTATATTTAATGAGATAATAATAATTTAAATTGAAATATTAATCAATATGAACAACATTATTATGAAATTAGTATAAATAATCAAAACTATAAACACTTATGTAGAAAATCTAAATAATTCATGTAGAGAATGATCATTTTTAAAGATCATGAATGAAAATGGATATGAGAAAAGTTATAAATTAAGTGATTAAGATATATATGTTTATTACACATGATATTAAATTATGTTCCTAGAATTCAAGATAATAGGTAAGGGTTTTCCATCTCAAATTCCTCTCATTGAGGCATGTTTTATAATATGCACCAAATTTCCATTATATGGTGTATATAATACCTATTTGAGATTTTATATCATCAAATGATTTTATTTATGGTATTTTAACATCACATTAAATCCCCATTTTCCCAAGAGGTCATGATTGAATTGTTACCCAATCCATAAATGGGGTTTTTCTATATCAATTTTCATTCTTTGGGACTTAGGATATAATCACCACATATTTTCTTTTTTTTGGTGCATGAATCACCAAGGAAGAATTTTTTACAAGTTAATAAGAAAATTTAAGGAATTTCAAAGTTTATATTGTCTTCCTTATCTCATATTATTGTTATTAAAAAGTTACATTTTCCATGGTGGAAAAATCATCCCATGTTTTAGTAAAGTAAAAGTGTGTGTAATTTCTTAGAAAATGCATCATTGTCTAGATACTATCAAGTGTATATGGAAATGGAATAGATTAAACAAGGGGTAATAACCTTAAAAAGGGGTTTTAAGAATTAATCAATCATCACATGATACATTATTAGTAGGCTTAAGAGTAAACACCCAATGAGACACTTCCAAGGGATAGGATTTGAAATATTCACACAATATTAATGAACCATGATGAAGGATTTTTCTGACCATTGACTTGGTATTCTCCAAATGTAATATATTGAATCCAATTAATATATTCCATGTATAACCTATCACATTTTAAGTACCCTTTCTACTATATTCTTTTTATAAGGGTACTTCATGTTACTTTGATAATACCTCATGGATTCCAAGTTTATTAAGGGATGTTCTAAAAGACATCCACATTATTATATTGAATAGGAAAGTATTTGATATACATGTTTCTTATTATATGAGAATCCAAGTTTTGTTCAATAAGTATTTCCTTAGGGAACAATATGAATGGTATTAATGACTCTTATGATGAATGCATTGGACTTAATCAAGTGATGTGTGGGGCCCATAATTATATAGCCCATAGATGCATCAACAAGTCTCATTATAAAAAAACGATGTGTTTTTTATAACTATTTACATAATAGGATAATGTCTTAACTAATATCTTGACGACAAGTAAAGTTTATTAGAACAAGAATTTGATAATAAATTTTTTAATGTCTGACATTATATATTACATCCATATGATATCAATGATTATTGTCATCCATGTTTTTATTTATTATAATGGATATAGTTTCCCATAAATTTCAATTGATTATGGATTCATGTTGTTCATTTATTATTTATATATCACTTATGACTTGTTTTTGTTATGTAAATTTCCATTGTATTCTACTCCTCAATGAGAATTTGATCTCTCCCTTATTTGTTTTCATTTATATAGGAAATATATGGGAGGATTATGTGTAATTTTTTAGGATATGATGGAAGGGATAATCATATTCTTACAATATGTTCATATTATATCTTATTATTTTTAAGTTTAATGTATATATGTATCTAGTCTTAAAATACTACTAAACCATTTGATCCTTTGGGAACTCTTTCACTTTATATCAATTATGTAATATAACTACTGGATCTAGTTTTATAGAGTATAGTATGTTATTTTTGGTATAAAAGAAATATTAGTAGAAACCTTGGGTATTAGGTTTAGATGATCCATGTAAGATAGAACAAGTACTATGAAAGTCCCTCAATATTTATGGGAACACTTTAGAAAACTTAGCAGGAATTGTATTTTATAATTTAGTATCATGAGATAATTATATATATTTCATTGTGGAATGATAGAGACTAATTAGAGGAATAGATATTCTAATAACACCCAAAGTTAGTGTAGATATATTACACATAATAAAGTTAATAAATTTGGAGTTGAGGATAATAATTAAATAACCATATTAGGGTAGTTGAACCTGGTTATGCCAAAAAATATCACTCGCATAGAGTGTCTTTCTAATATACAACATGGTGTAACTATGATCGATAACTTCATGTGATAATATCCTCTAGTGTTTAGTGAAAATACTAATCTATTGGTAGATGAAAAATGTATCAAGTACCCAGATAATATCTTTCTCATTTTGGAAATTAGTGAAAAGGAAAAATTCACCAAGGTGGTCTACCGTATAAAGGGAAATCCAGACCAACAGTGGACACTAATTCAAAAAACTATAGAGGAAAATCAAGTGTGATCTATGGATAAGGAAAATATGACAAGAATAGTAAATTTACCCATGGTATAAAATTTTATTTATGTTTTTTCAGAAGTATTACATAGTTATCCACCAGACTGTGAAGTTGAGTTCTCCATTGAATTCATTACTAACACAAGAAAAATATATAAAAATACTTATATAATGGAACTAATAGAGTTTATGGAGTTAAAAAAGTATTTATTGGAGTTGAGCGACAAGGTATTTTTACATCCTAGTGTTTCACCATGGGGAGCTCCTATTTTATTTGTGAAAAGGAAATATGGGTCTATAAGACTGTGCATAGATTATAAGAAGATCAATGACATTACTTGAAAAAATAAGTATCCCTTTCTACACATTGATGATTTATTTGATCAAGTTCAAGGAGCCCAATACTTGTCAAAGATCAATATTTGATATGGTTATCATCAACTAAGGGTGAAGAAGGATAATATATCAAATAAAACATTTCAAACAGGGTATGGATGTTATAATTTTATGGTAATGACTTTTAGATTGACTAATATACCTTATTTATTTATGGATCTAATATATTGAGTGTTAAAGAAGCATCTTGATAACTTTTTCATGTTATTAATTGATGATATATTGATATAATATAAGATCTATAAAGAGCCTAAGAGTAATCTACAAATAATTTTGGAGACTCAAAGAAAAAATAAATTAAAAGGTGGGTTTATTCACACACACATGCTAAAAATAAGGCCCAGGGACTCGACCTCGTGACCTGTGCCCCATACCCCACCCCCAACCACCCCATCCACCTGTGGGGGGAAAAGAAAAAATGAATTATATTAGAAGTATAGTAAGTGTTAATTTTGGATCAATGAAGTTTCTTTTCTTGGCCATATTTTCTAAAAGGATGAGATATATGTTGAACCATCAAATAAAAAGGTATTAAAGTAATGTCCTATACTGATAAATATAATCGAGATGTAATGTTTATGGTATTATCATGTTACTATCGACAATTTTTTTAGTACTTATACTGGTTGGGAAACCTATTAACTAAGTTAATATATAAATGGATTAAATTAACATGGTCAATGGAATATAAGGAATGTTTTTATGATCTGAATAAAAGACCGATTAATGCATCGATATTCACTCTACCATCAAGTAAGGAAAAGTTTGTAATTTATAGCAATGAATTAAAGAAAGGACATGACTGTGTCCTTATACAGAATGATAGAATGGTTGAATATGATTCAAGAAAATTTAAAATCCATGAATAGAACTATATAACTTAATACCTTGTGCTAGAAGATATAATCTTTTCTTCGAAAACATGGATACACTATCTCTATGGTGAAATATTTGAGATATATATGGACCACAAGAGTTTGAAGTATATATCCTCTCAGCGGGGAGATCAATATGAGGAAAAGAAGATAGTTAGAACTACTCAAGGACTATGATTTCTTGATAAACTACCAACCTTAGAATAAAAACAATGTGGATGGTGTATTTATTGGGAGGGACCATATAATTCTAACCATGATGAGGAATAACTATGATCTCATATATAAATATCTAGTAAAGATGAATATAGTGATTTCTTGGAAAGGGGAACCATCATTCATTTTCTGAGAAATTGCTAAACCATCCTTATTAGAAGGGATAAATAATTACCATCATGATGTCTTGAACTTACAAAGGATGATTAAATAAGTGAGTGTTGGTAAATAAATAGAATTAATTTAAAATTATGGAGTGTTAAAGTTTGGACACAATTTATGTGTTCAATCTATACTAGAATTAAAGAGAGAACTGCTAGATGAAGCATATAGTTGAAATTTCTCCATACACACTGGTAACACAAAGATGTATAGGGATTTAAGAGAGAAATTTTGGTGAGATGGCATGAATTAGGAAATTGTGGACTATGTGTATAGATGTTCAGTATGTGAGTAGGTAAAGGATAAAACACAACATTCTAAGGGAGTCATGCAACCTATTACTATACCTATATTGAAATGGGACAATGTTTAAATGGAATTTGTCTCTATACTCCCAAATAATCCATGGAATAATGTTTTTGTATGAGTCATAATTGATCATATTACTAAGATTGATCATTTATTAGTGATAAGATAAGATCTACCCCATGAGAATCTTTCCTAGAACTATATTAATTAAATCTTAAGGATTGATAGATAACCTCTGTCTATTGTATCTAACCATGAACCTCAATTCACATTAAAATTTTGGAAGAGTGTTCAAAGGGATCTCAACACTTGAATACATTTAAGAATCACCTATCATCCCTAGATTTATAGTAATTCTAAATGGAATATCCATACTTTGGAAGACAAGATAAAATCATGTTATCTTGACTTATAAGGTCCATGGGATTAGTACCTACATTTAGTGGAGTTTTCATACAATAATAGAATCCACTCGTGCATCTAGATGGAAGCATACAATGAATTGTAGGGGAAGAGGTGTTGTACTCCAACATTATTGGAAGAAGTTGGAGAAAGAAAGCTATTTGGACTAAAGATTATGGAGGAGATGATTATTAAAGTATGAAATATTCAAGAACATATTAAAGTATCCTAAAGAAGTCAAAATATATATGCTAATAATTGAAGGAAACACTTGTAATTTTAAGTTGGAGATCATGTATTCTTGAAGATTTAACAATGAAAAGGAGTAGTAATATTTGGTAAAAGTTGAATTCAAGCCTAAGGTACATTTGTCATTTTGAAATATTATAATGAATTGGGGTTGTATCATACAAATTGGATATTCCATGAAACCTTTCTAAAGCACATGATTCCTTCTATGTATCATTACTGAGTAAATACATTATATATTCAACACATTTTCTCACATATTAGAAAAGATTTAATTGTATTATAATAAGGTATCTATCTAGATTCTTGACATGAGAGAGTAATTATTATAGAATCAGACAACTCATTTGGTGAAAGACATTTAGAGAAATCACAAACTAGAACTGGAAAACTAGGAGACTGAAGAAGCTATTAGAAAATAGTATCTACATATATTCAATTATTAATTTATACTCAAATTTAAAGGATAAAATTATTTAGGGGGGATAATGTAATACCCAAGACCCTACAATAGCATGTAAATACCGTATCATGAACTATTTTACAAATGATACCTTTAAAGAACTTCTATTTAAGAATTTACTTAAAAGTTAATTTTTAGAATTTTAAATTGACCTAAATAATTCAATTTTTTAATTCATAATATCAAAATTATCTTCGTATGAATTTTTTATCTTTTTATGAAAAGGTTGGTTTTTAGTCAATTTTTTTCTTTTCATGCAACTTGTAATTTTTATGACTTCTCTGTAATATAAGAATGAAATAGAATTTTAGAAATCCTTTTATGTAATAAAATATGAATTTAAGGAATAACATTATACATTTTATAATCTTCTTTTAACTTATAAAACCTATTGAAAATATTTTTATAACCAATTAAAATGTTGCTTTAATATAAATACTATTTTCAGTCTTTTCATCGAATCAAGTATTTTCAAAGGAGATTCATTTTTGGATTTCCTTGAAATCCTCAAAAAAATTAATTCTATTATAATAAATCAATTTAGGTAATTAAAATCCTTAACCAAAATAATTTTACATTATATATAAATTTAAAGATTAAAAACCTTATTTCTCTAAAAACAATTTTTACATGATTAAGCATATTTATTTTAAAATTAAATATTCAAACTATTAGAAATTTTATTTGTAAAATTATTTTAAAATATAAAATTAAAAGTATAAAATTAGTTAAAAATTTCAATCTTAATATTTTTCATTAAAAATAATTACTAGGATTATAAATTAATTACCAAGGTAAAAGTAAAAGGGGTAAATTGAGTTTAACCTAGAATAAAATTCCTAAAACATTTAAAAACATTTCTATAATTTAATGGTTAATATTTGGATCTACCAATACATGTTTCCCATACAAGTTTTTCATTTTTGATCCATTAAACCTTGAATAGTTCCATAAAATTATTGAAAAAGTTAAAGGGGTTCTGAAAACTACCCTTCCCTTCACTTATAAATTGGGAACATATTAACCACTTAAGGGAACACATACCATTAAAATTTATACTTTAAAAACTTAAATTTTTATATAATTATAATTTTATCCTAATAACATAAGCCCCTGCTCACTCATAATTATCCCAATCTATTCAAATTCAAGGATAATTCCAAAGAAAAATCAAGTACATTATAAGAGTATTATCAAATACTTAGTTTTGTTCTTAATTATATTTTTAAAATTTATTTTATACACACCGATATAATTTAATATTTTAATTTATATACTGAAATATTACTAAAATAATGGTATTGTTGTTTGAATTTGGAGACTGAAGAGGGGGGGGGGGTTAATTGAGTTACTAATTAAAATTTCTATTTAAAATGGATTTAAAACAAATCCCCCAAATTAGAATTAAGGATATATCAGTTAACCGAAGTATAAGATTTATAAAAGTTTTGATATTTTAAAATATTTCTTAAAGAGTGATATGCTATTAGTTGAAATAATATGAAATACTATTTTAACTTTTGAAATAAATTTACTAAATCAAATTCTAATATAAATGCTATCTTAGATTAATTATAAAAGTTAAATAAATGTTTTCATATGTAAATAGAAAGAGCAGTGAAAACCAAACTTTTAAAAGTCACAGTAGAAATAATAACTAGGGGTTCAGTCTCAAGATGATACTTAGTACTCTCCAGTTGGTTATCACCTACCACCAAGTAGTTTATATTGACATAAAATTTGATCCATAACATGGATAGAGGTATAAAATAGCATATACAGTGTTTTCCAGGTCACAAAGACCTCTTCCATAGTTTTTTATGGGATTGAAGAAACTGATAGAACATGAAGGGAACTCTTCCACTATTATTTATGGGAATATAAGGTGTAAAAAGATAAGTTATGAATATATCTATGTGTCTTCCACTTATGCACATGACTTGGTGTGTGTTCATAAAACAGAGATAATCACACATTGATCATAATGTAAATAATGTATACAAACAGAGTAGATAAAAGAGTATAAGGGATAATGTTTCTCTATGTGATATGAATTGAAACTTCATGACTCCTTTATGTTATATTGAAATGATTCTTGAGTCATTTTTCATAAAGTTTTTTCAAAATAGAGTATCGTAGAAGCTTTTGTCTTGTGGTGTATGAGAGATCCAAGTGTACAAAAATATTATTCTTAATGTTTTCTTAGAATTCTTGAAGTGGAAGCTTGCACACATGATAATTACCCTTTTCAGTTTTCCAAAATTGTAGATCCATGTTCGTTCTCATCTATCACCAGGAAAATCTCTCGGTTTTTTTAGATTAAGTTTTTTTACTTTTATATTCTTCACCTGATAGAAGGCATGTTCTTGATCATGTTCTAGTACCTCGTACCTCGTATAGTATGAAATTGATTTAAATGTTTCCTTAAAAGGGTAATTAATTCAATTAGTAACATTAAATTTCACAAATATGATTGTTAGAAATATTGAATTTAAAATGACAATGGAAAGGTAGCAGTGTGTCTTTTGAGAGGCGACTATCTGGTGGTAGGTTGATTCAATAGCGACTCATGGATGGTGATGACTTATTAATGGTGGTGTCAAGATGAAGGTGTATCTAGAGTGATGAATACTTGTAGAGGTGACTTAGAATTAGTAGTGTAATGATGGGGGTGTCTCTAAAATAGTGAGTCAGGAGCGGTGAGTTAGGAGATGTGAGTCAGGAGCGGTGAGTCAAGAGCAGCGACTCATACTTAAAGTGTTCTGCCAATCTGTCTTGTAATGAAAAAAGCTATAATAACATAGTAAACTCTTTAGAAACATAATTAATTATGATTTTTGTTTATTAAAATTAGGATATGTCAATATATATTATCATTTTTTTATTTATATACCCTATATATCAAGGAAAACAAAACCCTTGTTTGTGCGTTGTGCGGACTATCGCCTCCACGATATAATGTATTTAATTTTAATTAACCACATAAAAAGGTTGGAAATAAGGATAAAATTAAAGGATAATTATTATTTTAATGATATCATTAAGGTTTTTTGGGACAAATTTAAGAACCTATTAATTATATTACCAATAAATAACCATCATTAGTTTAATTATTTTAAATAGGCATACTAAGAGTACAATCTTTTATTAAAAATGCGTAATGTTTTCATATCCATTAATTAATGTTATATTTAATTATAATTATGATATATCACACTGATAAACACTAAATAATATCATTATACACTTGTTATAGTGATATTGCAACTAAATTATCTTATAATCATCCACTAATCATGGTAGGTTCATGTTTGAATCAGTTTAACCGCCTACTTGAACAATATTATACATTTATGTCATGGATGACTATGAGAACTTATTTACTAGTATAATATGATATAAATGTGTAATTAATTATCTTTTTGGTTCTACGTATATTATATAAATATCTAATTCATTAATTTAGGAAACACCCCTGTTCATAAAAAAAATAACCAAAACATGCTTATTATTGACTTCATCTTCAAGGATAAGGTCTAAAACACTCATGAAAAGAATTTGAAGCATAATAAATTATTATAAATAATACATAAAAGTAAATTCAATTTCCTAGAAATAATATAATTATTATGATTAATGAATACAAACATTGCTATTTTGAAACTAGTATAAACAATCAAAATTATAAACATCGATGAGGAAAATTGAAAGAATTCATATAGAGAATGACCATTTTTGAATATTTTGAATGAAAATGGATATGATTAAGGTTATTAATTAAGTTATTAATATATAAATTCTTATGATATATTATATTAAAGTACATTCATGGAATTTAGTACAAGTGCTAAGAGTTTTCTGTCTCAAATTCCTCTCAATGAGACATTTTTAGTAATATGCACCTATTTTATTTTTTGTGGTGCATGTACTGACTATTTGAGATGTTATATCATGGAATTATTTTATTAATTATATTTTAATATCATGTTTAATCTCTATTTTTCCATTAGGTTATGATTCAATTGCTACCTAAGTCATAAGTGGAAGTTTTCCATCTCAATTTTCATTCTTTATTACTCAAGTTATAATCACCGCCTATTTTCTGTTTGGTGGTGAATGCATTTCAATGGAAGTATTTTTGAAATTTTACTCAAGAAATTTAATGTATTTACATGTCAATATTTTTATCTCTCTCTCATATTATTTTAATTCAAGAGTTACATTTTCCATGGTGGAAAAATCATCCTAAGTTTTAGTAAAGTAAAGGTGTGTAATTTCCTAGAAAATAAATCCCTATCTATATACTATAAAGTGGATATAGTTGTGAAACATATACACCTAGGGGTAATCAAACTGAAAAGGGTTAGTTTATCATTGGATCAATCATCACCCTGATGCATGATGAGTGGTATTAAGACTGTGTATCTAGAAAGACACTCCTAGGGGATATGCTTTAAAATATTCACATGCTCATAATATACCATGATGAAATGTTTTTTCTTAAATTTTCCTTCGTCTCATCTGGATTCAATTTATTAAATCCAATTAATATCTTCTATGTATAACTTAACACATTTTAAGTACCCTCAACAATATATTTATTTGACGAGGGTACTTCATGTTACTTTGATGATACCCCATGGATTCCACATTTAATAAGGGATGTTCTCATAGACATCCAAATTATTATATTGAATGGAGAAGTATTTGATATTATTATTTCTAATTATATGGATTTCTAAGTTTTTTTTAATAATAGGTTTCTCATGGAATGGTATTAAAGGTAGTGATGACTCTTATGGTGAATGCATTAGACTTAATAAATTGATGAGTGGGTCTTGACATTATATAAACCCTTTATGCATTAATAGGTATCATGAGAAAAGAGGTTTGGTTTTGGTGTATTAATATTTCCACAACAGGATAATATCATGACTATAGTCTTGATGACAAGTAAAGTGTCTTGCTACATGGCCTGGATAGTAAATGTTTTATGTCTGACATTATTTATACCATCAGTACGAAGTCAACTATTATTATTATCATTGTTTCAATTTATTATCATGGATATAATATGACATTAGTTATAGTTGATTATGGATTAATTTTGTTCATTTATTATTTCAATATCACTTATTCTATGTTTATATTGTGTGGGATTCCATTGTATTCTACTACTAACTAAGCATTTGAGCTCACCTTCATTCGTTTTCCTTTCCCTAGGAAACCTAGGGGAGGAATATGTGTAATCTTTAGGGATATTATGGAAGGGATAATCATGTTATCCTAATATATTTAGGTTTTATCCTATGTTTTTTCAAGTGTAATGTATGCATGTTTCTATTCTTTTAGGACTGCTAAACTGTTTGATCCTTTGGGAACTCTTGTAATTTGTACCAATTATATAATATAACTACTGAATATGGTTTTTTGAATTCTAGGATGTTAATCTTCTAAATGATATTTTGTATCTCAAATAATCCTCTTGCACACCTCCTTCACTTCCATGTCCAAATCAGCCCCTAACAGACCTAGATATTGACCATTCTTTGATATGACAAAGGATTTGTTGAACCACTAGCCATGGCGAAGGCTGGTGGTGAAATTGTGAAGAAATAAGGATAAAAAGGAAGAAAAATTTCAAAATTATTCTTTTTGGTGGATAGTCTAAGGCCTGACCATAAATTTTTAGGCATGGATTTTCCATTAATGAAGAACACATGGAAGATCATGAATTTCATAGAAAATAAAAGAAGATAAATTTTCAGGGTCTTGTGATTTTGGAGGAGAAATAAAAAATAATGTTCCATGATCATAAATATTTAAAAATAGAGCGTAGGAATTAAAATAAATACTTCTACCTTGATTCATGTTTTATTTTTTTGTGAAGATATCATTTACACCGCATCTATTGGCAATCTCTGGTAAAGAATCTTCTCATCAGCTCCTTATATCACCAGTTTCCTATAGTCTATCTCTCCCTTTCTCAAATTTGGTTTCATTGTAGCTAACCATAGAGAGAGTTTTTAGAGAGGATTAAATATATATGATAAGTTATTATATCATATATAACCAAATAACCAACCAATAAATTAATTCCACCCACGATGGTCTGATCTTAGACACCATAGGTGTGAAGAAATATTATACATCTCCAAGGGTAAATCACCCATTCTAGACACAACCAAGGTGTTGAATTTCCCATTAAAAGATATTTTTAGGAGGAAATCGTAATTTACTATGACTCTTCATATAGGATAGAAATAATATATCATTTTTAATATATTATTATCAAGGATCTGAAAGGCTCATTTAATGAAAACAGTTCAGTGGGCCATCTATGAAATATTATTTAAAATATTCTGATGGTTTATAATATAAAAATAAGGTTCTATATATAATATTTTATGGTTCATAAAATAAAAATTATTTTATTTCTAAAACAAAATACAATAATTCCTTTATTTACCATTGAATCCTTTATACGACCAATAATATATTTTTTATAAATAATTTTTACGTGGTTGTCATAAATCAAATATGAAGATAAATTTTCATTTTCTAGAAAGAAATATTTATATAGATAAACCCTTCAATTACTATAGTCATTTAAAATATTTGAATTTATGATTAATTAACTCTTCACTTCACCTATGACCATTCATACATTTCAGGTATTGAAATTCCATGTATTTTCAATCAAAATTTGATCTGTTTCTCAACACATTATTAATACACCCATATTATTCACATTACAAATAATGAAAAAAATACATCCATAACCATCATATGTAAAATAATTATTACATGAAAAAGGTATGTATCATGTTTTTCTAGATATTGTTTTGGCACTCTACTTCATGTGTGCATCAACTTTATTCATTTAAAGAGATATATTGACAATAAAGTATGATATTATTTATTATATATTGTTATATTCATTTCCCTCCCTCTTAATAAAATTTAAAAAATATAATATTTTCTATTACGAGAATAAATAATGAGTACATTATAAGATATAATTACTCACAACTATAAAATTACAATATATTCTCAGAAGTGAATATGATTCGTTATTATTAAAATTATGTTAATAATTAACATGGTTGATGTATTATGATGAACATAGAGTACATATAATATTTCTAAGTACTGAATTGAACTTATCTAATTATTCAATGAACCAAGAAATTTTAAATGTCCTAATTCTTTGTAGACTCTAAAGTTGTCAAGCTTGATTATTATATGCAAATGTATAATATGGAAATGATATATTTTTATATTTTTAATTAAATATTACACCATTTAATTTATTTTTTTCATTTATTTTTCTTAAAAAATATATGAAATAAATTAATCATTCATGAGAGAAAACATAAATATATTTTATTGATATTTATCCCTTGAAATGGATGAAAATACTAAATTGAAATTTCAAGTTATCATATTGAAGATGCCATACAACTCTATTAAAAAATTTATTTTATTCCTTGAAGTGGATTAGAATTTATGTTAAAATAATTACATTTCATTCTCAAATTCCAATTCAATTATACGTTAATTTATATCATGTTCTTGTGATTATGATATTTTGTGATGATCATTGTGCCTTATGTTTTTATAAAAAAATAAAATATAATAATGATATAACCACCATAATTCGTTTGATGTTAATAAATTTTTAAAAATAATAATTAATTTTATTAATATTTATATAATATTTCATCTCTAAAGGATGATATGAAAATATTCTCTTTTGACATTACATCGAAGATTTTTTGTAATAAAAATTTTCTTTTATAGTAGTAATATTAAGAAGAAAATTATTATTTATCCCATTCTAGGGGATCATCATTTTATTTGATCCCTTGAAGTGGATGTTATTATTATTATAGTTTATTTTTGAGATGATAGAGATATATAAATTATATAATCTAATATTTTTTATGAAAATAATTTAACCACATGAAATGGTTAACTAACGATCATCATGGTAAATAAGAAAAGTATGTTTATACATGATGATAATTATTGAAAAATGATAAATTATCATTCATGAATCATGATATCCCATGAATTAATTCATTAAATGATGTAAATTTAATTTTAATTTCATTTATTTCATTCCATGAAGGGGAAAATATTATTCATGAAATTTTTTCATATAATTTGTGTTGCTCAAACTAGAATTTTTATCATGAATATTTGGGAAGTTATTATTTTTTTTCAAATGATTTATCCTTTATTTATAAAACTAAATTTTATTATAAAAATTATTTTATAAATTATAATTATGGTTATGAAGAGGTGTATGTTGGGAATCTGGAAGATTATTTCATATTGCTTCTCACTTTAACATTTACCGACCTCAAAATATATAGGGGATCTTCTCCCTATTATATATATTTTAAATCATTTATTAAATAAGTTTCAATTTATCCAATATAAAATAGATTATAGGACCAATACATTGTGATTATATTATGAATTTATTCATTAATTGGTGATTAAACACCAAAAGTGGAAATTGTAATGATATATCTGATAATTTTGGGTTTTCATTATATTTTTCCAAACATGTTAATATTGCACAATAAAATTTCCTAAATAGCTTATGTATTTATATATTAAGGTAAAAGTTTTATATATATTATTTGAATTTAATTATTTAAATGAAAACATATATACTTATTATTAATAAAAAACCTCAAAGATTTAATATATTCTCAAGTGAGTATATTGGAATATAGTGAAAATTAATCAAATGATCCAGAAGAGTGAATATATTCCTACCTAGTGACATATAATTTTTATTTATTTGTTATATCTAAAGTCTTGACTAAATATATTCAAAATTAGTTATATTATCAAAAATATATATCATATAGAGGCATTGGATAAATAAGGTGTCAAATACCTCTATATATACAAGAATTTATAATAAATAAAAATAGATTCTAAAGAATTTGTTAATATTTCATTTTTAATGTGTATGATTGAAAAAATTATGGTAAACCAAAAATTTACCATTCTTAAAAATTGAAATACGTGACATGATCATTTAGGTCATTCGAGATCAATTATAATACAAAATAGTGATACATGTAAACATGGGTAAAATTTTATTAATAAAATGGTAGCCATCCATCAAGGGGAGAATGATTAAATTATTTAATGGATCTATGTATATTAAATTATCACTTATAACATAATTATTCATTCATGTTATGTTATTATGAATAACCATTATTTGATAACTTACCATGGGATACTTATTATCACTACTTCAAATGGAGGATATACCAATGGAAATTTTCCAACGGTTTTCATTAACCGTTGGAGTAGGGATGTCGAGAGGTCCTTACCCAATGATTCCATTAAACCACTGGGATATGTGAGTTTTAGATGACTTTTAATCAACAGTTTTATCAAACCGTTGGGATATGTGAGTTTTAGGAAGGATTTCTAAATGGTTTTTTAAAGCGTTGGTAAATCTTACCTTTCCCAACAGTTTTTTAAAACCATTGGGAAAGTTTTCCACTAAATTATCGATAAACACAACCCCCCATCTGTGCGATTGTAGGCCTAAATCCGAGACCTAAAGTGAAGCTCTCTTGCTCGGAAAATTATTCCACCATATCCATCTTCAATCAGAAAATTGTTTTGTTCTACACTTCAAATATATAAGTGGTGCCTTAGGTTTAATTTTTTGCATCTTTTTTTTTGTTTTCTATTTTTATTTGGCCTAAACCCGAGGTATGTGCAGTATGGTATAACCAATAATTGCAATTTGATTTTTTTTCTATACTTTACCTATCATGATTATGTGAATCGACTATATTTTAAGTGTTTATAGCCAATCCTTTGTAGAGTTAGTGAACCACATGAAGGGATTGGGGCCGATTAGGGTAGTTGTAGGTGGTTTTACATTTTTTAGTGGAGTGATATGGTAGTTTCTTTGGAATTTAGTTTACTTTATCTTAACTATGTATAATTTTAAGTTTGTATCGATTTGGCTTAATTTGAGCCCATAATACTTATTTATCATATTCCAGAGGTTAATAAGGTTGTTTACATGTAAACCATCATACTATAACACTCATATGAAGATATTATTAAGAATAATACATGTAAATTCTTTTTGGATATATTGTTAATCATATAAAAGGGTTTTTATAAATAATTCTAATATATGAAGTATTTAACATTTGGGGGGGGCTGTTCGGGTGGAGGTGAGGTGGGGGGGGGGCTGTGTAGGTAGGGGGTGGGCTGTGTAGGTGGGGTGTGCAGTTGGGGGGGGTGTACAGGTGGGGGGTGGGCTGTGATGATGTGGGTGGGGGGAGGGGGGTTGTGCAAGTGGGGGGGGGGGGTGTAGTGGGTGGGGGGATATGCAGTGGGTGAATGGGGATGTGTAGGCGGGGGTGTGTATTGGGGGGGAGTCTATTGGGCATGGGGGGGGGGGGGGGGTTGTACAGGTGGGGGGTGTGCAAGTGGGGGGTGTAGGTTGGGGGGGATGTGGAAGTGGGTGGGGGGGGGGAGGAGAGTGTGCTGGTTGAGGGGGTGGGCTGGGCAGGTGGGAGTCTGTTGGGGGTGAGGTGGGGGGGGATTGTGCAGTGGGTGGATGGGAGGGGGGTTAAGTAGGTGGGGGTGTGCAGGTGGGGGGTGTGCAGGTGGGGGGATGTGTAGTGTGTAGGTGGGGAGGGGGGTGCGCAGGGGGAGGGGGTCTGTGCAGGGGGAGTCTTCTAGGGGTGAGGTGGGGTAGGGGGGCTGTGCAGGTGGGAAGTCATCACTTCCATTGTTCGCCAATAATTAATGGGAAGTCATCACTTCTAGAGATTTGTATAGGTCTGAGGCCTCTTTGGTTTTGGTTCTTGTCTAGTCATCTTGATGAGTAAGGCATCACATGATATAAAATTGAAATCAACTATATAAGATGAATTCCTTCTCCCACAACACATTTTTCTAGAAATAATATATCCTTGGAAGGTGGTGGTAGCCTTTTAGAATCCATTCATACAGAGACCAGGGGAGTAAAATCTCCATATATATTCACCTAGACCAGGGACCTACTACCATATGCACGTCCCATATTCATAAGCCTACCTA